>OX459063.1:17009714-18488902 GCA_949775005.1 Orthosia gothica | reverse complement strand
TTTGTTTCATATCTTGAAAATGGCTGAGCTGATTTTAATGACTTGCACTATTCCCTAAGTTGAAAGACACATTATCCAATAAAAAAAAAACGGCCAAGTGCGAGTCGGACTCGCGCACGAAGGGTTCCGTACTTGGTAAATTGCGGTTTACGATTTATGACGTATTAAAAAAAAACTACTTACTAGATCTCGTTCAAACCAATTTTCGGTGGTAGTTTACATGGTAAAGTACATCATATATTATTTTTAGTTTTATCATTCTCTTATTTTAGAAGTTACGGGACACACACACACATTTTACCACTTTGGAAGTGTCTCTCGCGCAAACTATTCAGTTTAGAAAAAAATGATATTAGAAACCTCAATATCATTTTTGAAGACCTATCCATAGATACCACACGTATGGGTTTGATGGAAAAAAAATATTTTCTTTCAGTTTCAAGTATGGGGGACCCCAAAATTTATTGTTTTTTTTCTATTTTAGAGTGAAAATCTTAATGCGGTTCACAGAATACATCTACTTACCAAGTTTCAACAGCATAGTTCTTACTGTTTCGGAAAAAAGTGGCTGTGACATACGGACGGACAGACAGACAGACAGACATGACGAATCTATAAGGGTTCCGTTTTTTGCCATTTGGCTACGGAACCCTAAAAAGAGTGACTGCAATGCGATTTCTAGTTTTGGAGAAATACGTGGACTTATTTACGTATATACATACAAAGTTTCTACACTTATGAAATTTGGCAAACCTATTTAGAAGCCCACATAGAGTAACATAATACGTGGGACACTCAGAAAGTTTTGCGAAACTAAAAAAAATTGTTCTATACGTACATATATTTTTATTAAATCTTTTCAAAGTACTTTCCACCAGCCTCTATACAAAGATTCATGCGCCTAAACCAGTTTTCAAAACACTTTTTCCAGTCCGCCGCAGACACCTCTTTTACAGCCTGCTCGAACGCAGCCAGCGCATCTTCCGGCGACGAAAATTGTATCCCTTTGAGCTGATTTTTTATTTTTGGGAATAAAAAGAAGTCACACGGTGCTAGATCAGGGCTGTAAGGAGGGTGACCCAGGAGTTTGACTGGCGTGCTGTCCAGGAAGTCCCTCGTTTTGAGTGCGGTGTGCGCAGGTGCATTGTCGTGGTGGAGCAGTAGCCCGCGGAGCCCTGTGTTTGGTCGCTTGTTGCTTATAACAGAGAAAACTTCTGGCAAACATTTGGTAGTATACCATTCGGCATTAATGCTTCTTTGATCCCGTAAGGGAATTGATACCAAGTGGCCAGTCAAATTAAAAAAGCTAGCGATCAAAATCTTACCCCCGCTTCTAGATCGCTTCACTTTGGTAGGCGTTGGCTCATTTTGAAACACCCAAACAGTCGACTGGCGCTTGGTTTCTGGGTCGTTTTGATAAATCCAGGACTCATCACCTGTAACGATGTCGTAAACACGCCGAGACGAGCCTGCTTCAAATTTGTTAAGCATATCACGGCACCATTCCACCCGGGCCTGCTTCTGAGCATCGGTGAGGTTGTGCGGCACCCAGCGTGATACTATCCTCCTCACGCGAAGATGGCTGTGTAGAATCTCGTGAACGCTTCCCGATCCAATCTTCAATATGTGTTGAATCTCCTGATATGTAATTCGCCTATTGTCTTGGATTAAATTTTTCACTGCTAGCACGTTTTCTTCGGTAACAGCCGTCAAAGGGCGACCGCTTCTTTCGTCATCCCCCAAAGTTGGTCGACCGCGCTTGAATTCGTTATACCAACGATACACGGTTGCCTTGGAAGGGCCTTCATCCATGAATGCCATTTGAAGTCTATCGTACGATTCATCCGGTTTCAGGCGACACTTGAAATCGTATAAAATCATAGCTCTAAAATGTTCCCGGCGCAGATCCATATTTCAGTGAGACACAATACTTTGAATTAACTCGCAAAAAATGTGGAGGGAAATTTTGAAATTGGAACTTACTTATTTTTACTTATAAATAATCATATTTTCGAAAAACATTATAACTGGCCAGTCTCCCATATATAAAAACTTTTTTTCGCAATACTTTCTGAGGGGCCTGGTAAGCATATACTAATGCCAATTTGGACGTATGGTATCCAACTTTGGGGCTGTACTAAACAAAGCAACATAAAATTAATCCAACAATTCCAAAATAAAGTGCTCAGGGATGCTGTAAATGCACCCTGGTACATAAGAAATGACGATCTTCACCGTGATCTTAAAACGGAATTCGTCACCACCATCATCCAAAAATTTGCTGAAGCCCACGAACACAGACTTCATCGACACGTGAATGTTGAGGCTATCCAGCTGCTAGACAATACAGACTTAGTGCGTAGGCTAAAAAGAACTAAACCTTATGAATTGGTGTAGTGTACAAAGTGAATGCATAATATTGACAACGCTGTGCTATACATATAACACATGAACATAGTGTTTTTATAAATTATATCAGACTCTAAGAAAGTGCTACGGACTTGTGTAAAAGTGCAAATGGACACTATTCTTAGTATTAACATAATCTATAACGTAACATATTAAGTTAGAGTTAAATTGCTTATTAGTCTTTTAGGCTAGATCGTAATTAATTATTAAGAATTCTGTTCTTAATAACAAAGTAAAAAAAAAAAAAAAAACTAGGAATTTGTTATTTAAATGTTTCACTCAGCCATCGACTCAGCCATCAGCGAGCGATTGGCAATCGACCAACAACAAGGGAAAAAGTAATCGCAATTTGACAGCCACATTTGCTCGCCGATCGCTGTCACTCTGCTGTCAAAAAGCATACGTAATACGAAATTATATCGCGATCACCTTGCGATAAATGTACATTTCAGTTAAAATATTATTATTGTTAGCAGTGTTTTCGTAAAATTATTATGGTGTGGCTATAGCTCAAATATAATGCGGATTCACGATTGAAGAGCAATTATTTCGCAAAAATAAGCCTTCCAATTTTTTGATGTAAAGCGATATTCGCGCGATGATTGTACAATCTCTGCGCAAATATTGTTAATTGCTGTTTCATACGTAATAAGCCTGCGGTTTTACAAGGGGTCGTTCAACTACTGATGCCGGTGTTGAGCTTTTTGGACATATTTATAATGCATGGGAGGATAAGTGCGATGCCTTGGGCATCTTTTGTGATTTGTCCAAGGCATTTGATTGTGTTCTTCATGAAACCCTAATCAGGAAACTCCGCCACTACGGGATCCGGAACAGCGCTCTGGATCATCTAACTTCATACTTGAGTAACGATTCAGAGCGTGACATTAATGGAAAAAGATCTCCTGGATCTATAGTAACAATGGGAGTCCCGCAGGGCTCGATTCTTGGTCCTTTCATGTTTCTTATTTATATTAATGATTTGCCTTACCTCATAAAGGATAACCATAATATAGTGTTGTTTGCGGATGATACTTCACTTTTGTTTAAACTTAAACGTCAGCAGCTGGTTACTGACGATGTAAATAGCGCGATCTCAAAAGTAGTTCACTGGTTCAATGTTAACAATTTACTTCTTAATGAAAAAAAAAACGAAATGCATTAAGTTTACCCTACCTCACGTTAGGCAGGTGAAAACTGATGTGCTGATAAAGGGCGAAGAATTGAATCCTGAAAATAGCACAGTATTCTTAGGTTTAACTTTGGATGCTAAGCTTCAGTGGGGCCCACATATAGATAAATTGTCAAAGAAGCTAAGCTCCGCAGCATATGCTGTTAGAAAAAATCGTAATTTAACGGACATAGAGACAGCCCGTTTAGCATACTTTAGCTATTTTCATAGTGTAATGTCGTACGGTATTCTGTTGTAGGGAAATGCCGCCGACATCCAGACTATCTTTGTTTTGCAGAAAAGAGCTGTTCGATCAATTTATAAATTAAGCCCGAGACACTCTCTCAGAGAGAAATTTAAGGAGATTAATGTAATGACTGTGCCTTCTCAGTATATTTATGAAAATCGTTTATATGCCCATAAAAATATAAAATTGTTTAAAAAATACAGTGATATCCATAATATAAATACTAGGAACAAACACAAATTTGTAATACCTACAACAAGGCTCAAGAAAATAGGTGGCTCGTTTAGATGTCAATGTGTGCGCTTTTATAATATGCTTCCAAGCCACGTACAAAATATAAGTCTTAATAAATTTAAATCATTCATTAAACGTAAGTTGTGCCAAAAAGATTACGTTGAGGACAAAACGGCTTGGGAGTGAGCTGCTCCAATTAATTTAGTTTTTTTGTTAAAATATTTTGCACCATGAATTTTGTTTTTTTTTTTTTTTTGTTTTCTTGCAATGACAAGAATATTTACTTTTTAAAGTATTATATTATTTTATTTAATTATTGTGAATGTGAAGACTATGTGGATCATTATTTTGTTTTTTAATTTATCTTAGTTTTTAATCATGGTCTGGCAGTTTGAGTAGTTTATGCGGCCTACCCGAATGTCCTTTCTTTGGTATTGTTCGTCGAATTCAGTTTAATAATCCAAAAGCGAGCGAGGGCGAAGAATTTAAGGTTTCAGTAGTTTTAATTGGGATGTTGGTAAAGAAATTTACAAACTTTTGAGCAACAGTTTTGTTATCTCTAATAAGTCCGTGTGTGGTCTCAAGTGTGTAATCATTATTATTTATTTTATTCCTGTTCGTTTCATTGTTTATAATTTGCCAAACCGTCTTGATTTTATTTTCTGCTAATTTAACCTTATTGCTAATGTACAAGGCCTTAGCTGCCTTACATGTATTTTTTTAAATTCTTGAGTACACGGTAGCTGTTTTGCTTACGAAAGCTATTGAGCGCTATTTTCTGCAGAACGCACCTATTAATAAGGGCGCTAAATTTTGAAGCCAAAAGTATTTGAAATACTAACTACAAAATACCGCAGGGTCAGGTATTTGACATTGACGACACGGTTGCCGTAGTGGTTGAGCGATCGGCTGCTGCGCTGCGTATCGCGAGTTCGATGCCCGCACGGAACAAATATTTTTATGGCCTACAAATAGTTGTTCCGGATCTGGGTGTCTTGTGTATATTAGTTGAAATGTTTGTAAACGCACCCACGATACAGGAAGAAATTCCTAGTGAGGGAATAAGTTTACCAATTGTTTCACTCTAAGCCCACATACCCACACATAATAAATTTCTCCAAAATTATCTGTTTTTATTTGAAAATAATTTTAATTTTTGTGAATAAATTAAATAATTATTTATAAACAAAAGTTATTTATTGTCCTCTAAATAGTACCGCCTTATTTAATTGAGTTCTTAAAGTTTGTCTATTAAACTTTAACAACTTGCTTTCATGCTTCAATCGTAGAAGAAAATAAGTTTCAATTACACTTTTCATTAGCAAATACCTGTCATCACTTAAATGGGTTTTGATCCAACACATGATACTTTAAATTTTCAAATAAAAACCTATTATTTTGGAGAACTTCCAACACATTTTTGGTTAAAATGCGGTCGTCCATTCTTTTCCTTTTCATGGTTTCTCTAAAAAGTTTCTCAGCACTACAGCACAATGCGACAACATCATTAGCTGGATACACCAAGAAGCCGTCGTCTGTTTTAGAATAGTCCCTCTTAACAATTAAGGAATTATGACAGAGAGCTGTTGGTTTTGATAATAAATTAAGTAAACCGTCCTCACATTAAACTCTTTTTATAATCTTCTTTATTACATACATACCCAGACACATACGTAACGATCATCATAGATAGTTGCGACAAACTAGCAGTATGATCAAATACCAAGTCATTGCCAAAATCAGTTTCATCTTCGCTTTGGGGAATGTCATAACCGTTTTCAAATAAATCGTTAAATTTGTTATTATAATTGGAAGAACTATTGATTTTATCAATTGAAGTGGTAGACGTTTTACCAGTAGACAAGATTGCAATTTTTCAATTTCTAAACAGTTACTGCTATCGCTAATTTTGATTAATGGCAAAGTAATCTTTTATATGCAGCTATAAACTTTTTTACGGTAAGGTTATAGTTAAATCCCCCCTTTGATCTAATAGCGCCGAAAAACGTCTCCAGGTGATCCTGTGAAAATTTATATGTAGGTAAAAATTTTAAGTATTTTTTTCTAAGTCACTGACATACAACCATTTTAATGAAATTATATTGTCAAATGATTATGAATGAGACGGATAATTTTACCTAACTTTTTAGAATTCACATAGCTTTCATCATTTCCAATAGTAGCAGTTATTACTTAATTTTGAATAGTACTGAATTAAACAGGATCACAATAGATTGTGGAATAGGCCTATCGGGGAACCACGTTAAAAAAAACGCGCCAAGTACACTACCTCCCAGGTGGAGACGTGTGCATATTATGAAGAATACAACTTTTTCAACCATTACGTGGGACACTCAGAAAGTTTTGCGAAACTAAAAAAAATTGTTCTATACGTACATATATTTTTATTTAATCTTTTCAAAGTACTTTCCACCAGCCTCTATACAAAGATTCATGCGCCTAAACCAGTTTTCAAAACACTTTTTCCAGTCCGCCGCAGACACCTCGTTTACAGCCTGCTCGAACGCAGCCAGCGCATCTTCCGGCGACGAAAATTGTATCCCTTTGAGCTGATTTTTTATTTTTGGGAATAAAAAGAAGTCACACGGTGCTAGATCAGGGCTGTAAGGAGGGTGACCCAGGAGTTTGACTGGCGTGCTGTCCAGGAAGTCCCTCGTTTTGAGTGCGGTGTGCGCAGGTGCATTGTCGTGGTGGAGCAGTAGCCCGCGGAGCCCTGTGTTTGGTCGCTTGTTGCTTATAACAGAGAAAACTTCTGGCAAACATTTGGTAGTATACCATTCGGCATTAATGCTTCTTTGATCCTGTAAGGGAATTGATACCAAGTGGCCAGTCAAATTAAAAAAGCTAGCGATCAAAATCTTACCCCCGCTTCTAGATCGCTTCACTTTGGTAGGCGTTGGCTCATTTTGAAACACCCAAACAGTCGACTGGCGCTTGGTTTCTGGGTCGTATTGATAAATCCAGGACTCATCACCTGTAACGATGTCGTAAACACGCCGAGACGAGCCTGCTTCAAATTTGTTAAGCATATCACGGCACCATTCCACCCGGGCCTGCTTCTGAGCATCGGTGAGGTTGTGCGGCACCCAGCGTGATACTATCCTCCTCACGCGAAGATGGCTGTGTAGAATCTCGTGAATGCTTCCCGATCCAATCTTCAATATGTGTTGAATCTCCTGATATGTAATTCGCCTATTGTCTTGGATTAAATTTTTCACTGCTAGCACGTTTTCTTCGGTAACAGCCGTCAAAGGGCGACCGCTTCTTTCGTCATCCCCCAAAGTTGGTCGACCGCGCTTGAATTCGTTATACCAACGATACACGGTTGCCTTGGAAGGGCCTTCATCCATGAATGCCATTTGAAGTCTATCGTACGATTCATCCGGTTTCAGGCGACACTTGAAATCGTATAAAATCATAGCTCTAAAATGTTCCCGGCGCAGATCCATATTTCAGTGAGACACAATACTTTGAATTAACTCGCAAAAAATGTGGAGGGAAATTTTGAAATTGGAACTTACTTATTTTTACTTATAAATAATCATATTTTCGAAAAACATTATAACTGGCCAGTCTCCCATATATAAAAACTTTTTTTCGCAATACTTTCTGAGGGGCCTGGTATATCTCAGAAACGGTGACGTTTAGGAGAAATTTTGCCGACAACATTTATAGATAATTGCATAATCTACAATTTTTATCTATCTTTTTTATCATAAAACATACCGTTCGGCTAAAAAACGCAAAAAACATATTTGCGAACTTTGACCTTGAATTCAAAAATTTGCAAGTGTGGGATCGATGGGGACTTTTTATATTTCATTTATAATGGTGTTCCGAACATTCGTACTAATTTTCAGCTCTATGCGAATTACTGTAAACCTACCCCTATTTTTTGGTCTAATTTGACCGGACTATACAGTTTAGATAAAACATCTTCTCAATCCTAACTTAAATCTATTTTAACAAAACTTGTCTAAATAAGTTTGTATTCATGTCATGATGTCACTAAAACTATTAATTTTTATCGATACTCATGACGCGACCGCTTTGTCAAGCCCTAGCGAAAGCAAACGACTTACTCTTTTACATAATATTTTCGCAAATTTTGTTTAAATATACGAAATATACTTATATAAAACAATGGCAATCAATATACTATTGTAAAAATCATTTACTAGCAGAAATTCGTCAAAATATGGTTCGAAACAATCCAAGGACAAAATTGTATTTACCTATGAAACGTGTATATACTGGTGTTATTTCGCCGTGTAACGTCACATTCACTCATAGAACAAGCCATCTTAGTTGCTTAATTAATATTATCAATTTAAATCTTAAGATTATCACTATGCACGAAATTCACCGCGGCGTAAAACAGATGGTACGCTAGGTTCGCTCAAAGAGTAATATAATAATACGGAAGGTATACCAGCTCTTTTGTCGAAATACGAAACAGATGTCGGGCCTGCTGATTCACAACAGAGGCCAACAATTTGAGCAGGATTTGTAACAAATATGAAAAAAAAAAAAATGCAATTTTGTTTTTTCATTTCAACGAAAAGATGGAGATGAGAGAGAACTAGTAATGTTATCATTAATCACTACAAAACTGATCACAAAGTAGGAACGTATTTATTGCTTAGAACCAAAACAGTGCAGAAAAGTTATATGAAATCTCATTGTTGCACTGTTTTACTTTAATTAGGTGAGATTGTGGTCAAGCGCGAGCCTATAGGTTATACAAAAAAAAAAAAAATGCACTGTATTGTATATTTTACCTAAACTAATATTATAAAGCCGAAGAGTAGGTACTGTAGTTAGGGTAGGTACCAGGCCCCTCAGAAAGTATTGCGAAAAAAAGTTTTTATATATGGGAGACTGGCCAGTTATAATGTTTTTCGAAAATATGATTATTTATAAGTAAAAATAAGTAAGTTCCAATTTCAAAATTTCCCTCCACATTTTTTGCGAGTTAATTCAAAGTATTGTGTCTCACTGAAATATGGATCTGCGCCGGGAACATTTTAGAGCTATGATTTTATACGATTTCAAGTGTCGCCTGAAACCGGATGAATCGTACGATAGACTTCAAATGGCATTCATGGATGAAGGCCCTTCCAAGGCAACCGTGTATCGTTGGTATAACGAATTCAAGCGCGGTCGACCAACTTTGGGGGATGACGAAAGAAGCGGTCGCCCTTTGACGGCTGTTACCGAAGAAAACGTGCTAGCAGTGAAAAATTTAATCCAAGACAATAGGCGAATTACATATCAGGAGATTCAACACATATTGAAGATTGGATCGGGAAGCGTTCACGAGATTCTACACAGCCATCTTCGCGTGAGGAGGATAGTATCACGCTGGGTGCCGCACAACCTCACCGATGCTCAGAAGCAGGCCCGGGTGGAATGGTGCCGTGATATGCTTAACAAATTTGAAGCAGGCTCGTCTCGGCGTGTTTACGACATCGTTACAGGTGATGAGTCCTGGATTTATCAATACGACCCAGAAACCAAGCGCCAGTCGACTGTTTGGGTGTTTCAAAATGAGCCAACGCCTACCAAAGTGAAGCGATCTAGAAGCGGGGGTAAGATTTTGATCGCTAGCTTTTTTAATTTGACTGGCCACTTGGTATCAATTCCCTTACGGGATCAAAGAAGCATTAATGCCGAATGGTATACTACCAAATGTTTGCCAGAAGTTTTCTCTGTTATAAGCAACAAGCGACCAAACACAGGGCTCCGCGGGCTACTGCTCCACCACGACAATGCACCTGCGCACACCGCACTCAAAACGAGGGACTTCCTTGACAGCACGCCAGTCAAACTCCTGGGTCACCCTCCTTACAGCCCTGATCTAGCACCGTGTGACTTCTTTTTATTCCCAAAAATAAAAAATCAGCTCAAAGGGATACAATTTTCGTCGCCGGAAGATGCGCTGGCTGCGTTCGAGCAGGCTGTAAACGAGGTGTCTGCGGCGGACTGGAAAAAGTGTTTTGAAAACTGGTTTAGGCGCATGAATCTTTGTATAGAGGCTGGTGGAAAGTACTTTGAAAAGATTTAATAAAAATATATGTACGTATAGAACAATTTTTTTTAGTTTCGCAAAACTTTCTGAGTGTCCCACGTAGAGTAGGTAGAATAGATAAAGTAGGTAGAGACGGTAGAGTAAGTAGGGTAGGTAGAGTAGGTAGAAAATATAGAGAAGGAAGCTAGAGTAAGTAGAGTAGGAAGAGTAGGTAGAGTAGGTAGAGAAGGTAGAGTATAGAGTAGGTAGAGAATGTAGGGTAGGTAGAGAAGGTAGAGTAGGTAGAGAAGATAAAGTAAGTAAAGTAGGTAGAGTAAGTAGAGTAGGAAGAGTAGGTAGAGTAGGTAGAGAAGGTAGAGTATAGAGTAGGTAGAGAATGTAGGGTAGGTAGAGAAGGTAGAGTAGGTAGAGAAGATAAAGTAAGTAAAGTAGGTAGAGTAAGTAGAGTAAGTAGAGTAGGTAGAGAAGGTAAAGTAAGTAGATTAGGTAGAGTAAGTAGAGTAGGTAGAGTAAGAAGAGTAGGCAGAGAAGGTAGAGTATAGAGTAGGTAGGGTAGGTAGAGAAGGTAGTGTAAATAGAGTTGGTAGAGTAGGAAGAGTATGTAGAGAAGGTAGAGTAGGTACAGAACGTAGAGTAAGTAGAGTAGGTTGAGAAGGTAGAGTAAGAAGAGTAGGTAGAGAAGGTAGAGTAGGTAGAGAAGCTAGAGTAGGTAGAGTAAGTAGGGTAGGTAGAGTAGGTAGAAAATATAGAGAAGGAAGCTAGAGTAAGTAGAGTAGGAAGAGTAGGTAGAGAAGGTAGAGAAGGTAGAGTATAGAGTAGGTAGAGAAGGTAGGGTAGGCAGAGTAGGTAAAGAAGGTAGAGTAGGTAGAGAAGATAAAGTAAGTAAAGTAGGTAGAGTAAGTGGAGTAGGTAGAGAAGGTAAAGTAAGTAGATTAGGTAGAGTAAGTAGAGTAGGTAGAGTAAGAAGAGTAGGCAGAGAAGGTAGAGTATAGAGTAGGTAGGGTAGGTAGAGTATGTAGAGTAGGTAGAGAAGGTAGAGAAGGTAGAGTAAGAAGAGTAGGTAGAGAAGGTGGAGTAAGTAGAGTAGGTAGAATAGGTAGAGAAGGTAGTGTAAATAGAGTTGGTAGAGTAGGAAGAGTATGTAGAGAAGGTAGAGTAGGTACAGAACGTAGAGTAAGTAGAGTAGGTTGAGAAGGTAGAGTAAGAAGAGTAGGTAGAGAAGGTAGAGTAGGTAGAGTAGGTAGAGAAGGAAAAGTAAGTAGAGAAGATAAAGTAAGTAAAGTAGGTAGAATAAGTAGAGTAGGTAGTGAAGGTAGAGTAAGTAGAGTAGGTAGAGTAAGTAGAGTAGGTAGAGTAAGTAGATTAGGTAGAGTAAGTAGAGTAGGGAGGGTAGGCAGGTTAGGCTAGGCAAGGTAGGCACCCCCACGGTGGGTTCCCGCATTGTCGAGGCGGGGGGGCTCAGTAGCCGTGGAGTACCCCAGAGGAGGGTCCGGAGACGGACAGCCGCGGCGGGTTCGCGGATGTATGCTAACGCGTTCCCGTGTTCCCGCCATAAGCGGCACAGGAGGACACCGTGGAGTTTTAGTGGGTTAGAGTCCCACATAACTGCGCTATCTCCCCGTGGTAGCGCAGTATGCATGAGCATTTCTCCACGCTAAAAAAAAAAAA
This sequence comes from Orthosia gothica, assembly GCA_949775005.1. Taxonomy (NCBI): domain Eukaryota; kingdom Metazoa; phylum Arthropoda; class Insecta; order Lepidoptera; family Noctuidae; genus Orthosia; species Orthosia gothica. Next base: position 18,477,121 of record OX459063.1, on the reverse strand, counting down.
AAAAGGCAAGGTAGGCAGGATAAGCTAGGCAGGGTAGCCAGGGTAGGCAGATTAGGTAAGGAAGGCAGGGTAGGTAGGTAGTGGTAGGTAGATTAGTAGCCAGTTGACGGGAGCGAAGCCGCGAGGGTTAGCTAGTTTAGATATAAATTTACCACAGAGGTTTAATGTCTACCATTAAGTTTAATATAAAATATATGCAGTAGATCGAAAAAGGTACTGGCGTGGTATGAGTACTGGCTGAGAAAAAAAATCGGCGTATAAAACCAATTAGGTGAAAAAAATGCCCCGCATTTTGTACCATTGTAAAACTTTGATAGGTAGGTACTTCATATTTAGCAAGAAAAGTATAAAAAAATGGAAACAGATGAGAGGTAGATTGGTAGTTGAAAGAAAAGTAGATTACGCACCTCGCTAAAGTGAGTAATTAATGCACTCGTGTTAATTTAGTGCCCTCGCTTGCGCTCGGGCACCAACATAACACACATGCATTAATAACTCACTTTGTGCTCGATGCAACAATCTACTATTAATTCATAATTTTGAATATTAGCCTTAGGTGACTCGATTCACAATTCTAGCGAATTCACAAAGTTGTTTAATAGTAGATTGTTGCATCGAGCGCAAAGTGAGTTATTAATGTACGAGTGTTATGTGCCCGAGCGCACGCGAGGGCACTAAATTAACACGAGTGCATTGATTACTCACTTTAGCGAGGTGCGTAATCTACTTTTCTTTCAACTACCAATCTACCTCTCATCTATTTTAATTTTTTTATACTTTTCTTGCAAAATATGAAGTACCTACCTATCAAAGCTTTACAATGGTACAAAATGCGGGTCATTTTTTTCACCTAATTAGTTTTATACGCCGATATTTTTACTCAGCCAGTACCTTTTTCGATCTACTGCATACATTTTATATTAAACTTAAATCTAAACTAGCTAACTCCCGCGGTTTCGCTCCCGTCAACTGGCTACCAATTAGTACCAATCTACCTACCACTACCTACCTACCCTGCCTTCCTTACCTACTCTGCCAACCCTGGCTGCCCTGCCTACCTTATCCTGCCTACCCTGCCTAGCCTAACCTGCCTACCCTCCCTACCCTACCTTCTACTTACTCTACCTTCTCTACCTACTCTACTTACTCTACCTAATCTACTTACCTTATCTTCTCTACTTACTTTACCTTCTCTACCTGTTCTACCTTCTCTACCTACTCTACCTTCTCTACCTACTCTTCTTACTCTACGTTCTCAACCTACTTTACTTACACTACCTTCTCTACCTACTCCACCTTCTCTAGCTACTCTTCTTACTCTACCTACTCTACTTACTCTACTAACTCTACCTTCTCTACCTACTCTACTTAGTCTATCTTCTCTACCTACTTAACCTACTCTACCAACTCTTCTTACTCTACCTACTCCACCTAATCTACTTACTCTACCTACTCTACTTACTCTACCTACTTTACTTACTTTATCTTCTCTACTTACTTTACCTACTCTACCTACCCTACCTTCTCTACCTACTCTATACTCTACCTTCTCTTCCTACTCTACTTACTCTAGCTTCCTTCCCTACCTTTTCTACCTACTCTACCAACTCTACCTACTTTATCTATTCTACCTACTCTACCTACCCTAACTACAGTACCTACTCTTCGGCTTTATAATATTAGTTTAGATAAAATTTACAAAACAGTGCATTAAAGTAAAACAGTGCAACAATGAGATTTCATATAACTTTTCTGCACTGTTTTGGTTCTAAGCAATAAATACGTACTTTGTGATCAGTTTTGTAGTGATTAATGATAACATTACTACGTAGTTGGAAGAAAAGATTTTTATGGCATGTGGCACATCATTAGCAAGAGGATAGACTGGAGAATTAATGAGGGAGTTGAAAGATCCTGGTCGCTTTTGTTTTTTTTGTAGCCATATAAACAGCTGTAACATGTACAGCTTTAATTTAAGTTTTAGCTTTGTGAGTGATTAAAAAAGAACTAGGTGACTAATGTCACTAATTTTGTATTTAAAAGTACTCACCCTTTCAGACCTGGCGTCCACAATTGAGGACATAAAATATAATCTACTATATAAAAATAAGTCGGGTTTTCCTTCCTGACGCTATAACTCCAGAACGCACGAACGGTTTTGCATTCGATGGAAAGGTCTCGGGCTCCGTGAGGTTTATAGTAGGGTAGGTAGGTAGGAATAGGTAGGGTAGTTACATTGAGATAGGAAATATAGGTAGTTATGGTAGGTAGGTAGCCAGTTGACGGGAGCGAAGCCGCGGGGGTCAGCTAGTTAACTATAAAAGTATTACTTTCGTTCATTCGTACAGAAAAGCGGTTGTACTCATTTGTTCACATAAAAAGTCAACAGAAACACTACAAGTAGCGGCATCTAGTATCGTGCTTCAACATATTTTTGTCAAGTTTCATTCAGTGATCGTACAAGTTTCGAATCGGTCAGGTAAGCTGCTATTTTTATTCCTAAATTCAAAGATTTTGCGAAACATTTGCATGCACATAAATATGTATCAATAAGTGATATTACTAAGATTATGTATGATGTATTTTATGCGTCATTTATTGTTTTTAAATACCAAAATAATAGGTTTTTCGATTTGTCCTCTTATGTGCCCATCAGGTGTCAATTGTCTTTTCTGCGTATTATTCCAATAGTGTAACAATCTTTGAAAAGAAATATGCTTATTTTTATGAATACAATTTTACGTTGTTTTCGCAAGATATTTTTACGAGGAAAACATTAGCTAAGATATTTTTCAGAAAAAGTCTTCAAAGAATAATGTTTATACGAAATGCCTTGGATCTTCTACGTGACGGAAATCTCTCAGACTTGGCGTTATCTTCTGATGACGACGATGAGAATGGAGGTAGTTTTGCTCGAGAATCGCGGTCTGTTCGATTCGGTGTAGATGCAGTTAGCCAAAATCTTCCGCCTAGACTCTGATGAAGATGAAACGGATGATATTTCTCTCGACAACATGTTTGTCCCACCAGCTCCTATACACAAAGTTCCTGACAATTCTGATGGAGTATTTGAGAGTCAACCAGGTGCAGCTTCTCCAGATGAAGATATTTTTGGAAAACTGACATCAAAGGCGAGAATTAGGTGGAGTAACAAAGAACTGGAAGACACTAACCCATTAGACTGGTGTACCAACAAGAAACCGAAGGGCTCAAGAAATAAGTAGTCCTAATGGCAATGTTACAGCAGTCAAGTGGTTGGATAAAAAAATACCCACCTAGCTTCCAATTTTATTGGTATTTGGGAAAAGGATTTAGTAGAAGATGGTGTAAAAAGATTGGCGATTTGTTGAAGTTGAATGACCAGAAATAAAAAAGAAACACAATCATACGATGGGAGGATGTGACTTGCTTGATCAACCCATGAGTATTACAGGACACTCATTAAATCAAAAAAAAATGCCTCTACGCATGATATTCCATGCATCAGATTCGTAATTATAATTGTCGCCAGATGACCACATTTGTGCACATAAAGAAAAACAAGTTTTTCTCAAAGGCTTGACCCCCAGGCTTTTTTTGATAATTTTTTCCTAGTTCTTAATGCCTATAATAACACTGAACATTTTCTTAAATCCGTACGCAAAAATTGAAAAAGTCAGGTCTGAAAGGGTTAAACAATACACATCGAAATAAAATTAAAATGCAGAGTCTACGCCTTATATATTTTTTTTCAATTTCTATTTGAATGTAAAATTTGGGTCTTTTTTTTAGTAAAACAATAAAAAGTCGATAAAAATCTACAGGACATGAGGGGTGTTAAAGGGTCTGAAAGGCTAGCAGGTGACCCCTTCAGTCGACCATTTCAATTTGGACGATGCACCAAACACCCTGTAGAATTATTTTTAATCACACTGAGTGATTCACGCTCAAACGGCTGGACCTGATGACATTTAGCACGCAGATAGATTATAGTCTGGAATAGTACACAGGAGACATTCTATCCCGGGAATATGTTGCCTTGTGATACATTTCGACATGCACGCGGGCGACACCGCTGGCAGAAGCTAGTTATATTATATTTATTATTGCCTTTATTTATCTTCTTTCTTATTTATCACATTTTTAATTATAAAAAAAAGAAAACCTAAAAACATTTAAAAATATAAAACATAAGAGGCCAACCGGTATCGGGAACAGGGTCCAAGCTACCGGTGGTTAGGGCTCCAGAGACAGGAACCTCCTCACAATGCGAGCCGTATCGAGGAGTACTGCCTTCTATATCAGACCCTTGATCCAACCACCCAATGACAGCCTCGACAGATGGTCGTCGAGGCTCTTGGCCATCAGGCCGTTGGCCGTAACGACAATTGGCACAGTGATCCCTGAGTTCACATTCCACATGTCGACAACCTCGTGTGCTAAGTCAAGAAAAGTACTTGATTTGTTTCTCTTTCTCAGCTTTCACGAGGGTCTCGTCATGCGGGATGGTGACATCGATTATCATTGTGCGGCGCGCTAATCGGTCTATCACCACTATATCCGGCTTATTAGCAACAATAGTCCTATCAGTGATGATAGACCGATCCCAGTACAACGTGACATGGTCATTTTCGAGAACTGGGTCGGGCACATACTTGTAATACGGTACCTCCGATTCCACTAGATTGTACTTTAAAGCAAGTTGCTGGTGAATAATCCTTGCCACTTGGTTATGCCTGTGTAAGTACTCGCCGTTGGCCAGACTAGAACAACCAGGGATAATATGTCTGATGGATTCACCCGGACGGTGGCATGCCCAACATATGTCAACCGTCCCGTCCTTTATTATGTCTCCGGTAGGTATTCGTCAGGATAACTTCGTCCATAATTGCACAGACAAAACCTTCAGTTTCCCCGAAAAGGTCGCCGAAACGTAGTCAGGATACGGACGCTGGGCAATCTACATCGGGCCCATGGAGAGCCCGTGTAGCTCCTTGCCTTGCCATACGTCTTAGCGTTCATCAGTCGATAGTATTACAGGCTTGCGCCAGTTCTCTTTAGCCATGGACAACGGGGTGAGTCCCTTGTCCACTGCGACCACATCCTGGTGCATACCCATTTCAGCTTTTAAAAAGCCTCGACCCCCACATTTCCGCGGGATGTACAGGCTCATCACCGATGATCGTAGGTCATATGATGTATATGTCATAGATGATGCATCCGGTTTGCGCTCAGCAGTGTCCGGACCCTGCTATCGAGGCCGTCGAGCTCGGTCTGAATCCATTTGAGTATGCCGAAAGCGTTTGTCGCCCGTGTTACTACCAATCTTACTACCAGTAGTAATAATGGTTATTTTATTCCCTTTCTTACTACTGCAGTAGTAAGTTGTTACAAGGGTAATTACAATTTCCCCTTGTTACTACCAATGATAATATTATAGAATATGGCGACATGATGCAAGAAGGCCTATATGATTCGATGCCACATACATAACTTATGAGGGTGCTGGAGTTGTATAAAATTGTTGAGATTCTGCGCATCTGCCTGACGTCACTTAAGGGGCAGTGACGGACGGTCGTTCTCTATCCAGGATGTCGACAGATTCAGGAAAACAGCGAACCTATAAGAATTGAGCGTGGAATATTTCAGGGCGACAGTCTGAGTCCTCTGTGGTTTCGCTTAGCCCTGAACCCTCTTGAGTACACTGCTGGAGGGTTCGGGCCTGGGCTATGGGTTGAGAAGAGGATCAGGTCATATGGTGTAATTATATTTTATGAGTCATCATCTTCCTGCCCTTATCCCATGTTACTTGGGGTCGGCGCAACATGTTTTCTTCTTCCATACCGTTTTATCCCCTATTACGCTATTACTGATTCCCTTTTCCTTCATATCACTCCTCACACAGTAATGGTTAAAAAATAAAATATAACGGAACACCCGACATCTTGATGTGAATATGGCGGGCGGGTGTACCTTAATTTCGTTCTGAAGGAGGTGCAGATTTTTTAGATCTAGGTACAATATAGTATATTTTAGGTACATTTCTTTGGTAATTGGTATAATTTAATTCGCTATGGTACACCCGCCATTTTGACTCTCACCAATTACCGGTTGGTGCAGGACTACTGTTAAATATGGAGAAAAAGATATTGAGCTATAGGTTTGGAAGGTTTAGTAAATCTATTTTTTTTGTTGTAATCAATGTGCGGACTTTCCTATCCAGGGCATCAAGTTCTGTCTGAGAGAGAGAGCATCAAGACCGGCATGACCCAGCCGTTAAAGACGCGCACCTTGTTCCCGCTCGATAAAATAAAATTTAGTTTTTTCAAGCGACCAAAGAAGCTACGACTTTTTGACGTCAGTAGTATTGATGCCTAGTGCTTCTGTATTCCCACGGATACCATAATCTCCTCTCGCTTTACATGCATGACTGCACATTTTTCCACGCCAAATTCCGTCCTGATGGCGTCACTGAAGTTTTCTGTTACCTTTAGAAGCTTCATCATTTGCAAGTTGTTGGGGGCAAAGAGCTTTAGGTCATCCATGTAAAGGTGTGATATGACCTGACCCTCTTCTCAACCGATAGCCCGAACCCTCCAGCAGTGTACTCAAGAGGGTTCAGGGCTAAGCGAAACCACAGAGGACTCAGACTGTCGCCCTGAAATATTCCACGCTCGATTCTTATATGTTCGCTGTTTTCCTGAATCTGTCGACATCCTGGATAAAGAAGGACCGTCCGTCACTGCCCCATACGTGACGTCAGGAAGATGCGCAGAATCTCAACAATTTTATACAACTCCAGCACCGCCCTCATAAGTTATGAATGTGGCATCGAATCATAAAGGCCTTCTTGCATCATGTCGCCATATTCTATGTATATTATTATCATTGGTAGTAACAAGGGGAAATTGTAATTACCCTTGTAACAACTTACTACTGCAGTAGTAAGAAAGGGAATAAAATTACCATTATTACTACTGGTAGTAAGATTGGTAGTAACACGGGCGACAAAGGGCCGAAAGAGTACTTCAAAACCGGCATGACCCAACTGTTGAAGGCGCGTTTCCGCCCGACAAAAGGCTATTTATTACCTTTTCGTACCACTTGCTAAAAAAAGTGGCATTCTATGCCACAAAAAGCGAACATAACAATAGTCATTTTTAATCTGTTAAAAACAGGGAAGGGGAGAATGTGATTGAAATTTGGAATACTTACCGAAATTTATACTGAACTACATCTGTGTTTACACCATTGAGTTTGTATAAGATGTGACCTACAGATAGCTGTTCCGGCTCTGGGTGTTTGTGTATGTGAGTTTTTATGTTTGTAAACACACCCACGATACAGAAAGAAATTCCTAGTGTAGGGCAGCGTTTAAAATATATATATATATATATATAAAGCATTATTTTGTTAATTTTTTCGCAAATGGTACGAAAAGTAGAGTATTTTCCTCGGTGATAAAGCTGTCTTAGTCTTGGGTGAACTTAAATCTCTCGCTACACTCAGGGCTCGTCTTAAATCCCTCGCTTCGCTCGTGATTTAAGTTTTTAACACCCTCGCAACGCTCGGGAGTACACCTCGAGTCCTTCGTTACGCTCGCGATTTAAATCGTCACCCGCGACAGAAGACACTGCTTTATCCCCTTGGTTAATAATCTACTATTTTCAGGCGGCCAAAGAAACGCTCTTTCAGCAGTTGCTTCATGTCAGTACTGTTGATGCCCAACGCTTCCGACATACCCAAATACTTGTAAGTTTCGGTCGAAGAGAGGTGTCTAAGGTGTATGGAATCAGAGAGTTGAATTATTTATTACTAGCTGTTCCCCGCGGCTTCGCTCCCGTGGACCACCCCACAGGACCCGTTTTCGGGATAAAAAATAGCCTATGTCACTCAGGAATAGTGTAGCTTTCTATTGGTGAAAGAATTTTTTAAATCGGTCCAGTAGTTTCGGAGCCTATTCGGTACAAACAAACAAAAAAATATTTCCTCTTTATAATATTGGTATAGATTATCTCCTTTATTCATATTATTTCTTATTGTCTACATTTTTAAATATTTTTATAAAACACAAAAAAAAAAACATTTAAAAATATAAAAAATAAAGGTCCACCGGTATCGGGAACAGGGTCCAAGCTACCGGCGGTCAGGGTTCCAGAGAGAGGAACCTCCTAACAATACGAGCCGTGTCCAGCAATACTGCTTTCTGGATCAGGCCCTTGACCCAGCCGCCTAACGAGAGCCTCCTAAGGTGTTGGTCGAGGCTCGTGGCTATTAAGCCATTGGCTGACACGACTATCGGTACAATGATCGCTGTATCCACATCCCACATGTCGACAACCTCGCGAGCCAAGTCAAGATACTTGATTTGCTTATCTTTCTCGGCTTTCACGAGGTTCCCGTCATGCGGGACGGTAATGTCAACAATCATTGCACGCCTCTCGATTCGGTCCACCACCACTATATCAGGCTTATTAGCGATAATGGTCCTGTCAGTGATGATGGACCGATCCCAGTACAATGTGATATTGCCATTCTCGAGAACTGGGTCGGGCACATACCTGTAGTACCTACGGCACCTCCGATGCCACAAGAGTGTATTTCAGAGCAAGTTGCTGATGGATAATCCTGGCTACAAGGTTGTGCCTATGCAAGTACTCTTCGTTAGCTAGACGAGAACAACCAGAGATAATGTGGCGGATCGATTCACCCGGACGGTGACATGCCCGACAGATGTCAACCGTGCCATCCTTCACAATAAATCGCCGGTAGTTATTCGTCATAACTTCGTCCATAATTGCACAGACAAAACCTTCGGTTTCCCCAAAGAGGTCACCGAAACGCAGCCAGGCTACGGACGCTGACTGATCTACATCGGACCCATGTAGGGCCCGGAAAAAGCGTCCGTGAAGCTCCTTACTCTGCCATACCTCCCTGCGGTCGTTAGTGTCAAGCACTACAGACTTGCGCCAGTTCTCATTCGCCAAGGAGAGCGGGGTGAGTCCCTTGTCCACTGCTACTACATCTCGATGCATTCCCACGTCGCTCGGCGTGTAGAAAATATTCCCTGAGATTGCATATCTCGCGGTTGTGGAGGTTCTTGGCATTTAAAAAGCCTCGGCCTCCACACTTCCGCGGGATATACAATCTCAAGACCGACGATCGTGGGTGATGCATTCGATATGCAGTCAGCAGTGTACGGACCCGCCTATCCAGGGCGTCGAGTTCCGTTTGAGTCCATTTGAGTATGCCGAAAGAGTACATCATATCAATACCGGCATGACCCAACCGTTGAAGGCGCGCACCTTGTTTCCACCCGAAAGAAGGCTATTGAAAACCTTTTTCAGGCGGCCAAAGAAGCGTTCCTTCAACGATTGCTTCATGTCAGTAGTGCTGATACCTAACGCTTCCGACATACCCAAATACTTATAGGTTTCATTTGGAGAGAGGGATCTCAGGTTTATGGAATCCGCGAGTTGAATTCCCACGGATTCCACAATCTCCCCTCGCTTTACATGCATGACCGCACATTTGTCCACGCCAAACTCCATCCTGATGGCGCTACTAAAAGTTTCAGTTACCTTCAGTAGCTCCATCAGCTGAAGATTGCTGGGGGCAAAGAGCTTCAGATCATCCATGTAAAGGAGGTGAGATATAACCTGACCACCTCTCTTCAACCGATAGCCTAGTCCCGAATTCTCCAGCAGCATGCTTAGAGGATTCAGGGCCAGGCAAAACCAAAGTGGACTCAAACTATCGCCCTGGAATATACCTCGCTCAATCCTTACGGGTTCGCTATTCCTCTGGATATTTCGACATCCTGGATAGCAAAGGACTGTGCTCCATTGCCTCATACACGACATCAGGAATGTGCGTAGAGTTGTATCTATTTTATACAATTCTAGCACCCTCATGAGCCATGTATGAGGCACCGAGTCATAGGCCTTCTTATAATCTATCCAACATATCGACAGATCCTTTCGGGAACGCCGAACCTGTTGGCTAATGGCCATATCTATAAGGAGTAGCTCCTTAGTACCGCGAGACCCGTTCCTACATCTATTCTGAGATGCCGACATGATGGAGTTATTGTCGACGTGTTCATTAATTTTAACTCTCAAAATGGATGTAAGAACCTTATAGACCGTCGGTAAACATGTAATAGGTCTATAATTTTTGGGTTCCGCGGTGCTACCAGACTTGTGGAGCAGGTGGGTAATTCCTGTTGTTAAGAACTGGGGTAGCGAACCAGACTCTAAGGCTGCCTGGAACTGAGATGCCAAACGAGCGTGCGACCTTTGTAGCCATTTTATCCAGAAGTTGTGCAGTCCGTCCGGCTCTGGAGATTTCCAGTTCGGCAACGGGCGGACTGCACGGGCTACATCTTGGGCGCTGATCATGATAGCCCCCATTTCTTGTATGGGATCGCAAGCTCGCTCAACCTCCCGAATCCATTCACCTTCGGTGTGACTGACAGGCACCAACCAGATACTGCGCCAGAAGTTGAAGATGGCGTCATCATCCGGCAGGCGCGTATCAGTCACACCTTGGTTGTGTCGCTCCCAAGCTCGGTAAACCCATCTTTAATTTCTTTGGAATGTGCGATTCTGGGTGTATCGCTCCACCCGCCGCCTATACCTACGAATACGGTTTGCCCATGCATACACTTTTTGTTTCAGGAAGTCGATGCGCTCCGTGACATGGGATATGTAGTCTCGGGGGCTGACATCAGTCCCCGAAAACGCCCGTCTCACAAAGCGCACACTCTTGGGCGAGTATTATTGCCCTCCCTGAAACAAATTAGTTTGCCAATAACCCACCAATACGACGTTCGATCCTGCACTGCCAAGCTGGTACGGCTGGCGTCGGTCGTGTAGCATTGTCATCTGAAAATTTGACGTGGGCTACACGACATGCCGCTACAGCCGCGCAGTACATGATCGAATGTGCATCAGTGAGGTCTTCGCAGTCATCAAAGTAGTTTGACAACTGCGAATCCAGAACAGCCACCAGCGCCCTATTTTTGTTATGCATGGGCAAACGAGGTAATCGTGGCCTAAGTTCGGGTGGCATGTAACGATATTCCCGAATAGCACACTCCAAAGCACTCCTTAATTTCTCACTGCATTGGGTACTTACGTGTGTAATCCTGTTAGTACTCTCCTCGTCAGCGTGGCTGGGAGTGTGGTTGGACTGTGGTGGCACCACAGTCTGCGACAATGGTGCAGTGACACGGTTACCCATTTCAGTTCGGAGGCGATCAAGTACAGCATCATCCAACATAAGATTACGCTGGATGACCCGCACCTGATCCGATAGTCGTTGGGCCGAAACGTTGACGGCTGGTTCAAGCACCTGAAACAAAGAGAGCATCCGGACACGGTACGCGGTCAGGTTGTTTCCTCCCTCTGTAGCCCCAAAGTATGCGCGCATGACATTATCATTGATTGATTGTGTCCATCTCATGCGCTGCACACTTCCGCCGGGTGCTGGGACCCTATCAGAGACCGGTAGGCCTCGAGGTCCTAAGCGGTCCGGCGGCCGGCGTCCTCCCCGTCGACGCGCAGGTGGTGGTGTCGTCGGCGGCGAGAAGTACTCGTCGCTCGAGCTCGTCGCAACTGCCGTGGCCGGTGTCACAGCACTCACGGTGGAGCTGGGTTCCGGCGGCGGCGAGGCGGAGCTGGGCGACGAGGCCGGAGGTGGTGGGCGTGCTTTCCGTGTGGCTGCAGCTCTCGTCAACATGACGTCTTCTTAATTTTTCTCATTTCTTTATGTTTATGTTGTAATTTGGTATAGCATTGGTTATATCATTGTTCCATGTTTTTTTTTTCTTGGTTTCATTTTTATTATTATTTTGTCCTTTATTCATTACATTTCTTATCTTGTACATTTTTAAATATTTTTATAAAATAAACTAAAAATATATATACAGGACACAAATCATAATTTAAGTGTACAATGGGCGGTCTTATCGCACAGGGCAATCTCTTACAGACAACCTTTATTACTTATTTCTTTTTATTATATTTCTTTTTTAGGGTTCCGTACCCAAAGGGTAAAAACGGGTTCCTATTACTAAGACTCCGCGGTCCGTCTGTCTGTCACCAGGCTGTATCTCATGAACCGTGATAGCTAGACAGTTGAAATTTTTACAGATGATGTCCTTTTGATGTTGCCGCTATAACAACAAATATTAAAAACGGAATAAAATAAATATTTAAGTGGGGCTCCCATACAACAAACGTGAGTCCGACTCGCACTTAGCCGGTTTTTTCTTTTCCTTTTGTTAGAAACAAGGGCAAATAGTAGTTACCTTTTTAACAACTTACTACTGCATTAGTAAGAAAGGAGATCAAACAGTATTACTACTGGTAACAGTAACACGGTAGCTCGGAGGCCGCTCGGCAATTCCGTGTTCTTAGAGCTTGTGAAAGAACGCCCACTAACACGAACAACCCTGATCTTTTAGCCGACACTTGTTATCTTTTAACAAGTTTGATAAAATAAAATGTATGGTGAGTAGTTTGATTCGTTTTTGAAAGTTCAGCTAACAAAACTTCTCCTATTTTTTTTAAATAGACTAATTATCGTTACGCACAACTTACTAGGAAAAAGAAACAAAAATTGTTAAACAATCAATTATTTATTTTAACAATTCACTAAACTCAGTGTTAGAATAATAGGCATTCAAATTAGATCAATACAACAAGGGGGCAAATTCAAATTAATTTAACACTCAGCCTCAGAAGTACAGCGATAGTAAAATTAAATGGTCTCTTAAGCGTCGTATCTAACTGCTACTAAGTCTCCATTCTCATTCAACTTTAAGGTTTTCAAACGACGTTTACGATACTTGTGTTTCTTAAGTTTATCCAATGCCTGATCAGAAACTTCCGAAAGAGGTTTTTTCTGGTATTCCGGAATACGGCGGACAACTCCTTGACACATTCGATTTAGAAATAAGTGTGTTAATCCATCAGGAAATTGCTTCACTAAATCTTTCCATCGGATATCAGACCAAACTTGGTACGTTGACGACTTAAGGCTGAAAATACGAAATTTGTTAATAACAGAAATGAGGATGTGGTTTTTTTTTTAGAATCTAAACATTGCTTGCAATCTTGCAATACAAATAATCTAACACCTTATACTTCTTGCTACTAGACTGTGCACTATGGCGCAAAAAACGGTCCGCTTGAGAGGGCTCCCGTTGGTAGTGTGTCTCTTTCTAATGAGGTGACCATAACCAAACATAACACGGGACAAATTGATTGTAAAAACAATAGTGTAAGTATCCCGATATATGTATTTATGCTACCTAACTACGCTACCTAAACCTACCAAATACATTGAAAAAAATAAAATTGTGTGTATATTTTTTGGAATCTACATCACTTACCGTATGGTGTCGGGTGTAAAGAATTATAACATTCCATGTTTTTCCATTGGTGTCGTAAGAGGCGAGTAAGGGACAAACCAGAGAATGGGTAGCAGCGTTCTCTGTGCATTTGCAACAACTATACTGGGATCGCCAACCCGCCTGCAAAGCACTCCCCATGAATAGCACAAATAAAACATAGCCCCTAGTGCCCGGCAGCCTGCCTAACCTCGACTACGGTAGCGGTCGAGGTTACGGTATGGCAAGGGGTGCAAAAAATCCCGGATGAGATCCGGCTACCCCAACCAATACCGACGGCAGGACTTGGCAACGTGCAACACGCGCACACTCCGGACTCCGGACCGACGATAAGATCACCGAACTCGTAGAGGAATTGAGCAATTTACGATGGAGTATTATAGAGTTATCTGAAGTTCGAAGAGAGGGGAGGACTCAATAATCCTCAAATCCCAAGTCTGCACAGGTCTTGTTCTTCAAGACCCATCGTATAGATAGGAAAAAAAAACTCTCTGATCTTACTCTCAAGCTCATGAAGGAGAGGCGTGAGATGATCCTGCAGTCTTCAGACGATGCTTTGAAATACCCCAAAGGATCTCAATGATTTCACATATTGTCCAGTTGCGTAGACAGTTGAGAAACAAAACTACATCAATTTTATTCCACTAGTAATCAATATGCGAATAATGTTAACAGTAGCTGAATTTTACTCGAACAAAACCCGGCAAAAACTCCGCAAACCAGCAGCCTAATTGTGTAAGTAAATTCGGCAAAGGAAACAATCTGTTTCTTTACCAAAAACGACTTTTCGTAAGGCGAAAATCGTTTTTGGGAAAGTCATTCAACCAATCACAGCAGATAACGCGTGTTTGACAATTTGTCACATTAATTCTCCGATAATTTTAAGCTGGGAAACTGGGGGTTACACAATTAGGCTGCTGGTGGTCTTACATTTAGTATTACCAGGCCCAAACACTTAAAAGTACTACTCTTACTCAGTATTAATGAATTATTTTTTAAATACAGTGAATTGATTAATTATAGGAACTGTAAAAATATTTAAATACGTTTCAAAGTTTCATAGACATTGAAACTTATTTAAATATTTTTTTTATTCGTTCTAACATAAAAAAGAAATAAGAATTTCTACCAAACCCAATGATTAGTTGAGCTGGCAAGATGTCAGGCAAGGACACACTACCAGCGGGAACCCTCTCGCCAGGACCGCGTTTGGTTAGCTACTGCTTATAAGGAAATAGCTAACCTAGGCGTATGATAATAGATTTCCTTTTAGCTAAACAAACAATTTTGGTACACAGTCTAGTAGTAAGAAATACGTATAAGGTCTTTGCAAATAATTTTGCTATTTAAAAAAAAAATAGTTATTTGTTATACAAGAGTGCAAAGTTGCTTTTTAACCGCGTGTTCAATTTTGATGACCGAGCAAGCGAAGGATTCTAAAATTGAATCACGAGCGCAGCGAGTGATTCAAAATTAGAATCCTGAGCGTTAGCGAGGGAATCAAAAGAGCACGAGGTGAAAAATCTTTGCACTCGAGTGCAACACGTAACTTTTCATTCCACCTCAGCGAGGAAATGACTAAATGCAAAAAAAAAAGGTTTTCATCCCACCATCTCGGAAAGAGTATTTTTAATCTTCAATATCTGAGTGGAAAAGCCGTTTTTATTCACTAGAGGATAAAGTAAATTGAATTTAGAACATCGTGTGCACTAAGTTTGTGAATTTAAAAAAACATTAAACCTATTTACTGCTACCTCTATGGTGCCGAATATATCATACAACTTTTTTTTAATTTGTTAAAAACTCAGACTCGGAACCTTCTTGGTGTTCTTTTTTCAATTTGCTTTGTACGCGGTTCTAACCATCTCCCTCTCTCTCCAACATTCACGCCAAGGGAATCCGATGAATCGGTACAACTATTAAGTATGACAGATAGTTTACCGAAAAACAGTACACAAGTGACTAACACCAATATTACAGTAACAAACAAAAATATTACACTCAATTTAAATAACTGTAGCAACGTTACTTTAAAATTTTCTTAATTATACCTTAGTATTATTTTGTTATAATTTAAAGATTATTCTGTAATACTTACCTGTCATAATGTAGTAATTAATACCTAAACTGAAATAAAAGTGTACCTATCTTGTGATTGTAAACGTTTTTTTTATTGCATTTAGTCATTTCCTCGCTGAGGTGGAATGAAAAGTTACGTGTTGCACTCGAGTGCAAAGATTTTTCACCTCGTGCTCTTTTGATTCCCTCGCTAACGCTCAGGATTCTAATTTTGAATCACTCGCTGCGCTCGTGATTCAATTTTAGAATCCTTCGCTTGCTCGGTCATCAAAATTGAACACGCGGTTAAAAAGCAACTTTGCACTCTTGTATAACAAATAACAACTATTACAATCACAAGATAGGTACACTTTTATTTCAGTTTAGGTATTAATTACTACATTATGACAGGTAAGTATTACAGAATAATCTTTAAATTATAACAAAATAATACTAAGGTATAATTAAGAAAATTTTAAAGTAACGTTGCTACAGTTATTTAAATTGGGTGTAATATTTTTGTTTGGTACTGTAATATTGGTGTTAGTCACTTGTGTACTGTTTTTCGGTAAACTATCTGTCATACTTATAGTTGTACCGATTCATCGGATTCCCTTGGCGTGAATGTTGGAGAGAGAGGGAGATGGTTAGAACCGCGTACAAAGCAAATTGAAAAAAGAACACCAAGAAGGTTCCGAGTCTGAGTTTTTAACAAATTAAAAAAAAGTTGTATGATATATTCGGCACCATAGAGGTAGCAGTAAATAGGTTTAATGTTTTTTTTAATTCACAAACTTAGTGCACACGATGTTCTAAATTCAATTTACTTTATCCTCTAGTGAATAAAAACGGCTTTTCCACTCAGATATTGAAGATTAAAAATACTCTTGCCGAGATGGTGGGATGAAAAAACCCTTTTTAGGACAGTTGACAGTGAATGTGAATACCAACCTTTTGAATACTATTTTTCTCATTTTGTTTATTTTTAAATTTTCTTTTACAAATACTTGAGCATGGAGGCTCCCATACCAAAAGTATTGCATATAAACATAGTGATGATCAAATTTTTGCCCAAGCTTCAACCAAACAGATTTATCTATTTTTCTGTACTTTAATTCTTCTAGAGGTAATTTTGTATACTTCAGTAGTAGCCTTAAAAATCTAGATGCTGATGCTAAAGTCCAGTCAATTCTTTTCTTATCCGGCTTTCCTAAAAAAAAAACAATTTATTATCTGTGTGTCTATTTGTGGCATCATAGCTCCTAAACGGATGAACCGATTTTGATTTAGTTTGTTTTTGTTTGAAAGGAGATTTTGCCGAGAGTGTTCTTAGCTATGTTTGATTAATATCAGCCGTTGCAAAATTTATCCGCATTTTACTCTTTGAATCTGGGTTTTTCCGCAAGATATCGTGTCACAATTACGTGTTTCGATAGATTGTCAATTGAAGCGTGTCTACTACTATGCATATTATAAGAAGTTTAGAAGCATGAAATAAAAATTAAATTACAAAATAAAAAGACGCCGACACAAACACCTCTAAACAGTAGGTAAGCCTAGACTTCGCGTTGGGGAACCGCCTTAAACATAAACATAAACTGCTGTAAACGTTTGCGGTTCCTCGACGCGAGTACGAGGCTTATTTTTTGCTTTTTATATGTTTTGTGTCGGTTTTTTTTTAAGAATGCAATAACAATGGTTTAGTGCACACACCATTAAACATCTGTTGTAATCTTTTGTATATTCCCCTAGGTTCTCGGCCCAAAACCATTGATAATAATGTCACTGAATGGTTGGGATGGTGCTTGAAACACACTCTCATGATTTTTTCTTCATATTTAGAGTAAGCGCCTTTCGCAGAGCCTCCACAATAGGTCATAACATGCCGGAACACTTGAAACATTGTTCTTTGAAGTCCACGAGCCAAAAAAGCAACAACAAAACGTCTTGCACGTTCTTCCGGTGTATTAGGTAATCTGCTTTTATCTGTATTTCTCCAGCGAGCCAAACTTATTAATTTATCAGGAACATCATACAGCTGCCGAAAAAAGATATTACTAATATTTGTAAACATTTAGATATGCTAGATTGTGTCTATGAAAAGATGTAAATCTCATTTGATATGATGTTTACCTCTCTTCGTTTATTTAATATAGTGACATTAAAACTTTATAGTTATTCTTAATTAAATTTAAAGAATAAAACATAAAGAAATGGAATGTGAAACCAAAATTGGTTCATACCATACTTGAGAGTAGAGTGCTACAGTTGTTCTATTCTATCTCACGACAACGACGGCGGGTTGGTCTTCTTTAGTCGTGAATGTAGAGATGCACATGCACATTGTTTATGTGTGCGTAAACGATATTGAGCACTTACGAGCTTACGCACACAGAAACAAAGTGCATGTGCATCTAGACTAGTGGTGGTTAATATAACGTAAAGCAACTTAAAGCAGCGTGCTTATTATAAATAGCATCAAGACAACGGTATTGTTAATGATTAAACGAACTTACCTGTAAGTGAAGTTCTATCATAATTATGCGAGGTGTTTCGTTCGAAGAGATTAGATATACATACACTTGTAGTCACACATACAATGTCGCCACTATTGCACTAAGTTCAAAGAGAAAAAATAAAATAAAAAATAGATGTGGGTACACTGACACATCTCATAGGTTTACCGCGTTCAATACCTCATTTAGTTCAGAGATAAGATATTCATTTCACAATTTAAGGGGTTAAAATAGGGAGGGTGGGCTACTAATCTCTTCGAACGAAACACCTCGCATAATTATGATAGAACTTCACTTACAGGTAAGTTCGTTTAATCATTAATTATGCTTCTGTGTTTCGTTCTCGAGATTAGATATACATACACTTGTAGTTATTGAGAGTCTTTGTGAAATGTACATAGGTTATAAGAGTTAGATAAATCAATAAAATATTGAAAGAACCAAAATAATTTAATTAACAATATTTTTAATCACAGCTGATAACATGTACGTAAGTGTTTCAGCACAAACATTATTATGTGGCTTTTTGGTATTAATAAAAAGAAAGGTGTGATTATTACGCAGTGGTTCGGTTACTCGTAAGTAATCAATTAATAATTTAGCAGGGCATATTTCGGGTATTTCCCGAAAGTATGGTAGTATCAGCATTGGCTGTCTCGATTTTATACTGGATGTTTTGATTAAATCAGGAATCTTAATAGATATTTCATTAGGTAATGTACTAATATTCTCGACTTTAATTTTTGATAGGGTTTGAACCCTGTGGGCTGTAACAAGTGCAAGTAAAGTTACCAATTTCCTTGTCATTATATCTAACGGTAAATTATTGTTAGGTATCCAGGTAGACAGAGTTTCTATAACTAATGAAGTATCCCACGTTAAATCGTATTTGGGCAAGGGTGGACGAAGTCTAAATAGCCCTTTAAAAAATCTTTTTACCCGATCATCTTTACTGATTTGATGACCTAAAATTAAAGACAGTGCAGACCTGCAACCGTTCAGCGTACCAAATTGCGCACCAAATTCAAATAATTTGGTAAAAAAATAAATAATCTTCGGTATGGAGGCCTCATAAATATTAACGCTGTTGTTCTTACAAAAAATATACCATTTTTCAAACAAGTATCATATTGTTTGATAGAATTATCCGAGAGGGACGCCAACATGATGTGAATTGATGCAGGAGGAATACTTCTTCTCAGTAGAGATTCCCGCACAATATTCCGGCAATCAGGGTAATCCGCTTGTGTATTTGACGGTTGCTGCAATGGGAAATTATTAATTCTTGAGAAGAATTAAATATCAAAGGTTTACTTTGCAAAAGCTTATTAAACAAGGGATACCACGGTTGTGACGGCCATGCCGGGACGACTAGTATTCCTCTAGCTCTATCACTAATAATCTTTCTTAATGTTTTTAGAATAATTGCGAATGGAGGAAAACCGTAAAAATACCATTCTGACCAACATATGGAAAAAGCGTTAATATTATAAGCGTCAGTATCTTTTCGCCATGATACGTATTTAGCGCATTTTTTGTTTATACGGCTAGCAAACATATCAATATCAGGCTGACCAAAAGATTTAATTATTTTTTTAAGTGCAAAGTCTGATAATTCCCATTCAATGTCGGGGTGAACTCGTCTCGACTCAGCATCGGCGATACTATTCTCGACTGATGGGATATAAAGAGCAGAAACGCAAAGGTTACGAGCCTCACACCATTGCCATATATCTTTGGTAAGTTTAGTTAAATGGGGAAACAGCAAACCTCCCATGCGATTAATGTAAGAAATCGCTGTCGTATTGTCAATTCGTAAAATAATTTGACAGCCGAATAACTCTTTGCTAAAAATTTTAAGACCAATGAAAGCAGCCATTAACTCTAAATAATTAATATGCTGATTTCTTTCCTCTTGACTCCAACAACCGCTTGCCGTTTTCCCTGCACAAGCTACACCCCATCCCGTAGTTGAGGCGTCAGACTGAATTTCCAAATTATAATTATCAAATTTAATTTTGCAAACAGATTTATTGATGGAGTTTATCCACCAATCAAAATCTGAATCTAAAGTAGAAGGAACGGTCATGAACTTTTCATAATTATCATTGCCTCTTAAATTTGAGAATTTACATCTCTCAAACTCTTTAGTATACATCCAGCCATATTCAATGGCAGGACAAGCAGATATTAAAAGTCCTACTAAGCGAGCAAAATCCCTAATTTTACATCTATCGAGATTTTTAAGTTTTAACAATTCCTTCCTTATCTTTTCACGTTTTTCAGTAGACAAACTAATTTCCATTGTTTTAGAATCAATGACAAATCCTAAATATTTACATGAATTGCTGGGAATCAGACAACTTTTATATTCATTTATGATGAAGCCCAAAGAACAAAGAAATTTCTTTGTAATTTCAACATTATCAACACAATCGCTGTAGCAATGTGATACAAGACATAGATCGTCAAGATATATTGTTGACAAATTACCAGTACATCTCAATAATTTGACAACCGGTTTCATGATTTTGGTAAAAACGTAGGGTGCGGTATTGAGACCAAACGGCAGAACATTAAATTCAAATAAGTTATTTTTCCATTTAAATCGTAAGTACCTTTTAGAATTAACGTGAATTTTAATTAAAAAATATGCATCTTTAAGATCGATTGTTGACATAAAACAATCTTTTGTAATAAGCTTAATTATTGTTCGAAGATCTTCTAATTTAAAATGCTGTGTATTTATAAATGCATTCAGTTTTTTTAAATTTAGAATTAAGCGAGTTTTGCCGTTTGGTTTCGGTACCAAGAATATATTAGATATGAATTGCCCGTCGCAAGGTTCACATTTTGAAACAGCACCTATAGTTAATAAATTATCTATGGCCTGGTCAAAATCATATTCTTCATTACGAGAATATTTTTTAGACGGTGGCATATTAATTTGAAATGGAGTTTGTGCAAAAGGAATTTCATAACCCTTTATCCATGACAGTACAGTTTGGTCCGATGTTATTTGCGACCATTGATCGTAAAAATGACATAGCCTGCCGGCAAGATTTACCGTAGATTCTATTGACGGTTGCGGCTGTTGCTCGGACGTGAGTCTCTGGATGGCTGCCCGTGCTGTTGCCTCGTCGAGGGTGCAGACTCCTTCGTTCTCCGAGGCCCCATCGGTCTGCGGTACGGGGCTGGAGCCTTCCAGTTTAAATTCCGGTTGGATGGTGGAGGCCTTGGCTTGTTTGCTAAAACTTTGGGTGGTGGAACAGACTTCAGTTCAGCTCCTGACTTATTTATAGCCTTAGCCGTTCTCAATGTGTCAGCAAGCTCTTGACCAAAGAGTAAGCTATCTATTTTGGTTAGCAGCATCTGATCTTTTAAATCTTTTTTCAGAACAGCAATGATAAAATTACGCCTGGTGACAGAATCATTATGTTGACAGTCGCACAAGATGCGCCCTGTGTCCACAAGTAATTTCAATATGTCGGGATCTTTTGTTTCTTTGGACAAAAGAATAGTAATAGCTTCACTAAGACATGCGATAGCACTGCCTATCTGCTTCTACTTCGCCTGCATAGCATTATCTCGCTTTACTATGGCGTCAGTGGCAGCCGCCTTAATCTCTGGATTAAGGGATGGTGCGTTTATTAGCTTACAGTTAGCTGGAGGCAAATGAGATTCTATGAGCTCCTTGCGGAGTTCTTTTGTCAGACCAGAAGTGGCTATGAACTCAAAACGTACGGCTAAGTCCTTCTGGATATCTTTACCAAACAATGGTCTGATTAATGGATCAGTTCCCAATATTTCCAACACAGTTTCGTCTAAATCATCAAGCTGATTCTCACTTTCAGCAGGGGTAGCCTCTTCAGCCGTTGCCTGGGAAGGAGGTTCTTGTGTCGCTTCAGATAAATTTGACACCTGCAGTGACTCCAAGCATGATGCGCTAATCGATGGTACTGGCTCGTCAAGGTCCACCGGTAGGACTTCATTATTTTCCGATTCTATTAATGCGTTATCTGCAATCGGAAATAATAAATTGCTTTACTATTCCCGTTAGGGTAGTAACAATATAATACGCTATAAGTAACGAGAGTTATCGTTCATATTATAATTTACATTTAAATATGTAATTCGATGCATAGGTACGCATGTCAAATAATGACAATGGGTAAGTAGGTACCTTAACAGGTAAAAACGGATTTAATACAAATGTTTTATTTTTATTAATCGAGCACAGCGGGTAAGATGAACTCATAGGCGTTACATCGTGAACCCGAGTTTAGTAAATGCATTAATTGCTACGTGATTATAATTGGGTACCTAAACAGGTAACGTAGTAATATTTACATGTAATCACACGTACAGACACAGCGGGTAAGATGAACTCAAGACGTTGCATCGTGTACCCGAGTTTGAAACAGGATAAGTTGCAACTCGTACGTTGTAACGTTAATCCATGAAACAATAAAACTTATCTGTCATAAAACGTAAACATTTAGGTACCTTGAGGTTTTGGTAACATTCGCTCAGAATCCGAGGTTGATGAAGATCTACGTCGTCCTTTTAACAATTTTCTTTCCAACTTCTTAATTTTCTTCTTTATATAACTCAATGAATCCTTGTCATCACGTATCCTTTTCGGCATTTTTCGTTAAGAAACACAAAAACACTAAACTGTCGAAAAACTGTAACGGAATAATATAAATACAAAGTGGCGGAGCACTGGAATGTGAATGAGGTATTGAACGCGGTAAACCTATGAGATGTGTCAGTGTACCCACATCTATTTTTTATTTTATTTTTTCTCTTTGAACTTAGTGCAATAGTGGCGACATTGTATGTGTGACTACAAGTGTATGTATATCTAATCTCGAGAACGAAACACAGAAGCATAATGGCACTCACTTGGCACTATGCGCTATTTGCTTAATTCGTTATAACGCAGTATCGCGCGAATAACGCGCAACGCAAAAACGTAAATAAAGCAGGGCTAACGCGGCGACGCACACTGTAAGAAAATCGCAATCTGACGGGATTTTATTCTTATGATACGGAACTAATTAATTTGATTGATATACCAGGCCCCTCAGAAAGTATTGCGAAAAAAAGTTTTTATATATGGGAGACTGGCCAGTTATAATGTTTTTCGAAAATATGATTATTTATAAGTAAAAATAAGTAAGTTCCAATTTCAAAATTTCCCTCCACATTTTTTGCGAGTTAATTCAAAGTATTGTGTCTCACTGAAATATGGATCTGCGCCGGGAACATTTTAGAGCTATGATTTTATACGATTTCAAGTGTCGCCTGAAACCGGATGAATCGTACGATAGACTTCAAATGGCATTCATGGATGAAGGCCCTTCCAAGGCAACCGTGTATCGTTGGTATAACGAATTCAAGCGCGGTCGACCAACTTTGGGGGATGACGAAAGAAGCGGTCGCCCTTTGACGGCTGTTACCGAAGAAAACGTGCTAGCAGTGAAAAATTTAATCCAAGACAATAGGCGAATTACATATCAGGAGATTCAACACATATTGAAGATTGGATCGGGAAGCGTTCACGAGATTCTACACAGCCATCTTCGCGTGAGGAGGATAGTATCACGCTGGGTGCCGCACAACCTCACCGATGCTCAGAAGCAGGCCCGGGTGGAATGGTGCCGTGATATGCTTAACAAATTTGAAGCAGGCTCGTCTCGGCGTGTTTACGACATCGTTACAGGTGATGAGTCCTGGATTTATCAATACGACCCAGAAACCAAGCGCCAGTCGACTGTTTGGGTGTTTCAAAATGAGCCAACGCCTACCAAAGTGAAACGATCTAGAAGCGGGGGTAAGATTTTGATCGCTAGCTTTTTTAATTTGACTGGCCACTTGGTATCAATTCCCTTACGGGATCAAAGAAGCATTAATGCCGAATGGTATACTACCAAATGTTTGCCAGAAGTTTTCTCTGTTATAAGCAACAAGCGACCAAACACAGGGCTCCGCGGGCTACTGCTCCACCACGACAATGCACCTGCGCACACCGCACTCAAAACGAGGGACTTCCTGGACAGCACGCCAGTCAAACTCCTGGGTCACCCTCCTTACAGCCCTGATCTAGCACCGTGTGACTTCTTTTTATTCCCAAAAATAAAAAATCAGCTCAAAGGGATACAATTTTCGTCGCCGGAAGATGCGCTGGCTGCGTTCGAGCAGGCTGTAAACGAGGTGTCTGCGGCGGACTGGAAAAAGTGTTTTGAAAACTGGTTTAGGCGCATGAATCTTTGTATAGAGGCTGGTGGAAAGTACTTTGAAAAGATTTAATAAAAATATATGTACGTATAGAACAATTTTTTTTAGTTTCGCAAAACTTTCTGAGTGTCCCACGTAAGTTATAATTAAATGTTTTTTTAGTTTTATAAAATAATTTTGTATTGTTGCGCGTATTTTTGAAATTTAAAAAACTGAGAAATACAGCAAATAAACATATTACTCATTCGTTGTGGGCAGGGAAAGCAATGACAAAACTTCTGGCTCCAATATACTTCTATTTTTTCGTGGTATGCTTTGTTTTTGTGTTTCTATTTTTTGTGTATGTTTTGTGTGGTTTTGCTGGTTATTTCGGTAGCCATGCTGAAAAAAAAAAATGTATGGGTGCCGCAAAAAAGCGCAAAATTTATGAGTTGCATCTGTTAGTTAAAACTATCAGCTGTACTGTGATGGTATATACTTTACTATATAATGCTAAATAATATGTTTTCGGGACTAATGAATTTAAAATGTAAAAAAATCGAAGTATATTTCGTGTCCTAACAGAAATGGTTGATTTTAGTATATAATTACTATTATAAATCGAACAAAATATGTATGTACTTACATATGAAATACCAACACTACGACAAATAAAGTAAATAACACTATTGACCCAATAATCACTTCGTAATCGTAAGCGTAATTGGCACAAATTAACACTGCAAAACACGTAGTGAGTGTGACTCAGTTTTGTTTCTGATATGAACATTTCTAATATTTATGTTGACATACCCACATTAAAAAAAATATGGTGTCGTTTTTATTAGAGGGTAAGGAATAAAAAGACACCAATAATTGGTAGATAAAACATTGTTCGGATTTTGAATTAAATACCGCTAGATTGCGATTTTCTTACAGTGTGCGACGCGGAGGCGCACACTGGTCCCAAATTATAAAAAAGTGGACATTGATAGTAGACCACTGATATTTTTTTTTATTGTTGAGACAGTGATAACAGATAAGGCAAAAAATATTATTGTCTTACTTCAAATACTTTTCTGTAAAAAAATATTTCTTTTTTTTTGTATGTGAGTTATTACATTTTATTCAATTTCTTAAAAACCTTTAAAAAAAAAGGCATGAGTTTATGTATGTATGTATGTAAAAACCTTAAGCGATGTCGAGATGGCAATCACATATCTTAGAAAACTAATAATTCTGAGTATTTGGCTCGAATATACTTATTGCTTATCTCTGCGTACTTTTGAAATAATAGTGACAGAAAAAAACAATTCTTTTTAATGTTAATTGTTCGCTTTTTTTAATCATAGCTTTACTTTAGCACATTTAATGTATGCGTAATGTCAAATAAATAAAAAGTGACTTCTCTGTAAAAGAGGTTATTGGGGCTCATTAATGACTGAAACGCTCGCATCATAAATAATGTATTTTTTTCAAAACAAATTGTAGCAGCCTGGTACATTTGGAACATTCAAAATAGAATTAAAACATAGGTACTACCACATTTTAATTACAATTTTCAGAAATAAAGAAAGAAAAGAAAGAAAACTTGTTTATTTGGCACACACAGATACACACAATGTACAAATGGAAAAAGAATTTAATAAAAACAATTACATACATAGTGTGCCCCGCGGCTGCGCCAAAAAGGTCCAGTTCAGCAAAAATGCCAGACAACTGGGAGTTGCCTGACGCTGGTTTTCAACTGAACCTTACGTTGAAGTGCACGGATGTGAATCAGTTTTGATTTTGAGGTTACAATACAGCAAAGATATTTGTTTGTATTCAATACAGGTAAATAGATATGTGTTAGTGTTTTTATAAGATATACAGGTATGTATAATAATTTGGTATGAACCATTATGTCATGAACAGCTGAGCGAAATAGATGGATTGCAAGTAACGTTTAATATTAAAAAGTTTTTTTTTATACTCGGGTAGTTTGAGAAATATTGCGATCAGTATATACGGCACATTTAAAATTTGTCAGAGAGGTGAAACAAAGTGAAATAAGGATATTTGCAGCAGGATACAAGGTAAGTGTGTTCCATCAATAATATTAACCGTTTAGAATTTAAAATATTTAGCAACATATTCCTTTTAACCCATAGGCCTCCCAACCCCAACCGAAAGCGGTATCAAGGATGGATGACACACCAGCCCGCGGCCGAGGGTACGAGGCAGCGGTTTTTATGGAACGTTAAACACCCGCATATTTTAGTTATTTAAAAACTCTTTTATAATTTTTGCAACTTATACTGCCGCACTGACACACGCACACTAGAAAATCGAGTACTATCAACTGCGAATAGGATCGACATCATATCAGTGACAGGTTCAAGTGTATTAAGTCTAGTTTCCGTTGCGCGTCCGTTAAATACTGCCGCAAATGTCTTCTAAATGTACCTATTGTGTTTATTGCTCTAATAGGCGGCGGCAGATTATTCCATACTTTGGATGCTGCGTAACGGAAACTTCCTCTGAATGCTGCTGTACTGTGGGAGTGCGATGAGAGTTGTTGCGAACATTGCCTTCTTCCACATTCTCGACTGCCAGCGATCCAGCTCAACCTGTTGTACAGGTAGTCTGGCTTTTGAAGCTTAATGACACCGAACAACAGGCAGGCCAGGTGTAATTTGCGTCTTGATTTCATTTTAAGGGTAAAATGCTTGTTGAGGAATGGCGTTACGTGGCTTCTGGGAGGAATTTTATAGCAAAACCGAGCACAAGCATTTTGAACCCTCTGAACGAGCTGGTCTGTACGAGCCAGTAGGCGCGGGCCGTACACCGTGTCTGCATAGTTTAGCCTGGACAGAACCAGACTTTCCACCAGTTGTTCCCGAAGTGTTTCTGATAGGTACGGCCTCATTTTATATAAAACTTTGAGGCGGTAGAAACAGCTTCTTACCGAGTCGGCGACATGCTTTTCGAAACGAAGATCCTTGTCCATAACAAGACCAAGGTTCCGCGCTTCATAGACTCTGTCAATTGGTTTGCCCATTAGCTCGATCCTGAAAGTTCTGGGTAGCTTAGCTAGCTGTCTTTTTGACCCAAGTACCATGAATTTGGTTTTGTTTGGGTTTAGCGACAGGCAATTATCTTCTGACCAGGCAGCAATTCTGCAAAGGTCATCGTTTAAATCTTTTACGGCACTATCATACTTCTCTGGGTAAAATGATACGTAAAGTTGAACATCATCGGCATATATATGATACCTGCATTTCTGAAGACATTTAATTATATCAGCGCAGTACAGGATAAAAATAATTGGCCCTAATATAGACCCTTGTGGGACTCCCCTCTTTATAGAACCAAGTGCCGATCTAATAGTGGTGCCGTCTTCTAAACGCAGATCTACAAATTGCTTCCTATCACTGAGGTAGCTACGGAACCATTCCGTAGCGCTAGGGTCGAAACCGTAGTACCTCAGCTTAGATAATAGTAGTGGTATATTTATTGCGTCAAAAGCCCGGGAAAAATCGAGCAAAACAAGCAAGGTACACATCCCCTTATCCTGGGCAGACAGCACGTTATCAGTAACGTCCAGTAAAGCAGTAGCGGTACTGCGCTGCTTTCTAAAACCTGACTGTAAATCAGGTAAAATGTGATTCTGTCCCAAGAAGAGTTGACGAGTCCAACGCTAGGGTAGGAGCGGCAAGTTAACAGTCACCGCGATTGCTTTATTCGTGCCCGCCCCGCGCCCGTGCGTTATAAAAAGCGTGTATAATAAAGCGTGTAAAATAGCGCGCTTAAAATATAAAGGTGAAAGCATTAAGCAAGTTATTGTCATATAGCAACTTTAAACACTACTAATCTAGACACAAGACTAAGACCAACCCGTAGTCGTCAACGTTACGTTTGTCGTAGTAGTGAGATAGAACAACTGAAGGGTACAGGCAAAGAACAGGGAATGTCACATGTTTTCATTTTTCTATTTTTAATGTGCAAGCAAATCTTTATCTATGGTAGTTTTATTCCCAATCACTTACTTTTCAGAAAAGTAAACGTAAGGCGCCAGAAAGACGTTTTTATTTATGGCCGAAGCGAAAAGAACCGGGAATGTCCATGATATACCGGTAAAGAAGAAGGATAAAAATTACATACTTCTAAATTTTTAACCGTTTTTTCTCAAAATCTATTAATTAGGACAGTCCCTATTCTTTGCCTGTACCCTTCAACTGTAACTGTGCCAATTGTACCTAGATAGAGCATCTACTATACCTTCATGAATTCATTCCAATTCTCTTGTATCTTGTCAGATTCAGCTTTGCAAATGGTGTCTGTACGATAAGGTTGAGGATGATCATCATTATCAGTACTTTTGAGTGGCCTTGAAAGGGAATTTGATTTTTGATACCAAGGTTGATTCCATGTGATTTCCACATGCCTCAATCTGCCTACCAATAACTGAAATAAAAGAATACATTTATTAAAAAAATTGTTTTATACAAATTTTTTAACTACTTTATTGTATTAAGGTTCTCATAAGGGTTGGTAGCAATATTATACTTTCACCCAGTGGCGTAACTAGCATGGGTGGCATGCAGTGCAAACTATTTTTTTTTTAGAAACTATCCGAAATATTTGTAAAATCTAAATGGCGTCGGTAATCGGTACTTAAAGCACTCAAGAAATTACAAATGTAAATAAAAAAAAACCGGCCAAGTGCGTGTCGGGCCACGCGCAGTTATAGGGTTCCGTAGTTGCATAATAATGCGGACTAAGAAGAGGGTTTTTTGTTGTGACATGACATGAAAAAATGTTCAGTCTTTAATTTTTCGAATTAAGAAATCGTGTATTTATATTTATTGATATCGATAATGTAATTAAAAATGCAATACTGCCTGCACTGATGTGACCTTGGTAGAGTAGTAGTAACTATCGACCTATGACACGAATGTCAACCTTACTACTAACAATAGCGGACGTATTTAAATCGTTACGTAAACCCTTCGGGATCAGAACTTCCTCGTCCAAAAAAAACACACAACCAAACCAAACAGGTATATATTTCTGTAAGTATAGAATGTATCTTTAAATATAAACCATTGTAAAATCTAAAAAAAACAAACAAGCCTATATACAAATACAAAGGAAAGGAAGGAAAAGGCTCATTGTGCATCAAAAAATTCGTCCACATCGATGTCAATGGGAAACATGCCCAGAACGCTGGCAGCATTGCGACGTTGGGTGGCAATGCTGATTCTCTGGCCGACGAAAAGGCTAGCCCTCTGGTCACGTGAAGAGTCGACGAGCTTTGTGCTAATGTCTCGAAAAACTCGATGCGCACTCGGACCCCATGGACCTAATGTTTCAACCCCAAACGGCTCAAACGTATAACTTCCAATAAGATTGTTATAGGTCTACCAGAAACTCATGGCAAATGTGGAAATAAAAATTTGTTGTGTGCAATACTGGGGAAATTGGATTAAACGATCTTGATACTGTTTAATTTTTATTTATGTCTGTAGTATTAATGAACATGAGGTACCTATATTATAGTAGTCACAGCGGATCTTTGTGTCTTTGAACTTGGTCCTGCCAACCATTGCGTAAGAAACAGTTTGTCATCGAGTATACTGCATAGAGTAAGCGAGATAGGACGATGTGACATACTTATGCATATATACATATAAGAGACAGTTATAGACAGAGACAGCTATCTTCACCTTCAACATTGACACAAAAATAGCTACTGCGCGGGGTCTTGCAACCAATTCAGAGACACAAAGATCCACTGTGAGTATTATAGGTATGTGTATGAATAATGTTGTTATACATCGGGTTCTTAACATAGAAAAAATAAATCAATTGAATATTAATGTATGTACTAATTTATTATATATCATTTAAATCATATTAATAACTTAAAACCTCATTCAGAACTAGAAAACTAGAATACGATTCCATGAACTCCACTGGCATTTCAAAAACTTGTATCTTTGTAGTTTTATGTCATCTCTCTCCATCAAAATAGTTCTTTTTCATTGGCATTTAACATATTCAAAACCAATCCCTTTATGTATAAAGTCTGTAAAAAATAATAAAATGTATCATGTTACTTAAAGTCATTCATCATCATCAGTATATACTTTTTTTTATGTAAGTTTTATGGCCTGGTTGCTAAGACCTTTTAGCCACGTCTTTGGAAAGAGTTTTGGATCTTATATTTATTCTTTAGTATGCATTAGAATGCGGATGCTCAGATCAAATAAAAAGTCAAGATGGAATGTTGCAAACAACAAAGTGAAGCCGGTTCAAACTATGCCTTGTCGAATAAATACACAATTACTCGCGCACACGTACGACGAAACTACCCCTTAGCTTGTCAGTTGGACTTTATTATTTGATCTGTGAGCTCGAATGACAAACTAAGGTGTAATTTCGTTGTACGTGAGTGCGTGTAATTGTGTATTAGTACGGCAAGGCATAGTTTGAACCGGCGTCACTTTGTTGTTTGCAACGTTCCATCTTGACTTTTTATTTGATCTGAGTGCGGATGTAACAGATTCTAATGTTTTTTGGAGTATTTGGCAGCAAATTGTATCGAGTCAGTCTTCCCAGTAAGCTTTGCAGAGGCAGTCAATACTACATTAAAATACTTCGCTCCAATATCCCGAGATCGCTTCTGTCAATGATTTTACGAATTGTCCAGTTGCGTAGACAGTTGAGATTGAGACACAAAACTACACCAAAAATATATCACAATATTTACTAGAAATCAATTTGCAAATAATATTAACAGCCACTGAACTTCACTCGACAAAAACTCCCGTCTCTACACACGTCCCACTGCAGGGCGCAGATTATTACTTAATATTTTTCTTACGTCAAAGATTCTCAATCTCCGTTAAAATCAATATCTAGTCAAAGAATTATAACAATTATATTACTGTTGCCATTTCCTTCCGGCCCTTGTGTGCCCTGACCTATGATTTACCATATAATAGTAATGGAAAGAAATAAAAATTAATTAAGAAAAATATAAAATAAACTAAAAGTATCAAAACAAGTCAGTCCAACTTACCGGTCCACTCTACGACGCACTTTAAAATCAAAGATTGAGTTTGATTTACGCCTTCTTCTTCCCTTATTTTATGATACACATTGAAAACAATATGTCTCGCTTGAGATCGAAATGTGTTTTTCGACATTTTCACAAAAATAACAAATTTGCATGATAATATCAAAAAAATTCAGCAGCGGTTGACACATCAAGTACTTTGATTTGACAGGTGACAATTGACATTGCCATATGAAAATCACAATTAAAAAAAAATAAAAAATGCCATGAGATTCTGGTAGACCTATATATTTGCGCCGTTTGAGGCTAAACGCAATTAAGTTTATAATTGCGACCACTGAGAATACCGCCATCTATGGTCGGGTAGTGGCATTTGTTTGGCAATCGAATCTAGTTTGACTTTAGTTTACAAAATGTCGAAAATACTTCTGCACTAACACAAAATAGACTCCCCACGCGCATGCGCCGTACGGACTGGTATCGCCAACAACTCCATCCACTCCAATGCGTTATTCGAGCTTAAACATTATTAAGCATATGGTTTATAGGCATATATTTACTATCTGTTTTACACAACTAACAACGTTATTTAAGTAATTTTTCGGTGGCATTTGTACAAAATGTTTACTGTTATTACACAAGTACATTTTATAAGTTGGTCGACTATAACTCGTAAATTTGAAAAGCATACTTAGCTGTGATAGTTTTCCTTTTAATTTCGTTATATATGTCGCAGGGATATGATGAGAACAGGGAATTGATCAAATCTCTAAGCGATTTCATCAAATCACGGAGGATGTTAAAATTACAACACGTTTTTATCATTTCCCTAAACAAATCTGGTGATTTGACAAATCCCAATAAAGAAATCTAGTGATTTGAACAAACGACGTAGCCCCGCTGCGCGGGGCTCCTATTTCTGTCTGCAGGGTCAAAAGTAACCTAACACGAACGAGATGAACCTAACCTGTCCGTGTCGGGGTGCCCTAAGTTCCCGAGCTCGCTTCGCTCGCTCTTGGACTGATTCTTATATGTCGCAGGGATATGATGAAAACAGTGGGTTACAAAATAAAGTACAAAATAAACCTTTAAATTACTACAGAAAAGTTATTTTTGTCATTTCACTGAACCAATTTTGAGATTTGTTCAAATCACTAGATTTCTTTATTGGGATTTGTCAAATCACCAGATTTGTTTAGGGAAATGATAAAAACGTGTTATTATTTTAACATCCTCCGTGATTTGATCAAATCACGGAGATTCGCTTAGAGATTTGATCAATTCCCTGTTTTCATCATATCCCTGCGACATATATACTACTGCCGTGAGTTTTTTCACATAACTAAAAGCAACCATAAATAACATAATATAATAACCTATGGTTCTCCCTTGACCACAATCTCACCTGATGGTAAGCGATGATGTGGTCGACGGTGAAACACACTTGCCTAGAAATTACCTAACCTATTCACTCTTGACTTAAATACCCCTAGATTGTAGCTTTCGGGAAACATAGACTCCGGCAGGGAATTCCACTCCTTAATTGTTCCTTTTTTTTAATTCCACTCCTGTTCGTAATTTACAAATTAAAGCTTAATTTTACGCAAACGGATCTCTGAATCGAAAAATGGTTTTAACAGACCCCTAATATTTTTGAATGGCCTATCTAACGATACCCCACAACATGGGATAGGATATACGAGAAAAATAACGTCCCCACTTTACGTCTATAGGAGGTACCGGAAAAAGTTTTTTTTTTCTTGATTTTATTTTACCACTTTGTTTGAATTATTAATATGTATATCGTTTCCAAATTATAGCTTTCTAGTACTAAGAGTCATTGAGCTAAGCTGCGGACGGACAGACGGACATAGCGAAACTATGAGGGTTCCATGTTGACTTCGGAACCCTAAAAATGCGAGAGTGCGTAACGCGTAAACTTGTGATGGGGAGATGGGGAGATCTCGGGTACGTTCCTTGTTTTACCATTGTACGTATTGTGATGTTATAAAAAAAGAAAACTTAACGCCGCAATAATACGTATAATTTTATTTTAAAATAAATGTGCACCGAAAATATATATAAAATAATTTATTTTTACGACACAAAACTAAGTTTTAATCTGTGGAATTTTGATAGTTAGGTTTTATCCAAAAATAATGTAATAAAAATAATACGTCAACAGCCACACTCGTCAACGACGTTCGACGAAAAAAGGGCCATTGAAAACGTTTGGAACCTTCGGACCCAAGCAAGGCAAGCACAAGCACACAAGTGCTCACGCCTCCAGCCCGCACGATAACAAACTAAGAAGTACGTAATCACGATGTTACAAAGATGAAGCTGGTGAACTCTCTTGTGTTCTCCATTTGGACTGCTGGAGTTCTTTGGTCACATTGCCCGTAAGGATGGTCATAACCTCGAACAGCTAATGATCACAGGCAAGGTCGAAGGCAAGAGGCCGAGGGGCCGTAGCCCGATCAGATGGTCTGACCAAACACGTACAAAGCTAAACACAAAGCTGCACGATGCACTCCACGTCGCCAAGGACAGACCAGATGGAGAATTATCGTCCGAGAAAAGTTGATCTCCTGTCGGGGCAATCACGACCCTCAGTAATGAGGAACACGACGCGAGGAGGAGGACGTAATCACGAAATCTGCAGGCTCACAAGAGCTTACACGCTCAGCATAGATAAATATACTCCTACTAGCGCTCAGCCCGTCCGGGAGAGCCGGCGTCCGGCTTCTAAGTTACTAGTATATCATACCTATGCAATCGCAACGAGAAGTATAAGTGATAAAAAAGCAAACGAAGAGTGCCAGCCAAAATGCTGACTAAATATAGGCACAAATTATTAGGAAAAAAAAAATGTTTAACAATCAATTGTTTATTTTAACAATTCAATCAACTCAGTGTTAGAATAATAGGAATTCAAATTAGATCAATACAAGAAGGCGGCAAATTCAAATTAATTTAACACTCAGCCTCAGAACTTCAGAAGTACAGCGATAGTGAAATTAAATAGTTTCTTAAGCGTCGTATCTAACTGCTACTAAGTCTCCATTCTCATTCAACTTTAAGGTTTTCAAACGACGTTTACGACACTTGTGTTTCTTGAGATTATCCAATGCCTGATCAGAAACTTCCAAAAGAGGTTTTTTCTGGCATACGGCGGACAACTCCATGACACATTCGATTTAGAAATCTGTGTGTTAATCCATCAGGAAATTGCTTCACTAAATCTTTCCATCGGATATCAGACCAAACTTGGTACGTTGACGACTTAAGGCTGAAAATAAGAAAATTTTTGTGGTTTTTATTTTCAGAATCTAAACATTGGTTGCAATCTTGCAATACAAATAAATTTGCTATTTAAAAAGAAAAATTACACTTTTAGGACAGTGAATACCAACCTTTTGAATACTTTTTTTCTCATTTTGTTTATTTTAAAATTTTCTTTTACAAATACTTGAACATGGAGGCTCTCATACCAAAAATTTTGCATACAAACATAGTGATGATCAAATTTTTGCCCAAGCTTCAACCAAACAGATTTATCTATTTTTCTGTACTTTAATTCTTCTAGAGGTAATTTTGTATACTTCAGTAGTAGCCTTAAAAATCTAGTTGCTAATGTTAAAGTCCAGTCAATTCTTTTCTTATCCGGCTTGCCTGAAAAAAAAGCATTTCCTTATCTGTGTGTGTCTACTTGTGGCATCATAGCTCCTAAACGGATGAATCGATTTTCATTTGGTTTTTTTTGTTTGAAAGGAGATTTTGCCGAGAGTGGTCTTAGCTATGTTTGATTAATATCAGCCGTTGCAAAATTTATCCGCATTTTACTCTTTGAATCTGGGTTTTTCCGCAAGATATCGTGTCACAATTACGTGTTTCGATAGATTGTCAATTGAAGCGTGTCTACTACTATGCATATTATAAGAAGTTTAGAAGCATGAAATAAAAATTAAATTACAAAATAAAAAGACGCCGACACAAACACCTCTAAACAGTAGGTAAGCCTAGACTTCGCGTTGGGGAACCGCCTTAAACATAAACATAAACTGCTGTAAACGTTTGCGGTTCCTCGACGCGAGTACGAGGCTTATTTTTTGCTTTTTATATGTTTTGTGTCGGTTTTTTTTTTAAGAATGCAATAACAATGGTTTAGTGCACACACCATTAAACATCTGTTGTAATCTTTTGTATATTCCCCTAGGTTCTCGGCCCAAAACCATTGATAATAATGTCACTGAATGGTTGGGATGGTGCTTGAAACACACTCTCATGATTTTTTCTTCATATTTAGAGTAAGCGCCTTTCGCAGAGCCTCCACAATAGGTCATAACATGCCGGAACACTTGAAACATTGTTCTTTGAAGTCCACGAGCCAAAAAAGCAACAACAAAACGTCTTGCACGTTCTTCCGGTGTATTAGGTAATCTGCTTTTATCTGTATTTCTCCAGCGAGCCAAACTTATTAATTTATCAGGAACATCATACAGCTGCCGAAAAAAGATATTACTAATATTTGTAAACATTTAGATATGCTAGATTGTGTCTATGAAAAGATGTAAATCTCATTTGATATGATGTTTACCTCTCTTCGTTTATTTAATATAGTGACATTAAAACTTTATAGTTATTCTTAATTAAATTTAAAGAACAAAACATAAAGAAATGGAATGTGAAACCAAAATTGGTTCATACCATACTTGAGAGTATAGAGTGCTACAGTTGTTCTATTCTATCTCAAGACAACGACGGCGGGTTGGTCTTCTTTAGTCGTGAATGTAGAGATGCACATGCACATTGTTTATGTGTGCGTAAACGATATTGAGCACTTACGAGCTTACGCACACAGAAACAAAGTGCATGTGCATCTAGACTAGTGGTGGGTCGAGAGAATATTCTCCGATCGAGAATGTTCTGCAATGTTCTTTTCGACGGAGAATTTACGAGAATTTAAAATTGAAAGTAAAATTTTTCAATTTTAATACAATATATTTGATTTCAAGGTCTAAAGTTAACTTCTTTTGTTGTTTTTTCATACTTTACTCGAAAAAAGGATACTTTATGAGGTGTCAGAGTGTAAATTACTAATATATTTTTATTTAAGAATACTACATCATCACATCATCAGCCTATTAATGTTCCCACTGCTGGGACACAGGCCTCCTCTCTGTGAGAGGGAATAATAAGAATACTGATATATTTTTAATTAGTTGCGAGCACAACAATGCCATCAACTGAAAACATAGACGGATGGGAGTTTTGTTGTTAACTTGGCAGAAAGTCACAGTATTTCAGTACAACAACTGTTCGAAGAAGAGTCTGAATATAAATTTGACAGTGGTTTACGGAGCAAAGAGTTTGAGAAACAACTAAAAAAGTCAGGCCAGTTGCGTGGCGACAAACTTTATATTAAAAAACTAAATTAAGTGCAACTGCTCTGAAAATTTTGTTTGCTCCAGCAACTTCTGCTTCTGTGGAACGTTCTTCTTCCACATTTTCCAACATGCATACTAATACCCCTTCAATAAGTGGATCAAATGTAAGGGGTTTCACATATTAGTCATCATCATCATTATAATTCCAGCTGAAAAAGTCAACTTCTGAACATAGGCCTCGGCAAGCGTTGTCACATTGACTGATCCCGTGCGTCTCGCATACAGCGACCTTAACCAGGTCATCACTCCGCCTAGTGGGAGGCCGTCCAACGCAGCGTCTTCCAATTCGCGGTCGCCACTCCAAAACTTTTCGGCCCCATCAACCATCATTGAGTTCTGCTAGCAATTATTTTTGGTAACTTTGGTTCAGGAGAACCAAAGTTATCGACATAGCAGGAGCGGACATCCTCATTTCTGATGCGATCGCGCACGGAAACTCCGAGCTTAGTCCTCTCTATTGCCCTTTGGGTGACTTTAATTAAGGTTACACTAGTCGAAAATTCTTCCATACAAACGTAGTCTAGAGATTACTCCACTGTTTGACGATGTACGCTCAAAATAAAAAATTATATCAATTTGTCTCATCATTATCTAGACCTGTATGGAAACAAAAATGTAAAAAAAAAAATTATTTGAAAGTTATGAGCGTCGAAAGTTCCATATTTCAACACTATTTTTTACGCATATTTGGGCGGAAATAAATACCATAAGAATAAGGAATATTGCAAAACGGCCTCCTTACAGGGATAGATTAGTAATTCAACAATGCAAATAATGTTATTTTATAAATATACATGCTTTTTCATGATATCTAAACTCTCAAAGGTCTGTTTATAAAATTTCTTGCGATCTTTTTCGTCCTAAATCATCATCCATTTCGATACTAATTTGCAAAAGTGCTAATTCGTACGCAAACTAGCTTTTTACTGCTCATCACAGCATCTATTTCTTTCGCACGTGTTGCCGGATGAGATAGCATGCATTTTTACCCCGCGCACAAAATAGTTGACTAGGGGAACCTTAAGCCTTCTCATGAGGCTCATTGTGAGCGACCACGTCTCAGTTCCGAAGGTCTAAACTCTCTCAACACACATTGATCATGCGACACTGAGGTATGTTAGACTCTCGTCTAGATACTACGCAACTTCCCGAACGCTGCCTAGTCGAGTCGAATTCGACAGCTGACCTCTCTCTCGAAGTTAAGACATACTTAACTGGACCATTTTGTCCAGATAAATTGACTTAAATTGCATTGTACCGTATGGTGTCGAACGTAAAGCATGCCCCGCATGCACAGATTATTGGGAGGTAATCTGTGCCTGCATGTATCAACCATACAGCGATCTCCGATTATGGCAAACGCCCATGAAAAGCACAAAGAGAATATGACCCTAGTGCCCGGCAGCGTGTCTACCCTCGACTACGGTAGGACCTGGCAACAAACAGCACGCGTGCACTCCGGATCAACGAGAAGATCATCGAATTCGAAGAGGACTTGCTGCTCAATTCAAAAAATAATCTTATAAAGTTGGTTTTAATACAGAAATCCTATCATGAATTATCTTGGTGTACAATAAATAATATGAATCCTAGAACCAAAAGTTCGAAGACGTGCGACATCTACCAATCCGCGCTGGGCCCGCGTCAAAGCGGGCCCAGCGCGGATATAGCCCATTTTTCTGTCACAGAGAGGAGGCCTGTGTCCCAGCAGTGGGAACATTAAAAGGCTGATGACGATGACAACAATAAATAATTAAGAATTAAGAGAAATCCAAGTTTAACACATATGAAATTTAAGAGAATTTATGAGAATTTTCCCGGCAATATTCTCGAGAATGTTCTCGCTCGAAGATAATTTATTGAGAATTTAAGTTGTGGAGTAGATTATTTTGACGTCAACTTCGTAATAAGTTCAAATGCATTCAAAACTATTACTCTAAAAAATCGATACAATAGTCATCCAAATTTTAAATTCTCTTAAATTCCCTTCCAAAAGAATATTCTCGAGAACTTAACAGCAAAGTTCTCGCAAGGAGAATATTCTCGGGCATTTTCCATCACTAATCTAGACACAAGACTAAGACCAACCCGTAGTCGTCAACGTTACGTTTGTCGTAGTAGTGAGATAGAACAACTGAAGGGTACAGGCAAAGAACAGGGAATGTCACATGTTTTCATTTTTCTATTTTTAATGTGCAAGCAAATCTTTATCTATGGTAGTTTTATTCCCAATCACTTACTTTTCAAAAAAGTAAACGTAAGGCGCCAGAAAGACGTTTTTATTTATGGCCGAAGCGAAAAGAACCAGGAATGTCCATGATATACCGGTAAAGAAGAAGGATAAAAATTACATACTTCTAAACTTTTAACCGTTTTTCTCAAAATCTATTAATTAGGACAGTCCCTATTCTTTGCCTGTACCCTTCAACTGTAACTGTGCCAATTGTACCTAGATAGAGCATCTACTATACCTTCATGAATTCATTCCAATTCTCTTGTATCTTGTCAGATTCAGCTTTGCAAATGGTGTCTGTACGATAAGGTTGAGGATGATCATCATTATCAGTACTTTTGAGTGGCCTTGAAAGGGAATTTGATTTTTGATACCAAGGTTGATTCCATGTGATTTCCACATGCCTCAATCTGCCTACCAATAACTGAAATAAAAGAATACATTTATTAAGTTAGGAGTAAAATTTTGTTTTATGCTAATGTTTCGAAAAACTCGATGCGCACTCGGACCCCATGGACCTAATTTTTCAACCCCAAACGGCTCAAACATATAACTTTCAATAAGATTGTTATATTTGCGCCGTTTGAGGCTAAACGCAATTAAGTTTATAATTGCGACCACTGAGAATACCGCCATCTATGGTCGGGTAGCGAAATTTGTTTGGCAATGGAATCTAGTTTGACTTACCGTTTCGAGCGTGTGTAGGTAGTTTCCATACTGTTTGTATATGTTTACTGTGCTTTAATTTACAAAACGTCGAAAATACTTCTGCACTAACACAAAAATGACTTCCCCGCGCGCATGCGCCGTACGGACTGGTACCGCCAACTAGTGGTGGTTAATATAACGTAAAGCAACTTAAAGCAGCGTGCTTATTATATCATCAAGCAAACGCTATCTTGACACTCACTTGGCGCTATGCGCTTTTTGCTTAAGGTTCAACTAGTCGACGGCACGAACAATTTTTTGCGCGAGGTTAAAATGCATGCTATCTCATCCGACAACACGTGCGAAAGAGATAGATGCTATGATAAGCAGTAAGAAGCTAGTTCACGTACGAATAAGAACTTTTGCAAATTTGTATCGAAGTGGATGATGATTTAAGACAAAACGAGCGCGCGAAATTTCATAAACAGACCAGAGTCGTTTTTCATGATATCTAGACTACTAAGAGTCTAGATATCATGAAAAAACGTTAAATATATATTTTACAATGCATGTTCTCGAAAAGAGCGTTTTCCAAGCAGCCAAACTGTGCGGAAAATGTCACTTTTTTCACTAGTGCTTTTTACTTTCCTGTATTTTTTTAATTTTAACTCCAACGTCAGCCCGACGCATAGAGTTTTTATAATTTTAGAAAAGTTTTACAAATTAGTTAAGTACAGATTATCATTCATATAAAAGGTAAAATAAAACTAATACTTCATTATAGGCGTTTTTAATTAATCTAGATTTTGATCAATAAATTAATTTTAAATATTCATTATATGTTTGGCAGAACGTATATTTTGCTCATGCCTTTTTGCGTTGCGATGTGACAGCTATTTGCACATGCGCAGTAGATATGCCTGAGGAACTATTAGTTAATCTGTGGATATGCTGAACGCGCTTGAATAAGCCCACCATTTTATTAATTTTATTTTATTTATTTATTTATTTCCTCGCACAATGCATAGTAAAATGTTGTATGATACACGTACGTAAGATGATTTCCGACTTGTGTCGATTTATCCACTCACTCGCTTCGCTCGCTCGTGAATAAAATTGCCACTCGTCCGTAATCACCTACCTTCCGCACTTGTAGCATAAATAACTATTCTAAATAAAATTATTTGCATTGTTGAATTACTAATCTATCCCTGTATGGAGGCCGTTTTGCAATTTTCCTTCTTCTTATGGTATTTATTACCGCCCAAAGATGCGTTAAAATTAGTGTTGAAATATGGAACTTTCGACGCTCTTAACTTTCAAATATATTTTTTTTTTTACTTTTTCTTCCATACAGGGCTATAAGATAATGATGAGACAAATTGATATATTAATTTATTTTGCACGTACATCTTCAAACAGTGGAGTAATCGCTAGACTACTTTGTATGGAAGAATTTTCGACTAGTGTAACCTTAATTCGTTATAACGCAGTATCGCGCGAATCGCGCGCAACGCAAAATCGTAAAGCAAGTAGCAGGAGCCACCGGGCGGGTGCGGCGACGACGCGGCGGCGGCCAGTCGTTGACTCGTTGCATGCTAGCGATTGATATCGGTCGCACGCGTAATTTGCAGTCCCGCGCGGTATACGTATTGTAACTACGCTATTTTACAAGTAAGGACGATTTATTGAGAGATTGTTTTGTTGTTTAATGTTTTGTTTTTGTTTGTATATAGTGGACGAAAATGTCTAAAGGAAATAGTGATTTACCAATATGGAACTTAAAGTGGTGAAGTAGAACTGAAAGTGTGAAGGAAAGTTCATTGTTTATTTTTTACTGCTCCAATTTATCGTAATAAATTTATAAAAGCGATGTAATATTTTTAAGCATGCCGTCAGTGCAACGAGTTCAACGCTAGGGTAGGAGCTGCGAGTTAACAGTCACCGCGCTTGCTTTATTCGTGCCCGCCCAGCGCGCACTAAAAATTATTTTTTTTTGCACCTTATAATAAAACGTGTAAAATAACGCTTAAAATATAAAGCTTATAGCATTAAGCAAGTTATTGTCATATAGCAACTTTGAACAGTACTACCGCCAACAACTCCGTCCACTCCAATGCATTATTCGAACTTAGACGTTATTAATTTAGGTAGAAATCATTATTATTAAGGATGTTATGATTTTATTTTTGTATATTTTTGCATGGTTCATAAGCATATATTTACTATCTGTTTTACACAACTAACAACGTTATAAATAAATAAATCACATGCAGAGTCTCTCAGAGAGGATGCCTGTGACCCAGCATCAGCAGTGGAAACATTATAAGGCTGATGATAATTACCATGCAGAGCAATTACATTTTCTTGCACAAACCAGGAAATAGTTTATGTATATTATGGAAATAGTAGTGTTACACACAACTCAAGTCATACAGACCGATCAGCCTTCGAAAAATCATGGGCAAATGGACCGAACGCATTTTTCTCTCGAGAAAATACACAACTATCAACGAACTGATCCCCAAACACTAACATGAATTCGTTCATCAAAGAGGCACTGGTACACAAATACTAAGGACTGGCAAATACATCACAGACGCCCTAGAAAAAGGACACAGTGTGGCCATGATATCGACTGACCTCAGCAAGGCGTTTGATTCTATAAATAATAAAGGTCTTATAAAAAAAATGTATGAAGCGGGACCGCTTAATAACATTATAAAGATAGGCAGATTTAGAACAACAACAGGAACAGAATAAGTCGTGACGCGTGCACACTCTTATATTTATATGTGGCCGACATATACCAAAAGCACAAATTGCAGGTCAGATGCTCTCTCAATACGCAAATGACCTGTGTATTCTCAACGTAGCGGAGAAGCCAGACAACGTGGGGCCGCCAATGCAACGTGGATAAAACAGAGTGCATCATGTTTTCTCACAAAAGATAAAGGCGAGGGAACATGAACAGTAGATACAGGCATTACATCAAATTGAAAAACCGGCCAAGTGCGAGTCGGACTCGCGCACGTAGGGTTCCGTACCATTTTCGTAAAAAACGGCAAAAACATCACGTTTGTTGTATGGGAGCCCCCTTAAATATTTATTTTATTTTGTTTTTAGTATTTGTTGTTGTAGCGGCAACAGATATACATCACCTGTGAAAATTTCAACTGTCTAGCTATCACGGTTCATTAGATACAGCCTGGTGACAGACAGACAGACGGACCGCGGAGTCTCAGTAATAGGGTCCCGTTTTTACCCTTTGGGTACGGAACCCTAAAAATGAAAGGATTGAATGAATTAAAATACCTAGGTGTTGTATTTGACAAGAGAATATCCATGAATAAGCACACAAAAGAAAGAGTAGAAAAGCTAAAACGAGTAAGAGGATCTCCATCATAGGGTACAGATCCAAAGTGAACTTTGAAAGAAAATTACTCACCATACAGACGTGTCTTTTACTGATACTCGATTATAGAGTGATCCAACTCCTACCGAGATACAGCAATCTGACAATACTGGAAAGACAATACAGAATGGCGCTGAAAGCTGCAGGTGACTTTCCATGTTGCACTGAAACCGAAACCCTCTGGGAAATGCTTGAACAAGACCCGTGGCATCTATGAGGACACAATTTCCATCATGATATGAACGAAAACTGATTAATTTAAGCCAGGAAGCGACAGGGGACAATGGGACTAAAATAAACACCCGGAAGACCCAAGAGATGAGATCTGCTGATTGGCACGGAGGCAGTGGAACGTATCCGCAAGTTCACTTACCTCGGGAGCGTCGTGTCAGAAACTGGAGATTGTGAAGAAGACGAGCTACGTTCGCGCAGCTGAGACGCGTTTGGCAATAGCGGAAACTGACCCGAAGGATTAAACTCAAAATCTTCGGGTCAAATCCGTGCTGCTTTACGGGTGCGAAACGTGGAAGGTCACAAAAGACACCGCACGCCAGATCCAAGTCGTCGTCAACCGCATACTCGGCATTTACTGGCCCTAGACCATCACCAACGTAGAGCTGTTGGAGCAATGCCAAGAGAGCCCGATCGACCGCCAGATCAAGCGTCGCAAGTGGAGTTGGATTGGCCACATGCTGCGAAAGGATTCTGATCATATACCGAAGCAAGCGCTGAATTGGAATCCCAAGGCAAAAGAAAGCGTGGCCGTCCCCGTCAAACCTGGAGTCGCACCGTGTTGGCGGAAGCGACCAGCATGGGTATGACGTGGATCGAGGTGAAACATGAAGCTCAGGACCATTCGCGATGGAGGACTACTGTGGACGCCAGTCAGGCCCCATCCAGGGGATGCAGGACATTAAGTCAAGTAAGTCATGATCGAAATATTAACTTCTATGTTCGGACGCCCCCCCCCCAGTTAGCACAGTAACTTTAGGTCTAGAAAT
Organism: Orthosia gothica; assembly: GCA_949775005.1. Taxonomy (NCBI): domain Eukaryota; kingdom Metazoa; phylum Arthropoda; class Insecta; order Lepidoptera; family Noctuidae; genus Orthosia; species Orthosia gothica. The sequence goes on along the minus strand of OX459063.1, from coordinate 18,433,116 downwards.
TTAAAAGATATTTACCGCGGCCCTGGCCAAGCAACTGAAGGAACAACGTCATATTGATGATTTATTGTGTTTTTATGTACAATTTTTTGTTGGAGGTCTCTGTATAAATAAATCTACTGATATTTGTGAGCAGCTCTAATGATTTCGGTTTTGACGTTCGAGATCAGGAATAAATACACAACTAATGATGCAAGAACAAATCCAACATTTTAGCACCCTGCCTCAAAAATCTTACATTTTCTTTTAACCTATTATTTATACACGTATAAGAAGCATTTATTGATTTCTGGACCATATTTGGTAACATTTATTATATTTATAATAGTTACTTATACTTTGTGAAACAATCAAACAGACTATTCTAATTACAAAATAAAAAAATAAAATATTTTTTGTAACCGTAACACCACAAATGAAAACACAGGTTAAAATAAAACTAAGTCATGCTCGTTGTGCCGACAGATGGTAAAGTTTGGAGAGGTCTCTGAAAAGTTTGCTATCTACTATTTACTCAGTCAAATTAACTGTGCACCTGGCGCGGTCATGTCACTCTGACGTTCGACTCTCACTATACTATTGCATATTGACGCACGAGGCGAACGCGGAGCGCCACGAGGGGAATCGGGAGTGGGATCGCATCCAGTGACGTGCACAGTCATTTTGACCGTGTTGTAAGGTTAATATGACTTGAATTACCTCCATAAAAAAATAATCTTCGTCTTTGATTTCTTCTAAATACATAAGTATTCTATCCATACATGCTGGTTCATTTAAATCATCAAAGCCATTTAATATTTCTTCAAACTCTATTTGTCTTTCTATCTTCTTCACTGGTAACTCCTCACCACCATCACTTGACACTCTAATATTATCGCCAGAGTCCTCCTCCTCCATCTTCTTCCTCTTGGTTTGGACCGGCGAATATTCATCTTTGATCTCACTATGTCTCTTCTTTATGGGTGATAGCTCATTCTCAGTTTCCATTTTATGATGTAGCTAGCTAAACCGTTTATTTTTAATTCCTTTATTTATTAATTTAGAGGTTATACTTTTGTAAACATTAGCACTCGCATCGCACGCACTTGGTTCACAGATGACACTGACGTCTGACAAGTGACGTTGCCAACCTACGAAATTAGCGTGCATACCGTAGACCCCACTGACTTAGAAACCTAGTAGACCCGTAGACATACCATTGAGATAGGAAATATATGGAGGCGCCGCGATGTTCTATACATACATTAGCTTATACAAATATGAGTGAAATACGATACAGAATGTGAAACATCGTTTTGTTTCATTATTTCTAATGTAGTAAACGTATTTGATGAAAGAGACAACAATATTTCAGTTGTTGCTCATTATGGCAACATTTTGTTATGACTTAGTGACGGTTGTAGGTACGTGCCATATTCGCCATTTTATGTGACGAATTTTGTGGTTGTGTTCGTGGTAGTCCTGCTGTCAAATGGTTGTTTACATATTGTATTATTGAGATTTGTGAGTGTGTGTGTGTTGCTTGATTGACACAACCTTAGAATCGGCGGCCATTTTATGAGACATTTTGAGGTTTAGGTAGGCACGTTTTTTTCGTAGGTATTTCCAGTCCATATTATTTAGTATGTCTGTCAAATACCTACGAAAAAAACGTGCCTACCTAAACCTCAAAATGTCTCATAAAATGGCCGCCGATTCTAAGGTTGTGTCAATCAAGCAACACACACACACTCACAAATCTCAATAATACAATATGTAAACAACCATTTGACAGCAGGACTACCACGAACACAACCACAAAAGTCGTCACTTAAAATCACGGAACAGAAAAAACTGTTTTTTCTGTTCCGTGCTTAAAATGGCGAATATGGCACGTACCTACAACCGTCACTAAGTCATAACAAAATGTTGCCATAATGAGCAACAACTGAAATATTGTTGTCTCTTTCATCAAATACGTTTACTACATTAGAAAGAATGAAACAAAACGATGTTTCACATTCTGTATCGTATTTCACTCATATTTGTATAAGCTAATGTATGTATAGAACATCGCGGCGCCTCCATATATTTCCTATCTCAATGGTGCATACCTACAAAAATCGGGCACATAAAATGGCTGCCTTGTAGGGTTGTAACTGTGAGAAACATGCGCAGCTGATATCGATATAAATATCGACCTTCATGAAATTGTTTACGTTGTTGTTCTACGTTATAGTAATGTAATAACAATATAATATGAACAAAGCAGGCCCATAGAAACAGAAGTAGCTATGGGTATAGAGTATTATATGACTGGCAATATACAGGTTGGGCAAAAAATATATCGTGGATCAAACGAAATAGCGATTGTTAGGGATAGCGGGAGATGTTTTTCTTTTGACCTGCTAGAAAAAGCCCCAAATATCGCCCTGTTTCCTTTGATTCACGATTTTTGGCCTTCCTTATACCTAACCCATTAAAAACTAATATTGTAAGGGGGGTATGTGTAGAGAGATAAAGTAAACCCACAGTTCATGAAACAACAATTATTTATTTAAACTATCTTAGGCAGAATTAAAATAACAAGAAGAAACGTTGCATAAAAATACTAATACAGTATGTACAATAAAGTTATCAACAAGATTGAATACTAACTAACAGGGGAATGTTGAAAATATCTAATGAGTCCCTACGCGCGTTGTATATTACTTGAATGGTGTGCGGACCGCTAACGATACCAACACAGCCAAACAACCAAAATACGCCGCTAGCCCAAGTCCAGCAAGAGGCGAGGTAATCTTGACCGACCTAAGTCGATACTGAGAGTACACTCGAAGCGTGCCGAACTCGAACTGCCGCTGCTGGCTTCTGAGAAGAGCTTTATAGGCGGTTGTGGCCACGGCGGGGACGCGTTGCGCGGGGCGGAGGTGATGACTCGTTGGCTCGGCCGGACGGCGCGGTAACAGTGATGACGCGACGATATTTTCGTCGCGTTACAATATGTATTTTGTTTTGTATCAAGTCAAATCAGCCTATCGCAATCCACTGGACATAGGCCAAAGGGGTAGTAATAATAAATAATACCAGCCTGTAACTGTCCCACTGCAGGGTAAATAAAGGCATCTTCTTATAGTAAATAAATAATAATATTTTGTTATCTTCCTACTTTTCGAACAACTTAATTAATGTAAAATAATAACAATATTTTATGTAAAAAAGACATTTATTATTTTTTTAACAAAATTAACATAATGAAATTTACTATTTTATTTATTTCTATAAAGCCAGGGTCGGCATTAACATGTTGGTACCAATTGCTCAAAGTGCGAGTGTGTCAAACAAGTGTTGTCGGTATTTCTTATAAAATCACACGCTTTCGGCGAAAAAAAATTGAAGCGTAATATTTTCTTAATTCTTCAGAATATTTTTTTTCTAAAGTTGGCCTTTAGATTTGGCAATTTGCTTTTTAAGAAATCCTGCATATTCATCCAGAATGAAACTTCCTTCATTATTGATGTATTTTTGCCCATTTCTTTGTGAGATACACGTATATATATATATAAGTAGGTTGTTGTGAGGAACATATTTGCCTAGGCTGAAAAAGAAAATAGACGCATAATTCTATTACTTATTTACATATTCAATTCATTTAAATTTGAAATACTGTCAATAAAAAGTATATAACAAGATGTGTTGAAATTACTGTGTTTTGCAATTTTTGTTTAAAACATACCAGTAAAGTCGATGTGGGCACTACCAGGCCTCCGTCACTCCATGTACTTGCGCGCTATATTTACCTACCGCCCGACTTAGCGGTCTCGGGCCTCCAGCGGACCAAATTCAGTGCGGTTTTCGCAAGCGGAGCGCACGCACGCTGTTCAATTTTAATAGTTCCATTCGTTCGTACGCGTACCTACGATGCCGTCTGGTGCCTTATGTGCTGTAGATGGGTGCAAATCAAGTAAAAGAAGGGATAAACACCTAACATTTTTCCATTTACCTGTCAATGACGAAAGGTAAGTATTACTATTTTTTGTCGTTTAAAAAATATTTTTATTATGTAGGTATTAAGCATTAGCTTGCCTTTCAGACACAGATTTACATATTTTTGTTACATAGAAACGTTATACTTATCATAAACACTATTTTAACAACGTTTAAAAAGCTATTTTTCTTGGAATAAAATTGTGATAATATTTGACGGACAGTCGCGCAAATACCTACATACGAAACTTCCAACACAAGTCGCGCAGCGCGGCGACCTGTCTCAACTTGTCGTGCTGATAGCGTAAAGAAATGCTCTTGCGATTCGCTCGCTCGCTTAGCCTCTCATATTTGCCTCTCAATATTTGGCTTTTTCGTCTCGCGTCGCGGTATTCGCTTCAGTTTAATTAAGCTTATGCGATTTGTAAAAAACATACAAGTAAATATTTATGTCAAGAAAAATTAATTAAAAGATCTTTGAAGTTATAAAAAAAATATGATAATGCAAAGTGTTCATTTGCCATGATATCGCCATAGAATTCTTGAGCTCGCCCCGTGTTATAGTTAATAATAAATTGATAAATGTTAATAATCATTCAATGTATTCATTAGTAACTAGGTATTATTTATTCATAAATATATATTTTTGGGGTTGTCTAGTTTGGGAACTATTATAAATTCGTCATAACTGTGTGTCTGTCCGTCTGTCTTATCTAGGTACCGATCTCCTTCCTTACCTGTCCAACTTATTATTCTTATTTTTTTCAGGCGTAAAACATGGGCTGAATTTATTGGCAGGCCCGATTTAGCAAGGCCAGACACCAAGCCAAAAAGTCATTATGTGTGTTGTCTTCATTTTGAAAAGTCGGTGATTATTCATAAACCACAATTACGACCTGACGCTTTGCCTACAAAACTGCTGCCATCTCTTCCAACTACTTCAAGTGCCAGTACTGAACCAGAATCTAAGGAAATATCGACACAAACCAAATATTCGAATATTAATATACTATCAGCCATTACCATCAAAGGCGCTGATACAAAATCGGAGTCGGTACAGACGTCTCATATTAGTCAAACTGAACAAACTCAGACGTCAACTGCACTTTCATCTAATACGCCAAGGAAAAGAAGACTTAGTAAAGAATTGAAAGTGTCGGAACTAAAAAGAAGAAAACTTCAGAATGATTTGGACAAAATAAAGCAAGAAGTTCAATCAAAAGAGTCACAATCTTTTGAACGGTTTACTTTCCAAACCGAAGATGAGGTCACAAAAAGATTTTGTAAGCTCATTCAGTGGCAGAGCGATTTAAAAAATAAGCGCAAAGGCAACAGGTATGATTCCGAATTTAAGTTGTTTGCCTTAAATTTTAATTTTTCTAGTCTGCAGACGTATCGGAGTATGAAGACATTTTTAGGGCTTCCTAGTGAAAATACCCTTGAAAGATTTAAAATGATTATGCCACCTAAATTCGATGATCGTACTTTGGAGTTCTTATCATCTAAATTAAAATCTATGCCATCAAAAGCTAAGTACTGCACTCTGTCCTTAGATGAAATGGTTCTCAAGAGACATTTACATTACGACACCAGAAGAGACGAAATTATTGGTCTTCATAATATCAATGGTGAAGTGACGTCGGAAATAGCTTCTCATGCCTGTGTAATAATGCTCAGAGGCATTATTGTGAACTGGAAACAACCTATTGCTTATTCTTTCTTAGGATCTCCAAAACATTACGAGAAATTGGAACAATGGTTGGATGAAGTTATTTTGAAACTTTCAAACATAGGGATAGAAGTTAAAGCTATTGTATCTGATCAGGGATCAAACTTCGATAACTATGCTAAACAAGTAAAAAAGGTCACAGCTGAGATGCCTTACTTTTTATTTAACGGTAAAAAAATTAACTACATATTCGATGTCGCACATTTAATTAAATGTATCAGGAATAACTTACTGACAAATAATTTTATACACGATGAAAAAATAATTTCTTGGGAACATATAGATACACTTTATTCTACACAAAAGGAGAAAAAATTAAAATTGATTCCTAAAATCACGGAAGCTCACATAAAACCGAACAATTTTCAAAAAATGCGAGTTAAATACGCCGCTCAGATTTTTAGTAACTCCGTCTATGCCGCTTTAAATGTGATGATGTTTAATAAAACTTTACCAGAAGAAGCAAAAGTGACCGCCGAATTCGTGCTAAAAATCAATAATTTGTTCGATGTTTTAAATTCAAGTACTGTCCAATCTACCAATAAATTTCAAAAGGCATTCTCATTGCAAAAATACCAACTCGATGTGTTAGAAGACGCCATGATAATGTTCAAGAATTTGAAGGCTATTCATTCAATAAAAGGCGTGAATAACACAAATAAAATCAGGACATTTAAAAACATACAAATTACAATTCAATCCATAATCATGCTATGCAAGGATTTAAAGAAAGAAGGCATTAATTTTGTGTTTACGAGACGTCTAAATCAAGATTGCCTAGAAAATTTTTTTGGCACCGTCCGTCAACAGGGTGGTAATTGTCGAGACCCTACACCGATACAGTTCATGAGGGCATTCTCAAAATTATTCCTTTGCAATATGCTGAAGAACTCACGGTCTACTAACTGTGAAAAAGACATCTGCGAGTTGCTACAGAAAAACGATGGAAGTTTGAGACCACAGAGACATGCAGATAGCTCGTGCCGCAATATACCTTCGCTTTTGAATTTAAGTGGTGAAACTGATTACCGCTTCGACTTGCCAACTGATAACGCCTTAACATATATATCGGGTTATATACTTTTTAAATGTAGCAAGAAGCATACCTGTTCTGACTTTGTTGCTGAATTACAGAACATTCCCGATTTAAATGAATCTAGATTGTTAATCCATTTTAAAGCATTCAACAAAACATCGTCTTTTTACGGAAAGTTAAAAGTGCCAACAGATGCGTTTCATAATTATGTAAGAGAACTTGAGACTATTTTTATTCATAATTTTGAAAAAAAAATGAAACAAAGGCCGGGTGAAGTTGAAGTGAAGTTTATGAAGTGAAGTTTATGAAATTTTAAATGACATACATTTTGATTCTCCCTGCCCTTGTTTTCCAAAACAATATCTCATAAAACTTTTTATTAGATTCAGGATTTTTTTCTACACTAAAATTTAAAAACAAAATTTTAGTGTAGAAAAAAATCACAACAAAATTTTCAGTTGTTGCTCTTAACGGCAACATTTTGTTGTGACGTAGTGACAGTTGTAGGTAAGTGCCATATTCGCCATAATAAGTGACAAGTTTTGTGGTTGTGTTCGTGGTAGTCCTGCTGTCAAATGGTTGTTTACATATTGTATTATTGAGATTTGTGAGTGTGTGTGTGTTGCTTGATTGACACAACCTTAGAATCGGCGGCCATTTTATAAGACATTTTGAGGTTTAGGTAGGCACGTTTTTTTCGTAGGTATTTCCAGTCCATATTATTTAGTATGTCTATGCCGGTCACGCATAGCCATCATAGACTATACACTTATACAACAGAGAATAGGCATGATGTTGACGTCATACAAAAGTGTTGCCAAATTTAGTCCTTGACAAACATTTAGATGTCTCTCTTTTCATATGCAGCTCTTCGTTAGTTAAAAAGAGACAAAACGCTTTTTGACATGTGTGTGTCGATATGATAGATATTTGTATAACTATTCTTCATACAGTAGAATATGCCGTCTCCATAGTTTTTCCTACCTCATTGCGGTCAATGAATGACAGATGAATATTCACAAAGCATTTAGCATTGGCAAATGGCAAGCAAACCATGCATTATTACACATCTCCCAAAATATATATTATTTTACTCTTTGATTACACATTAATACATCAATGGCACCAACTAAATAATTCGTGAAACAGTTGAACAATTGTTGGCAAATCTATATTGGCCGCTTAAGCACAACTTAACTATGAGCACAACATCAAACAACACAAACCCATAGACATACTAAATAATATGGACTGGAAATACCTACGAAAAAAACGTGCCTACCTAAACCTCAAAATGTCTCATAAAATGGCCGCCGATTCTAAGGTTGTGTCAATCAAGCAACACACACACACTCACAAATCTCAATAATACAATATGTAAACAACCATTTGACAGCAGGACTACCACGAACACAACCACAAAATTCGGCACATAAAATGGCGAATATGGCACGTACCTACAATCGTCACTACGTCATAACAAAATGTTGCCATAATGAGCAACAACATCGAGTGAGGAAGACGAATCCCACCCGTACGCATAATACGCGCTTAGACGTGGAGTTGCGGACACCAGCCCGTCTTAACCTAACCTTAAACTAATGAGCAACAACTGAAATATTGTTGTCTCTTTCATCAAATACGATTACTACATTAGAAAGAATGAAACAAAACGATGTTTCACATTCTGTATCGTATTTCACGCATATTTGTATAAGCTAATGTATGTATAGAACATCGCGGCGCCTCCATATATTTCCTATCTCAATGCACAAACCCAACACTTCGTATTTGACATGTAAAAATTGACAGTGTTGTGTTGATGGTTGACATTTGACAAATCTGACATTTGCCTAATGTATGTGTGATAGCAAGGCAAGGCAACTGGATCTGATTTCATCAAGCAAGCAGCCAGCCGCCGCCATGTAATGGGCTACGCACTTAGTATTTAAAGTAAAGCTAGAATATTTAAACCTATTGAGCCCAGGGCACCAGCACCTTGATAATAAGTTACATATCTTAGATTTAAAAAAGGTTTTCGTACATATTGCAGCTGTTGTGATGATATTACAGAATCAGATCTATTGAAAAACGGAAAGCACGATTTGGAGCAACGAGATTCACAATTAATCGTATTCAGACAAACTTATCTACGCGTTTCGATCGTGTAAAATAATGTTTTTGGTATCCTAAAGGTGGAAGAACAGTGAATTCAAACGCCTGCAATCGCAAACTGAACTTGGAGGCTAGCTGACGGTGCTGTGGAGTAAATGGAAGAGTTATTTTTACTTATATTGACGCGTCTTTTAAAGAGTTTCGACACAATTGTAAGTTTTTATGTTTTATTTCCTTGCATGGCGTAGGAGTTTATTTATCGTGGGTACTTGTTTAGCTTGATTCTCAAATAAACGAGTATTGGTTTCTAAGGCGATGTTTGAGATTAAGTGGCTGGCTGAAAACTACCTCCTATGACTCAATTTATTAGAACTGGAGCTGACTTCCTGAAGTATTTATTAAAATTTCTTTTACCAATTTTTGAAAAGAATCCCCACTTTATTGGTGCTTCGAATTCTAATGTATTTATTTGTGATACTCAGGTAAACAATGTTGTACATGCATGGTGTTAGTTACAAAGATTACATTTAACTGTGCGCAGCCTTGCTAGGCATAAAAATATTGGTTTTTCCCAAGATGTAGCTAAGTGTACACTGTGTACAAACTGCTTATTGTAACATAATTATGTAACTAATAATATCTAAAGTTATAAAATTAAAATATTACACAGATGAGCAGAAATAAAAATTAAAATACAATTGCAATACTTAACAAATAACAATCCTTAATGTAAAGTATAATACTCGCCAAACTTCTTGGCCGCCCTGAAGTTGGCTATAATGGCTGCAGGCAGTAGTAAATCTTATACAAAAAAGTTAATAAAAAAAAAACAAAAAAACCCGACTGCTTATATGCTTGAATGAAAAAAAACAGACAGAGAACACGGAGGATACATATTCGTGAGCTGGTTGACCGAAACCAGATGTATCCTCAAACTGCACAGCATGATTTTCTTCTTGTTTATGTCTTTTTAGTTCGCTAAGCAGGCGGGCTTTTTGTTTTTTTTAAAAAACTTTTTTTATTTACAACTTTTTATTTTTTTTTTTAGAATTTGGTTCATTTAAACATATAAGTGTTATATATTTCTGAAATCACCTCTTAAAACCCTTTATTTTGAAACCCCCAAGATGGGTTTGGAAAAAAAAAAAAACCGGCGCCCAAAAATCGCCATTTTTTACTTTTCTAATTTGAATATAGCCAGTGACACTCGAAGGGTTAAGACGAATCGATTGACGTAAGAATCATCAATATCGCCCTACGCGTTTGGTCTCTAGAACGCCATATAGGGACAAACATACATACATACATAGTCTGATAAACACATTACCCTCTTTCGGCAGTCGGGTACAGCACCATTTCGTACCTCGCGCATGCGGAAAGCCAACTTCAGGTCGGCCCTAGGCCTAGGGTTTCAAAATGGTTATGGTTATTTTTGATAAACAACTTCATAAATATATAAGGATGGAAGTGTTAATGTTTCAATAAATAAAAAAAAGGTTTGGAGCTATAAGTGTTTTTGATCATGCATACCCTTTTTAGAGCTTTTTAAAGGCCATTTCCCTATCTGTAGAGTTACCCCAAAATATTATGCTGTATCGCAGGGTGGTAGTGACGTATGCATGATATGCATTAAGATCAGTACTGTGATTGGCAGCCTTGTTCAAATTTTACTATTATAGTAAAGTTTTTTTATAATATGATCAACATGGGTCTTCCATGTCATGTTCTGATTTGACCAAAGCCCTAGAAACTTTGTGTTGTTATTTTTAGTAATCATGTTCTATTCAAATGTAATATTTGGATTAATAGAAGCCATTTGTTAATTTAAACTTCATGATGTAAGTTTTTCCAAAATTTATTTTTAAGATATTGCAGGTTAGCCATTGAATAAATTTATTTTTAAGATATTGCAGGTTAGCCATTGAATTATTATTGCTGACTATTAATTATTTTATTTGAATTATTTTATTTTTTTAGGATGTGGGACACATTTCAAATTTGCTATAATTTTGCTATAAATATTGTAATGCTGCTGCTTTTTTATTTACTTATAGATCTCAAACATTTATAAGCCTTTCTTAATTATTTTTTGGCTTGTGTGTTGCGTATTGTAGCTGAATACTGGACCAAACATAATGTTTAAAAATAATATTTGACATCAGCACTTCATCATATCATCATCATATCAGCCGTAAGACGTCCACTGCTGGACATAGGCCTCCCCTAAGTGTTGCCACATTGACCGGTCCTGTGTGTCTTGCTGCCAGCGGACCCCCGCAACCACAACGTCTTCCAGTTCGCCACTCCTGAACCTACATCAGCACTTAAAGGAGATTAAATATTCTGTTTCAATTTCAGGTTAGCCGTTCAATGAAGAGAAAACCCTAAAAATTATGTTTACATCAAATGAAAAAAATGTTGGCAAAAAGTCGTTTCAGAAACCTAATATTCTTAGAAGGAAAGGTAAATTGTGTATTCCTAAAGTGAACATAGCTAACGTTAATGAATCTCCTGAAGCTATTTGTCTAGTCACCAGCTCTCACACGGATACAACCATCATATCTCATCAGTTAGACAACATCACAAAACTGGAAAGCAGTAATAAGTTAACTAATGTCAGTGGAACAGTTTGGGGATTAACTTTAGAAAATTGTTCAGATAAGAAAAATAATGTAATAATAGCTCGGGAGACTGATACACATGCCAATTTAAATAGTAATGCATCTTTAATTACAGAAATCAAAAGTGAGTACTTTAAATAGTTTTTATTATATCAGAAATAAACATATATTTCTGGTAGGATATGAACAAGTTGATTCAGTACTATTAAATAGTATTTTTTAATATTTTTGTTTGTTTGTGAAGTTAATTTTGATACAAATGATTACAGTTACATAAAGTATGCTCTGAAGAACTAAGGCAACTACTAAATCATATTTTTATGTTTTTAGGTGAAGGTAAATGCTTGGAAGAGAATGCACTCAATATTGAATCCTTCATAAATAGTGCAGACAGTATTGTACAGGTACATACCTCTTTCATACTATTTAAAAAGTAGTCTGTACCGAATTCCAACTCCGTTTTACTAAACTTGTATTTACTTTCACAGGACCATTCTATGTGTTATGATGCCACTGTATCAACAGAAAAGAAAACTTCTGAAGCTAAACCAAAATGGTGCTTTGATATCACTAACAATTCTATGAACTTTTCATTAAATAATTGTAAGTAAAAAATTATACAATTGTTTTTAAAAAGTAATATTCCCAATTAATATTTGGGTGAATTTCCCAAACGACTTTTTTTTTTGTCTTCATTGAAATTAGTATTTGAAAAAAGGAATATTGTTCTGTACTATTTTTTTTTGTATTCATTAGGTATTTATTGGGTTGTGGCATAAAATATTATTTGTCTAAGTCTATTTACAAAGGTAGAAATAAATACATAAACGTCTATTTTTGTCACATCGGTGCTGTCCCTCTACTTTTTTTACAAGCAAAAACGCTTATATCGTTATAAAAATAAGTAACTTAAGAATATAACTTATTCTATTTCATAGAATATTAGTTTTATTATTAATATGTAGCATATTTTATTACGTAATTCATAATATTTATTACTGAGAGGCATAAATGTACTTGTCTCGCAAAATTTTGTCATATCGCTGCACAAAAGTAATTTAAACCTAACTTTGCATCGATGAGTCCGACAGTGTCCCCACCCCAATTTTATTTCCCTCGTTAGTGTGTGCTAGTGCGCAGTCAGGACGGACGTGTGTCAAATCGCTGCATATTCCCGCCAATTACGTAAGTACGACATTTCAGTTACTTCCAAGCAATTATTTTATATTATCGGTGGTTGCATTTTTCTAGTGTAATGTGAAGTTTTATTACGATTGTTTGGTTCTAACAGACATAGTAAGTAAATTAGCATCATTATAGGTACTTGAATTTAGCCTAAATATTATACATTTTTCATAATTTTCAAAAAAGTCGATAATTTCTCACGTCGCTGTTCTCATATCGCTGTAATCGGTGGTCTTTTTTACCACCGATGTGATAATTTACACCGATGTGATAAGAAAAATCAATCGGTGTCTTAAATATCATATCGGTGTTTTGATTCATGATCGACGCATAGTTTTGTCACATCGGTGGATTGTTTTATCACATCGGTAGATCATATTATCACCTCGGTGTAATTTTATCATATTGGTAGACATAGTGTCATTTCATTAAAGTAAACAAAAAAACAATGGAGCATACCTACAACCATACATTATATACATACATATACACATATTATATTTTTTAACTTTCATAAATATTAACTTGTGTGCAGCTCGTGCCGCACACAATTCGTTCGAGTAATTTTGTTTAAGATTAATTTTGTTTAAGAATGCTGAAATCAAAACTAAACGAGGAGGAGAAAAAAGAGAGAAAGAGGTTGATGGAAAGAATAAGAAAAGCTAAAATCAAAAGTGATCCTGTGTTAAGAGAGCAGCATTTAAGAAAAGACAGAGAACGCTTAGCTAAAAGAAAGGCAGCTGGACTTATCCTAACCCGAAGCCAAATGACTGCACATGCACGTCGCAATGCACAAAAGAAAAACCGAATCAGTGCCCGTGCATATTATCAGCGGAAAAAAAATAAGGCAAATGGTGCCCGCAACAACCCAACAAGTGTTTCAGAGACCAATGACGCAGAATCGCTACCGAAAAATCAAGATAATGAGCCCGGTATTTCTCAAGAACTAATAGGACCTCATAGCCCACGGCTATTGCGACAGAATGTTCGATGTAATAGTCCTAATTTGCGTATTGATGCCATAGTAGCGAGTAGTTCCCACTATTTACGTACAAGCAGTCCCCTAGATTTATCAATAGCATCTCCTTTACGAACGCCAAGTATTAGTTCTATAAATTCAGAAGAATCAACATTACGCCCAAATAGTCCTAACTTAGACACATCCTTTAATACTGTTAAATTCAAACAAGACATTAAAATGAAATTTCGTAAATATCAAAACGTTAAAACTCAGCAAATACACGATTTAAGAAAACAATTGGCAAAGGCTAATAAAGAGAAACTAATGTACAAAAAGAGATACATGAGACTACATCAAGAATTTAAGAAATTAAAACAGAGTAATTTAGAAGTGAGACGAATCCCAACGAAGCCAAAAAATATAGACCTGCAAAAACGTATCCGTAAGATTGTTGTTCAGTTTTTTGAGGATGATGAAAATTCAAATCTTTGCCCAGGTAAAAAGGATACTGTCACACAAAATGGAGTAAAAAAACAGAAAAGGCTGATGAAAGACACAATTAAAAATTTACACAAAAAGTATTTGACTTCGGGCTACCCTCCAATCAGTTACGTCACTTTTACAAGAATGAGGCCGTTTTGGGTCACGCAGCCAAAATTAAACTTGAGAAATACATGCCTATGTGAGAAACATGAGAACATGGATCTTGTTATATCATCTTTAAAAAGAAATCGTATCATAAAAGAAAACACCACGACTGAAATTCTAAGTAGTATTTGCTGTGATATTTTTAAGGTAGAATGCCTGCAAAGAACATGTCCTGTCTGTAAGAATCGTCATTTAAATTATCAAGAATTTGATAACTCCAAAGATGTTATTTATTGGAATTGGAAGAAGATAAAAAAGAATTACAAAAAAAATGGAGTCGATAAAATAGCCGTTAATGTAGAAAAAGTAAAAATAACCGTTAAACCATTACAACTAATCAAAATATTTGAAAACAATCTGAAACCGTTCTTAACACATTGTAGTAATATACGAAATCAAAGTCAAGCTTTTAAGCACTACAAACAAAACATGACTGAAAAGGATTGTGTCGTTCACATTGACTTTAGTGAGAACTATAGCTCCAAGTACGGGTCCGAAATACAATCTATGCACTTTGGTGGCAGTCGTCAACAATTCACATTACACACTGCTGTAATTTACTATAAAAATAAGGAAGAGAATATAATAACTCAATGTTTCTGCACTATTAGTTCTTCACTGCGCCATGATGCTGCCGCCGTTTGGGCTCACCTTGTTCCAATATTAGAAGAAATTAAACAGGAAGCTCCAATTGTTCAGAATCTTATTATTATTTCTGATTCTCCATCAGGCCAGTATCGGAATAAGAAAATTTTTTATATTATGTCCCAACTCAGTATTTACTGCTCTTCTCTGACTAACATAATATGGAACTATAGTGAATGTGGTCATGGAAAAGGTGCGCCAGATGGAGTAGGTGGGCTACTGAAGCGAACGGCGGATCGATTTGTTGCACACGATGGTGATATGAATAATATAGACTCTTTTGTAAACTATTTAAAATCTGCTGTCCAAGGCGTAAAAATTAGTACTGTAGAAGAATATGAAGTTGAAGAAAAGGACTGGCTTCTCCCTACAAATTTGAACACATTTCGTGGAACATTGCAAGTCAAACAAGTCATTTGGACTAAAGAAGCTAAAAATCGTATAGTTTTACGTCGACTTTCTTGTATAGAAGATGAATGTATGAAATATGTTGTTAAATGTCCACATGGCAAACATCTAGACTTCCACAATTTGTCAACCGAACACGAAATTAAGTCTAAACCTCAACTTTCTACTTCGAGTAATAAAAAATCCAGAACTAAATCGAAAATAGATATCACTAAAATGCGACCAGTAAAGTTAACTGACAAATTAATTTTGTTCCCACAGCCATCACATTCAAAGTATTTTACACCATCAAATACATTAAAAATCTCGGAAAATGCGGCACCCAGATCATCCTCTTCGACAAAAATGTCTGAAAATTTGCTATTGAACTATGTAGATCTTGATCAAAGTACTCCTGCCTGTTCATTTTTAGAGAAAATTGACACGAACATTTTAGTTGGTTTAGAGGAATCAACTCAATTCGTAAATAAAGAGGATACGGTAAAAGCATCTAATAGATTTTCAAGTCCTACCGTGGAAGACAGTGACACCGATGAGGAAATATTTAGAATAAAATCTAAAATTAACTTTAAAAAAGAAAAAAATGAGCCACGTAAACCAACTCCTGACATCAAACAGAGATTTAATTATATATTTGGTTGCAGTGACACTGATGATGACTTATTTTGATCTGGGCTGATTTGTTTTTAAAATTTTTATTTTTATTGTTTTTAGTTTTAATTGAAAAAAAAAGGTTTAATTGTTGTAACAGATAATAATTATAAAAGTACGTAATTAAGTGCTGTGATTAACTATAGGTATACTACATAGTCTTCTATGACTTAAAAGTCTAATTATGGTGCAATTTAATAAAAGTGGAGTACGAAGACGGTTCAAGTTCTGTAGTGAAATCACGCATGTTGAACTTAAAGGCTGATTAACATAATAACCAAATTATACTGACAGATTTAATTTAAGTTTTTTTTTTAAGGGTAAAGATTATTTGCTAGATGTAAGATATAAGCGATCTCTATGTAATCTATGATACTTACGCACTGAGAACAAAGATTTTAAAAATATTAAATTAAGTGATAATTAAAGCTGTGATTATTGTAGTGTTGTTATGATTAAGGTTAAACTTAAAAGGCTGATTAATTAGGTATATAAAGTTTTCTTATATAAAGTTTCTATTCTTAGTATTGTTGAACCTAGAACGCCACAATGTTTTAAGTGTACACATGGCAAAACAATTAGCTTGATCGCCACATTAATAAATGTGTATTGTACAATAACGTACAAGAAATTTTTGTTTTTTATACTTCTTTTAAATAAACACAATGATAATAAAAAAAAACATTATTTTTTATTCTAAGAAAATAATACCCTTAGTTCAGGTATTCAGTTCTTAGTCACTCCTTCAAAAATGTATAAGCCTACTATTTCTTTTTTGATGTTCAAAGGTGGATAGATTATCATATCGCTGTATATGTATATCACATCGGTGAATAAATTTATCATATCGGTGTACAGAAAAGATAATCGGTGCCGGATTGTCACATCGGTGGAAACCAGAATTCAAACTGAATTTTCTCCATAGTCTTAAAAGATACGTTGATGGTTACCAATAAGGGAGTATTTAGTATCCTAAATATTACATTAAACATGAAAAAAATAAAAAATAAATATAAATGAAAAAGTTCACCGATATGATAAGAAAAATGGCATTTGTTGAAATTCACCCATTTGATAGAATATTTATAATTTTCATCAGGTTTCTGTGTTTGGTGATAATTTTCCTAATGATTTATATTTAAGATAATAATTTAGATAATTTTAAATTAATACACTGTAAAATATTGATTTATAAAGCAGAGTTATTTTTTTTTCGATTATGTCCTTTCTTATGCCTCACACTTGCATGTAGGTATTTAAAGAAGCTTTTGCGCAGACAAATTGTAAATATGAGCTACACTTAAATACAACAGCTTTTTACACAAATTTGTTTAATTAAAAACACAAATTTGTAGTACCTACAACAAGGCTCAAGAAGATAGGTGGCTCGTTTAGATGTGAATGTGTACGCTTTTATAATAAGCTTCCAAGCCACGTACAAGATCTAAGTCTTAATAAATTCAAATCATTCATTAAACGTAAGTTGTGTCAGAAAGCGTTTTATACTATTAAAGATTACGTTGAGGACAAAAAGGCTTGGGATTGAGCTGCTCCAATTAATTTTGATTTTTTTTATATTTTGCACCGTGAATTTTGTTTTTAATTTTGATATTTTTTTTTTGTTTTCTTGCAATGACAAGAATATTTACTTTTTAAAGTATTATATTTTTTATTTTTTTATTATTGTGAATGTGAAGACTATGTGGATTTTTGTTTTTTATTATAACTTAGTTAGTTTTTACTCATGGTCTGGCAGTTTGAGTAGTTTATGCGGCCTACCCGAATGTCCTTTCTTTGGTATTGTTCGTCGAATCGTTGAGCTCCGTAAATTCTGAGTTGAGCTGCTCGGTTATTGACAAATGCGTGCACTGACTGGACAGGTCCACTCAATCTGGCTGGTTCTTTCCTCAAAAGACCATTTCAGACATATGTCTACATGGTCTTCACATGATATAACCAAGTTTTTGTCAAGACTTTAAAAGAGACTGTGACCTCTGAGTTTGTTTCGGCCTTTCTTCTCAGAGTAGTCAGATAGGAAACGCCGACCTCATCTAGTTTTAAAAAATATGATCGACATGTAAAAGTGTTTGTACAAACCAACTTACAGAAATAAAATCATTTATCATTTATTTATCATTTACATGAGTGTACAGTACAACTATGTTCTTAATGTCTCTCGGCAATCATCGCATTTCCGAATACAAACGACTGCTAATTTCCAATTTTTTAGATTTATTATATTATCAATCTGTCTAGCCTTTTCCCAACTATATTGGGGTCGGCTTCCAGTCTTCAATCCCAAACCACTGCAACCCCTGAAAGCCAGAATCAACAGTGGCGACCACCAGAAAAGCGCCGTCGAAATTTACATTTTTCATACTCCTCCGTTATTCTTTTCTGATTAGTTTCGTTGTGGGATCCAAGACAGTTAAATTCATTCTCCGGGACTTCGTCGAGCTTCATTGCCTCGGCTTCCAGTCTTACCGGATTCAGCTGAGTACCAGTGTTTTACATGGAGTGACTGCCTACCTGACCTCCACAACCCAGTAACTGGGTAACACGATACGACGATTTATCGTGTATAATAATTTTAATTCAGAACTAAGGATTTTATTGTTGTTTTGTTTTGATTTCCGTGTGCACTATATAGAGTTGTAAAACTATTTTACTTTTTAACCACAGCAGCTTTCCTCCTATTTTAAAAATAAATTACTAAGTTAAAAGAGTATTATCAACTCTATATACCTCCAAGTTGATTGAAAACATCCGGTCTTCACCAAGTGCAAAAGGCAAGTGATAGAAAGCCGACGACTGACGAAACTCGAAGTTTGCCGAGGGACATAGTAAGAAAATAGTTGTACTGTACAATAAGTGACAGGAAGATGTCACTTTGTTAGAGGATAAATGAAACGTATCCCTGTTATTGATTTATATGTTATAACTTCAATCTCTTTGAAATGGCTTTCCTTTTTTGCCTCATCACAGCTCAGCCCAAAAACTTCTTTATCTGAACTCCATACAAGAGTATGGAGAAGCATCAATAAACTTGCAGCTTTCACACAAGTAAAGGCAGGCTAAGGCGAAGTTGACAGAAAAATTAAAATAAATACTTTTACAGATAAGGATCATCATTTGGGTGAATTAGAAGAAGAGTTAGATTCAGTCATTGTAGTGCCTTCAGAGCCTGTATCAGAGCAACATCCAGGCGAAGTGAACCACCAAGCAGCTGTAACAACTCCAACACAAAGCATAGATGTCAACTACTCTAATAGAGCTGTCAAGTTTAAGGTAACTCTCATGTTACATCTGATAATTATTATTTATTTAGCACTCTTCTTCTTTGCCTGGCCCTTTCCCATTTTTACTAGCTCATCCTCTTTTGTCCTATTTATTTGCTAGCACTAACAAAAAATAAATTGAGGCAATTATTTCTTGCAGTGTGATCAACCTGATTGCACTAAAGGCTTTTGGAGTGAAGAAAAACTAAGGAAGCACAAAAACTCGCACAAACGGCAGGCATACCGAACTCCAACACATATAACCTATGAGTGTCCTGTTAATAAAAAAGCCCCAGATGGATCTGAAGAGAAGTGTCCGCGCACCTTTGAAGTGAGGAGTGATCTGCTCAAACATCTGGACGAGGACCATACTCTGGATGAAGCTGCCTACAGGTAGACATGCAATATTATGCAATACAATATTGCTTTCCCCATCGATATTGGCCGATTACTAGTTGAAAAAAAAATGGGGTGTTTACACACTTTTGAAGTTATTCTTCTGTTCTGTCCTTGTTGTTGGTACCGAATCACGCAAAGTTTTACTGTGTCCTATGGTTTGAGGAATCAAATAAATAGAAATTCAATGTTACAGTCGGTAATTATTTGCGCAGGTGCTCGGTGTGCGGGCGCCGCTTCTTCTGGGCGATGGGGCTGCACGCGCACGGCAAGTCGCTGTGCGCGCGCGGCGGCCTGGCGTGCGCCTGGCCGGGCTGCGGCCGAGTGTTCCGCCTGCCCTGCCGCCTGCGCGAGCATGCGCGTGCGCACACCGGCGACCGGCCCTACGTGTGCCGCTACCCGGTACGTACCTACTACTACCTGGCGGCGCCTGGCCGGGCTGCGGCCGAGTGTTCCGTCTGCCCTGCCGCCTGCGCGAGCATGCGCGTGCGCACACCGGCGACCGGCCCTACGTGTGCCGCTACCCGGTACGTACCTACTACTACCTGGCGGCGCCTGGCCGGGCTGCGGCCGAGTGTTCCGTCTGCCCTGCCGCCTGCGCGAGCATGCGCGTGCGCACACCGGCGACCGGCCCTACGTGTGCCGCTACCCGGTACGTACCTACTACTACCTGGCGGCGCCTGGCCGGGCTGCGGCCGAGTGTTCCGCCTGCCCTGCCGCCTGCGCGAGCATGCGCGTGCGCACACCGGCGACCGGCCCTACGTGTGCCGCTACCCGGTACGTACCTACTACTACCTGGCGGCGCCTGGCCGGGCTGCGGCCGCGTGTTCCGTCTGCCCTGCCGCCTGCGCGAGCATGCGCGTGCGCACACCGGCGACCGGCCCTACGTGTGCCGCTACCCGGTACGTACCTACTACTACCTGGCGGCGCCTGGCCGGGCTGCGGCCGAGTGTTCCGCCTGCCCTGCCGCCTGCGCGAGCATGCGCGTGCGCACACCGGCGACCGGCCCTACGTGTGCCGCTACCCGGTACGTACCTACTACTACCTGGCGGCGCCTGGCCGGGCTGCGGCCGCGTGTTCCGTCTGCCCTGCCGCCTGCGCGAGCATGCGCGTGCGCACACCGGCGACCGGCCCTACGTGTGCCGCTACCCGGTACGTACCTACTACTACCTGGCGGCGCCTGGCCGGGCTGCGGCCGAGTGTTCCGTCTGCCCTGCCGCCTGCGCGAGCATGCGCGTGCGCACACCGGCGACCGGCCCTACGTGTGCCGCTACCCGGTACGTACCTACTACTACCTGGCGGCGCCTGGCCGGGCTGCGGCCGAGTGTTCCGTCTGCCCTGCCGCCTGCGCGAGCATGCGCGTGCGCACACCGGCGACCGGCCCTACGTGTGCCGATACCCCGTATGTACCTACCAAACTTCTTGGCCGCCATGAAGTTGGCTACAATGGCTTACAAAAACTGCACCAAGACTCTTAGGCCGAGTTTCTCACCTCTAAATTATCGCAGAATTAAAGTGACAAATTGTTATGCACGCGTTATCTGCTGTGATTGGTTGAATGAATTTTCAACAGCCAATCACAACAGATAACGCGTGCAATTTGTCACATTCATTCTGCGATAATTTAAGAGGTGACAAACTCGGCCTTAATCCAGTTTTTTTTTTTGCCATTATAGTATTATTTAAGATTTAGAGTTTTTTATTCAACACTTGCACAGTGTATACATACACTATTTATACTAAACCTTTTTTTTTTGTTTACGGGGGGAAACCTTCAAAAGGCGCCTGGACTTGGAAAAAGCCCAGGGAGTGTGGGATTTCTACCTCAATAAAACCACCCCGGTGATCACCATGAACACCTGAAAGGGGCCCCGTCACCTATTAAAAGACCACCCCGGAACCCCCTCTGTGCAACGCCTGTTAGGGCCCTGGAGAGGCTTGAAGAAGTGCCTCCCCTGAGCCTCGCTGTGCACGGCAGCACGTGATCACTGTGCTGCCGACTTTCCCGAAGTCACTTGGTGGGTGGACAGATTCCCCAATCTGACCACCTGCGACCCCGGAGTTCCGCTTGCTTATTACGCAGACGGAGTTTCGGCGTTTTTAGCATCGAGGCGGTTGATTCCCCGACGCCTTTTTCTTCGAGCGGGATCGGCCCTCTCACGATCCCGCTCGGCGGCCTCCTTCTGGGCCATCACAGTTTGCAAGGAAGCCATTTCCCTCCAATTTTGTCTCTGCCAGCACGGCCCTCACAGCCGCTGGCAGAGACAGGTCTCGCCCGACCCTGGCGACCAAGGCTTGCCGCTCAGAGCCCCACGCCGGGCACTCCTCGAGCGTGTGCTGCGCAGAATCAAGGCCGCCTCCACATTGGTGACAATTAGCCGTGGCCTCTCACCCAATCCTATTCAGATACTCACCGAAGCAACCGTGTCCGGTCAGTACCTGAGTGAGCCTGTAGGAGATGCGCTCCTCTCTTTTCAGCCAGGCTTCGAAGTGCGGCAGGATGGCTTCGACCACGCGCTTGCACGAAAATTGCGGCTGCTGTAGCCGCTCTCGCCACCGCTCGAGCGCGTGTCGCCCTTCCTGCCGTCTCAGCCTTACTATAGCGATCCCCGGCACGATGTCACCATTCCGGCGGATGGCGTGGAGCCGGTTATAAACCCTCGCATCCATATCCGCCAGAATGTCAAGTGGAGGAAAGCGTGCCAGGAGAGTTGCCGCCTCGTGCGATACGAATGGCCATTTTACGCTGCAGTATATTAATTTTAGTCCTGCAGCGTCGGACAGTCTGCTTGACCAAACAGGTGCCCCATAAAGCACCATCGATCGCACGACACCAGCGTAGAGGCGACGAACTTCTTCCCGAGGTCCCCCGAGGTTGGGCAGCAGTCTGTGCAAAGCACCCACTGTCTTTTCAACGCGGGGGACCAGTCGCTCAAAGTGCTCTTCGAAGCCCCACCGACCGTCCAAAGTTAGGCCTAGATACTTAATGTATTAACCCACCTGGACTTGCGCATCTCCAACTGTCACTGACGAGCTGGTGGCTCTCTGCTCCTCGGCAGTTTATGGAACTGAGGCGCTATCTCCAAACCCAACTCGCGGATCGACGCCACGACTTTTGCTACCCCAACCTCGGAAAGCTGGATGGTCTCATCAAAGGTATCCCCGCCGGACAACACCAGCGTGTCGTCTGCATAGCAAACGACATAAACGCCGACGGGGATTTCAACACGCAAAACCACGTCGTATGCGAGAACCCACAAGGGAGGACCTTAAACCGACCCCTGTGGAACCCCACACGTAATCTCCGTCCGATGTACACTACCATCCCGACCCACATAGCGAATGTGCCGGTCGCGTAGGTAAGCCCCGATCATGCACTGCAGGTAAGGGAGAACTCCGTGATGTACTAGTGCCGCCCTTATTGCGTCCCAAGGCAGGGAGTTAAAAGCATTGACGATGTCCGAACTTACCGCCAACGCCACCCCACCCCGGGACACCATCTGTTCCGACAGCGAGCGGACGCGTAGGATTGCGTCTACTGTAGAACGCTGCTGCCGGAAACCATACTGGCAATGAGCCAGGTCGGGACCTACTCGTGACAGGTGCCCGACGAGTCTTTCGGCAATTATTCTTTTGAATAACTTGGAAACCTCGTCGAGCAGGCAAATGGGACGGTATGCAGAGGGAGACTCCGAGTCTCTGCCTGCTTTCCTTAACAAGACCAATCCAGCCTCCTTCCATTCGGTGGGAAACACGCCCGCACGGAGGCTACTGTTAAACAGCATTCTCAGGCGGTCCCCCAGAGGAGCCATAGCCAGAACCCACGCTCGGCCAGGGATGCCATCCGGGCCTGGCGTGGTATTACGGGCCCCCATGCGACCAACGGTATGGTTCAGCTCCCTTTCAGACACCCCCAACTCATCAGTCCAGTCCGAAGGGGTTAAGAGTTCAAATTCAAATTATTTATTTGTAAAAACATAGGTACAATATAATAAGATCTTATTCTAATGTCAGGATCGCTATGTTTAACCTAATAGGCATACAAATTTTGGAAACATAAATCTAATTTTGAAATATACATTTTTATGCATTGTATTATTTAAATTATTATTAAAATTAAATTAGATACCAATAATCATTAAATCGAATTACCCAACCCAACCCAACCAAACCCAACTATTATTTATTTGAACTGTCTTTTAAGAATTCACCAATGTAATAGTACGCTTTTTTAACCATAAAATCTGTTAGCATTCTTTTAAATTTGTTAATATCATTCTCAGCTCTTATAGTCATAGGTATCTTAATATAAATTTTTGGAGTCATTCCCAGAAAGCTTTTTGCGTATAATGCTGTTTTATGAGGCATAACGTGAATTTTGTCTCGGTGACGTTTACTAGTCAGGGTTTCAAATAAATTGAAGTGTTTCTAACAAACATTACTATTTCAAATGCATATAGAGAAGGAAATGTCATAATTTTTTGCTCAATAAAGTGTGGCTACAACTATCAGTAGCTTTTATTTGGCATACTGCTCTTGTGTCTGTAACACTAGCTCCCTATCTGAATTGCCCCAAAACATTATGCCGTAACGCAATGTAGAAGACACGTATGCATGATATGCAGTTAGTACGGCTTCACGACTTGCTATTTTTAACCCCCGCCGGCAAAAGAGGGGTGTTATAAGTTTCACGTGTGTTGCTGTGTATCTGTGTGTCTGTCTGTGGCATCATAGCGCCTAAACGGATGAACCGATTTCGATTTTTTTTTGTAAAGGTAATTTTGTCGAGAGTGTTCTTAGTTATGTTTGAATAAAATCGGTTCAGCCGTTCAAAAGTTATGGGCGTTTTACTGTTCGAATCGGGGTCTTTACGCAAGATGAATTTTGTCGGAGGTTTTTTAAATTTTTAAATTTTACTTGTACTGAGATTATGTAGAGCGTACTGAAACTGATTTAGTTTTTTTATTATATGTTCAATATGTTTACACCAATTCATATTCTCGTCTATATAGAGCCCTAGGAACTTTGTGTGCTTTGTTTCTTCTATAGTTTTGTCAGCGTATTTAATGTTAAGTTTATCTTGATTGATTCTTTGTTTGAATGAGAGAAAGAATTTACATCTTTTTAGTAAAAACAGCGATAGACATAGTTATGTTACTAGAAATAGGGACCAATTAATTCAACCAGGTTTCAGGCTGGCTAAAGTAGCGTCATCTGTTATCGGGTACTGTATAAAATGTTACAATAAAACACCGCCTCATATTCTAGAACTGAATGAGGCGAAATTCAAAACTTTTATAAAACGCGCACTATGCAGGCAGGCATATTATAGGTTGGGGGATTACATCGCTGATAAAAATGCTTGGCTCAACGCTAGTCCAGCTCCACAGTCACTAGGGCATAATTACAAGTTATAAGCAGAAAAGTTCTAAAGTGTTGTTGGACCTGCTGAATAATGTATGAATGTATTTGTTTTGTTTAAACTCAATTTATTTTTGTATTATATAACTGCACAGCACATATGTGAGTACTATGTACCAACTGTAAATCTGCCATTTACTGTACCTTTGTGTCGTTCGTTGACTTCAGTGTGCCCTGGCAGTTGATAGTGTGTTATGCTCTCTCTAATGTCTCTCTGATGGTGGCACGTGTGTTGGATCATTCGGTTCCCTTCATGATGGTTGAGCTGAGTGGTGCCGATCCATGTGTCATGTTCGTGAACGGGCGCCATCAGTTGGGATTGGTCATAACTTAGCTGCCTCCGCCTGTTTTTAATTACCTATTTATTGTATTTTTAATTGTTTGTTTTACTGTAGAAGCTTTTAAGTGCGTTATTTTTATTTTTTACATCGTTCTATTATTATTAGATAATTGAGTTTTTTTTTTTTCAACAAGATAATGTAACCAAATACTTGTATAACACATTTTAATTTAAAAGAGTAAGTGTGGAGTTTCTTGTCCATTCTTCTCCACAACAAGCTACATTTCCGAATGGACGGTAGAATCAATTATTATTACTTTTTTTTTTGACGTTCGAAAGTGCATTTAATGGCCTAATTGAATAAATATTTGATTTTGATTTAGAATGAAATAGCATAGCTTTTATCTAAATTTACATTAAGATTGTTATTATTTAACCATGTTATTAACCTGTTCTTTTTTAGATTTATATCCATTTCATAGCTATGTGATTCCATATTTTGTACTGTGAAAATAACTGTACTATCTATCATCTGCAAACAAGGTCATGGGATGTTGCATAACTCTAGGCATGTCGTTTATGTATACGAGGAACAATAACGGACCGAGGACGCTACCCAGGGGTACATCAAAGTTCGTTTTTCTTGGTTTCGATTGGTACGTTAGTTCTAATTTTGTCTTCTGGCAAATCTTTGCTATACTTGTAATTTGATACCTATTTTGAGTGACGAGGGACTTGCCCTAGCTACTGGAAAGAGCGTGTTTACCACTCTTTCCAGCAGCCCTGGATCCATGGTTTCCGTAATGGGGGGGACCCATGGACATTTATGCTAAACCTAGTCTAAAGCCTTCATTCATTCATAGCCACACTATGGCTTATAACATAGTTTTACAGGTGGCAGTATTTTTTTTTATGTTGCCACTTATTTGCTGCCAAGTGCTAGAGTTTTGGAGTCATTTGCAAGTAACGTTCCATATTTCTCTATTTCTGGCGCGAAAACATTAATCTTTATTCAATCCGAATATTGCTCAAAGGATTGCGGCTGGGCGTTCCGTTCGGCGAGTAAGCTGCTCCGTCACGCGCGGCGCCACACAGACGAGCGGCGCCACGCGTGCGACACGTGCGGCCGCGCCTTCCTGCGGCGCGAGCACCTGCGCGACCACGCCGCGCGCTACCACGCGCCCGCCCAGCGCGCCGCGCATCACTGCACGCATGCAGGTACGTACACACGAGTGCGGCACCTGCGCGACCACGCCGCGCGCTACCACGCGCCCGCCCAGCGCGCCGCGCATCACTGCACGCATGCAGGTACGTACACACGAGTGCGGCACCTGCGCGACCACGCCGCGCGCTACCACGCGCCCGCCCAGCGCGCCGCGCATCACTGCACGCATGCAGGTACGTACACACGAGTGCGGCACCTGCGCGACCACGCCGCGCGCTACCACGCGCCCGCCCAGCGCGCCGCGCATCACTGCACGCATGCAGGTACGTACACACGAGTGCGGCACCTGCGCGACCACGCCGCGCGCTACCACGCGCCCGCCCAGCGCGCCGCGCATCACTGCACGCATGCAGGTACGTACACACGAGTGCGGCACCTGCGCGACCACGCGCCCGCCCAGCGCGCCGCGCATCACTGCACGCATGCAGGTACGTACACACGAGTGCGGCACCTGCGCGACCACGCGCCCGCCCAGCGCGCCGCGCATCACTGCACGCATGCAGGTACGTACACACGAGTGCGGCACCTGCGCGACCACGCCGCGCGCTACCACGCGCCCGCCCAGCGCGCCGCGCATCACTGCACGCATGCAGGTACGTACACACGAGTGCGGCACCTGCGCGACCACGCCGCGCGCTACCACGCGCCCGCCCAGCGCGCCGCGCATCACTGCACGCATGCAGGTACGTACACACGAGTGCGGCACCTGCGCGACCACGCGCCCGCCCAGCGCGCCGCGCATCACTGCACGCATGCAGGTACGTACACACGAGTGCGGCACCTGCGCGACCACGCCGCGCGCTACCACGCGCCCGCCCAGCGCGCCGCGCATCACTGCACGCATGCAGGTACGTACACACGAGTGCGGCACCTGCGCGACCACGCGCCCGCCCAGCGCGCCCGCCCAGCGCGCCGCGCATCACTGCACGCATGCAGGTACGTACACACGAGTGCGGCACCTGCGCGACCACGCCGCGCGCTACCACGCGCCCGCCCAGCGCGCCGCGCATCACTGCACGCATGCAGGTACGTACACACGAGTGCGGCACCTGCGCGACCACGCGCCCGCCCAGCGCGCCGCGCATCACTGCACGCATGCAGGTACGTACACACGAGTGCGGCACCTACGCGCCCGCCCAGCGCGCCGCGCATCACTGCACGCATGCAGGTACGTACACACGAGTGCGGCACCTGCGCGACCACGCCGCGCGCTACCACGCGCCCGCCCAGCGCGCCGCGCATCACTGCACGCATGCAGATACGTACACACGAGTGCGGCACCTGCGCGACCACGCGCCCGCCCAGCGCGCCGCGCATCACTGCACGCATGCAGGTACGTACACACGAGTGCGGCACCTGCGCGACCACGCCGCGCGCTACCACGCGCCCGCCCAGCGCGCCGCGCATCACTGCACGCATGCAGGTACGTACACACGAGTGCGGCACCTGCGCGACCACGCGCCCGCCCAGCGCGCCGCGCATCACTGCACGCATGCAGGTACGTACACACGAGTGCGGCACCTGCGCGACCACGCGCCCGCCCAGCGCGCCGCGCATCACTGCACGCATGCAGGTACGTACACACGAGTGCGGCACCTGCGCGACCACGCGCCCGCCCAGCGCGCCGCGCATCACTGCACGCATGCAGGTACGTACACACGAGTGCGGCACCTGCGCGACCACGCGCCCGCCCAGCGCGCCGCGCATCACTGCACGCATGCAGGTACGTACACACGAGTGCGGCACCTGCGCGACCACGCGCCCGCCCAGCGCGCCGCGCATCACTGCACGCATGCAGGTACGTACACACGAGTGCGGCACCTGCGCGACCACCTGCGCACGTTCACCAATCGGGACAAAAAATTATTTCATCTGTCAAGTCAGGATCCCTTGCTATAACTAAACACTTCACCAGGTACGCCAAGTTCTTCCTGGTGGGACTGTCCTTCTTGTAGTTGGTGCAAATAAGCTTCAAGTCTCAGCCCAATGATGAGCATGGCAAACCCAAGACGTTTGTGACAAGACATGATAAAATTTGTCCATGTCTTACAATTTGTCATTCATGCCAGCACGGGTCAACCATGTGACATATTTTAAAGGCGCGACATGCCTTTTTTGTTGCTGCCCGGCGAGCACGGCCTACTGTACCATGGCTTGAGTCACACATTTCATCGCAATTTGGGCGATAAAGTCATTTTGTCTTGAATACTAGTACCGGCAGCGTGAGAAAATTTCGTGACGTTTATTTGGGACTCATCGGGTCTTAATTGCTAATACGGGCGCACCCATTTTGTCACATTTTGACAGATAATTGAGAAAAATGTATCACTTTCGTTCGGAGGTGGTGATAAAATTGTATAGTTGAAAAAATTTTTTTTTTTTTTTTTTTTTTTTTTTTTTTTTTTTTATTATTTTCGGAAAACTTACAGCTAGACACAATAATTTCGTTAACAACAATAATATGGCCAATTACAAGTTTTCACAAATAGCTAATGAATCGTCAAATACTAATAAAAAAGGACTTAAACTAAAAGACAGTGGTAAGGATCAGTAAAAAAAATAACAAATATTGACACAGTACAATGGTTATGCGTTGTCGAAGAAGTGGTTGCAAAGAGTCTTCTTCAATTTAGACACGCTTGTATTAAACATGTCGATCTCAACCTCCCGGCAAGTAGCATTGTACATACGGCTCGCCCTAATCATGTACGAGTTTTGTCTGTAATTAGTCCTTGTCGTTGGTATGTGCAAAAATCGTGATTTACGAAGAAACGAACAAGGTACACGCAGCCCTATCTTGCTCAGCAACTCAGGAATATCACTGGATCCGTTCGCAAGTTTAATTAGAAAGGCCAAGTCGGAGATCTTTCTCCGTTCGTATAAAGGAAGAATATGAAACCTTTTGCATCGTTTAAAGTCTTTTGGTAGATACATTTTGGAACGAAATTGAATGTACCTTAAGAACTTTCTCTGTATGCCCTCTAATCGTGCGATATAGATATAGTACTTAGGGTTCCAGGTTTTAAATCCGGGGACAGTAAAGACACAAATAATTATAGACCAGTATCCGTGTTGCCGGTTTTCAGCAAGGTATTTGAGAAGATAATGCTAAATCAAATGCTCATTCATTTTAATACGAATAACATCTTACATGATAAACAGTATGGTTTCACCAAAGGACGTTGTACAACTGACGCTGGTGTCACCCTATTAAAACACATATTTAATGCGTGGGAAGAGTCGCAGGATGCCATAGGTATCTTCTGCGACCTGTCGAAGGCGTTTGATTGCGTTAATCATGAAACATTACTTCTGAAACTTGAGCATTACGGGCTAGGTCAATCAGCGTTAAGTTTGATTAAATCTTATTTGAGTGATAGACAACAATTAGTTCAAATAAACGGTGTGAATTCGTCGGGGTTAAATGTGAAAATGGGGGTACCCCAGGGCTCAATTTTAGGTCCTTTCTTATTTTTAATATACATAAACGATTTACCCCATTTATTCGAAGGCAAACTAAATAATGGTGTTATTTGCTGATGACACATCTTTAGTTTTTAAAGTAAATAGACGTACTTGTCAGGTTGACGACGTAAATAACGCGCTACGGCAGGTTCAGGATTGGTTCACTGCCAATAATTTAGTATTAAATGGTAAAAAAACCAAATGCGTAAAATTTTCGTTGCCAAATGTCAAAAGTGCTGATTGTGACATTATATTAAACAAGGAGAAGCTCGAATTCGTCGATAAAACGGTTTTCCTGGGGATCACGCTAGACTCAAGGTTACAATGGGGTCCTCATTTAGTATCACTTGCGGGGCGGCTGAGTTCGGCAGCTTATGCTGTCAGAAAGATTCGTAAATTTACTGATGTGGATACCGCTAGGCTAGTCTATTTTAGTTACTTTCATAGTATAATGTCTTACGGTATCTTACTATGGGGAAGGGCTGCAGACATTGAGTCTATTTTTATTCTGCAAAAACGAGCCATCAGAGCGATTTACAATCTTCGCCGCCGTGATTCTCTAAGGGAACTGTTTAAGGACATTAACATCATGACGGTTCCTTGTCAATATATTTATGAAAACATCATGTACGTGAGAAAGAATTTACATCTTTTTAGTAAAAACGGAGACAGACATAATTACATTACTAGAAATAGGGACCAATTAGTTCAACCAGGTTTCAGACTGGCAAAAGTGGCCTCATCTTTCATGGGGTACTGTACAAAATGTTACAATAAAATTCCTCCCCATATTCTATACTTGGGAGCAAATAAATCGAGCCACTACCTTTTTTCACGTAAAATGGTAAATATTTTTGGTAATATGGAACGTATCAATTCGAACTATATATCGCCTAAAAGTTTAGTTAATAACCTTTACAATGAGGGTAAATTATTGAATAATCGAATCGATGCGTTCCTTAATACCAAAAATAATTACCATAATGCGTGAAAAAGGAAGTGGCTCGATTTATTTGCTCCCAAGTGTAGAACTGAATGAGACGAAATTTAAAAATTGTATAAAACGCACACTATGCAGGCAGGCATATTATAAGTTGGGGGATTATATCACTGATAAAAATGCTTGGCTCAATGCTAGTCCTGCTCCACAACCACTAGGGCGCAAAAACAAATGATATGTTTATGTTTGTGTTGTATAGACTCGATTTCTTTTAGTATTGTATAGCTGCACAGCACGTGTGTGGGTACTATGTACCCAACTGTAAATCTACCATTTGCTATACCTATGTGTCGTTCGTTGACTTGTGTGTGCCCTGGCAGTTGAGTGTGTCATGCTCTCTCAAATGTCTCTCTGATGGTGGCGCGTGTGTTGGGTCATTCGGTTCCCTTCATGATGGTTGAGCTGGGTGGTGCCGATTCATGCGTCATGTTCGTGAACGGGCGCCGTCAGTTGGGATTGGTCATAACTCAACTGCTTCGGATGTTGATGTTTTTCTAGTACCTATTGTATAACTGCACAGACATGTGTGAGTACTTTTAATACTTTATACCTTTACATAGTATAGTGTGTAGTGCTATTCTGGGTGCATTGTCCTCACATATGTGAATTTATTAATGTATGTACTCATGTACCTAAATATTGTAAAAATCTTTCTTTTTTTTTTAAAAGAGTAAGTATGGAGTTTCTTGTGCATTCTTCTCCATAACAAGCTACTTTCCGAATGCACGGTAGAATCATTTTCTTTTTTAAAAGAGTAAGTATGGAGTTTCTTGTGCATTCTTCTCCATAACAAGCTACTTTCCGAATGCACGGTAGAATCAACTTTTATTCCATGTAAATTTAAAAAGTATGGAGTTTCTTGTGCATTCTTCTCCATAACTAGCTACTTTCCGAATGCACGGTAGAATCAACTTGTATTCCATTTAAATTTAAATTGTGACATTCAAAAGTGCCGCTTGGTGGCCCAGTTGAAATAAATATCTTTTGTCTTTTTGTCAGACTTGAGAGGCATACTCGAGGTGACTACGAACGAATGAGCAGTATAAAATTTTCATAGTTTTGATGCTACTGAACTCTGATGAGACCCTGCAAATGAAACCTAGAGCTTTAGACGCTTTGCTAACAATATTATTAATATGGGTGTCGAAAATAAGCTTCGAGTCAAAAGTAACCCCAAGGTCCCTGATTACATTGAAACTTTCTATTGGGGTATCCAAAAGTTTGTAGGGAAAATGTAAAGGATGTGGTTTGCGGGTGAAAGTACAGACATAGCATTTGGAGACGTTTAAGTCCAACTTATTTAATTTGCAGTAGGTTTGAAAAGCGTTTAGATCCGCCTGCAGTAAGAGAGCATCCGTCTGAGTAGTAACCTGTTTCATGATCTTCATGTCGTCTGCATACAACAATATTTTACAGTGCTGAAAACAGGAAATCACGTCGTTGATAAAAATATTGAACAAGAGAGGCCCCAATAACGATCCCTGGGGAACTACCGAGGGAATACGCGTAGCTCTAGACGAGTAACCATTCAGCACCACAGTCTGGCATCTACCCTCAACGTATGACATGAACCATCTGTAGAGGTTACCCCTGATACCCATCGCCAAGAGTTTTCGCATTAAGATTACATGATCGATTCTGTCGAAACACTTACTGTAATCGGTGTAAATAACATCGACCTGGGATCGATGTGACATAGACTCCGACAGGAATTCACTGCATAGAATCAGATTAGACGTGGTAGACCGACCCCTTAAGAAACCGTGCTGATGCTCGCTAAATCTATTTTGAAGAGCCGAATAAACTTGTTTATGGACTATTTTCTACAGTATTTATTTTTCCTTCTAATTACTGCACCAAATGGCAATAAATTTATTTTGTGTGGTGATAAATGCTTATTAATTAATTGAAATGTTACAGGAGTAACAATTAATTTTATATTATTCTTATTTCTAATTATTATTTTTATTTTGATTATTATTTTTTTATAATAATTTTCTTTTATTTCATATTCTTTTTAGTTTCTACATTTTTAAATATTTCTTAAATAAAACTCCCAAAAATATTTAAAATATAAAAAATAGGGGCCCACCGGTATCGGGAACAGGGTCCAAGCTATTATATTTTTAAGTAATTGTTAAAAATTGCACAATAATTATATCTTTCTAACAAAAACTTACTACTCGTATGTTATCAATCAAACAAAGAAAAATAAAGTGTGCATAAGTCTATGGTCGTGGGTCAAATATTATATTTTTCCAATAAAATTAAAAAGTTGTTTATTTGTATGAACGGCACACTTTTGTACGTATTATTTTATTTGGTCGTCTATTCAGATTATGTCGCACTATGAAGTCAGCAACAAGAAAGGCATGTCGCACCTTTAAACTATGTCACATGGTTGTTCCGTGCTAGCATTTAAGACAAATTGTAAGACATGACATATTTTATCATAACTTTTTTAAATATTTTCTGTTAAGAATTCGTAGTTAAAGTCGAAAACCATGAAAAGTGAAAAAAAAAAAAAAAAAAAATCATGTTGGGATGCTGCTAGCGTGGGAGTAGCAAAGGGGGGAGGGGGGGGGGCAATTTTGATTATTTTTTGCCTAGGACATACCGTTTTCGAGATACCATTTTGGAAATATAGAGCGTTTTAAGCAAAATAAAATAAGATTCGGAGGCCCACAATTCGGAAACAGTGCGTCGTACGGCTATGCTTCTCAGAACCTAAATGGTTTTTATGGCCAAGATTAAACCGAAACCACAATAAAATTGGCAAACTTCCGAAAAAGAAAAAAAAACGTCAAGAAGTTATGCCACAAGTCAAGAAAATATCTCACGCCGCCGTGCTTGCATTTATGACAAAATGGCTTTATCGCCCAAACTGTGATAAAAAGTGTGACTTAAGCCATGTCACAGTAGGCCGTGCTCGCCGGGCTGAAGGTTGTTTCTTGAAGGCTTATCAGTTCCGTTACGCTCTGAACCATGGTTATTAGTTATTGGTTTGACCGTTGGTGGAGTAGAGTTGTATTACCGCAGGTACTACAGGTCTAGCGCCTAACTGTGTCAGTTCCTGAGGTATGGGAGCGGTACGGGAGGGGTGTGTTTACGAAACGTCAAACAACGCGTAACTTCAGTTGGGCGTCAGGCTTGCTGTCGTCAACACGTGTTAATTGGACAGGTCGCTTCAAGTAAAACGCACACGGTATTCGCAACCAAAGATGAGTCCTCCAATAAGGTCTGAAACTAAACAAGTTGTTTATAAAGTGTACGAATATTTTAAAACAAAAAAAATCGATCCCAATTCTGCTGAGTTTAAAGATGACATGATGACATCCGGATTTAAACGCTATTGAACTGGTACAGGGAGATATCAAGGGTGAGCTGGCACGACAATATATAAATTCAAATTTAACTGAGAATTTTTCGTAAGTTCGATCATGCATGGAGTACTGTTCTCATCTCTGGGACGGATCAGCCAAATACCAGCTTGACGCACTAGAGTCGATCGAAAAGCGAGCCAAGAGGCTCATCGGCGATGAGGCGCTGGTCAAGTCAAAGCTCCAGAGTCTTGAACATCGTCGCCGAGTTGCCAGCCTGTCGGTTTTTTATCGGTTACATTTCGGGGAGTGTGCGATGGAATTGCACGATATAATTCCACCTAGCCCGTTCCATCATCGGACTATCAGACGTACGGCGATGCGCCATCGATACATGGTAGACATCCCACCCATACGCACAAAACGTTTTGGGAACACTTTTATTATGCGTACAGCTAAGGAGTGGAATTCCCTGCCGGAGTCTGTGTTTCCCGATAGCTACAATCTAGGGGTCTTTAAGTCAAGAGTGAATAGGTTATTTCTAGGCAAGCGTGTTTCACCGTCGACCACATCATCGCTTACCATCAGGTGAGATTGTGGTCAAGCGCGAGCCTATAGGTTATAAAAAAAAAAAAAAAAAAAAAAAAAAAAAAAAAAAAAAAAAAAAAAAAAAAAAAGAGAAGAAACGAGCTCTTGCAGAGCTAGGAAGAGTACTATAAAGATGACAATCTTAGTAACGAGATCATGGATCAAATTATTATAAATTTACGAGATGGGGAATCAGATAATGAAAGTGATTCGAGCCATACATATAGTGATTCGGGTACAGACGGCGATATGGATTCAGATTAATCTAATTCAGAATTTCTTTTGAAAATAATAATATTAAAAAAATATCATTATATGGCCACACGTCATTTATTTATTTACTATTAATTTTTTTAGTACTTATCAATAAGCTTGGAGAAAACTGCGAGACTCGATTCCTGAACTACCTATTTATAATATTTACCTACAAATTTGTACCCTTAGTAGGCGAGTACGACTCGCACTGGTCCGTTTTTTTTGTTTTTATTGTCACACGCCGAAATATTAATCACTTAGGTACACGCTTGTAAATATCATAAGCATATCTTAAGAGATATCTGCATTAAAATCTATCACGTGTATAGCGAGACAGTAAGGAAACGTCATGTCACGTCACTTGTCAACCCTCCCGTACCGCTCCCATACCTCAGGAACTGACACAGTTAGGCGCTAGACCTGTAGTTCACCAAAGTTGCGAAGTTTCCGCAAGTTTTGGATATCAAGTGCGTTAGCACCCCACTAACGCGATCCGCTCTTTGGGACTCCAGCTAGACAGATTCGCTTACGTTAACAGAGAGAATACGCACCTGTTATATCCGGTTCGAAGGACCAGTTTTATGTACGGCTCAGAGGTAGCCGGTTACTTACAGTTGAGTTGTTTGATGTGAGTTGACGAAAACCACAGATTTCACCACAGTAAAGTTTATTCGTAAAAGTTACACGAAAGTTAAGTTGGATGCTAATCCGCGATTATAGCGCTACGGCAGCTATTGGTCAACTAACATAAATATAATAATAAAGTAAATAAAACGAGTAGTTAAAAGTAGGTCGCGGCGTAAGCAATTTGCTTGTACGTGAACCGTACACAGGCGAAGTAATTTATTGACATAAACAAACATAATCTAAAACATAACACAACAACAACAACATAATCTTTTTAAAATGTATTTTTGTCAGGTTGCGAGCAATCCTTCACGAACATGAGCACCCTGTACATGCACATGAAGAAGGTCCACCGGAAGGGGCAAGAGGTGACGGTGGCGCCGGTGGCCGCCGAGCCGCCCGCCACTGCCGGCGACGACGGAGACTGCGTGTATCTGGTGAGTATTCATCGAGTACTTACTTTGTTTCTTTTATATTTTTTCCAGCATGTGGCATGCGCTTGCCCATGGCTAAAGATATTGTGCAATATTTGTAACATCCATTCATTTGCCATTTTATTTGTTGATCAATAGATGTCAAATTACAGGTCAGTTTACCGGATGAAATCGTAGTGGAAGAGGAACACACTAAGGAGGAGGTTGGCGGCGAGCTCGAGGGCGCTGGGGGCGCGGGAGGCGCGGGGGGCGCGGGAGGCGAGGGGGGCGCAGGGGGCGCGGAGTGGCACGCGGCGCGCACGCACTGCACGTGGCCGCTGGCGCGCGCGCACTACGTGCTGGACGACGACGTGCACGTATGTTACATTACATTACATTACATTACCTACCACCTGCCTACTGTCGGTCTAGCGCCAACAAGTAGGATTTTACTCATTTATTTGGTTTTCCTGATCAGATAGACTATCGCCCCATATCATCTAATCACACTAGAAGCTGTATCATCATCATCATTTCAGCCGAAAGACGTCCACTTCTGGACATAGGCCTCCCCCAGGGGTCGTCACATTGACCGATCCCGTGATTCTCGCATCCAGCGCCTTCCCGCAACCTTAACCAGGTCATCGGTCCACCTAGTGGGAGGCCTTCCAACGTATCGTCTTCCGGTTCGCGGTCGCCATTCCAGAACTTTTCGGCCCCATCGGCCATCCGTTCTCCGAGCAATGTGCCCTGCCCACTGCCACTTAAGTTTGGTAATTCTTCGGGCTATGTCGGTAACTTTGGTTCTCCTGCGGATATTATCATTTCTGACGTGATCACGCAAGTAAATGCCGAGCATAATAGCCCTCTCCTTTGCCCAGGGGTGACTTTAAGCTTTCTGATAAGGCCCATGGTGAGCGACCACGTCTCGGTCCCATAGGTCACTGGCAACACACACTGGTCATAGACTTTTGTCTTGAGACAATGCGGTAAATTGGACGAGAAGCTACCACGCAACTTCCCGAACGCCGCCCAGCCGAGTCGGATTTGATGGTTGACTTCTTTCTCGAAGTTGTCCCTACCCAACTGGACCGTTTGTCCCAGGTAGATATAATCGTCTACAACTTCGGGTGTAGAGTCTCCGATCTTGATAAGAGTGGGTGGTTGCAGGGGCATTCACCATGACCTTCTTCGATGAAGAATACACTAGATATAGGATCCCATACATAACTTATCTTTAAAACTGACGCCAATTGTGTTTAGGTAATTCTAAGAATTCTACTTGAAATAAATATACATTAATGCAAATTCAACTTTAAATGCAATGTTTAAAGTTGCATTCACAAAACTATGTACAAAAAGCAATAATAAAATTATGAGCTCAATACAAATTTAGTCTTTCACGCAAGTATTAAAATCTAAATTACAATGTGGCAAAAAAGCAATTCGAATTTCCAAAATTTTTGTTCGAACTCGCTGCTTAGACAAGGAATGAATGGAGTCGAAACGTTAAATTATTATTTTTATATCATCGATCTATAAAAATACTAGATTAAGAATCAGGAACGAAAATAAGTCGCTCAAATGGCCACACACACTTATCTTTCTATATTATAAAAATCAATTGCTGTTCGTTGGTCTCGCTCAAACTCAAATACGGCTGGATCGATTTGAATAATTATTGTTTTGTTATGTTCGCTCGAATAAAGAGACAGTTTACAAAATATATATATACGTGGGCGGGTAGCTAGGGTAGGTAGGTAGGGTAGTTACGTAGGGTAGGAAGTTAGGTAAGGTAGGGTTTGCTTGAAATCTTGAAAATTAAAAGTCAGTTATATGTAGGTACAAAAATATTTATTATAAAATGAAACTTAAAATTTCAGCAAAAAGGTTATAAAAACACTATGTAGGTAATTTCGGGTTAACTTTATTTTGTTTTCTATGGATCATTAGAAAAGCTAAAAAAAATAGCTTTACAGTCTACTCCATGCATCCTCTGTTCCAGAACAGTCGATGTTTGTTACTGTACGGTTCGTACACTTGCAGAGTTGTTGTTGTTGAGGTTGAAGTTAGTCACCGCGTAGCAGTTATCGTACTCGTCGATTTAATGTGTTACAAGTGTTTTTATAATATTATTGGAATGACGCACGTAGAGTGCATGACACCATGTCAGCAAAATATGTACAGTTTTAGACTGTACAGTTACAATAGTTGGCGCGTTCGCTTTTTGACGCAAACGTTGGTCAAACAATCATAATATTTGGTAATTGATTCATATTTACTATTTAATTCGGTTTTTACTTTATGAAAAACACTTAATGATATAAAATTACCAAAAAAAAAAACCTTCCAAAAACAAGGTGTTACGGCGGTTATTTGCACAGTTTTTGAACGCAAATTGCGACATTTTTTACGTATTAAAGTTGGCTATGATTGGACCATACTAATTTGAAATAGGGCCACAACCGTATTTGTGTTAACCGGTTATCTAGTGTATTCTTCATCGAAGATGACCTTGGTTTTGTCCGTGTTGATTTTAAGACCCACTCTTTCGGCAGCTCTACTGAAGTCATCGAGCATTTTACTGAGGCTCTCCATGTTCTCAGCCATGACCACTATGTCGTCGGCAAACCGAAGGTGAGTGATGTACCCGCCATTAACGTTGATGCCAAGCCCCTTCCAGTCCAGAACCTTGAAGACGTCCTCCAGCGCAGCAGTGAACAGTTTCGGAGAATTGACGTCTCCCTGTCTCACGCCGCGGCAAAGGATTGGACTGGTTTCGAGGTCTGATC
This sequence comes from Orthosia gothica, assembly GCA_949775005.1. Classification (NCBI taxonomy): domain Eukaryota; kingdom Metazoa; phylum Arthropoda; class Insecta; order Lepidoptera; family Noctuidae; genus Orthosia; species Orthosia gothica. The sequence continues at coordinate 18,394,094 of OX459063.1, read as the reverse complement.
TGAAGAGGGACTAACATGGTGGCGGTTTTGTACAAACACTTCAACACCTCAATGTACCGGTAGTCGATCTGGCACCGTTGGAAAGACTGCAGTACAGCCCAAGTCTCGATCGAATTGAAGGCTTTCTCGTAGTCCACACACAGACTCTGTTTAGGAAGCTGTATATTTGTTTAAAACTATCATATCTAGTTGGTTTTTTGTCTAATTTCGATCTGTTTCTGATTTCTGTTTCCTTTGATAGTTTTCTATTTTTGTATGTTTATTGATAACTAGCTTCTGATAGCGGCTTCGCTTTCATGAAATTATCCCAAGGGAACTATACCGGGATGGAAAGAAGTCTATGTACTATTCCAGACTATATTCTATGTCTGTGCCAAATTTCATCCAGATCCGTTTAGCCGTTCTAGTGTGATTGAGTAACAAAAGTACATCCACACACACATCTATTCAAACTTATACTTTTATAATATTAGTAAGATTGTTTTCAAGTATATTCTCTATTTTTATTATGTAAGGTAAATAAAGTAGGTGGTGGTTTACCGCACATACCTAAAGACTTGAAAAATTACAAAATATACCTGTACCTGTATACGTATATAGGCTGAATTTTTCAAGTGGGTGTGGATGGTCAAATCGGAAACTACGAGGAATAGCAATTCGTCGTTGGTATTGCTCAGAGTAAAGACGTGTTTTTGATTTAACCTACCGTTTGTGCTTTCCCGTAACTGTAATTATAGACCTTGTGTCTGAGTGAATAAGTTCGATAGTACAGTATTTGCCGTTCACAACATAACCGGCATCTAAGTGCAGCGGCACCCGTGCCTTCACCCCCGCGAGTAAAAGAAACAGACTTATAATTGCAATTGTTCTAGACTTGCCTAGTTTCTCTTTGTAGTCTGGAACTAGAGGCATTTTGACGATGTACTTTCCGTCAAATGATCTTCTTACAGTTTCGTTATAAAATTGTTCACACTGGTCATCTTTGGGGATATCTTTAGTTTTTTGAATTTCTTCATTCTCCCAAAATTTTGTTAAATCCTCTAAGTTGACTACAGTAACGTGGCAGTTAAACGTTTGTTTCATCTTTCCGCATAAAATCCACCCAATTTGCGTTTGTTGTGCAACTGGGGAGCTGTTATTGCCTTTCAATACACCTCCTAGGATAATTTCGGAGTATACGTCGGCTCCTAGTAATAGGTCGATTTGCCGAGATACGTTGAAGTCAGGATCTGCAAGTTTCAAGTTTTTCAAGTGACTCCATGCACCTTTCTCGAACGTTTTCATTGGCAGGTTGTTTGTTAGCTTCGTCATAATAAGTGCTTGAGTTTCAAAGTTATAATCGGAGTGAATCGATTGACAGGTAAGTTTCAGTTTTCCCCTGCATTCTCTGGAAACAGAGCCGATTCCCGATACTGATGCGTTGATCCCGCGCCGAGGAAGACGTAATATTTGTGCAGCGTTTTCTGTTATCAAGTTCACCTGTGAGCCTTGATCGAGCAACGCACGTAGTGTTACATAAATCCCATCTGCAGATTTTATTCTCAGCTGGACCGTAGTCAGTAGAACCTCCATGTTGTCTTTAGACAAATGGTTAGATGTTGGTTGTTGAGATGAAGGGCGTTGTTCAACATTGTTTTTTCTAGTCGCTGACGTTATGGTTTGGTTGTCCGGATTGTGCAATAGTGTGTTGTGTTTCAAGTTACATTCTTTGCACATTTTCGTGGATTTGCACTCGTCATTTCCGTGGCTGAATAAACAGTTTTTGCACAGCTGCAGTTTCGACACGGTGTCATTTCGCTTGCCAAAGTCCATTTGTAGGAATTTGTCACATTGGCGCAGAACGTGACTTCCGTTGCAGAATGGGCATTTACCGTAAATAGCATGATAGTTGTTTGTTTTATTTTGATTGAAGTTATAGTTATGTTTCTTCATCTGGGTTTGCTTGTTGAATGTTTTCCAGTTGGATGATTTTTCTGTGGCTGTAGGGTTCGCCCTTTTAGCTGATTTCATCGTTTCGTATGCCATGAACTGTGTTTCGAGGAAATACAGGAAGTCGTGGAGGTTCTGTAGTTCTCTGTGATCTTGAAGTTCTTTCATGTAGTCACTCAAAGTACTGGAGTCCAGTTTTTGTGACATGATGTGCACAATGATCGGGTCCCAAGTTGAAGTATCAATACCGATGTTAGAGATGCCGTTCAGGCATTCGGTAATGACGTCATGCATCTTCTTCAAATTGTATGAGTCTGCATGTTGTATGATCGGCAAATTTAGCATGTTGTTCATAAATGAAGTAAACTGGAGGCGACGATTGTCGTAGCGCTGAATTAATATATCCCAGCATGAGTTATAGTTTTCAGTGCTAATGGTCAGATGCTGCACTAAGCGTTCAGCTTCTCCTCGCAGCTTGGTCTTTAAGTGTTGCATTTTCTGCGCGTTGTTGATCATAGGGTTTTTGTGAATAGCTTCCAGAAATAGGTCTTTGAAGGAGATCCACTGACTGTAGTTGCCGGAGAACTCAGGGATTTCGATCTTAGGTGTCGATTTCTGGTAGTGGACGGTGGACCAGATTTTGGCATGGATTTTCCTCTTTAGCTCATCATATTGTTGTTCAACGTCCGTGAACATTTTGTAGTAATGTTCGTTGGATCCTTTCAGTTGAAAGTCTATTTCCCAATGAAGTTTATCGATGGGTTCCCATTTCGATTTCAAGGTTGCGAAGTGGTCTTCCAGTTCCCATCTTTCCGATATAGTGATTAAGTCAATCTTGGAGATGACACGGTGAATCGCGTTGAAATTGCATTCTTGCTTGTTAAGCAAGAGTTGTATGTTGCTGTCGTCATCTTCTGAAGTCCCACCTAGGTCGAACTTCACGTTTTGTTTGCTCAAAGTCGTCAGTTTGCTAGTTATGTCTGTTTTAGTTGATAAGAACATTTCTTTAGTTTTTTCGTAGATGTCGTCCTTGAAATATGCTATGTTCTTATCTTCTAGTTCGAGCAACAGTTGGGCATGCCTGCCTTCGAAGTCTTGCCATTGGTTTTCTAGCGACGACAAGCGTTTCTTCAGGTATTCCACAGATTTTCGTGATGATGAATCCTTGCGATAGTTGACACATAATGCTTTGATGTTATCGAAGCACGTTGACTGCAATTCTAGCATATCCATGTTGATGCTTGCTGACACGTCGTTGACTGTGGCAGGAGAGCGTTGCGTTGTATTGCGAAGGCTACTGCGTTGCTTGTAGTCTTCTCCGTTTCAAATCTTGAAATCGTTGACTTACTTGATTTGAAATGGTCAGTGGAACTCAGCACCCTTGCACCTCTGTCACGATATTATGCGACTTCTCAATCTAGCTGGGGCGACCCGCTTCTGGGAGACCAGCTAAACCGATTCGCTACCGTAAAGAGACACAGTGGCACCAATATCCGGCTCGAAGGACCAAAAAATGTACGGTTCGTACACTTGCAGAGTTGTTGTTGTTGAGGTTGAAGCACGAAGAGAAAAGATCACTCAGTTTTCGTTAGATTTATTACGTATTTTTGTGTTTACAAGTAATACTGTTGACGATTCCTTTCTCTAATGTTAGTCACCGCGTAGCAGTTATCGTACTCATTGATTTAAAGTGTTTCATGTGTATTTATAATATTATTGGAATGACGCACGTATGGTGCACGGCACCGCGTCAGCAAAATATGTACAGTTTTAGACTGTACACTTATAATTTTCATCTTTGTCTTTGAACGACCTATATCAGCGCGGAGTTCTAAGTACCCACCATCACCATCAAATTGATATACTTGTTACCCTTCCTCATCATGGATAAAAGAATGAACCAATGCATTGAATGCAAAACCCCAATTTCAGTGGCGGATAGGGTTACGTGCTCAAAGAAACAATGCGGCAATCACTACCATTTGCTGTGTGCTAACATAGCAGCTGATGCCGCGGCATCTGCCCTTAAGTCTTGGATATGCTCCAAATGCAACAACGGCCTTTCCAAAAAACAGACAGACCAGCTAAAACTACTGAAACACAAGTTACAGACTGTAGTCAAGCTCAAAATGCTAGTACAAGGCTAGTACTCGTACGTCATCGGACCTACCTCAGTACAGTTCAACTGCAGGGTCAACTGAAGTGCTTGATGCTATACGAACAGAGTTACCCATTATTATTCGCGACATGTTAACGCCAGAGTTTCATAAAATGCAAACACAAATTGCTGAATTTTAAAAGTCTGTTAAGTTTATTAGTTCTCAATATGATGACGTCATGAACCATATCGCATCCAATAACACCGATTTGAAAACACTCCAAGATGAAAATCAGGTACTCCGTAATAACCTTCTCAACGTCGAGACACGCCTACATCGACTGGACATTGAGCAAGTTCGTCAGGATCAGTGGGTTCGCCTACAAAACATTGAGATCTCTGGGTTACCTGAAAATAAGGAGGAACAAACCGTGGACTTAATCTTGCAACTAGCGGAATATGTTGGAATGTCTATCAAAAGTGATGACGTAGAATTTTTACACCGCGTCCAAACACAGCAACATAACAACTCTCATCTGCCAAGGAATATTGTAGCAAGACTCAAGCAACGTAGCACTAAGGACGCTATAGTGGCTGTGGTACGGAAATTGCGAGGTATCAATCTGCATGACCTAGGTCTACAGACAGCGACCACCTCTAAATTTAAGATATATGTCAATGAAAACCTTACAAAATATAATAAAAACCTAAGTAAACATAAACATCACAATGTAGCTAGTTGTAGCGGCGACTCACAGCTGTGTGTCACTGTGTTAATGTATGAATCATCGTTGCAAGCACTCATTAGCGATGGCCAAGTGTAACAATGATTATCTACAGTTTTTCTATCAAAATGTTCGGGGTTTGCGCACTAAAACCAATACTTTTTACGAGAACATACTGTCATCTGATATATTAATGTTTACCGAAACCTGGCTACATGACGGCATTTTAGACTCCGAACTATGTAACCAAATTTATGATGATTAGTTTAGACGCGATCGCGGCTCGCTAGGCGGTGGCGGTGGGTTAATGATTGCTTGCGCTTCGCTGCTGCAAGCTTGCGTACGCACTGAGTGGGGCCGCCCTGTCCTTGAGAGCGTCTGGGCACGGGGTCTCATTGCTAAAAAAGAAAATTTGGTTCAAATAAATCTCACTAGATGGCGCGACATGTACACACAATTCAATAAAGTGTGTGTAAAACTATCATTTTCTGAAATTGAACATAAAATTTGTATGCAGGGACTTAAAAACACCTTCATAAAGGTTACAGAATTATAAGTGTTACATCTTAAATTGGTAACAGAATCAAATATGTAACACTTATAAATGTGTTTTCAATGTGTTAACCCAAAACTCTTACAAAAGTGTAACCGTAACATTTCTGTAACAGATATAAAAGTGTTAACAGTGTTAATAAGTGTAACAGATAAACGCGGCGTTGCCAAATTTACAATGTACTTATTTATGGTTAATAAGCATTAGATAGCCGCAATGCATCGCCGTCTGTTATATCCGTGCAAAACACTTGCTCCGAATTATTGAAAATATTCGTGATTTAAAATTCAAGTTTATTTGATCAGTTTTGTGTTTATTTGACTGCAATGGATCAATCAATCCTTTCTTTAAAAAAATTAAACTCGTCTAGATCAGGATGACAAACATCCTTAAATCAACTGGGCGCACGGTTGGCGCAGTGGTTGAACGATTGACTGCTTCGCTGCGTGTCGCGGGTTCGATTCCCGCACGGAACAAATATTTGTATGATCTACAGATAGTTGTTCCGGCTCTGGGTGTTGTGTATGTGAGTTTATATGTTTGTAAATGCACCCACGATACAGGAAGAAATTCCTAGTGTGGGGCAAAGTTTTAAAAAAAAAGGAAAAAAAAAAAAGGAAAACTGCCTACCACTACAACAAGAAGTCGTCAAAAATTGTTTGTACACTCGAGGACGTTTCGGGTAGACCACTTTTAAACCTTATTACAATGGGAATAAGGTTTAAAATTAATCTACCGCGAACATTGTCAACCGTACTCTACGTTTTCATTTTATCCTTTCCTAAGGCACAGATTACTACAGATCTTAGAATAATATCGCATTACAGATAAACCACTTCCTACAAAATGCTCCATACCTACGCGCAAGTACATGGAGTGAAAGTTCTGAAGGTAATCTGTGCCTAAGTTATACCATGCCATGCCTTGAAAAAAATTGGCATGGCTAATTATTAACAAATTAAATCGGTAGTGTTAGTACCTTTCTTTAAAATAAATCTTCGTTGTGCCTCAAGATAATGATATCCTTCACTAAACTGTCTATGGACTTGTAAAGGACTTGCCACACCAATAATCCACCATATTTGTAGTCAAGGGCAATCTGTTTCCCGCTCGTATTTCATGTAAAACCAGATCTAAATTGTCGCGCAGCTCTGGAACAACATTACTGACTCTTTCTGTGTTTTGTCGAAACAGTTTCAAGTCAGCTAGGTCCTTTTAAACCCCTGAATTTGCCTCATTGATCATTGAGGGAGCTGTCTGCGGCATTTGATTCGCGTCGGTCATCGGCTTCTTCATTTTCCAGCAATGAAATCTGCCTTTAGGTCTCTTTTAGATATGCAATAGCAGTCGTAAGCTCTTCATCGGAGAGTATTACATTTAATCTAAGGTCCATAAAAATGGCACTCAAAAAGGCTTTTTATTTAAAAGACTAGTTTCCTGTAATTTCATAGCATTCAAAATGCTCAGTGACAGTACGGTTGCCATCTGTTCTAGTTTATTTTTGCAAATGAGCCACACTACATAAAAATCGCTCCTTTTGTAATCGCAGAGTCACTTCGTACGCAGGTTCTAGACTTGTTAATATTTTAGAAATATGTGACCAAGTACTTTCATCTATAAGTTGTGACACATCATGCATATCAGCGCAGATCTCTTGCAGTGACATAAGTCTTGATAACATGTTAAACGTTGAATTCCAACGTGTGACATTGTCAATAATGGGCATATTCCTTTTGATTCTTCTTAGATATTTTTTTGATGTAGGCCTTTTCAAAATCTTGACAGCAGTACGGGCAATATCAATGGTTTTTTGAGCTGTCTCATTGTTTTTTAACCCATCTTTAATTGCAAGTTGAAGACTGTGCTGAGCACATTGGGCATCTTTTGTGATTTGTCCAAGGCATTTGATTGTGTTCTTCATGAAACCCTAATCAGGAAACTCCGCCACTACGGGATCCGGAACAGCGCTCTGGATCTTCTTACTTCATACTTGAATAATAGGATTCAGAGCGTTGACGTTAATGGAAAAAGATCTCCCGGATCTATAGTAACAATGGGAGTCCCGCAGGGCTCGATTCTTGGTCCTTTCTTGTTTCTTATTTATATTAATGATTTGCCTTACCTCATAAAGGATAACCAAAATATAGTGTTGTTTGCGGATGATACTTCACTTTTGTTTAAACTTAAACGTCAGCAGCTGGTTACTGTAAAGTAGTTCACTGGTTAAATGTTAACAATTTACTTCTTAATGAAAAAAAAACGAAATGCATTAAGTTTACCCTACCTCACGTTAGGCAGGTGAAAACTGATGTGCTGATAAAGGGCGAAGAATTGAATCCTGAAAATAGCACAGTATTCTTAGGTTTAACTTTGGATGCTAAGCTTTAGTGGGGCCCACATATAGATAAATTGTCAAAGGAGCTAAGCTCCGCAGCATATGCTGTTAGAAAAATTCGTAATTTAACGGACATAGAGACAGCCCGTTTAGTATACTTTAGCTATTTTCATAGTGTAATGTCGTACGGTATTCTGTTGTGGGGAAATGCCGCCGACATCCAGACTGTCTCTGTTTTGCAGAAAAGAGCTGTTCCATCAATTTATAAATTAAGCCACTCCCTCAGAGAGAAATTTAAGGAGATTAATGTAATGACTGTGCCTTCTCAGTATATTTATAAAAATCTTTTATATGCCCATAAATTTTTTTTTTTTTAATGCAGTGATATCCATAATATAAATACTAGGAACAAACACAAATTTGTAGTACCTACAACAAGGCTCAAGAAAATAGGTGGCTCGTTTAGATGTCAATGTGTACGCTTTTATAATATGCTTCCAAGCCACGTACAAAATCTAAGTCTTAATAAACTTAAATCATTCATTAAACGTAAGTTGTGCCAAAAAGCGTTTTATAGCATTAAAGATTACGTTGAGGATAAAACGGCTTGGGAGTGAGCTGCTCCATTTAATTTAGTATTTTTTTTTTATATTTGCACCATGAATTTTGTTATTTTTATAAAAAAAAAAAACATATATTTGTTTTCTTGCAATGACAAGAACATTTACTTTTTAAAGTATTGTATTATTTTATTTTAATTATTGTGAATGTGAAGACTATGTGGATCATTATTTTGTTTTTAATTTATCTTAATTTTTAATCATGGTCTGGCAGTTTGAGTAGTTTATGCGGCCTACCCAAATGTCCTTTCTTTGGTATTGTTCATCGAATCGTTGAGCTCAAATTCTGAGTTGAGCTGCTCGGTTATTGACAAATGCGTGCACTGACTGGACAGGTCCACTCAATCTGGCTGGTTTCTTTCCTCAAAAGACCATTTCAGACATCAGTCTACATGGTCTTCACATGATCGAACCAAGATTTTGTCAGGACTTTAAAAGAGACTGTGACCTCTGAGTTTGTTTCGGCCTTTCTTCTCAGAGTAGTCAGATAGGAAACTCCGACCTCATCTAGTTTAAAAAAAAATATGTTAGACATTTAAAAGCGTTTGTACAAACCAACTTACAGAAATAAAATCATTTATCATCATGAAATAGATCTTATTTCAAAAGACGACACAAATTCAGGCGAGTAAAAAGCATTTGTGAACGGGATTTGTTTTATTACGAGGAATTCTTTCCGTTACTTAGTGTATTGTTAGCAAGATAGCGACTTGAGATAAGAAATGGCGTGTGCGCATGATCGGAAGTCGGAATCGGAACTAAGAAAAACAAATATGTTATGTTTAATGCGTTAGTGTGTGTGTGTACTAAAGATCGTCGGTGGCTTTGACATCGCGCGTCTTTCGGCCGCGCGTTGTTGCCGTACTGTGCAATTACACCTAAATATATGCTAAAATTGTTTATTTCTGTTACACATATTAACACATATAAAAGGTTACAGTTTGATTCGGTAACACTTATTAAAAAATATAAAAGGTTACAGTTTGATTCCGTAACATTATTGTATCTGTTACATTTAAAAGTGTTTTTGTGTTAAAACTGTTTTAAAAAACAGTGTTAAAAACACTTATTACGGTTACAGTTTGAGTCCCTGTTTGTATGTTCTTGTTTAATCAACTCTCCTAAGTACAAAATTATGAAATATTGGGCTCCTAATTCACATTTCAAAGATTTTTTTAACGGATCAATATAAATTGATTCCAACAGATGGCGCATTTTTAAATTTCTGAGGCATTCCACTAGATTGTTAAAATTTGCATTGTAACACATTTTGGTGCAAAAAAACGTGCAAAAAAATACTATAAAATGAACCTTCACTGTATTTAAAGAAAAAAATATTCACGAACCTAGTAAACCCTTTTACTTGCAAATCGCTGCATATCCATCCACCATCTATTGCCGTGAAACGGGATCGAACGCGATTGATGTACTCACAAAAATAACAAGATTAATCAGATGAAAAACGCTAGTTACGTCGGCACGGTTTCTTTGTATGGAATGAGGCATCTGTATGCTAGTATTATATTATCTGTGGTCTGGGTAACTATTCCCGCTCGAGTACTTGGCATAAGTCGCAATTTACACATCGCGACAGTTGACGTGCCGCCAGACCGCGCGATATCGGAACGTATTCAATCATTAACGCAGGTAATATCTGACGTAATTGACCAGAACCCTAACGATTATTTCCTAGTGTCGGGCGATTTTAACTTACTGGTATTGACTGGACAAGTGGACAGCCTGTGCTGCAACGGAAAGGCGCCGTTGAGGTACAAAACTCCGCGTCACACCTTATTATCACAATGTTTTACTGCGGTTTGAATCAATTTAATTTTTCACTAATTCTCACAATAATACTCTAGATCTAATTTTTGCCAATTTTCCTAACAACACTATAAGATCGAGCTGTCCGTTGGTACCTGAAGACGCGTTTCACCCTGCAATTCTTGTCAAAGCTTTAGATATTCTAATTCCTCCCTTAAAATTGAAGTTATTTCAAAAGCATGTTTATAGGAGGGTAAAGATGATTGTGAGAAGCTACAAAATGACTTGGATAGATTATCTGACTACTATAGTACCAATAGAATCAATGTGAATGTAAACAAATGTCAGGTCGTAACATTTACTAGGAAGCGAAACTGTATCCGCTACTGTTATAATCTTAGTGGTGGCACTATTGTGCGTGGTAATACTGTTAAGGATCTTGGTGTCGTTCTGAATGCAAAACTTCTGTTTTCGCAGCATGTGACCTATATCGTGTAGCGTTACGTATAGCTCAGTGGAGCTATACGTAAGCCACGTTATTAAAATCAAGATAAAAATTAAATTAAAGCTATAAAAATAAAGGATAAAGAAGTATAAAACTGAAGGGCCGGCTTCGCGCGACGTGGGCAGGTATCCAGCCAGCAGGTCGGGCAGGAAGTTGTAGAATGTCCGAGGTAGATAGGTGAGCAGACACCACGACGGACAAGCAGGCAATCGGACAGGTAAGGCAGACAGCTGGACGAACTGGAACTCTTCAAACCGTCGTGGTATGCTCGAGAGAGACACGTGAGCAGGCACCACGACGGAGTAGCAGGCATACGGTCAGGAAAGGCAGGCAGGACAGCAGTGAAACGGCTAGTAGCCAGATACGTGGGTAAATCATACACGATATAACACTCACAGTATATATTTTAGAGCACTTCAGAAAATAGTATATTTACATAAAAGTTTCACAGGTTTAAGGCTTTTAAAGAGTTTTAAGAATAGAAAATACACTTCGTAATACCAGGCCCCTCAGAAAGTATTGCGAAAAAAAGTTTTTATATATGGGAGACTGGCCAGTTATAATGTTTTTCGAAAATATGATTATTTATAAGTAAAAATAAGTAAGTTCCAATTTCAAAATTTCCCTCCACATTTTTTGCGAGTTAATTCAAAGTATTGTGTCTCACTGAAATATGGATCTGCGCCGGGAACATTTTAGAGCTATGATTTTATACGATTTCAAGTGTCGCCTGAAACCGGATGAATCGTACGATAGACTTCAAATGGCATTCATGGATGAAGGCCCTTCCAAGGCAACCGTGTATCGTTGGTATAACGAATTCAAGCGCGGTCGACCAACTTTGGGGGATGACGAAAGAAGCGGTCGCCCTTTGACGGCTGTTACCGAAGAAAACGTGCTAGCAGTGAAAAATTTAATCCAAGACAATAGGCGAATTACATATCAGGAGATTCAACACATATTGAAGATTGGATCGGGAAGCGTTCACGAGATTCTACACAGCCATCTTCGCGTGAGGAGGATAGTATCACGCTGGGTGCCGCACAACCTCACCGATGCTCAGAAGCAGGCCCGGGTGGAATGGTGCCGTGATATGCTTAACAAATTTGAAGCAGGCTCGTCTCGGCGTGTTAACGACATCGTTACAGGTGATGAGTCCTGGATTTATCAATACGACCCAGAAACCAAGCGCCAGTCGACTGTTTGGGTGTTTCAAAATGAGCCAACGCCTACCAAAGTGAAGCGATCTAGAAGCGGGGGTAAGATTTTGATCGCTAGCTTTTTTAATTTGACTGGCCACTTGGTATCAATTCCCTTACGGGGTCAAAGAAGCATTAATGCCGAATGGTATACTACCAAATGTTTGCCAGAAGTTTTCTCTGTTATAAGCAACAAGCGACCAAACACAGGGCTCCGCGGGCTACTGCTCCACCACGACAATGCACCTGCGCACACCGCACTCAAAACGAGGGACTTCCTGGACAGCACGCCAGTCAAACTCCTGGGTCACCCTCCTTACAGCCCTGATCTAGCACCGTGTGACTTCTTTTTATTCCCAAAAATAAAAAATCAGCTCAAAGGGATACAATTTTCGTCGCCGGAAGATGCGCTGGCTGCGTTCGAGCAGGCTGTAAACGAGGTGTCTGCGGCGGACTGGAAAAAGTGTTTTGAAAACTGGTTTAGGCGCATGAATCTTTGTATAGAGGCTGGTGGAAAGTACTTTGAAAAGATTTAATAAAAATATATGTACGTATAGAACAATTTTTTTTAGTTTCGCAAAACTTTCTGAGTGTCCCACGTATAGTACTCAGTATCACCCACTGTCAGCGTTCAGACCAGGTTCTCGACTGAAAAAAGCTGAAGCCCGTTTTTCATTCGATCTGCCATCTCTTCTCAATTTCAAATTCAAATCTCAATCAGAACAGAGCGAATAAAAACGGCTTTACAAAGGCGGGTCAGTCTGCTCTGACCTTACAATAATGTACAACTAGCTTAAGGAAAGGTCTAGGTATTATAGTCCATGGTACCTATGGTATGTCTATGGCTTTAAGAAAATAAAATAGACAGACAGCTGTCATGTCAGACGAAAACGTCACAGTAGAAAAATATTACAAGAAGAATTATAAATTACGAATATAATTTAAGTTTAGATATTTAAAACAGTCAGAGATAACTAAATATGCTTTCCAGATGTAATAATACAAAGAATATATATAAAAATTAGTTACACAAATTGATGCGATATCAAAAGATGTGAAGATGGATTGTGGAGTGTTATGAAACGTAAGTAGATCATGAATAAATACCACAATCGTTGGTAAGGCGTACAGAAATCTTAGATTTATTATGCGTATGTGTAAATTATTTACCGATATATATTGCATCAAAATACTTTATTTTGCGTACATACGCAGTATCTTGGAATACTGTAGTAATATCTGGAATCCTCACTACTTGGTTTATATTCAGCAGATAGAATCCATACAGTCTAAATTCATTAAATATATTCATTATCGCAGTTATTTCATACAAAAAGATTATCTTCTATCATGCAAACATCATAATATACTTCCATTGGAGAACAGACTTATGACTTCAGATATGTTGTTTCTTTATAATATTTGTAGTGGGAACATTAACAGTACTGCTCTTAATTACTTAGTTCTAAGATTGAGTACTGTACAAATTCCCAAAAAAGTCTGAGAGGAGCCTTCACGGCAGTTTACGGTTTGCACCAAGAAAACGCCGCGCTCAGAACGAGAAAACATTTATTTTTGATATATACAAGGGGGGTCATGAAAACCCTGAAAATCTTAACACCGCGATGTAGCGGAGAGCTAAAAATGTACAGCGTGTTGATTTGATGCGAATTTAATAAGAAAACAAAAGTGACATTTCTTGATGTTTGAATCTTAACATGCCGCCCACCATGGACAGAGTGTCCATAAATTAACACATTAGAAAGAGTTACACAACATATTATCCGCCCACCATGACAATAGTTTAGTTAGTACCAACAACAAATAGAAATATCAAAACTTAAACTAACACTTCATAACATTTTTTGTGATAAGTAGCCTTTGAATACATAAAGCAAAACAAATTTCAAAACTTAAGTCTAGATGGTGACAGGTAAAATAATGAGCTAAGACACTGGTCTCTTCATAATAGAACCCTTACATTTTAATGAAACAACGCGCGTAAGTTTGTCCACTCCAATATGCTTGTCAGTTATAATGCCATACAACCATCTTGCCGGTGGTAGATCATCCTCTTTAACCATGCAGCACTATATCTCCCACCTTAGGTTCTGGAGTTATTTGTGTCCTTTTATAACGATGCTGGAGTTGTGTAAGGTATTCGTTTGACCATCTACGCCAAAAGTTTTGCACAAGGCGTTGTGTGAAATGCCATCTTTTGAGAGTACTCAAGGTTGAATTTTCGTAATTAGCATCCGGTATCAGTACTAAAGGCTCACCCACAAGAAAATGTCCCGGGGTAAGTGGGTACGGATCTTCTGGATTTGAACTTATTTGTGTTATCGGCCTTGAGTTAAGACATGCCTCTATTTGGCACAAAAGAGTCGTCATCTCCTCGAAAGTGAGTGTGCTATTGCCGATGACCCTTTTTAGGTGATGTTTTGTGGACTTCACTCCAGCTTCCCAGAGCCCACCAAAGTTTGGTGAATGGGGTGGAATGAAGTGCCAGTTGGTGCCGTTTGTTGCAAGCCAGTCAGCTATGTCATTCGCTACTACCGAACTTTCCCGTGATACTAATTTTTTGAGCTCTTTTATTCGCTCCAACAAAATTTGTGCCATTATCACTCCACAGTCTGCACAATGACCTCTGCGTGCAACAAAACGCTTAAAAGCAGCCAAAAATGCTTCTGAAGTTAGATCACTCACGACCTCCAGATGAATTCCACGAGTGGCCATGCAGATGAATAAACAAATATAACCTTTAGTGGATTGATGGCCACGTCCCCTTGTGGTTCTGATTGCGATAGGTCCTGCGTAATCAACACCGCTTTTATGAAAAGGGCGGCAAGCAGTGACACGAGCTGATGGCAATTGGCCATCAATTGTTGGTTCGTTTGAGCCGCATAACGAATACAAACGACACATTTACGAAAATGCTGCCTTATAAGACCTTTTACGTTCATGATCCAATACCGAGTTCTTATATAACTCAGCATGTACTGAGGACCCCCATGAATAGTACGCTCATGGGCATCTGCAACAATCAAATTCGAAAGTTGTGAATTAGGAGGAATCAGTATGGGATGCTTCATTTCATCCACAACATTAGCCTTCTGCAATCGCCCACCAACTCTAAGTATGCCTTCGCCATCAAGGAATGGATTAAGCGAGGTAAGTTTACTGTCTTTATTTACATTACCTAATCCCCGTAAACTCTTTATTTCGTTCAGGAATCTTTCCCTTTGATCCAACCGGATACAGGTAAGTAATGACTCCTTCATTTCCTTAGACGTTAGCCAACATGTGATTGTAGGGCTAGTGCTAGCCCTGTTTAAGGTTTTAAGAAACCTTCTTCAATATGAAATTACTCTTGTCATTCTATTTAAACTTGAAAACCTTGACATTATATCAATGTCTTCAATTGTGACATGACATAATACCTTATTTTTCTTTTCTTCTAAGTCAATTTGTTTAAACTTTACTGTAGTGGACTGTATTTTCTTGGAGCCATTTAGGGCCCTTTTTCCAAATAGTGATTTCGGAAATATCCCTCGGATTTATGCCCCGCGATACGCAATCTGCTGGGTTCTCATCGGACTTGACATGCGCCCACTGACTATTGTCCATTATAGTCAAAATTTCCGAGACCCTGTTTGCGACAAACGTTTTCCACTTGCTGGGATGACTACTCAGCCAAGCAAGAACAACACTAGAGTCAGTCCAAGCGTGGATATTTTCCTTTGAGATACCCAATACTTCCGAGAATTCTTGGAGCAATTTAGCTAATAAAACCGCTCCACAAAGCTCCAAACGAGGTATTGATACTTGTTTTACAGGAGCGATCCTTGATTTGGAAGCAACCAGATTCAAATGAACCTTACCGTTACAATCTACTGTTCTAACGTAGACAACGGCTGCATACGCTGCATTGGAAGCATCACAAAACCCTTGTAGTTCCATGTGAACATTATCTCTGCTTACCCCGGTCCATCTCGGAAGTTAAAAACTAGTGAGATGAACGAGATCCTTACGATATGAAAGCCAATCTTTGAGTATATTAATTGGTATCTCGTCATCCCACCCTATACCAGCAAGCCATATTCTCTGAATAAACATCTTGGCCGTTGTTATGACGGGCGCAATCCAACCAAGTGGATCAAATAATTTGGCCACATCCGAAATTACCTTACGTTTGGTCACAGGTGTTTCAAGCGACGGAAGTTGGACAGTATATTGGAAGTCATCATTAGATCTGTTCCAGGTTAATCCTAGAATTTTCATAACAGAATCTAATTTCAATTCTAAGTTTTCCTTGCTATCCTTACTGTCTGTATCAATTTCATGCAATAAATCATTGTTATTACAAGACCACTTCTGAAGCTCAAATCCGCCACAATTAAGAAGGTCTTTTAATTGATGAAAGATTTCAATACCTTCTTCAACGTTTTCGCAACCTGTCATGAGATCGTCGACGTAGAACTCCTTTAAAACCCTGTCTTTTGCTAAAGGGTATTTATCACCCTCATCATGCGCAAGCTGTTGCAGAGCTCGTACAGCTAAGTTAGGTGCTGAAGATGTACCAAATGTTACACGCAGTAACCTTAGATGTTGAAGTTTTTAGTTCACATCCTTACGCTACAACAGACGTTGAAAATCAACATCTTCTTCAGACACATTTACTTGTCTATACATTTTTACTATGTCTGCAAAAAGACATATAGGATAACAGCGCCAACGCATGATGATGTGCCTCAGTTCAGGTTGTAGCCTTGGACCAATCATCATGTCTCTATTTAACGATGAACCATTGTTTAGAACACATAACGCGTCGAATACAACCCTCACCTTTGTTGTGGTTCTATCATTTTTGATGACTGCGTGGTGTGGCAGATAGATGGCACTCTCTTTCTCTAATTCTGGAAACACTTCCATATGACCTAACGTCAAATACTCCTCAATAACATCAGAATATTTTATTGCAAATTCAGGATTCTTCAGAAACCGTTTCTCGAGCAAATAAAATCGTTTCCGAGCAATATCGAATGAGTTGCCAAATTTACACTCGGGATCCTATGACTTGAAAGACAATCTTACTATATAGCGACCTGCTGAATCTCTTAACAGTTTCTGCAAAGAAGTCCTCACAGGCCTGCTCTTCCTCTGACAAAAACCTTTTGTCAGAAGAAGGTTCCTCTAACTCCCAGAACTTCTTTAACAAATCATCAGTCAAATGAGTGTGCATGTTTACGATTTTATTTCTTTGCAGATAACCTTGCTTGATTTGTGAATGTATACAGCCAGAGAGAATCCATCCAAGTCTGGTATTTTGAGCCACAGGCAACCCAGGTGAACCCTTGATAACACCATCCATTATAATCTGCCAATACACTTCTGCTCCTAGTAAAATATCAATTTTATTCGGAGTATTAAATGAAGGATCAGCTAACTTTAGATCCGTCATTTGAGGTGACAACGCTGTCAAAACAATCTTCCTCTCAGGAAGAAGTGATGTGATGTTCTTTAGAACATGAGCCTTCACAACAACTATAAAGTTGGGATCGTGGCGTGACTGAATCCTTATGTTTACAAAACATTTAGAGTGTAAAGTTGCACTCTGGTCACAGCCAAGTCCTGAAATAAAGCTCTTGTCTGTAACCTTCTTCAGACCAAGCACTTGTACCGATGACTCGGTAATAAACGATGCTTGAGATCCTTGGTCTAAGAGAGATCTTAAAACGAAAGTGCCTGTTCTCGCTTCTACCTGTACTAAGGCAGTGGCCAGTATCACTTGGCTGTTCACACTGGAGAAACAAGACACAACGTTAATTGGATTCTCGGTCTGTGGTGTTGATGGTGGATATTGATCCGTACCATCATCCTCTTGATCACGTGAATTGTGACCTTTAGGGATTGACTGATGAAGGAGAGAGTGATGCCTCTTCCTACAAATACGATAATTGCTTGACTGACGACATGAAAATACCGAATGATTTGAACCGAAACAGTTAAAACACAATTTATTGGTTTGAATAAACTTGCGACGTATTTCAACGTCTTCCCTTGCAAACTTTTTGCAATTCATCAATTTATGGTCTTCATGACAAAACTCACATTTTGAATTTGAAGTGACATGCATAACCTTATTTGCGCGAGTACTATTTGACTTGTTAACCTTATTATCCAAAAACTCAAGAGATCTGAATCGCTGCTCTAAGAATTCTTGCAAGTAACTTAACTTAGGCAATTCGTCATTGAATTTACAGATTTGAACTTCCCATAACTTTCTAGATTCAGTATCAAGTTTCAAACTCACAATGTAAATTACAATAATATCCCAAGAAGAAATATCAATATCTAAATTTTTGAGGGCGTTTAAACATTCATTTGTGGTATCAAGTAATTCTTTAATGGCACTGGATGATTCTGACTGTATGTTCTTTTGATTCATGAAACGTTTTAAAATACAAATAGCAAGGTGTAATTTATTATTATAGCGATGTTCTAATTGATCCCAACAGACTTTGTAATTAATGGCCGTGATAGGAATATGCCGTAAAAGTTGCTCGGCCTCACCTGTTAAATAGCCTTTGAGATAGTGAAGCCGTTGAACGTCGTCCAATGCTTTGTTGCTATGTATTAACGATATGAATAAATCACGAAAACTTGTCCATTCGGTGTATTTACCGCTAAAAGTAGGAATGGAAATCTTGGGTAATCTAACACTAAAGGATTGACCGACGTTTGACTCATTAACCTTAGAACTAGACAATGTAACAGTATTAGAATCTATCTTAAACCTAAGCAAACAATCCTTTATTTCCGTTTTATAGTCCGTGTATAGTTCTTCAGTTACGTCATATGCATCAGTTGTGTAATAAGTAGACTTAACCAATTCCTTGTGATTAAATTCCGAAACGATGACTATATGTGTTTTGCGATATGAAGTCCAATAATTTTCCAGTGTTTCAAGCCGAGTTTCCAAATAGGATTGTGTTAACCTTTCCCTTGGAGATTTCTTAAAATTGACTCTGGCTTTTAATATCTTTGATTTCACATCTTCTTGAAATGCAAAATACTTATCCATTTTTTAAGAATGTATATTTAAATTTGCAATTTACTTGAATCACCAATCTCAAAAAAATTGCAAGTCGATGAACTTTTTCCTCAAAATTTTCTAAGTGTTTGGCACTTCTGAGGGAAAACCGGCGTGGATTCCCCGTCTGTTCACTTTTTGCGAAACTATTCTAAGTCTAAACAACTTCTAAATTTTCTAAGTCTATTTCTTCTTGTATTGAAGGTTCTAATTTGCTTGAATTTTCTCAAAGATAATATTGCAAGGAGTACTCACAGTTTCACTTCTTCATACTTTACTGAAATCGGTTCCAAACTATCCGTTCCTTCCGATACCGTTCCAGTACTGGATATGTCGCTGCGTGGTTCAATTTCAATCAACCAACTTATCGTCCATCCAGCTCGAGGGACCATGTACAAATTCCCAAAAAAGTCTGAGGAGCCTTCACGGCAGTTTACGGTTTGCACCAAGAAAACGCCGCGCTCAGAACGAGAAAACATTTATTTTTGATATATACAAGGGGGGTCATGAAAACCCTGAAAATCTTAACACCGCGATGTAGCGGAGAGCTAAAAATGTACAGCGTCATCTATTGATTTGATGCGAATTTAATAAGAAAACAAAAGTGACATTTTTTGATGTTTGAATCTTAACAAGTACTCCGTCTCGACGGACTAGGAACACGCAGTTTTTCGATGGGCCACACTAAGGAACTAGGGAAGCACACTAAGGAACTGTAATAAACAATTCTCTCACATTGATATATTTAATTCCAGAAAAGGTATGTTCAGGAAACTATTACTAACCTTTGTATTATTTAATTTAATCGTTTATCCTCGCACTGGAACGCCTTGCAGCAATTACACCAATGGAGCACAATCTTATAATAAACTCACTATAACCTCACGATGTTTTCCTTCACCGTTGTCAGCGATGTCCAAGATAAACTTAGAAAGTACATATGAATTGATAAAGTCACATTGGTACTTGAGGTCGTGGGTTCGAATCCGGGCACGGGACGGGAGAATGAGGTATGTATGTGGTGAACTGACTAATAAACCTAAAGCCGAATGAAACTATTAGGAATTGAATTGAATGGAAGGTACAAATACAGACCTGCATAGACTACACCACACTATACAAACACTAACACTACTGTGCGTTCCGAGTGAGACGACGGTCGGCGGCTTCGCTCATTGTGACGCGATTCGTCAGGATTGTGCTGTTGGCGGCGAAATGGTTTGTTTCCGAAACTAGGGCTTAATATAAATAACTGACCCTAGGCTTTTGAGATAGATTGTTATGTTGCTAGCTGTGCGGTCTTGTCCGATTGTAGCTTGCTGGGGGTCAGTCGAACATTCAAGCGCCTAAAGCCTTGTGTAGCAATGTTTCTTTGTAATTTTCAGGTGGAGCGAGCAGAGGGTTCCGTCAGCGACGTGTACTCGGTGCGCAGCGACCTGTTCCTGCACGGCAACGTGCCCATCGATGACGATAGCCAGTGAGACACTTATATTATTAGTTATCTCTAACATGAAAGCAGAATATTTCATCATCTTAAAGTTTCGAAAATCAAAACTCATTGTCAGACAGTATCAAGTTCAAATTCATCATCCTTTTAATGTGCCCACTGTTGGGACACAGGCCTCCACTCTGTGAGAGGGAATGGCCGTAATTCACCACGCGGATGCGGGTTTGTGGACATGTCTACGAATTTTTGGTTCTAGGACATGCCGTTTTGCTCACGATGTTTTCCTCAAAGTTCAAATTACATTGCAACCAAAACCTTTAATTACAAATGTTCACCCAAAACTCAACTTAGAGAGCATAATGATAAGGTAGATATTTGAGTGGCAAATGTTGTGCAGGCAAATCGTGGGCGCGGCGCTGACTGGCGACGCGAGTGCGCTGGGCGCCGACCTGTGCCTCAGCGACGCGCATCCCACCATCGATCTCATGCAGGTCAGTTCATACAGTCTGCATTCCATACATGACACAAGTGTACACTTATTGTGGCGAGGCGAGTGCGCTGGGCGCCGACCTGTGCCTCAGCGACGCGCATCCCACCATCGATCTCATGCAGGTCAGTTCATACAGTCTGCATTCCATACATGACACAAGTGTACACTTATTGTGGCGAGGCGAGTGCGCTGGGCGCCGACCTGTGCCTCAGCGACGCGCATCCCACCATCGATCTCATGCAGGTCAGTTCATACAGTCTGCATTCCATACATGTCACAAGTGTACACTTATTGTGGCGAGGCGAGTGCGCTTGGCGCCGACCTGTGCCTCAGCGACGCGCATCCCACCATCGATCTCATGAGGGTCAGTTCATACAGTCTGCATTCCATACATGTCACAAGTGTACACTTATTGTGGCGAGGCGAGTGCGCTGGGCGCCGACCTGTGCCTCAGCGACGCGCATCCCACCATCGATCTCATGCAGGTCAGTTCATACAGTCTGCATTCCATACATGTCACAAGTGTACACTTATTGTGGCGAGGCGAGTGCGCTGGGCGCCGACCTGTGCCTCAGCGACGCGCATCCCACCATCGATCTCATGCAGGTCAGTTCATATAGTCTGCATTCCATACATGTCACAAGTGTACACTTATTGTGGCGAGGCGAGTGCGCTGGGCGCCGACTTGTGCCCCAGTGACGCGCATCCCACCATCGATCTCATGCAGGTCAGTTCATACAGTCTGCATTTCATACATGTCACAAGTGTACACTTATTGTGGCGAGGCGAGTGCGCTGGGCGCCGACCTGTGCCTCAGCGACGCGCATTCCACCATCGATCTCGTGCAGGTCAGTTCATACAGTCTGCATTCCATACATGTCACAAGTGTACACTTCGCGCATCCCACCATCGATCTCATGCAGGTCAGTTCATATAGTCTGCATTCCATACATGTCACAAGTGTACACTTATTGTGGCGAGGCGAGTGCGCTGGGCGCCGACCTGTGCCCCAGCGACGCGCATCCCACCATCGATCTCATGCAGCCTAGCGAGCATGGGCGTACCCAAGACATTTGTGACATGACATGATAAATTATGTCATGTCTTACAATTTGTCTTAAATGCTAGCAAGGGTCAAACATGTGACATATTTTAAAGGCGCAACATGCCTTTCTTGTTGCTGCCCGGCGAGCACGGCCTACTGTGACATGGCTTGAGTCACACATTTCATCGCAGTTTGGGCGATAACGCCATTTTGTCCTAAATAATAGCACCGGCGGCGTGAGAAAATTTCCTGACGTTTGTTTGGGACTCATCGGGTCTTAATTGCTAATACGGGCGCACCCATTTTGTCACAAATGTCACATTTTGACAGATGATTTAGAAAAATGTATCACTTTCGTTCGGAGGTGGTGATAAAATTTTATAGTTGAAAAAAATATATTTGCCTTCTAATTACTGCACCAAATGGCAATTAATTCATTTTGTGTGTATGGTGAATTGGTGATCAATGCTATTATTGATTAATTTAAATGTTACAGGATTATTAATTAATTTTTTAATATTACTTTTTCATAATTGTATTTTTTTTTTATTGTTGTTCTTATTTTTATTTTGATTATGTTTTTTTTAATTATTTTCTTTTATACCATATTCTTCTTGCTTTCTACACTTTTAAATGTTTCTTAAATAAAATCCCCAAAAAACATTTAACATATAAAAAATAGGGGCCCACCGGTATTGGTCCAAGCTATTATATTTTTTAGTAATTATAAAATTTTCACAATAATTATATCTTTCTAACAAACACTTAATATGTTATCAAACAAAGAAAAATAAAGTGTGCATAAGTCTATGGTCGTGGGTCAAATATTAATTTATTCCCAACAAAATTAAAAAGTTGTTTAGCTGTATGAACGGCATACTTTTTTACATATTATTTTATTTGGTCGTCTATTCAAATTATGTCGCACTATGAAGTCAACAACAAGAAAAGCAAGTCACGCCTGTAAACTATGTCACATGGTTGTCCCGTGCTAGCATTTAAGACAAATTGTAAGACATGACATATTTTATCATAACTTGTCATGACCGAGTCGAAAACCAAGCAATGGAAAAAAAAAACTTATAATTCATGTTAGGATGCTGCTAACGTGGGGGTAGCAAAGGGGGGGGGCTTAATTTTGGTTATTTTTGGCCTAGGACATACCGTTTTCGAGATATCATTTTGGAATAATGCAAAATAAAATAAGATACAGAGGCCCATAATTCGGCAACAGTGCGTCGTAGGGCTATGCTTCTCAGAACATAAATGGTTTTTATGGCCAAGGTTAAAACGAAACTGCAATAAAATTGGAAAATTTCCGAAAAAGAAAAAAATAAACGTCAAGAAGTTATGCCACAAGTAAAGAAAATATCTCACGCCGCCGTGCTAGCATTTAAGACAAAATGAGTTTATCGCCCAAACTGTGATTAAAAGTGTGACTTAAGCGATGTCACAGTAGGCCATGCTCGCCGGGCAGGTCAGTTCATACAGTCTGCATTTCATACATGTCACAAGTGTACACTTATTGTGGCGAGGCGAGTGCGCTGGGCGCCGACCTGTGCCTCAGCGACGCGCATCCCACCATCGATCTCATGCAGGTCAGTTCATACAGTCTGCATTCCATACATGTCACAAGTGTACACTTATTGTGGCGAGGCGAGTGCGCTGGGCGCCGACCTGTGCCTCAGCGACGCGCATCCCACCATCGATCTCATGCAGGTCAGTTCATACAGTCTGCATTACATACATGTCACAAGTGTACACTTATTGTGGCGAGGCGAGTGCGCTGGGCGCCGACCTGTGCCTCACCGACGCGCATCCCACCATCGATCTCATGCAGGTCAGTTCATACAGTCTGCATTCCATATATGTCACAAGTGTACACTTATTGTGGCGAGGCGAGTGCGCTGGGCGCCGACCTGTGCCTCAGCGACGCGCATCCCACCATCGATCTCATGCAGGTCAGTTCATACAGTCTGCATTACATACATGTCACAAGTGTACACTTATTGTGGTGAGGCGAGTGCGCTGGGCGCCGACCTGTGCCTCAGCGACGCGCATCCCACCATCGATCTCATGCAGGTCAGTTCATACAGTCTGCATTCCATACATGTCACAAGTGTACACTTATTGTGGTGATGCGAGTGCGCTGGGCGCCGACCTGTGCCTCAGCGACGCGCATCCCACCATCGATCTCATGCAGGTCAGTTCATACAGTCTGCATTCCATACATGTCACAAGTGTACACTTATTGTGGCCAGGCGAGTGCGCTGGGCGCCGACCTGTGCCTCAGCGACGCGCATCCCACCATCGATCTCATGCAGGTCAGTTCATACAGGCTGCATTCCATTCATGTCACAAGTGTACACTTACTGTGACTAGTAAACATCAGGGTACACCATACATCTAGATCCTATCTAAAATAATCTTAAAACTATAGTTTGTGGCGTGTGTTTTAATTCTATTAAAATAGAATAGAAGAGGGACTCTCTTTTCCACACTTGGACTCCCATTTGGTCCGTTGTGCGTGGGGTTTCCGGCTGAAGTAGCCAGCCTAGCTCCGTCCAAAACCACAGAGGCTTCCTGGGGGCTTCACAGGCTTCGCGGAGTGACCTCACTGCTCTGAGGATTTCTTCACGTTGGAAATCACGGCCACGCAGTCCAGGATGACGTGGGCAGCTGATTCCTCGGAGTTAAAACAGCCCCTGCAAAGTGGGCTGTCTGTGGCGCTTATGTTAAAAAGATGTTTGTTAAGAGGGCTATGACCCGTATTTGTTCCTATGATTATTCTGAGGTTATTTCTACTTAGGCCAAGAAGGTTTTTGGTTAATAGCGATTTTACATTCGGTAAGGCCGTTCTTGG
Source organism: Orthosia gothica (assembly GCA_949775005.1). NCBI lineage: Eukaryota > Metazoa > Arthropoda > Insecta > Lepidoptera > Noctuidae > Orthosia > Orthosia gothica. The sequence continues at coordinate 18,369,428 of OX459063.1, read as the reverse complement.
CTGTCTACAGTCTGTAACTCTGTAGCCTTTGAAGATCTTTGTAATTCCATTTACATATTAGTTCACATAAAATTTAACAGTGGATTCGTTCCAAATGCATTTAAAATTGCCAGACAAGTTTGGAGAGTATGAAACACCCAGTTTTTTATTGTTATCGTAGGGCCAATCTATCCATTGTTTAACAAATGAAATGTGTTTTATTTAGGAGGAGTTGATGTACGAAGATGCCACAGACGAGTCGTCGTTCAGGGTGTTCCTCATGAACGGTGAGGAGCTCACCTAAGTGAGCTTCTTTGAAGGGTCACTGAGACTGCTGCTACAAGCGAGTCATTGTTATACTAGGTATGTTAGTTATTATATCACTGTGAGTGATACTGTGTTGTCAGGTACAGTTCAGTGTTTCATCGGAGTTATTATACTGAAGCAGTTCCTTGTTATCACCAATAATGTTTACAACTATCATAAAATTACATTTGCATATTTAATATATTAAGATATGCAAATTTTTCTTCCAACATTGTGATACAAAGTCTGAATGTATTTGTCAACTACTCGATGATCTCAATAATGTTAAAATATGCCGTGAAATGTTAGCGGTATATTATCTTACATACGAAAGACATGATTTTTTAGTCTTAGGGTGCAATACTATCCAATTACTTTATATTTACTAAAACTTGTTAATGTGTCTTTGTTGAATTGAAGCCAAGAACAAAACGGCTTGATGTTGTGACAATTAATTTGGCTTCCGGATAAAAAAACATTTTATAAAATAGTTTAGTAATACGAGGATCAAAATGTACAATATTATTGTTCGTAGTAACTTATGTATGTTAGGATAAGCGAATTTATCGCAATAGGGAATCCTGTAATGATAGACATGATAAAGATGAATAAACAAATGCTTTGCTAAATGTAAGGATAAGCAAGAAACTACTCATACGCTGGGCAACAAAACAAAACCTAGTACGTTTGGTAGTCTTCATCTATACATAGACTTAGATGAACTATTAATAATAACATGGCTCATGAGGGTGCTGGAGCTGTGTAAAATTGATGCAACTCTGCGCATGTATCTGATGTCATGTACTAGAGGATGGTCCTTCGCCTACGCCATCCAGGATGTTGGCGGATCCAAGACAACAAATATTCTAGGGCGATGGTCTGAGCCCACTGTGGTTGTGTTTTACCTTGAACCCTATCAGTACACTGCTGGTGGGTTCGGACCCAGACTATCGGTTCAGAAGTGGTCATATCACACTTCCTTTACATGGATGATCTGAAACTCTTTGCCCCCAACACTTGCAACTGATAAAGTTACTGGAGGTAACAGAATTATTCAGTAGCGCCATCAGGATGACATTTGGTGTAAAGCAAGACTCTTGTTGCCAATAAACGTGACATAGTGGTGATTGATATACTAAAGTGTCACGCAATGATTGCTGATATAGCGATCCCTCATGACGATAACCTCTTGACAGCTGAAAAAGTTATGCAGACTAATTGTCTCGATTTGGTTCGTGAGGTTGACGACATGTGGGATGTCAATACAGCAGTCTTAGTGCCGTTAGATGTGACGCCTAATGACATATGAGCCAAGAGCCTCAACCTTAGGAGGCCCTCGTTGGGCAGCTGGATCAAGGGTTTGATCCAGAAAGCGGAACTCCTGTAATCGGAGCGAATCGTTAGGAGGTTCATCTCTCAGTAGGCCTGACCAGCGGTAGCTTTAACCCTGTTCCGGTGGGCTACAATTGTTTACATTTTTAAATGTTTTTGTTTTTATATATATTCATATTTGAAAATTAATTAATATGTTTAATACATAATAAATGGAATAATAAATCCCGTAGTTACGATTCCCTTTCATAATTCTTAAATATTTATATATGTCTTCACTTTAAATATAAGGATGTTCCGAAACTACTTTTTAATCTACTAATTGGGTAAACTTTGCTCACTCAAAATTTTCTGAAGTAAGTTATGATCTCTGGAAATGCCTTTTACATTTAAGATTGAGTAGAATATTAGTGTTATAATGGATGTTTGTGATATTGAGTGTTTATGAAAGAACCATTGATTACTGTACAAAGAGACAGTTGAATGTTGGATATAATTAATCGTTAGAAGTTAAGAACTCACGGTCTTATTAACCGGAACATGTTACTTACACAGTTAAATCTTCTTACTATTGTGATGTAGAAAATATAATTGACATTCTCAAGTACTTTTTGAATGAATATAACACTTTATAGCTAACGAGACAGACGTGTGTGCAGATGCAGACTAGTAGATCTGCAAGCGCTTGGCGCCGAGAGCCCTGGGGCCGAGAGCCCTGGGGCCGAGAGCCCTGGGGCCGAGAGCCCTGGGGCCGAGAGCACCAGCAGTGTGTTGCGGCGCGGGCGGTGCCACGACCAACAATAATAATGTTAAGTGTGTCTGCCCCCGGCATGTAGCGTGTGGCGTGTTACTGTGGCACTTCCCTCGCCTGTAAGCACGAGCTCAGTTTTAGTCTTACAATGTACCTATTGATTGTATATAAGAAGTTATATTTTTGGATATACAAGGTAATTGTGAGATTACTTATTTTTTGAGACTGTTGTCCAAATTATTATCATGATATCTTTTGTTGAAATTGTATTCTTGGATGTAGATGTATTTCAAAATTATTTTTATAAACGATTTTTATTTTGGTTGTTAATATTTGTTTTGTTAAATTGATTATTATATCACTAATAAGTGTAATATTTGCTATCACAGCCCGCACAGTATAGATGTACTAAGTCAAATTTAAATTAATCACATATCAATTATTTAGTTTGTTATATTAATCATAATTTTAATTGGTTGCTTTGTTTAATTGTAGATTTTGCTATATATTAGTCCCTAATAAATGTTTTTTGTAATACATTTTGGTTTTTGTTTGACACCCCGTCAAGTGTTATAATTGTGTATTGTTACAACTTATTATCATATTTACGTAAATTTGCGAGTCAAGTTGTTGAATGATTCACCCAAAGCTCCATCCCCACGAATACATAGTAGGTGGCAGGGACAGGTACCAGTCAGTACAAACATTTTCTTAATGTCCTTCGGCAAACTTCATGTTTCATCAGTCGTCGAATTTATATCAGTTGCCCTCGTATATAAAAAAGTCCTCTGTAGTTACCCTTTGCACTTGGTACAGACCAGACGCTCTCAATCAACTTGGAAGTATATAGAGTTGTTAATACTCTTTTAACATATTGTAATTAATTTTTAAAATAGGAGGATAGCTGCTGAAGCTGCCTTTTTTTACAGCTCTCGCAATAGCGAGAAAAAAAAGGCAGAAATATGAAATATGACACGGAAAAAAAAACACAACAACTTTAAAGTACTTAGTTCTGAATTCTAATTATTATACACGACAAATCTAATAATTGATGGACATGGAAATTAGCATTCGTTTGTATTCGGAAATGCGATGATTGCCGAGGAACATTAAGAACATAGTCGTACTGTACAAGATTGTACAACACGTGCACATGATGCATAATAGTAGATTAGTAGCCAAGGCAATGATATTCAAATAAACAGATATGTTATAAGCGCGCGCATTGTGAAGACTCGAATAGTAGACAATTGTATGATTTAGTCTTTAGTTTATGTCACGCATGGCGAAGAACGATACGCTTGATAAAAAAAACCAAAATTAAAAAAATGCCATCGTGTGTATTTAGAAAGTGTACCAATTATAATACCAAATTACATAAAACAGAAGGGATCTCATACCATATGTAAATACGCAATACACCTCAATTTACTAATTTATTTCAATTTTTTTTCCTAATTTTCTGATATTTGGAGGTTACAAAAAGAAAAAACATTGGTTGTCAGAATAATGTTTGTTTACATTCACACGCAAGTGACAAACACTAGCTGTCTCTTTTTTTCTTGTTTGTTTTATCAAGCCATCCCTTTCGACATTGTAGTGAAATGTCAGATGAATGAAAAGTGTGTATGTGTGCTGCCGCTGCTGCGCGGAACACTTTTTTCAATTGTTTTGTGAGTGTATAACGTATCTGTTTATTTGAATATCATTGAGCCAAGGGCTGTAAGGCATCAATTGCAGCCCGAGATATTTAGGCGCCCGCCTATAGTTCGAGGGTGCAATTGGTGCTTACACCCGAGCTAACTATTCTGCTTTACATCTCGATTGTGAGGTAAGTAGAAAAAAACCGGCATTACACGAATAAAACATTTTTTTAAATGAAACGAAATTGAGTTTCGCCGTTCGATATTTAAAATTGATGACTATTATACTCACACGAAGACAAGGCTGAATAGCAAAGCGACCTCTTTGGTCATTGGACTGAATGCATGATGTCTATTGCCAGTATGATGGTTAGATGTATATACGCGAACTTTTTGAAAGAAAGAAGTTTTTTTTTTTATTACTTACCGCCCTAGGGCTTTTCTAGATACATTTTTACCCTAGAGCGCTAATTAGTCACCTACAAGCCCCATTTGGAGGTAATAAGAACCTACTTACCGAACATCTGCTGTATTATTGAAAAGAAACGGAGAAACATTTTCGGATAAAGATTTAGATTTCCTACTGATTTTCCACTGCACATATTTTAAGCAAGCAAGCAAGCTTATATTTTTCCTTTGAGTTTCGCGGTATCAAATTTTCAACCACAAATTTAGCTTCATCTTTAATGTCTGGCGGTGTTAAACACATTGAATCGGAAGAATTTTCGCTTTGGGAGCTCATTTTTAGCAAAAAAGTCATTAAATAAATACAAAATTTTTGCTGAACCGCACTTTTGTTACTTCATTGTTTTTTTTTGAGCAATGGTAGTTGGAACTATACAGCCTATTATGGAATAAAATCTTTTTGTGCCTATCTCTATAATACAAACAGCTGTGTTTTAAATAAAAACTTTTGCATTTGATTTTTTAAAACGTTGAAACGTCAAAATAGCGGCCGGCAAAACATTGCCGGCCTGTTAGAGCGGCCAGCAAAACTTTGTCGGCCGCTCCTTGAAACAGAACGGCAAGGTCGACTTTGCTCAAACAAGGTTGTCAAAATAATGACCACATTACATGCATTTTTGAGTAAAGGAACATTATACACACGCTGAAATAACGTATACATTTCACATACAAACAGATTTAATATGTACAACTCTTATAAATCATATTTACCTTGAATTGAAGAAATCGAAACTTTAATGTATACTACAATATACAAAATATTTCGTACAGAGTTAAAAAAAGCCTATCACTTCATTTTATGTTCTACAAAATTGAGTGAAGGACTTATCGTAAGTATATTTAAATTAAGTAAACCAGTATGAACCGATCAAAGGACTCTTTGTATAAAATGTCCGAAACCAATATATTTTGTACGACATTTTGTAGTTTCAATGTAACCTAGGTCCTTAAGAACTATTAGTTGAGCTTTTGCAGAGTTCTGCAGCCTTATTGCGTAACTGAATTCGGCAAGGCAAAGAGTATGAAAAATCGACCAATCACATGCGATATGAAAGACGCGATGTGGATTTCCGTCAATGTGATTGGTCGATTTTTACTCTTTCAAGGCAAAAATATGAAATATCGACCAATCACATACGAGATGAAAGACGCGTTGTGGATTTCCGTCTATGTGTTTGGTCGATTTTTACTCTTTCAAGGCAAAAATATGAAATATCGACCAATCACATACGAGATGAAAGACGCGTTGTGGATTTCCGTCTATGTGTTTGGTCGATTTTACATACCCTTTACTCTCTGCCTTGTCGAATTCATTACGCAATAATGCTGCTGAACACAATAACATTATTAACATAATTCTAATAATCTTAACACTACCTATAGTTGTCGGCACGTAACTTGGCAAGAGTCGTTAGATGGGCACTAGTCGTTTTTTAGGTCTTCTTGGTTACCAAGCGGGACGCGGGGAATGTATAGCACCGTTCCGAGCGCGCGATTGGTTGGTCAGTTGTCACAAGGATCGACTGACTAATCTCGTCCCGTCTACGTTCCGTTCGCTCTATATGGTGGTTGGTCGGTTCACGCACTATGCGCGAACTTAATCCCACTGCGCCAAAACCTTGGCAAGTTACATGCCTGGGACTATACTGCATATTTAGGTATTATAAGAAAATACTCACTGAGCCAAAAACAAGTGAAATGGATGTGAAAAAAACAGCCACAGTCAGTCATAGAAGAGAAAAGTCAACACATTCATAATACACACTACTTAATTATTACGAGATAAATATAAGCTGCATCACAATATTGTTGCTTCCTGTGCTCAGTGACATTCAGATCTTAATTCCATGGATATAAATATTAATAATTAATTCATACGACTCTCATATGTCTGTCGGGCGCAGCGGGCGGTAGGTCGTGGCTGGTCGTGCGAATGAGTAGCGTCGACAGTTTGTCCCGACACCGCGCGACTCCCCAGATGAAGGAATACACTATGATAAGGCCTGCCATAGATGCGACGACCACGATGCTGGTGCGTTTTCCGTGTGACCAATTCAGCACGCTGTATATAAAATGATTGCCGTTTCTGAAACAATATTATAATTAATTAAGTGTCAATAAAACAACGAAATTCAACGGACGCTGCTTGGAATGCTACGCCAAATTATTCGTCGAACGTTACTTCGAATAGGTACCTACTACGCTTAATGTTACGTCGAATGCTACGGCGAGAATTACGCCCTTCGCTACGCCAAAGGTTACCTAGATCGCTAAGCCGAAAGCTACGCGTTACTATGCAATGGGCTAAATCGCACGAATTAAGTTAACGACAATCGGAGAGTTTATAAAATAACTTTATTTAACTGACAAGGTGACAGTAAAGATAATAACGTCTTAATCCTAAAGATACAAGGTTCTTATAGCTAAATTATGCTAAGATGACAATTGTAGCGTGACGACAGTGTCCTACATTATAATTACTTACTCACTAGATTTGGATGAAGCTGTACTGCTGACAAAGCTAATTGTAGTAGGGCTACCACACTTAACTCCTCCCTCCATAAGAGAGAAATTATCTAAGGGCAACTGTGTAGTCCTTAGAGAATTTCTTTTACAAATTATATATAAGTTCCATCTATATATTATAAGACCTACAGCAGACACTATGATTATGACATAAGTACTTAGGGTCCATACACTGATATTGTCAGTTGTTACACGTATATATGACTCGAAATCACTGACACTTTCACTGTATTTTGCACGGTTCACTAAGTCCTTGATGTCACCTTAGTCCACCCCTCGAAGATCCATCTGCTTCGCTGGTGGGCTGACGTCACGACGAAGTTCGGGCATCTGTGCTGTTGGTAATCCGTGAAATTATGTTTTAGTAACATAAGTTGCTCGACGCATGTTTTCTCTGTGTACTGAAGTACGTCGTCTTCGGAGCAAAGGTATGTGAGGTCATCAATTGCCTCGCAGCTGTTGACTACGGGTCTGTATTTCGACTTTTTCACCAGAAGGTAAGGATATTTGGGAATAATGACAAAGGGTTTTTTTGTGGTTGGGTTAAGATTTGCAACAGGGATAACTTTATAATAGATATATGTGTTACTGTCTACTAGTGGGACTTCTAATATAAAAACTATTTTACTACTATCTATAAACCCCTTAATTTGTATGCTCCCTTCTAACTCAACTACGTTATGAAGATCTAAAGGATAAACTAAACTTTGATGCGTTTTGATCCTAGTCATTGTTGACGGAACTTGTACGATCTGATTCATTGTTATTGAAATACGAAACGCTACACACACCAAGAAACTAATTACTTAGTGGCACAGTTTAATACAATTTTTTTTATCGTAATAAACTGGAATTAAACAATTATGCCTACCTAATAGTTTTATCACGAGATTGGTATCGTAATAAAATGAACTAAAGTTGTTATATCTATCTATTTATTTTATCACGAAAGTTCTATCGTAATAAAATATTTATGTTACCCAGGTATTGTCCGACCCCCAATAACACAAACACATATACCTAATCAAGGAGGAAAACGTAAAGGAAAACAGAAAGGATAGTGAAAAAGTTCTACTCACAGTCCCGAAGTTACTCCCGTCTCCTCCTTGGGTTATTATCACCACACTCAGCGTCAGCCTCTCGATGAAGTTGCTCAATAAATTTGTTTGTTCGGCGATCTCTGTTAAACTGTTGGAACAGACGTCACAACAGCTTGTAGAGTTTTATACTATACTGAGTGACCACAGAGATCCTACCGGCTGCGCCAATTAAGTTAACGACAATCGGAGAGTTTATAAAATAACTTTATTTAACTGACAAGGTGACAGTAAAGATAATAACGTCTTAATCCTAAAGATACAAGGTTCTTATAGCTAAATTATGCTAAGATGACAATTGTAGCGTGACGACAGTGTCCTACATTATAATTACTTACTCACTAGATTTGGATGAAGCTGTACTGCTGACAAAGCTAATTGTAGTAGGGCTACCACACTTAACTCACGCTACACCACACATTCTAGGCAGGACGCTACCCGCTCGCTAGTATTATATTATCAGCAGCCTAATTGTGTAAATTCGGCAAAGGAAACAGTCTGTTTCTTGCCCAAAAACACACATACACAAAGAAGTTGAATCTTTATTCAACTTATTTGTGTATGTGTGTGTTTTACAATTAGGCTGCTGTGCCCGCTCGCTGCGCAATGTTACCCTGAACTAGCTAGCTACATATCAGTAATCTGTGCCCTGAACCTGAACGCTACAAGGAACACTGATCTCTACAGTATAGGTACGTAGTTACGTACACACACTGGCAAAATTAGAGGAACAAGTAAAGTTCCCGTAAAACTTTTTTACCGTACCTAACAGGCTAGTTTTCCTTTTGTTTTATATTAGAACCAATTATGCCTAATTAATAAAACAATTAAACATCACCTTTCAAATCAAATCATTTACTTGCATAGAATGTAGGTATTGTACCTACTAGTTATAAAGTTGTTATAAATTATAGTGAGCCGGGTACCTACATTCTGACCGAGTTTAGGCTTTCAAATTTCAACAATAATGTCATCATCAATAAGCTTATGGATAAAATTATGAAATAGTGTTGATATTTTTTTTTTATTAATTTTTGTAGTTTTTAAAACAATAAGCGAAATTTTCAGAAAATTATGTTAGTTCGAATAAAGAAAAACAATCGCATGAAGGGTGTTTTTTGAATGACCCTATGTGTGACATTCAACATTTTAATATTATTGACAATTCATAATTGATACACTTGGACTTGTTAATAGTTATTTATGCAACTGTTGTATAATAAGGGGTATTAAAACACGAATGTGGGTTTATCACACGAGGCGCCGTGGTAGTGAAACGCGCGTGCATGACAATGTTCTTTTTTTGAAATTTATAAAGATGCCATGAGAATGTGGCTGTTCGATGAGTAAAAAACCGGCCAAGTGCGAGTCGGACTCGCGCACGAAGGGTTCCGTACTTGGTAAATTGCGGTTTACGATTTATGATTTATAAAAAAAAAACTATTTACTAGATCTCGTTCAAACCAATTTTCGGTGGAAATTTACATGGTTATGTACATCATATTTTTTTTTTAGTTTTATCATTCTCTTATTTTAGAAGTTACAGGGGGGGGGAGGGACACATTTTACCACTTTGGAAGTGTATCTCGCGTAAACTATTCAGTTTAGAAAAAAATGGGTTTGATGAAAAAAAAAAATATAGTTTCAGTTTCAAGTATGGGGACCCCCAAAACTTATTGTTTTTTTCTCTTTTTGTATGAAAATCTTAATGCGGTTCACAGAATACATCTACATACCAAGTTTCAACAGCATAGTTCTTATAGTTTCGGAAAAAAGTGGCTGTGACATACGGACGGACAGACAGACAGACAGACATGACGAATCTATAAGGGTTCCGTTTTTTGCCATTTGGCTACGGAACCCTAAAAAGGAGTTGCATTATGAAATTTAGTACAACATTATAACACCCGTTTGGATGCTATTATGGTTACTATGACACTGGCTGTTTTAATGTTGGCAATAAGCTAACTGTTTCAAGAACTTTTATAGAGGACTAGCTGACCCCCGCGGCTTCGCTCCCGTCAAAATTATAGCCTATGTTACTCGGGAATAATGTAGCTTTCCATAGGTGAAAGAATTTTTTAAAACGGTCCAGTAGTTTCGGAGCCTATTCGGTACAAACAAACAAACAAAAAAATCTTTCCTCTTTATAATATTGGTATAGATTTATAGCATGGGTGTAGATAATAGTTATTTGTTATACAAGAGTGCAAAGTTGCTTTTTAACCGCGTGTTCAATTTTGATGACCGAGCAAGCGAAGGATTCTAAAATTGAATCACGAGCGCAGCGAGTGTTGAATCACTTTTAATTAGAATCCTGAGCGTTAGCGAGGGAATCAAAAGAGCACGAGGTGAAATCTTTGCACTCGAGTGCAACACGTAACTTTTCATTCCACCTCAGCGAGGAAATGACTAAATGCAAAAAAAAAAGCGTTTACAATCACAAGATAGGTACACTTTTATTTCAGTTTAGGTATTAATTACTACATTATGACAGGTAAGTATTACAGAATAATCTTTAAATTATAACAAAATAATACTAAGGTATAATTAAGAAAATTTTAAAGTAACGTTGCTTGTTCAGGTCAAAAAAGATCATAGCGCCATCACTTGTAATTAAAACATAGTTTAACTTTTCATTCCCTAGATGGCGTTGGCGGCAATTTAGAACTCGCTAACGTTTTGTTACCCTCATTTAGTTAGGTAATTTTGTAGTATAATTTTTTGGTGTGTAAGCAGTACTACTATATATACATTGTGATTCGGTACAGGTTAATATACGCGATTAGTTACCAGTCCAGTGTTTAATTTAGTAACCCCATCTCCAAGTCGACCCGCGGTTTATTCATGGTCCTTCGAGAGCCGGGTTTGGTCGGGAGTGTTTTTGGTGGTTTCCAGTGGTGGTAGAAATCACCACCCTTCGCGTCGTTACTGGGCAGTGGATCGCTGTCCAGATCAATTCCCTTCAGTGGGTACCAAGTGAAAGGTGCCAGGAGGTGGAACACCGGTTGGTGCAGGGAGCAGCCAGTGGAGCGTGGTGCAGCGCTACTGGAGGCAGCAACATCCGGAGGAGCGAGGCAAGGGAGGAGAAGAGGAGCAGACCGTGGACTCGCAGACTCGTGGGCACCACTTGTGTGGTGCAAGACATCACAACGTGACGTCAGCAGTAGTGTCAGTGAGTGAATTCGGTGAAAAATCGTGAGTACAATTATTAATTGCAATTTTATTATCAGGAAGAATTTAATCGGAAAGTTCTCAAAAAGTGAAATTTAATTTGAACTTTATTATTATTTGAAGATTAACTTAGTCATTCTTGAGTAGTTTTGGACTTGCAATAATTTTAAGTGAAAAGTGGTTTTGACGGGGAATCCATGCCCGAATTTGAATCCAGGTGACTTTAGTGTAAAGACTTGTAAAATTTTACTGAATATTTTAATTTAACTTTGTGGTTTCAAATATTTGCTTAGGTTTTTATAGAACATAATTAATAAAAATGGAATCGTTTAATGATCTGCAGGAGGACATTAAAGCTAAAATGCTGAAAGCTAAGACAAATTTTAAGAAGTCCCCTAAAGAGCGATTAACAATTTCATATGTTGAAACCAGGCTTGATAACTTAGAGCAACAATGGAGTTTATTTACAAACACTCATACTAAAATTATAAGCCAAGTCAAAAGGAGTGAGTTGTATAGTTCAGGTTATCATAAAAATTGTGTTTATGACGATGTGGAAGAATTGTACGTCGAATATAAGACTGATTTAAAAGAGATGTTATGTACATTAAAACCAACGGAACCAGAGGGTAAAGTAAGTTCTGGTAGTCATTGTGAAAGTTCAGCTAGACGTTTCAAGTTGCCTGAAATAAAAATCCCGATGTTTTCAGGTCAATATTCTGAATGGCAGACATTTAGAGACTTGTTTTTAGGACTTGTGCATGAAAACCAGTCTCTGGACGATGCGCAAAGGTTCTATTATCTCAGAGGTCATTTAACGGGGGAAGCTGAACAGTTGTTGCGAAATATTAAAGTATCGTCCGATAGTTATCAAATTGCTTGGGATAAGTTAGATAGTATGTACAACAATAAGCGGTTTTTAGCTAACGGCATCTTGAAACGGTTGCTAAATCAAAAGAATTTAGTGTCTGAATCGGCTTCGGAAATTAAGAAATTAATTAGTACAACGTCAGATTGTTTAGAGTCTATAAAAAACCTAGGTGTGGATGTTTCATCCTGGGACATATTGATTATTTATATCATAAGTGCGAAATTAGATAAAGATACTAGAAAGGCCTGGGAGTTAAAGGTGTCCTCAGATCGAACTGATGAACTATCAACATTTGTACAGTTCTCAGAGTTTTTAATAGGTCGATTCAGAGGTCTGGAAAATTTAGAACCTAAGTTTAATAGTATTGATAAGAAAGTTACTAAATCTTTTCATATTGTTAAAAATGACAACATCACGTCATGTGCATATTGTGCTGAAGATCATAAAATAACTTTATGCAAAAGGTTCGGTAAAGAGTCTAACGATGCTCGGCGTAATTTTGTACAGGAAAAGAAATTGTGTTTTGTTTGCCTCCATAATAACCACTCTGCAAAATTCTGTAAAAATACTCTTAGATGCCAGGTGTGCAAACGCCGCCACCATACTTTATTACACCCAACAGGTGTTTCTGGGTCTGATAATGGGGAAAATGGTAGTATTGCTTTCGAGGAAACCTCCTCGGCCGCTGGAAGGTTGAGGAAGGAGGATACAAATATGTATAATAATGAAGTAACCGTTCAAGCGGAGGGGTCAAGCAACCCTGTAGTCTCATGTCTTTCGACAGGAAGTGGTCAGAAGACTGTACTGTTGACTACAGCTTTGGTTAAAGCTGAGTCGAAAGATGGGACTTATCAAGTAATTAGGGCGTTGCTAGACCAAGGGTCACAGGGATCTTTCGTTACGGAATCCATAGTCCAATATTTAGGACTAAAGAAAAAGCCATCGAGGCACACTGTATTAGGTGTAGGGGGGGACAAAAGCGTAACGTCTAAGTCCACTGTCGTCATTAATTTGAGATCTAGAATAGATCCCAAATTCCAAGTAAGGGTTAATGCTTACGTCCTGAAGTCAGTCACCGCCCTTCTCCCAGCTACGAAAGTAGCGAAGGTAGAATGGGTAGACTTGACCGATGATGATTTAGCTGATCCCGAGTACCACAGACCCAATAAAATTGATATTTTATTGGGTGCTGAGATTTACAGCCAAATCATTCAAGAGGGCATTAAAAGGAATATAAGTGGAACTCTATTAGCGCAAGATACCACATTAGGCTGGATATTATCGGGCGCTTGTGAAGTGGATAATGAGTCAAGTATTCATTCACACATTACCGTGATGCATTCCAGTGTTCAAGCTGATGACAACATGTTGAAAAGATTTTGGGAGTTAGAAGCGGAACCACCTGGAAAACATAAATTACTGACGGAGGATGAAATTAAATGTGAAAACATATTTACAGCTACCACAATGCGGAATAACATAGGTAGATACATAGTGAAACTGCCGCTGCGTGATGCTGACCCGGGCAGCAAAGTTGGCGAGTCTAAGTGTATTGCTGAAAAAAGACTAAAGAGTTTAGAGACAAGGTTAGGAAAGAACAGTAAATTAAGAGAAGATTATGCAAAGGTCATGCAAGAGTATTTAGATTTGAAGCATATGAGAAGGGTGACAGATAAGGAAAAGGATAATAGTAAAGCAATATACTTACCTCATCACGCCGTCGTCCGGGAGGATAAAGATACGACGAAGGTTCGTGTCGTATTCGATGCTTCCTGCAAAGGGACTAATGAAATGTCGCTTAATGACAACCTGTTAGTGGGTCCAACGTTGCAAGCTGAACTACGTCACACGATTATGCGATGGAGAACACATCAGATATGTCTTGTGGCAGATATTATCAAAATGTATCGACAAGTTTTGGTTAACGGCTCTGATACAATATATCAACGTATACTCTGGAGAAACGACCCTGAACAAGAAATAGAAGAATACGAGTTATTGACTGTCACATTTGGTACAGCATCAGCACCATATTTAGCGGTGCGCTCCTTGCATCAAGTCGCATACGATGATTGTAAGGATAATCCGCAGGTAGAGAACATAATTCTCAATGATTTTTATATGGACGATTTGATGACGGGATCGGATAATATAGAAGAAGGATTTAAAATCTATACAGAAATGAATGAAGTCTTAGCTAAAGGTGGTTTCCACTTGCAAAAATGGAGGAGTAATAGTAAAACATTACTAGATAAAATCAGGGATGGTAAAAGAACTACAGATGAAGAACTAAGGATAAAAACCGATAATGTTACAAAGATACTGGGACTTAGCTGGAACTCATGCGATGACTTCTTCCAATACTCGGTGGAACTGCCGCCACTAGCTGCACCCATAACAAAAAGAAAAATTATTTCCGACATAGCCAAGTTGTTTGACCCATTGGGATGGTTAGCGCCTAGTATTATATTAGCCAAAACGTTTATTCAAAAATTATGGTTGGCAGGTTTAGAATGGGATCAAGAAATTCCTAATAATTTAATACATGAATGGGCTACTTACCATCACAACTTATCTTCTTTAGTGGAGTTTAAAATCCCACGATGGCTACATACTGCTACAAACGTAAAGAAGGAACTGCATGGCTTTTCGGATGCTTCCAAAATGGCGTATGCAGCCGTCATTTATCTCAGAGTCGTGGATCACCAAGGCAACATTCACATCTCTTTGGTCACTTCAAAAACGAAGGTGGCACCCATTAGACAAGTTTCTATACCAAGACTAGAACTTTGTGGGGCTGTTCTTTTAGCCAAATTAATGGCTAAAGTAGGAGAAGTAATGGGTATCCAGAAGCATGACTGGCATGCATGGACAGACAGTGAGGTGGCTACTGTGCTGGCTCAAATCGAAGCGTGCCTCAATTCGAGGCCATTATCCTATGTTGAGGATAAAGATAAGGTTGAAATATTAACACCTGGTCATTTTCTGATTGGAGAGCCAGTTGTTTTAGTTCCGGACTCAAATTATGAAGGTTCAACTGTTAGTAGTTTGCAACGCTGGCAACTCCAGCAGAGAATGATGCAGGAGTTTTGGCGACGGTGGTCGAATGATTATCTTAATCAATTTCTGCAACGACACAAATGGGCTCATAAAATCCAGAACCATCTGTTGGCGATATAATACTAGTGAAAGAGGATGACATGCCTCCTGGCAAGTGGTTATTGGGAAGGATTGAGCAAAAGCATTGTGGACCTGACGGAATTACTCGGGTAGTGACTTTACGCACGAAGGCCTCAATTGTTAAAAGGCCGATCTCGAAATTATGTGTATTGCCAGTTGTCCAGTAACCCAATTATTAATGTAAGTTTAATTAAGGTTTCATTTTAGTTGTATTTAATTATAAGTTTGTTTGATTAAATTTACATTGTTCTAACATGTGCTACTAATTTGTAGATACATATTTACTACCGAAGACATATGTGCAGTTTAGTGCTATTGTTGTGGGTGTTGGCTTTGACCCTTTATCGTTGGCATGGTGGGCGGAGTAAGGACATTCTGCATTGTGTCCTTGGTGGGCGGTATGTTCAGGTCAAAAAAGATCATAGCGCCATCACTTGTAATTAAAACATAGTTTAACTTTTCATTCCCTAGATGGCGTTGGCGGCAATTTAGAACTCGCTAACGTTTTGTTACCCTCATTTAGTTAGGTAATTTTGTAGTATAATTTTTTGGTGTGTAAGCAGTACTACTATATATACATTGTGATTCGGTACAGGTTAATATACGCGATTAGTTACCAGTCCAGTGTTTAATTTAGTAACCCCATCTCCAAGTCGACCCGCGGTTTATTCATTGCTACAGTTATTTAAATTGAGTGTAATATTTTTGTTTGGTACTGTAATATTGGTGTTAGTCACTTGTGTACTGTTTTTCGGTAAACTATCAGTCATACTTAATAGTTGTACCGATTCATCGGATTCCCTTGGCGTGAATGTTGGAGAGAGAGGGAGATGGTTAGAACCGCGTACAAAGCAAATTGAAAAAAGAACACCAAGAAGGTTCCGAGTCTGAGTTTTTAAGAAATTAAAAAAAGTTGTATGATATATTCGGCACCATAGAGGTAGCAGTAAATAGGTTTAATGGTTTTTTTAATTCACAAACTTAGTGCACACGATGTTCTAAATTCAATTTACTTTATCCTCTAGTGAATAAAAACGGCTTTTCCACTCAGATATTGAAGATTAAAAATACTCTTTTCGAGATGGTGGGATGAAAAATAATTTATTGGTATCTTACTTATCTTATTAAATACCAATAAATTAATTTAATTTCGCTTATTGTGTTTTAAAACAAAAAAAAAAGATGAAATTAAAGTATTATTTGTTTTATTTTTAACGTTTAGTTTTTTTTCGAAGTTAAGGACGACATTGTAGCCAACTTAATCCAAACTGAGAGGGCCAGGGCACTTGAGGTGAGTAAAAATGATCAAACCTACAAATGATGTGCATAAAGGATCAATGGTGTGTAACCTGTTTCAACCATTTATTACAGTTTCCAATGATTCAGAGAGACTAATATATTTGTGAGAAAAAGGGAGAAAACCCGCAGCCTAATTGTGTAAGTAAATTCGGAAACGGAAACAATCTGTTTCTTTCCCAGTTTGTTTTTTGTGATGAGTGTGGCATACGATAATTAGATTGAAGAAAAATAGATTGAACAAGAACAACATAATCTGTATTTTTTTTAAACTACTGTGGCATACGATAGAGGAAAAATATTGGATTCAGGTAGGATATGATTTGGAGCTCTTACGGACTTGGTGGTAATCGATAGAAAAGGGCTTATTGAAGATCGCTGTAGAAGTGTAATTTATGAACAAAATGTGATGTAATTTGCCCTTTCATCAGGGGTCACTTTGTTTAGATCCAGGATAATGCTCGGCCACATATCACTTTTTCAACTTCGGTCTATGTTAAAAGTGTCAATATCGCAGTTTGGGAATAGCCGGCGATAACACCAGTTACGCATCCTGAATACGTTTTGGCCCTGTTTGATATAACGAAGGGCAAAATTCATATTACCTACACCTGTCAATGTGGATGCACTGCGAAGTGCCGTTGTACAGGAATGATTGAGACTACCACACGAGACAGTGGATACCATTATTCTCAACATGTCTAGGTGGGTGCAATTTTATTAAAAGAACGTGAAGAAAACACTCGATATTAATTTTATTGTAAAAATGATTATTTTATTAACTTTCCTTAAATAATCAACAATGTGCAGTTTTCACACAAAATCATGTAGCTAACTCACACAAAATTTATTAAATGCGATCTCGTTTTTATTTCAAAAGGTGTACTTTTAAGTTTATCCTGTCCTAATATAAGTAAAAAAAACAAACCGTTTTTTTATCGAATTTTTAGGGTTTCTACCCAAAAGGTATATAGGGGTTCTATTACTAAGACTCCACTGACCGTCTGTGTATCTGTCTGTCTGTCACCAGGCTGTATCTTATGAAACGTGACAGCTTGACAGTTAAAAATTTCGGGATGATGTATTTCTGTTGCCGCTATCACAACAAATACTAAAAACAGAATGAATTTAATATTTAAGTGGGGCTCCCATATAACAAACGTGTTTATTTTGTTGTTTTTTTTTTGCGATAGTGATACGGAACCCAGCCAAAAACCAGCCAAGTCCGAGTCAGACTCGCGCTTATAGCGCGAGCCTGACTCGGACTTGGCTGGTTTTTTATTTTGTGCCGCTAATTTTGCCGGTGTGCGTATTTTGCTGCGCTGTCAGTACTCACATGTCCGTGCCGCCGGCCACGTAGTGGATGGCGGAGAAGGCAGCGTACCACAGCCCCATGCCGAGCGGCTGGTACAGGTGCAGGAGGCGCACGGGCGTGCGCGACAGTAGCAGCTCAGCCAGGCACACGCACGACGTTAGCCCGTGCGTCGACACATCCAGGAAGAACGCGCGCGGACCCATCTGTAATGCTGTAATAGACAGCGATTGAAAAATTGGACCCAGAGGTTCTGTTGGTGAAATACGAAGTCGTGGGTCCCAAATTAAAAAGAAAAAGTGCTTATTTTTTAATTTATTAAGACATCTACTATAAATATTTGGGGGCCGAGTCACCCACGTCCGTAGGAAAGTACCTAATACGATACCCTACACGTGGTCCCCGGGTGGTGCTAATCAGGTGACAATAATAACTGGTGGTAGGCTTCGGCCGATGGCTTGCGACCACCCACCGGGCAAAGACGTACCGCCAAGCGGCCTAGCCGTATTCCGGTGCGATGCTCGGTGTAGCCACCTCAGAAGGACGTATCGGGAGACTAGTCGCGGAGGGTAGCGGGATCCGAGGCACGGTGCACCGCTGGCCGACCGCAGTTAGTTGGGGGCCCAAGTAGTGTGCCAGCCCCACACGAAAGGCTGCCCCGCCAACTTACGAAAAATCCCGGAATGCACCATTGTGTCGGTTGGCGACCAGAAGGGAGGGCCCGATGGTCATTCCCGGGGGGGCTCGGGCGTCCCCGCAGTCTCCAGACTAGTCCTCCAATGATGGCGTCCTTTCAGTGCGTGTCTGTAGGTTAACAGCGGGGAACCACGTCTCACTTCCTTCTTCTCACCTTAATTCACTCCATAAAAATGAGAAAGAGAAAAAGTTTCACGTTGAACAGCGACTGCACCCCCTCCCACTAAAAGTGGACCTCACTAATATCAGAGGTTTGCACTCCAACCTCATTGCAGTCCATCATCATCTGGAGACTGATAAGCCGGCTCTCTTTTTTCTTTCGGAGACGCAGATCAGCAGCCTAACTGTGTAAGTAAATTCGGCAAACGAAACAGTCTGTTTCTTTCCCAAAAACACACACATACACAAAAAAGTTGCGAGTGTGAGTCGCGTCTGGATTCAGGTGACGCGCGGCTCCCTCCTTTTCATGTTGGATGCGAGACGAGTATCTCCGACATTCGCATCCACCAAAAGGACGTTCGTAGGGTGCTGCGCAATCTTGCCGTGAACAAAGCTAGTGGCCCCGACGGGATTCCGGCACTTGTTCTCAGAACCTGTGTGCCTGAACTGTCTACAATCCTGACACGCCTGTTTCGCCTTTCGTATGAGACGGGAACAGTTCCGAATGCCTGGAAGCAAGCCAACGTTCGGACCCGGCCAACTACAGACCCATATCAATAACGTCCATCCTCTGAAAGAGTATGGAAAGAGTGCTCAACTCCAAGCTCCTGGCATACCTAGAAGCTAACGATATCATCAGTGACCGCCAATATGGCTGCCGCCAAAATCGGTCAACTGGGGATCTTCTAGCGTATGCCATTCACATCTGGAGTGAGGCCATCTAAAAGCACGGGGAAGCGCTTGCCGTCTCCCTCGACATCTCGAAGGCTTTTGACAGGGTCTGGCACGAAAGCCGTATTGGTAAGCTTCCTACATTCGGTATGCCCAGTGGTCTGTGCGTTTGGATTGCAGACTTCCTGAGGGACCGGTCCATTCGAGTGGTTATTGATGGCCGCTCGTCTGACCGATTATTACCGACGGGTATTAATGCCGGGATCCCTCAGGGGTCGGTACTCTCAGCAACATTGTTTTTGCTGCACATAAACGATCTGCTAAAACCCGGCACCTTTGGGTATGCGGACGACAGCACTGTTGCTGAGAGATACGTGTCCGACGCGCGTGCTACTGGACTTCAGATCCGGTCTCTCCGGGAGGCCAGCTGCTTAAGTTGTATCAAGCGCAAGTTCGATCTTGCATGGAATACTGTGCTCATCTCTGGGACGGATCTGCCAGGTACCAGCTTGATGCACTAGAGTCGATCGAAAAAAGGGGCCAAGAGGCTCATTGGCAATGTGGCACTGGTTGAGTCAAAGCTCCAGAGCCTTGAACATCGTCGCCGAGTTGCCAGCTTGTCGGTTTTTTATCGGTTGCATTTCGGGGAGTGTGCGATGGAATTGCATGATCTAATTCCGCCTAGCCCGTTTCATCATCGGACTACAAGACGTACGGCAATGCGCCATCGGTACATGGTGGACATCCCACCCATACGCACTAAACGTTTTGAAAATACTTTCATTATGCGTACAGCTAAGGAGTGAAATTCCCTGTCTGTGTTTCCCGATAGCTACAACCTCGGAGTTTTTAAGTCAAGGGTGAATAGGTTTCTTCTAGGCAAGCGTGTTACACCGTCGACCACATCATCGCTTACCATCAGGTGAGATAGTGGTCAAGCGCGAGCCGGACATTAATAAAAAATAAAAAATAAAATTGACTAAGAATGGCATCGTGGATCAATATTTCCAGATCTCTATTTATATCTATAAATGTTTGAAGATGAATCCCATAAGAAAATGTTCATGCAAACATCTCAATTTTCCTATGGCAGTGGATCTAATTGCACTGTAGCGGACAGGAAACGCTGGCCGTACCTAATGGTGATTGATACTCGGCTACAGACGCGTTATTAAGCTCGATTTCTTTTTGATTTGTACCTTTACAAGGTGTACTAACAAGATTTTATACTCCACTGCTGTTTTGCAATTTTGTGCGTCATGGCTCCCTCAACTAAGTGTCTCCCACATGCGAGATGTAAATTTCAATCTATGTGATTGGTCGATTGTTCATACTATTTTGCCCTTTTTCTTGCCGAATCCACTTATGCAATAAGGCTCAGTTCCATACTTACTAGGGTTATACAACAGCAGCCAGTACAGCGAAGTGATTATGATGGAGAGGGCGACGGCAATGTTGAACACCACCCAATACAAGCTTGCGTACCATGGCAGCTCTTTTTTCTCTGAAAATAGACTAGATATTATTAGGCTTCAGGCTGAAACATTACTTTGAAAAAAATACCGGCAAGTTCGAGTCGGGCTTGCGTAGAGACAGTTCCGTACGATGCAGGGGTGGATAAAGGATTAATTTCGGGGAGGGGCACAAGAGTAAGAAAAGTTGACTAGAACAGAGAGGAACGGGGGCACGGGCAAGCTTCTTCTCTAGCAAATTCTACTATAGATAATATCTATAGTTACGTATTAGTTCCTTGGTAGAAATCGTTGTTTGTCTCGTGCTCTAGTATTCATAGGTTAGCAAACCTACATGATTGATTGAGTGGCTGGTCGGGTACGGAGGTGATTTTTCCAAAGGAACCCGCTTGCAACATTCTGAAGGCTTAGGCCTTTTGATGCAAGAGCGAGCGGAGCTAGCTCGAAACTGTTAGCACTTCAGATCGGTTTCCTTTATATTCTATTCTATTATATTCTGTACACCATTTCGAACGAAATAAGAATTTCTTGCAGGAAAGCGGCACAAGCAAGAGATACTAAGATGTACGTAAGTGTATGTAAGAGCGAACGAAGCGAGCTCGAAAATAAGAAGTCAGCCTCTGACTATATTATTGTGCTTTTGATAATTTATACAGAAATTAATTGATGACTATCTCGGCAGATGTTAAGACCAATCATATGTACATAATAGTCCACTAAAGCTATGCGTGATATAATAGGTTCCTTTAGGTAGATTATTTTTCTTCGTCAAAGCTCCCCCTAGAGCCCCCCAGAGCGGGGAGCCCGTTGTAGTTTTGCTGCACTTGCTAACGTAGTTAATTTGGCCTTGATCAATGATTTACGATAACTATTCAAATATTAGGTAGTTAAATGGTAAAATGTGGGTATACCATAGGTGCACATTTAGCCAACCATTCGGAAAACACTGGCAGTTTGTTATGTATGTGTAGGGGGAGTCGGGAGAGTTGATCCGCTTTTTACAGAAAACATCATAATTTCTTGTCGTTCTATCGATAATCGATTCTCGAATCGATTATACATTTTGCAATACCTTACTCTAGTAGGTACATTTGTGCATAATTGTATATTTTATATAAAGCTCGCTTAAAATTTTATTGGTATTTTAATAAAAAATTAGAGAGTCAAGTCTCTCCACCAGCAGGATCACTTGAATCGCAGCCTTATTGCGTAATGAATTCAGCAAGGCTAACGGCACAGAGTATGAAAAATCGACCACTCACATAGACGGAAATCCCCATCGCGTCTTTCTTAACGCATGTGATTGGTCGATTTTTCATACTCTTTGCCCTTTGTCTGGCCGAATTCTTTACGAAATAAGGCTATGGGGAGAGTCATGAGTTGACCTTATTGTTTATGGGAAAAGGAAAATCATAACCTGTCAAAGGATAACCGTGATCGTATGCCACCTACAATACATTCTGCAATGACGCTACTTTGCAGAATCACGACCACGGTTGTACTCTGAACACCACTAGAAATATGTATGAAATACGATAAATTATGTTTTACATGTAAGTTGTTTATTTAATACCCGATACATGTCGAATAGTGTGTACATAGCATCTCTAGATGAGAATATTTTCTTGTTTCATACTTTTTAGAGCGTGATTTTTCAGTATTTTTTTAGTTTTAGTTTTTTTGAACTTATTTTTTTAAAGTATGTTTGGGTTTTTGCACAGCTGCATCTAATTTTTTCTGTTTAGGTTTAGGTTCTGGTGTTGTTCTATACATGCAACTAGATAATGCATAAGTTACAAGAGTGGACTCTAGATAACGTATAACGATAACGTAGTTGATTTAGGAAATTTACTATTCTGTGTTATGTGTGTGTAGTTATGTTAGCTAACGAAACATACACATAGATTTATGATTCGAAATTTGAGAGACTCAGTAATGTGGGAACAAATGAAAAAAAATGCATACATGCATATATACTTACATACATACATACCGATCAACAAACACTGAGACCCGTAGGTACGACCCGTAGTCGGATAAAAAAATAGTTTTCATGCTTTGACGGGATGTAGGTACCTCGCATACGGTACGCTTGACAAAAAGATGATGTACCTCTACCTTCATTTTAAAATATCGTAGGCGGCGACACAGTGTATTAGGGCTATATTTCACCGGGACACCATGGCGGCGCAACCAGTCGCCGCTACCAACAAAATGTATACAACTCTACGGACACCAAGTGAGTAACTCTCTATAGAGTTGTATACATTTTGTTGGTAGCGGCGTCTGGTTGCGCCGCCATGGTGTCCCGGTGAAATATAGCCCTTAGACTCTATTATTGTAACAGTTATATATAATAGTAGTCTATGGTTATATTATATGATACTTCATAAAAGATAGCTCGATCTCTGCGACAGCTGTCAGTTTCAATACAGTAACAAATTCAAATTAATTTATGTCGGATAACTTGATCCATACAGTTCGATTGATAAAAACAAACAATAGCGCTTGACAGGCTAACAATACCGTAACAATCAATCAATCATTTTTTTGCGTAACAAAAACAAATCTAAATCTATGGTAACAATAACGTATACGTCAGTTTGACATATGTCGCAGAGATCAAGCTATCTTTGATGAAGTGAGTGCTTTTACTGGCGACGATAAAGTATTGCGATTGCGCACGTAGTACCTACAGTGGCAGGAGCGTGTGAGGTGGTTGGGCCATTACCTAAATAGCGTGACTGTATATTTATAACTTACAAAAATTCTTTATAGGGCAGGTTCTTTGTGGAGCTAGAGAGGAGCATTGACATTGCAGCCATCTGTTGTCCAAATTGGTAAATTCCTTACGAGTCCTACGAGCGACACTATTACTCGTACTGTAGCCCCGACAGGATACCAGAAATTGTACTTATAACTTGTGCGCTTGAATTGTCTCAGATCTTGACACGCCTATATCACCTTTCCTTAGAGAATGGAAAAGAACTGAATGATAAGCTCCTGGCATACCTAGAAGCTAACGATATCTATCCTTCTTCTAGCGTATGCCAATCACATCTGGAGTAAGGACATCGAGAGGCACGGGGACGCGCTTGCCGTGTCCCCTTTCGGCAGGTTCTGGGACGAAAGCCTTATTGTTAAGACTTCCATCGGTCTGCCTAGTGATATGTGTTTGGATTGCAGAGTCCCTAAGGTATCGATCAATCCGAGTGATTATCGATGGCTGCTTGTCCGGTCGGTCGCGAGAGCCTCTCAGGGGTCAGTGCTCTCGGCAACATTGTTCTTACTGCACATAAATAATCTGCTTAAACCCGGAACCTTTGGGTATGCAGACGACAGCACTGTTGCTGAGAGATACGTGTCCAGCGCACGGGCTACTGAGTCGTTTCCGCCTAGTTCTTTCCATCTTTGATCAACGAGACGTACGTCAATGCACTATCGGTACATGGTAGACATCCCACCTACTTTAATTATGCGAACAGCTAAGGACTTTTTGTAGCTAGCTGCCGTTTTAAAATCAATCGCGGCAAAATATCGCCAGTGCGGTTACTTGTATTGATATAGGAACATCACAAAATACGCGGCTCAAAACTGCGAGCGGTTAACCGCTATGCGACCTAGCGCAATCTCCCTAATCATGGTTTGTTTCTATATAGAAATAAAGGGAAAATGGAGCTGAAATACGGCTTGGGGCCGCTCCGCGGCCTTTTCAGGCTGTGGCCGGGGGCGGTGCGGCCCACAGCCAGACCGGCCCACCGGGCAAAGTCCCTTGGATGGTTCTCACCAACAAGCAAATATGAAGCAACCATGCCCAGTCAGTACCAGAGTGAGCCTGTAGGAGGTGCTATTGCGGGTACCTAAGTACATGCAAAGTGAGAATAAAAAGAGTTCGAATAGAAACTTGCGTATCCCCCACGGCATTAGTACCTACAATAATGTCATTTGATGTGTCGTGGGGAACAAGCGTTACTATTGTTAGATTAGCGAGAGATGAGAAAGTTAACACGCTGTTTAAAACAAGTATCTACAAAAAAGTGCTAATTGCTGCTAATTAGTCGTTTACGTAATTTATAGGAAGTGAGTTGCCGCGGTAAAAAGTAAAGTATAATTTACTACAGCGTCATACTGTGCTCTACCTGTTGACATAATTGCTTTCATCATCCTTTTAACTTGATGTCGTTACTGGGTTGATATACTTAATAAGAAAAGGATTCCAGGCCCAGTTTCGTCATAGGTACCTAAGTACCTACTAAATACCCCATTAGGCAATTTGACATAGCGTCTGACTGCAAATCAGTACATACGCATTTAGTATCTATCTAACGAAGTTTGGTGAAAGTACGTTTACATTTTGGGTTTGGGTTTGTAACATATACTTAAGTGTGTCAAGGTTTTAGAAAAGTTTGAAGGAACAAGGTCAAGTACGAATGGTAATTTTAAGGTGCATAAAAACGTCGACTGTGAATCTTAATGGCTGGTGATAGTTGCGTCAGATAGGTAAGTAATGCTATGTTACGTATGGGGTCGCCGGTCGTCCCACCACCGAGCAGACGCCGACGTCGTGGAAATTACGACATAAAACTACGTCTCTGCAACTCTGCAGGCAGTGAGTAGCTTTATTACACCTATAGAAAATAAAGTAGGTTTATCATAGCCACCTCTTGTAGCATACATACCTACATATGTAGGTAAATAGAATACCTTGTTATACTTAGATAGTGACAATTTATTTGTTTAGAAGAACCGTTAATTAATAATAATTTTCTTCAAGACAATGTTTATAATTTATCAGCATGTAGAGTCAGTTTTGAATAACTGATTCGAAACTGACTCTGAAGATAGCTAGCGTGATAAAAGTCTAAAAAATAAATACAAAACCAAGATCACAAACCTTTCGCTAAGATTTGGAATAGGCAGGTAGTAACTAACGCCTTTAATGTTGGTTACTTTAATAAAAAGAAACAACAGGTACTGGAAGGTTTTAACGATTATTATACCTACTTACATTTATATTTCAAATGCGATAATATTGTTCTAAAACCCGCATCAACTAACCCAGCCGACATTTAATAAAGGCTTTGTAAAAGTTTCGTCCGATCCGGTCGAAACAGGAATTTCATTATTATATATTTTTGAGTGGTGTTTCGAACTATACTTTTATTAAAGACAATTTTGTACAGAATGAAAAACCTTAGGTAGGGTTATATTATTTAAGTAAAAGTCAGGCATTTTTTGGAAAAATATAAACCACTATAATACAATTAGGTACAACAATCAACAGTAAACATGATAAATCACAATCTTATCAGTTAATAAGTGTACATAATGGCACCTGAGGTATTCCACATAAAGCACCTATTGGTATTTTCGCAGGTGCCATAAGTGGAATTGTTATTATTTAGAATTTTATTTCACATTTGGCACCTACGGATCAGTAGGTTAAGTGTTGGGACGATTAAAATCAGTTGAGAGTTTAATAACATGATTAAAATGTAACTTCCTCTTTTGCTTTTTTAATTACATGTTGAACATTTATACTCAAACTACTAGGAGGCCAGCAGCCTAATTGTGTAAGTAAATTCGGCAAAGGAAACAATCTGTTTCCTTCCCAAAAACGACTTTTCGCGATACGAAAAGTCGTTTCGCGAACTTTGAAACTGACTATTGTTGTCAATCGCGGTGCTCTCTAGGTTGTTCAAGAATACGTATACTTCGTATTAAACTCTGCAGTTTGGTATATAAACACAACTGGAACGAGGTGATTCGGCAGAGAACCAAATTTGTCGACATAACTATCTCAGAGAATAAGCAATCTAAAGTGGAAATGGGGCGGCCATATTAGCCGTAGAGCTAATAGCCGTTGGGGTAGGCCGTAGAACTGATAGTTTTCTTGAGTGGAGACCACGAATGGGTAAACGTAACGTGGGACGCCCTCAGGCTAGGTGAAGCGACGATCTTCGCAGGGCGGCTGGGAGCAGGATGAGAGCTGCCGAAAATCGAGACAGCTGGCGTGCAATTGGAGAGGACTACGATCAGCAGTGGACTGCTTGCTATATATATAATAGGCTGATGTTGATGATGATGACAAATGTAATTAAGAATAAGTAATAACTACGACTTTAACTAATAAGTAATACCAATTAAGTATTATGGTATTATTATGTATTTTTATTTAAATAAATGTCGACATTAGCGTTTTTTGTTTTTTTATTGTTTTGCTGTTGGAAATCTTCAAAAGGCGCCTGGGACTTTTGGGGATTAGTGGGCTTTTTACTTCACTAAAACCAACGGGTGATCACCAGCAGCACGTATCTAATTCTCTGCCTTAAATTATACTAAATCATTTCAATTAATCATATTAGGATCTTATCAATTCAACACGTATGTACAGTCGCCGTCGGCATGTAACTTTGCAAGGTTTTGGCGTAGTACCTTACCCCAGTTCGCGAATAGTGCGCGAACTGACCAACCAGCAAATAGAGCAAAAGGAACGTAGACGTGAGGCGATTGGTCAGTCGATCCTTGTGTCAACTGACCAACCAATCGCGCGCTCGGAACGGTGCTAAACGTTCCCCGCGTCCCGCTTGGTAACCAAAGAGACCTAAAAACGACTAGTGCCCATCTAACGACTCTTGCCAAGTTACGTGCCGACAACAATACGTAATATTGTTGGAATTGCACAATTAGTGTCCGACCGAAAGTTCGGTTTCGGTTTCGGTCGAGTTTCGCTTACGGCGGCAAACCTGCCTTACCTGCTTAAACTACGACCGAAACCTAAACTGCATTCAGGAGTTCTCGCGCTGTGATCGGTCATGTTCGGCGCGTTAAATTCCATCCAAGCGAGTAAGCGACGAAGACATTTTGCTGCGTCCACGTGCGTGACTGGCTGCAGTTCGTTTTGTTTGTTGTGAGTTTTCGTGTGATTTATTTTTAAGCAGATAAAAAAAATAAGACTGAATGACTGATTATAATAACGTTTCCCTCAAAACATGATCCTTGTAAGCAAGTTTCGGTTTCAGCCGAGATTGAGACTGTTGCCGAAATTCCGTTTCGGTATCGGTTTTGGTCGGACACTATGCACAATATTCACATAATTATGTTACGCTATGTGGACTTCTAAACAAGTGTGCCAATTGCATAAGTGTGTGTATGTATGTATGTATGTATGTTTGTCCACGCATTTCTCCGAAACTAGTAATCGGATCGTCACCATTCTTTTTTTATTGGATTAGGTATCTCTCAACTTAGGGAATACAAGTTTCATAAAAATCGGTTCAGCAGTTTTCAAGATACTTAACATATAAGTACTTTACTATATCGAACTAGCTCTCTTCTTAGTATGATGATATAGTAAAAGCAGCAATCTAGGCCAAGTAGGCAACCGCGAAGACTCTACACCTAATCTCCAATGCATATTATGTAATTTGAATCTTGCCACAGTCTATATACTTTTTATCAAACTACGCAATCGTAGACGCGACGCCCGCCGGGGAGTGCCGGGGACAGGTTAGTGTGACATAAATAAACAGTCGTTCTCACAAAGACATCAACAAAGTCTAGTTAATCTAATTTTCGAGTACATTCACAGCCGGGTCCAGGTCCGGGTCCCACCGGTTAGCGTGGTGACGTCACCACTAGTTCTAGCCGATAAACAAGAGCAGTAGGTATAACCGGATATAAACTGCTCTACTTCACCATATTCTCTGAAAGAATCTAAGTCAATATTTAAATTCCCATCAGTCCTCGTGTGACAATAGGTTAGCGTTAATATAAATTAACATTATTGAATGTTGATTTAGAAGTTTGATAACAATGAGCGGATTTGCGTGAAACACGAACAATCGTAGCTTTGTTTTACAAAGGACTAAGTAATCAAGTTACTGGCGAATGGCGATTAAATACTTTGCGGATGTTATCCATCGTATATTTGCATTATTTGCCGCCGAAACATGCATCAGCTTCTTGAGCAAGCGGAAAAAAAAGGGTTAAGTGGTTAATTATTTTTAAACGTGTTTCACTATTATAAGCAGTTGAGGGGCAGGCAGTTAACTTGGACATACATGTATTTAATTTATTAAGAGGAAACACGGTCGCAGAGATCCGAGATCCTTTTTGGTGACACAAACACCAAACCCTCAAAAAATAAAAACTGGAAGTCGCATGTATTTTTTGTAAAAATGATTTATTTTTCAGCCGGTGAAATGAGAGTGTACCAGGATGAACTGTACACATTTGCGTACCCCTTTAGAGCATAACGGCGTGATGTTGTTATGAAATGGCGTAAACAATAAAGAGTTTTGCCGTTGCTTATTGAAGAGTTCTGCAGCCTTATTGCGTACCTAAATGAATTCGACAAGGCGAAGGATTTGATCCCATCAATCGACCAATCACATAAGACGGAAATCCATAACGCGTCTTTCATCTTGTAAATGATTGGTCGATTAATGGGATCAAATCCTTCACCTTGCCGCATTCAGTTACGCGAATGGAAAACGTTGAAATGGGACCACATGAGAAGCACCAGCTTTCAAATAAAAAATAATCACCTAATAAAAAGTTCTGAGGTCAACAAAGGTCTAGTGTACAAATAAACAACTAATAATGAGAAAAAAAGGACAACACGTTTTTTATGTTTTTTTTTTCATTTTTGATTTCATATATGCCTCTACGTTTATTAGAAGTAAATTGTTCTCCTCAGTGGAGACTTAATTAGAATAAATATGGCATTGTTAGCTAATACCAATTTTAATATTACTTTCATTAATATTAATTTTCACTGTTTTCAGGCACTTAATGTTTTTTGATCAGTAGATAAATCTTTTTCCAAATTATAATGTTGTCTTATTAGAAATGACCGAGTCAAATAACAAGAGAGACTAATATAGACTAAGAAGGGTAGGTATATACCTATCCTTCTTAGTCTCACATGATTACATCTCTAACAAATGGTCATATGCATATCATTAATTCTTCTACTTATTTTATCATTTGATAGACAAATGTTTATGAAAGAGCGCTTTTTACTGCAATTTTAAACCATTGGTTACCATATTTAACCATTGGTTGATTTAACTACGGATTAAAAATGGGCCTTATTCGGTTTATAGAGTATCTTTTAAATTGGTGCAATATTGGAGGAGGAAAAAGACTAAAACTCGAATTGTGACTTTTTAGGATATTCAGTTGAACTTCTGTGACTGCGTTGCCCATGAACTTTGAGCGTTTAGTTGTATTTTTTTTGTTTATAGGTATTATGCTGGATCGGATTTATTGTACTTCTTGAACTCAACAACAGAAAATATTTATAATATTTAAGATGTGAATTGAAATCGCATGGAATGTCCTGTTGTTCATTGGTGATAAATGTAAATAATATATTGGTTTACAACTTTATTGCCTCTTACAGGGTTGGCAAAATACTCTCACTGTATGTACTTAATTATAACAACAGTAGTAGTTCTATTTATAACATGCCAGTAGGACCTATTTAACTAATCGAAACTATAGAACCCAAATGTAATTTAACCATTATTACCCATTTAATTTTATCATTTTTTTTAGGGGGATCCATATAAAAAATGTTCTAAAATTCAAAAAAAGCGTTCTCAGTAGGTATTATATTGTTTTACAAAGGCTATTTGAAGATTTATCATTTTAATTGATCACTGAATCACAAATGAGTTTTCTAGTGTCAATATGTTGGAGCAACATACCTGACATTTCGTTCTTTGGGTTCCTACTTTTAATGTCAACATCGAAGGTGATAACAGGTCTTTTAATAATTATTATGCTTACTTTACCGACTTGTTTATATCGTTTTGAATCTCAGTAGTGCCGTCTTATTTCTCCGTCTCAATTTTAGAATAGGAAGGTGTTAACCTGTTCCCTATTAAACTGTTTGAATCTTAGTAGCTAAACCACAGATAAAGTGTAGAGAGAATTAAAAAAAGTGTAGATTTTGTAGCATTCAATCTTTCAACTATTCGGTAGTTGAAGGTTTGATTGACTGATTAGGAAGAAGTTGAAGCGGGAGATGGAGATACCATTCATTAGATCGTGTCGCGCTTGAATTTTAGTATTAATTATGAATTGTTTCCATAAAGATGAGCGAGCGGTCGTCAAAGCAATCATTGTAGCGAACAGTTTCAAATTAACGATTGAGTTGCAGTTGGCGAGCCTTCGTCTCGTCAAGTCATGCAGACATGCTTTACTCACTTTTGATGCTGCCAGACATTAGAAAAACCTTGTCTATACTTTATGTATAATATAATAATATTATAAAGAGGAAAGGTTTTTTTGTTTGTTTGTACCGAATAGTCTCCCAAAACTACTGGACCGATTTAAACAATTCTTTCACCATTAAAAAGCTATGTTATTAATGAGTGACATAGGCTATTTTTATCTCGAAATCGGGTCCTGTGGGGTGCTCCACGGGAGCGAAGCCGCGGGGAACAGCTATTGTAAATAAAATTATACAAGCAATTCACTGAGAGCTCAATTATAATCAGCAGATGTATGAAATTTTATATAAATATAATCATACTACGAATAAGTACCTCTATGTGAAAACATTGAATAACTTACCGTTTGACTTGTTGTTAATAGCCTTGAATGAGACAATAATTCCACTTATGAGCATGCCCACCACCAACAACAGTCCCCAGTTCGTGAGGTAAATCAGCCAGTAAGGGTTGGGAGCCTCCACTAGGGACCACACGAGGATGGCCAGCGCCACTCCCGCCAGCATCAGCCTGAACACCAACATCGGTATTGGCGACTCTCCTCGTTGCCATGACGATGCGTAAAAGTCGCTCAACCGTTCGTTCGACGACACCCATAGGGCCGAAAGGGATACACTTTTCCTATAAATTTTCACCATTTTGATCACGTTTATGTTAAACTCAGTCACTTTTAGTGTCTTAAAGATTAGAAGGCTACACTTTTCACTTCGTTCGACAGTGTTGTGCGGTAAGTAGCTGTTTAGGAGACTTAAAGATAACTTCAATCACTTCAGATAATAATATATTTTGTAACGCGCACCAAAGTTAAAAACCGTACGGCGCCGTCTCAAGAGAGTGAGCAGAGTCGTTGCGGATCGGCCGTTATCTTAGGACTAAACATATTCTATGTGTATCTGACAATTAGCTCTTATAGTGCAAATAAATCAAGTTTGATTATAAGCAACCGAATTGGTGAATTAATGAAAGAAAACAGGAGGCTATATTTTCGAGAGCACTTTCAAAACTTAAATATTCAAATAAGGGATTTTATTTGAATGTGATAATTGTTTAGTTCGCGCGTTGGGTGTGAGGGTGCGCGAGCGCAGCGCGGGCGCGCAGACGCAGATGCAGACTGTGCCGGTGGCGGTGGCGGTGCGGCGACGAGCGCGGGCGCAGGCGGCCGGCTCCGCGCGCCTCTACAACGGCCGCACCAAACTTGCGTAAACTATAACCTCACTTATGTAATACAATTACTTGTTTTCTAAACCCAAACTGGGTTGTATTGTGTCAACGACAACGCTGTACTATTAAATAATTGGGTATTTTGTTTGTGAGTTAATTAGCACTTATCTACGTTTTGTTGATAGCTAGGTTATTTAAAAGTTAATTAGTAAGTTAGGTTGGCTATTTGACTGTTATATAATCCGGAGTATTTTTACCTGTATCTTCAGCTTTGTTAAACAACATACTATATAAATACACTGTCAAAAGTAGTAAATGATGGAAGACATGCCTTTATCTAATCTCAGATTCGCATTAAAGCACAATTTTTATAAATTCAAATTAAATTATTTTTATTTCTGTAAATTTGTTCCTATGTGGCGTTCTAGAGACCAATCGCGCAGTCAGTATTTTTTGCTTCTTTAAAGTTGAAAGAAAAAGAGAATTTGGCAGATTTTGGGCGCCAAATTGTGGGGTCCTAATTATTTTTTCTACCTTCCCCATCGTGTGGGATATCAAAATGCAGGGTTGAGTTGATTACAAAAATATAAAAAAAAAAAAAACAAGAATATCAAAAAACCCAACTGCAAGATGTACCACAAGAAGAAAGTCATGCTGTGCAGTCGGAGGATTCATAATCGCGAGTACATACGTATCCTCTGACTGCACAGCATGATTTTCTTCTTGATTACGACTTTTTAGTTCGCTTCTAAAGTAGTCGGGGTTTTTGATGTTTAGGGTTCCGTAGTCAACAAAGAACCCTTAAACTTTCGCCATGTCCGTCTGTCCATCCGTCCGGCCGTAGCTTAGCTCAGAGACTCTTAGTACTAGCAAGCTATGATTTGTCATGGATATACATATTAATCACGCCGACAAAGTGGTAAAAACAAGAAAATAATTTTTTTTTGTATCTCCTGTAAACATAAAGTTTGTTATGTTGATAAAGTGTATTGTAAACAAAATGTTTTTTTCTCATCTGTCCTATGGGGATATCGTTAAATAGGCCATCCAACAATATTACGAATTTTTGAAAACTATATTTTGATTCGGGGATGTCGTTTGCGTAAAATTAAGCTTTGAATTACTATTTTTTGTTAGATTCAAGTATCCCTCTGCCAGCTAAATGGTTGCTTTTCTGGCTGTAGTATATATAATCAAATAAAAAGGAAAACTATCACAGCTAAGTAGGCTTTACAATTTTACTAGTAATAGTCGACCAACTTGTAAAAGTAAAAAAAAGTACCTCTAATAATGTACGGGGACAACAGTTTTCGAATAGCAAAGTTAGTTTTGTCGCTTCTTTGGGGCAATGGTGATTTCACTGTTTATTATTATTATATATATTATTAGTAATATTATCTATTTATTTTGGTGAATGTAAGTAGCTGTTTATACGGAACCCTCTGTGCGCAAGTCAGACTCGAACTTGGCTGTTTTTTTTTTAACTATTTATTTTTAATTTTAATCTGCTCTTCACTAGGAATTATACCTGTGTCGTAGGTGCGTTTACAGACATTTAAATTCAAATACACAAATAGCCAGACCTGCCGACTCTATCTGTAGGCCATACAAATACTCGTATATTTGTCGGGAATCGAACCCGAGACACAAATGTGTAGCAGGTAATTGCTCAGCCAGTGCGCCAATTGCAGGTATGGGTCGACAAGACTTCAGACAGTTATCAATGCTTTTAACTTTACTCTCAGTCAGCAGTGTTCAACAGTGTTATTGTAGAATTTGTAGATTCAGTTATTAGAAGTATTATTGATATTGTAGATTTTCTTATTTTAAAGTAGAATCAGTAGGTATCCATAATAATGAGCCAAGCCTTTCCTTATTAAATATTTGGTTAGTTTGGAAATTCTCAGAACAACAGAATGACTCATGCAAGTATACAAGAACTTACGTTAGTCAATATCTGTGTCAGGAATAAGGTGACTTTTCGAAATGTCGAGAATATTATTAATATTTTACCTGTATCATGTGTTGCTGGCGATGGTTCTCGCCAAATTTAGTCGCGGCCCTTCCGTGCGAGCACGGCCTCTGTGATAAGCTTGAGACACACGGCTGGTTCTAGCGAACTTGAAATTGTACCATTTAACATCCACTGTACCTATGACTCACAAATAAAGACTTCTGATTCTGATACTTCAGCCGGGTGAGCATGGCCTACTGTGACTCAAGCCTGTCACAGTAGGCCATGCTCACCCGGCTGAAGTTGGTTACAATGGCTGCGCAGTAGTAAATCTCATACAAAATCAGCACCGCGCCGCACCTTGCGCATCGGAAAGCCAACGTCAGGTCGGCCAAGAAAGTTTAGCGAGAACAGTAATGATTTGTGGCGATCTGCTAAACTGGTACACACATACTGGTGTTATGTACTCGTACAAACCGCCAGTCATGTTGATTCACTAGATGATGAAGCATAAGACACAGACGGAGGTCCTCTGTTCTTCTCCATAGGTTCGAATGATTTTTATTATTTTAAAACCGTGGTTAATTTTCAAAATTTTTGTCCAGGGTCTTGCCTATTTACCAATATTTGCTTATAAGTAAAAATCTTGTAGTTTATTATTATTTGATTTATTATTTGATTTCCTTACATACAATACACTGGGCGACTTACTAAAACATCGTACCAACCTGTTATTATTAAGTCAGTTATATTTTAAGTGTTCCGGAGGAAATCCAAGTCACTGATATTTGGCGGAAAATGTAGATACAACTTTTTGACGGTCTGATGTTAGCAGACCACTAGCACCGTAACCTGTCTGTAGTTACCTGCCTACTAACATATTTATATTAAACAGAACAACTTACTTAAATACATCATCAGTAAGTTCATAATCCATTGTTTACACAGTGTAAATACCGGTGAGTTTTTTGCCAAACTTCAGAACCAGAACCATGAAGTTGACGTGATCCATGATATTGAATTCACCATAAAAACTTCGAAACAATTTAATAGGGTAAAGGCTTTATAGCATGTTAAGGGCACACATGAGCAGATGTCTGGTATCCGAAAGGTAGGACATTCAAGGCCACATATACCTACTGTACACAGTGTTCACTGGGACACGCAAGTTTTATACCAGCAGATTTTATGTAACACCTTGTTTCGTCATTTTTCTATGTTGAGTCTGTCCAAACAAGCTCCACGTGGCCTTCCGGGTGAGATTGAACATTAGTTTGACTTTGACGTTGTTCTTCACAGTCCAGATTCTAGGATAGCAAAAGATTTTGGTGACAGGATCGTGGTGGAGGATTATTTGTTCAGACTGCACTTGGTATCGTAGGGCTCACCTTACGTAGTGAACTTACATGGAGACGTTCAGGACACATGAGTTATTTTGTACAGTAGTCGTAGCTTAATTATTTACGATTAGCACGACGACGTCAAGAAGGCCGACCAGTGATCAGATTCCTTATATGCCCCGTTTGCTTCTACAAATAAAATACAAAAATATACAGTTTCAATATTTATTTACAATAGTTTACTATGCTCTCTTACTACTTAGGTACTATAAAAATATGTTTATGCTATACTACGGTTTTCAGCTACAATATGGTGCCCCGTAATGTCGTTTGCTGTATTTCTCAATGATTCTACGATTCTTTGGCAGAAAAAATAATATCGAGCAGGGGGAAATACCAACGCGTTTAATCGTTCTTGTAGCCACGTTTCACATAATTAATATGAGGAAAATCCTTCTTACTCCGTTTATAAAATATCTTTTTTATTGGTCCAATATTGGAGTAAGAAACAGGCTAAAGCCAAACCTCGAATTACTTTTTACTTGTCAATTCAGTCGGAGCTCATCGCCTGCATTCCCGCTTAATTCTACGCATACTAATACTGAATGCTAAAACTATTTAAAAGCAAAATAAAAAATGAATGCGCCGTTCCTCAGAGGGTCAGCAAAAAATGTCTTAATTGAAATACAAAAGGTCAAAAGGGTGGGATTCCATTTCTATACAGCGTATGGGTATACCCACAACTTCACAGAAGTATTAGGCTGTCCCCATACAAATACATACCTAAATCAAATTTAACTAGGCACTGCATCAATAAATCTTAATTTATCGTTTCTTCCAAGAAAGAAACTAACAAGTTTTGTTTTCTTGTTCTTCTTATTATACAACTCAAATGGCAAGAATGCATATTTGGGATAACAGCAGCGCTATGTCACCTCGTAAGTGCGTGATTATGAGGGGAAATACAAAACAAATTTACAGCAGGGAAAACATGCAAGAAGTAAAAACCCCGATATAAAATTATGCTTTTTACGTGGGTGCTTCAAAACCCTCCTTACAACTCCCACACGACTTTTCAAAAGTTTAATTCACTTTATACGCCGCTGTGCCATCAAGGTAGCCCCATCATCGTTTAAGCGTTCGTCACCCCAGGTTGTCGCAGAGGCATGCCTTCATCGGCGCGCGCGGTGACGGAGCCGCGCACACAGCGAGAGGTCACCTGGTCGCGCGCCACCGCCAGGCCCATGCTCAGCAGGTGCAGGCTCAACAAGAGTATGGTGGTGAGGAACACCACTAGAATCGTTGTACTCGGCACCGACCAGTTCACCACTGGGTAAATGTAGGCGTTACCTTTTCTGTAACAAGACGTATTATGTAAGCTTTTTTATAAGAATTGTTGAGGTTCAGACATTGTGTGCGTGAGGGTGATAAGAATAAAGTAAATAATATGTTAAATCCTATATCAAATATACTTTTGATGTCTTTAAAGTAGTCAAAGGAAGTGGGCTTAAAAAGGAACCCAGAGGCACACCATTTATATAATGGATTGATAAAACTTATTTTTTTAAATTAATAAGCAATTATTTAATTAGTTTTTGCGCCAGCAAAATCTTGCATTCGCAAAAATCGTGACAAGATTACCAAAACACTTTCTTGAGTTGCAATAGCAATAGCAACAGACACAATGACATAATCTTCTCAAAGGCTTTCGTAAATCTCCTACAAAGCTGCGTTAGAGGTTGAATCAAGTACGGTACAGTTCCAAAAGTGTATTTTTCTGTGCTCTGTTTGTGTTATTTATAAAGTTAGGGTCTGCTAATAAACGTAGCCGTGCCCTTTAAGTATTGTGTGAAATTAATACATTATTCGATATCAGCGTAGCTCTCATTGATTCCTATCAATGAGAGCTACGCTACGTATACGTATACGTATGTATATGAATTTAATGTTTGTTGATGACTTGACATAAAGTTTGTAAGGTAGCTGAAAACTACACTTAACTCGGATTCATATTCCTATAATAGTCTTTATCTATCACGAATTCACGATCAAGTAGGTAATGTTAACAACCGTCCTTGGCATCACTACCTACATACTTGTACCTCTACGTAAGTAAAGTAATATAAAACAAACAAAGTCAAACCAATTATGTACACGTCTGTTTGCATGCCTTTTCGTTGCCATTGCCCTTCTGGACTAGAAGAAGGATTCTGTTTTCTGCCTTACATCACTTGATTCAAGAATGTATTCCTGTGAAACATGGAAATGGAAGATAAACATACTGTGACTGCGGTAAGCCTTGTGATATTAAATCCAGAAAATATTTTGAAATGGAAAATAAATCTTTCAATCATTTTAAATATTATTCAATCATGAATTCCACTTGTCAAGTGTGAGAAAATCGCGGAAGAAGGCATTTATAATAATAATGCCTTATTAGCATTCATAACGAGTAGACTTAGATGGTAATCTCAACAATAATTATAGTTTTCTCAAAAATGGTATGTAATGTTGACATAACATCTCTAAAAAGTATCCAGAAAGTGAACTCTACCGGAGACTATTCACAACTGTCCGGTAAGAAGCGAGATTTTAAATTTGGAATCTCCTACTGTCCAGTAAGTAAGTATGTAATTTACTTACTGGACACTTGGTCATCCTTCATCCCTTTTTTTTTTTATGGCTTCGCACGGTTTAGGTCATCCTCTTTAGATCTGCTTAGAAAAAAAAAACATAGTACCAGACACAGATTAGAGTTTAGCCATTATAACATGGTTAGAGGGAGGCTCCAAATATATATCTATCTCTTTTTGGTATGACATTTTATGAGATACATAATATATTTTGGAGCCTTAAACATCCATTTTATTGTCTGTGACACTTTTTTTTTTTTTTTTTTTATGGGTCTGTGACACATAACGCGACGCAGAAAAAGTATGCACGTTGCGTTTTGTACTTAGTAATGTTGTAGAAGTATAGTGTGGGATTTTATGTTTGTATTTAGTCATTTCAGTTTATAAATCATGTTGGATTAAAGAGTCCGTTAATCAAGATGTACAACAAACAAATATAAATGCCCCCGGTAAATCGATCACAATATCTATCAGTAATTGCCCTAATATGAATGTAACCTTCAATATTAATTAAACGAATTTGTTGTTAAACTTTCTTTCATTTTTGAGAAAAGCATTATACAAACCTCAACCAGTAAGAAAGCCATCCTGGCCTCGTATATAACCGGACCTCACCTGCGGTTCGGTCCGGTTAACTCATACTCGGCCAGGAAGGCTTACTTACTGGATTCTGCTGTAATGTACTATTAATTTTATTTCTGGTTTAACGTAACACTGAAATAAAAAATGTTATGTTTTCGAATTCTTTAGTATGAATGAAGTGACCAATTTGTTTGCTATTATTTATTCCTTGGCTTTTGCCCACCAATATTTTTTGTTTTCGCTTTTTCATAAAACACTAGGTATACATGATCCTAAGTTTTAATTCGTTTTGCCATAAGGGAATCCTTGTTCATTGACGATATCTTTTTATATCTGAGTATATAGAGATGGTCAATAATGAAAACAAGTTAAGACACTGTTGTTATAACTTGTTTCTACTAAAAATAGATAAATTCTACAGGCTTGCGCACAGGATCTATATAAAGGACTTTTACGCATGCAAACACCTTCAACGCTTCGGTTTGAACTCAGTTTGTTCGACTTTATTTGGCTGAGGTACTTGCAAGATTCTAAGAAAAATCTGATTCGTAGGCAGTTTATCTACGCACAATCCGTCACATTCCTATCCAAATTTACTTAGTTTATTTTTACGGGTACCGTATGCTAGATTCAAATTGAATCGTTTCGTTCAAAACAATCTTTCAAACACAATGAATTATCCTACCTACTTATTCGTCCGTGTTGAGTTGGTACAAGTAGGTAACTATCTTAGTATTCCGTTTAGATAATCTAGATTCTAGAAAATATAATGCTATAAATAGGTACACATCGTAATTGCGATAATTGTCGAGGGAAATACCTTGAATCCGTTATTGAAGAAATAATTCTGTCATTTGTAGGAATGGTTGCGCCTAAATGCAATTTAATTATAAATGAACTTTGGATCGTGCATGCGATATGGTAACCGCCTAACCGGTTAATAAATCATCAATACTTGAGTCATGCATCCCTTCCCAAGCTATGCCCGAGACACAATGAGTGACTACACGTGTATGGAGTTGTGTAAAGGTACGAGTTCACCGTGCGACCACGACGCGAGAATACGATGATATATGATATTATATTATATTATCAACGAATTATGTACAACTGGAGGCCAAAAAATATCGTTTCAAAATGGAATTCAATAAAATAATGGTTCTTTAATTGTTACAAAATGTTCGGGCATTTCGAGCGCGTCGCGGTCTCGAGTGCTAACTCACTCCCATAAAAAAAGTTAATTAAAAAAATCAATAAACCCGACTGCTTAAAAAGCGAAATAAAAAGACAAACAAGAAGAAAATCATGCTGTGCAGTCGGAGAATTCATATTTGCGAGCTGGCTGTCCAAAACCAGATGTATCCTCCGATTGCAAAGTATGATTTTCTTCTTGTTTACGTCTTTTTAGTTCGCTTTTTAAATAGTCGAGTTTTTTGATATTTTTTAATATTTTTTTATTTATAACTTTATTGTTAACATTTTTTTATTCGTAGGTACATTAAAACATATAAGTGTTATAATATATATTTTTTTAAATCACATTATATTAATTTGATAACCCCACGATGAGTTCGGATGAAAAAAAAAATTAGGCCCCACAATATGGCGCCCAATAGCCGCCATTTTTCTATTTTGTAATTTTAATGTTGCCAGTGACACTCGCAAGGTTCGCAAGTGACAGGATTCGATTGACGTACGAATCATCAAAATCGGCCAACGCGTTTGGTCTCTGGAACGCCACATAGGAAAAAACATACATACATACATAGACTGATAAACATATTACCCTCCTTCG
The DNA here is from genome assembly GCA_949775005.1 of Orthosia gothica. Classification (NCBI taxonomy): domain Eukaryota; kingdom Metazoa; phylum Arthropoda; class Insecta; order Lepidoptera; family Noctuidae; genus Orthosia; species Orthosia gothica. The sequence goes on along the minus strand of OX459063.1, from coordinate 18,328,788 downwards.
GCAGTCGGGTAGAAAACCTAAAGAAAAGACAGTAGGATCGAGCGTCTCCTGCCTAGGCCGCGCATCGCGGTCGCCGGTCGCGGGCGCGCGGTATATATCAACGAGTCTTCGAATCTCATCGGTTCTCAGGTCTGCTGGACGTAGCTGACAGAGTTTTCATCTTTGTGCCTATCACCCACTGTTTCGTAACGTCACAATTGTACTGGGCATAGATGGTGGATACTGGATTTGTGTTATCAACATAGATGCTATGCTATATTAAGCCCACAAGACATTTTCGCTTTTCTTTTGTAGAGGATATAGGTAGTCGAGAACGGACGGTCAATAGGGCCGAAAAGTTCTGGACTAGCAGCCCTTACCGGAAGACGCAGCGTTGGAGAGCGATGACCTGGTTAAGGCTGCCGCAATCCGCTGGATGCGAGATCCATGACATGATGAGATAATGAGGTACTCGAGATCTAAACAATGTATCCGGACTAATAGTAATAAAATTTGAAGGCCGTAAATTACACATAATTTTATCGATAATAACACCCCACATAAGAGGTTCAATCACCACACACTCAAAGATAGAGCGATTTTAGTATCTGACTTACATATTACGATATCCACATACTTAGTCTAACAACCATAACTTTAGACCTCCGACCTCCAGACCGGTCTAGGTCTCACACAGGCGTACATCTAATGTTAATTTTACGGCCATAGCATAGAGAGTCAAAAATAATTTTCAACTTACAAACAAAAGATAAGATATTTTTGTATTAAGCCATAAAATTCAAACGTAATTTCTCAAGTTTTTATTCCATTTTCTAAATTTTGAGGGATTAACACAATCGTGTATGGATTTTTTTGTTGGTCTTTGAATTATTCTACACACTGAAAAATAATAACAGCTGTAAGAGTTTTAATTTTATTGTTGCCTTAAAAGAAGTCATGCGCATTTATGCCTTAATTTTTTTGCAGAAATTTAGGCAAAAGGCAAAACCTGTGGGTATTAAGCCCCTTATCCCGACATATTGTATATGTACGTAAGTAAATCAATCTTACTGGTCTGTGCCGCCAGCGAAGTGGTAGATGACGCTGAACAGCATGTAGACGATGCCGAAGACCACGGGCTGGTAGATGTGCAGCAATCGGACAGGGTGCGCGCTGCTCATTAGGAGCAGCAGCATCACCACCGAGTTGAGGCCGTGCACCGCCATGTCCAGGCCATGGTTCAGCTCTTCCTCGATACCAGCTGTCGAAACGAACAGAACGTCGATCATTTGCGAAGAAAACTCGCGCAGAACAGAGGTGTTTGGCGCAAAGGGGATGCTGAGTTTAACAGGGGGTTGAAGAAGGCTGTGGTTGAATGATGATGAAGACATAAAAGGCATTAACTGAGTTATTGGGGCAAGAGCCAGTGTCTCCTGTAATTCTGAAAAGCTATAAACTGTTATATTTGACAGGCTGTTGGCTGAAGAAGTGTGTTGTGTTGACGGAATAGATTTTAAACCGTAAGTAGATATAGGACCAAGAGCCTTATGGATATATGGTTTATAATTCAGATCATCTGCAATAAGTTAGTTTAACAAAAGTTTATGAAAGATAATTTGGCAGAAAAGGCATTAATATAACCAAGAATAGCAAAGCAACACACTCCCCTGAGCGTTTTGCTAAACGTTACCATTAAGGTATTTACTGAAATGAATAACTTTTATTCTCACAAATCAAGTATTTATTTAGCACTAACCTTCGTATAGTACAGTCCAATAGAATATAGTGATCATGAAGGCAAAAGGCACGGCGATGTTGCATAGCGTCCAGTAGGTCTTCACGTACCACGGCAGCCTGAACTCGGTGCCTGACGGAATTCAAACGCAACATATTACTTAGGTACCTACTAAACGAAAACGAACATTCTATATTCAGGAAGAATTACCAATATTGTAAGTACTTGTAGAGAGTTATAATTTACGACCAACCCTGACAATACAAATTATAGCATGATAATATCGTATTCAAATCAATAAAACTTTGATGATAGCAAAACATATCACAATTTCATATCTTTACGAAACAAAATTATGTAACGTCTTTATTTAAGTATTATTTGCTTAACATTATGGAGCTCACACAGAATTTCAGGCAATAAATTAAAGAGTGCTACTTACTTATTGGTCCGTAAAGGTAACATCGCGCTGACACCAAAGTGGCGAATCCAGTGGCGAGGAGGATGCTTGATAGCCCCCAGTGAGTCAGGTAAATGAACCAGTATCCGAATGTACCATTCAGCGTGTATATTATCGCCGAGCTTAGCAGTATTGCTAGTGACCCGAGGAACAGCAGCGCCCGCCAAATTAGAAGCGGCACGGCCGACCGCGTCGTCTGCCAAGTACTGAGATAGAAATCAGTCGGCTTGTGATGCTCCAAAGTGAGCATGCTCGTCTTCACTTCTTGTACAAAATAAGTCTTTATACCACTCATCTTGATAATGTTGTAGTAATAACAGAAACACAGCACAGTCAACGCTATCGATAACGCGGAACTGATAATCGATATCGTACCGAAGGTTATCGATGACTCACTTTAAACATTATCTAAACGCGGTGCCAAAATATATGTTATCGTAGTCTGTACCGTATTGAGGCGTGTACACTCTGGGTGTGACCCATGCGCGAACTGCACACGTATGAGCAACAAGGCAATTAACAGAACGAAGATTGTGCCCAGAATTTAGGAGATTCCACCTGATATCGAACTACAAAAATTGTAACTGTGGAATTTCCTTGCCTTGCTTGTCCTATTGTAAAAAAAAAAATTAAATTCATAAATCAAAAAACCCAACTGCTTAAAAAGCGAACTAAAAAGACGTAAACAAGAAGAAAATCATGCTGTGCAGTCGAAGGATACATATCCGGGCTGGCTGACCAAAATCTGTTGTATCCTCCGCCTGCACAGCATGATTTTCTTCTTGTTTACGTTGCTTGTGTCCTCTTTAGTGGTACACCATAAAGGCACACCGGAGGAACTACCTTAGGCTTCTTGGTACCCACCCGGAACACCATAAACTCACTCTTCCCCACATTATACAGGCCCATATTATAAATTTGTTTTTTTTTTCGAATTAGGTACATTTAAACATATAAGTGTAATATATATTTTTGAAATCACCTCTGAAAGCCCTTTATTTTGATAAATATTGTGGGGCCCCCACAATATGGCGCCCAAAAGCCGCCATTTTTCTCTTTTCCAATTTGAATGTAGCCAGTGACACTCGCAGGGTTAAAACGAATCGAACCATCAAAATCGGCCAACGCGTTTGGTCTCTGGAACGCCATATAGGAACAAACATACATACATACATAGACTGATAAACACATTACCCTCCTTCGGCAGTCGGGTAAAAGAACCACGTGTCTGGTAGAAACCATTATTTTCGACAACATACAAATAAGTAGTATAAATCTCGCTAGTCATTAGACTAACGAGATTTATATTACCGGCTACTATTTGGCCGCAGGCGCTACTACTGATCATCAGGTCCTGATTTCGATTTCCGGGTCAAGCCATTCCATTTTAAATTTCCAACCGGGAGTCAGGATTTGTGACGGGATGACGAATAGGTTGGCTCCTATGACATGGGACTTATTTGATTTATTTTGGCAAAAAAATTAAAATGAATTGAAATTATTGTAAGCTATATTTGTTATTATTATTATATCCTATTGTTGTAAACAATATATATATATATTGATTACAACAATTTCAGTTCATTTTTTTTTTTGTAGCCATTGACAAAAAAAAAACATAATTGTACTAACTACAGCGAACTTACCACGCAAATGTGTGCACAGCACTTATATACTTTGGATAATTATAATTATCCTATCCTAATTATTATATATTACATGTCCCATACGCAAAATCAGAAAAAAAAGAAACATAATAAATAATTAATCAATAATAATAATCATTATAACGGAAGAAGGATGAAAAGGAAGAAAAATATAACAGGAAGTTCTCCGATAACTTCAGGGCCAATGTTAAGCTGTTCTGGAAACAGGTAAGATTGGCTCGCGGAGTGACAAAAACATCGAGCATGAATGGAATAAGAGCAGAAGATGGGTGCTTACTGAGTGAAGAATGTAAGGTCTTGGAACGCTGGAAGGCATATTTTGAAAGTTTATTTAGTTGTCAGGATAGTGTGCAACAAGTGGGTAACTGGGCAGAGGCAAGTTGTCAAGACCCAAACTCGGACGAAGAGCAACAGCATGAGAATGAAATAGGAATGGATGAGATTATAAAAGCACTGAGTGGGATGAAGATTGGTAAAGCTGCAGGGTATGACCGAGTATCTGTTGAAATGCTGAAGTTCGGTGACGGGGTGATAGCAAGCCTATTGTGCCGGATTTTTAATATGTGTTGGAGATATGGCCGCGTGCCGGATGACTGGTGCTAGGCTGTAATCGTACCACTATATAAGGGAAAAGGCTCACAGCAGGAGTGTAAAAACTACCGCGGCATTAGTCTTTTGAGTGTTGTCGGCAAATTATATGCGAAAGTTTTAATAAATAGAGTGGTAAAAGTGACGGATGAACAATTATGGGACGTGCAAGCAGGATTTAGAGAGGGAATGGGCTGTATGGATCAGATCTTCTCCTTGAGGAGCATAGCTGAAAAACATCTGGCTAAGCACAAAAAAGTCTACTGTGCTTTCGTGGACTTGGAGAAGGCCTATGACAGTGTGTTCGACGAACTGTGGTCGACGCTATCCGGGTACGGTGGACTGGCACTTGGTACGGGCACTGAAATCTCTATATAGGGATTCCAGTGCTTGTATTAGGATTAATGGGGCGTATACCAACTGGTTTTCCATTTCAAGGGGTGTTAGACAGGGCTGTGTAGCGTCACCGTGGTTGTTCAACTTGTACATGGATAGTTGTCTGATAGGTTTGAAAGAGCATGAGTGCGGATTGAGGATGAATGAGTTGTCTGTCAAATGCCTTCTCTATGCAGATGATCAAGTTCTACTTGCATCGTCAGCAGAACAGTTGCAAGACATGGTGACTGTGATGAATGAAGCTTTTAAGTTAAAAGGGATGAGTATAAATGTGAACAAGACTAAGGTAATGGTGTTTGAAAGAGAAGAAGATGTATCGAAGTGTGAAGTGAAAATAAATGATAAGAGTGTGGAGCAAGTGAACGAGTTTGTATATCTGGAAAGTATGTTCACAAGGGATGGAAAGATTGAAGAGGATGTGGAAAGGAGAGTGAATGCAGGGAATAAAGTGAATGGTGCTATGCATGCAGTTGTGACCAACAAGTCGATGTCTCCGGAAGCTCGACTCGCCGTTCACAACAGCGTGCTGGTGCCTACACTTATGTATGGAAGTGAAGGCTGGGTATGGCAAAAAAGACATGAAAGTAGGATTAATGCAGTAGAAATGCGCTCCTTGCGGAGTATGTGTGGTGTAACTTTAACTGATAGATTGAGGAATGAGGTAATAAGACAAAGTTGTGGTTTAAAAGAAGATGTAGTGACTAAAATTGAAAAGGGTATGTTAAGATGGTTTGGCCATGTTGAGAGGATGAATGAAAGTCGACTTACGAAAGGTATTTACAAGGCAGACGTGAATGGAAACGCCGGGAGGGGACGCCCTAGAAAGACATACATAGACCTTATAGGTGATGTTCTTCAGAAAGGCCAAGTGCGCAGTACCCATAACCGGCGTGTGTGTATGACTAGATGTATGAATGTGTGTGAAGCAAAAGAAGTATGTAAGGATCGTAGCAGGTGGCGTTCTGTAGTTTCTGCCTACCCCCATGGGAAAAAGGCATGAGTTTATGTAGTTTATGTATGTATTATAACGGACCTGATCTCCAGGGACAAGCCTTGTTCCTCACCTCCTGGCTTGCCTTTATTGGCCAGTCGGAGTGAAAACTGACGGGGAACTGAGCTCCCACCTCTCTCTTGCCTTAAGCGGCTGGCTTGAGTGGAGGGAGATTCGCAAGAGCAAACGTGTTCGGAGGAAGGAAGTTAACCCAGCAAGATATTGGTAGAGATCTTGACCGTCATTCCTTGGCGCTATGTCACTAAAGTGCTAGCGACCCTTTATGGGGCCCATTAATTGAGTGTGCAAGTCACTTCTTGCCATTTTATAGCGGTGTAGTTCAACAGTAGTCAGGCAGGGGCCAGTAATCGTCCTATAGGTTTAGGCAATCGTTCCATTAAACCTACCAAACCCATAGCCCAAAACATTTTTGCTCCATATTTTGTAATAGTCCTGCACCAATCGGGGATTGCCCTTGGGTGCCTAACAAGGCCTCTTTGACTTGGCTTCGGCCCCTAGCACGCCTTTCAAAGGACCAGGGCCCTACAATCCCGAGATTGTCAAAATCATTATTATAATAATATAAATAAACGTACTAAATAATCGTCGTCTTCTACTGACGTGAAACAGTCGTTGAAGGAACGCTTTTTTGGCCGCCTGAAAAAAGTACTAAATAGTCTTTTATCAGGCGGGAACAAGGTGCGCGCTTTCAACGGCTGGGTCATGCCGGTCTTGATGTATTCTTTCGGCATACTCAAATGGACTCAGACGGAACTTGACGCCCTGGATAGGAGAGTCCGCACATTGCTTACCGCAAATCGTATGCATCACCCACGATCATCGGTTATGAGACTGTATATCCCGCGGAAGTGCGGTGGTCGTGGCTTTTTAAATGCTAAGACCCTGCACAACCGCGAGGTATGCAGTCTTAGGGAATACTTCCAGGCCGTCGACGTGGGTATGCATCGAGATGTGGTAGCGGTGGACAAGGGCCTTACCCCGCTCTCCTTGGCTAACGGGAACTAGCGCAAACCTATAGTACTAGATACTAATGCCCGCAGGGAGGTATGGCAGAGCAAGGAGATTCATGGACGCTTCTACCGGGTCCTACATGGGCCCGAAGTAGATCTTTTAGCGTCCGTGGCCTGGCTGCGATTTGGTGACCTTTTCGGGGAAACCGAAGGTTTTGTCTTTGCGATTATGGACGAAGTTATGATAACGAACAACTACCGGAAATACATTGTGAAGGACGGCACAGTTGACATCTGTCGGGCATGTCACCGGCCGGGGGAATCTATCCGTCACATTATCTCCGGTTGTTCTAGTCGGGCTAACGGAGACTACTTGCATAGACACAACCTTGTAGCCAGGATTATCCATCAGCAACTTGCTCTTAAATACAATCTTGTGGAATCGGAAGTGCCTTACTATAAGTATGTGCCCGATCCAGTTCTCGAAAATGGCAATGTCACATTGTATTGGGATCGGTCTATCATCACTGACAGGACTATTGTTGCCAATAAGCCTGACATAGTAGTGATAGACCGACTATATAGGGCGTTGCGCAATGATTGTTGATATAGCGGTCCCCCATGACGAGAACCTCGTGAAGGCTGAGAGAGATAAGAAAAACAAGTATCTTGATCTGGCTCGCGAGGTTGTCGACATGTGGGATGTGAATACAGCAGTCATTGTGCCGATAGTCGTGACGGCCAATGGCATAATAGCCAAGAGCCTCGACGAACATCTGAGGAGGCTCTCGTTGGGCAGCTGGATCAAAGGCTTGATCCAGAAAGCGGTACTCCTGGACACGGCGCGTATCGTTAGGAGGTTCCTCTCTCAGGAGCCCTAACCACTGGTAGCTTGTACCCTGTTCCCGATACCAGTGGGCTACTATTTTTGTATTTTAAATGTTTTTTTATTTTATTTTTTATAGAATAATATTTAAAAATGTAAAAATATGTATATAAAATGAATAAATGGAATATAAATAAGACCGATAAACAAATTTAACAATAAGAAATGTCAAAAATGAAGACGAAGGCGACGTCATATTAACGAGAGCTGCCGCTGCAAGAAAAGCACGCCTACCACCTCCGGCCTCGTCGCTCAGCTCCGCCTCGCCGCCGCCGAAACCAGCCCCATTGTGAGTGTTGTGACACCGGCCGTGACAGTTGCGTCGAGCTCGAGCGACGAGTATTTCTCTCCGCCGACGACACCACCACCTGCGCGTCGACGGGGAGGACGCCGGCCGCTGGACCGATTAGGACCTCGAGGCATATTGGTCTCTGATAGGGTCCCAGCACTCGGCGGAAGTGTGCAGCGCATGAGATGGACACAATCCATTAACGAAAATGTCAAGCGCGCATACTGAAACAACCTGACCGCGTACCGTGTCCGGATTCTCTCTTTGTTTCAGGTGCTTGTGCCAGCCGTCAACGTGTCGGCCCAATGAATTTCGGATCAAGTGTGGGTCATCCAGCGTAATCATATGTTGGATGATACTGTACTTGATCACCTCCGAACGGAAATGTGTAACCTTGTCACTGCACCATCGTCACAGGCTGTGGTGCCACCACAGTCCAACCACATTCCCATCCACGCTGACGAGAAGAGTAGTGACAGGGTTACAAAAGTAAACCCAGTGCAATGAGGAATTGAGGAGTGCTTTGGAGTGTGCTATTCGGGAATATCGTTACATGCCACCCGAACTTAGGCCACGATAACCTCGTTTGCCCATGCATAACAAAAATAGGGCGCTGGTGGCTGTTCTGGATTCGTAGTTGTCAAACTATTTTGATGACTGCGAAGGCCTCACTGAAACACATTCAATCATGTACTGCGCGGCTGTTGCGGCAGGGCGTGTAGCCCACGTCAAATTTGCAGATGACAGAGCTTCACGACCGAAACCAGCCGTACCGGCTAGGCAGTGCAGGATCGAACGTCGTATTGGTTTTTTTTTTTTTTTTTTTTATAACCTATAGGCTCGCGCTTGACCACAATCTCACCTGATGGTAAGCGATGATGTGGTCGACGGTGAAACACGCTTGCCTAGAAATAACCTATTCACTCTTGACTTAAAGACCCCTAGATTGTAGCTATCGGGAAACACAGACTCCGGCAGGGAATTCCACTCCTTAGCTGTACGCATAATAAAAGTGTTCCCAAAACGTTTTGTGCGTATGGGTGGGATGTCTACCATGTATCGATGGCGCATCGCCGTACGTCTGGTAGTCCGATGATGGAACGGGCTAGGTGGAATTATATCGTGCAATTCCATCGCACACTTCCCGAAATGTAACCGATAAAAAACCGACAGGCTGGCAACTCGGCGACGATGTTCAAGACTCTGGAGCTTTGACTTGACCAGCGCCTCATCGCCGATGAGCCTCTTGGCTCGCTTTTCGATCGACTCTAGTGCGTCAAGCTGGTATTTGGCTGATCCGTCCCAGAGATGAGAACAGTACTCCATGCATGATCGAACTTGCGCTTGATACAAGTTGAGGAGCTGTTCTGGCGTGAAGTACCGTCTCACCTTTGCAAGGATCCCCAGCTTTTTGGCAGCCAGCTGAGCCTTTGCCTCAATGTAAGGGCCAAAATTGAGAGTAGATGTCAACGTAACGCCAAGAAGCTCAAGATGGTCAGTTATTGGCACGGTCGCATCTCGGAAAGTTGGATCTGGGTAAAATTGGCTCTTTTTAGCGGAAAAAAGACACGCCTGGGTTTTAGCGGCATTAAACCTGACCAGATTGGCATCGCCCCATTCGGAGACTGCCTGCAAGGACAGGTTCAAGCGCTCCACCATGGCCTCCCGGAGAGACCGGATCTGAGGCCCGTAGCACGAGCGTCGGACAAGTATCTCTCAGCAACAGTGCTGTCGTCTGCATACCCAAAGGTGCCGGGTTTAAGCAGATCGTTAATATGCAGCAAGAATAAAGTTGCTGAGAGTACCGACCCCTGAGGGACCCCGGCATTGATATCCAATTGGTCCGACGAGCAGCCATCGATAACCACTCGAATGGACCGATCTCTCAGGAAGTCTGCAATCCAATCACACAGACCACCGGGCAAACCGAATGAAGGAAGCTTACCAATAAGGCTTTCGTGCCAGACCCTATCAAAAGCCTTCGAGATGTCGAGGGAGACGGCAAGCGCTTCCCCGTGCCTCTCGATGGCCTCACTCCAGATGTGAATGGCATACGCTAGAAGATCCCCAGTAGACCGATTTCGGCGGAAGCCGTATTGGCGGTCACTAAGGATATCGTTAGATTCTAGGTATGCCAGGAGCTTCGTGTTAAGTACACGCTCCATACTCTTACAGAGTATGGACGTTACAGAGATGGGTCTGTAGTTGGCCGGGTCAGCTCGACTACCCTTCTTGGGCACGGGCTGTACGTTAGCTAGCCTCCAAGCATTCGGCACTTTTCCAGTCTCATACTAAAGGCGGAATAGGCGTGTCAAGATCGGAGACAGTTCAGGCGCACAGGTTCTGAGAACTATTGCTGGTATTCCGTCCGGGCCACTAGCCTTGTTCACGTCAAGGTTGCGCAGTACCTTACGGACGTCCTTTTGATGGATACGAATGTCCGACATACTCGTCACGCATCCATCAGGATAAGAAGGGGGCCGCGCGTCACCAGGGTTCAGACGTGAAGATTCCGCAAAAAGAGAGGCAAATAAATTTACCTTCTCCTCAGCAGAGTGGGCCAGCGACCCGTCGGGTTTCAGCAGTGGTGTTAGTGAGGGACGGCTGAAGTTGGACTCGACCGACTTAGCCAGGGACCAAAACGCTTTACTACCTGCTGGGTAAGAAGCAAGTTTGGCCCCTATTCGGCCAATGTGGTCGAACCGAGCCCTTCTCAACACCTTCTTGCAGGACTTGGCAGCCCTGTTGTAGGCTTTCTTCCTTTGACCCACGTCACTCGCTTTGCGCGAACGAGCGTCAACCCATGCCAGGTGGGGTCAGAGTGGTGGGGCCAGAGCACTCATCGGCAAACTAATTTGTTTCAGAGAGGGAAATAATCGCCCAAGAGTGATGCGTTTTGTGAGACGGGCGTTTTCTGGGACTAATGTCAGCCCCCGAGACTATATATCCCGTGTCACGGAGCGCATCGGCTTCCTGAAACAAAAAGTGTTTGCATGGGCAAACCGTATTCGTAGGTACAGACGGAGAGTTTAGCGATACACCCAGAATCGTACATTCCAAAGTAATGAAATGTGGGTTTATCGGGCTTGGGAGCGACCAAGGTGTGACTGTTACGCGCCCGCCGGATGATGATGCTATGTGTTCATTCTGGCGCAGCATCTGGTCGGTGTCTGTCAGTCACACTGAAGGTGAATGGACTCGGGAAGTCGAACGTGCGCACGTGATCCAATATAAGAAATGGGGGCTATCACGATCAGCCCCCAAGATGTAGCCCGTGCAGTCCGTCCGTTGCCGAACTGGAAATCTCCAGAGCCGGACGGACTGCACAACTTCGGGATCAAATGGCTACAAAGGTTCGCATATTCGCTCGTTTGGCATCTCAGTACCAGGCAGCCTTAGAGTCTGGTTCGCTATCCAAGTTCCTTACAACAGAAATAACCCACCTGCTCCACAAGTCTGGTAGCACCGCGGCACCCAAAAATTATAGACCTATTACATGTTTACTAACGGTCTACAAGGTTCTTACATCAATTTTGACAGTTACAATTAATAAACACGTAGACAATAACTCCATCATGTCGGTCTCAGAATGGATGTAGGAAGTGGGTACCGCGGTACTAAGAAGCTACTATTTATTGATATGGCCATTAGCCAACAGGTTCGGCGTTCCCGATAGGATCTGTCGACATGTTGGATAGATTATAAGAAGGCCTATGACTCAGTGCCTCATACATGGCTCATTAGAGTGCTAGAATTGTATAAATAGATATAACTTTACGCACCTTCCTGATTTCGTGTATGGGGCAATGGAGCACCAGTCCTTCGCTATCCAGGATGTCGAAATATCCAGAGGAATAGCGAACCTGTAAGGATCGAACGAGGTATATGCCAGGGTATGCAGTTTGAGTCCACTTTGGTTTTGCCTAGCCCTGAATCCTCTAAGCAGCATGCTGGAGAATTCAGGGCTAGGCTATCAGATGAAGAGATGTGGCCAGGTTATATCTCACCTCCTTTACATGGATGACCTAAAGTTCTTTGCTCCCAGCAATCTTCAACTGATGGTGCTACTAAAAGTAACTGATACTTTTAATAGCACCATCAGGATGGAGTTTGGTGCGGACAAATGTGCGGTCATGCATGTAAAGCGAGGGGAGATTGTGGAATCCGTAGGAATTCAACTTGCGGATTCCATAAACCTGAGATCTCTCTCTCCAAACAAAACCTATAAGTATTTGGGTATGTCGGAAGCGTTAGGTATCAGCACTACTGCCATGAAGCAATCGTTGAAGGAACGCTTCTTTGGCCGCCTGAAGAAGGTATTCAATAGGCTTCTTTCGGGCGCCTTCAACAGTTGCAGCATGCTGGTATTGATGTACTCTTTCGGCATACTCAAATGGACTCAAACGGAACTTGACGCCCTGGATAGGCAGGTCCGTGCACAGCTGACTGCATATCGAATGCATCACCCACGATTGTCAGTCATGAGATTGTATATCCCGCGGAAGTGTGGAGGCCGAGGCTTTTTAAATGGCAAAAACCTCCACAACCGCGAGATATGCAATCTCAGGGAACATTTTCTAAACACCGACGTGGGTATGCATCGAGATGTAGTAGCAGTGGACAAGGAACTCACCTCGCACTCCTTGGCGAATGAGATCTGGCGCAAGCCTGTAGTGCTTGACACTAACGACCGCAGGTAGGTATGGCAGAGTAAGGAGCTTCACGAACGCTTTTTCCGGGCCCTACATGGGTCCGATGTTGACCAATCAGCGTCCGTAGCCTGACTGCGTTTTGGTGACATCTTTGGGGAAACCGAAGGTTTTGTATGAGCAATTATGGACGAAGTTATCATGACGAATAACTACCGGAGATTTATTGTGAAGGATGGCACGGTTGACTTCTGTCGGGCATGTCACCGCCCGGGTGAATTGATCCGCCACATTATCTCTGGTTGTTCTCGTCTAGCTAACGAATAGTACTTGCATAGGCACAACCTTGTAGCCAGGATTATCCATCAAAATCCAACTTGCTCTGAAATACACTCTTGTGGCATCGGAGGTGCAGTAGGTACTACAGGTATGTGCCCGACCCAGTTCTCGAGAATAGCAATATTACATTGTATTCAATCATTGTATCAAAATTAAGAAGTTGGAAAGAAAATTGTTAAAAGGACGACGTAGATCTTCATCATCCTCGGATTCTGAGCGGATGATACCAAAATCTCAAGGTACCTAAATGTTAACGTTTTATGACGGATAAGTTTTATTGTTTTATGGATTAACGTTACAACGTACGAGTTGCAACTTATCCTATTTCAAATTCGGGTACACGATGCAACGTCTTGAGTTCATCTTACCCGCTGTGCTCGTTTAATAAAAGTAAAAAAATAAAAATAAAACCGTTGTTACCTGTTAAGGTACCTACTTGCCCATTGTCATTACTTGTCATGCGTACCTATGCATCAATTTACATTTTTAAATGTAAATTATATTATGAACGATAACTCACCTTACGTGTAGCGTATTATATTGCCGAACAATTATATTGTTACTATCCTAACAGGAATAGTATAGCAATTTATTATATCCGGTGGACCTTGACGAGCCGGTACCATCGATTAGCGCATCATGCTTGGAGTCACTGCAAGTGTCAAATTTATCTGAAGCGACACAAGAGACTCCTTCCCAGGCAACGGCTGAAGAGGCTACCCCTGCTGAAAATGAGAATCAGCATGATGATTTAAAACCGTGTTGGAAATAATGGGAACTGATCCATTAATCAGAACATTGTTTGGTAAAGATATCCAGAAGGAATTAACCATTGATGTATTAAAAAGAGGTAGATACAGGACTGCTCACAGCGCTTGGTCCTACAAATCTAAGTGAATGCCCGCAGCGGGCACTCAGTCGCACACGGCACATGGTTGATCCCACAGCTCAATAATTTCAGTGTTTTAATATTTTTTTGCAATAAATACGCATCAAAATGACTTCTTGTGTAGCTGAACAGTGTTTAAATAATACCAAAAATAAAAATAAGTCACACGGGATCACTTACCACTCGTAAGTACAGTAAAAAATGTTAATTTGTTGAAAATTACAATAATATTTAGTGTTTGTTTCGCCATATTTGTGAGAGCGAGATAGATATTACAAAAATGCGTGAGAGACACGATACGCACATATTGCAATGTCATTTCATTAATTTATCATTCGGACAAAATTCGGCGGCTAACGCGATTTCGCTTGCACTACAGCGCCGTCTCCTATTTGTGTCCTTGTCTATCGGTAACTGTAGGTTTGGGACTGGTGATACAACTAAACACAGATGTGTGAGTTTCGGTGCATGTAGTCGTGCGCCGAGCCCAGGTTTTCTGATCACGAAGTTAGCGCGTAACGTATCATCCTCTTTTTAATACATCAATGGAATTAACCTATGTTATGATTTCATAGCCACTTCTGGTCTGACAAAAGAAATCCGCATGGACCTCTTAGAATCTCATTTGCCTCAAACTAACTGTAAGCTAATAAACGCACCATCCCTTAATCCAGAGATTAAGGCGGCTGTCACTAACGCCATAGTAAAGCGAGATAATGCTATGCAGGCGAAACAGAAGCAGATAGGCAGTGCTATCGCATGTCTTAGTCAAGCTATAACTATTCTTTTGTCCAAAGAAACAAAAGATCCCGACTTATTGAAATTACTTGTGGACACAGGGTGTATCTTGTGCGACTGTCAGCATAATGATTCTGTCACCAGTCGTAATTTTATCCTTGCTGTGCTGAAAAAAGATTTGAAAGATCAGATGCTGCTGACCAAAATAGACAGCTTACTCTTTGGTCAAGAGCTCGCTGACACTTTGAGAACGGCTAAGACTATAAATAAATCAGGAGCTGAACTGAAGTCTGTTTCGCCACCCAAAGTTTTAGCAAACAAGCCAAGGCCTCCGCCATCCAACCGGAATTTAAACTGGAAGGCTCCAGCCCCATACCGCAGACCGATGGGGCCTCGGAGAACGAAGGAGTCTGCACCCTCGACGAGGCAACAGCACGTGCAGCCATCCAGAGACTCACGTCCGAGCAACAGCCGCAACCGTCAATAGAAACTACGGTAAATCTTGCCGGCAGGCTATGTCATTTTTACGATCAATGGTCGCAAATAACATCGGACCAAACTGTACTGTCATGGATAAAGAGTTATGAAATTCCTTTTGCACAAACTCCATTTCAGATTAATATGTCTAAAAATATTCTCGTATAGAAGAATATGATTTTGACCAGGACATAGGTAATTTATTAACTATAGGTGCTGTTTCAAAATGTGTACCTTGCGACGGGCCATATCTAATATATTCTTGGTACCGAAACCAAACGGTAAAACTCGCTTAGATCTAAATAAAAAAAAATTGAATGCATTTATAAATACACAGCATTTTAAATTAGAAGATCTTCGAACAATAATTACAAAAGATTTTTTTATGTCGACAATCGATCTTAAATATGCATATTTTTTAATTAAAATTCACGATAATTCTAAAAGGTACTTACGATTTAAATGGTAAATAACTTATTTGAATTTAATGTTCTGCCGTTTGGTCTCAATTCTGCGCCCTACGTTTTTTCCAAAATCATGAAACCTGTTGTCAAATTATTACATCTTAATCATTATAATAATATCTATAATATAATATTATTTATTATAATATCTCATTAATAATAATCAAATTATTACTGGTAATTTTCCAACAATATATCTTGATAATGGTGAAATTACAAAGAAATTTCTTTGTTCTTTGGGCTTCATCATAAATGAATCTAAAAGTTGTCTCATTCCCAGAAATTCATGTAAATATTTAGGATTTGTCGTTAATTCTAAAACAATCGAAATTGGTTTGCCTACTGAAAAACGTGAGAAGGAATTGTTAAAATTTAAAAATCTCAATAGATGTAAAATTTGAGATTTTGCTCGCTTAGTAGTACTTTAACATCTGCTTGCCCTGCCATTGATTATGGCTGCATGTATACTAAAGAGTTTGAGAGATGTAAATTCTTAAATTTAAGAAGCAATGATAATTATAAAAAGTTCATGACCATCCCTTCTACTTTAGATTCAGATTTTGATTGGTGGATAAACTCCATCAATCAATCTGTTTGCAAAATTAAATTTGATAATTATAATTTCAGTTTAGAAATTCAGTCTGACGCCTCAACTACGGGATGGGGTGTAGCTTGTGCGGGGAAAACGGCAAGCGGTTGTTGGAGCCAAGAGGAAAGAAATCAGCATATTAATTATTTAGAAGTAATGGCTGCTTTCATTGGTCTTACAATTTTTTGCAAAAAGTTATTCGGCTGTCAAATTATTTAACGAATTGACAATACGACAGCGATTTCTTACATAAATCGCATGGGAGGTGTGCAGTTTCCCCATTTAACCAAACTTACCAAAGATATATGGCAATGGTGTGAGGCTCGCAACCTTTTCGTTTCTGCTCTTTATATTCCATCAGTCGAGAATAGTATCGCCGATGCTGAGTCGAGACGAGTTCAACCCGATATTTAATGGAAATTATCAGACTTTGCCTTTCAAAAAATAATTAAATCTTTCGGTCAGCCTGATATTGCTAAATACGTATCATGGTACAAAGATCCTGACGCTTATAATATTAACGCTTTTTCCATATGTTGGTCAGAATGGTATTTTCACGGTTTTCCTCCATTCGCAATTATTCTAAAAACATTACGAAAGATTATTAGTGATAGAGCTAGAGGAATACTAGTCGTCCCGCCATGGCCGTCACAGCCGTGGTATCCCTTGTTTAATAAGCTTTTGCAAAGTAAACCTTTGATATTTAATTCTTCTCAAGAATTAATAATTTCTCATTCCAGCAACCGTCAAATACATAAGCGGATTACCCTGGTTGTCGGAATATTGTGCGGGAATCTCTACTGAGAAGAAGTATTCCTCCTGCATCAATTCACATCATGTTGGCGTCCCTCTCGGATAATTCCATCAAATAATATGATACTTGTTTGAAAAAATGGTATCTTTTTTTGTAAAAACAACAGCGTTAGTATTTATGAGGCCTCCATACCGAAGTTTTTTTATTTGAATTTGGTGCGCAATTTGGTACGCTGAACAGTTGCAGGTCTGCACTGTCTTTAATTTTAGGTCATCAAATCAGTAAAGATGATCGGGTAAAAAGATTTTTTAAAGGACTATTTAGACTTCGTCCATGCACCCTTGCCCAAATACGATTCAACGTGGGATACTTCATTAGTTATAGAAACTCTGTCTACCTGGATACCTAACGATAATTTACCGTTAGATAAAATGACAGGGAAATTGGAAACTTTACTTGCACCTGTTACAGCCCAAAGTGTTCAAACCCTATCAAAAAATAAAGTCGAGAATATTAGTACATTACCTAATGAAAAATCTATTAAGATCCCTAATTTAATCAAAACATCCAGTGTAAAATCGAAACAGTCAATGCTGATACTACCATACTTTCGGAAAAAACCCGAAATATGCCCTGCTACATTATTAATTGAAGTGACACTGCCATGAGGTGACAATAATGCAAAACATTTTTTATTAAATTCAAAATAGATTTAATTCAACTTCGTAAAGGATAATGTTTGGCTTATTCTGGGTTAAAATCCGGGCATCCCGTACCAATGTAAATTTTGTGTAGTACTCGTACCAATGTGAATTTTGTGTAGTACTCGTACCAATGTGAATTTTGTGTAGTACTCGTACCAATGTGAATTTTGTGTAGTACTCGTACCAATGTGAATTTTGTGTAGTACTCGTACCAATGTGAATTTTGTGTAGTACTCGTACCAATGTGAATTTTGTGTAGTACTCGTACCAATGTGAATTTTTCAATTCACTTGCATTTCATCCTATTTCCTATGTTTAACTTGGACATTAATGATATCGTTGAAGGAAAATATCAAAAGGCACAAAGATTAAGAGAAATATTCAGTCAAATTAAGAAATTCTATTCGAAGCAGGTTAAAAAAAAAGTGGTTTGTACAAATAATTTATTTCGATAACTTACGAGTAACCATATAAATCTTACAGCTAGGCATCAGAATACAACATTCAGCATCGCTAAAACGAACTAGCTACGAGTGTTTGATGATACGTTCAGTCAATTTGTTTATCTGAAATAATTATTATTGGTCATGCCATTGTTTTGCCCAGATATGGGCAAGACTGTGTGCTCCCTGAATCGCTTAGTCAGGGCATCCCTGCAGAGAGTCATGCCGACGACGATGAAGTGGATCACGATGATGAGGAACGCTGATCCCAGTGACAAAAGTATAGTACCACCAGGTTCTGCCCAGTCCAGCATTGGGTATATCCAGGTTGTGTTGAAACTAAGCAAAGACAATTTTACAGTTTAAATTATGAGGCATAAGTAAAATTTCAAAATTTAAAAACCCCCGAAACATTTATCTTGCGAGAACACCCCGATTCAGACAGTAAAACAACTATAACTTTTGAACGGCTGAACCGATTTTATACAAACACACAGCTAAGAACACTCTCGACAAAATCACCTTTCAAACAAAAAAAAACTAAATCAAAATCGGTTCATCCGTTTAGGGGCTATGATGCCACAGACAGACACACAGATACCCCTCCTTTTCCGGCGGGGGTTAAAAACGAAACCGAAGACTATAACAGGAAAATTCTGTGGAGTTATGATCGCAATAAAAGGGGTAAAGAAGTTTAATTAAAACTGTAACCTGACTACGGCTTTTTTAAATCCTACTTTCCCGGGCCATAATAACGAATCGATTGACACCATATTCATCAAAATCGAAAGAATAGTTTAGGCGCTACGGAGGAACATACGTAAATACAAACATACTTACATAGACTGCTAAAATAGTTGGCTAAAAAGTACATAGTGGTCTTTTCTTGAAGAATTTATTTGATCAGTTATGTTATGGTGCATGCATATGTACTTGGGAGTTACAATTAATAAACTGTTAATCGTGGGCTACCTATATTTATTCTTAGATCGAAGAGGCCATGCTCCGGGGCGGCGCACTGCCCTACAACTAGCCTTATTTTCATCAGACAATCATAACTATACTCTTTTAACCTGGGGCGCACGGTTGGCGCAGTGGTTGAGCGATTGACTGCTGCGCTGCGTGTCGCGGGTTCGATTCCCGCACGGAACAAATATTTGTATGACCTACAGATAGTTGTTCCGGTTCTGAGTGTTGTGTATGTGGGTTTATATGTTTGTAAACGCACCCACAATACAGAAAGAAATTCCTAGTGTAGGGCAACGTTTTTTATATAAAGAAAAAAAAAACTGTCTGTTCGTGACTTCTTGTTTAGCAGAAGTAAAATTTAAGCTATTCAAGATGGGTTGCTATTATTTTCGAGCTCGCTTCGCTCGCACTCTGTTATGTTTCACAAAACAGATCATTCTCAGTAAGTTTGTAATTGGTCTGGTTTATGAAACATCGGCAATCGACACTATAGGAACGATACTTACGGACTAAGACCACCGGCTGAGTAGTAAATGACGCTGAAGAGCAAATAGACTACTCCAAGGATGAGGGGCATGTAGAAGTGCAGCAGCCTGGTGGGGTGGCGCGCGGAGATGAGCAGGCAGAACATCAACACCGAGTTGATACCGTGCACGAACACATCGAGCACAGGATCCAGGGCGTAGTCGGCTTCCACTAAAACAAGGAACATATAAATTAGGTTAGTAAAACCGACTGCATTGTTGGTTAGTGGTCGCAAGCGCTACTGCTGAGCAAGAGGTCATGGATTCGATTCCCGGGTCGGAAAATGTGTTATTGGGTTTTTTCATCTGGAAATTCTCAGTAATAGTCCGGAGTCTTGACTTTGTGCCCGGTTGATAGCAATGGGCTTACCTCTATTCTGTCTTCTTCTTCTTCAATCGGTCCCTCATTACTGAGGATCGTGGTCACTGGACCCCTTTAAGTCACAAACAGTCTGCCTCTATCGATTCCGGTCCAAAGTTGCCATCACCACCTAGTTTCTTTCACTTGGTCAGACCATCGTGTTGACGATCGGCCTCGTGCTCTTTTCCCTTCAGTATTGTCAACAATGACCATTTTTTCTAGGCTTCTACCTTCTCTTCGGTTTATATGACCGAATTAGGTCAAAATACGCCGTAGGCATACTGTAGACAATTTGGTCTTGACATCGAGTTGGGCAAAGTTAGACACATTTGCGCGTTTGGCTGTCCATGGTATTCGGAGCATCCGCCTCGAATGCGTCTACCCTCTGTATTTCCCTTATTCGAATTGTCCACGTCTCAACTCCATAGAGGAAAATGGGGCAAATTAATGCTCTGATTAAACAGGCTTTGCGAACGAGTCTCCTAGGGGTTGGATATCCAAAAAACAGAATACTATATGCTCATATCTCCTAGTCTCGTTGTAAAACTCATGAAGAGAGTTTTCAACGAGATTGGGGAGGAGTAGGTTATCTAGGGGATCCAATGGGTCGAACCGTCCGAGTTATTTCTAGGCCCCTCCACAAGATAAGATAAGATAAACGGGCTTTAATAATAATAATAATAAGCCTGAGCCAGAAAGCAGTATTGCTGGACACGGCTCGTATTGTCACGAGGTTTTTCTCTCTGGAGCCCTGACCGCCGCCGGTAGCTTGGATCCTGTTCCCGATACCGGTGCGCCTCTATTTTTTTATATTTTTAAAATGTTCTTTCTTTGTAATTTAGTTTATAAAATATTTAAATATGTAAAAAATAAGAAAATAAATTGAATAAAAGGAGATAATAATAATAATTTGAATAATTTATTTGTTTTGGAGGTGTGTCATAGCATCTTTAGCCATGACCATACTTCGTTTTATTTCTGGGATGCAGCTGCCTTCAGTATTAATAATAGACCCCAGATAAATAAAACTATATGCAACTTCGATGCCTTGGATGCTATAGGCGCCCGATAGCTTTGCCGCACGATCTATCACCATAAGCTTAGTTTTGTGCCTATTTATTGCAAGTCCCAACTTGCCACTCTCCACCTCCAATCTATACAGTATCTCTTTCATATATTGTAGCAAGGAGAACTGTATCGTCAGCGTAAAGTAGATTGGAGATCACCAACAGCAAACCCCTTTTCCCAAATATTTTCCGAATTGTATACTCTCCGTACTCATTGAAGAACAAGGGTGAAAGGATGCATCCCTGTCTAACGCCTTTCTTGATGTAGAACACATTTCTCCAGGTGTCTATTCTAACGAAAGAGTTTATTTTTATTTTTTGACAAGCTGGCAACTCGTCGACGATGCTCAAGGCTCTGGAGCCTTGACTCGACCAGTTTCTCATTGCCGATCAGCCTTTTTTGGCCATTGGCCCGTTTTTCTATTGACTCAGGTGGATCTAGCTGGTATTTGGCAGATCCGTCCCAGATATGAGAGCAGTACTCCATGCATGATCGAACTTGTACTTGATACAAGTTTAGCAACTGTCCTAGCGTGAAGTACCGTCTCACCTTCGCAAGGATCCCCAAGTTTTTGGCGGCCAGCTAACCCTTTGCCTCTATGTATGGAACAAAATTGAGGGTCGATGTCAACGTAATGCCAAGAAGCTCAAGTTCGTTATCGGAACGGTCACACCCCGGAAAGATGGAGCCGGGTGAGATTTCGGAAAAAAGACACGCCTTGGTCTTAGCAGCATTGAAACTAACCAGTTTGGCATCGCCCCATTCAGAGACTGTCTTCAAGGATAGGTTCAAGCGCTCAACCATGGCTTCCCGGTGTGACCGGATCTGAGACCCACTAGCCCGTGCGTCAGACACGTACCTCTCAGCAACAGTGCTGTCGTCTGCATACCCAAAGGTTTTAGCAGATCGTTTATATGGAACAGGAATAATGTTGCTGAGAGCACCGACCCCTGAGGAACCCCGGCATTAATATCCAGTTGGCTAGACGAGCAGCCATTTATGACCACTCGGATGGACCGATCCCTCAGAAGTCCAATCCAAACACAAACCACTGGGCAGACCGAATGAAGGAAGCTTATCAATGAGGCTTTCGTGCCAGACCCTGTCAAAAGCCTTCGAGATGTCGAGGGAGACGGCAAGCGCTTCTCCGTGCCTCTCGATGCCCTCACTCCAGATGTAAATGGCATACGCTAGGAGATCCCCAGTCGATCGATTTTGGCGGAAGCCATATTGGCGGTCACTGAGGATGTGGTTAGCTTCTAGGTATGCTTAACTGTAAGCTCCTGTACAGTTAAGCATCCGTTCCATACTCTTACAGAGGATGGACGTTACAATGTTTGTGACCTTTTACCATCTACCTACACATGTAATATATTGCCCTTCATAACACATGTGTACATTCAATTTCGTTAATTAATACTACACTATCTAAACACACCGCTACTTTTGCCATGGAAGTTACACAACGGTAATATTTTATAAGAAATCAGTCGGCGTAAATTGGGTTGCTTCATTAAATGTTCTTAGTATTTTTTAGGGTCAGATAAAAGGGCGTGGACGGCGGAGGCCGTGGGGGCTTGGGGTAACCTAGAATTGGGGGCACCGAAAACTTTTTGAATCACACGAAAACAATTTTGTCACCGTTTTCAAGATAAGACAAAAAAAAATATAGACTTTAAAGAGCTGTTTTCTTCGAAAAATCATTAATATTTTCAATGAAATCATTTTGATAGATAGTCCTTTATCATTGTAATTAAAGTCTATTCATGAAAAACATATCAAAATGTGGAGACCTATTCCTTGTGCAGGCCCCGGTTAGAGCCCTATATGCCGGCTATTTGTACATTACTCGTAATGATGATGAGCACTCACCCTCCATGTCAGTGAGCATGGTCCAGTAGAACGCTGTAATGAAGAACGCTACGGTGATGGTGGCGTTGAACACTGTCCAGTACAACTTCACCAGCGTCGTCGGGTTCGAGTCTGAAATCATGGAGAAAAGACTTTATTTCGCAGGAACTTTAAACTTAGGATTAGAAATAAAACTTGAAAAGTATGTTGTGGACTGTTTGTAAACGGTCAATAGCACCTACATCTGTTGAATTCTACCATTAGTTATTCCTATAAATATTTAAATTCGGCGTAGATTAGTTATTTACAATAATTGTTGTATTAGTTTCGCAGCGTTGGTGTGATTCATTTTCAGTTTAATATAGTTTGGCATATTGTAATTCTTAAGATCTCTAATTCTGGATGGTATTGATTGATTAGTAATGCAGAGAATAAGGTCTTGAGCTTCCTTCTATGTGTTGGAGAGATGATTTTCACCGTATTTTCATCAGTTCTCCATAGATCTCACGCAAGCCTATAACTGGCCATCAATCCAAGTCCAAACAAAGTTATACTTATATTCCTAGTTTAACTTATTTGTATTGTTTGTTTTTAATAATTTGTTCGTATGAATTGTATAACGTTTGTTTGTGTATGGTGACGGGCAAAGTATCAGCAATGCATAATAAATTTATTAAATTAGGAGAACTTAGTTCTCAAATATAATATATATCTACCGTTGTTAATCGATTTCGATACGATCCTTGGGTAGTGGTTTATGATAACGTTATAATCTTGCTTATTTCCGTGCTAAATAGGTATTTTAAATATTCGTAACCAACTAGAGTGTAATAATATTAATGAGTTAACATTAGTCTCGGTTTTTTTGGGCAGAAAAGTGTAATGACATGACTGTAGCAAGGTCAGGAATACAAATTTTGGGATTATGCCGTAAGCAATACCGAAGTCAATGTGATTTAAGACCTCCGCTATCTTTAATTAATTTAAGATAACGTTCGTATAACATTTGTAATTAGTCATTGTGATAATTTAAATTTTATCAGTTCAATGAATGTAATCCACACTATCTTGCATGTCTAGAAATAGTGAGGATTATCTCTGTGATTCATTTTAAAGAGTAAATTCCAAAATTGGCATACACTTAGTAACGACTTGATGATGATGTGCCGATTACCAATTCAAGACAGACCATTCTTTAGTTTGGTAACCAATTCTGGACATCGACATCTTCTAGTCTTAAGGAGTCCAGAAGATATTGTCTAGATTTGATCGGTTTGCAGCAAACTGTGCAGCTATCTATACTATCTATATCTATACTTAATAATAATAATATTATAAAGAGGAAAGATTTGTATTTTTGTATGTGACGAATAAACTTAAAACCTACTGGACCGATTTCAAAAATTCTTTCACCGTTGGGAAGCTACACTATCCCCGAGTGACATAGGCTAATTTTTATCCCTGTATTCTCACGGGAACGGGCAATACGCGGGTGAAGCCGCGAGGTGTCCGCTAGTCATATATAAAATACTTAAATAGTAACCGTTTTATAAACACGTGCTCTAAATAGAAGAGTTTACAGGAAAATGAGTTAGCAAAAGTGCTTACTTTTGACCAGCTTCTTGCTTTGATAAATCAACAAAAAATTGCTAAGTAGTATCAATATATAATTAAAATGTTGGATTATCAGTTTTTAGAATGGAGAGTTTATAGAATTGTTTAGTTTAGTTTATAGAATGGTAATCTCACTCAAATTTACCCGTTACAAAAGTTCTGGACTTACCCGGTCCTTGGAAGAACTCCACGACAGAAATAGCCAGCGCCAATGCTGCAGATATCGTGTTGAAGAGCAGCCCCCAATGTGTCATGAATATAAACCAGTGTCCCAAATTCATTACTTGGCTCATTAGGACCATGGAGGTCACTAAAATACTAAAACAACCTACAAATATTAAAGTTCTAATAAATAGTAACGGCCAACAAGAACGGTTCCGTTGCCAACAACTAAGATAGAAGTCTGATGCATCTTCATGTTCTAATCCGAACATATGCAATCGGCCCTCCGTTTTGAAATAACTTTTCACTTTGCCAGCCATTTTTCGGCAATGATATTAGGTTAAATTTATCGAGACGATAAAGAGCGAGCGTGTCAACTATCGACTGCGCACTGGCGCGGGCGCGTTTATCTCTGATAAGTTCGTGACTGTGTGCCTTCGATGATCCATACCTTTCAGTTGATAACAAGAGAACAATGACGTCCTGATTACGTTAAAACCTTATTCAATGTAAAAGTATGAGACGGCAGTACTATACTTAACGTCCTTTTACTGTCATAAATCTCGTCATCGAGGTGCATCATCCATCATACGAGCAATCTGCACTAGCGGCATCATGCTTCTTCATCATCTTCATCTCAAACTAGCTCGGAACGATATGCAGTCGTATCACATAGGAGAGATTTCTCCGAATGACTAGACGAATGCATCGACATACAAATCTTAAAGCCAGTTTTATCTTATCTATCAGTAGAAAAGCCATGGATTTTTTATATCATCAGTACCTACTAAAATTGTGATTTTTGATTTCGTAGACTAAACTGACAGCTGTCAATAACCTTATTTTCAATATAAGTTTCTCTGTGCTTATTTTTTAAATGTTGCAAGCACGGAGTATAGTGTTGTAGGTAAGGCTCAATAATTAGTGATTCATCGAACCGATGTGACATTACGCCTCAATTTAATTTTACTAAAATTAAATAAATATTTTGTGAATAAAAACGTAATATATTTAAATATAACATTATTATTACATACATAAACTTTTATTGAAATAAATAAAAAATTGACAATGAAATAAATGCGATCTATAGCATGAAGTTTGACATAAATGAGTAGAAATTGAATAAGGGCCGCTAGTTTCTTAACAAATGTATGTTTTTGCCGTTAAATAGTTTCATTTTCGACCTACTTCAATTTTCAATAACTCAGGATACGACACTATTTTTAAACGATAAAGTGGCAACCCCCCAAACGTCAGTTAAGTCTACGAAATAAAAAATCAGAGATTAGGTACCTGCTTATAGCGGATAACTTATTCTAGGGTTAAATAATATCCGAAAACACATTAACATATTTAATTTAAATGTTTTTATAACGTCATTTAGAGTTGAAACCACAGAATTATTTGTCTGTGTTTTCTAAGTTATTTACAAACCATTTTATAAAAAGACAAAAAAGTCTACTTACAAATCTTAAATAACTAAAATCACAGTGCGCTTTGATTAAAGCATAAAATATGTTATTACCTTTATAAGTAAAAAATAAAGATCATAAAATCAAACATCATTTTTACTTTTTAGTCATTCTGCGATTTACCAAATGTTAATTTGCTTAACACTTATTAAGTAGGTACATACAATAACATTACACCTTACACAATTTCCCTTAAAAGTTCGAACCTGCTTAGATTTTGAAACTGTAAAATTATATCACATTTTAATACACTACACACCCAGAATAGTTTATTAGTATACAATCACGCCTTCTCACTTGATTGAACTTTACAAGAGGAAGTTGTCATCCAGCTTGTCCTTGGGAGGTGTCATGGCCTGTGTTGCTAGAGGGAATAGATCTAGCAGATATTATAAGCTAAGTGTGTTAGGGTGTGTATGCATCGTTGTAGACCCCCGCGGGCTCGGTGAGGCGTCTCTTGGCAATGGCGTCCCGAGCCGCAGCGATGCCCACAGTCAGCAGGTGCATGAGGGCGAGGAACAGCGCAGTCAGGGTGATCACCACCATCGTCTGCTCCGGCTTCGACCAGTCCACCACAGGGTAGATGAACGGGTTACCCCATCTGAAAAATATCATATCTTGATCAAATATTCTGTATTAATAAGCGAGTCCAAATCAATACAGTTATCTATGCATATTTGGCGCCATTTTTATTGGGATGATTTGATAAGCAGCTGACTTAGAGCATTTAACCTATGGAGACGGCAAGCCGCGAATCACCGAACAACTTTTTCTGCCACTTTCGGCGGGGGGCGAGGAAAACACATACAGCACACTACAAAAAAATGACAATCACTCACAGATACATGCATCCTATTGCTACAAACGCACACGAAAAAATTATAATCACACAATCAAAAAACACTCATACATTGACATATTTGTGTGTATCTATGCAATAATCCTATGACAACAAATACAAAGTGCTAGTGATGTGATACTAAGAATGACTGGAAATTCATTTTAATGCATGAATGAATGAGCAAAATGTTAATTCGTTTTATTTTTGTTATACTAAATAATAATAAACTTAAATAATTAATTTCACAAATAAAAAAAAATACGCAACATGATTTGTGGTCTGCTAAACTACGTAGGTAGGTAAGAAAGGTAGGAAAGAATTAAAGATGCACTAAAAAAAGAACGATTGAATTTATTTTTAGTTAATAATATTTCATAATTACATAATATATATTGTTGGACCCGTGTCTTTCCTATAAGAATGACGTTACAAATAAATGTAATATCCAAATACTCCATGCATGGTAGACGAACTGGGGATAGTACCTAATAAAATGTTGGCATACGTCTTGGAACAATGTTAATCATAAACTATAGTACCTACAGGTTTCAGCACAGAATAGTATGAAACTGTCACTCATGTCACTGACATTTTGTTTTATTTAGGTTCGGGCATTCGGGATTCATACTTGAGCTCCGTTATTTAATACGGACCTTATGTATACGTGTTAAATAGTAAGAAAGCGTAAATAATAAATAATACAATCAACCGGATAGACTTTTATTTGACACTTTTTTATGTAACACTTTATCACGTCAGTTTTTCGTTTTTTTAACTATTTGAGTACGGTGTTTCCTAGCTAAGCTAGTTTGATATCTTAGATAGGAAAACATACGTGTATGGTGTCTACGACACATTCGCTGTTCATTCTTAAACTTTCATTCTTCGATGTACTTCATTCCTATTCACTCGTTCTATATAATTCATACAACTCTGTACTTTGCTCGTTTCAAATATTATAAAAAAAAGATTGTAAGGTCTTTATTAAACCTTACTGATTTCTACATTTTTTTTTGTTTAATTTATCATAAACATATGGTTTCACAACTATAATCTAGTTCATATACATGTCTCAATGATCACGACTAGAGGCAATCACTGATTTTTGAAATGTACCAGTTTATTATATACATGTCGAACACATTTCTGTGGATCAACTTTTTTGGTTAAAAATTATATACGAACATTTGAGTATTTTTAGCATTCGCAATTGTATATGGCTTCGAATTGATGTGCGGTGGGGTTGGCATTGTGACCACCATGGCTGCGATAGTCTGCTCTCGATAGAGGTATCAAACAAAAATTCAAACATAAACCTAAATCGCTTCATCTGTTTAGGAGCTATGATGCCACAGACAAACACACAGATACACAGCAATACACGTCGAATTGATAACACCCCTCTTTTTCTGTCGGGGGTTAAAAAATGATTGAAAAACTCACTAACGAAACGAACAAAGTTACTTTTTATTACCCTAAAACTTTAAAAGAAAATAATTTAAATCTATTCTCATAGACTAAATAAAACTTAAACGTAAATAATACTTTTTTTAGTTCAACCTGTCTTGTCCAGATATAAACACAAACAAAATTATTTTGATACTGAACATACTGATTCAAAAAATCATTTAATTTATCAATCATTCATTCACGTTGTCCCAGCACTATGCACATCGCTACCCTGTCAGCCCCTGTACTGCGTTTGTGCTACCAACGTACCACTGAATTTTTCTATCGTTAAGGCAATAACCATTATTTCGACATTGTACTTAAATAAAACTATGTTGATGTATAATTTATACTTATATGTGGTAGGAAACACCATGGCTTCGCGAATTGAAAGTGGCAGCTAGCTTTTTGCAAGAGGAAACCGCACAATTAACTATTTTTTCGGAGAACTTACTTGCGACTCAATACGATACACAATGGCGGCGGTCGGCGAATGAACTAGTTTTATATAACGCGTATGGTCATATGGCCAAGCTACTTTGGCAGAGGGGTAAGCCCAGCTATGCCATCTCCATAGGTTAAATGCTCTAAGGCAGCTGATAAGGAGCGGATTACATAAATCTATAGATATGCTTAGTTAGGCTGCATGCTTGGTTAGGTTAGATTGTGTATAATGGCCGGGATAAAAAAATCTATGAGTTTATTCATAAATTAAGGCCACAATGTATTTTTATTCATAGCTTTTAAAGCAGCAGCCTTATTGTGTTATGAATTGGGCAAGGCAAAGGGCAAAGATAATGAAAACGCGGCCAATCACATAGACGAAAATCCATAACGCGTCATCCATCAAGCATGTGATTGGACGATGTTTCGTATTCTATATCTTTCAGACAACTATCTAGTTTTCCGTAGGTAAACATTTTCTCAATACAATCATGGTTAATAAATAGTTCAAACTAAACCAAAAACGAGAACTTGAATTGCACAAGACGTCAAAAACGTTAAATATCACACAACCACAGCAAGACATGGTGTTTTAACTTTAATTCATTTTGACTTAGATATTATGTTAGTATTTGCGTTGACTCCGTATCAGAACATCCTATTCGCACAACGACATGAACAGTTCGTCCAATTCTCAAAATGACCTAGTAGCAAAAGGTCCTACAACAAAATAATGGGAATGGTACACTCATACCACACAAATATGAGATTTATAAAGGAATAATTTTATTCAACATTTTCTTGAGACTGTTAAATCTAAAAAGAAAAACAAACAATGCGTTGTATTTTTTGCGTTCAGTGCGACAGTGATCATTGCCACGTTATGTTATAAATCGGTCCAAGTGTAGAAATTCTAGTGGATATTCTCCGCCCTGGAGTGAGCCGAGAGGTCTATCAGACTCATACTTTTGACCTGGGCGTTGGAGTGCTTGCGCAATTAATAGGTAATGACACATATGGCCTAATGCGGACCGCCACCGCCACCCTATGTGGCCGTAAACGAACGAAGTTCCTCTCGCAAGATAAGCGCGCAATATGGTGCGGTCAGTTGTGGCACGAAACTCCTCAAGGTTGCACCTGCAACTGATAGGGTGGGAGCTTGTATCCTCTTGCTCCATCTCTGCCACCTCCTTAGCGACCATCACTTCCTCGCAGAACGGGGCGATTGCGTCCCACGCGCTGTTACTTCTGACCATGGACTGGACCGCGACTGGAAGCGAGTCGTTATTCGCAGTACCAACTGCTGCGACGAGGTAACAGAGCTGCACAACTAGGCTGGGCACTTCTCCTGTCGGCGTTGGCGTTTTCTGTTCCATAGAACCCTCCATCAGACCTACCTGAAGTCTTTGTAACACCATCATCTGACGGTTAATTCGCCATAAAATTTAATATTGCCACAGATAATATAATACTAGCATAATATTGCTTTAATTCTTATTTTTGTTGTTTTTACTTTTGAAATAAATTGTATATTGAACCATGACAAAAACTCGATGGTATTTTTTAGCATGACTGTAGTTTGACAGTAGTTCATTTTGCGAATAGGACAATATGCTAATACAATAGGTCATTTTGAGAATAGGACGATCTGCTCATAGGACATTTGCGAATAAAGACCTTTTGATACGGAATCTTTTCATTTAACTTTTACCATAATCCGTGTTAATTTAATTATTTTGTATGTAGATAACAAAAAGTAGAATAATTATATTATACATAATGTCCATTCATAAGATAAATTATTATCTACTTTAGTAAATGCAGTACGATAATAGGTGGTTAAGTGTGTGTTAGTAAGACGTTTGAAGAGATTAGGATCTCAGCACAGATGGCTATCTCAGTTAAAACACGGAGCAAGGTCGTTCCCACGGTGTGAGATTTATTGTGTCTCTTTTGTAGCAGAGAACAGAGTATGTGTTGCTAAAATTTGGTATCTTTAAATTGTCTTATTATACAATTTAAAAATTAAATAATTTCTGTAATTTATTTTTATCCCAATGAATATCGGTGCATCTGCTCGCATATTTTTATATTATTTTGAAGACTGTTTTGAGGAGTTGTTAAATTATATAATTAGCTTTAACATAAATAAGTTTAGGTTTTTGGAATGAGGGCGAAAATGTAGAGATATATCGGCTAACAACATTTTTATTTATTTTTTATAGAGTAAGGTCGCCTCCACAATGGTGGCAATTAGCCGTGGACTCTCGCTTAATCCTATTCAGGTACTCATCGATCGGCTAATATCTAATGACCAAATAAATGGAGGGAAGTAGAGTATATGTAGTAGAGTGCGGTTGCCAAAAGTCTGTATTTTTATGAAGAACTAGCTTCTGCCAGCGGCTTCACCCGCTTGAAAAGTGTTTTATCATCTCAAGGGAACATTATACCGGGATAAAAAACCTTTGTGATATTCCAGACTATAGTCTATCTCTGTGCAAAATTTCATCCAGATCCGTTCAGCCGTTTTAGCGTGATTGAGTAACAAACATAGGTACACCCACATACACATCTATACAAACTTTCAAATTTATAATTTTAGTAAGATAAATACATTATTTATACAACTATCAAACCGAGAACCTGGAAATTTTCAGCAACATTACATTTTGATATTGATTAATTAAATGTACCCATTTGATACGTTCCATGATGTCATTGAATGCACTGCACTCCGCTGACAGTTTAAAGGGCTTTGCTTGTATTTAGCAAACACTCCTAGGGTATTTACTTGGTGACGTACATAGTACATACTTGGGTACAGAGAGGGTTTGTATATTACCTAGAGTTAACGTATTTACGACGAAAAAGAAACTGTCAATTCTTTCGTTCTTGCTTATAGAAAAACTCTATGAAAGAAACAGAGACAAACATAGACAAACGCTACCATCCGGAACGCCAAAGAGATAACTTTTTAGTCACTGTTGTAACCCATCGGTTAGCAGCTGTAATTAAAGTTTTTCGCTGTTTTCATGCCTTTGTTTCGTGTAGATCAGGCAGAATTTTGTTTTTTAATTATCTGCATGAACCATGTCGTGTGTGGCTATCGGTTGCAAGAGTAGAATGAACGTATTAACAGAAATTAATCAAAGGATATCTTTCCACAAGTGAGTTATCGACTAGCATACTGAAATAATTGTGCAAAGAATACATTTCATAGGAATAAAGAAATCTTAGTTCTAAATACTTCAAGGACGTGTAATATCATTTAAACCATTCTATTTAGAGAAATAATTAAGTAATATTCTCGCTTGTGTTTACTGCATTTTATTGAATCATGCTATCGCTATCCCTCGACCCATCTATGGATACAGGTTGATGAATCATGTTTATTTTCACATTTTACTTTCTAAAATTAAATTATTATATTTAAACTTTTTTTTTTTTTTTTATTATCGATAGGCTCGCGTTTGACCACTACCTCGCCTGATGGTAAGCGATGATGTGGCCTACGGTGAAGCACGCTTGCCTAGAAGAAACCTATTCACTCTTGACTTAAAGACCCCAAGGTTGTAGCTATCAGGAAACAAAGACTCCGGAAGGGAATTCCACTCCTTAGCTGTGCGCACAATGAAAGTATTAGCAAAACGCTTTGTGTGTATGGGTGGGATGTCCACCATGTACCGATGGCGCATGGCCGTACGTCTTGTAGTCCGATGATGGAAAGGGCTAGGCGGAATCAAATTGTGCAGTTCCGTCGCGCACTCCCCGAAATGTAACCGATAAAAGACCGACAGGCTGGCAACTCGGCGTCGATGTTCGAGGCTCTGGAGCTTTGACTCAACCAGGGCATCATTGCCAATAAGCCTCTTGGCCCGTCTGTCAATCGACTCAAGTGCATCAAGCTGGTATTTGGCAGATCCATCCCAGAGGTGAGAGCAGTACTCCATGCACGATCGAACCTGCGCTTTATACAAGTTAAGCAGCTGTTCAGGTGTGAAGTACCGTCTCACCTTTGCAAGAATCCCCAACTTTTTTGCAGCCAACTGAGCTTTCGCCTCTATGAATGGACCAAAATTAAGGGTTGATGTCAACGTAACACCAAGAAGTTCGAGATGGTCCGTTAACGGCACGGTTACACCACGGAAAGATGGAGCCGGGTCGAATTGGCTCTTCTTAGCGGAAAAAAGACACGCCTGGGTCTTAACCATTAGGTAACCCATTTTGTTATTATTTATTTTGTTAATTTTATACTTATACACACTCGTCTGTAAACTTCCTTTTCAGTCTTGCACAAGAACTAGCATACTATATATCAGTATATTGATTAGTACCTGTTTGTACAGTCGTACGAGTGTACCAAAAACTGTCACTTTGATCTCATGTTGTACCTAGTTTTTGCGCAAGGTATGAATAAACATTATTATTCGATGCGTAGAATGCACAGAAAAGTTACGAAAGAATGGAATAGTACTATGGAATAGTACTCTTACAATGACTGATAAGTTCACTCTTTGTACGAGTACACATTCACTCTTTAAATAATTATAAAGAATCCCTAAAAAATACGTAGAAAAGCTTAGCCGCAGTCAGGGACAATTCTTACAGACATTTGACCAAATTTGTAGATCGCTCCAAAAGTAAACTCGATAATATCGATATAACAGTGGCACAGATCTAGTATTGATATATGTCTATAGATAAGTATCTATAGCATCCTCAGTCACACTGGCACAAAAGATTGCATAGACAAAAGTATATCGACCTCTTTTTGCTTATGACGTTATCTGTTAGTGCGAAAGTGAATACCGATGTTGAAATTGCGTCTTAAATATGTTATCTCAAGGTAATATACAAACCCTCTGCTTGGGTACATATTTGCGGTTTTGATAAATAAAGCCAAGGCTTCACATGCGTATCTTTGGTGTTCGGCGCGAGTTCACAACTGCGGTCGTTCACATTTACCTGAGCACCGTGCATAATGTCTTTATGAATAAGTATTGTAATTGCCGTAGGTTTGGTAACAGTCTTCATTTATTTGCTTGATGTTAGCTTTGTAATAAATGTCATTTTGAACAAGAACAAAACAGCAACAGTAAATAATACATAAAAACAACCATTTGTAGTTTGGTCTACAAAATGCTCAATTCATTATAGTCATTCTCTATAAATTAATTAATAAACTACGTATTTCTATTGCTCTATGCAGCAACACCTCATATAATCAAATTCACAGTTTCACACTCAACTGTGTTTTATTGTGTGCGTGAGATCTTAGACATCACATATTCATTGTTAGTTCCTATTCATAGTTCAGTTGGGCAACAGACGTTATAGTTCTCGCCAAACTTCTGGCCGCCATGTAGATTTATTCCGTTCTAATACCAACATCTAAAACCACTGGCAAATGTTTCAATTCATATCTATTTTCTATTCCGAACGAATACCACTATTTAAATAATAAATTTAATGTGCGAACGAATACTAACAACTTGAATTTGGTACAGTCAGCTCAGTCAAACCTAATCAATAATATTGCTTTACGGACGTCGGCATAGTTATCGAATTTAATTTACATTAATGGTACTTGGTGTTTTATTTTGGTGAATTAGCACATTTAATAGCTATAAATAAAAAACTCAAAGATCTCGTCACGACAACAGACTAGGCGTAAAATTAATAAAAAGTAAAAATTATAATAAATAGGCGTGTGTGTATGACTAGATGTATGAATGTGTGTGACGCAAAAGAAGTATGTAAGGATCGTAGCAGGTGGCGTTATGTAGTTTCTGCCTACCCCCATGGAAAAAAGGCGTGACTTTATGTATGTATGTATAATAAATAGGTCATGAATGACTTCTTCTTCTTTTCGTGCCGATAAACTCAAATTTTTACTCAACTACTCTCAAATTTTGTCTGACCAGTAAGAGCTACTTACTTGGACCGATGAATGACTGATTTGAATATATAAATAAATAGTTGATTTTCTATGATAATTTAACAATTGTTAAATTAAAAGTGATTTGTTTTTGTAAAAAGATTACCTGACGTAGTTATTATTACATAGGTAGACGTAAATAATTACGTACCTATCGAATAATAACTATGTCAGGTAAATTTTAATATAAATTAAGAGTTGATTTTCTGAGATATTTTGTAATTTTTAGATTGTAAATAAATTGTTCTTGAAGTTTTTGCAAAAAAAAAAACTATACACAAGGACTAAAATTATAATAAAGTTGATTATAAAACATATTTTATTATTGAACCAGAAGTTTGCCAACAACCTTTTTTTTCAGTTAATTTTCTTATAATTACATTCAAACCATTTTTACTGACTGTACCTTATATCTTTGAACTTTTCTCCCGTTTTGGTATTAGTTTAAACAATGGTATTCATTCGGAATAGAAAATAAATATGAGTTGAAACAAATACGAGTGGTATTGGAACGGAATAAATCGCCCTGAAGTTGGCTACAATGGCTGCGCAGTAGTAAATCTCATACTAATTCAGTGCGGCCCAGAACTTTGGTGAGAACTATAAATGAGTACTGGATACTTAGGGCCGATTTCACCAATGAAACTAATCGCGCTTAGTTCAACTAAACTCAGTTTATGCATATGCAGCGTCCTGTTTGGTTGATACCGCTGAAAAACTACCAATCAGAACGCAGTATTTGCATAAACTGAGTTTAGTTTAAATAATTGCGATTAGTTTCATTGGTGAAATCGGCCCTTAAAGCCAGATCATTGTATTAACATGTAGAAAAATAATATCTTACGTCCAAAAATCGTGTAGGTTTCTCACGCAAGCGCAGCTTTGACTCAAGTATTAAAATAAGTGAGAATAGATCACAATACAGCTCGTTTTATATTCTCATACGATTTATTGCGATCACATTTTATTAGCAGTCGTCTTATTTACGAGTTAGGCAAGTCAATGAAGCTTTTATGTAGGGACATAAATATAAAGCTGAATGTTTAGAAATAGATAGTGACATCACAACGTTAGCCCATCATTGTTTAACATTAAGTCTAATAAAATTTATCCGATTTAGTAAGATTTCAAGGCAGCCATATAATTCATCTGAACCTTACTGCCAACTATTTGTAGGTAGGCCTTTGGTAACATCATCGTATATGTCCTCAAATCATAAATATAAAACAAATACGCGTGGAGGCATGTCATGCGAATGTACAAGTTCTGCATACTAATCAAAGGTTTTTTGGAATTGTTTGTTACCTTGTTTTATTGTCCCCGAAATCGGAAACAAGGTAATGCTTCTAAGGTAACGTAAACTCTTATAGACGCGTCACTTCTGGCAGCGGCCTCGCGTGTGATGGCGCTTTGTAAATCTGTGGCATCTCAACGTTTTTTTTTATAAAATCAATGTCATCCTACATAATACTAATGAACTTGAATATTATTATGCACGAGTGAGTGACCATCGACCTCTCGTCACTGTGGGTATGCTGGTCATGTGTTGTTTAGATGTCGTGGCTCTAACGCGAACGTTACGACATCTCAATAAACAATCAATTAGAACGTTATGTTTTGATCTTGAACTTTTACTTTGATGCAAGCGAAGTAACATGGAGACGAGAATGTCTGATTTGAGTTTTATATCTATAATTATAACATTAGAGTTAATATTAGCATGACAGGAGTTGTTACGCTAACATCTGAATAAATATTGAATGCTTGAGAACTTTGCGAGTTAATAACCTGATGATTTCATTATTTAAGGTCGTCAAACACTTGTATATTATGTTCTTTTGAGATCAAATTGAGATAATATGTAGCTTGCGTGCGATTTCGTCATATCAAATAATGTTTATCTAAAACTTGTTAAGGTCTTTTGCAGGTAGCATTTTGCAAGTAGATCTATAAATTGGTGTGAAGGTATCCTTCACACATGTGAACGCAGTTAACAAGGCAGATCAGCTCGAAAATGGAATATTTGTGTATAAGATCTATTAATTGTAAGTCTCTGGTTTGTGGGTATATTATACAGCATCTTTTATGAAGTCTACAATCACAAACTACGTAAGTTATGCTAAAAAAAATTAAAAAAGAAGGGTAATAGACTCAGCTTGGATTAACCCTCAATGTGAGATGATCGAAACTCCTAGGACATGCCCAATTCTCAGTTCTCGAAGATTAATCTTTAGTGTCTACCTAGAGATGGTTTGAATGCTACATTAATGAAGAATAAAATATGACTCACGGGTCCAATCCGCCAGCGAAGAAGTAGATGACGCTGAAGAGCATGTAGGCGCCGGCGAAGTACAGTGGCTGCATGACGTGCATGAGCCGCGAGGGGTGCGCCGAGCACGCCAGCTCCACCAGCATCACCGCCGAGTTCACGCCGTGCAGCATCACGTCCAGCACCGGGTTCGGCGCGAAGTTTATCGTGTTAGCCGCTGGAAAACATTGACAACAAATAAATCAAGCTGCTTCAGTCTACCAAGTTTATTTTTTATTTTTATTTACGCTAGGCTCTTGTTTGACCACGATCTTACCACACCCCACCAGCACACTTGCCTAGAAGTAACTTATTCACTCTTGACTTAAAGACTCCTTTGTTGTAGTATCAGAAAACACAGACTCCGGCTGGGCATTCCACTCCTTAGCTCTACGCACACTAAAATTATTCCCAAAGATGCACATAATCTTCATACAACATGAATAATACTGGTTATTTTTCATGGAGCGACCGCCTATCTGATCTCATCAACCCAGTTACTGGGCAACATTGATAATACTAGGTAACCTAATACGTTTATTTAAAAAGCATTTTCTGTATTGAATAAATAACTTTTTACATAAAAATACAACCTACTGCCAAATAAAAACAACTAAAGACGAAAAAAAAGGAAATAGTAACACAACTAAAAACTGAAAAATAAAAAACATTTTTACAAAAAAAATACAACCTAATTTCCAAATAAAAACACCACAAAGTGAAAAAATATTTTAAATTAGGAAGTTGATGTTTCTGGCACAGTGAAACTTATTTATACGGACTTGGTTTCTGGTTTAATTTCTTTGTTTCGTGACACCGACTTTTGAATTACTTTTTTTTGATTGTGGTGGTAAACTGGGAAACCATGATTTCGCCCGCTCTGGGTGAAGCGGGAGGGCGTTTCAGACTTTTACTGACCCACCCGTGTTCCTTCAGTTGCTTGAGCCAGGGCCGCGGTAACTCTCTTTCAAATTAATCCGCGACCTTGTTGTGGTACCTAGTGGACAGTTCTATAGTAATCTATATATAAGGGGTGGGTAAACAATTGTGGCTTAAACGAAACTGGGCGATAGTTGGGGTTATTTGCAGTAAAAAATATGTCCGTCGCAGTTGCCCTAACTTGATTTTCTTAAAAGCATGGCAATTAGAGTGTTTGAGTAGACATTTTGAGAGAGGAGAGGGTACATTTTTTGTTTACGATGACGTCGTGTCCGTAATAAATAGGCAATTCGAGTAAAATAGAAAAAAATATCTGCAAATAACCCCAACT
Organism: Orthosia gothica; assembly: GCA_949775005.1. NCBI lineage: Eukaryota > Metazoa > Arthropoda > Insecta > Lepidoptera > Noctuidae > Orthosia > Orthosia gothica. The sequence goes on along the minus strand of OX459063.1, from coordinate 18,290,506 downwards.
ATCGCCCTGTATCGTTTGAACCACGATTCAAACAACAATTTTCAAATTTTGGTGGAAGTTTACATGGTAATGTACATCATTTATATTTTTTAATTTTATCATTATCTTATTTTAGAAGTTACAGGGGGGGGGGGGGGAACACATTTTACCACTCTTGACGTGTGTCTCAAGCAAACTATTCAGTTTAGAAAAAAAATATATTAGAAACGTCAATATCATTTTTGAAGACCTATTCATAGATACCCCACACCTATGGGATTGATGAAAAAAAAAGAGTTTCAGTTCTAAGCAAGGGAACGCCCAAAATTTATTGTTTTTTTTCTATTTTTGTTTGAAAATCTAAATGCGGTTCACAGAATACATCAATTTACCAAGTTTCAACAGCATAGTTCTTATAGTTTCGGAAAAAAAGAGGCTGTGACATACGGCCGGGTATCCGGGTAACCGGGCATCTATAAGGGTTCCTTTTTTTGCCATTTGGCTACGGAACCCTAAAAAGGAAATTGGTAGGTAGGTATGGTAGGTGGGTAGCTAAGTAGTGTAAGTGGCTACGTAGGCAGGGTAGGGTATCTATCTAGAAATGAAAAAAAAAACAAAAAAATGTTTTTACCTATGTCCGTTATTAAATACACTTTGAAATCATCCAACCGATGTGCCCCAAACCTACCTCATTAGAAAGGCAATAATACGAAGATGGTTTTAGACCAGTAAAACAAACAAAAATTAAATATAAAAAAAGCCTTGAGTGCAATTGCCGCCAATTCCACTTCGGTGAAGTGTAATTGGCGGTGATTAGATGTTCACCGTTGGAATGACGGAACAATGAAACACAAAACAAAATTCTACGTATGTCAGTTATTAACTTTGAAACCGTCCAACCGATGTGCCCTAAAACGGTTTCATTAGAAAGGCAATAATGCGATGATGGTTTGAGACCACTAAAACAAACAAAAAAATAATTTCCTTTTTTTTCCAACAAATAAACAAACTGTATTTTTTTTTTGAGCCGGCCGGCCGGCGGGTATTTGCTAGTGTACAATAAACAGACATGCGATTGCAGCAATCCAGAGTGTAGTCAGCCAGTCATTTATTGAACAGCCCTGTTGTATTTCTCCGAATTTCTTAATCAGATCTTCACCAAATTTATATGAAAAAAAAAAGAAAAAGTTCCCTTTCAAAAACAACAAAAATAATTTTCGAAATCGGTCCATAAAGGACGGAGAATTCGGTCATTCGGTGAACATATTTAAAAAAAAACAATACAGTCACACATAGAAATGCCTTCATTTTGGAAAGTCGGTCAAAAAAATTAGGGCATATATAATTGTTGACTGATGGAAACATTCTTGATAGGTAGAGTTAAAGAAGTAACTAAAGGAATTACCGATACAAGAAGGTCCTTCTTTTTAGGATTACTGGGTTCTTTGTTAGAAACCATTTTGGGACCAATATCTAGGCCGAACCAATGATGCATTAGCTCGACAAATCTGGATTTACCATCTTATAAGTAACCTTCCGGCGAAGACATGTGACATCCACCAACCCGCACTGGGCCCGCATGGTGGATTAAGGCCCCACTACCTCTCTCACAGACAGGATGCCTGAGTCCCAGCAGTGAGAATTTATTAGGCATTATAAGGCTAATGATGATGAAGTATACTTCCGTGCTTTTTTATGCCTTACCCGCTTAAACCGAACTCCTGAAGGCGGATGGAAAAATGGTACTTAAGGCCGTTCAGAAGCTGTTTGATTCTGACATACTCGAGGGGAAAACGCCACAGGCATGACGTAGGGATGTAATGGTACTGTTCTTCAAGAAGGGTGACAATGCCCGGCTGAAGAATTATAGGCCCATCTCACTTCTTAGCCATGTCTACAAGTTGTTTTCAGAGTATTTCATAATAACTGAAGACTTTACAATGTTGACAAACTATAAAATCGTTAACGGTAATTAGAACAATAATTGCAAACATTAAGTAAACTTCAAATTAATACTTATTCGTAACTGTCAATCAAATATTATCAACGCTTGTTTCGATGCAATCATTAAACATTTTTCAAAATTATTTTGTTTGAAACGAGACTATTGCAAGACCGATACTGGTTTTAAGTTCAAGCTTGATAGTTAGCCCCATGGCTGTAGTCATTGAAGAATAAGAATCAGAAAGTTTAAATCAAAAGGGCGTTAACATCATCATGGTTCATGGATAACTGGGCAAATGGCACAATTTCAGCGTCAGGTTGAATCACCTGTGTTGTCTTCTAAGATGAGCTGCCCTTTTGATATAGGTTAGTACCTACTAATATATTTTATATCTAATCCTGTGTTTCTGCCGTATTTGTGGTAGTGAAACAATTTCCCTTTTATTCAAAATGGTTTTTCGGTGCAACGGGACAGACGGTTCCGTAGCTAAGCGAGATCATAGAAGTTCGGGGTCATACAAGAAGGAAAATAATATAAAAGGGGTTTTCAACTTACAAGTCCTTAAGATCCCCCAGTAGAACACTGTGATGAGGAAGGCGACGGGAATGGTGATGTTGTAGAGGATCCAGTACGTCTTCACGTACCACGGCAGGCCGAACGTAGCATCTGCGGATCATCAATCATAGCAATCAAGTGTAACCTTCACTGCACTCAGATTATAACAGATATACAAATGCCGATACGAGTAGCTGTTTCAATGTCAAAGTGTAGGTAATTGTCGAGATTTGGCATTTAAAGTAAATGTTCCTAATTTAGGGACGAGTTAAACTCTAACCACTAAACTGCGACGTTTATGGATGTTTGATATTCCACAAAAACTACGAGTACTAACGTTTGCCACATTGCTAGACTGTATTGGCCAATTCCAAACTTACCATGCAGCAGAAACGACTTTAATTTTCCGGTAATCAATGAGCCTACGAACTACGAATGTATAATTTTGTGAATGTAATGTTCACATCTTCCGCTAACATTGGTCGTACCGCACGGCGAAGGCGCAGGCCGGCAACGGAACATAACTAAATCATCCGCTCTACTATAGAATGTGATTCGTGACCTCCATAAAAATGGGTAACATGATTACAAATGTATTAGTTTAAATATGCAGGTACATGAACTGGTTATTTAAAAATGCATACAGATTGTGCGTTACGCAGTTAGTGAGTGAGAGATGAGATAATGTGGAGGCAGTGTGTTATAAGACCTCCCGCGTCCGGCGCGAGGTCGCCGCCGCCGCCGCCGCCGCCCGCGTTGCTACGTGATGCTGTCCGCGGCCACGTGCCACATATTAATCTTAGACATGACCCCAATTGGCCCCCATACATCCTTAAAACCACAAAGCATCTCCTTAAAAACTGTGTCAATCAAGGTTTAAAATCCTGCGCGCGTAGAGTCATCACTGATTCTTTGTTCTCAAGTAGTGCTAATGTTTGATAACAAACCTACGTGCGGTTTTATCAGAACATATCAAACACGTGCCTAGATAAACATAGAAAATAAATAGTAAAAAGCGTACCAATAGGCCTTTTAAAGTAAGCATATGCTGATACAGCAGTACCGAAGCCCGTAGTGAGAACGATTAGTAGGAAACCCCAATTTGTTAGGTATAGGAACCAGTAGCCGAAATGTGTGTTCAATGTCAAGGGCACAGCGATAGACGCGAGCAGCACGCACGTCGAGAACAGGAAGAGGAAGCCGCGGAGCAGCAACAGCGGCGCGGCCGAGCGGTTGCCTTGCCAGCAGCTCACGTAGAAGTTGCTGGGCGACGGGTGCTCCAGCAGGCACAGGCGCCAGCCACACTGCGCCGCGCACTTGCACAGCATGGCGCTGGTGCCGCTGCCGCGCTACCACACACTTCGCAACTCACCAACACTAACAAAGAACACTGAACAATCACTTTCTAACCGCATTTCCAGACGGTCTTTGTTCCGCGCGTGCTCGCATTGATCCTTCACTGGTTATTATAGATTGCGATGATAACCTTAGTTTTATCGGCTCCGTATTACAGCGTTAAATAGGACCGATCGTGTACATAGTTAGTGATAAACTAAGCAGTGAAAATGTGCTGCAAGCAGTGAAGCGTGAGGACGGCCTGATCTTGTAATAGCGCACTCTGTAATGAACTTGTTCCCTATTGTACCGTCAAGGTCTTGCGACATAGATTTTTAATCGTTTCTTGCAATACTGATTTTTTGTAGCTATTTAACTTCTTTTCGGTATAATCGTGTCTGTGTATAAATATTAAGTAGCCGTTGTTTTAATTTAAACAATGCCTTTGTTATAGTTTTCAATAACGCGGCTAACGTTAGAATGACGCTGATAACTTGTAACGAATACTTTTTTATGTATGTAGTTTTGCACACTTCCTCCTACCACTCTAGGAGTGTTTCCTGTATCGTATGATCGATCCTTATCAATAAATGCTTACCTATTACTGCTAATTAATAGGTTATTGTGCCTCGATAACTTTTATAGTTAGGTTTAGTTAAATTGTAATTTATGTAAATTAGTTCAATTCGGTACACTTCTAAAGACTATAATATAATTAAGTGTAACTTAGTGATAAAGAGATAAGTGTTTATTATGAAGACGAAATTGCACATGATGTACCTTGTTAACACTTTCCGGGACAGACCGCCTCTTGACGTTATGTCGGTATATCGTTACGTGACAGTACGGCTAAGGGCGGTGAACTTTATTTCATGTAATTTGGCAAACCGTCGATAGCCGTTGCTTGCCCATAGTATTCCTAAGAAGCACATGATCTAGTGTCACATCACGCGACTTCATTTGTTCGTGGGTGTCACGGCAAACTCTTTTCGAGTCATTTTTCAACACACACATACGCAGTGCTTATGCACCAAAACAACACATGCACACCGCCGACAGGCGTAGACTGAGCCATACAAGTACAACGTCTGTGGCCGTATTTGTCATATCAAAAATTTAAAAATATATGTAATGAGGTAGTACGGCTGTAGACGGTATGACAAAATGTATGGGATTTTGAAGTGTCATATCATTACATTTGCAAATAGTCAAGTGACCCGGAAAGTGTTAAGTAAATTGTGAAAAATACTTCGCGACTTGTTTTTATCTTTATTTTATCAACATCTAACCTTCTCACGATTCATGTTACAGTACCTAATAACAATTAACAATCATAATAAAATTAATTATTTTTAATTATGGCAATAACAATGAACTTGCACAAGAAAATTATAAATGGGTGATTCTGAAACATAACTATGTGTGTAGTATGATAAAAGATATGATAAATAAACTGAAAGTTAAAACTATAATCCAGAAAGTATTTCCATATAACAGTGAAAATGTTTGCATGAACCAATATTGATTTAAGTATTAATCAATATTTGATCGTAGTAATAAAGATAAAATTTCCAGTTTAGTTTAGTAGTTTTCTTTTGCGATAGATTCATGCACGCGTGACTAAGTCGGTGGCGCGAATCTATTATACGATACAAGAATGTTGTAATTGTCAGGCCAACAGTCAGGCAGGTACGGTCCCAGCTGGACTACACCAGCAGACCCCGCCTTCCAGCCAGGATGCTATGTGAAACACGAGGTGGCGCAACCACAGCCATGAGTCGCGCACCACCAACCAGCCCGGAAGACGACCATTACAACTTCATTAGCAGATACGCTAATTAAAACGCAACAAAATATCTACCTGTTAAACCTCTGCGTCCTATAGCCACGTAAATCCCGAATGACGATTCCATTATAATAAATGCCAGGCCCCAGTGTGTCATGTACAGGAAGAACTTCTCTGTGGGGCCCCAGAAGAACGAGATGGACCAGAACATGACGAACAGCGCCCACACCAGGATGGGCACCCTCCAGTACAGCGGGGAGATCCTTCCGCAGCACGAGCGCGTGAACGGCTCGCTCGTCTCATTCTCCTCCTTCCCCAGCACCCCAGTGATACAATAAAACGCTTGCCTCCAGGACCACTGCATTATATCGTCTTTTTGATGATCTTTCGTAGAGTAATGAACACTTAGTTATCTTTTGGTTATATTTGCTTATAACATCTTGAGCGAGCCTCCAGTGTGTTTGTGTTGCTGTGGACAAGGACAAAAAAGAGGAATATTAAGTACATTATTAAGTATTATTCTGCTATAATGACATGAATTCACCTTGTTCGTTCATGATTACCATAAAGGTGAATAAATTCATAATTCGGCTGTTGTGGCCGGACGTGACCTCGCGATGACTACAATGTGTGTTAGAATTAGAACCATCACTTAACACACGTGAGTTCAACATTCACGTGTCGACGTGCTCGTACGGTTAATTTGAATGCAGCTATCAACTATCTTTCCATATCCGTTGGTTTCGTAAAAAGAAACTGAGGTGTTTTGGAAGGACGGTCTCCATTGACGAAGTATCGCGACCTAGTTAAAGCATTTTCCCCTGCCTATAATAAATTATGCAAAACATGAAGAGGTCCAAAGAAAAAGTGGTGGTATACAAGGGAATAGAATGCTTACGTATTAATAGTCTCTTAGGCAGCCAGCCATTGTCTGGTAAATTTAACCATGATTTAAGCTATTTGTACATAAGTAGGTCCCGTAAACGAGATTAAAGAAGATAGTTGAAAATATATTAATAATATTAACTTTAAAACTTTCGCATTTCATAATTGAAAACAATATAATTATCACGGGAAATTTAACGCGATGATTTCGATTGTTTGTTTATTTTTTTATCATCGCGTTAAATTTCCCGTGATAATTATATTATATTAATAATGTTATTATATTTAATAACGCATATAAAATTAACAATTGTACGGTACTTAAAGGTACTTACACACACTTCCATTTTGTCTTTAAATGTAATTAAATTCTCAATAAAATAAACTAGCTGTTGCGTTTTCAACTAACAAACTACAATAGAAAAGTCAAGGCAAAGTATAAGTACAATATTGATAGTTTATATTTATTATCTATCTTGCAATAAAATTGACTATTAATGGCAATTGTCCTCTAAAATAAAAAGCGTACCTAAAACTTCACGTGTATAATAAATACATGCCTTTACGATGTCTGAAATAAACATCAAACTGGAAATGGTGGCTTTGAAGGTTTAGAAAAAACAAAGCGAAACTAATGTGTGAAAAACATGAAAACTTTATCAAAGACCATATCCCTCCATTACCCTTGGCAATATTAAGACAGGTTTACGATTTTCGTGGAAAATGCATGTAAATATTAACTGTGCCCGCGGTTTGGCTCTCGTCAACTGCCTCCCTACCCTACTTAGCTTCCTACTGTAGCAGTCAGCATGTTTACTACGAGTAGGTACTTGGATGTGATACGTAAAATCAAACTCAAACTGTTCATACATAAACTCACGCCTTTTTCCCATGGGGGTAGGCAGAAACTACAGAACGCCACCTGCTACGATCCTTACATACTTCTTTGGCTTCACACACATTCATACATCTAGTCATACACACACGCCGGTTTTGGGTACTGCGCACTTGGCCTTTCTGAAGAACATCACCTATAAGGTCTATGTATGTCTTTCTAGGGTGTCCCCTCCCGGCGTTCCCATTCACGTCTGCCTTGTAAATACCTTTCGTAAGTCGACTTTCATTCATCCTCTCAACATGGCCAAACCATCTTAACATACCCTTTTCAATTTTAGTCACTACATCTTCTTTTGAACCACAACGTTGTCTTATTTCCTCATTCCTCAATCTATCAGTTAAAGTTACACCACACATACTCCGCAAGGAGCGCATTTCTACTGCATTAATCCTACTTTCATGTCTTTTTTTGCCATACCCAGCCTTCACTTCCATACATAAGTGTAGGCACCAGCACGCTGTTGTGAACGGCGAGTCGAGCTTCCGGAGACATCGACTTGTTGGTCACAACTGCATGCATAGCACCATTCACTTTATTCCCTGCATTCACTCTCCTTTCCACATCCTCTTCAATCTTTCCATCCCTTGTGAACATACTTCCCAGATATACAAACTCGTTCACTTGCTCCACACTCTTATCATTTATTTTCACTTCACACTTCGATACATCTTCTTCTCTTTCAAACACCATTACCTTAGTCTTGTTCACATTTATACTCATCCCTTTTAACTTAAAAGCTTCATTCATCACAGTCACCATGTCTTGCAACTGTTCTGCTGACGATGCAAGTAGAACTTGATCATCTGCATAGAGAAGGCATTTGACAGGCAACTCATTCATCCTCAATCCGCACTCATGCTCTTTCAAACCTATCAGACAACTATCCATGTACAAGTTGAACAACCACGGTGACGCTACACAGCCCTGTCTAACACCCCTTGAAATGGAAAACCAGTTCGTATACGCCCCATTATTCCTAACACAAGCACTGGAATCCCTATATAGAGATTTCAGTGCCCGTACCAAGTGCCAGTCCACACCGTACCCGGATAGCGTAGACCACAGTTCATCCCTCCACACACTGTCATAGGCCTTCTCCAAGTCCACGAAAGCACAGTAGACTTTTTTGTGCTTAGCCAGATGTTTTTCAGTTATGCTCCTCAAGGAGAAGATCTGATCCATATAGCCCATTCCCTCTCTAAATCCTGCTTGCACGTCCCATAATTGTTCATCCGTCACTTTTACCACTCTATTTATTAAAACTTTCGCATATAATTTGCCGACAACACTCAAAAGACTAATGCCGCGGTAGTTTTTACATTCCTGCTGTAAGCCTTTTCCCTAGTATGATAGTGGTACGATTACAGCCTTGCACCAGTCATCTGGCACGCGGCCATATCTCCAACACATATTAAAGATCCGGCACAACAGGCTTGCTACCACCCCGTCACCGCCCTTCAGCATTTCAACAGATACTCGGTCATACCCTGCAGCTTTACCAATCTTCATCCCACTCAGTGCTTTTATAATCTCATCCATTCCTATTTCATTCTCATGCTTTTGCTCTTCGTCCGAGTTTGGGTCTTGACAACTTGCCTCTGCCCAGTTACCCACTCCTTGCACACTATCCTGACAACTAAATAAACTTTCAAAATATCCCTTCCAGCGTTCCAAGACCTTACATTCTTTACTCAGTAAGCACCCATCTTCTGCTCTTATTCCATTCATGCTCGATGTTTTTGTCACTCCGCGAGCCAATCTTACCTGTTTCCAGAACAGTTTAACATTGGCCCTGAAGTTATCGGAGAACTTCCTGTTATATTTTTCTTCCTTTTCATCCTTCTTCATTTTTACCACCTCTTTGACTTTCGCTTTCATTTGCTTGTACGTTACTTTCACTCTTGCCAGATCATCCGTCACGTTTGTTGCCTCATTCATTCTATTTTGGGCCTTACAGGCTAACACATTAAGCCAAGCCTCTTTTTTCTTCTTCACCACCTCTTTTACTTCATCATCTACCCAAGTATCATTCGTTCTACTACCACGTTTCCTCTTCGCAATACCACATAAATTTCCCACACATCCTCTAAACTGAAATCATTCATACCATCAAATATCTTATCCGTCTTCTGTTTTACTTGCCTCTTATATTCCTCCTTTACTTTTAGTTCTTGTAATCTTTCTACTTTTATTCTTTCTAACGCGGTCACAGGAACTTGAACTCGATGACGCCAATGCTTGAACAGACCAGCCACCCGACACATAACCAGATAGTGATCAGTCCCCACATTAGCACCCCGATAGGCTCTTGTATCTGCAACTTTGCTCTTCAATCTTTCATCTACAATAACAAAATCAATCATACTTCTACTGTCTTGCCTTTCCCACGTATACCTATGGATCTTTCCATGATCAAACATAGTGTTCATTACACACAAGCCCTTCTCTACACATACTTCTAGTAAATTCCTCATATTCTCATTCACTCTATTGTCCCCGAATGCCCCTAATACTCTTTCGAACCCATTCCTCTTCACACCAACCCAACTATTAAAGTCGCCGAGCATAACAATCTTCTCGTTAGACCTACATTCATTCACTAACTCTCCTAGACTTCCCCAGAATTCTTCTCTCTCAGAAAGTGAGCATCCCATATCGGGTGCATACACGCACAAAATAAAAATAGGGTGTAGGCCCACCTTAATTCTCACCCAAAGAATCCTAGGGCTCACACAAGCGTAATCTTTTACACAGCTCATCATCCGCTCTGAGAGGATAATCCCCACACCCTGACAGGCCCTCTGTGTCTCTTGAACACCGGACCAGATAGCGGTCAGGGACCCGTGTTTAGACATATCCACTCCCTTTCTTTTTGTCTCATTCACACATAACACATCTATCCTTTTGTCCTTCATTACCATGTTCATTACTTTTATAATGTAAGAAAACTGTTCGAAACAAGAAATACAATTTTAAATTTAAACAATGTCTATGACTTTAAGCACTCTATTTTAACTAAGCGTCTCAGGCGACGACCATCGACCGAATGTGTCCTCAAGCCACATTACTCGTACTAGTTAGAAACACTCAACAAACGCCTGAGTGTTTACCATAAAAAAAATATCTCTTCCATGGCAGCCCTTGGGAATTATTAAGACATATAGGTATTTATATAAAATAAAAACCCTAACAAATAACCAAATTGTGTAATAAGATCATTCGTTTTTATTTAAAACAAGCCATTATTAGTTAAACAGGATCAAAACCTAACACTACCTAACCTAATTGTGTTCGTACCTACCAAGTACCTATTGAAATGCGTGTGTTGTGATATATTACTTTTTGACCATTTTAAATTCATCTAACTTTTGATAAAGTGAACCGATTGGGTTGATACAAAAACTAAGTAATACTTCAAGTTACGCACAATTTTTATTAAATGTATAACAGTTACCTACATTGGATTCGTACATTTACGTGACGCGTGCATAACTAAACAGACAAACCGACAAACAGACAAAAATTCCAAAAATGCTGGAAATGGGTTCTGTTGGTTATCCTTTAACACCCTGGCTATTTTTTTTGGAAATATATTTGATATACAAATACCACTTTTCTTCAGATGTATTATATGTATTGACTGTAATACGAGTATTCTAATCTATGACTTGGCTCTACCTCTGGCCCTGAATAAAAAAGTACTTTCAGTCTAGATCGCAAGCATATTTGGCTAAAACGAGAATGAACTAGAGTACCTCTCGCACAAGCTCAACGTGATAAATGCCAATGGAAGCCAAAACATTATGTCATTTGTTTGCTGTCATTAAAAAGACTTAAACGCATTTTAATGACAAACGTAACTTTACCGCGATTACCGAATTTACATACGTACAACGTACACAATGCCGTGGCATTCATTCTAAATATACACTAGGAGGACTGTCAATATTATTACAGAGGTTTACACGAATTCTGGTATAAACAAACACTACAAGTTCAAGTTCAACAGATCGTTGATGCGAGTTGCGCAGGCGCTGATACCTGATGACCTACATAATATATTACGTAGAACGAATCGACTTGCCTACCAAATGTTTATGAATGGCTGTTAACGCACCTGAGGCCATGCAGCCTAACATTTTAGTATAACACTAAACGCATGTTTTTGGAAATCATACTACCGTACAAGTCACTGTTACGATTTTATTATTTGACGAACTGACTAAAAATCGGCCAAGTGCGAGTCGGACTCGCGCACGAAGGGTTCCGTACCATTTTTTTTACGTTGATTTGACATACGCATATTGATTCTATTAGATTTTTTTTTGATATTTTGACATTATTAATATTATTCATATTTCCTACATTCTTAACTATATTTCTTTGTTATAATTGATTATTATTATTTAAATATGAATATTTTTATTAATTATTGTATTTAAATAGCGAATTTTGTAATAATTACTTAACTTACTTAATGTTTTTTACTGTATTATGTTGCGAGTCTTTCTATGTTTTACTGCTTTAAAAAAATTACATTAAATTAAACAATTTTGCATGCCGTGAGGCAAAATGTATCGGGAATGTTCTACAAAAAAACAACAAGTAATCTGTATACGTACATTTAGCAAATAAACTATTTCATTTCATTTCATTATCGTAAAAAAACGGCAAAAAAATCACGTTTGTTGTATGGGATCCCCACTTAAATATTTATTTTAATCTGTTTTTTTTAAATTATATTATTATATTTGGTGTATAACACAACGCGGCAACATAAATACATCATCTGTGAAAATTTCAACTGTCTAGTTATCACGGTTCATGAGTTACAGCCTGGTAACAGACAGATAGGCAGACAGACAGACAAGACGGATCGCGGAGTCTTAGTAATAGGGTCCCGTTTTTACCCTTTGAGTACGGAACCCTAAAAACCTAATGAATGTGCGTAAATTTAGTTATTTTACAATCAAATTATAATATTTGATTAAGGTCTATTGTAGTCGTGGGCCCCGGACTGTGAAGCAAACATTACCGCTCGTCATTGGCTGGTGTTAACAAAAGCAGTCTATTTGTTTGTAAGTTAACATGACTGAGAAGAATACGCGGATGAAGGATAACTTCCTGAGTGTAGCGGCTGCCTAATAGCCTGTACTGGCAAATATCGCGAGGAGACCATTAGTTATATAGATAAGTCAAACGTTTGCTTAAGTATCTTCAATATTTGCGACTGACAATTCAATTAACAAGAGTTAATTTCCGCTCATTTTTAAACAGTGTCGGTAAAATAAGCATTTTTAACTTTACAACGAAATATTGGTGGTTTAAATAGACATATAACACTTGTAGAAGCCAACTTTATAATTAAATAAGTTGATAGTTAGGGGCACGTGTTTGAAAGGCTTTTAAAATATCTAGTATCAATCAATTTACAAGGTTGAATAGCGTTAACCACGGTCAAGAGTAAGTTTAGTAACCGTTCTGTGTTTACACATCGAGAAACGAGACCCCTCTGAACAAGAGCACGCTAACTCGCCGCGCTAAGCCGATGACCCTGGCTATAAATAATATACAGAACTCCTGAAAAGTCACCGATCAATAGTCAAACGTCTAAAGTAGTCTCACCCAATAAAAATAGGACCACTTTCTGTCAATAGATATGGATGCCGAATACTGAAGATGAACAAAACTTTCGTGAGAAACATCGACAAGTAACCTGGAGACATCTACTACGAATCCCGATTTTAAAACTCTGTCCCTTGTCTTAAATTAAGAGCAGAACTTAAGATTATTGAAAATATGTGGCAATTAACTAACAGATACCCAATTAATTACCTTAAGTGCAAAGTTTGATCATATAAAAAATCACCTTCTACCTCCTGAAAGCTCTCTATCTGACGGCCAATATGACGAGTTCTTTGTAGCACGACACAAGTTAAATAAAACACACAAGTCAACACTGTCCGAAGTTAAGTAGTTCTTGTATGATTCTAAAATATTCAATTGTATCACTGGTAATACATTAATAGTATAGCGCCTTTTGTTTTGACGTCCGTCGCAACAACAGTCCAACACAGTATTGTTTATTTTTTGTTAAATTAATAGTACGACGTGAAACCTATCGGTGAACAATACCATGTAACTGAACTCTTAGTATTTTGCAAATGTTTCCACAATCGGCCCGCACTATGGGTCAACACTAGCTTTGCTTAATTTGTGAAGTCGCCTTGTCCGAGCGTCATTAAATATATTTGTATGGAGCCGATTGTTTGTTGTTTACGTCCGCACCGACGACGCCGACCTACAACTTCCTATAAGGCAGCCGAGGAGCGACTACGTGGAAAATCATTTCAGGGGCATTAGAAACCGAGGAAAACGCTCGCTTATTATCCTAACCTGAAGGATGCTCGCCAGTCACGATAGTCGATACAGGAACGATTTGTAATAACATTAAGGATGTGGTCTAACACGGCCATCTATCGGCGCTCGCGTGTTTCTAAACATCCGATTCACTCGCGAACTGCTTTTGTTATAATATTAGTAACTGATTATATCAACGAACAGCTTGTAACCAACCCATAGAAGCATACCGTGACGGACTGACTCTGACGGCTAATCACTGAGATTAAGAAAGAGGGTTTTATTTTGCCACGATAAGTGAACGAGGTTAGAAACTGATGTTGCCAGGGTTGCCATAACTTGAAGGATCTCGTGTTATCGTGCTTATAAACACTTAACCAGTTCCTTTGTTCTTAATTAAGAGAGTTCCTGCGATTATGAAGAATTACTGCATAACCTTCTCAACCTAGTGCGAAATTAGTTTTAGAAATGTTGCCAGTACAGATTTTTAAAAGAAATCTAGGTGAATGATTTTCTTGCGAAGATATAGGGTTATTTTTAGCCGGGAGCTGCACATACAGATAAAATGATTACGTTCTGTATTACGAGTTGACAGGCCAGACAGAGTTGGGCGTGTTTGGGGCTTCAGCCAATATCTGGGCGCGCCGTTGGGAGACGCGCCAAGATTCTAGTAGAACTGATAGACATGTTGGAGATCAGTTCCAGATATAGGTTCAGTTATTAATTACATGCTGTTTGTAAGATATTTATATCACGCGTGATGGGATATCGTCAGGTACTCCCAGACCAAAACGTTGGATTGGACAGTGCAATGTTTTCCTGAATTTTTTATATTATTCGACTTTCCTGACCTATACGATACACATTCAGACTGCTCTATATAGAAGAGATAAATTATCCAAAATAATATGGTGATGAAATTAGCAAGTTATATAGCGTGTAGACTGTAGCCCTTCGGGTCACTTACCTTACAAGGGTGAGTAGCTACTTGTAACCGTGTACAGATTAGGTCGAGGATTTCTTCTTTAAGAACCTGTAAAACTATCGATGATTTTTATGCGACCGAGAATACCTAATCGAGTAATTACTCACAGTATAATGGTATGGTACGATAACATATTTGTGCATAAACGGAATAAACGTGCCTATGTTACTAATAAGCAAACTGTTCAAGTTTTTACGAAAAACACTAATTATTAAGCCACTGTACTGAGTATGTAAATAGTTGAAGTATGTTGTACACTATGTACCTAGTGTGGCATGTAAAAATGGTATTCCCGTCTTGTAAGTAACGTCATTATTACTATCGCAAAAAAATATAGACGCAATGTACTTACATACCTACGTCAGGTCTTTATTACTCGGAAATAAAATTATTCTAAAAGTTAGTTCTAGCGATAATAATTTTGGCATGATTTGTGCCCTAACAATAGAAATACAAATATACAACAATGAGTGTAATAAAAAGTAAAGGGTTGTTTTAAATAAGATGCTACGAACGGCTACGAGGGTCGTAGCACTCGTAGCCCTTCGTAGCAACACTTCAAATCAACCCTTTTAAACGACGATACAACGATGCATTGTTGTTGCGGTCATTGATCCACAAGAAAGTTTATGATATGTCGAAGGGTTGAAAAAAATTTTACTGGCATGTAGAAGTTGAACATTGAAAATGTTCCATTTCCCAAGATGCGATTTTTCAATGAAAATCGATCGGGGGTGCGTATTTGGAAACATTTTTTTTGTGATTAAATAAATACTTACCTTTTATATTTTATTTAGTACACACACAATACACTTATGGAGATCTGAATAAAATATATTTTCAATGAACGTTCGCTTTTACGATAGTTCATAAGTTTGCGCGGTTCTATAGTGGTATAGAGACGTTGTCGTGAGCACGCGGTGCGCGTGGTGCGCGTGGTGCAGCGCGCGAGTGCCGCGCGACTGAAGTGCCGACAGTGCGGCGAGGCACGCGCGGGATGCTGCGTGCGCGCATGCATTACGTCGCACTTAACTCCACAGTCAAAATCATCCTTCATTCATGCATCACATAACATTCAATTACATTTTTATGCAACATTTTGGATGTCACCTTGATTTTATTTTTTAAATGACATGGTCAGTGGACAGAAACGATAATAAGTAAAAAAAACATTCTATCTCAGAAAATTAATATTTTATTTATTATCACGATTAAATTACACTGATTATAATACGATATGACCAGATCCCTTAGGATACATTTTCTACAACGTTCGTGAAATTGGGATTTAAAATTGAAACTACTTTAAAAATAAATAAATTTAGGGCCAAAATCCGAAATAGACCAAAATACTGGGATCTCATATTTGAATACTTAAGAGTTACAATATTTATTTGAAATGAGATTACAGTCCATTATAATTTCATAATATTATTAATGTATTGCTTACAATGTCATCAAGATTACATTATTGCTTATTAGTTTAATTAACAGTAATTAAAAGAAACATCGCATCACAGCATTTTGTCCGATTTTAAATTAGGGCTAGGAACGATTCATATCACTATGTATATAAGTCCTACATTATTTTCTACGTAGATATTCGCTTACGAGTACATAAATGCTGAGCCTACTTAAGTTCGGAGCAAGGCAGGCATGTATCCCACAAACACATTTTCTATAAAAATGCAGAGATGATTTTTCTGCTTTCCACGACTGCTCCTGATTGAACAAAATTACAAAACAGTCAGGTTAATTTATCGTTTCCAAATGCAACGACACACGAGTGTGGCGAACAAGGACTGATGATAAATTTCTATTCAATGCAAATAGATACAACCATAAAATTATATTCAACTATATTAACGGGCCAGAAGTACTATTTTGACAGTTTAATTCACCTCTACTCACTATGGGCGAAGTTTTGTACAATATAATAATGCATTCATAGATAATAACAAGTTATTCTGATTGTTGAACAAACAGGATTATTTAGGATAGTCAAGTCTTGCCCTAACCCGTGACTGAATATATTTACTACAGAACGTTTAACGTACAACTGTACCCATTCTACAATGTCCCACAAAATAGCCCCTTAGATGAGACCGGTGGAAATCTATCTTTTAGAGTTTTCTAGACAAATTTGAAAATATTTTCTAAATTACTTCCAACTATAGCCTATAGGGGTATGTACTGAATTACTTGCCGACATTCTGGTCCGTACGCTAAATACATTTGGGATATTGGCTACTTAAAACGAATATAATTTAGTGATACGAATTTTAATTAAATGCCTATTTAATTGATAAATACATAAATATCACAATTGTAGTAAATACTATATAATGTAAACTTGCTCATTGTGCATATGTTTATGAGCCAGCCGCCACCTTGTGGATGCACAATGGACCAAGGTCTGATAGAACGAAATAGCTTTCTGAAATTATTTATTGTTAGTTATGTTTTAGTGTTTATGGCACGTTTGTGATTTGTATATTTATAACAAGTTTCACAGCTTCAGTGTAAAGTATATGGAGTCACGCTATCCGACCTATAAAATTATTGTTTCCATTGTGCAACCGAATTAGTTTACAACCATGAGGTTATCACCATCAAGGGCGTCGCCAAGGGGGTGCAGGTAGGGGCCGGTCCCCCCCCCTATAAATTCAAAAAACTGTAGCCAAATGCAAAGAAATCACGACCTAAGTCAACATAAAGCCAACCCAACAAATCTAGCCGTCACCATGTCCTAAATATTTTTTGCCTGACAACCGGGAAAATTGCGTTGAAAATTTTGATCGTTTAGCAGCCTCAGGAGACTGAAAACCTGGTCAAGAAGCACTATGGCCGAAAATCGCCTCAATGGTCTTGCCATGATAAATACTGATAAGATTTCCTTATTTAAGTGGTCGAAAAGATTACAAAAAACAGTGCGTTTTAGTTAAGATAAACAAAAAAAAAAGGATCTCGCACGACTAGGTACTTTATTATTAAAATCTTGTAATTGTGAATAAACCATCTGATTACCTCCAAATTATTTTTATTCTAATAAATATAATTTTGTTCACACGTTTTATTTATTGTACAGTCAAGTGCTCGTGGAGCGTTACCCATTGGACTTTGCACCGTTCTTATTATAATCGCCGTAGAGATAAGACTCGCTATACAGCTGCTACACAGTGTAAAGCTTCATGTGCTTTTGATTGTATTTTAAATTAATACTATTCCCATCCTCTCTAAATCAACTTGCTCCCCACCCCATGGTACATCGGCTGGCGACACCCTTGATCACCATTAAACCCTTCCTATTACACAATACAAATAAAATACTCCGTGCTTTCAATAATAGTTCACATTTTCAGGGGACTAAGCCACCCCTGAAAATTACCCTTCCATTAAGGGAAACATGAAAAAAATTTCCTCTTTTCATATTTTATGGGAAATGGAAAACGGGTATTTCACATATCAATAAGAAGATCAAAGACAATTTATTAAAAGGTATCTAAATATATAGCCACCACAAATAAAAACTCGGTTTGTAAATGAAATGACAACAAAATGCTCATGAAGTATGTGCTCATAGGCACTAAGTTACATAATATTAGGTAGGTGCTACTTTGCTAAAGATATTCACATACCAATGACTTATTGCTACGTTTCTTTGGAAAAATAGGAATGTTTTGTAAGTCGACCATTCAAATTAAAAGTAGTTGCAGTGGTAACCACTCGCTCGCTTCACATTGTATCTGAAAGCGACTCACAAACACTATCATAATGTTATTATTATAATAATTGCAATATTATTGCTTGCATGCAGTCCTTATAATACACAACGCTCACTGCCGCCTCCCTTACTCTCTATGTATCGAAGGCAGCAAAGTTCACAATCATAACTTCCATTTTTCGAGATGCAATTTTTTTTTCACAGTTAATATATACAAACTTCAAAACCTTATTCTAACAGGTTATCACTTAAACTCAATAAAAATCTTGTATTTACTGACAAATGCACTGTGTATATATGCTTTTGGACCCAACTGGTCGAAACACATGAAATTTTGCACAAGAGTTTCTTATAAAACGAAGGTGAGTAGGTTCAAGGAAGTATTTTTGAAATTTCACCCCAAAGTGGTAAAATAGGGGATGAAAAGGGGATTGCCCATACACAGGCCCCCTATGATGTCTGCGATTTCAATATTATTCGAAAATAGGATTTATATTTTGTGTTTTTTTTCCATCCGTGTCCTTTACTTTATATGTACAGACAACAACATATAAGGTTCCTTCACTTGGACATTTGTATGCACCTTATTGCATTGTAATAAGGGTTAATTTCAAGAACAGAAACATCGTTATATCTCGTGATCCCCACAAAATAAATGAAAAATCTTTTCTAATTATGAATATAACGTGTTTTTCTACAATATACAACCAAATTCATCAAGATACAATAATTTTTTCAAAGGGGCCCAAGTTCCCTTACAAAATGGGCATTCTCCTTTGCATGGAAGTTCATAATAATTATTCGCCGACGGGAAGTCCTATAGTGCGGGCTTGTACTGAATCTTTTGTGCGAGTTGGTGCATTTTACAGGATCTACAGTTTTCTTTTTGTACTTTGCAGCCCTCTATGTTTTGATAGGTACTCCTGAATATCGATGCATGCACACAGCATGTGCTTGGAACATTATGTAAATTATATAAATAAGCGTTCATGTCTTAAATACACTTATGCAACAGATTTTTATGTATCTTGTTTGAAGTGAGGAATGTTTGAACTGAGCAATAAGCGATGCAGTCAGTTGTACTGTTTGAGACGAAGCATCTTTTTACAGCCGTTAGTTTCATAACTATTTATTTAAGAATGACGATATTATTAATAAGTATTATGCTCGCAATTTTAATGTAAAAACCACGTATACAAGATTAACTACTTACAAAATAGAAGGACATTTTCATAAATGTGTATTAAACACGACAGTTCAATATATTTACGAGTACATAAACTTGTAAATTGCAAAATCAATTTACAACTCTAACAAGATCTATCAACACCTAAATATTTAAATGATCAAATTTTACACGTCATTGAGTTCCTGTAAACTCTTGTTTTGACAACTTTTGCCACTAAACTTGGAAGAGAATACCAACGAATTGGGCAACGATTTTACTTTCTTTTAAGCTGTCTGTATGTTTAACAATTTACCAAATCTTTGTCAATAAACGAAAGGTAGGTACAGTAAATACCAATTTAAAATATTCAGAAGAAATGTAATCAAATGAATGATCGGCGGTATGCACAAACAACATACTTCCGATCAATCAATACTCGTATGGACGGTACCTACTCACCGCGAGCATGCGCTTCACGGATTTTTTTAAAAAACGTTCGTCATTTGTCATTCGTCGCTACATGAATCCAAACGCGAATTACAAATTAAAATACGAACGTTCGTTTCGCTATGCTAGTATTATATTATCTGTGGTTTCGCGAATGACAAAAGTTCGCGCAGCGCATGCATGTTAAAATAATATTTTGATTCAAATGCTCGCGGCGATTACTCATCTTAAGGAAAACTAGGTTCTAGCTCTTCTTGGGCGCCAGAAACGATCAATAAAATCGTATTATGGAACTTTACTAACATTTATCGGCAAAATAAAGCAAATTTGTAGGTACTTATACGAGGTACCGAGGAACTACAGGTAGGTCACTGGAGAAGAGCGTACACTGCATCTGAGAAAAACCACCAGCGCTGCTTTTTACGTCCGATTTTAGCACTTTTCTTGTTCGCGCGCGGCGTGTGGGGGTGGAGTGGATGCTAGTGCAGCTTGCCGTGCGATCAGTGCGTGGGCAGCGCCAGGCGCTCGCAGTGCGGGCGCGCGCGCAGGCGCAGCGCCAGCCGCGCGCGCGCCGCCGCCACGCACGTCGCCAGCGCATGCGCGCACACCATCACCACCGCGCACAGCGACACGAACCCGAAAGCGGAGCCTGCGAAACAACAAAACAATCGTTTACATATAAACCAGGGGCGTAGCTACCGCCGTATCTGCCGTATCAATTATACGGGGCCCCCGGGCCACGGGGGCCCCGACGTGCGTAAGCAAAAATTAATAAAAACTTCCAAAAGCTATAAATGATTTAATAAATCAGTTTGTCGAAAAAATGGCAAGGAGAGAGTATATTTAATTTGATTTGTTTGATTTTTTTTTGGAAAAAGTGACAGATTTTTAGTTTTAGTTAAGTGAAATTTCTTTTATTTTTATGCAATTTTTTTTTCCCTTTTGTGTGAATTCTTTACCCTTTATAAGGGCCCCCAAACAAATTTTGATACGGGGCCCCGCCAAGGCACGCTACGCCACTGATATAAACATCTGCCTGTATTCCCCGCAGGGTAGGCGAAGGTGTACCTACCTACCTACAGCACACCCACATTTGACCAGCAGCCTTATTGCTAAATGAAAAACGCGATGTGGATTGCCGTCCATGTGATTGCGACACTGTTCATACTCTTGCCCTTTGCTTTGCCGAATTCACTTGTAATAAGGCTACTGTTATGTGTTATAAAATAATGACCAAATTCAGACTACGGGCTGCTATTGATTAATTCTAGTTAGAAAATCTTATAACATTTGGGCCAATCTTGGAATCCAACACGAACGTAGTGCTCAGCTGTAGCTTGCAACAACTAAACCAATTATTTATTGTTTGAGAATAAATAGCACAGAGCACCGAGCACCGAGCACCGAGGCTACTGCTACAAACAAAGCGTGTCAGAGAGTCACCGTTTTCTGACATATACATTATACCTTTAAACGAGCAATTCTTGTATACATGTATGTTAAAATAATCTGAATCTCGGCAACGGCTCCAACGATTTTCATGAAATTTAGTATGCAGAGGGTTTCGCGGGCGATAAATCGATGAATGTAGTAGGTAAGTCTAAAAATTAAACCTAGCTAGGTTTAATTTTTAGACTTACCTACTACATTATAATCAATGGCTTTGGAACCTTTTTTCGTAAATCCCGTCAAACTGTCAGTCCTTGGTCTGGCAGTCTAAGGCCGAAACTGATTATTATGATTGCCGACAAGTGCTAGTTGTTTTGTACAGGGCTTGATTTAGAGTTCTGACCGCTCCAGGCTAGCTTTCAATAAGCGACCCCCAGCTTTTTCAGCTTTTCCAGCCCACGAATATTCCTATTTTTACCCGACTGCCGAACGAGGGTAATGTGTTTAACAGTCTATGTATGTATGTATGTATGTATGTTCGTTCCTATGTGGCGTTCTAAGAGACCAAACGCGTTGGCCGATTTTGATGATTCTTACGTCAATCAATTCGTCTTAACCTTGCAGGTGTCACTAGCTACATAAAAATTCAAAAATAGAAAAATGGCTTATTTTGGGCGCCATATTGTGAGGGCCTATTTCTTTTTTTTCTTCCGAACTCACGCGAATATGTATCCTCCGCGCAGTCGGAGCAGTCAGCATGTGTGAAATTCATATTTACAATCAACTTTTTTATTATCAAATACCAACTCCTGCTGTTTTCATTACTGCAAACAAACTTCTTGGCCGCCATGAAGTTCAATTCAATTGTCCGTTTGTCTACAACATCTGGTAGCAGGTGGCTAATAAGATTCGAGAAAAGAGTCAGCTTACGTGCGAGACGTATTGTTTGCAGTAATGAAAGCAGCAGGAGTTAAGTTTACTGGCGAGAACTTTACCCTAGATCCATGGGGTATCCGAGCTATAGGCTGACAAAGTATGCATGAAAAATTATTATCTGGTGAGGATTTTTTTAACACTAAAGTCGTCACAATCTAAGAAGCCCGTTGACGTTTCTCATTCCACATGCCGTTATAAATTTCTACGTAAGAAATTTCAAAATCAAATTCGTAATCCTAATTAATTACTATGTTACCCATACACTATAACAATTAGTATCATTCGCAAGCATCTAGTTTAATTATTATTAAGTATTTAATCTAACGTACGTAACCACGTACAAAATCTAAGTCTAAATAAATTTAAATCATTCATTAAACGTAAGTTGTGCCAAAAAGCGTTTTATAGCATTAAAGATTACGTTGAGGATAAAACGGCTTGGGAGTGAGCTGTTCCAATTAATTTAGTTTTTTTGTTTAAATATTTTGCACCATGAATTTTGTTATTTTTTTATTTGTTTTCTTGCAATGACAACGAAAAAGTATTATATTATTTTATTTTAATTATTGTGAATGTGAAGACTATGTGGATCATTATTTTGTTTTTTAATTTATCTTAGTTTTTAATCATGGTCTGGCAGTTTGAGTAGTTTATGCGGCCTACCCGAATGTCCTTTCTTTGGTATTGTTCGTCGAATCGTTGAGCTCCTTAAATTCTGAGTTGAGCTGCTCGGTTATTGACAAATGCGTGCACTGACTGGACAGGTCCACTCAATCTGGCTGGTTCTTTCCTCAAAAGACCATTTCAGACATCAGTCTACATGGTCTTCACATGATCGAACCAAGATTTTGTCAGGACTTTAAAAGAGACTGTGACCTCTGAGTTTGTTTCGGCCTTTCTTCTCAGAGTAGTCAGATAGGAAACGCCGACCTCATCTAGGTTAAAAAAATATATGTTAGACATGTAAAAGCATTTGTACAAACCAACTTACAGAAATAAAATCATTTATCATTTATTTATAAAGCTGTCAAAACGGGCCTTTAATTTTTTGCAAACTTTAATACCAAAATCAGTCTTACTGTCGACTGTACCGACACATAGAAGACAATGACACTATAGAAGGCATTGATTGTAAATACGAGCGTCCACGACAAAAATCATGCCAAATCGTGTGACGTTCAAAAACGATAAAATCGTTAAATATATGAAAGGGTTCACGGCTAGGTGGGCAAATCTCACAGTATTATGGGGAGGAGGTCATTTCCGCAATATAAAAAAAAACCGGCCAAGTGGGAGTCGGACTCGTGCACCGAGGGTTCCAGACAAACCTGTAGTATAACCATATAAGTAAACGTGGCCGGCCGACCGGTAGTTGGCCAGTTTTTAGGTTTTTTTAATGTGATGTAACTAAAAATTTACGGTTTTCGCAATTTTATCTGTGCTATAAGGCGTTGCTTCGTATTAAATTTCAAGATTCTGAGTTCACGGAAAGTATCCTGTAGGTTTTGATTCCCTTGCGAGTACATATACATATAAACGGCTGTATCTTTTGATTGCGTTGGCTTAGAAGTTTGATTTTTACACAGCTTTAAGGGTCAGTAGACTTGAGTATTTGATATAAATTTCAGCTTGATACCTCTACTCGTTCCTGAGAAAAAGTGTCTTGACAGACAGACGGACGGACGGCCAACAAAGTGATCCTATAAGGGTTCCGTTTTTTCTTTTCGAGGTACGGAACCCTAAAAATAAACAGAGCGTTTTATTACAATATGTCTGATATTAAAAATGAACGTGTATAAGGTTTAGTAACTTTGTTATGAAAAAGTTCGTGTTCATATATTTTGCGCGTCACATTAACACAAGTGGCCTGAGAGCATTTTTAAAATTGTAAAAATTTTTAACCGACTTGTCTCATTTTTTACCAATTTTTTTTTGGTACAATCATTGTTTAAATATTTTGTATGGTTGCCGAGATTACCAAAATATTGCTTTCCGACATTTTAAACCTCACCATAAATAAAATAACGTTTCGAAGTCGCGTCAAAATGGTTTCAATACATAGAATGAACACACTTTTTTCTGAAAAATTATTTATTCTCATCAACTAACCAATGTTCACTTGAAAACATGATTTTCAGACGATTTGCTATAGGATTATGAAGTACATTCCAGAAGTGACGCGGTTTTTACTTGAAATCAATATTTTTGTAATCAGAATAACCAAATCTATCGATTGTATCGGGTTTTGGTCGTAAAACGATGAGACAAAAATCGTGGTCATGAGCGCTCTTAATATATATTAATTTACTAGATATTTGTAAAAAAGAAAACAAAAAAAAGATCATTAAAAATACAAACCCGATTGCTTAAAAAGCGAACTAAAAAGACGTAAACACGAAGAAAATCATGCTGTGCAGTCGGAGCATACATGTTCGCAAGCTGCCTGACCAAAAAGAAGATGCCAGTGAAACTCGCAGGGTTAAGACGAATCGATTGACGTAAGAATCATCAAAATCGGCCAACGCGTTTGGTTTCTAGAACACCACATAGGATCAAACATACATACATACATACATAGACTGCTAACCACATTATCCTCCTTCGGCAGTCGAGTCAAAAACAATTGTATTTGAATTCTATTGTATTTTATGGTTACAATTTTTTTTAGTGTCTTTACTATCGGTAGCTTGAGTGTCATCAGTACAGTCGACAGAATGACTAATTTTGGTATTAGAGTAAAGAAATTTCTAATTTGATAATGATTTTGTGTGCATAATCAAATCAAATCAAATAGTTTATTTCAAATAAACCTTAGAGGTACTTTTGAATTATCACACAAAAAATAAAAGATGGCTGTAGTTGCAAATTTGCAAGCGTCAGTAGGTCTCAATGGAGAATAATTTGCAAGAAACTCCACGGACACTCTTTTCCATTAGTTTTAATCACAAGTTTTACGTTACATCATTCTTGTTGAAAAATAATGGTATATACCATTGTTGTATATCTATATATGTCGGCGATGGTTATCAATGAAGTTTGCGGGTAGTCAACATAATTTGTAATAACTTGTTTTCTTATTGCTTATTTAAGTGATTTTACTATCAATTATTGCCTAATAAATCTAATCATAATTTATTGAGTACTCGGTGTACGCACAGATTGATTTTTGGCAACTTATTTTGATAATAGTAATAGATGGTAATGTTCAAAACAATTGTTGACGTGTTAATTTGATTATTCTTTGTGTTGTCACCATTATTTGCTTACGACAATTATTCTTGTATTACTTGATGATTTAAGAATCAAAGTCTTATTAGATTAAGCACATTTTAGTGTTTTGTATCAAGTAAACACGTGACGTACTTCCGTATGTCATCGGACAGAGTTGTTGTGGAGGGATAGCAAGGTATAAAAGAGCTTGCATCGGTATGCAAGTTAGTCTGTCTTCGGATTAGACTCAATACAGAGCTCCCCTGCTCCCGACAAAACTGTCGGTTTATTTGGTACAGCACTGCTGTATATTCACATAGCTGTATTGGCTTGCTGATGGCGAACGATACACTTTGTATTTGGGTGGTTTAGGCTGCTGTACGAACTGTAACCTTAAGGGTTTGTTCGATTAACTGTATTGTTGTTGCTGTACCTTTTTAACTTACTTTATCTTGTTACTTTTATTGTTTTGTTAAAGTGAAACTAGTACTGTAATTAAAAACCTTGTTATTGTTTGTAGTCTTGTTTAGCCCAATAAAATGGGAACGCCAAAATCCTGACCATACATACCGCCCGGCTTGATCCTACATATATATATAATAATGGTACAGTGAATAGTAGACGTACAGTCATAACATAGCACTCACACATGTGCTGAGCAGTTATATAAGGGTGGTATTTAATACTTTAACTGTAATTCCCCTTTTTTCAATCAAAATATTCGAAATTACTACCAAAAATACTGAATTGCACACTAAATTTGCTCATCAAATAAATGAATTATACTATACTGCTAGATCTTTAAAGCTTAACTGTTTTACTGAATAACTATCTGTTAACTAAAAGTAAATCTAATAATTCTTCGAGTGCAACAAAATATTTAAGTTTTAAGGGAGGGGGGGAAACGAAACAAAGTCGACGGAGCCCCGCTGCGCAGGGCTCCTATTTCTGTCTGCAGGGTCTAAAGTAACCTATCATGAAGGAGATGACGGGAGCTGAGTTCGCTCGCTTTGCTCGCTCACTTCAGCTCCCGTCATCTCCTTCGAACCTAACCTATCCGTGTCGGGGTGCCCTAAGCTCCCGAGCTCGCTTCGCTCGCTCTTGGACTAATTCACATTTATTTTATATTTAATTGAATAATTTGTGTGCAAATCAGTATTTTTGTTTTACGGTGAGTAATATTGTTTTGCAGTAGGTTATTAGTGGAGATATTTTGTTTGCTTAAATTTCTAAATAGAGGTGCAGTTAAAAATTCCCCGTTATATAATACTAAAAGAAATTGAGTTTATACAATACAAATATATTCATACAGTCTTCAGCAGGTCCAACAATGCTTCAGCGATGTAATCCCCCAACTTTTAATATGCTTGCCTGCATAGTGTGCGTTTTATACAAGTTTTAAATTTCGTCTCATTCAGTTCTAGAAAATATGGGAGTTATTTTATTGTAACATTTTACACAGTACCCCATAAAAGATGATGCTACTTTAGCTAGTCAAGGTCAAGGAAGAAAGAAAAAGGAAAAATTTAAATCTCTTTAGTAAAGTTAGTGATAGACACAATAATTGTAATACCAGAAATAAAGATAAGTTATAGATCAACCATTATAGATTAGCTAAAGTACACACATCTTTCATGGGGTACTGTGTTAAATTCTATAACAAAATACCTTGTGAGATATTAAAGTTAAATGAAAGAAAATTTAAAACAATAGTTAAAAGCACACTTTGTAAACAAGCATATTACAAATTAGATGATTATATTCAAGATAAGAATGCTTGGAAACATGCTGGTCCTGCTCCATAGGCCTATCTTTGGTGTGGACAAAATCAAAATGGTTAATTTGTATTATATTCATAATTATAGTAACACTTAATTTTTATTTTTTCTTCTCTTTTTGTTTAAAAAATTGACTCGCATACTGTTCTGTTGTTGTTTAATTAGGTAATGTACCTATGTTTGCAATATTTGTAAGTACGTGAGAACCATGTTCCTATTTATCAAGTTAAGGAATTTACCTGTTAGTGCCTGTAATTCTCTCATACCTATATGTAGTATAGTAGTGCTGGGTACATCGTCCTCACGTATATAAATTTATTAATGTATGTACTTATATAAATATTTTTTAAAAGAGTAGGTATGGAGTTTCTTGTGCGTTCTTCTCCATAACAAGCTACATTTCTGAATGCACGGTAGAATCAATTTTTATTAAATGTAAATTTTAACGTTCAAAAGTGCCGCATAATGGCCTACTTGAAATAAACACATTTGACTTTGACTTTAAGTCTGAAACCTGGTTGAATTAATTTCTAGTAACATAATTAATAAGTCTGTCACCGTTTTTACTAAAAACATGTAAATTCTTTCTAACGTACATGATGTTTTCGTAAATATATTGACAAGGTACGTCATTATGTTAATGTCCTTAAACAGTTCCCTGAGAGAATCACGCCGGCGAAGATTGTATATCGCTCTAATGGCTCGTTTTTGCAGAATAAGAATTGACTCAATGTCTGCAGCCCTTACCCATAGTAAGATACCGTAAGACATTATACTATGAAAGTAACTAAAATAGACTAGCCTCGCGGTATCTACATCAGTAAACTATCGTATTTTCTAACAGCATAAGCTGCCGAACTTAGCCGCCCTGCAAGTGATATTAAATGAGGACTCCATTGTAACCTTGAGTCTAGCGTGAGCCCCAGGCACACCGTTTTATCCCTGATTAATATAATGTCACAATCAGTACTTTAGACATTCGGCAAGGCGAATTTTACGCACTTAGTCTTTTTAGCATTTAAAACTAAATTATTAGATTTAAAACTAATTTATTAGCTGTGAACCAATTTTGAACCTGTCGCAAGATGTTATTAACGTCGTCAATGGTATTCGTGAGTCTATTTATCTTAAAAATCTAAGAATTGTCATCAGCAAATAACACCATGTTTAGATTGTTTTTCAATAGATGGGGTAAATCGTTAATGTAGACTAGAAACAAGAAAGGACCCAACATTTAACCCTGGGGTACCCTCCTTTTCACGGTTAACCCGGACGAATTGACACCGTTTGTATGAACTAATTGCTGTCTATCATTTAAATAAGATTTTACTAAACTCAACACTGATTGGCCTAGCCCGTAATGCTCAAGTTTCAAAAGTAATGTTCCATGATTAACGCTATCAAACGCTTTCAACATGTCGCAGAAGACTCCTATGGTATATTGTGCCTCTTCCCACGCATAAAGAAAACCGGCCAAGTGCGAGTAGGACTCACGCACGAAGGGTTCCGTACCATTATCGCAAAAAACGGCAAAAAAATCACGTTTGTTGTATGGGAGCCCCTCTTAAATATTAATTTATTCGGTTTTTAGTATTTGTTGTTATAGCGGCAACAGAAATACATCATCTGTGAAAATGTAAACTGTCTAGCTATCACGGTTCATGAGATACAGCCTGGTGACAGACAGACAGACAGACAGTCGGACCGCGGAGTCTTATTAATAGAGTCCCGTTTTTCACGGAACCCTAAAAATGTGCTTTAATAAGGTGACACCAGCGTCGGTCGTACAACGTCCCTTGGTAAAATCATACTGTTTATCGTGTAGGATGTTATTGGTATTAAAATGAATGAACATTTTATTTAGCATTATCTTTTCAAATATCTTGCTGAAAACCGGCAGCACCGATACTGGTCTATAATTATTTGTGTCTTTACTGTCCCCGGATTTAAAAAGTGGTATAATATTCCTATGTTTCATTAGATCCGGAAAGACTCCTTAATCTACACACAAATTAAAAATTAAAGCTAAGTACGGCTAGTCTGAATAATGGAGGTACAAGCTTTGATGGACATTCCCATAGATCTTCGTTCAGTTTGATCTTGATTTGCTTAAAAGCTTTTATAACTGTTATTGGATTTACGACTAGTAAAGTCATTCCCTACTTTTCCTGAGTCCTTCAGTCGCCCAGTCACTGAATAAAAACTTAGGACATATTAGTTTTAGTTTTCTTCTTAAAAGTATTATTAAACTCTGTTTGAACTAATGAGAAATCTTTTTTATATAAAATACTAGCTGACCCGGCAAACTTTGTTTTGCCATAAAAAGACGAAACATTTATCTACCCTACCTACCCTACCTTACACTACCTACACTACCCTACACTACCCTACACTACCCGACCCTACACTACCCTACACTACCCTACCCTACCCTACCCTACCCGACCCTACACTACCCGACCCTACACTACCCTACACTACCCGACCCTACCCTAACCGACCCTACCCAACACTACCCTACCCTACCCTACCCTACCCTACCCTACCCTACCCTACACTACCCTACCCTAACCTACCCGACCCTACACTACCCTACACTACCCTACCCTACCCTACCCTACCTATAAACCTTACGGAGCCCGAGACCTTTCCAACGAATGCAAAACCGTGGAAATCGGTTCGTGCGTTCTGGAGTTATAGCGTCAGGGAGGAAAACCCGACTTATTTTTTTTATATAGTAGATTACCATCATTCACCGTGAGGTCACGTCATACTTTGTCTGCCTATAGCTCCGAAACTCTCTGCGAAACTAGGAGTACCCTAGAAGTAGGGTACTAGGGTACTATTTCACTCGTTATAAGCAATCGATCCACATACAGTTAGTTCGTATCGATTTCTGGGTTTTTGATTCATGCGATTTTTAACATGTTAAAAGTTATATGGCCAATTTTTAACATGTCAGCTTTTTTCTTTTGACAGCCGACCATAGATTCTTTCCGTACTTTTTAATAAACCACTATTTGGTCCGCGCGCTCTGTCGTTTGTCTATGGTTTCGACAAATGATCATTGAGCATCGCGTTTATATATTTGTATTATACTTACACTTACTTTGACCCACCTTCAGTGTTTTATTCTATTTTGTTTGTTATTTATATATTCTTCTATTTTATTTTATTTTATAAGTCCTGTTTCCGTAAGTGTGTCCGTGGCATCAACAGTAGGCCCTATCAGAATATCAGCGCAGCGTTATATGTATTACCTTTTTGGATATCGCTGCACATGCTGAGATAGGAGCCTTTTTGGTCTCGCACAGGGTTTTTTATTTTAATATTGTTTAAGTGTGTGCTTATTTTCTCGTGTCTCCTGTGCGGGTCACAAATAAATATTTTTCTTTCTTTCTTTATGTGCTACCGAAATGTAATGATGTCAATCCTATACATGTTGACTTTTTAACATTCGTTTTGGTTATAGCATATCGGCTACTGTTTAGCTACTGCTTTACTCTAAGATTTAATCGTAACATTATTTACCTGGCTTGTTCCAATCCAGCGCGGGATATATAGCTGGTAGTCCGATCCTGTCAGTTCCACCGACTGCCCAGTAGAAGGCACTGAAGAAGCCGTACGCAAGCCCTGCGCCGGCGCTGTAGAGCGCATGCGCGGCGCGGACTGGGTGCGCCGTCACCACCAGCTCTACCAGCATCAGCAGCGAGTTGCCGCCGTGCACCAGCACGTTCAGAGTGTTGATCTCGTGGATCTCTGAGGAAAGAAGATGCAACGAAGATGATTTAGTGATATTAATTTTTAAAACAGCATGATGCGGGCACTATACATAATATGTATTACAAAAAAAACGCCTTTTATGAAACAGTTGGTTATGCATCTTGGAACTCAGTTGCTATGTTTATTCCATGAGGCGCTCAAACATTATAGCACGCCACAATGCTTGGCGCATGACAATTAACAGGTTCACAAAACAAACAGCACGAGCACAGTAACTAACGTGGATCATGAGACTCTGAATCGAATGAATTAATAATAGAAATTGTTTCTGGCGTTATTAAAATACCGTCAACACCAATAGAACAATCAACCACTCATTTTTGTGAATGAAATAAAAGCACGATTGTACTTCGTGCAAATTCATTATAGTATATTCAATAAGATGCTGGGTCACGACGAGTAAATTATATTGAAATAAGAAGAGTCTCTTGCTCATACTGTCCCAATGTTAGGTAAAGCCTTCCCCATATACCTTCCAGGCACATTTTTCATACGCCACCACAAATTAGGCCACCTCGGGCGGTACTTAACTGAATAGTCAGAAGAACTGTTCTCAAAATACAAAGGTTCACTCACTAGGATCATGCACTAGCGCCCAGTAGACGAGCGAGATGACGAAGGCGAGGTCCGTGGCGATGTTGTGTGTGAGCCAGTAGGCGCGGCAGAGCAGTGGTGTGCGCGCGCGTCGACCCAGCGGGATGGGGATCTCGTCCTCTTCGCATGCTGCAAAACGTAGGTTGACTGTTTGAAGAGACAAGGTTTAGAATGTGGTTGGTAAAAAACAATAAAAAAGTATAAGGTCATAATAATACAGGATTACATTAATGAAACCAATATGGTGAGATTTTTAAGTATTTCAAGTTAGGTTGTCTCTTAATCCCAGTCATGAGAAATTGATTTTTCTAGTAAGAGTACTTGTAAAGATCCAACTTTGTGCATGATTAAAACCTAGACTCATATAAGGTACACCTAAAATAGCATTTAAAATGAAATTTACGTTAAGCGATGACCGAAAGATGTGGATGTCTTCCTGTCAATTATCATAAACCGATTCATAGTAAAGACCATGTACCATGCTACCCAACGATTGATGCGTCTATCCCAGGCTAAGTGTCCGGACGAGTTAACGAAAGTGACCGTTGTATAAATCCTTTTATACCGCCCACAATTGCCCGCCACTTGCCATTGAAGTGGACAACGTCTCCAATTTTCAACAATAGCTGCGGAATAATACCCACTCCATCTAGGCCCGGCTCCGTCGGAATGAGGAACCAATAAGGATAATTTGAAACACAATAGACAGCGGAGCCGCTCCACTGTGATCTTAATTGACGCGAAATTGCTACCAATCAAGCGTTCGTGACCTCTGTCGATAGCGTGCACCCAAATATTATCCAAATGTCTTTATTTGAATATAAATGCCCTTGACAAGCATCGGTGCGAACAAATATGACAGGACATATCGTGAGCAAACCAATAATGACGTTATTAGGAGTTTTCATCTTAATTGATGAGTAGTCTAGACATTTCAACGCATAGCTGTATTGGACGAAAACAGACAAAACACGTGTTCAATCGATCCCCAGCGAGCATTTAGATGTGCACGACAACATGCGACTCAATGATACAGATTAATTGAGTCGCGTGAGGAGTTATGTCGTCCAAGGAAACGGTTTTGTCTAACAAACGCACCCACGCAAGGCACTTGACATTGACGAGCTCGGCCTGCCCGAAATGTGCTGATCACTTTCTTTGACAGCGTTGACAATGAGCTCCAAACTGGATCTAGGTTATTGGACTTTTAATTGTGCAAACACAAGTAATGACTTTATTACACGGTATCTAGTTCACACTTCATACATTTGGAAGTTCTGTTATTAACAGAAACGTGAGCAAAGTTTAGTTTTTTCACGGAATATATTTGCTTCGGGTCTACATCTTGCAACGGAAGTTGATGTCCAGCAAGAGTGTTTTCTAAACA
The DNA here is from genome assembly GCA_949775005.1 of Orthosia gothica. Classification (NCBI taxonomy): domain Eukaryota; kingdom Metazoa; phylum Arthropoda; class Insecta; order Lepidoptera; family Noctuidae; genus Orthosia; species Orthosia gothica. The sequence continues at coordinate 18,257,362 of OX459063.1, read as the reverse complement.
TGGTAATTGAACAAGTTACACATTGCACGGTTACATGTTTCTCATTACGTGAAAAAGACTTAACCAAGTTAGTTTGATTTCAGGGCACAGTCTTTGCAGGGATTACTCATACAAAAAACAGCACATTTTTTTTGCCGTGTGTCTTCCTGCGAATGAAAAGCTACTAGACACCTAAAAAACCTGAGACATGACATTCCCGAGACTCGGGCCTAGAATGTTTGAGCTCGCTTCGCTCGCTTTTTCATATGACGTTCTCTTAAGCTTTTGGTTTGGCTCCCCTTGGTTCCCGACCGGCTTAAGCAAGTAATGCGTAAACCCATGACTGTTAAATCAAAACAATTTATTCAGGCTACAGCATCAATGTATGCCAATAACAATACAATCATCAAATTTATTGCTCAATGCTTTGAACATTGACGTAGTCTAAACAGGCTCATTTTCGGCAGCGAATGTCTACGGAGTAGCAGCACTATGGGGTGATTATCCGTATTTATAAAGCAAGGGCAATATGTTTGATCTGAATCGCCTCCACATTCCATGTTAAAAAAATAAGCCCCTTGCAAAATTTTCCAGCCATTTAGTTTATATCGTCACAGAATAACTAATAGTATATGTGCTACATAGATATAGGTACTTTGTAAAAAAAAACGGCGAGCAAAGATTCTTAGTACTAGAGTAGTTAACTGAATGCTGTCCCAATAAACACAGTACGACTTGTCTTTATCAACATCTAGTTCTTATATTTTATTAGATTTAGTTGATAGTATGTACTTTATGTGTTCTCAAGAGCTTAAAATCATAGATATTTTTAAATTTGATTGTACCATATTTTACGTACCTACACCTTATTAAAAGTTAAAACTGTTAATTCAATAGTTACGCGTGTTAGGCCAATGCACTTTTGTAATTTAATGGTTATTTTCGAAAAAAATATACAGTAGGTAGGTAATTGAAATATAATATTTGCGAAGCTTTATCCTAGTAAGTTCAGTGGCTCCAAAGTCTAGTCTAGGTCATTGAACTTGTATTCATTTCTTACATTGTAGCAAGCTGCTTTATCTTGTACGTAAGAATGCTGACCTAACGTACGATCTTGTCCCATCATTGTAAAGAGTCCGAACTATTGTGATGCACTTTTGTAATCATGCGTTGAATTGCTGCATAATAAAAATGCATAAATGTATTTTTAGGCATAATGCGATCGATTTTTTTTTCTAAAGCGTTCCTCCACACTAGGAATTTCTTTCTGTATCCTGGGTGCGTTAACAAACATATAAACTCACATACACAACGCCCAGAGCCGGAACAACTATCTGTAGGTCAAACAAATATTTGTTCCGTGCGGGAATCGAACCCGCGACACGGAGCGCAGTAGTCAATCGCTCAACCACTGCGCCAACCGTGCGCCCTAAAGGACATGAAAAGTATAAAAAGTACTAGGCAAACAGACACTTACTGGAGTCAAACTTTTGTGCCCTGTACCGGTGTACAACGGCGAGGGCGAGTGCCGACTGCAGCGCGATGAGCAAGAAGCCCCAGTTGGTGAAGTAGATGAACCACTTCATGTAGTTGAGTTCCACCTTGGGCCCGTCGTATAGCTTCGGCAGGCGCTGGCACGCGAAGCTCGCCACGCCGATCGACAATACTGAGACGAATATCAGCCATCTATGTGAGAATTAATATGTATCAAGTTTATGCACTGACAAGAAAATAATTACAAGTCTTTTTTTTACAAATCGCGTAGAACAATTAGTTTAAAGTAAATGGATTCAATTCAAAGAGTAGAGTTTTATTTTCATGCGAACTATGAGTTGTTACGAAAAATATTCTGAAAACAGTAGGTTGAATGTCTAGTTAACGATAAAAATATCAGGTAAACCATACTAATACTCGTAGGTACTATAATAAATGCGATAGTAACTCTGTTTGTTTGTTTCCTTTTCAGGTGAACCGATTTAGATTAAATTTTGTATGGCGATAGTTTGAGATCCTGGAGAGACATAAAAAGTTTTTATACCGGTGGTTCCTTGGGATGAAAACACTTTAACACACACGCAGATGCTAGTATTATCTTCTAAACATATAAAAGAAGAAAGTGACTGACTGACTGACTGACTCACTCACTGACCATCAACGCACAGCCCAAACGGCTGAAGCTTCAATCATGAAACTTGGCATGTAGGTTTCTTTGGTAGTGTAGGTAAGCACTAAGAAAGGATTTTTGGAAATTCCACCCCTAAGGGCGTGAAATAGGGGATGAAAGTTTGTAAGAAAATCCATCAGTTTCAAAGTCAGGATCTTCATATTTTGGGTTTAGGCTGAAGATTAATAAATAATTTTCATGTTTCTCAGGGATTTTGAAAATTCCACCCCCATGAGGGTGAAAAGGGGGATGAAGTCATGGGAATAATGAAATCGTCTAGAGGCTTGAAATTTAGCACATGGATACTTTATACTGTGCAGGCATCCACTAAGATAGGATTTCTGTGAATTCCACCCCTAAGGAGATGAAAGTTTGTATGAAAGTCGGTCAGGATTGAAGTTCGGATCTTCGAACTTTGGGTTTGGGCTGAAGATGAACATCTATCTATCTAAACATATGTATAAAAGAAGAAAGTGACTGACTGACAGACTGACTCACTCACTGACCATCAACGCACAGCCCAAACGGCTGAAGCTTCAATCATGAAACTTGGCATGTAGGTTCCTTTGGTAGAGTAGGTTAGCACTAAGAAAGGATTTTTGGAAATTCCACCCCTAAGGGCGTGAAATAGGAGATGAAAGTTTGTATGAAAATCCGTCAGTTTTAAAGTCAGGATCTTCATATTTTGGGTTTAGGCTGAAGATTAAAAAATATGACTAGATGTATGAATGTGTATGACTAGAAGTATGAATGTGTGTGAAGCAAAAGAAGTATGTAAGGATCGTAGCAGGTGGCGTTCTGTAGTTTCTGCCTACCCCCATGGGAAAAAGGCGTGAGTTTATGTATGTATGTATGTATTAAAAAATAATTTTCATGTTTCTCAGGGATTTTGAAAATTCCACCCCCATGCGGGTGAAAAGGGGGATGAAGTCATGGGAATAATGAAATCGTCTAGAGACTTGAAATTTAGCACATGGATACTTTATACTGTGCAGGCATCCACTAAGAAAGGATTTCTGTGAATTCCACCCCTAAGGGGATGAAAGTTTGTATGAAAGTAGGTCAGGATTGAAGTTCGGATCTTTGAATTTTAGGTTTGGGCTGAAGATGAACATTTATCTATCTAAACATATAAAAGAAGAAAGTGACTGACTGACTCACTGACCATCAACGCACAGCCCAAACGGCTGAAGCTTCAATCATGAAACTTGGCATGTAGGTTCCTTTGGTAGTGTAGGTGAGCACTAAGAAAGGATTTTTGGAAATTCCACCCCTAAGGGCGTGAAATAGGGGATGAAAGTTTGGATGTTTGTGTTGTGTTGTTGTTGTTGTTTAGATTTGGAAGTATGCTGGTGTTGATTTGAGGGAGAATTGCTTTTCCCATGGACAGTTCTATGTAGCGTGTTCACGTGTTAGCTCATCAAATAGTCTGGTGATATTGGCGCCGACATCCAAAATGGTTAAAAATGTTGTTTACAAGGAAATACTATAATTTAATTACTTACTTATGATTATGATTACTTATTATTCATGGATAAACACAAAAATAATGAAGGGATAGGGACAGGACAAGGATAGAGCGTATTGATTTAAAGTAGGTCAGTATAAGTCTATCCTATGAAAAACTTTCATATTACATTATTTTTATCATAATTATTTTTTACTTTTTCTCTACATACTGTTAAAATATGGTAAGGAGAAGCATGTAGTCTACGCGTGCGAAGCCGCGGGCAAAAGTAAAGTAAAGTAAAGTAAGTAAAGTTTTATACATATATAAAAGGTTCTCTAATCTTGATTTGACAAAACTAACCTGTATATTAGGTATGCTGTGGAAGGGTGTGGACTGGACTGCCACTGGCTGCAGGCGAACTGATGACAAGGTGAGTGCTCGAGGTTGAGTGCGCGCCGGCTGGCCTGCCACATGCGAGCCAGCATCGCGGGCTTGCATGACTTCTGGATGGCTACAGAATAAAAACCACATATCAGTACGTATCTCAAACACTTAAAATATTAAAAAAAAGCCTTTATACTGAATCTAGATAACATACAATATCTTCCCTTCTGAGCAATGTATTTCTGGCAAAAAAAAATTTTGATTGGCTGATTGATAAACAGATTTTTTTACAGTATTTCTGTGAGTACTCGTACTGAATACGAATTTATTATGTAAAATTCATTTATTAGTTTAACCTTTCAAAATACCTGCCCGGCGAGCATGGCCTACTGTGACATGGCTTAAGTCACACTTTTTATCACAGTTTGGGCGATAAAGCCATTTTGTCATAAATGCTAGCACGGCGGCGTGAGATATTTTCTTGACTTGTGGCATAACTTCTTGACGTTTATTTTTTTTCTTTTTCGGATATTTGCCAATTTTTTTGCAGTTTCGGTTTAATCTTGGCCATAAAAACCATTTAGGTTATGAGAAGCATAGCCCTACGACGCACTGTTTCCGAATGATGGTCCTCCGAATCTTATTTTATTTTGCTTAAAACGCTCTTTATTTCCAAAATGGTATCTCGAAAACGGTATGTCCTAGGCAAAAAATAATCAAAATTTGGCCCCCCCTTTGCTACCGCCATGCTAGCAGCATCCCAACATGAATTTAAGTTTTTTTTTTTTTCACATTTCTTGGTTTTCAACTTGAACTCAGAAAATATTTAAAAAAGTTATGATAAAATATGTCATGTCTTACAATTTGTCTTAAATGCTAGCACGGGACAACCATGTGACATAGTTTAAAGGCGCGACATGCCTTTCTTGTTGCTGACTTCATAGTACGACATAATCTGAATAGACGACCAAATAAAATAATACGTACAAAAGTGTGCCGTTCATACAATTAAACAACTTTATAATTTTATTGGGAACATATTAATATTTAACCCACGACCATAGACTTACCCCCGGTTTCCCAGCTTAAAATTATCGGAGAATTAATGTGACAAATTGTCAAGCACGCGTTATCTGCTGTGATAGGTTGAATGAATTTTCTACAGCCAATCACAGCAAATAACGCGTGCTTGTCAATTTGTCACATTAATTCTCCGATAATTTTGAGCTGGGAAACTGAGGGTTATACTCACTTTATTTTTCTTTGTTTGATTGATAACATAGTAACTGTTTGTTAGAAAGATATAATTATTGTGATTTTTTTAATAATTACTTATAAATATAATAGCTTGGACCCTGTTCCCGATACCGGTGGGCCCCTATTTTTAATGTTTTAAATGTTTTTTGGGAGTTTTATTTAAGAAATATTTAAAAATGTAGAAAGTAAAAAGAATATGGAATAAAAGAAAATTATTATAAAAAAAATATAATCAAAATAAAAATAATAATTAAAAATAACAATAATATAAAATTAATTGTAAAGCCTGTAACATTTCAATTAATTAATAAGCATTGATCACCACACACAAAATTAATTTACTGCCATTTGGTGCAGTAATTAGAAGGAAAATATTTATTTTTTCAACTGTACAATTTTATCACCACCTCCGAACGAAAGTGATACATTTTTCTCAATCATCTGTCAAAATATGACATTTGTGACAAAATGGGTGCGCCCGTATTAGCAATTAAGACCCGATGAGTCCCAAATAAACGTCACGAAATTTTCTCACGCCGCCGGTACTATATACTATTCAAGACAAAATGACTTTATCGCCCAAATTGCGATGAAATGTTTGACTCAAGCCATGGTACAGTAGGCCGTGCTCGCTGGGAAGCAACAAGAAAGGCATGTCGCGCCTTTAAAATATATCACATGGTTGACCCGTGCTAGCATGAATGACAAATTGTAACACATGGACAAATTTTATCATGTCTTGTCACAAACGTCTTGGGTTTGCCATGCTCGCCAGGCTGATTATCTGCCATATATAACGATTCTACCGTCATTCAACTTGATAATGTTGTAATTTACTCAACAAACGTCAGACATGCTGGGTTTTAGTGCTATTTTTAACCGACTTTCCAAAAAAGAGGAGGTTATCAATTCGACAGTTTTTTTTTTTATGTTTGTTACCTCAGAACTTTTTACTGGGTGAACCGATTTCGATGATTCTTTTTTTATTTGAAAGCTGGTGCTTGTCATGTGGTCCCATTTAAATTTCATCAAGATCTGATGAAGAACTTTGGAGATATACATCAGAACTCTTCAATAAATGACTCCAAATCACTCAGGATAGCTGCAATCGTATGTCTGTTTATTGTTTTTACCCGACTGCCGAAGGAGGGTAATGTGTTTATCAGTCTATGTATGTATGTATGTAAGTATGTATGTATGTATGTATTTAAGTATGTATTTATGTATGTATGTTTGTTCCTATATGGCGTTCCAGAGACCAAACGCGTTGGCCGATTTTGATGATTCATACGTCAATCGATTCGTCTTAACCCTGCGAGTGTCATAGGCTACATTAAAATTGGACAATAGAAAAATGGCGGCTTTTGGGTGCCATATTGTGGGGGACCAAATTTTTTTTCCCAAACCCATCGTGCGGGGTATCAAAATAAAGGGTTTTAAGAGGTGATTTCAAAAATATATAACACTTATATGTTAAAATGTATCTAATTCGAAAAAAAAAACTAACTAAAAAGTTATAAATAAAAAAACTTAATTCAAAAAATCAAAAAACCCGACTGCTTCAAAAGCGAACTAAAAAATCGTAAACAAGGAAAAAATCATGCTGTGCAGGCGGAGGATACACCAGATTTTGGTCAGCCAGCCCGCGAATATGTATCCTCCGCCTGCACAGCATGATTTTTTCCTTGTTTACGACTTTTTACCATTACATAACATAAAATCACACTGGTACGCTCTAAAGAGGGTACGCAAGTGTGAACAGTTAACCCTGGTATACTCTCATTCCACCGGTTTTGTTTAAGTTTCATGTTATTGGGATAATCAATTCTGGCTTCACTTTGAGCATTATAGGTACCTAACCTATAGAACTGGTCCATTATGTACCACAACTAAAAAGTGAAAAATAAAAATAAACTTTTCACAAAAAATACAACCGACTTCCAAATAAAAACACTACAAAGTGAAAATAAATTCAATTTCGGAAGTCGGTGTCAAAAAACGAAGAAACGAAAATAGGAACACCGACTTCCGAAATTGAATTTATTTTTCACTTTGTAGTGTTTTTATTTGGAAGTCGGTTGTATTTTTTGTAAAAAGTTTTTTTCTTTAATACTAAGTATTAAAACTGTTTAAAGTAAAACAAATGTAATTATATTTTATGGCATTACGTCTCGAAATTTTTTAATAAGTAACATCACCTACAATAAAAAACAATCTTACAATTTTAACGACGACATTACATCTCTGCTACAAAGTGTGTGCTAGTTTGAAAAATTGATCGAATGACAAAAGACCATTATTTCATTTCGCCAATAGAAAATCCACAAATCAAGTAAGTAACAGATTTCTATAAATCTATTCTTTATATTTTCATTTGTACTTCTTTCTAGACAACTGTGGCAATTTTAGTGATGACCATGGGGAGCGCTTCCTACTGGCTATCATATAAGAAACGTTGTCAGGGGAAGTGGATAGTTTCAATGTTGGAAGATTCTTGCTGGACTGTTTGTAGAAATGTTTACAGATCCAAAATAAAAGAGGACAGCGACAAAACCATGTTGCAATTATTTTAATGAGTAGAGAGGAACATTATGATTGAAAATTTTGGAAACCAATTTTAACTTATAATAATTATTTTCGTATACATATGAACATAATTTTTTTTAGATCAAATATACTGGTCCTGAAAGCCGACACCAAATTTTTTTTTGGATTTGCATTTTGACTTATACTAACCGAGGGGGTGCTACATCTTGAAAGTAGAATTAACACACATTTAACAATCAGTAGCTAATTTAATACAGGATCGAGTCATGTGCGAATGGAAACCGGTTAGCAACATACTGAATACCAATAGTACCTGAACTTTCAGCAGGAGACATTACTAGTGTAGGCACTAGGTTGACTAGTAGCTTTATATCCGAAAAGCAATTTTATAAATTAGCACCACTTGAAACTCTGCCAGTTTTTATACGTCGACAACAGACGACTGATACACAGATCGTCACATAAATTCTAATTGTACCACCGTTCAATGAGACTGCGTGAGTGGAGGCCGATCGATTTTATGAAATAGGCACCTCCTCATGTTATTACCGTTCGCTTCTCATTTTATATTTAATAGGCGACGATGTGTTTCGTTCACAAGCTCAAGAGGGCGACACCTTGACACACGTCTTCGGGGTAGCCATGTCAAGAGTTTCTTTGAATTTATTTGAAAAGTTTTTACCTGTCTACCAAACCCCATCAAAACGATAAACTGTTAGAAGTTCCGTTAGTTTAAACGTGTACATGTTAATTTTAGAAGCTGTCGTATAGTGAGGCATGCAGCATGTGGTCACGTGACCACGCGGCACTAGTCGTGGTCATATTTTGCACGCGATCAATAAAGGCATTAATTAAGAATACGTTATGCGGTCCGATGCTGCGATAACGACGGACGGGAACACTTCGCTATAATCAACAACGATCCTTTCAATGCACAAACGTTTCAATCAGATCAAAAGTCTTCCTCGTGACTGGACAGTATAATCACTGCACTAGATAACGAAATGAAAGTAACATCAACGTTAATTCGAGATTAATATGAGCAATGAATCGGTAAACAAGATAGTGCATAAATAAGTGCATTAATGTTGGCGTAGGTAAGTGCAATGAGCCAATGAATACAGTGTTGTCTACTCGAGTATCACCTTCATGAATTACAGGAGGAGATTAACCGTCCAAGAGTAGATACGTGGGACACTCAGAAAGTTTTGCGAAACTAAAAAAAAATGTTCTATACGTACATATATTTTTATTAAATCTTTTCAAAGTACTTTCCACCAGCCTCTATACAAAGATTCATGCGCCTAAACCAGTTTTCAAAACACTTTTTCCAGTCCGCCGCAGACACCTCGTTTACAGCCTGCTCGAACGCAGCCAGCGCATCTTCCGGCGACGAAAATTGTATCCCTTTGAGCTGATTTTTTATTTTTGGGAATAAAAAGAAGTCACACGGTGCTAGATCAGGGCTGTAAGGAGGGTGACCCAGGAGTTTGACTGGCGTGCTGTCCAGGAAGTCCCTCGTTTTGAGTGCGGTGTGCGCAGGTGCATTGTCGTGGTGGAGCAGTAGCCCGCGGAGCCCTGTGTTTGGTCGCTTGTTGATTATAACAGAGAAAACTTCTGGCAAACATTTGGTAGTATACCATTCGGCATTAATGCTTCTTTGATCCCGTAAGGGAATTGATACCAAGTGGCCAGTCAAATTAAAAAAGCTAGCGATCAAAATCTTACCCCCGCTTCTAGATCGCTTCACTTTGGTAGGCGTTGGCTCATTTTGAAACACCCAAACAGTCGACTGGCGCTTGGTTTCTGGGTCGTATTGATAAATCCAGGACTCATCACCTGTAACGATGTCGTAAACACGCCGAGACGAGCCTGCTTCAAATTTGTTAAGCATATCACGGCACCATTCCACCCGGGCCTGCTTCTGAGCATCGGTGAGGTTGTGCGGCACCCAGCGTGATACTATCCTCCTCACGCAAAGATGGCTGTGTAGAATCTCGTGAACGCTTCCCGATCCAATCTTCAATATGTGTTGAATCTCCTGATATGTAATTCGCCTATTGTCTTGGATTAAATTTTTCACTGCTAGCACGTTTTCTTCGGTAACAGCCGTCAAAGGGCGACCGCTTCTTTCGTCATCCCCCAAAGTTGGTCGACCGCGCTTGAATTCGTTATACCAACGATACACGGTTGCCTTGGAAGGGCCTTCATCCATGAATGCCATTTGAAGTCTATCGTACGATTCATCCGGTTTCAGGCGACACTTGAAATCGTATAAAATCATAGCTCTAAAATGTTCCCGGCGCAGATCCATATTTCAGTGAGACACAATACTTTGAATTAACTCGCAAAAAATGTGGAGGGAAATTTTGAAATTGGAACTTACTTATTTTTACTTATAAATAATCATATTTTCGAAAAACATTATAACTGGCCAGTCTCCCATATATAAAAACTTTTTTTCGCAATACTTTCTGAGGGGCCTGGTATCTAGGATGGGACTAGCGAGCGAGGTCAATGCACAACAAATTATGAGCCACCTGCGTCGATTGGCCGGAGCAGCGAGTGGGCGCACCAACTGTTCGCAGAATAATCACTAATTAGTACACAAGGCCGCGAGGGATCGAACAGAAGATCGCCGAGGTCCTCATATTTGGTACAAACAATTACATCGACGGCTCCTGTTAGATCTTTCTCTTGCTTTCGCCGCCATCGTTAATTCACGATTTTAGGTTCTGCGGCCTTCATAATTATTATCAAATGACATAAAGAGGGTAACATTTCACATTAGACCTACGAGTTATCATTAGTCTAAAATGAAGTACAAAAATATGCTTTTTATGTAATGCCGCACAGCATATAATGATCATATCTGTGCTTTTTGCATCGCTACGATAATACAATTTTATGACTGTGCCAGTACAAACATACAAAGCTATTATATTGCAAAGAATAGTCGCCATTTAATTCGTATGAATTAATTTTATTTTATTATGAATGCGAATTCATGGTGTTTATCAATGAAACCTTTTCAGACTGGTTCAAATAAAACAGTCAGTGAGATTCCGTTTCGGTTGGCTGGCTGCCACTGTCATTTGTGATAGTGATCTGATCTGGCCTCACACAGGACATCAATACAGCTGCCACGCTGCTGTTGTTCTAATTCAGGTTTAGGTACATTCAGCTCGCGCCGATCGATGATATCTACCTGTGAAACACGCCGTAGTTCAGGCGCTGGGAACCAATCCGTCTATAGTGCCGCATGCTATACATGTTTCAGGCTCGATCAACTTTGAACTTCATCATTATTATTAATTCAATTATTAATGTGCGCCACGAAAATTATTTCAACTTTGTCGTTTTGAAGCTTTGATGTGTCATTGGTGTCATTGTCATGTCATACCTACTGTCAGTTTGAGAAAGCCAATGAAACATTTTTTTAATCCTGTGTTAAAACCTATTCAATGTGGATTTGGGCCAAAATGTATGTACTTTCTTCGCGCTTCGCCATTATATAAGTATTCACAAAGTCTTCCGAACAAAATGATCAAATTATTCGATAAACGCTAACATTCATCCTAAATGTGGCCCTGGATGACCGAGCGAGCCCAGCAAGCCAGACTACCCATTCGCTTTGCTGGGCTCGGAATCCGCAAATATTTCTTGTATAACAAGAAATATTTGTGGATGCCCACAGCACCGAAAAGTTAACCACAAAAATCTTGTGACCATCACTGGTTAACTGTGAAGAGCTGTACTCGACCGACGCAGTGAACGCCTGGAAAATGACTTATTTTCCCAGAGACAGTAGGATGAGCCGCTCTGCAGGTTGGTACGGAATAAACTTATGAATACGTCCACCAATACTGCTAAGCGTGCTGGCGGGCACGCTTAGCAGTATTGGTGGGAGAATGGGAGTCGGGCCTCTGGCTACACACACTACCGTCACCCAACATAGGTATTATGTTGAGTGGCAACACCTTCCGGATCAATACATGTCTGCGTTTGGATGCTCCTAATTGAGCTCCACACGTCAATGTGGGAAAGCAGTCGACCGCCTCGGGCACCATGGCCTATCCTGCAGTAGGAGCGCTGGTCGGCTAGCACGGCACGCCAGCATTAATGACATCATACGTCGGGCTCTTGTCACCACTTTGGGTGCCAGCTGTTATAGAACCCAATGGCTTGGCACGCGACGATGGGAAGAGACCAGACGATAATGACTTGGAAGTTGGGTAGGCCTTTGGTGTGGGATGCAACATGTGGAGACACCCTTGCGCCATCCCATCTTCTTAGCACTGCGGGATGTGCTCGGGTGGCTGCTGCTGGTGCAGAAAACATCAAACGGCGCAAATACAACAACAATATATATTTGAGCCGTTTGCGGTTGAAACATTAGGTCCATGAGGTCCGAGTGCTCATCGAGTTTTAATAGATGTAGCAAACGGTTAGTCGACTCTTTACGTAACCAGATGGCTGGGCTTTTCTTCGACAAGAGAATCAGTATTGCCATCCAACGTGGCAAAGCTGCCAGCGTTCTGGGCACTTTTCACGTTGATAGCGATGTGGAAGATTTTTTTGACGCCCAATGAGCCCCACCCGTTTTATTCGCGTTTGTAGTTTTATTTAAGTTTATATAAAGGTAGTTCTAATAATAACTAAGTATTAATAACTAAGTGTTAATTAAGTATTTTTTTACTATCTAAATTTTGTATCTATGTAAATAAATTGACTATGCAATTAAATTGAAACATCATATTCTGAATTCTTATCGTGTATCTACTCGTAGTGAATTTAATTAATGTTTTTTTAATTAATGAACGGGTAACTGTAAAACAGTTACATATAAGTAACAGTTAACTGAGTGAAAATAATTTCAATCACGAAATATCAACGGTAGTTTATAAGACGACGGGTTGTAGATGTGGTTATTAACCTGTCTGTGATGTAAAATCCATGTGATTTCGCAAAAAAAACGTGATTTTATGAAACAGTAAGCAGCACTAATTGAACTTCTGTTAAACCATTCAAGGTTAATAAACGTGAGTTTGTGAATGTAACTAATATACATATTAGTTACATGCAAAGTGCAAGCATCCGTCACGGATTACGTGTAAAGATGGCATAAGCCATTCACGACTAAACGTACTAGACGATAATTAATATTTATAGCTGCAACTATGTATATACAACTGTTTATCTAGACGGCGGGCAGACACCAGCCTTCCGGGATAACCTTGCAGTCACAGGAAAGCTATTGTAATGCATTCCGTGTTATTTCCTACAACCTATGATGACCTAGTACTTCTAAGTAGCAACTTATTCGGGCATCCTACTATGCTTATGTCGAGGTTAGTGTATGAATTATTTATATGAGCACCTGTATTGAATCTAGATTCTTGAATACACTCCCTATTTGGAAGTATCAATATCATTGATCTCACTCACAGCTGTGGGGCTGATGAAGCAGCTAATGAAATGGTATTACTAGCCTATTGAGGTCTGTTATGAACACCTAAGTATTATACAATTTTGTTGATGCATGCTACGCTGCATATAATTATTAGGCAAGCCTTGTTTGCATATTGTACCTAAGGATTCAATGTCGTATAATAAATATTTGTATACAAATGTCATTACATAAACTATACGTTGTTTAGTAATGATTAATTACGGCCTTCAAAAAAAAAATGGAAAACAAAAATGTAATATAGGTACCCAAATCACATATTGTTAAAGAATATTTGCCGTATGTTTTTTGTATATAGGTATTCTTTAATTGTTATCGGCGACCATGGTTATTTGCCTTGAATCCCGAAGCGCCTCGCTTGCACCATTAGCACATAATATACTTTTGAATAGAAATAAAAATTATGACAAGTTTGAGTAATGAGTTTGTACCTTTAAACTAAAGAAACTGTTGTCGTTAACTACTGATAAAGGATATTGCTACAAACGATAAAATAAACGTAGAATATTGTCCTTTAAAATGATAACTAGACAAGAACAGTGCCAAATTACAAAACCTATACAGGGCAAACACGACATTTCTAATACAAAGAAAAGCCGGTGTTTCTAGTTTACGGCTGATTTACATCGGGCCGATAGCAGCGACCGTCGTAATTAGATAAGTTAGCGCTGACCTGTCACCGGCAGAGGCCACAATGAGCTGACCTGCTTAATCTGCTGTTAGAAAACACACGCCTAAGAGGTTAGCATCAACGATAATGACAGGAATTGTAGACTAAAGTGCCTTCACTGGGAGACCCAAAAAGCTAACTCTGAGCGAGAAGAGAACGGGAGACGATTGATTGGCGAACAAACTATGAAAGAAGAAGACCCGAAACGAGTGGGTAGAGTAACAACTTAAATAGAAGAGATGCAAAATTTAAGAATATTCTAAAAGAAGTCGGCATGCATTTAGATTCGTAGGATGAAGCGGATCTAGTAGTCGATGATCAGGCAACACGCGTTCGTAAGCGATGCAGCAATTATTGATGAAAGTGAAATTAGCTGATGTTCAAGGTGATTGCCGAAGTGAATTACTGCCATGGCATAATCCAGCTGAGGCCAGAATTGATGTACATAACATTTGATCGGAGGTCACTATTATTGGAAAAGATGGCGAAAGAGTGACCTTGTGGATGCTGTTGTAAGTGTCCTGGATACTAAACGTGTGGAATGAAATCCTTAGAAACAATCATCATTTTCTGATTATTATAATAGATATGATCATGACTGTTCATCAAATTGTCATCTAGATAATGTGATTGTTTCAGAAGTCTTGGACAATTGCGAGAACGCATAGAGATGCGCACGTGTGTACATAATGCCTATTCACCCATGCAGAGCCATAATGTGTAAAACGTCATACAATCATATTCTAAGTTCAAGATACTGATATCGCCAAGTAACTGATGAATAACGTTCATCAGTTACTTGGCGATATCAGGAACTACTATCGACTGAAATGTAGGATTCCATTTATTCAAATGATCGATATAGGTGAAAAGATCGTAGGGGTCAAATTGAAATATATTTATTTATTAAAACTTTATGCATAAGTAAAGAGCCCTGTGCAAAGATGGAGATAATGCCATGAGATTTCGAAGATTGCTTAGAAAGGACAATTGTTGCCTCCTAAGTAGTTATCATAAATATATTCAACTACGTTACTATATCGATAGGCTCGCCTCTTATCACTACATAATCAAATGACGTTAACGTGGAACTATTAATAGCTTCTAGGTAAGGTCAATGCACACTTGACACGTTGAAGAAAAATCAATATTACGGTAACACTCGTTTGCGTCGAGAAACTCCAACTACATATATAGTTCAACTAACCCGAAAAATTGGCCGAATCTTGGCGACTTGTCAAGGAGGGAAATTTGAGAGGAGATTCAAGCAAAAACTTTTCTGATTAGGGAACAAGGAAACTTGGATTTTACTTCGGGGAAACGAGATTACGACACCAATAGAAAAAGCAGTAAAATATTTGGGGGAAAAACTGTAATTGCTTCGAGGAAATATCTGTGCGTACTTTTTCAAATTGAAATAGTGGAATGTTTTAATTGGAACGGTATCTGCCTCCAAAAAAATACGATCGTTCGTTTTTGAACATACTTGGCTTCAGCTAAGGTCGTTCAACTCAAGTGGTATGTTACAGTCAAAAACTTTAATATTAGTAGGTGTACCAGATACAATTTCGAGAGGCATACAATTACAGAATGCCACATGCCACCTTTATAAGTCTTCTCACATCTGCCAAGCGCTTTATGTTCGGGTCAACTTTCAGCTTTGCTGTGGCTGCATGTTATTGTTGCAGCATAATTTATGGAAAGAATAACATCGGATACCTACTTGGGCATCAATTTCGTGTATTGACCGTTCATTCACAAACGCGAGAATTTACCTACTGTTCTACGTAAATGTATGTGTATGAGGCAAAGATGATTATGTATGTGTATAGGAAAAGAAGCAGAACTTGGCAACAAATGGTAATGAATGCAATTTATCATGCTATGGTAGTTTTTTTGTATCATTAATAAATAAGAAATACATCAGTTGTCTTTAGTAATAAGCATATTTAAGAGTATAGTTTAACCTGTGTGCGTGTATGACCTGATGTATGAATGTAAATAAAGCGTAGAAGGTATCACAGTTGGCGTACTGAAGTTGCTTTGGAAAAGGGCGTGAGTATATGAGTTTTGTTTAAACAACACACTATCCAGTTCTTTGTTTAAAGATTCATTATAAAAAATAACAATTGTTATTAAACATATAAGATAACAAAATAAATAGCAAAGACCTGTATACTGAAAAAAAATACAATATTTATTCAATTCAACCTAATTGTGGCGGCTTGTTGCTAGGGTCATGTTTTCGATTGAAAAAGAGTAAACAGTCATTGCTGATTTATCTATTGGCTATTATAACAATTGGATGATTTGCTCTATATCGTAAAACGACAGTTTAAACACCCGGAGACAAGCACATACACACACAACGGATCGGGTGTCAGATTCAACTGAAACTTTGACTCAGTGTAGATAAAAGTTGACTAATATTGTTAAGGATGGACCTTTGAACATCAGCGTCCTTATGAGGATACAATTTATATGGAAACCAATAATAATCAGTTTTAGGAAATATGGTGCATTTGTGACGTATGTACAGGTAATTAACCGATCCATCTCCAAATGTTCGTCACAAAATGTCTTGGAATTTAGTCTTTAATATGGTAGCCCGAGTATGATAGATAGCCTAATATAATTTGTGTGGAATATGTGCATCCCTGAATAACTACAAACTTAAATTAATTAATTCACTGACTTGAATAAAAACACTGGCTCAACCACAGAACAGATAAAAGAGGAACCTCTTTTATCTGTTCTGTGGGCTCAACCAACAAAAATTTTAGCACACGGGTTCCTTATACTTACAGGTCGGATACGTTTTCATTTATTGTCAATTTTTCAGCGACTGCCACAATCCATGAAAGAGAACAACTTCCAGGGGGTTACCATAAGCTCTTAGAGCAAGGTTATTACGAGTGTGCGCAAGGGATAGATGTATATGACTTGTATACATCTATCCCTATTTAGGGACTCGTACCCAAAAGGTAAAAACGGGACCCTATTACTAAGACGCCACGATCTGTCTGTCCGTCTGTCACCAGGCTGTATCACATGAACCGTGATAGCGAGACAGTTGAATTTTCACAGATGATGTATTTCTGTTGCCGCTATAACAACAAATAGTAAAAACAGAATAAAATAAATATTTTAGTGGTTGTAGTCCATACAACAAACGTAATTTTTTTGCCGTTTTTTGCGATAATACTACGGAACCCTTCGTTCGCGAGCCTGACTCGCACTTGGCCGGTTTTTCTCAATCGCACCATGATAGTATTGGCACATCATGGTACGAGGACAGTACCCATTGGACCAATAGAGAAATCGTGAAACTTATGTTATGCGAACACAATGTAATAGCTGATTATCTTTTTAACCGACTTCCCAAAAATGAGACGGTTCTCAATTTGAATGTCTATATATTTTTTTATTTATGTTCGGGCATAACTTCGTCATATATAAAAGGGTAGGCAGTGGTGGCCGAATTGAATGGTAACCTCGACTTACAATTTGTAGGTCGTGGGTTCGAGCCCAGGTAGGCGCTTTACTTTGTATACATTATTTCATCACCACTGCTCTCAAAACGGTGAAGGAAAACATGGTGAGGAAACCGGTAGATATGTCTTTTAACCAAAAATTCGAAGACATGTAACATCCACCAACCCGTACTGGGCCCGCGTGGATTACGGCCCATTCCCTCTCACAGAGAGGAGGCCTGTATCCCAGCAGTGGGAACACTAAAACTATTAAAAGGCTGATGATGATATAAAAGGATTAGAAAATTATTTTTTGTTCGAAATGGTCCCATTTAAATTTGGTAAAAATCTGATCAAGAACTTCGAAGATATACAACAGAACCCTTCAATAAATAACGGCAAATCTCTCGGGATTACTGCAATCGTATGTCTGTTTATTGTTTACACCACTTCATCATACCATCACGCCAGTATGCTCTAAAAGAGTACGCAGCTGTGTGCAGTTCACCCTGGTACACTCTCCTTCCACCGGTTATGTTCACATCACATCACATCATCAGCCTATTAATGTTCCCACTGCTGGGACACAGACCTCCTCTCTATGAGAAGGAATGGGCCGTAATCCACCACGCGGGCCCAGTGCGGGTTGGTGGATGTCACATATCTTCGAATTTTTGCTTCTAGGACAAGCCGGTTTCCTCACGATGTTTTCCTTCACCGTTTTGAGAGCAGTAGTGAAGAAATAATTTACACAAAGTAAAGCGCCTGCCTGGGCCCGAACCCATGACCTACAACTTGTAAGTCGCGGCCGATACCACTGAGCCACCACTGCTCTCTTATGGCTCGGTTATGTTTAAGTTACATGTTATTCGGGTAATCTATTCTGGAATCACTGTGGGCATTATAGGTACCTTACTATAGAACTTGTCCATTATGTACAGTCAAGGGTCAAAAGTGCAGTCATACTCTCCCAAAACTCAAATGGCTATTTCATGTAGCAGGAGTTAAATTATCCACAACTGATTTAATATTTTGTATAGAAATTAAAGTATAGATTATTCCAACTAACCGCGAAAAGTTGAAATTCTGTTGACTACAAAAAAAATGCCTTTTCTGTTTTGGTAGAGTGTGACTGCACTTCTGACCCTTATACCCTAAAAAGTAAAAATAAAAAACATTTTAACAAAAAAATAAAACCGACTTCTAAAGCAAACCCTAAATAACAACAAATTACATTTTTTCTGAAGTCGGTGTCTAAAAACGAAATAAAGTAGGTACAAAAGACATCGACTTCGGAAAAAAATAGTTATTTGTTGTTATTTAGTGTTTTGCTTTAGAAGTTGGTTTTATTTGAGATACACGGAGGGGTTAAAACTAAGTCTCCGGCAGGGAAATCCACTCCTTAGCTGTGCGCAATATGAAAGTATTCGCAAAACGCTTTGTGCGTATGGGTGGGATGTCCACCATGTACCGATGGCACATTGCTGTACATCTTGTAGTCCGATGATGGAAAGGGCAAGACGGAAACAAATTGAGCAGTTACATCGCACACTCCCCGAAATGTAACCGATAAAATACCGACAGGCTGGCAACTCGGCGTCGATGCTCGAGGCTGCAGCTTTGAAGCAACCAGTACATCTTTGCCAAAAAGCCTGATGATTTTGTTGACGGGATTTTCGTCATTTCGTTGCTGTGGGATCGATGATATATTATGTTTTGCTATAAGTTTTAACTGTAGGCAACTGCTATCGGAAAGCCTTTTATATTTAGTTGCCTGCCATCCATTTTACGATGTCGTAAAAGTAGCTCCTCACACCCTTATCTTGATATTACAGTGATTTGCTGTTGCTAAGTGCTGTCCAATGTGTAAATTGTTCAATACTGGTAATGGGTTTGGCACTAAGTTACTCTGTCGATAACACAACATAACATAACATAATATCACGCGTGTAGTCTCCGAAGAGCTGAGCAGAGGCGCACGTATGGTGACTAGATAATTATAAAATACGAAATATCGAATGTCGACTTAAAACTTTTTTTTAAATCTTATAATTTCTTGCAATGACAAGAATATTTACTTTTACTTAAAGTATCATAATAGGGTTTAAAGTATGAAATTGCCGTTTTATTGTAATAGGTACTTCGAATTGACTCCTCAAAAATCTCAAACCATGAAGGTTCTATACCTTCATGGTTTGAGATTTTTGAGGAAAAAGAGGGGTGTTATAAGTTTCACGTGTGTTGCTGCGTATCTGTGTATCTGTGTATCTGTGTGTCTGTCTGTGGCATCATAGCGTCCAAACGGGTGAACCGATTTCGATTTAGTTTTATTTGTTTAAAAGGTGACTTAATCGAGTGTTCTTAGCTATTTTTGAATAAAATCGGTTCCGCCGTTTAAAAGTTATGGGCGTTTTACTGATTGAATCGGAGTGTTTTCGCAAGATATCGTGTGACTTACTACTAGTAGGCTTTAAGCACCATGCTGGTGACTTATTTTGTTCTTTGTGATAGGTTGGTAGGGTATTTGTGAATGATTTTTATTTATGATTTTCTTTTCTTTTTCGCTGCAACACACACACATTTTAATTCACTATACACTTATTCTTCTATTATTTCATTGTACATTATTTATTTACACTTTATACACATCCTATTGTATCACCTAAGTCAAATATGTATAAATTATATTTTTTATTTTATTTTGTTGCCCACGTCCGTGTGTCGCTGCGGGGCGCGGGGTGCCAACTGAAAACCAGCGCTGGATGTCTGACGCCCAGCAAAAGCTGAGTTGGTAACCCTTTCGGTATGGGCACGTTCAGCGCAATTTGTCTTTGCATTTCTTTTTTGTCTTTTACTCCATGTTTGTTGCTGTTGTGTTGTGCCTGTGTCGAATAAATATATTTCTTTTGTATTCTATTCTATTCTTTCTATTCATAATAACATGTTCAATAGATTGCCGATCGAAGCGTATCTACTATGTACCTACTAGATTAAAATTATGTAGCATGAAATAAAAAGGTGTCGGGAGGAAATTTTACTTGTAAAAAATGTGCAACAATTCGATTATCGACTTTCAGTTGTTTTTTTTTATTCATCTTAGATAAGAAAGATGGATACTGTGGTATTTATTAAAGATCTACTTACGTTTCATAACACTCCACAATCCATTTTCACATCTTTTGATATCGCATTAATTTGTGTAACTCATTTTTATATATATTCTTTGTATTATTACATCTGGAAAGCATATTTAGTTATTTCTGACTGTTTTAAATATCTAAACTTAAATTATATTCGTAATTTATAATTCTTCTTGTAATATTTTTCTACTGTGACGTTTTATCTGACATGACAAATGTCTGTCTATTTTATTTTCTTAAAGCCATAGACATACCATAGGTACCATGGACTATAATACCTAGACCTTTCCTTAAGCTAGTTGTACATTATTGTAAGGTCAGAGCAGACTGACCCGCTTTTGTAAAGCCGTTTTTATTCGCTCTGTTCTGATTGAGATTTGAATTTGAAATTGAGAAGAGATGGCAGATCGAATGAAAAACGGGCTTCAGTTCTTTTTAGTCTTGGAACTGGTCTGAACGCGGACAGTGGTGGATATACTGTGTACTAGAATACGAAGTGTATTTTTCGACTCTTGAACTCTTAAAAACGGTGAATTATCCGCTTATGTAAAAACTATTATTGTTTGAAGTGCACCAGTTAATATATATATATTTTGTGTGGTTCCCGAGAGCATTATTTCCTGAGACTTACCCTCAACGGCCATCTCGTGACATCAAAGGCCTCGCTGTTTGGCGTATTGAGCCATAGCCGGCCTCCACACACCTCGGAGCCTACGTATTTACCCGTTTGCCTGATTATCCGTCCTGCTATCTACTCTACTGCTTACCTGACTGATTTCCTGGCTTGACCACCTACCCGTGGTGTCTGCTGACCTGCCTACCTGCCCGATTGCCTGCAAGTCCGTCGTGGTGCCTGCTCACCTGCCTACCTCGGGCATTCCACGACTTCCTGCCCGACCTACGGTTAGCTGCCCACGACGTCTGAAGCCGGCCTAAAGTTTATACTGCTATATCCATTTTTTTTTTTTTTTTATCTTTTTAACTTAATTTTTATTAACGTGGCTTACGTATAGCTCTCCGGCGCTATACGTAACGCTACAGTTTGGCGCCCAACTTTTAAATAATTAGGCGCAACGTTGTTTTTGCGCCCAATTTTATGTACTCACCCCATCACCCACACTCTACTTACTTACTACACTTTTTTTTAACGTGGGCTCGACCTTTCATCATCCTTCTCAAAATTCTAAAACATACTTGCACAAGTACATAAGCTTACTTTTGGTTTCTCATTCAGGCCCTCATGTCATCATCATCTTTTGCTAGCACTTTTACTCCTTCAATTATCTAAACCTATTAGGCAATAATTTTTATCCCTATTTATGTTTTCTCTTAGTTTATTTTTTCTCTAGAGCGGTCTGCACAACTCAGAAAGCCTTATGTGCAAAGAGCGGTCCCGTAACTCTTTAAAAATAAGCCAAATGCGTGGACTCTTCTTAAACTTCTTAAATCCCTTGAATCTTATTCTTAAAGAATGAGGTGTTATTTTAGAGCGGTTTGCATAACTCGGAAAGCCTTATATGCAAAGAGCGGTCCCGTAACTCTTTAAAAATAAGCCAAATGCGTGGAGTCTTCTTAAATATATTTTTTTCCCTTTTGTATCCTTCCCTCTTGTATCCTTCCCTCTTGTATCCTTCCCTCTTGTATCCTTCCCTCTTGTATCCTTCCCTCTCAAACCTAGTTCCCTCTCAACCTAGTTCCCTCTTATAGACTTGAGAGTTCCCTCTTATAGACTTGAGACTTCCCTCTTATAGACTTGAGACTTCCCTCTTATAGACTTCAGTCCTCCTCCTCTTTGAGTTCCTCTTGTTTAAATAAATAGTTTCTTAAAGGGTTTTCAAACAGGTGCGGGTAACGACACCTATTAAAAATAAATAAGCCTTCGTTATATCTTAATAAATATTTCCTTGTGGAGTATACGTCATTGAATGTGAACTATATCCCCTAACGTGTGATTGAATGAGAGTGTTTGACGAAAGTATGAAAGATGTTGTGTGATAGAGCAAGGATTATATTTAAACCTCAAAATTTTCTTCTAGTTGAAAATTTTTCTGGGGTCATCGGGGAAATGTGGTATTTATTAAAGATCTACTTACGTTTCATAACACTCCACAATCCATTTTCACATCTTTTGATATCGCATTAATTTGTGTAACTCATTTTTATATATATTCTTTGTATTATTACATCTGGAAAGCATATTTAGTTATTTCTGACTGTTTTAAATATCTAAACTTAAATTATATTCGTAATTTATAATTCTTCTTGTAATATTTTTCTACTGTGACGTTTTATCTGACATGACAAATGTCTGTCTATTTTATTTTCTTAAAGCCATAGACATACCATAGGTACCATGGACTATAATACCTAGACCTTTCCTTAAGCTAGTTGTACATTATTGTAAGGTCAGAGCAGACTGACCCGCCTTTGTAAAGCCGTTTTTATTCGCTCTGTTCTGATTGAGATTTGAATTTGAAATTGAGAAGAGATGGCAGATCGAATGAAAAACGGGCTTCAGTTCTTTTTAGTCTTGGAACTGGTCTGAACGCGGACAGTGGTGGATATACTGTGTACTAGAATACGAAGTGTATTTTTCGACTCTTGAACTCTTAAAAACGGTGAATTATCCGCTTATGTAAAAACTATTATTGTTTGAAGTGCACCAGTTAATATATATATATTTTGTGTGGTTCCCGAGAGCATTATTTCCTGAGACTTACCCTCAACGGCCATCTCGTGACATCAAAGGCCTCGCTGTTTGGCGTATTGAGCCATAGCCGGCCTCCACACACCTCGGAGCCTACGTATTTACCCGTTTGCCTGATTATCCGTCCTGCTATCTACTCTACTGCTTACCTGACTGATTTCCTGGCTTGACCACCTACCCGTGGTGTCTGCTGACCTGCCTACCTGCCCGATTGCCTGCAAGTCCGTCGTGGTGCCTGCTCACCTGCCTACCTCGGGCATTCCACGACTTCCTGCCCGACCTACGGTTAGCTGCCCACGACGTCTGAAGCCGGCCTAAAGTTTATACTGCTATATCCATTTTATTTTATTTTTTTATCTTTTTAACTTAATTTTTATTAACGTGGCTTACGTATAGCTCTCCGGCGCTATACGTAACGCTACAATACTTCGAAAATTCAAGTGATTTTTGAATACGAGTTCCGACGCGGCAGAAACAGCTTGAAATATCAATGTTGCGTTTGGAGAGGGGACTGCTAATGAACGCACTGAGCGATTTTGGTTTAAACACTTTCGTGATGGAAACTTTGATTTGAAGAACGAACCACGTGGAAGACCGCCCACTCAGGTGAATAACAATGAATTGAAAGAGATGGTGGAAGCCGATCCGAGCCATACTATTCCGGAGTTAGCGGCATGGTTTAGCGTTACTCAACAATATTGACTCATTAGCGTCAAACCAATAAAATTAAAAAATATTAAAAATGGGTGCCTCATGATTTGACTGATCTGCAGAAAGAAACGCGTGTTGAAACTTGTGTTGCCTTGTTGAATCGATACAGAAATGAAGGAATATTGGATCGAATTGTGACATGTGATGAAAAGTAGATTCTTTACGATAACCCTAAGCGAAAAATGCAATGGCTGACCCCAGGTCAAACGCCGCAACAGTGTCCTAAAGCAAAGCTTACCAATAAAAAGTTATTGGTAACTGTTTGGTGGTCTCAGCATGGTGTTATTCACTATAGCTTTCTCTGATCTGGTCAAGCAATAACGGCAGATGTCTACTGTGTCGAACTCCGAACAATGATAGCAAAACTAGCAGTGGAACAGCCCCGACTCATAAATCGATCTTCACCATTATTGCTCCATGATAACGCGAGACTCATACAGCACGAGAAACCGTTTTAACTCTACAGGAACTGCAATTAGAAACCATTCGTCACCCTCCGTATTCGCTAGAACTTGCTCCAACGGACTAACATTTTTTTCGCGATTTGGACAATTTTATACGTGATAAAAAGTTTTCTTCTCAGGAGGCAGTACAAAATGCTTCACACAGAATCTAGATCACCAGAGTCCTATCGCAAAGGCAAACATTACCTTCCTATTCGATTGCAGCAATGTATAGATAATAATGGTAATTATTTTGATTAAATAAATATGTTAACTTAAAAAAAGCTAACTAAAAAGTCGTAAACAAGGAAAAAATCATGCTGTGCAGTCGGAGGATACATATTCGCGGGCTGGCTGACCAAAATCTGGTGTATCCTCCGCCTGCACAGCATGATTTTTTCCTTGTTTACGACTTTTTAGTTCGCTTTTTAAGCAGTCGGGTTTTTTGATTTTTTGAATTAAGTTTTTTTATTTATAATTTTTTAGTTAGTTTTTTTCGAATTAGATTCATTTAAACAAATGTGTTATATATTTTTTAAATCACCTCTTAAAACCCTTTATTTTGATACCCCACACGATGGGTTTGGAAGAAAAAAAAAATTGGGCCCCCACAATATGGCACCCAAAATCCGCAATTTTTCTATTGTCCAATTTTAATGTAGCCTATGACACTTGCAGGGTTAAGACGAATCGATTGACGTATGAATCATCAAAATCGGCCAACGCGTTTGGTCTCTGGAACGCCATATAGGAACAAACATACATACAGACATACATACATAGACTGATAAGCACATTACCCTCCTCAGTCGGATAAAAAGAAAACTAATTTCAATTTTTCAATACAAATCGGCAATTTCATACTTTAACCTCTAATATTATATTATTTTAATTATTATAAATGTGAAGGCTATGTGGATAATTCTCCTATTTTTTTTGTTTTTAATTTTTCTCAGTTAGTTTTAGTCATGGTCTGGCAGTTTGAGTAATTAATGCGACCTACCCGAATGTCCTTTCTTTAGTATTGTTCGTCGAATCGTTGAGCTCCTTAATTTCTCAGTTGAGCTGCTCGGTTATTGACAAATGCGTGCACTGACTGGACAGGTCCACTCAATCTGGCTGGTTCTTTCCTCAAAAGACCATTTCAGACATCAGCCTACATGGTCTTCACATGGTCTAACCAAGATTTTGTCTGGACTATAGAAGAGGCTGTGACCTCTGAGTGGTCAGATAGGAAACGCCGACCTTATCTAGTTTTAAAAAATACATATGATCGACATGCAAAGTCTTCAACTTACAGAAATAAAATCATTTATCATTTATACAATGTAGTGTATTTTACCCATTGGTATATTTTATCTATGTAAATAGCCCATTATTTATTTATTTATTCATTATATCCTACTGCCGGGTGGAGGTTTCTACCCAACAGCAGTTTTTCCTCACATGACTGTTTTGTGCTGTTGCTGGCCAGTCCTTTGAGTAAGAATCAAGTTCATCTATCTTCCTTGTTTATGGTATAAAAGTTATTAAATACCAGGAGAAGTAGTGATTGGATATAAACATCTACGTATATAGGTAGGTGCATACTCAGGCGCAGTGGTTTATAAAACTCTCCATAGGTAAGTTGCTATCAGAAGTCAGTACTGCCCGCGCGAATAAAACGAAATGATAAAAAAACCAATAAAACAATTACTGAAAACTAAATCTTAATAACATACAGTCATTATATTGCTATTAATTAGGTATTTTTGTTTTCACTATTAATTAATCTTGCGGCTTTAATTTAATGTTTATTTTATTCATTTTGTTATTTTTCTGTACCCATGAAATTATACTTAGTACCACTTAGTACCATAATGAAATCTTTATGACATTTGTTAGAAGATCTAAGTGCCTAAAGGTTTTTGTATTTCACTAATTGCATTTTTGTGGTCACACAAATGTCCACGTAACTAAATCGTCTAATTAATTTAGGGTGCTAATTAAGGCAGCTTCTTTAAAATGTCATTCTCGTCTGCAAATATATTTAGTTGTCTAATTAATTAATAGGTCAGCGACAAACTTTTAGCGTCTAATAAATGGTTTATAAGCGACCATATATTGTAAAACAAGCTACTGTTAATATGACGCAACATGGTGATAATTCTTAAGCAACTAAATTTGTGATATGTCTACTCATTGCTAGCTTCTAATAAGTGTATCAACTTCATCTATAAAATAATATCAACGTACTCTAATTTCATAGAGTCACCTTTATTTTTATACTTTAGCATAAGTAATTGATGAGTGAATCTACTATATTTGAACATAAAATTTCCTTATTATTGTCATCAAATAATGGTCAATAAAAGCTATAATTTCATGTATTCGCCTATCTATTTATAATGTTACCATAAGTAATTGACTATTATACCTACCCAAATGAACATACAAAAAATAGGGTGGTATTTAATACTTTAACTGTAATTCCCCTTTTTTCAATCAAAATATTCGAAATTACTACCAAAAATACTGAATTGCACACTAAATTTGCTCATCAAATAAATGAATTATACTATACTGCTAGATCTTTAAAGCTTAACTGTTTTACTGAATAACTATCTGTTAACTAAAAGTAAATCTAATAATTCTTCGAGTGCAACAAAATATTTAAGTTTTAAGGGAGGGGGGGAAACGAAACAAAGTCGACGGAGCCCCGCTGCGCAGGGCTCCTATTTCTGTCTGCAGGGTCTAAAGTAACCTAACATGAAGGAGATGACGGGAGCTGAGTTCGCTCGCTTTGCTCGCTCACTTCAGCCCCCGTCATCTCCTTCGAACCTAACCTATCCGTGTCGGGGTGCCCTAAGCTCCCGAGCTCGCTTCGCTCGCTCTTGGACTAATTCACATTTATTTTATATTTAATTGAATAATTTGTGTGTTGCAAACTTTCACGAAAAAAGAATATGATTTATTAATTTAGTTGTTGAATGAAAAACTTTGATTGCTAATTTTGAGGCTGGAATTTGATTTTATTAGCAGACAGATGTTGAATCTCTAAAATAT
The DNA here is from genome assembly GCA_949775005.1 of Orthosia gothica. Classification (NCBI taxonomy): domain Eukaryota; kingdom Metazoa; phylum Arthropoda; class Insecta; order Lepidoptera; family Noctuidae; genus Orthosia; species Orthosia gothica. The sequence continues at coordinate 18,229,922 of OX459063.1, read as the reverse complement.
ATAAAGTAGCTCACTTACAACATTAGTCGCTGAGTTATCAAATCAGAAGTAAATATATTTATCGGTAGCTCGGAGTCATATTAATTTACGCTCGTAAATTGACGCTGGTTTTTTGATATTCTGTTGGAGTAGTAAAGATGATGAATTAATATAATTGAAGCTGTTCTATTAACTCGTCGCCCACATATAAAAAAAGACGCTAGGTTGCAGGTGCTAAAGAAAACTTTTGTTGCCGCACATATAATTTCCCATTAATTTATATTACTAAAAGTTTCATGGGATCGCTTCATGGTACGAGTATTATTTGGTACTTAAGATGACGTCTATCGCCAACGTCCTTAAGGGAATAAAACGCGCACTCGTTTCACATCCGCTTGACCCAAGATTTGGTAGTTTTTTGTACTTTCCTTTTTATTCTCTGACTAAAAAAAAAGCCTCAGATCATAATGTGAGTGAGATAATTAAATTGTCTTTGAGATGGTGTCGATTTCATTAACATACGCCCAGCGGTATTGGTGCGGTTGTCGTGTGTTAGTCCGTTTTAAACATAACTTTACAAATTAATTACACCATGTTATACCTACGAATAAAACTCAAAATTGTCTTAGATCAAATTATTAAGAAAATTATCTAATGTAACACATTTTTTTTTCAAAAACTTACGACTTGCCGTTTAGACGTGATTCTCATTTTAAAATCAGCTAGTCAGGGATATTACGCCTTAATATAAACTTCAAAACTGATATTATAGAGAGGTAGATTTTGTTTTTTAGGGTTCCGTAGTCAACAAGGAACCCTTATAGTTTCGCCATGTCCATCCGTCTGCCCGCAACTAAGCTCTTAGTACTAGAAACCTATAATTTGACATGTGGTAAAATGGAATCAAGTTTTTTATGGCACCTCCTGTACACGTAAAGTAAGGATGTTTTTTCCTCGTCTATCCCATGGTGTGTGGAATTTGTTGGACAGGCAATTTAAATATATTACGGTTCTGTGAAAATTAATTTTCGATTCAGGGATTCGTTTGCGTAACATTAAGCTTTAAATTAAAATTTTTGTCAGAGTCAGATGTGTCCTCCCTGCCAGCTAAATGTTTGCTTTTGGATATGTGAAAAAAATCATGACAGTAGTTTAAAACGAAATTAAAAGGAAAACTATAATAGCTAATTGAGAGCAGTATGGTGGCCCAGTGGTATCGGCCGCGACTTACAAGTTGTAGGTCGTGGGTTTTAGCCCAGGCAGGCGCTTTACTTTGTGTAAATTGTTTCTTTACCGCTGCTCTCAAAACGGTGAAGGAAACCATCGTGAGGAAACCGGCATGTCCTAGAACCAAAAATTCGAAGATATGTGACATCCACCAACCCGCACTGGGCCCGCGTGCTGGATTACGGCCCATTCCCTCTCACAGAGAGGAGGCCTGTGTCCCAGCAGTGGGAACATTAATAGGCTGATGATGTGAGGCTTTAAAAGTTTACTTTTATAGTAGACCAACTTATAAAATGTATGTGTGAGCCGCCGAAACAGTTTAAATGTTCATGAAACAACAAAAAGCCCTCTTTTTAGTCGGCATTATTGTGCAACTATTATTGCGCGTGGCCCGACACGCACTTGGCCGGGTTTTGTTTGTATTTTGTAAAAGGTTAAAGATTATTACATTAGACATAAGTATAACTGTGAAATGTGGGTGTACCCGGTGTACAGATGCGCCTGCGCGTGAACCTTCAGGAACGATGATTATACGACGATTACAAGGAAAAATAAATTCGCTGATGGAAGGCTATCGTTACTTGCTATAGGCTTCTTTTTATCCCGTAAAAACGAAGATCAGTTAAGCGTAATAAAAGTGTTGAGAATGATTCTTCATTCTAGATGAATTATTTGTTTACTCTTATTTTCGTCCGGTCCGCGGTACATGCCTACCTACTTCAGATAAGTGGATAATACAAGTAGTCACGCAATTTGCCGACAAAGCAAATTAATTGGAAGGCTTTCAGGAACCGGGGGCCAGATTCATTTAATTATCGGCGCAAGATGGGTTTTACCAAAAGTAATCGTATTAGTGGACCCGCAGCTTAATTTGAGAGGCACTATGCCCATACCTAGGTATTTTACAAAATTTCATCTAAATCTTTTCAGCGGTTTTAGCGTGAAAGGTAACAGACAGAAATACTTTCGCATTTATAATATTAGTATGGATTCATCATCATCCTTTTAAAGTTTTAACTGCTGGGACACAGGCATCCTCTCTGTGAGAGGGGATGGGTCGTAGTAATACACTTCGCGGGCCCAGTTAAATTCAATGTTTACATTCTACTGGAATCTTAAAGCTAATAATAATAATTATTATAATATCTTATATCCATACCTTTGCCATTACCAAAATAAATCATAATAAACAATTCTGTTGTTATTTTAATTGAAATATGAATTGAACTTGTTACATTAATTTATTTTATGTTTTTCAATGACTGAGGACGTTTTTAATAATTATTATTAAATAATATCTACTTTTTCAAATTCAAATTCAATATATTGCATCCATAATGTACATATAGGTGGTAAAATTGAGTTACAGAAACAATGATGGAGCCTGTCGGGCACAGCAACATTCTAGATACAGTCAGTGTCTAGGAGAGAAGAATAATTTTGATTATGCATTTCCTATCTATTTGCTTTTATTTGGTTTAACGTACTTATTTATGTGTGCCTTTCTATGTTCATGTTAAATTATGAATGATTGCTTATTAATATAGTTGATTAAATGTTTGTATTACAGTTAGTTTATTTGATGGCATTTTTCCATTTCAATTAGTTTATTTATGGTTTATATTTAATAAAAGTAATAGGAGCTCGTGGCTAAATAATAAAAACCGCACTGGTCGATCATTAAGGTTAAGCAACGCTTGACGAGGTCGGTCCGTGGATGGGTGACCATTTCAACATACCGAGTTTCACCGTGCCTCGGAAAGCACGTTAAGCCGTTGGTCCCGGCTGTCATTTAAAGATCGAGCGATCGGCGATCATTTGAGTCGTTACGAGTAGTCAGAAGCTTGAGATCTGACACTAGTCTTGGCAAGGGGTACCGTGTTACTCAGTTGATGGGTTCTGGACGATAGGCAGTCGCTCCATGTAAAACACTGCTATTCAGCTAAATCCTGTAAGACTGGAAGCCGACCCCAATATAGTTGGGAAAAGGCTAGGCAGATTTATTGATTTAATAAAATAATACTTAATATGTCGATATTATATTTTGAGTCAAATAATGTCATTTTACTTATCAAGTTAACAATTAAAATAATTTTAATAAAAATAATACATAATACCTAATAATGATGTCCATATTATATTTTGAGTCAGTTAATTATTTATGTCATTTTACTTATCGAAGTAACAGTTGTCTTTATTTTTAATTAAATTAGTACTCAACAAGTCCATATTATATTTAGAGTCAATTAATGTCATTTACTTATCGAGTTAACAGTTATTTTTATTTATTATTAAATTTATCTGTCAGATATTCGTCAATAGTGTAATAGCTTTTATTAATTAAGAAATGATTAAATTTATTTATAAATATATTGGTTTTATTTACTTGTTTGATGGTTTCCGGTAATTTGTTATAATAATATATTTTTATCGACATAGCCTAGGGACTAGAAGAGTGCAATTTGAGGCGGGAGGAGGGTAGATCCAGTCTGTTTTATTGGCCCAACGAATTTTTTTTTGCATGTCTTCTCTTGTATTGTATGACTCTGGGTATTTGCGAACTAGTTTACATAATTCTAAAATATAAATATTAACTAAGGTAAGGATTTTGTGTTTTTGGAAGTAAGGCTTGCAGCTATCTGTTTGTTCTATGTTAGTAATTATACGTATCTGCTTTTTTTGTCGGATAAATAGAGTGGGAGCGTCCGTGCTATTTGCCCATAGGATTACGCCATAGCTTATTATGGCCTCCTCACTGTTTGTTATACAGGTGGAGGTGGTGGTGGCGGTGGTGTTACTGGTTGTTAGTGGAATAGATGGTTTTTATTTTATTTTATTTATGTTCCACGCTTTAACCTAAGTACATAGGCGACCGAGATCTGCTCGGGTGAAAATAGCGAAAACGACGTTTTCTAAAAATGAAACCTAGCTAGATTGATTTATCGCCCCCGAAAGGCCCTGCATACTAAATTTCATGAAAATCGTTGGAGCCGTTACCTAGATTCAGATTATTTAAACATAGGTATATATATACAAGAATTGCTCGTTTAAAAGTATTAGATAGATAGATAGATGAACGGTAATTAGCAGACACAATAGAAACAACAATAGCTTACGCACACTTGGTGTGCGAGCGACGTTTTTCAGGTGTAGTAAGTAAACAAGTTTTATCAAAGTGTGTAATTTCCAGTTTAATTAGATTTCAGATTTCCGGATTGGACGGAATCTCATCAGGAAGCGCCGCCCGGAGCGCTTTGACGCACTAACGAAGTTTGTTGAGAGGTACGCGCAATCTGCCCGTTATTGGGTTAGCGCGAAATTATGCGCGTCCACTGAGCACCTGGCAACACTATAAACTTGCCTGTTTCTGCGATTGATAGCTTCACGATTTACTTAGCATTTTTAAGTTAGAATTTTAAAAGGAAAATATCAGAAAACATTCAGGGCAATGTTATTTCTACGTTGCTCCAGCACGACTCCAGCAGACTCTCGCGAGCAATCCTACAGGATCAGCGCATTTGCGCATTCGGGGTTAAAGTGCTCTATAATATGATACTAAAGCGATAGTGCAGCTTCCTAATTTAAAGATCGTGAAAGATTTTTTTGTAATCGTTTGAGTACTTCCAATCTAATACTTCCTTTTCACATCACATCACATCACATCATCTGCCTATTAATGTTCCCACTGCTGGGACACAGGCCTCCACTCTGTGAGAGGGAATGGGCCGTAATCCACCACGCGGGCCCAGTGTGGGTTGGGCGATGTCACATGTCTTCGATTTTTTGGTTCTAGGACATGCCGGTTTCCTCACGATGTTTTCCTTCACCGTTTTGAGAGCAGTGGTGATGAAATAATTTACACAAAGTAAACCGCCTGCCTGGTTTCGAACTCACGACCTACAACTTGTAAGTCGCCACGACTGCTCTTCATGAAACAGTATAGATTTTTAAAGATACATTATTGATACCTACACAACATGAGACATAATTATATTTGTAAAAATAAATGTCTTTGGTACCTCTTGTTTTAGTATTTTGCAACACCGACTTCCGAAACGAAAGATATTTTTGCATTTTTTCTGTTTTGCTTTGGTAGTCGGTTTATATTTTTTAAGATTTTTTTATTTATTTTGTCCTTTATTTAATTTAATTTCTTATTTTATACATTTTTAAATATATTTACAAAACACATACAAAAAAGAAAATAGTTTTATTTTTATTTTATCTTTAGAAATCGATACTGTTTCATGTACCGGATCGCCCCTCCACGGGATTGTAACGAACAAATATTAACGGCGTTTACTCGTAGTTTAGATGTCTCATGTCGTAAACAAACACGGTACGAAAATCATATTTTACATTCATCTACAAAGTCGTATTTGAAGTTGTCTACAGTTCACAATCCGGGGTGACACCGGATATGAGACTTTAATCACTGTTTCACCCGCGGGCAGACAGGGGTTGAGGATAAACTGCCTTCAAAGCTTTAGGGATAACAAACGAGAAGTTTATCGACATGTTTGGAGTCTCAAGGCATATACAGGGTGGCATTTTGTAATGCCACCTGAAAGGAAAGTACTCGTAATACTGAAGATAGAAAATTTTACTCAAAGAAAACATTCCTTTATTTTTGAAAAGAAAGAAAACGGTATTCAGAGATTGTCGAAAATGCGCTTGCCACACCTGGGAATCGAACCGTCTAAAATCTTTAAATATAACACCCTGTACTTTTATTGCATCGATCGTTAGGGTCAATTATAAGGATGATATCTCTCTAACAAACTTGATAAATTAAATGAAAGGAAAACCATAAAATCTGGACTTATAAATTCAATGGGTCAAGTTAAAGCACTTTTACTCGAAGATCCATCTGTATCCTTATCTGAGTAATTAATAACTATCATTGACGTCATTTATCCATTAAAATGACGAATTACTATTTAGATAAAACTAGAATTATTTAGAAGAATAAATTTGTGTATCCAAGAAAATGGAGCCCATTTCGAGCAACTAATTAGTTAGTTAACCAGTTTTTGGAAATAATTAAAATAATTTAAGATTTCATGGTTTTCCTTTCATTTAATTTATCAAGTTTGTTAGAGAGATTTCATCCTTATAATTGACCCTATCGATCGATGCAATATAAGTACAGGGTGTTATTTTTAAAGATTTTGGTCGGTTCAATTCGATTCCCGGGTGTAGCAAGTGAATTTTCGAAAATCTTTGAATGCAGTTTTCTTTCTTTTCAAAAATAAAGGAATGTTTTCTTTTTAGTAAAATTTTCTATCTACAGTATTAAGAGTACTTTCCCTTCAGGTGGCATTACAAAATTCCATCCTGTATATTCCCCAATGTTAACGCAGTACTGGCCGTGCGTCCGCTCGGAACCAGAATATCAATATTGAACCTTCTTTTGAACAGTTTTGTTTGCAAAATATCCTTTGATTTACATATGCTATTTCAGTTATGAATAAATTATAGCCACCATTTTTTTGTGTATTTTTAAACATCCAAGTCGTTTTGAAGGAGTATCCAAAAGTAGGAAAAAACATATCGTGTTTTTAATAATTTTTTTGAAGCAAAACCATTAGTTATACGAAAAAACCGCCAGGTGCGAGTCGGAATCGCACACGAAGGGTTCCGTACCATTATCGCAAAAACGGGCAAAAAAAACACGTTTGTTGTATAGGAGCCCCCCCTTAAATATTTATTTTATTTTGTTTTTAGTATTTGTTGTTATAGCGGCAACAGAAATACATCATCTGTGAAAATTTCAACTGTCTAGCTATCACGGTTCATGAGATACAGCCTGGTGACAGACAGACAGATAGACAGACAGACAGACGGACCGTGGAGTCTTAGTAATAGGGTCCCGTTTTTTATCCTTTGGGTAAGGAACCCTAAAAACAGAATAAAATAAATATTTAAGTGGGGCTCCCATACAACAAACGTGTTTTTTTGCCGTTTTTTGCGATAACGGTACGGAACCCTTCGTGCGCGAGTCCGAATCGCACATGGCCGGTTTTATTTTCACTATATAGGTCCAAAAATTATTGTTTGTAACTGTGTAAATTATTATGTTAATGTAAATGTACAAATAAAGAATTTATTATATTATTACCCGACTGCTGAAGGTGGGTAATGTTTTTATCAGTCTATGTATGTATGTATGTATGTTTGTTTGTTCCTATGAGACATTCTAGAGACCAAACGCGTTGGCCGGTTTTTATGATTCTTAGGTCAATCGATTTGTATTAAACTTGCGAGTGTCACTGGCTACATTAAATTTGGAAAATAGAAAAATGGTGGCGCCATATTGTGGGGGCCCAATTTGTTTTTCCAGTTCCCTCTTGTTGGATATAAAAAAAGGGTTTTAAGAGGTGATTACAAAAATATATGACACTTATTTGTTTAAATGTACCTATACAAAAAAAATGTTAACTCTAAAGTTATTTCTAAAAACAATCTGGTTTTGGTCGTTACGGGTAGACAGAAGCCTGAGATCTGACATCAGTCTAGATCCATGCGCAGGCGCAATGAGATGAGATAATCCGCTAATGACTGACAGACCTGTAATTTTTCTATTTAAGTAATTCATTGCTGTGAGTTATATTCAGAGAAGTAGGAAGACACAATAATTCTGCTAAACGTGGTAGGCAGGTAACTTACGACGTGACAACAAAGAACTTCTGAGAGACAGTGTCAAGTGGCGGAGCATTGTACTAATGTCAGTAATGTCTGCCGTCAAGATTTTGGCCATGCATGTTACTGTCGGCCGGCTCAGTTAACCTTGCATCACCTGTTATGAATATTATACCAAAACGTTTTAACCAAAATGTTACGGATTACGACTATAACAATACTCCTTTTAAACGTTTCAGTTTTTCCTAACGCTTACAGGAAATGAAAAGATCAGCCATAGGAAATAAAAAATAAATCAAGAGCGAGTACTTGTGCCATGACTTATGTATGTTCATGAAATGTTTTATTATTCCTGTTCATTTGAATAGTGCGTAAAAGTGCAATTACATTACACGTGCATGAATCATAAAACATATTGAAAGTACAAATATATAGTATTCTAGTACAAGTCGTAATTTAGACTCACATAGATCCAATTTCGGCAACTTCATGTTTCTGGAAAGGTGCAGGTCTCAAGTCTCAGTAACGAGATACGACGACGTATACGTATCAGAATACCACACTATTACAAACGTTTACAAGCAGTTCGCATTACGTTGTTTTTGAACGACGTTGAATGTGTACGATTCGTATATCGCGATGTTTTTAAAAGGAAGCAGTGCATCGATATGTGCGGCTGTGCGCATGTACGGGCTAGCACTGTGCGCTGCGGGCGGAGTAGTGCGGAGCGGGAGCGCCGGCGGCGAGTGCGGGCCGCGCCGCGCGCCGCGCCTAGCTAGATGGTACAATAACACCGTCGTCACACGATCTCCATTGGAATTAATTCACCGATAAGTGCTTGTTCCGCGGTCCGCGCCGCTCTTCTCCGAGCACAATCACGGCGGATCAATGCCATGCCTGGTCACTGATGCCAGCGCCTCTCAACTATCGACGTGACGATTAATAGTCGCACATGACACTTAATACGAACAAATGGCTTCCTAATTTAAGACAATTGGCCGGCCCGCGAAACTATCCGTTGACCTATAATGATGAAATTTTAAATTTATTATTACCGCGTATGAACTCGAAGGACAGAATCGTTAAGCGAAAACAACTTAAAAATAATAAATGAAATGAAATTCAAGATCACTTACATTTTAACTGAAGTGAAATGTAAACGCGTATCAAAACAATTAAATTAAATAAATTTCTTGTTTTTGTCATTTTTTTTTTTAATAAATAGCTTGTTTTGCTAGTCTCACACACACTTTTAAAATCCAAAAAGCAATAAATAAGAATCTATCAGAAGAAAATAACCAGGTAATGGTATTTATTATTACCACACACTATATTATCAGGGTAATAACTAAAACATTAAATTGTAATATTCCTTAGTATAAGTATACTTATCGCAAAAGGATAAGACGATATTAATATCATACACTTAATTAATACTATAGGCAGCGATATCACTGTGAAAATCCAAGTGAAAACTCTTATCAAACTCACCTGAGTCCACGCTCTTCTTCATGGGCACCATGCCAACCTTTTTGCACATTTTTACAGTTATTGTTATTATGCACTTTAGTGAATAAATTTTTAGAATAGTCAATTATTATTTTGTTTTAAAATTTTGGTTTGGTGTCGTGGATTTGTTAGACGAATGTTGTTATTTTAATGTGGTGTATTATTATGCATAGGTGCGTGCGGTCTGCGGCGCGCGTTGCCGCGACTGCAGCGTGCATGTGGCGGCGGCGGCGGGCCGGGCGCCGGGCGCCGGGCGCCGGCCGGAGAGCATGCGCTGTGACCGGCGCGCGCCGCCCGGCACAGCACCGCCACCGCCCGGCCGCTCTCGTGTAAATAGCGGCAAGAAAACATAAACATGTTGTCATAAATATTTACGCAATATTTTCTAAAACGTCAAATTCGCTTACACGAATTGGGCAAATGGTGTCTTGCCAAAAGACGCGAGTCTAAAGTTGTAATATTTTTGAGGTAAAGACGTGGTAACGACTTTTCCTCAAATAATATTTCTAATGCAGTTCTTCCAAGAATCGAGCTAAACGTTTTTGCTTGATACGTCAATCAAAGCGTTTATATTTTGTGTTGTGTCGGCGTGAGAACCCCGGACGCCCCGGGGCGAGCACGTGGCTCTACCTGGCCGGGGACACTCGCAACTGTATTCCATTTATGAATTCACGGACCGTTACGAATCGTACGATGACGACCATCTGCCTATTAAAGTGAGTGTTACTGACTTGCTGACGTTCATTCAATTTCTCAGCCGAACGTTATCTTAGAGCCTTCGTTTTACGACTAGGTTCTTACGTCGCTGGTACTCGCACATTGTTATAACTGTGTAAATCTTAACGTGCTTATAAATAAGTATACTTACTGAAACAGTGATAGGAAAACTGTTACTTTAGTTTGGAAAGATCAAAGAGAAGCGCTGCTAAAGTAAGGCGGAGTAAGTGATAATGATGTTTCTAGATTTTTTCCGAATACTAAAAGTTTGGCTTAAATTAAAACGAATATTTTATTGATAAATAAACATAATACAGAACCATTCCGCCTTTAAATTATGTATTAAAACAAACACGTGCAAAAGGTTTATTGTTTTTTAATTAACGTGAAATTACTAATCGCAAATTTTATTAAAATTTCGGAGTATTTTAATTATATCCGTCACGCATTCTCGAAGTATATTCATTCATAAACATTCTTAAAGTTATATTTTACCATTTAATATCTGAAACAAAATAAGCAATTTTTCTCGATCAGCGTCGTAGAAGACGGTCGATGAAATTGAGAGCATTTTTTACAATGTTTACTGTCCAATAAGCATAATATTCATACTATAACATTAAACTTTTGTTTTTACAAATATGTTCCGCTTTTGGTAGTCATGTTGCTTTTCATTGCAATCGGAGTCGTTCAATGTGATTGGACGCAATGCATGTCTGCATTCTTGTCTCATTACTATGTTACAGATATAACCATCAATACATATAATAAATCTGCAGAAAAGTCGTTTTTGTACAACGCAAAATATTTCCAAAAAAATTGCTAGGGTCTTAAAGGATAACCAACAGAACCCATTCCCAGCATTTTATTTTTTTGTCTATTTGTAGGTTTGTCTGTTTATCTGTTTAGTTGTACACGCATCACGTTAAATGTACGAAACCAATGTCTATTTATCCTTTTATACATAAATATTGTGCGTAACTTGACGTATTACTTAGTTTTTGTTTCATCGCAATCGGTTTACTCTATCAAAAGTTAGATGAATTTACTGCTCTCACCTCTGGGACGGATCTGCCAAATATCAGCTTGATGCACTTGAGTCGATTGACAGACGGGCCAAGAGGCTTATTGGCAACGATGCACTGGTCGCGTCAAAGCTCCAGTGCCTCGAACATCGACGCCGAGTTGCCAGCCTGTCGGTTTTTTATCGGTTACATTTCGGGGAGTGTGCGATGGAACTGCACAATTTGATTCCGGCTAGCTCTTTCCATCATCGGACTACAAGACGTACGGCCATGCACCATCGGTACATGGTGGACATCCCACCCATACGCACTAAGCGTTTTGCTAATACTTTCATTGTGCGCACAGCTAAGGAGTGGAATTCCCTTCCGGAGTCTTTGTTCCCTGATAGATACAACCTTGGGGTCTTTAAGTCAAGAGTGAATAGGTTTCTTCTAGGCAAGCGTGCTTCACCGTAGACCACATCATCGCTTACCATCAGGCGAGGTAGTGGTCGAACGCGAGCCTATAGAAAAAAAAAAAAAAAAAAGTGTTTGAGAAGTAAAATATCACAACTCACGCAAAGGTTCTAGGGTCATTCTTTTTTCTCCGCGAAAAAAGAATGACCCTAGAAAAAAAATGGTACGTAGAAGGGCAGGTAGGAACTTCCTACATACCCTTCCTACTAGGACGGAAATTAGGGTAAATGGGAAGGTAGGTAGGAAAGTAAGTAGGGTAGACAGTTGACTCCCGACGGGAGCAAAGCCGCGGGCACAGGCAGTCTCAAATATATTACTAGGTATGTTATGTATTAGTTTATAATCTTTTTGTTTCAAATCTGTTGAAAAAAATAACTCAAATTATATCAAGTATGGATAGAGACAGTTTGTCAACGTTTGCGATTACGATATTTTTACCCGACTGCCGAAGGAGGGTAATGTGTTTATCAGTCTATGTATGTATGTATCTATGTATGTTTGTTCCTATGTGGCGGTCCAGAGACCAAACGCGTTGGCCGATTTTGATTATTCATACGTCAATCGATTCGTCTTAATCCTGCGAGTGTCATAGGCTACATTCAAATAGGATAATAGAAAAATGGCGGATTTTGGGCGCCATATTGTAGGGGCCCAAATTTTTTTTTTCTTCCAAACCCATCGTGTGGGGTATCAAAATAAAGGGTTTTAAGAGGTGATTTCAAAAATATATAACACTTATATGTGTAAATGTATCTAATTCGAAAAAAACTTAACTGAAAAGTTATAAATAAAAAAAGTTAAATCAAAAAATCAAAAAACCTGACTGGTACATATACATCTGGTTTTGGTCAGCCAGCTCGCGCGTATGTATCCGCCGACTGCACAGCATGATTTTTTCCTTGTTTACGACTTTTTAGTTCGCTTTTGAAGCAGTCGGGTTTTTTGATTTTTTGATTTAACTTTTTTTTATAACGATATTTTCAATTGGTAGGTAATATTATTGTTTTTAAGTTGTTACCAGTTTTTCATGTAACCGTTAAATGATAAATGATTTTATTTCTGTAAGTTGGTTTGTACAAACACTTTTACATGTCGATCATATTTTTTAAAACTAGATGAGGTCGGCGTTTCCTATCTGACTACTCTGAGAAGAAAGGCCGAAACAAACTCAGAGGTCACAGTCTCTTTTAAAGTCCTGACAAAATCTTGGTTATATCATGTGAAGACCATGTAGACAGATGTCTGAAATGGTCTTTTGAGGAAAGAACCAGCCAGATTGAGTGGACCTGTCCAGTCAATGCACGCATTTGTCAATAACCGAGCTCAACGATTCGACGAACAATACCAAAGAAAGGACATTCGGGTAGGCCGCATAAACTACTCAAACTGCCAGACCATGAGTAAAAACTAACTAAGATAAAATAAAAAACAAAAAAAAAACCACATAGTCATCACATTCACAATAATAAAAATAAAATAATATAATACTTTAAAAAGTAAATATTCTTGTCATTGCAAGAAACAAAAAAAAATATCAAAATTAAAAACAAAATTCACGGTGCAAAATATAAAAAGTCAAAATTAATTGGAGCAGCTCAATCCCAAGCCTTTTTGTCCTCAACGTAATCTTTAATAGTATAAAACGCTTTCTGGCACAACTTACGTTTAATGAATGATTTAAATTTATTAAGACTTAGATCTTGTACGTGGCTTGGAAGCTTATTATAAAAGCGTACACATTGACATCTAAACGAGCCACCTATCTTCTTGAGCCTTGTTGTAGGTACTACAAATTTGTGTTTGTTCCTAGTATTTATGTTATGGATATCACTGTATTTTTTAAACAATTTTATATTTTTATGAGCATATAAAAGATTTTCATAAATATACTGAGAGGGCACAGTCATTACATTAATCTCCTTAAATTTCTCTCTGAGAGAGTGCTACGGGCTTAATTTATAAATTGATCGAACAGCTCTTTTCTGCAAAACAAAGATATTCTGGATGTCGGCGGCATTTCCCCACAACAGAATACCGTACGACATTACACTATGAAAATAGCTAAAGTATACTAAACGGGCTGTCTCTATGTCAGTTAAATTACGAATTTTTCTAACAGCATATGCTGCAGAGCTTAGCTTCTTTGACAATTTATCTATATGTGGGCCCCACTGAGGCTTAGCATCCAAAGTTAAGCCTAAAAATACTGTGCTATTCTCAGGATTCAATTCTTCGCCCTTTATCAACACATCAGTTTTCACCTGCCTAACGTGAGGTAGGGTAAACTTAATGCATTTGGTTTTTTTTTTCATTAAGGAGTAAATTGTTAACATTGAACCAGTGAACTACTTTTGAGATCGCGCTATTTACTTCGTCAGTAATCAGCTGCTGCCGTTTAAGTTTAAACAAAAGTGAAGTATCATCTGCAAACAACACTATATAATGGTTATCCTTTATGAGGTAAGGCAAGTCATTAATATAAATAAGAAACAAGAAATGACCAAGAATTGAGCCCTGCGGGACTCCCATTTTTACTATAGATCCGGGTGATCTTTTTCCATTAACGTCAACAGTCTGAATCCTATTACTCAAGTAAGAAGTAAGAAGATCCAGAGCGCTGTTCCGGAGCCCGTAGTGGCGGAGTTTCCTGATTAGCGTTTCATGAAGAACACAATCAAATGCCTTGGACAAATCACAAAAGATTCCCAGGGCATCGCACTTATCTTCCCATGCATTATAAATATGTCCTAAAAGCTCAACACATCAGCAGTTGAACGACCCCTTGTAAAACCGAACTGTTTGCTATGTAATAATTTATACTTATTAAAAAATCTTTGCAATTGCTCTAAAATTAATTTCTCAAATATTTTACAAAAAGTAGGTAGTACTGAAATAGGTCTATAATTTGTAGGGTCTGATGTACTTCCTGATTTAAACTAAGGTATTATTTTACTATTCTTCATTAGGTCAGGAAACTGCCCACAGTCGACACAATTATTAAAGATAATAGCTAAACTAGGTGCGACAATATCAATAATAGACTTAGCAACTTCTACAGAATGACCCCACAGATCTGCAGTCTTTTTAACATTTAAAGTGTGAAAGGTTTTAATTATGTCTCTACAAGTAATATGTTCAAAAAGAAATTCCGTATCGCAGACATTAACATTTTCTTTTAGCAAAGACTCAGCAACAGAAGGTGATGAGTTTAGGGATTTAGTAGTTGAAATGGGAATAGCCGAAAATAAATTTTCAAAGGCCGCTGCGACTTGTGAGTCTGATTTTATGATATTGTCATTAATAGACAGGCTGTAGTCAGTATTTCGGTTACCAGATCTTCCCGTTTCACTATTAATAATATTCCAAGTCGTTTTAATAACATTACTACTGTTTTTAATCTTCGAACTCAAATAATGCGACTTGGCCAAACTACAAACTTTTTTAAATAACTTTGAATAATTTCTAACATATAAATTAAATTCAGCAGTGTTTACATAAGGCCTTTCACTGTACAGCTCATAAAGCCGTGTTCTACTTTTATCAACCAATGGTCGCCCAATCATCGAATGATGCGTTACTGTTAACGGAGATATTCTTGGGAATAAAGGTCGAATTAAATTGTTTACAGTATATACTAAAAAAATCATCATATAGATAATTAGGATCAGCATGAATTGACGAAATTGGTAATTTATTAATGAGTTTAGCCTTAAAAACTGCCAAACGACTTACAGTTTTGGGGTTAACAGTGATATCCTTTTTAGCCACTTTGTTGTTTAGGTTTTGTATAGTAATCCTCTGCCCACAATGATCAGAATCTAGTAAATTTATAATTTCTTTGTGGACAGGCATAACATTAGTATAAATATTATCTAAGCATGTGGCACTAGTAGAGGTTATTCTTGTGGGCTCCAAAAATAAGTTTACAAGATTGTAGGACTGAAACAGACTTATTATTTTACTACAAGAACCTGAGTTTTCTAATAAATTAACATTAAAATCACCACAAGTGATAATGGATTTATTTGAGTTACAAATCTTGTGTAACACTTCATCCATTACCTTTTCAAAGCAGTCATACAATCCTGAAGGGGGTCTGTATACACTTAATACAATAAACTGCTCCAATTCTATACAAGCTATTTCAACTGTCCGCTCAACAGATAGGCTCACAATATCCTTACGGTCCTTAAATTTAAGCTGGTTACTTACTAAAATCAAAGAGCCACCATGTATAGCATTAACTCTGCTAAATGAACTACCAACCTGGTGATTATTAAAATTGAACAAAAACTGGTGGCTTTTAAGCCAATGTTCTGTTATACAAAGAATATCAATGCTATTAAAATTCATAAATAAATCTACTTCTAAATCTTTGTTCAAAAATCCTTGAATATTTTGATGCACCAGGTTAATACTATTTACTGATTTTAAACTTTTATTTGATTCTTTTTTGCAATTTTCGTTATGTACAGTTTTGCAAGAGGTTGTCCCTATTGTCCTAATTTGTAATTTAAATTACTATCAATATCAATTTCTGAAACCAAATTATTGGCTGAATTAAAAAATACTTCTTGGCATTGCTCAATAGAAGCAAGTTGTTTAGCCAAATTCTTGGCTGTAATAGAAAAATAATATGATAGCGACACAGCTATCTGTCGTTTACAATACTTTGAAAGAAAGTACCTATCCATGAAAAATCTATCTTTTGTCAAATAAAAGTTATTACCAACATAATTGTTAGTGTCAACAACATAATTGTTAGTGTCAACAACATAATTGTTAGTGTCGTTGGATTTAGAAACATGATTTTTTTGTCAATATTTTCATAAAAAGATGGATCTTCTTCTTCTTGTGTCGCCCCATTTACTTGGGATCGGCCCTTCTTATCCTATTTCTCCACTGTACATGGTGTCGAACTAAGATGGCCTCCAGTTGTGCTTCATTCAGGTCTTTTTCAACTGACGTCAACAAAGTGGACGGTGGTCTTCCGCGTCCGCGTTTCGTCATTGGCAAATTCAGGGCCAGCTTCACCATATGGGCGTCTGGCGGTCTCTGGATGTGGCCATACCATCGGTGTTTATAGGACGATGGATTTTTGTTACTTTTCCATGCCGAAACTACTGATTTCGATGAAACTTTACTATAATTTTATAAAGCTTAAACTACGGAATAACACAGACTGTAAATTATAAAGATATTGGGGGAAGTACTATTCCAAGTGGGCGGAGCCGCGGGCGGCAACTAGTAAAATAATAAGGATTTTGTATGGCATTTCTTCATTTTTCCTTGTTGGGAAATTCCGTCGAGTAGGTACATGATTTATTCTATACTCCTGTACTATTGGCAATCTATGCATAGAACCCATCATTTTACGTAGTTAACCAGTGAGTTATTTCAGGAAAAGGGCCCAAAAGCGTCTTCATTAAGGCTTTGAAATTCAACTCAAAGCTCGTTTGATCAAGTAAGTAGACTTCTGAGAAGAGCTCTTGCTACGGCGTGGCGTAGCCCGTAGGCCACACGTAGGCCACTGGGCAGTGTCGACCGATAGCTTGGCTTAAGAGTATCTACGTCACTCGCACACACTACGTTATTTATCTGTCTACTAGCTAACTAAACCCGGCAAACGTTGTTTTGCCATACCTATAAATTATTTCAAATATTCCCAAAATTTTTGCACGTTCTGTGTTTTATGTATTTTTAAGTGTCCTTTAATAATGGAATGGTATATACAGGTAACACCATGGTTGTTGTTGGCGGGAGCTCGTGACACGTGTTGAATACTATTGATTTATATGAGATCAACTGTACGTGAGAACTATCTTGAGCAAAATGGCACCTACCTACCCTACCCTACCCTATCGCATATACATACCCTACTCGACCTACCCACCCTACCCTACCTATCTACCCACCTACCCTACATATCAACCTACCTGCCCTATTCTACCCTACTCTACATACCTACCTACCCTAACCTACCCTACATACCTACCTACACACCCTACCCTACATACCTACCTACCGTACCTAAATTTAAATATTTTTTTTTGTCTATAAAAAACAAAAAATGTTTCTACCAATGTCCATAGGTAGAAACATTTTTTGTATTTTATATAATATTAGCATTAAAGGATGAATTTCAGAAAAATCTACACTCCATCTACTGGCAATACCGGAACCAGCATCAACTCCATGTTCATTTTTGTGTGTGCTTTGTGTCTATCATATATCAGAGATGGCGATGTGATCGTAAAATATATGGGAAACTGTTTTTTTTTTCTAATTGTTTCGATGTTTTATTAGTTATTATCCTATTCCGGACGAAGATAAATACAAAAACACAAAAATCATAAAAATTGGTCCAGCCTTTCTTGAGTTATAAGTGGTGTAACTAATACGACTTTGTTTCATAGAAGATAGATGTGTTGGAAAAAACACTGGTCTTCAAAACTTTTGCAATTCCTTCTATACAACTTCACTGTTTACGAGTGTTATTTCTGCACTATTATTGTAACTTTCTGTTATAATTTTGTTTTTGCATGCTGTGTCCATCGCATCATATTGTACACTTAGTTTTTATTATTGCTTGTATTATAATGTTATTATTAGTGTAACAATTGTAGATAGGCCAATAAATAAACAAATAAAGTCAGTTTTGAAATAAAAAAAGCTTCCTTTGAATTTACAGTTTTTAAATAATCAAAAAATACAAGCAAATAATTTATATGATAATTTACCAGTGGTCTTGCTATGACAGGTTAATGCCATCGTGGTTTTAGGGTGAGAGAGATAGATGGCTGTTTCGTGGCCAGGAGCCCTACCATGGCATGTCAAAACTTCATGGTTCCACTTTGAGGGAGAGACGGAGTCATACAAAATAAATAGCTTTGTCCCTTTTTCACTGCCATACCATGATAGTTTTGACACATCATGGTACGGCCCAAGATCTTAGAATTGGTCATTCTAAGCAGAATGATCAATTCTTAAGTCTTCATGATGTGGCCGACTACTTCATGAAATTGTCGGCCATGCATGCGGCATGATATGGAAAATACCCGCTGCTTACATCATGATTTAAATATATAATAATTAAATAAATAAAGTTTATTGATGCTTTAGTTTACATAAGGGTTTAGGGTTTAAGCAAATAATACCTGTGTTAGGAGACTCCGCTCTTCCAAAATATATCAATAATTAATAACATTATCAGTACAAGTAATTGGTTAAATGTAACAAATAATACTAAAGATGATGTTGAGAGTATTTCTCGAGTGTGGAAATCTGTGCGTAGTCAAACTGTGGGGGTATTAGTGTGTGTGAGGGTAGATGTGAGAGTGTAGTGAGGGTGTGTGTGGGAGTGTGTGTGTGTGTGTGAAAGTGTATGTGGCAGTGCATTTGCTAATATGATATGGTCTGGCGAGATCAATCAATAATCATGACGTTTAAACTATATGGTCAGTTGTAGCTAGCCATATCATGAAATACTAACATTTCATGAAATGGTCGGTCACATCATGAAATGATGGCTACGACAGCTATACAGAACGAATAGTCCTCTCCTTTTTAGGGTTCTGAAGTCAACAAGGAACGCTATAATCTGGCATGGTTAATCACGCCGACAAAGTGGTAAAAAGTAAAAAAGAATATGGTACCTCCTGTACAGTCGGCAATAGCTGTTACCTGACTCACCCTAAAAACGAACGAATTTTAATCGTCTTCCTGTAACATGAAGGGTTATTCAATTTGTATGAGTTTATCAGACTTAGAAATACAATAATAATACAGATACGCAAATTTAATCTTTAAAACGTTAGGATTATTATTTATAAAAAAAACGTTGTCCCACACTAGGAATTTCTTCCTATACAGGAAGAAATTTCGTGGGTGCGTTTACAAAAATTTAAACTCACATACACAAAACACCCAGATCCGGAACAACTATCTGTAGGCCATACAAATATTTGTTCCGTGTGGAAATGGACTCGCAGCGCAGCAGCCGAACGCTCAACTACTGCGCTAACCGTGTCGCCAAAAAGAAAACATTTTTCCAAAAAAATACTACCGAATTCCAAAAGAAAAACTACAAAGGGTAAAATAACTTAATTTTCGGATGTCGGTGTCTTTCGTAGGTACCATTTTTTTGCGATATGGACACCGACTTCCAAAAGTTAAGTTATTTTTCACTTTGTAGTTTTTCATTTGGAAGTCGGTAGTATTTTTTTTGCAAAAAAGTTTTTTTAAATTTTTGCCTTTCTAGTTTTACCTACCTAATAGGCAAGTTGTTTGGTAAGGTCCCTATAACGCCAGAATAACATGAAACTTGAACATAACCGGTGGAATAAGAGATCTGCGTACCCCTTTAGAGCGTACTGGCGTGATGTTATGTTATGAAATGGTATAAACAATAAACAGACATGCGATTGCCGCAATCCCGAGTGTTTTATTTTTTGAAGAGTTCTGTTGTATATCTCCGAAGTTCTTTATTAGACATTCATCAAATTAAAAATAAAATGGGACCAATTTCGAAACGCACTCTTCCAAATAAAAAAAATAATTTTTAAAATCGATCCACAATTGACGGATATATCGGTGAAAATACACAAAAAAAAAACAAAGTCGAACATAGAACCTCCTCCTTTTTGGTAAGTCGGTTCAAAATGCGAGTTCAAATCCTTCGTCAATAATATTGTTTTGCTTTTAATTTAGAATTTTTCTATCTGTATCTATTTCTCTTAGTATTTCTTGAATTATTTACATTCTTCAAATTTAATATTTCTGAATTGGTAATATTTTCGTCTAACTTATAATAAGTGACAAATATGCGTATTCATTATACATTCAGTAAAAAGTTTCAGCACAGTAAAAATATACAAACAGTATAGAAACTACCTACAAACGCTCGAAGCGGCACACTCACACAAACATACGCACCGACGAGACCACTCGGTCACTTTCGAGGTACTGTCAGTACTGAGCACCCGCGGCGTGACGAGTGGTCACGTATGTTTGTGTGAGTGTGCCGTTTCGAGCGTTTGTAGGTAGTTTCCATACTGTTTGTATATTTTTACTGTGGTTTCGGGAATGGATGTTTATTTATGGATGCATTTTTTTTTTGTTTTTGGTAGCTTGGCACAACGAATCGAATTTATCAAAAATATGTGCTTCTGAGTGGTACAAAGCATTCAAAAGCGGTCGAGATTTGTGATGGAACATTTGCCGCGCTCTGGTAGGCCATCAACGTCTGCAACTGAAGTTAACTTCGCAAAAGTGAAGGAAATATTGACTGAATATCCTCATTCAAGTTTGAGAGAGATATTTCGGGGTCTCACGAGTCGGTCTGTAGAATTTTATAAAACATAAATTCATACACATAATCTCTTGAGTATGAAACATGTTGCCGCTTGGCAAGTCCCAAAAGACCTGAATTTTCTCAAAATCTCAATCGCATAAGAGTCGTTAAGGACACGCATTGAAACGCATTGTTACTGGTGATGAGACGTGGGTTTACGCGTTTGACAAGCAAACTAGTCAACAAGCTTCGGAGTGGCGCCTTCCAACCGATCCGAAACCGAAAAAACCACGCCAAAGTCGATCAAAAGTCAAAGTCGGAATTCTTGGCGGAAAGTCAAACGGTAAATAATAGTAGTTTATGCAATGGTCATATAATAGGGGTTATTAAAACACGAGCGTGGGTTTATATTAACACGCGAGTGATTTAATACCTAATTATATGCCGTTGCATACACTATTTTATCTTCACTCATACAGTTGAAATAAAATAAAAATGGAAACGGAAAAAATATGCAGTATGGCGGGCAATTTAGATTATAATGTCAATGAGCCCATAAGTGCCAATAAATTAAAAAGTAAAAGTGTTCTATAAAAATTAAAAAGTTATTTTATGATGCAGTTGTTTGAAAATCGAAGAAAATAGTGACACTGTAATGGTATTTTTTTTTAATTTTACTTATCCACGAATATAAAGTACGTGTTTATA
Source organism: Orthosia gothica (assembly GCA_949775005.1). Taxonomy (NCBI): domain Eukaryota; kingdom Metazoa; phylum Arthropoda; class Insecta; order Lepidoptera; family Noctuidae; genus Orthosia; species Orthosia gothica. Next base: position 18,208,367 of record OX459063.1, on the reverse strand, counting down.
CAATATTTTTTGAATTCATATTTAGAACATTACGTTGTGAGTGTAGATAAATAATATTAAATGAGCACTATGCGGCGTTTAAGAGAGCAAATTAGATGAAAACCAGCCAAGTGCGAGTCGGACTCGCGCACGAAGGGTTCCGTACTGGGTAAATTGCGGTTTACGATTTATGACGTATTAAAAAAAAACTACTTACCAGATCTCGTTCAAACCAATTTTCGGTGGCAGTTTACATCGTAATGTTCATTATATATTTTTTTTAGTTTTATCATTCTTTTATTTTAGAAGTTACAGGGGGGGGGGGCACACATTTTACCACTTTGGAAGTGTCTCTCGCGCAAACTATTCAGTTTAGAAAAAAATGATATTAGAAACCTCAATATCATTTTGAAGACCTATCCCTATATACCCCACACGTATGGGTTTGAAGAAAAAAAAAATTATTTTCAGTTTCAAGTATGGGGACCCCCAAAATTTTTTGTTTTTTTTTATATTATTGCGTGAAAATCTTATGTATTTTATTTATTTATTATAAGGTACACCAACAGCATCACATACAAAACAGGTTTGTAGTAAACAAAGAAAAAATAAAGGCTGGTATGTATGCCTATTACAGGTATACGCAGCTTACACCATATGGTCAGAAACACTAAATTATTTAAAGAAAACACAAAATATCAAATTTTATTCTAAACTTAAAAAACATCTTATAATAAAACATGCAACACAGCATAAAAAAAGAAAAAGAAGTAGGATAAATATATTCGTAATTAGCCTAAGTTGGAATATTTGCGCACTCCCGTACCTCCGAGACTGCTCTTCTAAACTTGTTCAGTGAAATACCGTGTAAATCGGTATCTGGTGTTGTACAAAAACTATTATAGCTTCTACACATGCGGAGAAGTGGAGCGTTGAGGCCTAGGTTGGTTTTGCGGAATGGAATATGTAGTAATTTTGTGATGGGATGTCTGGGTAGTTTTGAAGGGACTGAATATTGGATACATTCTACTAAATCACTGCACTTAATATACCCGTTTGCTATTTTGTAAAGGAAAATTAGATCACGCGTACGGCGACGGTCTCGCAGTGTCTTTATTTTGAAAAAGTGTAGGCGCTGTACATACGGACAGCGATGACTAATTCCCCTAGATATAAATGCAAGATGTTTAGTAAAAGCTCTTTGAATTTTTTCAAGTCTTTGCGAATGAACAGCGTAAAGTGGGTTCCAGGCGACACTGGCGTATTCCAACCGACTTCGCACTAGGGTGTTAAATAAAACTATTTTGGTCTTTGGTTGTTGGAAGCCTCTTGTGTTGCGTTTAACAAAACCCAGCATCTGCGCAGACTTCTTTACGACGTCGTTGATGTGTGGCTTGAAGGTGAGCCTATCATCCACCAGAACCCCTAGATCCCGGCTTTCTCCAACCTTTGCCAACGAGGTGTCGCATAGTGTGTATGTAGTTGGGAATGATGATTTTTTTCTAGAGAAACGGATGTGAAAGCATTTTTGGGGGTTTAAGGTCATATTGTTGGTTTTGCACCAATTTTCGACGTTTGTTAAATCGCTTTGAATAAGTCTGATGTCTTCAGGCCCAGTGATTTTTTTGTAAATCTTTAAGTCATCTGCAAACAACATTGTTTGACAGTGCCTGATATGATTTGTTATGTCATCAACAAATAGTAGAAACAAAACTGGGCCAAGGTGGGAACCTTGTGGAACACCGGAGCGTGCATGAAATTCGTAAGAAACATAGCCATTGACAGCAACGAACTGTAAGCGATTTACAAGATAGGATGCAAACCATCTCAACAAAGATCCGTGGACACCACTGACCTCAAGTTTTGCAATCATGAGTGGATGACTCACCTTATCGAACGCGCTGCTGAAATCTGTATATATTGCGTCGACTTCGTGTCCGCAATCGAGCGCTTCAGATATGTCGGATAAATATCTGACTAAATTAGTCTCTGTGGAACGTCCAATTCGGAATCCATGTTGGCTATTGGAAAGCTTAGTGTCCAAGTAGTTGGTAATGATGGGACAAACGAGACACTCAAAAAGCTTTGAAAAACATGATAGGATGGCAATAGGCCTGTAGTTTTTAATATTGCTGGAGTCGCCTTTTTTGTTTACCGGCACGATCCGAGCCTTCTTCCATTCTTCTGGAAATACTCCCGACTCTAAAGATCGATTAAATATTAGACACAGTGGCTCTGCAAGTGCTTTCCCACACGATTTAACAAAAACTGGTGGAATACAATCGGGACCAGCACCCTTGGATGTATCAAGTTTCTTTATCTTCCCTAGAACTTCTTGTGGAGAAATTTTTATGTTACTAAGCACTCCGGATGATTCTTGGATGTTTGTTTTGGTACTGCCATTTGGGTCGGTGAAAATTGAAGAAAAATGAGAAGCAAAAAGATTTGCAATGTCATTACCAGTATTAGCTACTACATCGTCCATGTGCATTCTGGCTGGAATCACTGATTTACTGTTTCGTTTGTTTTTAATGTAACGCCAGAATAATTTAGGATTTTTTGTTATTTCGTTCTCAATGTGTTGTTTATAGTCGCTATAGTTTTGGTTGATCATTGTATGACAACGGCTTCTTAGTAAATCGTAGGTTAACTTGTCTCGAGGATTATTGTATTTTCGAAATTTACTACGGTACTTTTCTTTTTCGGATAGTGCTTTTATGAGAGCTTTACTAAACCAGGAAGGATATTTTGAGTTTTTACAATTATGTTGGGGTATGTGCTTATCGATCAACACTTTTAGTTTTGTGTAGAATACAGAAACTAGATTGTTAATATCATTAGAGAGCGAAAATTCTCGATCCCAGTCAATAGCTTGCTGGTCAGACATAATTTTTACATAGTCACATTTGTAGAAGTTTGGGCGAATGTTGTTATTTGAACGCAAACATTTGATATTAACATGTGATATGGTATAAATCTTAATGCGGTTCACAGAATACATCTACATACCAAGTTTCAACAGCATAGTTCTTATAGTTTCGGAAAAAAATGGCTGTGACATACGGACGGACAGACAGACATGGCGAATCTATAAGGGTTCCGTATTTTGCCATTTGGCTACGGAACCCTAAAACCTAGCAATTTTTGGTCACCAGCCTGACGCGAACCGTAACAGACAACCATCCATTCTGACGCACACAACCATGTTGACATAATTTCACTGATGCAACTACTAAATACTGTTGAAATTAACAAGTGTATCATGGTGACAAAACAGTATTAAAAAGCTTACCTACGTAACGTTAGGGTTACGTGTTAAAGATCAAATTGGCATAACTGTATTCTTTACTCGTATTATTTGCCTACCTTGAACAAGTCGTTCTAGTTCCACCCAGTCAACGCCTCTTATTTTTATCGTGAATAAATGCGCATGCATAAACTATCACAGCTAATTAGGCTTTACAAGTTGACGAGTATTAGTCGACCAACTTATAAAATGTACATGAAAAAGTAAAAAACATATTTTCGTTAGAGTAATATTCGGTGCATTCATTGTTTATGTACTACAATATTTTTACCTAATGTTGGTGAATGTAGCTGCCCGGCGAGCATGGCAAACCCAAGACGTTTGTGACAAGACATGATAAAATTTGTCCATGTCTTACAATTTGTCATTTATGCTAGCACGGGTCAACCATGTGACATATTTTAAAGGCGCGACATGCCTTTTTTGTTGCTTCCCGGCGAGCACGGCCTACTGTACCATGGTTTGAGTCACACATTTCAACGCAATTTGGGCGATAAAGTCATTTTGACTTAAATACTAGTACCGGCGGCGTGAGAAAATTTCGTGACGTTTATTTGGGACTCATCGGGTCTTAATTGCTAATACGGGCGCACCCATTTTGTCACAAATGTCACATTTCGACAGATGATTTAGAAAAATTTATCACTTTCGTTCGGAGGTGGTGATAAAATTTTATAGTTGAAAAAAATATATATTTGCCTTCTAATTACTGCACCAAATGGCAATAAATACATTTTGTGTGTATGGTGATCAATGCTTATTAATTAATTGAAATGTTACAGGATTATTTATTAATTTTATATTATTACTTTTTTATAATTGTAATTTTTTTATTCTTGTTCTTATTTTTATATATTTTTTTTTATACCATATTCTAACAAAGAAAAATAAAGTGTGCCATATGTCTATGGTCGTGTGTCAAATATTAATTTATTCCCAACAAAATTAAAAAGTTATTTAGCTGTATGAACGGCATACTTTTTTACGTATTATTTTATTTGGTCGTCTATTCAAATTATGTCGTACTTTGAAGTCAACAACAAGAAAAGCAAGTCGCGCCTGTAAACTATGTCACATGGTTGTCCCGTGCTAGCATATAAGACAAATTGTAAGACATGACATATTTTATCATAACTTGTCATGACCGTAGTTCAAGTCGAAAATCGAGCAAAGTAAAAAAAAAAAAAAAAACTTATAATTCATGTTGGGATGCTGCTAACATGGGGGTAGCAAAGGGGGGGGGGTGAAATTTTGGTTATTTTTTGGCTAGGACATACCGTTTTCGAGATATCATTTTGGAAATATAGAGCGTTTTAAGCAAAATAAAATAAGATACGGAGGCCCATAATTCGGAAACAGTGCGTCGTAGGGCTATGCTTCTCCGAGCATAAATAGTTTTTATGGCCAAGGTTAAACCGAAACTGCTATAAAATTAGCAAATTTCCGAAAATGAAAAAAATAAACGTCAAGAAGTTATGCCACAAGTCAAGAAAATATCTCACGCCGCCGTGCTAGCATTTAAGACAAAATGAGTTTATCGCCCAAACTGTGATTAAAAGTGTGACATAAGCGATGTCACAGTAGGCCATGCTCGCCGGGCTGTTTGTACGGAGTATTCCCAGTAAAAACTGTAGTAATATAAAGGTTGTAGATGAGATTCTATTCCGTCGGCTTTTTAAATGTATATTTTTTAAAATTACGGTTTTTGAATTAACCTCGTTGCTAGGAAACCGTAAAAACTCGACCCTCAGAGGTGAGAGTTTGCCCCTCTTAAGTGGCGGCTGAATTAAATTACGGACGCTTTGCGCCTCCCGGAGTGCTTTCTACTTAAAGGATGCTGCTGAAATAAAAGAGCTGAATCGCTTATTTTTATTTCAAAAGATAAAAAACAGGCGTGTATCTTGCCGATCATAATGAAATTAATCGTTATCATGTGTGCAGCTAGTTAGGTGCACCGATGACTTGAGGATACAAGTGGCATTTGATGTCAGCAAAGGACATAATCGAAACGTCCAGATATAAGGTATTGATCACGTGATTTATCGATATCGCTTGTCAATCCCATAAAATTTTACCTTTCTGACAATCGCTAGCGCCAAGCTTTCGATGATAGAATATCACTAGTCTAACTCCGCACAGCATCGGTCAACGTGGCAACACTTTGTGGAGGTCTATGTTCAGCAGTGGACTTCTTTAGGCCTCTGGTGTCAGAGTTAATTAAGCCGCTTCTGGGAGCCCCATAGGCCTCTGACTTGGCTACCCTAATAATAAAGGTTTTATTTAAATAATTAGTTAAAATGCCCAATATTATTAATTGTTTGAATATCTAGAGATTTTTTCAAGAATATCTGATGCAATTTCAACTTTTTCATCTCGTGGATTGTAAGAAAGTTAGTTGGGCAAATGTTTGATAACGTTTACACACGTAATTACAATTACAACTTTTTCATCTCGTGGATTGTAAGAAAGTTAGTTGGGCAAATGTTTGATAACGTTTACACACGTAATTACCATTACAACTTTTTCATCTCGTGGATTGTAAGAAAGTTAGTTGGGCAAATGTTTGATAACGTTTACACACGTAATATGAAAAGTTAGATCTATTGTCTTTTCCCCTCGTACTTTACTTGTTTTGTGCTGATTGGTCACGTATCATTTGAACTTAAAAACTCTACAAATTAGTGTCCAATTAGCCACTTACACTCATATTCAAGTAATTTACTTCATTCGTGCTTCCTTCAATCTTTTTATTTTTTGTTGACCCTGATGTAATCGACTCGAGTATTTTTCCGTGGCGACTGAAACCAGTGGAAGAAGTTTCCTTCTAAAGGAATTTATAGGTGAGCAGGCTTTTGTAAGAGATTCACTCCGTGACTAAGCGATGGTCTAATTCACTCGCAGTGCGTCGGCATTCGTCCGTCCCCGTCCCCACTTTCAGTGAATATTGTATATCTTACAGACATTTATTCCGGGGAACCCGGGGTGTGTACACCCACGTTTGTCAGATTTGTGTTGATAATCTACTTACGTCACGACGCAGATACAATAAATAAACAACTATTATATAAATATCTATTATTATAGCCATAGGCCATAGATATGAGGCGATATTTGTATGATTAGTGCATTCTTGTGTACGTCGCGCGTCGGTCTGTATGACGACACTCATTCAATGTTATTACATGACGTTTGTTTACGTACTCGGGTTACTCTAGATTTGCGTATGTAACAGAATTGGATGATATTATTCAAGCGATACAGATTGAATATTTATTGGATATGATACAATATGGAAAGCTTATAGTATCGGATCAAGATTTCCAATACCTACGAGAAAATATTGCCAAATAGCTCAGTGCTTGGCAAATAATCCTGACTCGAGAAAATCAATTGAACGAATTGGGTCAGCTACGGTTAAGGTTATCTCACTCCGGGACATTCAAGGTGAGGTTGCCTTCAAGTTTTCAGTAGACTTTAGATGTAAAAGTCGAATCCTTCCAACATTATAAATGTGATAGTCTATCTGTATAAGCTTAGGTGTTTTTAATCAATCACGTCTCAACGCGCGAAACGCACTTGGTTGAAATTTAGCGGTTACACGGTTAGACCATTAAAATTAGAACATAGGACTATTACCTCAGATACTCCCAGCAAAACTCTACAGAGAATGCAAAGTATTGTCAGTGAGAATACTTTTTGTGCTTCAGTGTATTCTTAGGACAAATAGATTCCCATTTAAAAAAAATACACAAACGTCGTGCTGATATTGTTTTCCCACCAATGCAGCACCATACTACCTTTATGAGACATCAGTTTGTCTACCTCAGTGGAAATTTATATAATAGAGTAAATAGATTGCTCAAAATACACACACTTAACCAACACCAGTGCAGAAATAACCTAAAAGTTTGGTTGATGGAACAAAACTATGAAGAAATAGAAAAACTACTAATTGCCACAACTTAGCAAGATTATTACATTTGTAGGGACACATTATATGTACAAGCTAACTCAGCAAATATAATATAGTTGGTGACGCACGGCTGCGCCCGTGAGACAGAGAAGTTTTTAGTCGCAAATAAACTACAGTCCTAATTGGTCGTTTCTATTTAACCTGTTACCTCAACACGAAAAGTGGAGCACATAAAGTTATACATACATAATTACAACAGACATTAATGCAATAATAAATTAGCATCATAATAGCTAAAGTGGTGACCCCGACGTGATCATTTTATTTTGGGTGAGGTACACGTATAGACTGAAAAATGGACGGAAAAATTAATCCACCGCAAGGAGTTGCGCCGCGGGCGCAAGGTGTGAAGGAGGACATGTCCGGAGATGCCAGCGAAAAGGCGCTGGCCAGCATAACTGTCTCTTCGCGCATTCCTGAGTTTTGGACAGACCAAACGCGACTCTGGTTTGTCCAGTTCGAGGCCGCGGTGGAGAATCAAAGGCTGAGTGATGCAGCCAAACAAAATCTGGTGGTTACAAAGCTAAACAAGGTCGCTATACAGCAGGTGAGCGATTTGTTATTGGCTCCGCCTGAGTCTCGGAAATATCAGACGCTGAAGGAAAGGCTGTTGGAAGTGTTCGAGGAGTCGGAGACGAGGAAATTGCAGAAGCTGATCAGCGAAATGGAGTTGGGAGACCAGCGCCCATCCCATTTGCTACGTCGGATGCGTGAGTTGGCCAGGGAGAAGGTGGCGGACGATACCCTGAAGTTGATGTGGCAATCACACCTACCGAAATCAGTGCGTGCTGTGCTGGCAGTGTCCGACTCGAAGAAATTGGACGTGCTCGCAACCATAGCAGACAAGGTGCTGGAAAGCATAGGAGAGGGCTCAGCAATGGTAGCAGAGGTCAAGGCAGGGGAGGTCCAGACCAGGAGTGATGGATCATCAAGCACCAGCCAAATCCTGGGGGAGCTAGCGAAAATCAACCTGCGTCTCACAGGTCTGGAGCGTGGCAGAGGCAGAGAGCGTTGGGACGGCGGCAGCCGAGGTTCGAGATCGGCATCGAGACATGGTGATGCGGGTGGCGAGAGAAAAAGTGCTAATTGGTTGTGTTTTTACCACTATCGTTACAGGGAGAAGGCAACAAAGTGTGTGAAACCCTGTAATTGGAGCAAGGGCCAGGAGAAGTCGGCGGGAAACTAGACATGGTGCAGCCGACGGCGGGACGTTGCACGGTGTACAACCGCCTAATTGTATGTGATAAGAAGACAGGTATGAGATTTTTAATAGATACGGGAGCTAATGTATCCGTAATACCCGTGAGGAAAAATCGTTCGCGTAGTTATTATGATAGTAATAGGTCTAACTTTACTTTATATGCCGCTAACGGTACAATAATAAAAACTTACGGTATTGAAACATTAACTTTAAGTCTAGGATTAAGACGGCCGTATACTTGGCATTTCATTGTAGCAGATGTGAATCAGCCCATAATAGGCGCAGATTTTTTAACAAAGTATAAATTGCTAGTAGATGTAAGCGGCCGACGACTCATAGATGAAGTAACGAGTTTAAGTGCAGTAGGTTTAATTGTAAAGTGGAAGGGACCATCCTTAACTACGATTGATAACGCTTGCATTTATTCGGATATTCTAGCCGAGTTTCCCGAGATCACTAAACCTGTGTCTTTTAATGAGGAACCCCCGCATGCGGTGTTACATTACATTGAAACACACGGCCCTCCCGTATTCGCTCGAGCTAGACCATTAGCCCCAGAGAAATATGTAAAGGTAAAGGAGGAGTTTAGACGCATGCAGGAAATGGGAATTTGTAGGCCGTCGAAAAGTCCTTGGGCCAGTCCGTTACATGTGGTACCCAAAAAGGACGGGCAGATTCGTCCCTGCGGTGATTATAGAGCCTTAAATGCAATAACAATACCGGATAGGTACCCCATCCCGCGGATAAATGACTTTACATATATTTTAGGGAATAAGTGTATATTCTCGCGTTTAGATTTAAACAGAGCGTATCATAATATTGTGATTGCACCTGAAGACGTAGAAAAAACCGCGATAACCACACCCTTTGGGTTATATGAGTTTACGCGCATGACCTTCGGTTTACGGAACGCCGCGCAAACATTTCAGCGATATATGAATAACGTGGTATTACAAGGCTTAGATGCACAATGCAAAATAGGTGCAGAAGGCCAAACCGAGTCTAATTTCTACTTTTGTTACATAGATGACATCATCGTAGCTAGTGAGACGCCCGAGCTTCATAAGTTACACGTAAAGGCGATATTTGAGCGATTAAGCCGATTCGGCATAACTATCAATATGGCAAAATGTAGTTTTGGAAAAGAGAAACTAGAATTTTTAGGTTACGAGGTCACGTCATCAGGAATCAGTCCATTACCAGATAAAGTTCAGGCAATCATTGATTTCCCAAAGCCCGAAACGGTAGATCAGTTACGGCGTTTTTTGGGAATGATAAATTTTTATAGGTCTAGTTTACCTAGGGCAGCGGAATATCAATCAGTGTTAAATACGTATTTACAGAAGGCTAAGAAAAAAGATAAGTCTATAATTAACTGGTCGCCAGAAGCAAACGTTGCGTTTGCGAAATGTAAAACTAGCCTACAGAATGCGACTATGTTATCGTACCCGGTGCTAAACGCCGAGCTTGCAATATGGGCGGACGCGTCGAACGACTGTATCGGTGCCGTGTTACAAGTTAAGGTTGGCTCACACTGGGGCCCCTTAGGTTATTATTCTAAGAAACTCAGTGACGTGCAGCTTAAATATAGTACGTATGACAGGGAGCTATTAGCTATTTATTCGGCGGTTCAGTATTTTCGTTATATGGTAGAAGGCAGATCTTTTGTAATTTACACGGATCATAAACCATTAACTTATGCATTCACACAAAAACCTAGTGACAAAGAAACAACTAGACGCGTTAGACAACTTATGTTTATCAGTGAATTCACAACAAATATACAGTACATTAACGGTAATGAAAATACGGCAGCGGATGCACTGTCTCGGGTTGAAACTATCACATGTCCAACAACGCTCGATTTCAGCGAATTAGCGTTGGCGCAACGGATGGATGACGAGCTGACGTCGCTTTTATTGAAAGAAAACAAAGTGATGCAATTTAAGCGAATTAATTTACCCGACTGTCAAAGCGAGGTGATGTGTGAACTATCTACTTCGGTCGCAAGGCCATATCTACCAGTAGCTTTTAGGAAAAGGGCATTTCAAGCAGTACACGGTTTGTGCCATCCTGGAGTTCGTACTACTCGGAAATTAGTGACGTCTAAGTATTTTTGGCCAGGTATGAACACAGACGTAGGACAGTGGGCCAAAACCTGCGTTCAATGCCAGAAGTCGAAGGTTATACGTCATACTGTATCCGGACTGGGTCAATACGAAAGTAGTGGCCGCTTTGAACATATACATGTCGATCTAGTAGGACCATTACCTACGTCACCAGAGGAGTATAGATATTGCCTTACGGTGGTTGATAGGGCGACAGGATGGCCAGAAGCTTTTGCAATCAGAAACATGTATGCTAGTACGGTAGCCAAGACGTTGTACGAAGGTTGGATTTCAAGGTACGGTTGTCCGGTAAGGGTTACTACAGACCAGGGCAGACAATTCGAGAGCAGCTTGTTCAATGAATTAATGAAATGTTTAGGGATAGATAAATTAAGAACTACAGCGTACCACCCGCAGGCGAATGGCACTGTAGAAAGGTTTCATCGCGTGTTAAAAGCAGCACTGATGGCCAGGAGGGACAGCGGCGCGTGGGTGGAAGAATTGCCGACAGTTCTGTTTGGGTTACGAGCAACACCGCGGAGCGACACTGGTGTCAGTGCCGCGGAATTAGCATTTGGAAAGACATTACGGTTACCCGGGGATTTTTACGGGGGCAATAGCATAAGCGTTAGCGATTCAAACGAATATGTAAACAAAATTAGAAATATTATCGAAAACCTTAGGCCGAGACCGACTAAACAGAGAGACGCGAGGAATATATTTGTTCATTCTGATTTAAAAACTTGTTCACATGTTTTTGTGAGAGTAGATCTGGTTAAAAGATCCTTACAACCTCCCTATGACGGTCCATATCAGGTTTTAGAGAGAAAAGAGAAGTATTTCATGTTACAAATAGCAGATAAGCGTGTGAAAATATCAATCGATAGGTTAAAACCGGCGTACGTAGTTAATGACGGAACCTTTCCACTAATACAACAAGAAAAAGATTGCGTAGTAACTAAACCTAATAACAAACTGTTTAATGATAAGACTTGTAGTACTAAGCGTATAACTTATACCACCCACAGCGGTAGAACGGTTAAGCAGCCGATAAGGTTTGCAGAATGAAAACTATGTATGTTATACCTTATGGTACAGTAAGCTAGAGCATTACGGGAAATGGGTTCGATTCCCAGTTTAAAAAAAAAAGTGTACTCTACTATAATTGTATTGTATTCATGTAATTAAGTAAACAAGTTAATAATATAAGTTACAGGTGATATTCAATAAGTAGGTAACATGTAAATTGGTTAATATTGTATCAACGTAGAAGCATTTAGTAATAAACAATGAATGCAACTCTAGCATATTGAAGGATGTTTATTTAGGCCAGCCAATTGCGAAGTATCATAAAGAAGTGCTGACTAAGATTAAATTATAACTAAGACAAAATGTTCTGGTAGTGTAACAAATAGCATTTGTAACATTAAACATAATTTATCCATTGTTGGAATAAGTCCTTACGAACGTGTTTGTTTTGTTAATAGAATAAAAATCTCAGAAAATAAAAATGGGTTGGGGACAAAGTAAACCACAACAGAACAATGTCGCGTTAGCACAGTCGGTGTCTAACGAAACGATGGGGCAAAGAGTGGGGGTATTGGAAATTATGGTGATTGTGTGCGCTGTGCTCATGGGAGTGTTGATTCTGTATTTAATCCGAGGCCAATGTAAAAAACGAGTACGAGGCTGGTTCCAAAAGGAAGCAGTTGCGGCTGGTTGGAGTCTGCCAGTCGTTAAGGTGCAAGCAGTGCCACCGCCGACCATACCCCGTAATCCAGATGTGTATTAATTGTAAGCATAGTGTGGTGTCACATGTGTCGTTTTCTTCTTCATGAAGAAATAGGATTATGAAGATAAAGTAGTGTATGGACATTAAAATAAAAAACCATGTAGTTTTAAAAAAAAAAAAAAAAAAAAAAAAAAAAAAAAAAAAAAAAAAAAATTATTTGTATTGTTCTTAAAAAGTATACTTAGTGTAAGTTCCATATTTTTTTTTCCTTTAAGGAGGGGGCTACTGTAGGGACACATTATATGTACAAGCTAACTCAGCAAATATAATATAGTTGGTGACGCACGGCTGCGCCCGTGAGACAGAGAAGTTTTTAGTCGCAAATAAACTACAGTCCTAATTGGTCGTTTCTATTTAACCTGTTACCTCAACACGAAAAGTGGAGCACATAAAGTTATACATACATAATTACAACAGACATTAATGCAATAATAAATTAGCATCATAATAGCTAAACATTAAAATTTCTCCACACTCACACACAAATACTCATATACGCACCATCACACACACACTCACCATGATACGCATACGCACACGCACACTATTAAGATTGCAGAAATTATAATTTATAGATATAAATTATAATTTCTAAACATACTAAATGTGAATACTTATTGTTGGAAAAAATTACTCTCAAGTCACAGACAATAAGCCTAGTTTGGGAGCCAAGGAACTTGTTATTGTGTATAATGTAATGTTTGTTATGAACAAAGTTAAAGAATCGCGGTCGGTGCCCGGATTGTCGTCACCCACGGTGAAGCGAAGAGTAACCCGAGGAGGGGCCGCTCGTCAGGGCTTTTGCCGATAAGCCGACGACGCGGCGACGGCGACGTAGCGGCCAACAGGTAGGCTGCGGTGCCGCTTGGGCGACATTGCATCTGAGTTGAACGGAGGCGGGCCGCGATGTCGTATGGGAGGCATCGCGGCTGAGGGTTGGAGGCCGCGGAGTGTCGTTATTGCGATGCACCGCTCTCTGCGGCCTGGACGGAGTCACCACCGTCTGATGGCAGACGTGGTTGACCGCAGCGGAAGAGGACTGTCTGTATATAGCATTAGCCGCTCTCCCTATCCCCTGCTACCGAAAAGTGGTAGGCGACAGGGCCACTGACCTGACCCGTCACAGGGGGACCGAAAGTGCCATACACGGAGACGTCTACTGGCACTGGGCTGGCATCCATGTGATGGTTATGTCCCTGGGGTGGTCACGGCGTGCAATGTGTTCTGGTGCGCCGGTGATGGGGCTACTCCCCAGACGAGGGTCCGGTGACGGTCGGCCGCTGCGGGTTCGCGGTTGAGTCTGCCTGTGTTCATACGCCGCACAGGAGGAAGCGATTTTAGAGGTTTGGGGTCCCACATAAGTGCACTATCTTCCCTTGGTAGCGCAGTACGCATGAGCATATCTCCACGTAAAAAAGGGCTCTTACTCGGTTTACCATAGAATGCACAAAAATGTCATGTTCTAATAAATAACGGACCTATACAAACTGATATAGTAGTGGGGTCGCAGTTTGGCGCGCACATTAGAACTCTTTCGGGTAGGTTAAGTTCAGCTGCATATGCAGTAAGGAAAATAAAGCAGTTAGCCGATGTAGCCACAGCTAGCATAGTATACTATGCTTATTTCCAGTATTATCACATGAGTAGATAAACAATAATTAACAGTAATAATTATGTCTTATGGCATTCTGCTGTGGGGATCAGCAGCAGACGTTGACTCAATTGTCATATTACAAAAGAGGGCAATCCGCGCGATCTATAAAATGGGTCCTCAGGAGTCTCTTAGAGAAAAATTTAAGAGATCGATATACTGACTCTACCTTCACTTTATATTTTGGAATGTATTTTGTATGTCCGCAAAAATCGAGGGCTCTTCAAAACTAGAAGTGACTTCCATAAGTTAAATACACGCATAAAGCACGAAATTGTAATACCCAAATTCAGATTAACGAAAACTAGCAAGTCTATTCTTATAAACAGTATACGCTTTTATAACAAGTAGGCAAAGTCAGTTAGAACTGACCGATGGAAAGTTTAAAAACTACATCAAACGTGTCCTTATTAAAAAAGCACATTATAAAATCAAGAACTACGTTGAAGATAAAAATTCTGGCTTTAGCTCCTTCTGCGCATGCGGCTTCCCTGGTACTCAACTATTCTTAATCTTATTTTTCTTTTTTTCCTTCTTTTAATTAGACTTAATGGTTTTCAATCATCTTCATAGCCCTTTGCTAAGAATAGTTACAGCACTGAAAACAACATTTGTGCCACAAATGTTAAATTTAGTCTTGTAAACTTTTATTTTTTTACCTTTGTATAGATTATTTTATATATTATTTTCTGGTCACGAGAAGAGTCTAGCTGTTTACTGATGTCCCTATACAGTTGACGAGCACTCGGAGCCCGCGGGGCCTAATCCCAAAACAGCTCAAACATGTAACTCCCAATAAGGTTGTTAAATGAAAGTAGGTTTTTTGTCCGGTATTACGTTATCGAATTGCCAAATTACCGCTGGCAAAAACTAGTACAATAACAAATGTCTTTTATGTTGCTCACCTGTTTGTTCAGTAAATAAATAAATTGTATGTATAAATAACCTTTGGCTTCAAACCTTTCGGCGAACTACAGTCACGCCATTTTCTTGATAGAAGACTTCATAAAACTTCGTGTGATAAGCTTATGTATTAGGGGAGCCTATCTGTTTCTCGGATCTACCGTTAATCCCCGGCTTGAGTACTGTGACTCAGTTCTCCTTTACAGGTACAGGAAAAACCGACTAGGGTTATCTGTAGTAGTATTCATTTATTTAATGACTGATTTTCTGTAGATGTCATGAAATTGGTAGCAATTGCTTTTACTGATAAGAACACCGTTTGTAACGTTCTTATTAATGCCTACTGCTGGTATCAGTGGCAATAACTGGTAAGTTTCAGTGGCGGACTAAAAGGGACTTCCAGTTCCGTAATCCCGTACGGAACGGGAAGACAAGTTCTGAAAATATCGATTCATACAAAATGTGTAAGAAAGTGCATATGTCACGGATGCACGGGCGGAGCGACGACGTGGCCTTTTGTATGAAACACCACGTCATCCCTTTCCGTCCGGGACTAAATAAAATAATCGGGGCCTCGTAAATCAAAATCTATGTGAAACTGCAAATGAATAAGATGCAAGAGCGAGCGACCTGAGCTCGAATATTATTATTCCTCAAATGTTAGATTTTCTTTATTGACTTGCTGTCAAACCGACCACAGATCACGGAAATTTTTGCATCCGGGCTTTTATGGCATTTTCTAACCTACACTTTGTCGTCTTATGCGAAAAACATTGAAAATCAAAAGAACGTATGCAAGAGTGATCGAAACAATTATTATTATTTGTTATATTTTTTTTTTGAGATTCAAGAGTGCCGCTTATATAATTGAAATAGATGATTTTGACTTTGACTTTGTCATAAACTCCAATAAATGAAAAATGTATGAAAAAATGGTCTTCCTACGTTTTTAATTTGCAGACGTAGAGAGGCATATATTGGTATTATTTGGGGTTTCATTAAAAAAGATTCCCCAAAATGCGGTGGTTCCACTAGACGATGGCCCGCGGCTAGTGGCAGGGTCCACCCTGCCACTGCCTCTTAATACGCCAGCTGATATTTTAAGGGCAAGCACAGAAAGCAGGAAGCAAGCTACGCCGATCTACCAGCGCAGATCGTTCCATCCGAAGCACTGATAGAACGGCAAGCTTCTTGCTACATACGCCTGAAATATAGATAAAATTAATATTAATTTTGTATCTATATACCAATATTATAAAGAAGAAAGATTTTTTTGTTCGTTTGTTTGTACCGAATAGGCTCCGAAACTACTGGACCGATTTAAAAAAATCTTTCACCATTAGAAAGCTACTTACATTATTCCTGAGTGACATAGGCTATCTTTTAATCCCAAAAACGTGTCCTGTGGGGTGGTCCACGGGAGCGAAGCCGCGGGGAACAGCTAGTCCTTTATATTTTAGTCTATAATTTATAAATAGTCCGTTTTAAACGGTTTTAAGGGTTCCGTAATCAACAAGGTACCCTTATAGTATCGCCATGTATGTTTGTCCGTCCTTCTGTACGCAGCATAGAAATAAGCTTAGCTCAGAGACTCTTAGTACTAGCAAGCTATAATTTGGCGTGGATTTGTATATTAATCACGCCGACAAAGTGGTAAAACAAAAGCAGTAAAAAATATAATAAAATAATACTTACTAAATATTCAATAAGTATATCTTAAATGCGTCGACCGATATTCACAATTCAAACGGAATTTTCCGCATACATCTGACATTTAAGACTAAAATAATTAAAATATCTCCATAAACAAAAAATCATGTTTTCTAGTTACTTTGGTACTTACCCAATTATCATCAAGTTACTTTGTACTAAAATTCCCTTATAAATTTACTTTTTCAGTCTTTAATGAAAATGATCAAATTAATAAGAATCTAATACTAAGTAGAATAAGATAACAATATAATTAACACATTCTAATTGGATTACGTATCTTAGAAAAATTCTTAAAACTTAGGTACAGATTGCTAGTTACTTGGCTATTGGACTCCATCGCTCGTGGTCCTAGTTCACAGATAGGAGGACGTATGACCAAGTGTATCCTATGTGTATTATAAAATAGTACCTGCAGGGCGACTGAGCTCTGCTCGGGTGGAAATGGAGAGAACGAGTTTTCCATAAAATTAAACCTAGCTAGATCGATTTATCGCCCCCGAAACCCCCAGCATACTCAATTTCATGAAAATCGTTGGAGCCATTTCCGAGATTCAGATTATATATGTCCAGACTACGAATACAAAGTAGAGAAAGCGCCATTGCAGCGAGTGTCTCAGGTGCGAGATCTAGGAGTACTGCTTACCCCGGATCTCACTTTCCGGGATCATATAGTTAAGATTTGCAAGAAAGCGTACAGAAACCTGGGTTTCGTGCTGAGGCAGTCGCAAAGATTCACAAATATTACCACGCTCAGGGTGCTGTATGACGCTTTGGTAAGGAGTCACTTGGAGCACAGTGCGCTGATTTGGGCTCCTCATGAAGCGAAATATAATGTTATGCTGGAGCGAGTACTAAATAAATTTACAAGACATTTGTATTTCAAACAAAAAGCGGTTTAACTAAAAACCCAGGTTTAAATCTCTATAAACCACGGTTTAAATCAAAATGATATTACAAATAATGGTTAAGCGATAAACCATGGACCTTAGCATGGTCTAACGCTAAACCTCGGCGGCCCCTAGTTTAACGGTGGTCTAAGTCGTATCTGTCAAAGTTTTTCTTTTAGGTTATAGAATATTTTTCATTGTGTTGTGTTGTTTTTACCCGAAATTGGATATTAACATGGTGGATTTAATTGATATTGAGGATATTACTTTTTCCTCGGTACTCCAATTCTCAGATGTTTTTTTTTGTTGGTCCATCACAACACTTAATATATTAACACATTATTAACAAAGAGGCAATTGTTATAATAGACACTTGGAGAACTTAAAAATCCAAAGCCTAATGAACTTTGTTCAACGAGCGATGGTTTTGTTTATTGTTATGGTTTCATATAACGCGCGAGAATGTTACGTTTCGTTACACGTACGTAGATGTATTATTAGTAATTAATACGAATTTAAGTAATGTGCTTAAACCTAAACAAAACTGCAGTCGATAAAATAACTAATGTTTATATACATGCAAAATAATAAAGTGTCAATATTTTAACACTCCTAAACATCATTTAATCCTTATCGTATTATCAAAAAGTTTTCTTTTTTGGGCCATACGGACCGTTGCAATTGAACGATATTATGGTGAACGAATGATATTTGTTTTATTCTGTGGTTGAAATATTGACAATGGTTCAAATGACGGTACTAAGAAGACCAGGGCTTTTTTAAGTTTTGTAATACGGACAAATTTAGACCATGGTTTTGCAGATAAGCCTGGATTTGATAGGCCAGGTTTAAACCAAGGTTTATTGAGTTTTTTGTAATAAGACTGATGAAGTTTACCCATTTTACCCGCTAATGTATCCTACACTGTTTGTACTGGGAATGGTAGGGTACAACGAACTCAGAGTGCGCCGGGAATTTACACTCGCGGCGTATGCACTAAAGCTCCTGCGTGGAGTAGCACATAACCTGGGTGTGCTGCGTCACCTGAAGCTGTGCGTGCCAGATCGGACGTGCGGAGGCGGCGGCGGCCACCACTGCTGGCCTTGCCTGCTAAACCTGCAAAAACACCTCTCACCCGCACAATCTGTGTGCTCAACGAATTGAAAGAAAGAAAGAAAGAAAATATATTTATTTAGCACAGAACAGAAAGACACACAATATATTAATTAATACAACAGATAAAAATACAAATAAAGAAATACTAAAAAGACTGAAGTAAGAAATCAGCAGCAGTGTGCCTCACGGCTGCGCCAAAAAGGCCCAGTTCAGCAGAAATGCCAGACAACTAGTGCCTGACGCTGGTTTTCAACTGGACCTGATGTTTGAGGTGGCGGATGTAAATCAGTTTTATACTGCATGGTGACGTGTATACGTATACCTAAATAAAATAAATTTGAATCCTGTAAAAATAGTGAGGAATATGGGAATATCTACATAAATAGTGTTAAAATGAGTAGGTAGCATTGCAGGAATAAAACTACTAATCATGCGGGTAGATAAATATGTCATATAATTGAAACATTTAGTGCGACCATACCTAGCTTCCTTTGTGCTTCAATAAGATCTAAGTAGTCTGTGAATAAGATACTGCCGTAAGCGTCGTCTAAAAACGTGTAAAGTGTTTATTGCCCTAATCGGTGGTGGCAAGTTATTCCATATTTTGGAATTGCATGAGAAGCTAGACATATTTTCGTGCAATTTGAGTGAATTCGCGAGAATTTTGTTGAATTTTGTTATAATTAAAATTTAGATGGGTTAAGTTTTATTTTATATTAGTTTAGAAGATTTTAATAGTATTAGAAGTTAAGGTTTTATAATTATTATACATTTATGTAAAAACTGATTTTAGATTAAGATTTCAACTACTCTATTGTATTGGATTCAACCTGTAAGATAGTGTGTGTAAGTTAAAATAAATAAATAATAAATAAAAATTGCTCGGTTAAAGGTATTAATTAGATTAGATTTACATCCAAATGAACTTCACAAGAAAAAATAAAATGATGGATTTGGGATTAGGTCGTCACACTGCTTTGGAAGTTTTATGATATTTTTTGGGTTTTTTTTTATAATATTCATACATACGTACGAAGCAAGCACGATAACTTTTAAGGTTCTATATTTTTGATATATGCATCAATATATTGACGATAATACAAGATTGAATGGTTTAAAATTCAATTTATTAGCTGTGAGCTACAATGAGTAGAAATGACCATCGGGTTTGTTTGGGAACTGTCAGCGTGTTTTCGGTACTGGTTTCGAAAAAATATTTTCAATTTGATATTAATTTGTAATTATAGCGAAAAAAAACTAAAAATTGTTTTGTTATAATTGTTCTACAACCCAGTTCTCGTAAAGTTATGATTTTACTCAATTTTACTGCAATTTGTGCTAGGGCAACTTTATTCCTTGTTTAATTCTGTACAAAAAATCTATCTATCTATATAAATAAAAAGAAAAGTCCTGACTGACTGACTGACTCATCAACGCCCAGTCCAAGTCCTTGGACCTAGGAAGCTGAAATTTTGCACAAAGGTTTCCTTTATAATGTAGACAAGGAATAAGGAAGGATTTTTCGAAATTCAACCCCTAAGGGAGTTAAATAAGGGATGAAAGTTTGTATGAAACTCTGTCATTTTTAATTTGAAATGAATGAAATATGGTATTTAGCCTCTAAATATAAATGAAAAAATACGTCTTTCAGGATTTTTTGAATTTCATCCCTTAAAGGGTTAAAAAAGGGCGTTAAAGTTTGTAAGAAAAATAAATTGTATATCATCAAAATTACTTGAATCTTAGTATTTCTGTTCTTTATTACAATTAATGAAACAAATGTTCAAGGTTTTTTTGAATTTCATCCCTTAAAGGGTTAAAAAGGGGTTCGAAAGTTGTAAGAAAAATAAATTGTTTATCATCGAAATTACTTGAAACTCAGTATTTCTGTTCTTTATTACAATTAAAGAAACAAGTGTTGAAGTCTTTTTAAATTTCATCCCTTAGAGGCTTAAAAAGGGGTGTTAAAATTTGTAAGAAAATAAATAGTTTATCATCAAAATTACTTGAAACTTAGTATTTCTGTTCTTTATTACAATTAAAGAAACAAGTGTGCAAGTTTTTTTGAATTTCATCCCTTAAAGGGTTAAAAAGGGGTTTTAAAGTTTGTAAGACAAATAAATTTTTTATCATCAAAATTACTTGAAACTTAGTATTTATGTTCTTTATTACAATTAAAGAAACAAGTGTTGAAGTTTTTTTGGTTTTCATCCCTTAGGGGCTTAAAAAGGGGTGTTAAAGATTGTAAGAAAAATAAATAGTTTTGTCATCAAAATTACTTGAAAGACTTGAAACTTAGTAATTCTGTTCTTTATAACAATTACAGAAATAAGTGTTGATTGATGAAACTCTGTCATTTTTAATTTGAAATGAATGAAATATGGTATTTAGCCTCTAAATATAAATGAAAAAATACGTCTTTCAGGATTTTTTGAATTTCATGCCTTAAAGGGTTAAAAAAGGGTGTTAAAGTTTGTCAGCAAACCAAAAAGTCTATCATCAAAATTACTTGAAACTTAGTATTTCTGCTCTTCAATACAATTAAAGAAAATCTTATTTAAGGTTTTTTTTTTAATTTCATCCCTTACAGGGGTAAAACGGGGTGTTAAATATTGTAAGAAAAAATTCTTTCAAATTTCTGTTGAGGATTCAACCAATAAAACCAGGTCAACTACGGAGGAAATAATTCTTCTTTATTGTACACGTCTTGCTTGCGCCGCTGCTCGCAGGAAAAAGGGCTTTGGCCAACAATGGCCCCTTATTTATGCAATCGTTCCTAACGCCGCGCCCCTCTACAAGTTACGCCGTGTCGAGCAACTTCACGTCGATCGTGCGTCGACCAATCATAGCGAAGCTACTCGACTAATCGGCGCAAAAGAGTCACAATTCGGGCGCGGCACTATTCATAGACAAAACGTTATTGTAACGAGGCCCGTCTGGCTATTTCGAATTAATTTCTCTTTATATTAGGGGCCTCGCTACAATAAGTTAACAAAACATAATGTGGCTTACATATACATCAAAAACATATTACTAAGCTGTCCTTAAAAGTCCATATTCACTAGCACTGTCCTAAACACTTATATAAGTCCATATTCACTATCAATAATGAGTCCGAGTCTATATACACCATCACAAATCAGGCTGCGTCACCAACAGTCTCCCCCTCGGTGCCTTGCACCTCAGCTTGCAGGGGTGACGATGCTGGCACTATCACGACCAGCCGGGATGCTGGCCGCCGCAATACGCCCGCCGGGGTGCGGACGTCGACGATCCGAGTTCTTCCATCTGGCCCGGGGTAGGTCGTGCTGATCACGCCGCGTGGCCACGAGCAGCGTGGCAGGGTGTGGTCCACCAGCAGGACGAGGTCGCCGACGGTGGGATCCCGATAATGGGGACCCTGGAAGTACCGGGGCGAGAGAGTTGGTAGGTACTCTCGCACCCATCTGGCCCAGAAGTGGTCGGCCAGGCGCTGGGATGTCCTCCACGATGGGGAACCAATTAGCTCGGCGTCGTCGAATGAGCCAAACATGTGGGCTCCGCTGGACCTGCCGATAAGAAAGTGGTTAGGGGTTAGTGCTTCCTCTTCGTTGGGGTCGGTGCTCACGGAGAATAGTGGTCGTGAGTTGACCACGTGTTCTGCCTCCAGTAGCAGGGTGAGCAGGACCTCCTCCCTCGGTCTTCTTTCGTGGAGAGTCGCTGCCAGTGCGGTCTTGACGGTGCGCACGAGCCGCTCCCATGATCCACCCATGTGTGGGGCTCCTGGGGGAATGAACCTCCATACTATGCCGATTTCGTTGGTGGCCGCTTGAATGGCCTCTTGGAGCTCGCGACTTGCACCCACGAAGTTGGTGCCATTGTCGCTCATGATGACCTTGGGAGTGCCTCTTCTGGCCATCATTCGTCTTAGGGCCAATATCATGGAGTCGGTCGTCAGGGATGCGGCCAACTCAAGATGCACTGCGCGCGTTGTCATGCACGTAAACAGTGCGCCCCATCTCTTCTCTACGCGTCGTCCCACGGTGACCAGTAGAGGGCCAAAGTAGTCCACGCCCACACATGTAAAGGGAGGGCTTGTTCTCGACAATCTTTCCTGCGGTAGGTCACCTGAGGGGCCAGTTGCGGTGCTTTCTTCCTTAACTTGCACCACCCGCAGTCTCTTGCGGTTCCCTTGACGATGTTTCTGAGCCCAGGAATCCAGAATCTTTGCCGCAGCTCATTCATAACCGTCTGGTGGTTTCCATGGTTCAGACGCTCGTGTACATGCTTTACTAGTAGCTGAGTAATGCTGTGGCGTCCGTCCAACACGATGGGGTTCTTGTAGGCGGCCGTTAGGTACTTGGCCGCGCCGATGCGGGTTGATAACCTTATCATTCCGTCTTCAAATTTGACGGCAAAGTTCTTCAGTTTGTGGACTTGGTCGCTCTGTCTTCTTAAGGCAGCTAACTCTTCTGGGTAGCTATCTTCTTGCACTCGTTGGATAAGGAGTCGCTCGGCCTTTTCAACATATAGCGCCGACTTTTGACGAAGGTTCAATTCTACGCTACTTCTTTTCAAGATGAACGGCGTCTTGCTGCTTTTCTTTATGTTGGATGGCGTCTTGGTTTTCTTCTGCGACTTCTTCCAAGCCGGATCACGTTCCTTATTCGCGATTCTTCTAGTACTGTGTGTTTTGTGGACGATGTTTCGCTTGAAAACATCCACAGCTTGCAGGAATCTTGCCGCCGCGTGCAACAATCTTGTCCATCGCGAGAACCTCTCTGGCTCTGGGACGACGGTGGGCGCAATTCTTCTCACGCTCAACGTAACGGCGTTTGGCTTTTCTTCCCCTGTGTCCTTGGTGGAATCCTTTTCATCCCGCGGCCACTCTTCTCGGCCTTTATATAGGAATGACGGCCCCGTGAACCACCGGTGTTCCTTGCTGAAGTCCTTGGGTGTTTCTCGCGTGGCGTCGTCCGCGACATTGTGCTTTGTAGGCACCCATCGCCACTCTCTATGTCTAGTCAACTCTTCAATCTCAGCGAGTCGATGCGCGACGAATGGCTTGTATCTTCTGGGGTCCGACTTGATCCATGCTAGCGCCGTCTTCGAGTCTGTCCAGAACCATCTTTCTGTGATGCGCAGATCCATTTCTTGCTGTGCGTTCGTAGCGAGGCGACTGCCCAGGAGACACGCTTGCAGCTCCAACCTCGGGATTGACGTGGGTTTCAATGGTGTCACTCTTGCCTTCGCCGCCAGGAGCTTCACTTCTACTCGACCGTCGGTGTGCCGCGCGCGCCAATACACCGCGCACGCGTACGCCTTCTCGCTAGCGTCACAGAAGGTGTGGAGCTCCCCGTCGTCGACGTCTCTCGCCAGACAGCGCGGAATACCCAGATTCACAAGTTTCTTGAGGTCTTGTAGCCATCTGGACCATTCTTCCTCTCGGGCGGGTGGTATCTTCTCGTCCCATTCCACGCCGCTTCGCCAGAGGTTCTGCAGCATGATCTTGCCTTGGATCGTGATGGGAGCGGCCAAACCGAGCGGGTCAAACACTGTCATGACCGCGCTCGTCGCTTCCATCTTTGTGGGAGCGCGCTTGCCGTCGATGGCCTCTTCTGGAGTGTTTCTCAGCGTCAGCGTGAAGTATAGACTATCTTCTTTCACGTTCCAGTTCAGCCCAAGGGTCTTCTCCACCTGGTCCTTTTGTTCACCCAGGCGAACCGTGCCCGTGCTGCCTCCGGAGTGGAGCTCTTCTATCACTTCAGGGTGATTGCTCGCCCAGCCTCTTAGGAAGAAACCTCCTTTCTTGTGTACTGTATCGACGTCATTTGCTATTCTTGTTGCCATCGCCACGTCTGGATAGCTTGCCAAGTAGTCGTCCATGTAATGGTTGCGCGTAATTGCGCTAGCCGCCTCGGGGTACTGTTCTTCAAACTCGCTGGCGTTCTTGTTCTTGATGTATATTGCCGAACAAGGAGAACACGCAGCTCCAAATATCAAGGACGTCATCCTATATTCCTTATCTTGCCATAGGAATCGAAGACTGTCTCTGTCTTCCTCGTTGATTTTCACGCGCAGGAACATTTCTTTTATGTCGGCCACCACAGCTACTGCATTTTGACGAAAACGCAATAACACTCCGAACAAAGATTGAAGTAGGTCGGGTCCGGCTAGCAGCGCGTCGTTGAGTGATCTACCATTCGACTTAGCCCCAGCGTCGAATACCAATCTCATCTTCTTCTTCTGTGGGTGGATGACTGCGAAGTGTGGCAAGTACCAAGTCCTTGCAGAGGTAGGTTCTTCCTTAGCTTCCTCTGCATACTCGCTGACGATCAAGTTGTTGATCTGCTCTTCTTATTTCTTCTGAAATTCCTTATCTTTCAGAAATCTCTTCTGAATTCCCTTCAAGCGCCGCGCAGCTGTCGTCTTGCTTTCAGGTAGGTACTCGCCTTCTGTCTTCCAGATGAGCCCCGTGCTGAATCTCCCGTCAGTCAACCTCTTCGTGGTGGCATCCAGGACTTGTAGCGCCCGCTGATCTCTGTCGTTCGACGGTTTCTTGGCGGCGATTCCTAACGCCTCAATGTCGAAATGATCCCTGATTAGCTTTTCCAGATGATCGTCCTTGGAGCTGGTTTGCGTAACGAGGTGATTCACGACCCTGACTGGAGCGCTGCTGCTTGACCGCACTCCGTGTAGCACCCATCCCAGCTGCGTTCTTGACGCGACTGGCTTGTAGCGGTGGCCATGCTTGACTTCTTGCGAGACTATGAGGTGCCAGTTGTCTTGACCAATGAGCACCGACGGCTTGGCATTGGGGTACTTTAACTGATCCTGTATCTCTTCCAGGTGCTCGCATCCTTCCAAGTCTTTTTCGTTGACCTCTTGAGGCGTCAAGTGCAGGTTTTTTACTGAGTACCCGGATAACTTCTCGGTATTACGACCGAATATCCCGCGGATCTTGACGTCAATCTTCTTAGACTTCTGGTCCATGCGGTGGCCACCTACGCCTTCTATGCGCAGCTCCTCTTCTGGCCCTTGTGCCCCGATCTTCTCGACTATTGAGTCTTCTATCAGCGTGACCGTAGAGCCTTCGTCCATGAGAGCGTAAACGCAGGCGTTCCCGTCTGGCCCCATTAACTCCACAGGTACAATCTTGAGATACGCTCTTGATACCGTTCGCGCCGCGTTGACCGTAGAAGCTATCGTCTGAGCGGTTGTTTCTTGAGTCGTCGGCTTCGTTGCTTCTTCGTAATGCAACAGCAAATGATGACCCTTCTTACACTTGCCACATGGCTTCGCTTTACAGCTGAAGCCGCGATGCCTTCCTTCTAGGCACTTGTAGCACAACCTAGACTTCTTGGCTTGCTCCCACTTGTCTTTAACTGATGCTTCACTGAACTTCTTGCATTTCAGAAGAGTGTGCTCACCTTTACACTGCGGGCAGGTTATTTTTTCGCGTTCTTTCCTGTTATCTTCTTTGCAGGAAAACACCGTAGCTGACTTCGTCCTGCACTCATGTTCTCCTTCTGAATCTTCATCTGACGTGTGATTTTCTTGGTTCCTAGCGGCTCGAGTGGTGTGCACGCCACGAGAGCCCGCGGTTCGCATTCGGAACCTCATGCTTTCTTTCTTCATTCTGGATCCCACGAACTCGTGCATCTCAAATTGATCCACCATGTTGTTGAAGAACTGCATGAGGCTCAG
Organism: Orthosia gothica; assembly: GCA_949775005.1. Taxonomy (NCBI): domain Eukaryota; kingdom Metazoa; phylum Arthropoda; class Insecta; order Lepidoptera; family Noctuidae; genus Orthosia; species Orthosia gothica. Next base: position 18,182,051 of record OX459063.1, on the reverse strand, counting down.
GAGTATGGGCTCATCTTCATCTTCTTTCTTCGCTCGATACTCGTACCACTTGAAACGCACCAATGTACACATTTTCTCGATGATTCTGCTTGAAATATCACTTGAGTGCAGGTAACTTTGTCGCTTCATTTGTCTCACGACGCTAACGGTGTTCGACACTGCCCCGGCATAACGCACCAACTCTCTTGCATCTTCTGACATCGGAGGAAGCTTCTCGATGTTTTCTATCTCGCTTCTAATGAGATAAGTGGGGCGTCCGAAGCGGCGCTCCAAGGCGGTCATTACTTCTTGCGGGTCGATCTGGGTAAACAATAACGATTTCACCGCTTCTTTCGCTTTGCCCTTGACCGCTCTTCTCAATCTTCCCATGTTCTCTATATCTGAAAAGAGCACGTGGGTATCTTCGTAAGTCGCCTTGAACGCCATCCAATCGCAGGCGTCGCCTTCAAACTGGTGCAGCTCGCTGACGTACTTCGGTGCGCGCTGCATGAATGATGACGCCTTATTCTCAGACGCGGACTTAACAGCTTGAAGGATTGCTTCAGCCAGCTGGTTGGTGTGACTCGGTGTGGCGATCGCGACCTCTGGGGCGGGCAACTCACTTGGTGGCTCCCCCTCGTTGCGTTCCACACTCTTTGTCGTTGACACCCATGCCGCAGTTGCTTGCGCTGCGGCGGCTTCGACTTCAGCCTCTTCTTCTCCTTCCTGGTCACTCAGGTCCGTATCGTCTTCGACGCGTGCTAGTTCCAGCTTGGTATTAGCAAGCTTCGCCTTCATTCTAATTTCTTCTAATTTCAACTTTTCCAGCTCCAATCTTGCTTCTAATTCTTTCTTCCTTTTGGAACTATTCTTAGAAACTGTCTTGGGCTGCTTCTTCTTACCTTTTTCAACCGCGGTGATGTCGGCGTCCTCGACCACAGTCGAGTGTTCGGTCGCTGCGGTGCTGTCGGTCACTGTTTCCGACGTGGCGCCCGAAGTCGTCCCCGTTGCCATCGTATCGCCACCACTGGTTTCATCCTCGGTAGTTGACCTCGTGCTATCTCCTTTGCGGCTTCGCGTCATCATATCAGGCTTCGAGATGTGTGACTTCTTCAAATATTCACTCTTCCCAGCGTAAATCCCGACGAATCTTCAATAGGAAATCCTCCTGCTTCCAAGTCGCGACGTTAGTAGGTACTTATTCTTCGTGGTGCAAGTAGCGCTTGACCCAACCTTGCTGCCGCTAAGTACTTCACCCCGATGTCGTGCTTGAGCGTAGATTCGGCGTGGAATTCCAATGTTGATATTACGAACGCAGCGATAATTCTTCACGGTATCCTTTGATGTCTTCCCGTTGGATATTCACGTTATGGCGTCTTGAAGTCTTCACGAAAATGACCACGTTTTATGATCGTCTCGAAAAAGGCCACGTTTGTGATCGTCTCGAAAAACACAACGTTTATGATCGTCTCGAAAAGGACCACGTGTTGACCATCTGCTAGAAACCACACGTTTTCGACCTTAAGGACCACGCGGTTTACTATCGTCTCGAGAAAGACCACGTGTTTTAAATTATCTTGATAAAGATAGCACAGCACGTTTCGTTTCACAGTACCTGCAAGAATCTTCAATTCTTCAGTGGCGGAACTGTATTTCTTCTGGCTTCAGTCTTGAATCCGGCTTTCGAAGGACCATGGTATTGTTGAGGATTCAACCAATAAAACCAGGTCAACTACGGAGGAAATAATTCTTCTTTATTGTACACGTCTTGCTTGCGCCGCTGCTCGCAGGAAAAAGGGCTTTGGCCAACAATGGCCCCTTATTTATGCAATCGTTCCTAACGCCGCGCCCCTCTACAAGTTACGCCGTGTCGAGCAACTTCACGTCGATCGTGCGTCGACCAATCATAGCGAAGCTACTCGACTAATCGGCGCAAAAGAGTCACAATTCGGGCGCGGCACTATTCATAGACAAAACGTTATTGTAACGAGGCCCGTCTGGCTATTTCGAATTAATTTCTCTTTATATTAGGGGCCTCGCTACAATAAGTTAACAAAACATAATGTGGCTTACATATACATCAAAAACATATTACTAAGCTGTCCTTAAAATTCCATATTCACTAGCACTGTCCTAAACACTTATATAAGTCCATATTCACTATCAATAATGAGTCCGAGTCTATATACACCATCACAAATCAGGCTGCGTCACCAACAATTTCTGTTCTTTAACACAATTAAAGAAACATGTATTGAAGGTTTTTTTTAAATTTCATCCCTTAAAGGGTTAAAAATGTGTGTTGAAGTATGTAATAAAAATAAATAGTTTATCATCAAAATTACTTGAAACTTAGTATTTCTGCTCTTCAAAACCACTTAAGAAAACCGGCCAAGTGCGAGTCGGACTCGCGCACGAAGGATTCCGTACTTGGTAAATTGCGGTTTACGATTTATGACGTATTAAAAAAAAACTACTGATTAGATCTCGTTCAAACCAATTTTCGCTGGCAGTTTACATAGTAATCTACATCATATATTTTTATTAGTTTTATCATTCTCTTATTTTAGAAGTTACAGGGGGGGGGGGGACACACATTTTACCACTTTGGAAGAGTCTCTCGCGCAAACTATTCAGTTTAGAAAAAAATGATATTAGAAACCTCAATATCATTTTTGAAGACCTATCCATAGATACCCCACACGTATGGGTTTGATGAAAAAAAAATATTTTTAGTTTTAGTATGGGAACCCTCAAAATTTATTGTTTTATTTTTATTTTTGTATGAAAATCTTAATGCGGTTCACAGAATACATCTACTTACCAAGTTTCAACAGCATAGTTCTTATAGTTTCGGAAAAAAGTGGCTGTGACATACGGACGGACAGACAGACAGACAGACAGACATGACGAATCTATAAGGGTTCTGTTTTTTGCCATTTGGCTACGGAACCCTAAAAACGTATTTAAGGATATTTTGAATTTTATCCCTTAAAGGGGTACAAAGGGGTGTTAAAGTTTGTAAGAAAAAGAAATTGTTTATCATCTTAATTACTTGAAACATAGTGTTTCTGCCCTTGAATACAATTAAAGATAAACGTACTTTAGCATTTTTTGAATTTCAGCCCTTAAACGAGTAAAAGAGGCTTTTAAAGTTTGTATGAATAATACCTGCCTCCTACCTACCTCCTCTTTCCTACTGGATGTACTCGGGGGGAATTAGTTTTCATACCTCGAATACCACTGATACCCTCTGACTATGTCTTTGAGTTTAAACGATTACAATTCCCCATTTGCAATGACCAAAAATAAATCATTAAAGGTGGCAGGCATAGATTTCAGGAAATATTACATCTCACACGGGCAATTCTACGTTGCCTACCCAGAGTCAGTACAGCCTGGAAATTTTGGCACCAGACAGAAAAACCACCAATGTGCTATACAAAGAAGTGCATAATTAAATTCTTACTTCCTTATGACGACTTTGTTGGCGTAAACTAATTGGAATACTATACTAATCTAGACTGTACAGATGGCACAAAACTCATCACTTTATCGGAAGATGCTATATTTTTTCCTTCGACAATTAGCTTCGAAAGGACATGGACAGAAAATTCATTATATTTACAAATACATAATAAATAATATTGTATAAAAAAAATTGAAAAATGAATTATTACACAGTTTTTTACCTCTCTGAACTTGACGTTTTTATTTCAAAATAAAAAGTAATGCAAGACGAATCAAAGTACCGTGTGTCACTTTCCGCCATAATAGACCATAGAGAAAGATGAACAATATATTATTGGACGTTTCTCACCACGCACGTAAGTTATTAGACGCGAATTGTACGACAAGTTCTCTTATTAAGAACATTTTATTCACACGAAACTGTCTCTATTGGTATTGGTTGCATATAATAAAATGTTTTTTTCTTATTTTGATGCGTTAGTTATTTAGTTTTTTTTTTTATTTCACACAAAATAAAACACTTAAAATGGAATGCGACGTGTATGACAGCCGATGTGTCAGACTTTATGTTTTTGTCTATGTCGTCAAAAACTTCAAAAGCAACGTTCACTTCTTACAGTGACAGTTTGTTTTTGCGATTTAAAAACATATATTTAAGGCACCTTTAGAAGTATACATAAAAAAAATATATAGTTCAGCAATTTTTTTGTTATTAATAATGCCACATTTTTGAGGCTCAATCAGGCTCAGTTTATAACATGCTAAATCATTATACAGCTTAGGAGTCCATTACTTTGTTTAAGTGACTAATAATGAGATTGCCCTGTCCGATAAGACCGCCTACTGTACACTTGCTTTTATGATTGTTTGTCCTGTATATATATTTTTGTGGTGTACAATAAAGAATATTATAAATATAGAATGCTAAAACCATATCAGATAACTGTATTCTCAAAACTGTTTGTTAATTTAAAGCGCCTGGCGTTTTTTTAATAGCGAGATCATTATCTGTACACTGATTGCAACGATCTGAATAATAGGTTTAATGAAACTGTTTTCGTCTAGTCTGTTGTTGTGACGAGTTCTTGAAGTTTTTTATTTATAGACATTGAATGTGCTCATATTCACGAATATAAAACAGCAAGAACCATTGTTGTAAATTAGATTCGATAACTATGCCGACGCCCATACAAAATCTGTCCATGTCCTTTATGAAGTAAACAGATACAAAATATAACTGGTAACGTCCAAGCGCGTGTAACCTACGATACGTCAAGCCATTCTAAATTACGACCACGAGGAAGACAACTTTTCATCGAAAATCATAATGATTAAGCTCTGTGAATAAGCAAAACTATCATCTATGTGGCACAGAAAATCCGCGTATAATCCAGGCAGAGTCATTATACCCACTCAAGGTTCCTGCATGGTGTTTTTCATGGATTAATGCTAACGCGTGCCCGTATCCCTGCCATAAGCGGCACAGGAGTACACCGTGGAGTTTAAGTGGGTTCGAGTCCCACATTACTGCGCTATATCCCCGTGATAGCGCAGTATGCATGAGCATATCCCAGGCAAAAAAACTAATGACGTGATGTTTACGCTGGAAGCGCGATCGGGCCTCCAAACGACTACTATGGTCGACGAGGTTCCAGAACCATGATAAACGTCTTTCTCTATCCTTAAAAGAAATAAATACCGCTCCCGAATACCACTGAACCGATTTTGATGAAAGTTGGTATGGTGATAGTTTGAGACCCGGGAAAGGACATAGCCTACTTTTTATTCATTAAACACGAAGGGGGACAAATGGGGGTGGGGTAGCTTTGTATGTAATTTCTTATTTTGGCTTAAACGGCTGAACCGATTTAGATGAAAGTTGGTATGGAGATAGTTTTAGACCCGGGAAAGGACATAGGCTACTTTTTTTCATAAAACACGAAGGGGGAGAAAAGGGGTGAGGATTAATTTTATATGTTACTTCTTATCATGCAACTCCTTCTTATTATGAACCGATTTAGATGAAATTTGGTATGGAGATAGTTTGAGAACAAGAGAAGGACATAGGCTACTTCTTTTTGCATAAAACACGAAGGAGGAAAAATGAAGAGAGGAGGGGTTGGGGTTGTAAAGATAAGATGTACAAATTTTCTTCATGAAGCTGAATTTTGGCAGGTGGTAGTATAAGATAGTAAACATAAGTTAAGAAAGGATTTTTGTAAATTCGAATTTGAAGGGGGTAAATGGGAAATGGGTCAATGTGGCGACGCTTGGGGAAGACCTATGTCCAGCAGTGGACGTCTTTCGGCTGATATGATGATGATGATGAAAGCGGAAAAGCTGATCTTTGTATGAAAATTGCTGCCGATTTGGTTGAATCTTTGCAGGCATGTTTTTGATAACAAATAATTGAGATCTGTATATTTATTTCGATTATGCAATGGGATGAGGCTTCGTATTACACAATAAGGTTGCAATATATTAACAGGTATAACAAAAGGGGAAACCGTGTTCATACGTCGAATCCTAATAATCCCCACTGAACTATCAGTTCAATTCAAAAGACTCCAGTTTCCAATCAAACTTAGTTTTGCTATTACTATTGACAAAGCTCAACGGTAGCAGGGGCGTATTTGGAAAAAGCCATGCTTTACCTACGGCCAGCTACATGTAGCTGCTGATGTTCGCGTATGTTCACGGCCCACAATGTGAATGAAAAAAATGTAAATGCAATGTGTATGTATTAGCACCAAATGAAAGGACATACAACATAGTATATATAGCAGCGTTTTAAAATGTTGTACCCATGCTTAACGGCGTAACTAAGGAATGTCAGAAGTTAAAAATTATGATAGAGTGGTATTTTCAATTCGCAGCAAAGCAGAACCTATGACTCTGTAGTTAGGTGTGACCAAAGTTTTCAATGAATTAAGTTAATCGGTTTTGCGTTAATGCTTCCTGTACATATACAGGCTGAGTTTTCCAAGTGGTCGTGGATGGCCAAATCATCACTATGAAGAATAGCACAAAACAATCAAAGGAGCCAGGGGCCGATTTTAATTAAAACTAAAACTGCAACATTTCTCACCCTGTTTGTCGACAACCACAATTAATTGACAAAATCTATATTAACGCGGGCGAAGCTGCGGGTAACAGCTAGTCTTACATAAAATTTACAACTGTTCACTAGTTTTCAAGAGAGACGATTTTTTTTTTTTGTTGTGTTTATTTTTTGTACTAAATCTGTGCGTAGATATGTTAATTTTGGGCTAGGTACATTATGTTTATATGCTCAATATAGCCGTTTCACAATGAAATTGACGTTTTCTGGTATTTTTTCATGTTTTGAAAACGGTATTGTATATTTTGAGTCCTTAAAATACGGGAAACGAGAAAGTTAACGATACTGAAACAGCAGCAGCATAGCAGTGTTTTCACTCACAGTAGTAGTACTAAAGTAAAAATAAAACAGTTTAAAAAATTATGAAATGAATTTTAAATTAAAAAAAATCAAATTATCGATGTAAGGAGTCATCTCAGAACCATAAAATTGATTGATCGACCCAAGCGGATCGGATTTGCCATGCCATAATGCACATAATTCCGGTGAAAATACTAAACTAGGACTTATTTCGCAAATAGGCTTCTAATTACAGTTATTTGCCTGGGCTAGTGGGATTGATGCCGTGATTTTAAATAAACTGTTACCCTGAGTGTATTGAAAATAACTGTCGAAAATCTGGCAAATAAGCTTTTTACTAGGTACAAAAGACATATATTTTATCATCATCACATCTGCAGAATCAGTATTAAATTATCTGTGGCAGAGTTTCGCTGGTTAGTTTAATTTGACCAGAATTTGAGCCTGTACTTTAGCACAATTTCCAAGGCTAAACCATTGTGCCGCTCAGAGACTGATCCGCATTATATCCCTGAAGGTCCGCCGTGTACGATCTCCGTTTGGTATGTCGTTCTATTTTAGATTACAATCTCTAAAGGGAAGGCCTTTTGTGTGGAAGATTAAACCCCAAATAAGGCTACCGAGGGACCGGATTTCTCATAACCTCCAAATCATTTTTCCGGGTCACAAAACTTTAATAATACCTATCTTTTTTAATGCTCGAGTGTGTAGATACGGCTTAAGCGTAGAAAGATGTCCTTTTAACTTTTGTTTCTTCCTAAACCTACGTTGTGGAGGTGGAACTCCGCACAATGTCAAATGTCATGTATCTTTACTTTGTAGTAGTATCACTACTTTAATTTATGTTTTTTTACTTGCTAGTGATTCAAATAGGCACGGGCACCCAACGAGAAGAAAGAAAATTTGGTTCAAATAAATTGCTCTAGATGGCGTGATAAGCTTCGATTTGTTAATAAGTTTTGTGAAATATTAAGATTTTCTAGTGACGATCATTAAAAAAAATATGTTCTTGTTTAATTAACTCTCCTAAGCACAAAATCAAGGAATATTGGGTTTTTAATTCACATTTCAAGGATTATTAAATTATTATTAAAAAAAAAACTATATAACAAGTCTTCGCTGTATTAAAAAAAAAGTACAGAAAGTAAAGAACCGAATGTTTACTTGCAAGTCGCTGCTAACACCATCTATATCCGTACAACGGAGCCGGACGCGGTCGACGTTCTTAGAAAAGTAATCTACTGAATCAAGCGAAGACGCTGGTTACGTCGGCACGGTTTCTTTGTATGGGACTCAGATGAAGTTAAATGTGACATAGGTTAGGTTAGGACCTAAGGGAAAAACTGACTCACTCAAACATTTTTATGTACCTATACAATTTTTTTTTTAATCTTTGGATTAATTATCAATGTAGCGATGTTTAGGGGAGGCCTATGTCCAGAGTGGACGTCTTTTAGCTGTGATAGTTTTCCTTTTAATTTCGTTATATATACTACTGCCGTGATTTTTTTCACGTAGCCAAAAGCAACCTTTTCGCTGGCAGGGGGGGGGGAGGAGGGGGCACATGACTCTAACAAAATTTGCAATTTATCGAATTCAAAAATGGTTTTAACAGACCCGTGATATTTTTGAATTGCCTATCCAATGATACCCCACACCATGGGATAGACGAGAAAAAAAAACATCCCCTTTTGACGTTTATAGGAGGTAACTGAAAATATATATATTTTCTTGGTTTTATTTTACCACTTTGTCGGAATTAATAATATTTATATCCATGCCAAATTATAGCTTTCTAGTACTAAGAGTCTCTGAGCTAAGCTGCGGACGGACAGACGGACATAGCGAAACTATAAGGGTTCCTTGTTGACTTCGGAACCCTAAAAAAACAGCTAAGTGCGAGTCAGACTCGCAAACCGACGGTTCAAACTCAACACAATAGTTAGGTAACATTACCTGGACAAAAACCTTAAACAATGAACGCACCGAATATTGCTCTGACAAAAAGATAAACTGTATTGAGGGACAACATTAACTTTGCCGTTGGAAAACTGTTGTACCTATACATTGACATTGCTTCTGCCCAAATTTCATGATTCTAGGTCAACAGGACGTACCCGTAGGTTTTGATTCACTTTCAATTGTCAAACTATTCGGCATAAACCCGTATCATTTGATTGCGTTGATTTAGAAGTTAGATTTTTTCACAGTTCAAGGGATTTCATAAAGAGTATTTGATATTTATTTCAACTTGATATCTCCACGCGTTCCTGAGAAAAAGGTTTTGACAGACCGACAACGAAGTGATCCTATGAGGGTTCCTCTTGAGGAATCCGTTATCTCTCCCTTTTGCGTTATACATTAAAAGAGTACAACATTTATTTACCGGGCCAAAAATATACTGAATGGGCCAAATAATGTTGTCTATTATAAGTAAGCAACTTTTTATCCGGTTTCAATAATACCTTTCAGGAGGTTCTTGTGAGCTGTGGTAATAATATTGTAACATACTTTAAATGTATTTGGAGTTCTACTTTTACCGAATTTCCAAAAAGGAGAAGGTTCTATGTTCGACTTTATGTTTTTTTTTTTTTTTGTGTATGTTCACCGATATCTCCTTCAATTGTGGACCGATTTTGATAATTCTTTTTTTGTTTGGAAGAGTATGTTTTGAAATTGGTCCCATTTTAATTTGGTGAAGGTCTGATCAAGAACTTCGGAGATATACAACAGAACTCTTCAATAGATAACGGCAACACTCTCGGGATAGCTGCAACCGCATGTCTGTTTATTGTTTATACCATTTCATAGCATAACATCACGCCAGTACGCTCTAAAGGGGTACGCAGATCTCTCATTTCACCGGTTATGTTCAAGTTTCATGTTATTCGGGTAATCTATTCGGCGTTATAGGGACCTTAGGAAACAACTTGCGTATCTATTAGGTAGGCAAAACTAAAAAGGGAAAAATAAAAAACTTTTTTGCAAAAAAATACTAACTATACCGACTTCCAAATGAAAAACTACAAAGTGAAAAATAACTTAACTCTTGGAAGTCGGTGTCCATATCGAAAAAAAATGGTACCTACGTAAGACACCGACTTCCAAGAGTTAAGTTATTTTTCACTTTGTAGTTTTTCATTTGGAAGTCGGTAGTATTTTTTTGCAAAAAAGTTTTTTATATTTTAGCATATTATTCTTTTGAAAATAGCAGAACAACCGATGAGGCGAGATCGCTGTGCAGCGCGGGATTTCGGGTCGTGTATTCGTATTTTCAACGAAATAATCCACGAGCGAGCGAAGCGAGCTCGGGAACTTAGTGGACCCCGCCACGGATAGGTTAGGTTCGAAGGGGATTACGGTAGCGTGAAGTGAGCGAGCGAACTTAGCTCCAGTAGTATAGTGAAAGTGCAGTCGGAAAGCAGGCAGATATTTTCTTTTTTTAATCTATTTGTTTTTTTTTTCTTTCTCTTCCGCTCCCGATAACCGCTAAGATGACCTCCTTTACATCCCTAGTTGCATTTGCCCGCATAGTGTAGGTTTGTATAGTTTAGGTGTGAACACAGCCTAAATCAATTTAATCCCTTACACGTTGTTGTAGGCTTGGCGGGGCGTCTCGGCGCGGAGGCGCCGCGGCGGCGGGCGCCCACTCGACGGGGTCTTGCCCTTGCAGACTCGCCAGGCTTTGCTCATATACTTGAACTGAAATTGAACTATGTGTTAGGTATTATTTCTGCGGATAACGTTTCAATTATTATGTGATTTATGTTGAGGGAGGTCAAATTACTCTAATTGAATTGTCTTGTTCTGGTTGTTACAAATTACATACCCTGACGGAAAAACACCCTTTCAAGTAGCTGCCAGCATATTCTCTTCAAGACACTAAGGTATATTGGTAATATCTATTACCATGTAAGACTACATATAACTGCATATTAACACTAACTTTAAAAAAGTCGCCTTTTGTCGCTGAAAATGGCCTGGCTTTTTTATGAAAGGAAAGAGGAAAACGTAGGTAGAGATTGATTTTATTCTATAACTTAAATTGTCTATTTTCAGGTAGGAGAAATACTAAGATTGCTGGGATTCGACTGGTTTTACAACGAAAACTGAATAACTAAAGTATTTAAACTTTTTAGTCGGAAAACAAACGCAAATAGTGGCCATTCTCCTAATAGTCTATTATGATACAAGTGAGCTAAGTTGCTCATTACACACGAGGCTGTGGGTTGCAGCCCGAGCCGTAGGCGAGGGCGTAATTCAGCCGAGCGTGTAATGATCACAGCTCACGAGTCTCATATGACGTTTTTTAACATATTTGTGAGGAAACAGCAACCTGTATTGCTTATATCGTTTAATTATTAAAACAATTGTTGAACATACAATTTTCAAAGCGATATTGGATTGATTTGAATGGCAATTTCACAGTTTGTGTTACATTGGTGCTTGCCACTTCGTTAGTAGATACTTTCGTTTTTTCTTATGTAAATGTCGGCGACAAAAGCATTTCGGGTTACTACATCCTTTTTTATAATTTATGAAGCTCGTGTCGTCTACAACGAAACTACAACGAAATCAATTAATTAGTTTTTAAGAAATAATGCTCAGGTTACGCAATTATTTAGATACGTTTAGATTAATAATATTATTATTATTATATTTAATAATATTGAGGAGCTCGTGGCTAAATAATAACAGCCGGACTGGTCGATCATCAAGGTTAAGCAACGCTTGACGAGGTCGGTCCGTGGATGGGTGACCATTTCAACATATCGAGTTTCCTCCGAGTCTCGGAAAGCACGTTAAGCTGTTAGTCCCGGCTGTCATTTGAAGATCTTTGGCAGTCGATACGGGTAGTCAGAAGCTTGAGATCTGACACCAGTCTTGCCAAGGGGTACCGTGTTACCCAGTTACTGGGTTGTGGAGGTCAAATAGGCAGTCGCTCCATGTGAAACACTGGTAAGCTGAATCCGGTTAGACTGGAAGCCAACCCCAATATAGTTGGGCAAAGGCTAGGCAGATTGATTTTTTAGATTAATAATATTTCAATGTAGAAAATGCTTACTTGCAGTACGTTTTTGGATCTGAAGATAAAAAGTCAAAAAACAGGTCCTAGAAATCGTAGGTATTATTAGTTCTACCGGTGCCATACCATATTCGACTCTTTTAGCCTAGAATATCATGTAAGGTCAAGTTTATTATTTATTGTACAACAAGACATTAACAAATAAATACCTTACGTTTTTTTGCTTAATATCTAGCTCGTGTTACAAATTGTGAAAGGCGAACTAATTTATTAAAACCTGCCTTCTAAACTAGGATACCCTATATATATGTCGCATCAAGTCTGGCCGATAGTTGTAAACCTTCGGGCAGTCAGGATGTATTCCCTTAGGTTAAGACATCGTGTGTGGGCAGGTCGGTGGGTACAATCGTGCAAATGAAATCACATAAATTATTCGATACACTGGGTTTATTCAAATATTCACAATTACAATCTTGCTTACTAATATTACGGATTGACACTGATTCTACGACGTGTTCGCCTTAAGACTGTCAGTACTCAACTGCCATATTCGGTGTTCCCCACCAAGTAAGTGGTTAGAAATAGCGCGCCAACGCGTAGTTGTTCTTGCTTTGCCGCCAGATGGCGTGCCTGCGATTTGTTTTAACGTCCGTACTATTGACTAAACCCGACATAATATGTAAATTGATAACAAAATTCATGTACAAAGGCGAGCTTAACTCCACATGAAATTTTCTTCCAGCAAACCTTTGAGTGATAGAGACCATAATAGAGGGCAGTAACCCTCATTGTACATTATATATACCTATATAGTAAGATGAAACTAGTTACATAATAATACATAAAACACCTACCTACGTTTATAAAGACAAATACATATATCAACCTTTTTGTATCTCTAAGGACATGAAACGGGTGTGTCGACACAGAATAATATTTTATTTTAAGATTTAGATGTGTAGCTCACATTTGTTCCCTTCTCCGTCCCCGAAGGAGCCTTTCATCGTATACACACGTAGTTTGAGTGTAGGTAATGGAACAGAATGTAGTACACAACAGTTTTGTCGACGAAAATGCTTCGGAGAACTGAAAATATTGTTTGTATTGTTCTCTCAAAGGATTTAAAATGTGTGTTTGGTATAAACGGGAGCGGTGAGTATGATGTTTTCCGTTGCGAAAAACTGAAGCTTTGTGTGGAGCTTATTCCGAGAAATTGATTGTAAACTGGTTAATTGCTTTTTATTGGACATTGTTATACGCTTTGTTCGGAAAGGATTTGCGCGCCATTTTTTATCCATACCTATTCCTATATTTTCATTATGTTATTTTTGCATGAATAACCTTTTTTTCGTAGGTCTAACATCACAGTAGATGTTTATAGGTAGGAGGTGAACAAGCCAAACATTACCGTGAGGATTTAAACAAAAAAAGCTTGCCATTTGCCTGTTTTCTTTGTATTTATTTAGGCTTAGCTTAGTGTTAAAGAAGAATACATATAATAATAAACATATAATAGACAATACACAAAAGACCTCATTAAATTTTGGTTGAACTCTAACATGGCAGTTACAAACTCTTAATAATTAACTTGATAGCGCAGACCTTCATTAAGTAATAAATATTAGGAGATTGCTTCCCTTGGGCATATACCCATAAATTTATAAGAGCCCAAAACTTTCCACTACGCTCAAGTTTAGTGGTAGTAAAAGCTTTATGGCATTGCCAATTTACAACTAATGAAATATTATTAGATTAAGTATATTCTGTCGTTGGACGCCTGACGAAAAAGTAATAGCCTACAGCGTAAAAGCAGACCTTCCATCCAAAGAAAAAGGAGCTGCCCCTTTATGCAAATTGAGTTATTTACAAAATCAGGCAAACACATACCATATATTTCCTTTTTTCTACGAACTTTAATTTTCGAATTACACCAGTGAATAGTCTAGTTTCGCCGAAGAAATTATAATTATGCGTTTTAATTAAGTATTGGTTAGATACGGCCTTTTTGCTTATGGGGACCAGATACCTCTATAATAAATAAATATATGCAACTTTTGTTGAACAAAGAGATTTACGTGTATAATATGAAACATAAAGAGTGTAAAACAATCATAACAAACTGGATTAAACCATTAACTTATGAGGACACCGAAGCTCTATTGTAGCATACATCGTAATTCTGGCACCCACACTCACAGTCGTACACATACACTTCACACGCACTCGCACACATACACTCCACACGCACTCTTACACATACTCGCCACACGGACTCGCACACTTACATTCCACACGTAGCCACCATGACACAAACACAAAGCACAATCTATTAGCTTCCAGCCTACCATTATGTTATTTTTAAGATAGATATTTAAAATTGATAATTTGTAGATAACCCTGTAACTTTCATTTATTTTAAATTAATTTTCTTGAAATTGTGAGTACCACCTAGTTTATTGTAAAAACAAACTTCGGAAGAGCGAAGTGTCCTAACACAGACAATCATTTGCCTAAAGGGACACTTCAAACACTAATGTATATATTTCTCACTGTTAAAGCAAAATAAAATTATTATTAAAAAATATTAATTATTATTTTGTTCTCACACAAAGGAGGCTGTTGAGGTTGACCTCATGTAAACGATCAGACGGAGGTAGCGCGTATCGCACACGTTCAAAAGCGGGTCATTGTATAAGGTAAGCAGGCACATTGCTTTGTATCCAAGTTACCCCGAAGTAATGAGGTTAATTAGATTTTGAGATTATATCAAACTACAATCTCGTTATATTTTATCCGTTGACGTATTCACCATACCACAACAATCAGCGTTTGCTAATCTCACAAATCGATAGCGGTACCAAAGCGTGCCGCCGCTTACATAGTCTGTGGCGGTACCCAGCAAGACATTGGACCAATTCAATAGATATTACATAAACTGAAAAATAAAGATAAATACTATTGGCCGGTTTCTGAGTTAAGTAAAGCAGCAATAATCAGTTGAGTATTGTCAAATAATTTAGGAAGCGTTTGAGTATTTTACGTTTCTCAATTGAGAATCTACCTAGCTCAGTTAAGTAACTACTTAAGTATGGACCCGTCAAAGTTAGAGATGTGCAACTCTAACTCGAGTTGACTCGAGTGGTATTCTTCCGAACACGAGTTGCTATTACCAAAATCTAAAATAAAATATAATAAAGAACAACCAAATACACACATGTCAAACATTTCAACCATTATTTCTTAAATGTGTTCGTACAACAATATCAATATTATTAAAGTTTGAATAAAAAAAAGGTAGAAGCAAAACCAATAACCAACATTAAAAAGCATCACGATAGCCAGGAGTTTGGAACTATTATGATAACAAATTAAAGAATGCTACAAAACTAACCATTTTGCGATCAAGGTTGTATTTTTTAAATTAGTCGGATTATAACCGTTTGACGTGAAAAAAAGTTGTCCCAAACGAATAGGGTATAAGTTTAAAATGTTTGTTTTTTTGGCCAGTGGTGTCCCACTCCTGGGCTAAGGCTTCCCCCATTCCTTACATTTCCCTCGGTGTTGTGCCTCATCTCGTACATTCTCGAGGAAGTTATTTGTCTGTCAAATATGTATATATGTAAAAAAGTGGTTTTTAACAAATAAACGAAATAAATAATTAATTCTAACTAACGAAGCCAAGTTGCGCTAACTCAAGTTGCGCAACTCGAGTTATGTGCATTTCACCTGTGGGTTAACTCGAGTCGTGTTTATCCCGAGTTGGCACATCACTAGTCAAAGTTCCATTCGCTTTTTCTTTCACTCTTACGTTCCATTTTACAAAAGGAAGCCGAGATATCACAAGATTGCATAAAATTTACTATTATAAATTTTATACAGCTGTAAAAAGTACGTTCTTATTATATTATCTACTTCATTCAAGATTAAAAAAAACAATTTATTAAAGACGTTATAATCTTTAATAACTTGATTTTTCATATTTAAGCAATTTAATAGATACCTATTTGAAATGTATACAACCTTATTATAAAACTATGAAATGGATCGTAGGCACCATGGTATAATAAGATGAGGTAGTCTCCTCCCGTGACAGCTGGGTCACGTGATTGGCCTAAGACTACGTCATCGATTGCGTTGCGGCTCTCAAACTTTTTTAGTGGGGAAAAAGATAAAAAATTTACAATAGGTACAACATATTTTTAATTTTCAATAAATCGTCATATTTGATACTTTTTGTATTTAATTACTTTGCTTTTTTTTAATTGTTTGCATATTAGTATTTTTATTTAGTTCGGGACGAAAACCCACTAAACTTAACTTGACTAAAATAAGTTGAAAAACTAATTATGTTAGGTTAATAAGTTCGGGGGTAAAGGCGTATTGACACAACTATGACTTAAGGCGGTTCCCCGAGCAAAACGCCGCGCAAGCCGATTTTTGTGCTGTTTTTAAGAGCTATCTACTCGTTATTTAAAAAGAAATATCAATTAATAAAAATACATTAAATTTCTACATATTATTGATTCTAAAATGGTAGATTTAGTTTTTTTTTAAATGTTGTATATATTTCACTAATCTACTTCAAAAAAAACATAAAAATGAGAAATAATTATTGATATTATGCATCTCCTCGTAAAGTGTTCATTGATTATTTTTTGTACTAACACTAATGGATAGACAATTTAATAACGAACATTTTTGTAGAATTATTTTTTTCAAAAGACCAATATTCGATTTTATAAAGATTTTATTCTAAAATCTGGGCGTATTCACTACTGTAATTCATGCGCCACCAGTGCCGCTAGACCAATAGGAACGCTCATATCTCATGCCGATTTTTTGGTCAGGGTACCGTCTTAAATTATGGAATTTCAAACGCGTAGAAAATTAAATATTATGTAGAAAGGTACATACATACCAGTTATTTTAGTTGAATTTAGTTACAAATTTGAAGCCACGCATATTATGATAGCGTCTCTTCATTGGGAAAATAAAAAAACCTTATTACACCGCCTTTTATACTTCTGTTTTTATAGTTTACGGAACAATTAACAATTTTTCTTGAGTATCTATCAAAGTTCACGGGTTCACCACAAACGTTTGGGAGCCACAGTATTTTACTCACAGGGCGAAACAACGCTATAGGTGTGAGCGACACGACAATAGAAATGAAATGGCTAGTTGTCAGTATGACACTTGTCAATTCGATATGTTGCCACTGTGTGTGATTGAATTACCCGAGCAAAATGCATGTTTATCTTAACAAAGCTATTATGAACTAATAATTTAATATACAAATAAATTTAACAATAAATAGATGAATCACATGAGTTACTAAATAGTTATTTTAGTTAGTAATTTATTTTATTTTCATTAACTACATGAGAAAGTACCTAAATTTTCTAAAAAGGACAATCAATGGTAACACTTATCGTGACGTAGGCTTAGGCCATCCTGGGAAGAGAATACCAGGCGAAGTATACGGAGTATGTTATTATACCATGGTAGGCACTAGTCATACTTCAAGATTGTCATGGCAACCGTTTTTATTTTGTCAATGATGTCTTATCGAAAGAAAATAATATCTAATATAATTTGTTATTGCTAAAATCAAGAATTGAAGCTTATAATTACTAGAAGTGAATGTGTTCAGGCGAGCAGTTGCTAGTTCTTGTGATACCTCATAGAACTACAGAATATTTTACTCAGAACTTCACAAGATCTCTCAAGGTGGAACAGAACCAGAACAGAACCGACACACACAGAAATCGTGCATATGCATCGGAATCTGATTGCAATTGTGATTTACCAACAAATGTGGACTGTTGTGATAAAATGTTTAATGAGTGACCTGGGTTTTCATGACCAAAGAAGATAAACAATATTAGCCAGGGTCGGTGCCATTCGATATGTGTTGCTATTATGAAGGAGGACTGTGTTCTACCTACTAATTTTGTAAAATAATAAATAAATGAGACTTGTCGTGTTGTTTTTATCAACTTTTATTGTTCTGATACCAAAATCGTATCATACTAAAGCCAAATTCTGTACACAATTTCATCGTTGTAACCTCTTCTTGTATTGTGGATCCTAATAATAATCCCTATTCTATATAGGTATGAAAGTCTGTATGTTTGGATATTTGTTAATCACACCTCAATGGTTGAAATCACACACAATGACCAGAATTAGAACCTAGGATATAATAACAAAAAACAAATACATTAAATAATAGATATAAAAATAAATAAACGGAAAAACAAAGCCTTTTATTCTGAAATCAGAGAAAAAAACTGAAGTCTATACAATACGATACGTAGTTTATTTATAAAATGTCCCTAATCTCAGTGTGCTTGGCATAGGCCTCCACTAACAGTTTTCAATGGGGTCTGTCCTGAGCTACTCGCCAACACCACAGAGCACCATCGCTTACACTTTTTGCCTACTTCTTGGACCAGCGGTCTTTCCCATATCCCATTTCCATCTATGACACTGTCTTCAACGGCATCTTTTCCCATCTCTTGAGTACCAATTTGTCAATTTTCTCTATGTCACTTTTCTCCATGTCCCTTGGTTATCGCGCATCATATAACCGGTCCATCTCCACTTTACACATAATTCCTGTTGGATAACTGTCGGTTTTCGCGCAGGAAAAGCTACTGTCTACTACAAACACTGGCACATTTTGAATATTTTCTTGAAGATCTCACTCAGACTGCCCTAGCGTCACCACATCCATGGTATAATAACACAAGGTAGTCTCCTCCCGTGACAGCTGGGTCACGTGATTGGCCTAAGACTACGTCATCGATTGCGTTGCGGTTCTCAAACTTTTATAGTGGGGAAAAAGATATCAATATTACAATCATAATCATAATCATAATCATAATCTTTATTTCTCCACACAAAAACATGACTTATGGCATAATTTATAAATTCAGTTTATGGGGAATACATTTTGCAGTCAAGCGAGTGTGCGGAGCTGGTGTCTGTTATAGGTGTTAACCTGTATTACAGATCACCAGGTCCTCACCCCATGAGCGAATAAGGATAACGTAACATAAAAAATATTTAAATAAGAAAAATGTTTGACAGAATTCGTAAATTATAACTATTTGGTTAATGGAGACAGAATGAGCAATGAAAAAACAAATATCCAAACTTAATAAAGCACAAAGTGAGTGTGAGTGTGGTGGGATGAATGTGCTTGTGCGTGGTGTGAGAATGTAGTATGCGTGTGAGTTGTGTGTCTGTATATTTGTATGTCTGTTTGTATATAAGTGTGTGTGGTGGTGATGAATTAAGTGTGAGAACAACATATTAACAACAACAACAACACAACAACAACAACAACAACATATTTATAATTTTTAATAAATCGTCATATTTGATACTTTTTGTATTTATTTACTTTGCATTTTTTTTAATTGTTTGCTTATTAGTATTTTTATTTAGTTCGGGACAAAAACCTACTAAACTTGACTTGACTAAAATAAGTAAAAACTAATTATGTTAGGTTAATAAGTTCGGGCGTAAAGACGTATTGTCTCAACTATGACTTAAATTATGGAATTTACAACGCGTAGATAAATTAAATATTATGTAGAAAGGCACATACCAGTTATTTTAGTTGAATTTAGTTACAAATTTGAAGCCACGCATATGATATCGTCTATTCATTGGGAAAATAAAAAAACCTTATTACACCGCCTTTTATACTTCTGTTTTTATAATTTACGGAACAATTAACATTTTTTTTTGTGTATCTATTAAAGTTCACGGGTTCACCACAAACGTTTGGGAGCCACAGTATTTTGCTCACAGAGCGAAACAACGCTATAGGTGTGAGCGACACGACAATAGCGATGAAATGGCTAGTTGTCAGTATGACACTTGTCAATTCGATATGTTGCCACTGTGTGTGATTGAATTACCCGAGCAAAATGCATTTTTACCTTAACAAAGCAATTATGAACTAATAATTCAATATACAAATAAATTTAACAATAAGATGAATCACATGAGTTACTAAATAGTTATTCTAGTTAGTAATTTATTTTATTTTCATTAACTACATGAGAAAGTACCAAAATTTTCTAAAAAGGACAATCAATGGTAACACTTATCGTGACGTAGTCTTAGGCCATCCTGGGAAGAGAATACCAGGCGAAGTATACGAAGTATGTTATTATACCATGACCACATCAACCAGTCCTGTGCGTCTTTCATACATCGGATTTCCGTGACCTTAACCAGGTCATCGGTCTACAGAGGGAGGCCTTAAAGCGCTGCGTATTCCGCCACGCGGTCGCAACTCCAGAACTTAACAGCCCCATTGACCATCCGTTCTTCGAGCATCTGAGATCTATCAGGCGTGAAATATTTGCATCCAATCTAATGTTTTCGGCAATTCAGGGCGAACAGTCTTCTTCAACGCATCAGTCTTCGTCGAGGCATCTCCAAGGAAGACAAGGTCTTCTTCGTCACTCGTTTTATATGTTTTTTATATTATTTTGTATTTATTTCGCTTGATCACCGTTTAAGCACAGACTTGTCAACTATCAACTGCCAAATGTAACCAGTGTAGCCAGATTCGACGAGCCCTAAGTCGCCGAAAATTTAGTTTTTCCATTTATAAAATTATTATTTCCATTATTCACTAATACCACGAAACATTCTTCGAAACTTAAATGCATTAGCCACAATAATCATTATTGGTTCCACATAAAACATTTTTCTGCATGTGTTTATTTCCCTGTGTTGTTGCGACTGAAGTATAATGAAAAATAGTGAAAAAAGCATTTTATTTTCCAGTTATCATTCCTCAGATAATGTTGTATTAGATAGTCTCATTCCGAAATCGCCTAAAATCGCCCTATTTTTTTTGGAGGTAACCTAATTGGCGCCGCTCCTAAAAATTGGTCGCCCCGGCACCCTTCCAAGTAGCCTAAATGGCAAAAAGGCGCCCAATCTGGCTACACTGATAATGTAACGTTGACAACGGTTTGAGAATTCGAGAATGATCAAATGTGTTTTTCTCAGTTGTGAAACCCAATTGATCGTCAATGAAGGTTTTTTGTATGACATAAGGTATACTTTGGCATGACTTGACTACGTATACTCAAACCTTGCTCAGAATCGCAGAAAACTTAAAGTGGCAGATGATCAAGGGTGACAGATGCTTAAATCGAGATCAGCACGTACTTAGCGTCGAATACTTAATTCAGAAATCGGCCATATGCCTCTATGTTTTCCTTTTTAACCGACTTACAAAAAAAGGAGGAGGTTCTATGTTCGACTTTATGTTTGTTTTTTTTTTTTTTTTTTTTTTTTTTTTTTTTTTTTTTTTGTGTATGTTCACCGATATCTCTGTCAATTGTGGACCGATTTTGAAAATTCTTTTTTTGTTTGAAAGAATATGTTTCGAAATTGGTCCCATTTTAATTTGGTGAAGGTATGATGAAGAACTTCGGAGATACACAACAGAACTCTTCAATAAATAACGGCAAAACTCTCGGGATTGCTGCAATCGCATGTCTGTTTGTTGTTTATACCATTTCATAACATAACATCACGCCAGCATGCTCTAAAGGGGTACACAGATCTCTCATTTCACCGGTTATGTTCATGTTTCATATTATTCGGTTAATATATTCTGGAGTTATAGGGACCTTAATAAACAACTTGCTATTAGGTAGGTAAAACTAAAAAGGGGAAAAATAAAAAAACTCGGTAAATATCGCAAAAAAATGGTACCTACGAAAGACACCGACTTCCAAAAGTTAAGTTATTTTTCACTTTGTAGTTTTTCATTTGGAAGTCGGTAGTATTTTTTTGCAAAAAAGTTTTTTTATTTCATTTACAGTTGTCAAATTTGTACACTTGACTTGACAGCGCATTTTGAGCATCTTTTAAGGTAGGGTTCCAGTGCTTCTAAAGATACTGTATCATAAAAAAGGAAAACAAAGGAACACAGTTCATGAAATATCTTTTAAATTAGTTCAATATTGGAGAAGAAAATAGGCGAGAGCCAATCCTCGAACTATGAATTTTTCTTAGGTAATTCAGTTGGATGTCTGCGACCGCATTTCCTCTTAAGCTCCTTGTTAGTATTTATGACGTCATCAAGAAATGAGCGGGCGGATATAAAAATAATGCATTCTGCGCCCCCGCGGCCTTCGGCCATCCCACTGTGAGTCACCATGCCGCATTGAAATGTTGCATACACTTGGAAAGCCCTGCGGTATTTTGAGAAAGTGCAATGTAGCACTAAGCAGCAAGGCATAAGCGACTTATAAATAACACTAACCATCGTCCCATTTATCAAGAAACCACAAAATATGACGGGCAAATAAGTACTGCCTGTAATTATTCTAGGGCTAGTCTTGCATAATCCAAAGAAAGAAAGTAATTTGTTTATTTTTTTGTATTTGTAACTTTTCGTAACATTGGCCTATCTCACATGAACTTTGCTTTCTTTCAGTACACTTCATAATCGGATCAATACATTCAGATATTACATTTTATAAATATACAACCAAACTTGGGCCTTATCAGAAAGCTTAAAGTCACCCAAAGGGCAATGGAGAGGGCTATGCTCGGAATTTCCTTGCGTGATCACGTCAGAAATGATGATATCCGCAGAAGAACCAAAGTTACCGACATAGCCCGAAGAATTGCCAAACTTAAGTGGCAGTGGGCAGGGCACATTGCTCGGAGAACGGATGGCCGATGGGGCCGAAAAGTTCTGGAATGGCGACCGCGAACCGGAAGACGATACGTTGGAAGGCCTCCCACTAGGTGGACCGATGACCTGATGCGAGACGCACGGGATCGGTCAATGTGGCGACGCCTGGGGGAGGCTTATGTCCAGCAGTGGACGTCTTTCGGCTGAAATGATGATGATGATGACAACCAAACAAACAATTTTTTAATAATATTAAGTAATTGGGCCACTAGCATTTTACCCGTGGCTTCGCTCCCGTGGTTTTTTGTACAGGAACCATGCAATTGCCTGAGATAAGAAACAAATTATTATAAAAACAAAAAACCCGACTGCTAAAAAGTAATTAACTGAAAAGAGAAAAACAAGTACTATATATAATTTATACATTAAATATTAAGAGGTGCTGCAGGCGGCAAAAATCAAACGTTAATTAAATTTGTTTTATTTCAGACTTTTTAGTTTTAGTAATGATGATTTCTCCAAATAAGTTATTTGGTAAACGATTATTTATTTTGTTATCAAAGTAACGCAGGTAGCAAGGTGTTTCCCTGGCTAAATCGGTTGAATCAAACTTCTTTCGCCCCTCACTACCACCACTGCTGAGACCCGACGGTTCGATGGCGCACTCCACTGAGGACAAGACAAACTTCTTTGCTTCCCACTTTGCGGAATCTTCGCGTCTGAATACTGATGGCACGCGGCCCCCTGCTGCTGCTGATCGATGTGAGACGTATGTCGGACATTCGCATCCATCAGAGGGAGGTATGTAGGGTGCTGCGTAACCTTGACATGAACAAGACTAGTGGCCCGGACGGGATACCAGCAATTGTACTTAAAACTTGTGCGCCTGAATTGTCTCCGATCTTTACACGACTATATCGCCTTTCGATGGTGACTGGAAAAGTGCCGAAGGCTTGGAAGCAAGCTAACGGTCAGCCTGTGCCCAAGAAGAGTAGTCGAGCCGACCCGGCCAACTACAGACCCATATCAGTAACGTCCATCCTCTGTAAGAGAATGGGACGTGTATTGAATAATAAGCTCCTGGCATACCTAGAAGACAACGACCTTCTTAGTGACCGCCAATACGGCTTTCGCCAATACCGGTCATCTGAGGATCTTTTAGCGTATGCCATTCACATCTGGAGTGAGGCCATCAAGAACCACGAGGAGGCGCTTGCTGTCTCCCTTGACATATCGAAGGCTTTTGACAGGGTCTGGCATGAGAGCGTTATTGGTAAGCTTCCTTCCTTCGGTTTGCCTAGTGGTCTGTGTGCCTGCAATCCATTGCAGACTTCCTGAGGGATCGGTCCATCCAAGTGGTTATCGATGGCTGCTCGTCCGGTCAGTTAGGTATTAACGCCGGAGTCCCTCAGGGGTCAGTTGCTCTCGGCAACATTGTTCTTGCTGCACATTAATGACCTGCTAAACCCCGGAACCTTTGGGAATGCAGACGACAGCACTGTTGCTGAGAGTTACGTCTCTGGCACACGGGCTACTGCGGACTTTAGTTGAGCGCTTGAACATGTCTTTGGAGGCAGTCTCCGAATGCGGCAATGCCAATCTAGCCAGATTCAATGCTGCTAAGACCCAGTGTGGTATCCATTCCACATCTACTTACGTTTTATAACACTATACAAACCACTTTCATATCTTTTGATAATGTATAAATTCTAATAACTCATTTTTGTGTTTTCTTTGTATTGTTATTATCTGAAAAGCATATTTTTGGTTACCTCTGATTGATTTGTATTCTTCAACTTAATTTATATTGCTTATTTGTAAAATTGGAATTATTTTATGCTGTGACTTTTTTTTTTTTAAATCGTTTCCCCACACTAGGAATTTCTTCCTGTATCGTGGGTGCGTTTACAAACATATAAACTCACATACACAACACCCAGAGCCGGAACAACTATCTGTAAGTCATACAAATATTTGTTCCGTGCGGGAATCGAACCCGCAACACGCAGCGCAGCAGTCAATCGCTCAACCACTGCGCCAACCGTGCGCCATTTTCATCTGATATGGCGTCTGTCTAGCCATAGACATAACAAAGGTACCATGGACTACCTAGACCTTTCTTTAAGCTAGTTGTATATTATTGTAAGGGCAGCGCAGACTGCCCCGCCTCTTTAAAGCCGTTTTTTATTCGTTCTAGTCTTGTTTCATAATTGAGATTTAAATTTGAAATTTAGAAGGGATGGCAGAACAAGAAAAAAATGGGCGTCAGCTTTTTATCTTTGAATCTGGACTGAACGACAAAAGTCGGTTACATTATTACCTCAATGGTTAACTACTGAGTACTGAATACCAAGTGTATTTTCTATTCTGAAAACTCTCAAAATGGTTAATTGCCAGTTTTGTGTAAGAGTTTACTATCTGAAGTGCTCCAGTTGAATATATTGTGTGTGATACACTGTGTATCATTTGTCTGATTCCTGCCTATCGTATACCTTCGTATCTACGGCGTATAACGCCACAGCCCTGATTCCTCGTCACTCCTTGCTGCCTTGAACATCTACCCGTGTGCTTACCTATCCGTCTTGCTGTCTACTCAACTACCTACCTGCCAGATTGCCTGCTTTGACCATCTACCCGTGTGCCTGCCTATCCGTCCTGCTGTCTACTCAGCCCGATTGCATGCTTGTCCATCGTGGTGCCTGCTCATCTGCCTACCTCGGGTATACCACGTCCTCCTGGTGCCCACGTCACCTGACAAAAAAAAAGACACGCCTGGTTAGCTGCCCACGTCGTGTGAAGCCGGCCCATAGTTTTATACCCAGTATCCTTTTTATTTTCATAGCTTTAATTTTTATAACCCTTAATTTATCTTGATTTTATTAACGTAGCTAACGTTAGCTAAACTGAGCTATACGTAACGTTACACCAGGCTTGTCTTTTTCCGCAAAAAAGAGCTAATTCCACCCGGCTCCATCCTTCCGTGGTGAAACCGTGCCGATAACGGACCATCTCGACCTTCTTGGTTTTACGTTAAGGTTACACTAGCTGAAAATTCTTCCATACAAACGTAGTCTAGATATTACTCCACTGTTTGACGATTTACGTTCAAAATAAAAAATTATATCAATTTGTCTCATCATTATCTAGTCCTGTATGGAAACAAAAGTGTAAAAAATAATATATATGAAAGTTATGAGCGTCGAAAGTTCCATATTTCAACACTAATTTTAACGCATCTTTGGGCGGAGATAAATACCATAAGAAGAAGGAAAATTGCAAAACGGCCTCCATACAGGGATAGATAAGTAATTCAATAATACAAATAATTTTATTTTGAAAATATACATTTAGTAGTTTTTTCATGATATCTAGACTCCTAAAGGTCTGTTTATAAAAATCGCGCGCTCGTTTTCGTCCTAAATCATCATCCATTTCGCTACAAACTTGCAAAAGTGCTAATTCGTACACGAACTAGCTTCTTACTCCTCATCACAGCATCTATTTCTTTCGAACGTGATGTCGGATAAGATAGCATGCATTTTAACCCCGCGCACAAAATAGTTCGTGCCGTTGACTAGTTCAACCTTAACATCGACCTTCAATTTTGGTCCATTCATTGAGGCAAAGGCTCAATTGGCTGCATAAAAGTTGGGGATCCTTGCGACGGTGAGACGGTACTTCACGCCCGAACAGCTGCTCAACTTGTTTATAGCGCAAGTTTGGTCATGCATGGAGTATTGTTCTCACCTCTGGGACGGATCTGCCAGGACCATTTTGATGTACTTGAGTCGATTGACAGATGGGCCAAGAGACTTATCGGCAACGATGCGCTGGTCGACTCAAAGCTCCAGAGCTTTGAACACCGACGACGAGTTGCCAGCCTGTCGGTTTTCTATCGGTTACATTTCGGGGAGTGTGCGATGGAACTGCACAATTTGATTCCACCTAGCCCTTTCCATCATCGGACTACAAGACTTACGGCAATGCGCTATCGCTACATGGTTGATATCCCACCCATACGCACACGGCGTATTGAAAATACTTTCATTGTGTGTACAGCTAAGGAGTGGAATCCCCTGTCTTTGTGCCTTTGTTTCCTGATAGCTACAACCTAGGTGTCTTCAAGTCAAGAGTGAATAGGTTACGTCTAGGCAAGCGTGCTTCACCTTCGACCACATCAGGAGCGATAGTGGTCAAACGCGAGCCTATAACAAATAAAAAAAAAGAGCGTGCTATAGAAATGGACATACACACATACGCTCGAGAAACATTATCCTCCCGCAGTCGGGTAAATAGTAGATTATAAAACTGCCTGTAAACTATATCTATGCAAATCACGTCAGTAGTCGTCGAGTCTGTTATATTATTCGTTTAAGACGGTACCCTGACCAAAAAATCGGCATGAGATATGAGCGTTCCTATTGGTCTAGCGGCACTGGTGGCGCATGAATTACAGTAGTGAATACGCCCAGATTTTAGAATAAAATCTTTATAAAATCGAATTTTGTTCTTTTGAAAAAAATAATTCTACAAAAATGTTCGTTATTAATTTGTCTATCCATTAGTGTTAGTACAAAAAATAATCAATGAACCTTTACGAGGAGATGCATAATATCAATAATTATTTCTCATTTTTATGTTTTTTTTGGAAGTAGATTAGGGAAATATATACAACATTTAAAAAAAAACTAAATCTACCATTTTAGAATCAATATTATGTAGAAATTTAATATATTTTTAATAATTGATATTTCTTTTTAAATAACGAGTAGATAGCTCCTAAAAACAGCACAAAAAACGGCTTGCGCGGCGTTTTGCTCGGGGTACCGCCTTAAGGCTGTAGCGCATGTATATCAATCAGGCTTCTTTATTCTGTCGACAGTTCGAGTTCCATGTTCAATTCATGGTTTTCTTGGACTTATCTCAAATTATTTCAGGTCCGTGGAACACGACTTCTTCTTCAATTCTTTAAGATCGTCATCTCAGTTAGGGGCTTCTAGATGATATGTATGTCTGAAAAAATCATCTAGATGCCCTATCCTATGGCAATACACATTTATACTCGAAACTTTCCTAACGTCAATTTCCTCATGCATTCGCGGTCCACATGCCATGACAACCAATTTCCACACATCTCTTTAGTTACCGGTGCTACTTGCAGTTTACCTTTTATATATTTACTTATTTTACCTATTCGCGTAACAAACACCTTTACTCCTTTTAAGAATTTTATCAAAAAGACAACTATTCCTGGAAATGAATATTTGTAATGAGAATCTTTAGGTTGTTAGCGTATTTTACGAGTAACAAATAGGAACAAGAACAGAATAATAATGGCGGCGTATACTCCAGCAGCAAATTGCGCTCCTTATTGCTCCACACACAGAAAGAAAGACATTCCTCTTCACGAACAGCGAGCGTAATAAATTCTGGGAAAATCCATGATCATTAAGTCTTCAATTTTCCGATAGTCTTTTCTTTTCTATTGTTCTTTTCTTATAATTAAGCCGCACTATATGCTTTCATGGTAAAGCTATAAATAGTTTTTTATGAAAAGGAATATTGGATACTACTTTTAAATGCGTAGACTATTCTGACATGCTGCAGTATAAACATATTATCAGTACGACTTTATTATATTCCTCGATGGATTAGGCAGAAGTGCACTAAAAGGCACACTTTTCACCAGATACATGTTGTTTGTGTGGTGTCTCATCCCATACAAAGAAACCGTGCCGACGTACTGTACTGATTATACTGATTATTTTTTGTACATCGATCGCGTTCGGTTCCGTTCCACGGATATTTTAGGACTTTATAATATACGAAACTCGAGCAGCATGAGTGGTCTGACCAAGTCTAGCGGGTGCAGTGCGAGGGGATGCCAGTCACCGCGCTCGGGCTCCGTCTACAATCGGAGACACAGAGGGGTCTCGGCGTAATCCACCGCCAGATTTCACAAAATGCTGAGCATAGCTTATGTCTTTCTTCAGATTCGATTTTATCCGGCTCTACCCGTGATATCAACAACGTCGTTTGCCCATCTCACCAACGACCATCACCTTTTACTCCAGGGTCACCCATCCACAAACAAACTGCACTAACCACAAACATCGCAGATCAATAAAAGCGCGTGCTCACCCACGAGCCCCTAAAAGGCCGTAAAGATAACGATCCACTTAAAAGAGAAACTTTCGAGTGTAAATAATGAAGGCAGGTTGTTATGGCACGCGCGGGCTGGTGTACTCACTTGAATGTTTATAAGTAATGTTTACACGCCTCACTCACCGCCCTTTGCATATTAAATCGGTTTATTTCACGAGGAGTAATGAAGCCCTAACGTTACGTCACTGCTCATTTCGGTTAGCATATTATTTGGACGTTTATTTGCGAAGGTTAAATCTGCTTATCATCCTGACATAAGCCCCCTGGCTAAGGGCACGTGAATATTAATCAAAGTGGCTGATTTTGCTTTCATTTTATAACTGACTAGCTTCTGCCAGCGGCTTCCCCCGCGTGAATGTCGAAAATTATCCCAAGGGAACATATTCCTCGGATTAAAAGTACCCTATGTGGTATTCCAGACTATATTCTATCTCTGTGCCAAATTTCATCCGGATCCGTTCTGTAGTTTTTGCGTGAAAGGGTAACAAACATACAAACACCTAACAAACTTTCGCCTTTATAATATAATAACTAGCTTTCGTCAGCGGCTTCGCCCGCGAGAAAAGTGTTTTCTTATCCCAAGGGAACATATACCGGGATGAAAAGCAGCGTATGTGCTATTCTAGACTAGAATCTATCTTTGTGCCAAACTTTATCCATATCGGTGCAGCCAATGGGGCGTGAAGAAGTAACAAACACACACACACACACACTAAAAACTTTTGCCTTTATAATATTAGTGTGATTAGTGTGATATTTGAATTTCCTCGGAAAGAACATTAAGCCCAGTTTCCATTTGTAGATCATTGCCAGACTTTTGAGTCAGGTGTCCGAAAGTACTGCTGCTTTCCTGATATACAGAAAACCGACCCCAACATATTTAGGAAGAGGCTGAGACAGGTGATGAACTTATTTTTTTATTATGGCAATTCTACTGAACCTTTCAACGCATTGATTGAAACCAAATAACGAAAAACCGAAGTAAAAGATTGCTCTTCAGGAGCATCCTCACTGAGAGCATTCACTTGTGTGTGTGAGCATTACGTCGAATATTCGAGTGTTGTGGAGTTTGAGCCGAGCGTTACAAAGCTTACACGCAAGCGTGAACTTCGGCCGGTGTGGACGTCGCAACGATTTTCGCGGAAACGGCTCGCATTCGAATGTTCACGCAAATAAAACGCTCGATAGCGAGTACTCAGATGATGAAATGAATGAGTATGTATGTAGGAATATTACTGGCCACTTGTAAAGCAAGGAACAGTTTCTTGTTCTATTGTTTGTGACCTTTGAGGTCGATAAAAAAAACAAAAATGCTGCAGCCACAACCGCACTATCCAACATTTTGAAATGAATGACATTTTAACGAGATCGTATTCGAATGCTCCAAGCTCGTAAGGGAATATTCGACTCGAACGTTCATAGTTTTTCTCCAACGCGAATGCTGAGCTCGCTGGGAAGCATTTGTTGCTCGCCTACGATTGCGTGTTTACAAATGCTCACGAGTGAATGCTCCCAGTGAGGACACTCCTGGTCATATGAAAATTCGTAGCACCGTAACAGAATTTTAGTGTATCTATACCATAAACAATATTTTATATAGTAGCCAACGCAATGAGTTGTTATTGAATTGTCTCGACACTAGGCCGATACTGAACACAGTAGATTACCTCAAACATACAAACATTTCGTACAAGTGCTACGGCTGCTACACACGGCGTAGACCCTGTGAAAATCATAGAAAATAGGAATTAAAATTAAAGTAACAAGTGATTTGTGCTGTTCTTAACAATATAGTTTAAAATAGATGACTTATTTTATACCCTAGCCAACATCTGATTTAGGGTCGTTTTCAGACATTTGCTACGAGATTGCTACGCGAGGCGTAGACGGCGTTCATACGACAAACAAAACAGTTTCATGCATACATTTCACTTTCAAGTGTTGCCTGGAGGGTACTACAATAAATATTGCTTTATGACTCAGCTCGTAAAAGCTCAGCTGGCTTCACAGAAACATGACGGGCGCATGAGTTTCGCTGCATACAAATGTTACAAAAATAGACACCGCTATTGATTTCCAGATTGCATATTACAAGTTTCAACATTTGGTTCAGTATATCCACGGATATCTATGGGTATATCGGTCAAGCCGATGCAATATTGAGATATAAAGACCGAAGATCTTAAGTTTTTCCTAGCAGTTTTAAACTTCTTATGACCCTTCAAGTGTTTTCTGTAGTTCTAATACAGAAATCTCGCCTACATAAACTGGCCTTGACGCAAAACTTCT
The DNA here is from genome assembly GCA_949775005.1 of Orthosia gothica. Lineage (NCBI taxonomy): Eukaryota > Metazoa > Arthropoda > Insecta > Lepidoptera > Noctuidae > Orthosia > Orthosia gothica. The sequence continues at coordinate 18,151,013 of OX459063.1, read as the reverse complement.
AACTCTCATTAGCTAAGAAGCAATAAGAATGCAAATCACGTCCTGAACGAAGCGCCGTAAGCTCGCAGACAAAAAAGTTGTAATGTCTATAATTATAAGTAGTAACGGGCGACCGGGTGCGATGCGCGCCGGTAGCAGTGTGTGGACAGACACGGGCCGACCTAGATCGGGTCCGCTCGATTCCGCCCGAAGCGCTCGCCGGCGCCCGCCCAGAATAGACGCAGCACGTGCGTCGAGCAAGACACTCGCTTGCTCGCCGAGGCCCGCTGCGGCCCGCGCTCTCTCCGGCCGCGCTCGCTCCGGCCCACGCTCGTGCCGGCCCGCTCTGCTACCGGCAGCGTCGCCCGCACCCCGCATACAAACTATCTCGAACCCACGTTCTTATAAAACCACCATGTAACTCGTGTTGTGAACCCCCGCGTAAATGGACGACAAAACTCTAGTCGAAACTCTGCGTAAACTATTAATAACCTCTTTAACGTGAAAGTATTTAGTGACTGAATGTTTACTGTGCTTCGAAATCGTAGTGGCCTTGCTCGTTATCTCTCAGCGGGAAAGCTCTCTATTTCCTTTGAGTTTGCTTGTTATTTATCTATCAGAGATAAGTGTTAGCAGTTTAGAGTGATATATTTTTGTGATGTATCGTGAAAAGTTTATATAAGTAAAAAAAACACTGTAACGATGTGCCTTTATCCTGTAATATTCGCGTAGTTTATGAGGATTAATTTGTGTAACGCAGTAAATATTTGTTGTCAGCGCGTGACTCACCTTTGCAGACATGCAAAGTTTCAAGTTCGTGGTAGTTTGCGCGTTACTGTTTGCGCCAGAACCTGTCCCCGCCTGGAAGGCTGACACGTAAGAATTTATTATTTATGACATATATTACTTTCTTATACCCTGTTTCATAGAGCACTCAGCTGGCTGAAACATTATGAATATTTTATTTAGTTTCATACTAAACAGTAGTTCAGAGACGCGTATGTATGTGTGTATGTCCATTTTTACTAAACGCTCTACAAGCCAAAAGGCTTGACGGATTATGACATATGAGGTGTCGTTGAATTTGTCTCAATTATGAGAGTGACATGTGCTATAATTTTTAAATGTGGCGCCACCCCTCCACAAAAAAGAGAGGGTTATACAATTTTTTTCTTCGGTGTCCAACAATATGGGTATCAAATGAAAACTACTAAATAGACCATTCCAAAAATATATATATCGAAACACAAAATTCGTAGCGTAACTTTGATAACAAAATAAATGATATTTTACCACATTACTTATTTGGAGAACTCGTTCATAATAAGACTAAAAATTCTGAAATAAAACAAATTATTATGAAAACAGAAACCCGTCTGCTAAAAATTAATTAACTGAAAAGAGAAAAACAAGTACTAGATATAATTTATATTAAACATTAGGAGGTGCTGCAGGCGGGGACAAACAAAATTTATAGGAAAACCTACCAAGACTTCGTTTGTCACCGCTGGCACCACCTCATAACATTTAATATATAAATTAGACATAGAACTTGTTTTTCTCCTTTCAGTTAATATTTTTTTGCAGTCGGTTATTTTTGTTTTTAAATATTTTATTTTTTATTTTTCATCTGTCTGACATAAAGTTTAATATTACTTATTCTTACTTTATTGAACAAATTTTAATTAACTAGCTTCACAATCCCAAAGCACAATGTAAGAGACAAAACACAAACAACAGAAGTTCTGATGTACGCGTAAAGTACGTGTTACAAAGTAACTTTAACAAAGAGGATTACGATACAACAATAGCGGACACGAGGCCGGACACCGGCTTGACACCGGACGGACAGAAACGTGACGCTCGTACGATAACATCACTTACATCACACACGTTCAACACCTGAAAGTATTGAATATCGAAGTTATGACCCAAAGAACCTCAATTTATTTTGGAGACAGACTTTTATTTATAAATGTGGATTACCTACCGTCGTCGGTAGCTCGCAAATATAATAGGCCTGAAAATTTTCTTCATGAGCGCTTATTATTCTGGTGAAAGGAATATTTGATGTGCTTTATTTCGTGATGAATTCGCGTATTTTTTTATTATTATTGTGTTTTGTTTTACAAGAAATGTTCCTTGTTTTGTTATTAAATCATTGTGTGTACTTTGAGTATCATAATTTTCTTTTTTGTAGAGTAAAAGTATGGGCGAGGGCGCTTGGGGACGAACTATGGAAGTTAAGTGAAGCTCTAACAAAATCAGATCAAATCAGAATTGTGAGTGATATATTTTTTTATAGAAAATTGTCTAACATAATCACCCATACTTATAACATTCTCGATGGTGGTTGGCAATTGATTAAAAGATTTAAAATTCAAATTTTGTAATCTGCTATGCAATTGTTAAAAACCATCGAGATTTTGAAAAATAACGCTTAATATATTGGCTTCATAATTTAGTATCTTTTGGATATGTACTCAGAAATGAAAACCAAACAGTAATGTGCAGATTTTCCAGTTTTTCTCCGAATTAATTTGTCACTATGCGGTATCAAATTACATTAAAATAGAAACCAACAGCATTCAACGTTATGTATCACTATTCAGTGATTCTAAGTATTGCGTCGGAATTTATTTGCACATTCCCAATTTCGCAGAAATACAAACAAATGAACGCAAGCGTGAAGAGAAAAGATGGAAAGCAAATATTGGAATCCTCTCTGCGCTCTGTGAGCACCATGCTCACTCGCAAAATCAATGCCGTCAAGGTAAGCCATAGCCGTACCTTCTTATAGTGCTGTTACACAATTACCCATATTCATCAAACTTCAACGGCAGAAAAAGCAATATATTAATTCATCCATCACATAAATTAATAGAAAGGCATTATCGACTGTAACGATCTTTTTTACGAATAAAACTTTCTTACATGCGGTGAGCAATGTATGAAAGCTTTCTGCTAAGTAATTAAAATTGAAAGGTCGGTAAATGCATTGTCTGTGAAATTTAATACCGTTGTGGGCGGACATAATCCGTGATATATATTTTCATTTTTATGTAGACTGTTTTCATTTAACATAGTTCAACTTAATTAATTCCTCAACAATCTAAAATAAGCTGAGAGGAGATAAGTTACAGTTAGATAAGCATAAAGTACATTCAGCTGATTGACAAGTTAGTTGGTTTCTGCCTTTTCGCAACGTCATGAGCTATATTTGAGAATAACAGTGGTGACCTCATGCTGTAGTGAAAACATTGAACGGTCAGCAAGGTTAATAGCGGGACTGACTGCGCAGGGTTTCCATTTGCGAAGGTATATTTCTCGTCTGGGTAACTTTGGGAATTTATGTACTTAGATGTTAGTTAATAACATGGCATTTTTACAGCCTTACAATAATAACAGTGGCAACAGTTATGTTATATGTTTATGTGTGTTGTGATGTCTTTATTTAATATATTTTCAAGTATTTTTGTTGAATTTTGGCTTATTTGTAGTGCATTCACGCGACGGCAGAAAAAATAGCAAGGAATTTCAACTACACCTATAATAAATCCGATCAAATCGAGTATTGTTCGGCGAAGTACTCCAAGTTTTTCTATGAAGATGAAAATGATAACCCTGTCAAAGAGGAAGATGAGGATCCGCCCAGATATGTTATAAACTGTACTCGTTTCATGAACGTGTCTCTGGAAAAGGACTCGCACTTCTACAACATCAATGTCAACACAAATACCAGCTGTGTTCACGTTCCAACCAATATATTTGATTTAGGTACGTATTTAATTGAAAAAGGTTCAGTGTTTTTTATCTTAGATAAGCCGCTCTAATCCGAGCACTGCGTAATCCGGTGATCGCTTTATTTCGAACGGTTAAACCCACTTCGGTAGGATGGTAAAAATCTTACAGGCTGATTTATCTAAATTTTCACCACAACCTCAAAGAGTAGCCTAAACCTTAAAAAAATCATCCTTGAGTTCAAATAGATAATTGTTCCTGCTACGTACGGTAAGTGCGTGAATTAAAAGTGAGGTCTTCCCTTAAGTTTGCCGTATGTCATTACTGCCCAGAATTTGATGCTTATATGCGGAACTACCGGATGGTGTATTAATACAGATTGAGACATTTCTCATAAATTCCTGGTTAGGAATATTGATTTTTCAATGCCATGCTGCATTTTGTTTTTATTAAAATTGGACCCAAAGTCCTATTAATGTTTCTTTACTTGGAAAACTCATCCCTGTATACTAAAAGTCCTAACGCAAATCCGTCATCGCGTTATCAATGTACTCCGCGCGATATAAACAACAGCCCTACAACAACCATCGGGCAGTTTCCTACCAGACCCAACACCCGTCTGGCAAGATCCTCTTCCCTTTTCAATAGAGAATGCGGCACTTTCTACCCTGTTCCGCAAACCTCTATAAGGGTAAACACCATGTCACAATTCCGTTTATGAAGATATAGAGCAGAATTTGGTTAATTTTTATAAAACTTTTCATATTTTTTCTAAAAACACGGAAGCTAGTTTTAGATGATACTATCTAATTATTTTTATATTCCGCATGTAAACATTAATAAAAAAAGCTATTTTGCCACGAGAATACTTTTTCATTTCATAGTAATTATTTGTAGATCAGTGAATTCATACAATTTATACTTTTCGGCAGCTTATTGTTTAGCGTAGGAATGAAATCATCATGTAAGCAGTTCCTCATATTAATTAATAATTAGATATGTACACAATTGGATTCTAAAAGGTGAAAAAAGGGAAAGAAAAATATTTACGGTAAAAGGGCTTCCCAACTGGAATAATCCAATTAACCGGAAAATTGTAAAATCAATAACAAATTGCGCAGCTTAGCCCTAATCACGTAACTAGTGGGCCCACTGGGTAGTGCTACAGAGAAAATATCTTTTAATGATCAAACGAGATTTTATCCTAATGATTAGCCAATACAATTGGTGCCATCAAAATAAAGGACGTTGTGTTTCGAATTTTCTTCGAATGTTTAATTTTCTGTACTTACTTATAATGTATCATCAATATAAATTACCAAATGTTCAGTCTATAGTTTTCTGTACTTACGTAAAATATATCATCAATATAAACTATCAAATGTTCAATCTATAGTTTTCTGTACTTATGTAAAATATATCACCAATATAAATTTTCGAATGTTCAATCTGTAGTTTTCTGTACTTACTTATAATGTATCATCAATATAAATTACCAAATGTTCAGTCTATAGTTTTCTGTAGTTACGTAAAATATATCATCAATATAAACTATCAAATGTTCAATCTATAGTTTTCTGTACTTATGTAAAATATATCACCAATATAAATTTTCGAATGTTCAATCTGTAGTTTTCTGTACTTACTTATAATGTATCATCAATATAAATTACCAAATGTTCAGTCTATAGTTTTCTGTACTTACGTAAAATATATCATCAATATAAACTATCAAATGTTCAATCTATAGTTTTCTGTACTAAACTAAACGTTTTGGGGACACTTTCATTATGCGTACAGCTAAGGAGTGGAATTCCCTGCCGGAGTCTGTGTTTCCCGATAGCTACAATCTTGGGGTCTTTAAGTCAAGAGTGAATAGGTTTTTTCTAGGCAAGCGTGCTTCACCGTCGACCACATCATCGCTTACCATCAGGTGAGATAGTGGTCAAGCGCAAGCCTATTGATGATAAAAAAAAAAAAAAAAAAAAAAAAACTTATGTAAAATATATCACCAATATAAATTTTCGAATGTTCAATCTGTAGTTTTCTGTACTTACTTATAATGTATCATCAATATAAATTTTCGAATGTTCAATCTGTAGTTTTCTGTACTTACTTATAATGTATCATCAATATAAATTATCGAATGTGCAATCTATAGTTTTCTGTACTTACGTAAAATGTATCTATCATCAGTATTTTGAGCACTTCTAATAAATATTTAAGTCCCATGTAATAGGGGGCGAGTCTTGCCATTTACCCTATGTACTACATGGGACTTTAATATAAGTAGCGAAATGTGGGTGCACTACTATAGGTGCCCAACCCTTCGGGTAATACAGTCGTAAAAAAATGATTTTATTTATTTAAGCCTCTTTAATTCCTTAGTAATAATAATACTTTTTTTTACATACTTTTAACTAAGGACCTCTCAACGAGTATAGGCCTCCTCCATCTCACTCCACTTTTCTTATCTTGGGCTGTTCTCATCCTGTCATTGTTTGTGAATTTTATAAGTTCGTCTTCCCATCTTTCTAGAGGGCAACCTCTTTTCCTTTCAAATTTATATATAAATGAATAACAGCAGTTTTCTTTTGAAAATAGGTTAGATAGGAGTATGAGTCATTTATTTTCAGTAGTTTCACTTCTCGGTGTTAAATTATGTCACTCTTTTTTACAGAGGCGGCGGCCCTAAATGCTATATTATGGTCAAAAGGTTTGAACGAAATATTTGAACAAAATTATAACTCCGATCCGTCATTATCGTGGCAGTACTTCGGCAGCTCGGAAGGCATCTTACGCTTCTACCCCGGCATGCGCTGGAACACCAACGGGGTCGACACGTACGACTGCCGGGTCAAGTCTTGGTACATAGAAGCTGCCACTTGCTCCAAAGACATGATTATCCTATTTGATGTCTCAGGGTCAATGACTGGATTCAAGAACTACGTAGCAAGAAGAACGTTACGCTCACTGTTAGATACTCTATCGAACAATGATTACGTCAACGTATATACTTTCAAAAATATCACTGACTTCGTTGTGGAATGTTTTGTGGACCTAGTTCAAGCAACTCCTGAGAATCTGGAGACTCTTACGGACGCCCTCGAGCCAAAAGGCGAGAAAAAGAAACATAAAGTGGAGTTGGAGGGTAACGCGAACCTGACGTCGGCGTATATCAAAGCTTTTACTGCATTGAAACAGGTTAGTTAATTTTGATACGTTAGGATCGCCTTCTGTTAAAAGTTAACGTACGTTAAATATACGTGTAGAAAAACAAACGATGTTCCTTGTAGAATACATGGGTTTTTAATTTGTTTCGAGTGATCTTTAAATGAAATTACAAAATATTTTAACGAGTTCTTTGAAAGATCAAAAACAAATCCATAAATGCTTGATGGTTACTTCTCTGTTCAGCGGAGGGAGCTATGCAACGTGAGCAGCACCCAGGGCTGCAACCAGCTGGTGATGGTGATCACGGACTACGTGCCCGGCAATCTGACCGAGGTGTTCGAGGAGTACAACCGCGAGGTGGTCGAGGGCAAGACTTACATACCTGTCAGGGTGTTCACCTACCTCATTGGAAAGGAGGTCACCAATGTACGCGAGATAACGTGGATGGCGTGCTTGAATAGAGGTGAATTTATATAGATAAGCAATGCATGCTCATTATTACATTATAATTAAGTATACCACCTAAGTCGTGGGTTCGAACCCAGGCAGGCGCTTTAATTTGTGTAATTATTTTATTACCACTGCTCTCAAAATGGTGAAGGAAAACATCGTGACGAAAACGGCATGTTTTATAACCAAACATAGTTTGTTGTGTGGGAGCCCCACTTAAATATTTATTTTATTAAATATTTAGTATTTGTTATAGGATAGCAGCAACAGATATATACATCATCTGTGAAAATTTAAATTGTCTAGCTATCACGGAACATGAGATACAGCCTGGTGACAGACGGACAGACAGACAGACAGACAGACGGACCGCGGAGTCTTAGTAATAGGGTCCCGTGTTTACCCTTTGAGTATGAAACCCTTAAAAGGTATTCTAAGATGGTTTGGTCTATGTTGACGTTGAGAGGATGAATGAAAGGCGACCAACACAAGTTATTAACAAAGCAGACGTGAATGAGAACGCCGAGAGGGGACGCCTTACAAAGACATATAGACCTTATTGGTAATGTTCTTCAGAAAGACCATGTGCGCAGTACTCAAAACCGGCGTGCGTGTATGACTAGATGCATGAACGTCAGTGAAGTATAAGAAGTATGTAAGGACCGTAGCAGGCGTGGTGGGTGGTTCTCTAGTTTCTGCCCACCCCCATGAGAAAAAGGCGTGAGTTTATGTATGGATGTATGTATTACTGACCACTGCAGTGTAAAGGCCTCGGATCTTCTTTTCTTAAAAGGAGCGAGCATTTATTAAAACTTGCTGAAGGCGGATTGGCGATTTCAAACTTTTTTATTAACTATGGATCCAGGAGTCCTCACGTTGTTTCTCCATCAATGTCAGCTATGTGTAAGAGAACCCACGATCATTTGATGACAGGCTGGTCTATGATCATAATATCACGCCTGTATCCACTGAATTGGTGGATTGAATTTGCATACCATTATTATTATAAACATGCAACTGAAAGACAAAGCAAAACAGTACCTACCGATATAAACCATTTGGTTGTCACTATTTGTAGATAATCTTATCTTATCTTATTTTGTCAGGTTACTTTGTGCATATCCATTCGGTGGAGGAGGTACAGCAGCAGGTGCTAAAGTACATCAACGTGATCGCGCGGCCCATGATCCTGGAGGATAAGGAGCCGCCCCCCACCTGGACTCACGCCAACATAGACGTCACGGTCAGTCCACTATATACGATGAAGTTTTAATGGTTCTTTTACCGTAGCGAAATGATTTCGTTTTGATAATACCAACAATTATTGTGTAAAACAAAACTCGAAAAACAAATAGGTATTCTCGACCGCGACAGATAACCGGCGAACCAATAGGAGTGCGAGCCAGGCTGACCGACAGACGGCCGCGCGGTCGCTACCTCCGGCGCGGGCGGTTCACTCAATGCCTACGTTACAGGGAATTACTATTGGTTCTCATGCTTTTGATTTGATGATCTTTTTAGGGTTCCGTACCTCAAAAGGTTAAAACAGGAACCCTTAAAAGATCACACTCTTGTCCGTCTGTCTGTCCGTGTGTCACCATTCACCATCGATTTTCACAGGAACGGGTGGACCTAGCAAGTTGAAATTTATACTAGATGCTGAGGCCTGTAGTTCCTATTAGGTGTATTAAAATCAAGGTCCTGATTCAACATGTCACAAAAAGATATGGGCAAATTTAGATTTTTGCGAAAACTTGTAAGTACCAAAATTTACGTTAATTTTCAACTCTATTTTTTTTATTTACAGCACAAATAAATAAATAAAATTACCGTAAATTCTGGTAATTACAAGTTTTCGTGAAATTCTAAATTTGCCCATCCCAAATCTTTAAAACATAGCCACCAATAAAAAATTTACTAATTTTATTATGGCGGTATAATGGGCCCACCCATTATACCGTCATACGGAAACCCTCGGCGCACGAGTTCGACTTGCACTTGACCGGTTTTTTTATTATTTTTGACGCCCGCGGGAGACCTATGTCGAGAAGTGGACGTCTTTCATCTGAAATGATGATGATGATTTTAAATCAAAAACATTTATATTTGTTAAGTTTAACTCTTCTTCGATAGTATTACTGATGGCAATTTTTTCTGCCGCGGTAAAACAACCATTCAAATTTCACCCTGTATACAGTCCATTATTGTCTTGTATTAACATTGTATCATAATACTTACCGTTTTTTTTTAAAAACTGGCCAAGTGCCAGTCGGACTCGCGCACCGAGGGTTCCGTTTAATACCTCAACGCGTTCATGAGGAAAGGGGTAGTAAGTTTAAAATTATTAAAAATATTTTTATTATTATGATGTAACTAAAAATTCACGGTTTTCGCAATTATTCCTTTATTTGTGCTATATGACGTTGATTCGTACCAAAGATTCTGAGTTCACGGAAAGTACCCTGTACGTTTTGATACCCTTGCGAGTGTCGAAAATTAGCGGCAATTCGCGGCTTAACCGGCTGTATCTTTTGATTGCGTTGGGTTAGATGTATGATTTTTTCACAGCTTTAAGGGACAGTAGACTTGAGTATTTGATATTTTCAGCTTGATATCTCTACGCGTTCCTGAGAAAAAGTGTCTTGGCAGACAGACGGACGGCCAACAAAGTGATCTTATAAGGGTTCCGTTTTTTCTTTTAGAGGTACGGAACCCTAAAAACACCCTGTTTATTGAATTATCATTTTCTTGCCCTAATCCCAATTTATTTAGGGTCTTTGAAACATGTTTATAAGGCTACTTTATGGCAGATCAATTTGTGTGAATACTACAGTCAATCTATTTTTTACTGGAATACGCTACCTTCCGATTATCGAGGTTTCATTAAAACAGGGGTTTTGTCCAGCAGCTATTATTAAATATCCTACTTCAAGGAACGTTTCAGATTCTGTGGAAATAACATTCTAATTTATTGTTTTACAGCGAACCAGGGAATGGAACGTGAGTGGAGACATCTCAAAGGTATGCATTATTTTAAAGATTTACCTCTTTTGAACCCGAATTTAAAAAAGGTGGAATTCCCTTGCGCTTAGTAAGGTCTTTCATGGGGCTTACTCCCGGGATTGATCGCATCACGCCAGATCTGGGACGTCTCGGTAAAGTGCACTGGTCGGACTGGACAACGAAGAACTAGAACTGAAGCATTTAATTTATGTCTCTTATTTCTATCAAACATGATTGGTGTTCCAGCCTGACGAAGATAAGCTGGTGACGTCAGTGGCGATGCCAGCGTTCGACTACAAATACAACGCGGAGCACAACGACGCGCAGCTGCTGGGCGTGGCCGGCACCGACGTACCCATCGACAGCATCGCCAAGCTTGCGCAGCCGCATCAGGTAACATTCGCTCAAACTACATCTTTGCCCATTTATTGCTGTGCATTGTCTCAACCATAGTCATAGTGGAATGGACAGACCGTTCTCTATCCAGCTATGAAGTGAACATTTTAAGAAAAGTCTGGCATTGATAAGGCGATAGTGCGTCCGTCTTTTTCTTGAATTTTGATTGGTCGACGTCTCATACTTGCAGGAACAGATGAGTTCTGCACACAGCCATAGAGAATAAAGAGACAAGTGGCCGTACAGTCACTTTTTCTTTTTCTACAGATTGGTCAATGTAGTGGGGGTATTGCAAAGTCCAGTCCTAAATATCTATGGTGGTGGTGTGGTGGTCCCTGAAATCAAATACAATTTTAACCATTTATTACCATGCGAAAATAAGCGTTGGTGGTATATAATAGTGAAAATTCTGAGATGACTACAGCGTTTGGCAGAATGTGTCTTGATTATGTCAACGAGTATACATACATTGTCTATTTATAACACTTGGCTTCGGCCATAAAAAGCATGCTGCAATCGTAAGCTATGCTAAATGTAGGTACATTAAATATTTGGGTTATTCACCAAAACGTCACGAGAGAATGGACACATGTGTGTCCAGTCAAAAATCTTGGCCAGGCGACAAAATAATAAGTGATACTAATTTTGAGTTTCACCAACTGAACACACGTGTGTCCAATCTCTTGTGTCGAGTAGGAATAACCCAAATATTGCCGCATAAGCGCCTTAGTGCACCTTGCCTATGTTTGCGGATTGGTGAAGTAATCTTGGACCGCATACGAATGACATATTGGAATTAAGTTCATGCATTATTTACATAAAAGACTCGAATAAACATTATGTAATTTACAGCTTGGTGTCAACGGCTATTCATTCATCGTCAGTAACAATGGCTATTTGTTACTGCACCCTCTCTTGACGACTACTGTGAGTATTACCCGCATACTATAAATAACAATAGTTTTCCTAGTTAATAGCCCGTCCACACCTGGATCCATTAATATTGGCAAATTAAGCGATGCTGGTATTTGAAACAAAGATAGCTAGATCGTGCTAGTAAGTTAGTTACTCTGGCGTCGTGTTTACATGACTATACTTATTTTTGTATGTGCGCAGTTAAGATAACAAGCTACGATATAACTTGCTTGCTTTATTGACTTTAAAAAAAGTTCAAAATCTAAAACCTGACTTTAAAAAAATCACTTCCTGAAAAGTAAGTACATATGAAACTAGAAACTATTCGTAGACGTTCTTCTTGGCCACGTGCTCAAAAACCTTACTACCTACTCTTGTAATCTTCTAAGCATATTTTCGTAAAGTCCTATCTAGACTCTTTTAATCTGGAAATCAGATAGGTATCTCATATCCAAACTAGCAAATTAGTATTAAAATAACATAAACCTCAAAATTTTACTCCAGAACAGGTCGACTCTGTCCGATGCCGTCGAAGTGTCCTAAGAATGTGCTAAAGCTACGAACGCATTGACAGATGGCTGGCTTAGCACCGACACCCTGACGATTAGTAGCAAAGTGAAACAAACGTTAGAAAGTTTGCTAAGTACTGATTCGCAACCGCGATTCGCAGATGAAGTCTAGTCCTAGTATGTTAAGCCAATCGCCAGTCAGTGCGGACGCCTATTACATTCGGTCCACCTTTGTACAGTGATTTTTACTATAACATTTTAATACCTATGTAAATGTATAAAATACTCCACTACTCCCTACTTTTTATTTTATTTCTTTCAGCCCATCCAACGGTTGTCTAGTAGATATGGTGTCAGCGATAACACCTACGCTGTACCTCAATTTTTTTTTATTGAGCCCGATAATTGTGTTACTATTTCTGTGCATAACTCCAGCTTCCTCATAAGTGTTAGAATTATTCTATCAATACCAATATTTAAGGCATATTATTATTATGCTATTATTCCTTAAATATTGGTATAGATAGAAATTATACTAACACTTATGAGGAAGCTGGAGTTATGCACATTTCCTATTTTGGTGTAGATACAATAAAGTATATTTTATCGATCTATTTAATGTACCAAGTAATCCTGTATGTTCTTCTATGTTCAGATAAACGGACGCCTGCAAAAGAACTACAACAGCGTTGACTTCGTGGAGGTGGAGCAGGTAGACGACGGCAAGGGCACGCGCGAGCTCGGCGAGCAGATCAAGCAGCTGCGGCGCTCGCTGGTGGACGGCGAGGACGGCAACATGACGCGCGTGCCCGTGCTCTACCACTACGACAACATGAGGTGACATGATTAGCTGCTGTGCCACAACACAACTTAAAACGCAATATTACCAATTTATACATTTTTCTCAAACATGCTTCAAAATTTGAGCATTATTTTGACAACCTTCTTCGAGATACATTGAAATTGCTGTACTGGCCAAATACATGCGAGCAGCGGCCGGCACAAGTTGTATGAAAATCGATATCTGTCGTGTTTAACAGCCAAATAAATTACATAGTAAACTCATTTCTGTCGTGTAATTTAAAAATGGAACGATCTTCTTCTCCGGAACAAACTATAACTTATCAAAGGTTTTATTTAAATTTCGAACTGGCTTGTAAATAGAGAGCTGTTTTTTGAAAATAGAATCAAAAAACACTTAACGCGGGAAAAATTATTGTTGCTCGTTGTTCGTCATTGGTTTTGAAAAGTAATATGACAAAATTAGTTCTAGGTACTACTTAGTTATAATTACCGCGCCTTATTTGAGAAAAGTACTATACAAGCCTTGGCCACAACTAGGCATTGATGGACTTACGTATGTGTGCATCGGCTTCGCCTCGGCCCACATTTACACGTTCGTCCATCAATGCCTCTTTTGCTGGCCGCTGCAGTAATGTACTTTTATATTTGTGGAATGTGTCCGTGTATAATTCTTTACATGTAAGAAATACTTATTATTGAATAGATTCAAAATTGAAAGCAAAACAATAATATTCTCGACGCTGGATTTGAACTCGCCTGTTGTTCGCCTCAGCCTTATACACGAACCACGAGAACACATCTACTTGAATATAATCGCTAAAATAAGTTATTAGTAGCAATGACACTAATATTACAATATTCTGTTAAACTTTTAGTCTTACAGCATAAAAATCAAAATCGCATAAGTAATAGTTATAAATATCCTAACACTAACGTTTTAAAGATCAAATTTGCGTATCTGTATTATTTTTGTATTTGGTCATCGAGTATCGCTAGTCTGATAAACTCATAAAAATTAAATACCTAATCCGTAAAGTTACAAGCGGAGGGTTCAAATTCGTTAGTTTTTAGGGTGGGTCAGGTAACAGCTATTACCAACTGTAATGTAGATTTGCCGTAATTTATTGAAGATTTCTGTTGTATATCTTAAAAGCTCTATCAGATCTTATTTGAGAGACCTAATTTATATGGGACCACCTTGGCAAAGTACCCTAACAAACACAAATATTGTTTATAATCGGTCCACAATTGACGGAGAAAACGGTGAACATACATTCAATTATTACAGTGATAATAATAATAATAGAAGAATAAAATATTAAATGGAAATATATTTTATGCACTGGACATTTCCCTTATAATGTAGATTAAACAAACATTTAAGAATCATATCTTTGCATTGCAGTAAGACCTTATTCTTCAATGTTAGTCAGTAATATGTAAAGGCACTGCCTGAACTAAGGCAAATAATCTACTTCGCTAATACCAGTCGTAACATACCAGCGAATACTGACTATCCCCTTAACAATCTGAACACGATTCCGATCCGCTGCTGCTTTCGCTGTCGCTCTCAGAGTCACTGCTGCTGCCACTGCCGGACTCTAAAGTAATTGTGATACTCATCATTTCGTATCATACCTTTTTTTGTTCCGGGCTGGATTCTGATCCGTTTGGCCGCGTCTTCACTTAGATGTGAATTTTATATACGTTGTATAGTCATTACAATTTTACAACATTTACCAGTATTTGAAGTAAATCACAACCTAAAATTCACACCCAATATTTAGTAGTATTTTGTACTATTCTTATAATTCTTTGACTTAAAAATACTCGTAGATCAAAATGTAGATAATTCAATTGATAAGATGATGTTAATTCCATGAAACAGAAGCTTTGTGAGTTTAGCGCGACTGTCGTTTTTTTTTTCCGAATCAGACGGAACTTTGCAAATTAATTACGCTATGTTGTACAAATAAAATTAAAAATGTTCACAAATCATATTATTAAGAAAATGGACTGGTATAACATATATTTTTCCAAAAAGTTGCGACTACCCGTTTGGACGTGATGTGCATTTTAAAATCAGTTACAAGGGGCGACCTTTAATTGTCCTTTTGACGAACCTACTGATGAATGTACGATATATTATAGTAGAGCAATAATATTATGTTTCCAGGAGGATCGCTCGAGTAGAGCACGACTACTTCTTCAACCAACTTGAAGGAACTCCATTTTCCATGGGCATTTCACTGCCAAGAGGTTACGGAGATACTGAACTTATGCTCAAAAATAATCCTTTAGAAGCAAAGCAAGGACAAGACCTTACTGGTATCAATGTAACGGATTACTTTAATTATAGTTTTAGGGTTCATCCAGACTGGTAAGTTTACATTTTATTACTTGTGCCCAAATATGTATATCGACACTCTTTCATTTATATTAATGAAATATGCTTACATTTTTACAGGGTATATTGCAAATATCATTATTTGGAAGGTCACGAATCCGATAATGCTGAAGAGGAAGTCTGGAAATTTTTAGTTGGTTTATCCAAAAATGAAATTGATATAACAAAGCAGCAATACACAGAAGAGAAAGAAACCAAAAATTTTACTTTTGAAAGTGAGTAGAAAACGTATTAAGTAGATTCTCAATTTGGTTATATTTTGTAAATCTGAGATCATAACTTATTTGTATTCATAAGCACACTGCGGCATGACAGCGCTTGGCAAAGATGATTACTATTGCAACGAAGACCTAGTGAAGCAATTAGTATTCGATGCTAAACTTTCGGCGCCATACTTCAAGGACTGGATCGCTACAGATGAACAGTGGGATTTGGCTAGAAGATACAATGTGAGCGTCCGGTTCATAGCAACGTCTAGTGGGCTGACAAGATGGCATTATGTGTTCGATCCCAATAAAAACGAAGAAGTTGATGCTCAAGGAAACAGACGGAAGGAGTATGATGGAAAGTAAGATTATTTAGATACTTATATAAACATTGATATATACAATACCTACATATATCAACGCCTTCCTGCCCTTGTCTCATGTTACTTGGGGTCGGTGCAACACGTTTTCTTCTTTCACATCCTCCTATACCTTTTCTTTCATATCACTCCTCACACAGTCCATCCATCTTTTCTTTGGCCGTCTCCTCCCTCTCCATCCATCCACATTTATATTCATAACTGTTTTAGTAATTTGCGTTTCATCCCTCCTCATCACATAACCATAAACAAACAAACGGTTTCCTTTTAACTTTTCCGTCACTGGCGCCACTTTCAAACTTCCTCTAATATACTCATTTTATCCATTCTCGTCATTCCGATCCGTCTCAACATTCTCATCTCTGCTACATGCAATATATTTTCATGTATCTTTTTCACAGCACATGATTCTGATCCATACAATACGACAGGTATAATCATGGACTTGTAGATTTTCCTTTAACTTGAAGGCATCCGTGGGTCGCAAGTTGTTCCATTGACCTGTCGCCATTTCATCCATCTTGAGTTGATTCTGTGAGATACCTACGTCTCGGTCTAAACCCGCCGTGTAGGAGCTTTTAAAAACTACTGATATGTCATTTGTGATGGAAAGTGTGTTGTGCAATAAGAGTGCTAATCTTGGTATGACTGATGATTGCAGTGTTTTCGGCGATAACTACCACAACACAATTGAAGAGACTTGGTACAAAGCAGCAGTTCTCCAGCACATGATAAATAAAGAGTCTCTGGTGGTAGCCACACCGCTTCCTATCTTGGATGACATAATCGAAAATCCACCAAAAGTCATCAACAATGATGGAGACATCACTCTGACTGCCAGCTATGCTATATTTTACAAAGATGGCAAGTCAGAGACACCGGCGTCTGTTGTTGGCTTCCAATATTCGTACCTGAAATTCTACGAAAGATTTTTACAAATTACGAACATAACTTTGGACGGTTCTAAGGTACGTTAAGCTTTTTGGCAAATAGGTAATATTAATAAATATTACTTTAAATCTGCTAGCTGCTTGATAATAACTGCTTAATAAAGTTGTGCCAAATTTAAGCATCGCTAAATGAATGGTAAATGAGACTAAAGATACTTGTCATTTGCCGTTTACTCATTCATAAATAGGCTTTAGTGTTTATTTCTTTATCGGGGTATGAGAGTTGCATACTTACATTTATTCATTTTCTATTTTGTGAGACTTGTTACTATTTTACAAATTTATTTCATCCTTGTGAGCAAACTGCCTTTTCTAAATTAATCACTATCCATAAGTACCTATTTATCTAAAACAAACGTTGTAAACTTTTCAGGACCCAACCTGCGACCCAAGTTCCGACAAATACGACTGTTACGTCATCGACAGTTCTGGGTACATCGTGCTTGCTAAGGAGAAGACGCTGGTGGGCCAGTTTTTCGGCACAGTTGAGAAACACGTTATGCAGTCCTTCCTGAATAATAGCATATACGAACACGTCGAGGTGTTCAACTACCAGGCTTTGTGTCCGCTCTCGCAGTTGCACAAGAAAAGCAGTTCTTGGACTTTGCGCACGGTGAGTTGATCTTATGGTTCTACTGCTAATGTAACTTCCGAGTATAGATTACAATTTCAGTAATTTCTGACGAAACTCGAAATAGAAAAAGAGATGTGTAAAGTTTTTTAGTGTAGGTACAATAAAGTATATTCTATTAAATAGTATTTTTGCTTGGATTTGATGTAGTATACCGTAGGTAGCTATTACGACCGTACGGAACCGGAATTGGAAAAGTATAGGTCTCTGAAAAACCCTTTCCATGCTGTTAAATACAGGCCTGTGGATCACAAAGCCAAGAGGCAACATTGGGGCCCATAAGCAATGCTGCGACTCTTGGATCCTACAAGGTCTATCTATAACCGCGAAACCACGATACGCGGCAGCGGTAGCTAGGGGTTTGTTTTTTGAGATACCAATCCCTGTATTGGTGGAAAGTGATACAAGCGTGCACAACTTACAACTACTACTCACATTTGTTCCCGTGGTGGTCTCCTGGTCCCGTATCCAACCCCGTGTCCGGTCGAGGGTTATAGGGAGAAAATATACATAATAAATTTGGGATAACCGACGCGGTCAGACAGACAAATATCCACGTTCCCGACAAAAACACTTCACTGCGCGCGAAATATATACCCAAACAAATGCACGGGCGACTCACAATACCACTCGCGGATTGCGAACGTAATTTCGAGTAACGATGGGTTGATTATATATCAATTACAACAAAATCAAAGCAAGACCCCCGTATCACGTCTTGCGCTTCAAAGACATTTTTTCCAGTCAGCGTCAACTGTCAACTTCAACCTAACCAAAACTGTCCATATTGATGACAGCGATTTGACACAGTGTTGCATCAAAATAACAAAAAAAAAACCTTAATAAGGGCCTTTCCTCATATACATATAAAAAAGTGGGCCCCTCGTGTCCCAGTTCTACCAGCGAATGCTTGGATGCTTTAGTGAAAAGTTAAGGCTCTGACCCTGAACTGTATGTTTTCATTTCATTTCATTTATTCATCAAACAGTTTACATTGTGTTCGAATTCTACATCATAATCACATTTCAAACTATAACAGAAGCAACAATCAAATACAAAGCAAACAGAACCAGAAACAAATAAAAAAATTACTATGTGTAAATCAAAAACCGTTTACATTTCATAAAGTCTATCCATACAATCATTCGTTTGTATGGATAGACTTCATGGTTAGTAATAACAAGAACATTTTGTAGCCTTTTAGTTTAACGCTGAACTTCTTCCACTGGCTGGTGACTGAAGTCCTGCTGCTGATCATGAACATGTACAAGCCAAGTGATTACGCGTACGCTGGCGCCATCTACGAGGACTCTGGTGAGATAGTATAATGAATTTTTGGTTATGTAGTAAGAGACATTCTCACCGAGTTTAGACTTTTCTACATATTTTAAAGGAAAATAATGCCGTGTATAGCATAAAAAAATTGTTTTAAGCCATTACTGATGTATTTTGGGAAACAATATTAGGCAATACCTTCCTTCTATGTATAAAAAGGTCTTCGTCCTGCAGTGAGTCAATTGTAGGCTGATTAAATACAAATTATGCGTAGCAGACAGTGTTACGTTTCATTCTCATTTGTAAAATCTTCTAAAAGCTAAATAATTATTAACAATAATGTTGGACATTGTAGACATTAGCAGTAACTCTTGCTTTTGTTGTTTAGAAGAATGAGAACAAATATCGTCTATAAAAATACCCATGGTACCGGTGGCACTGCAAACTAATTGCTTACCTATGTAGTAGCTCACACAACTTCTGTAGTCAGAACATTAATGAATAAAACAAGTGGTGATACATAACTAATAGCGGCTTTGACTAAAATAATCTTCTAGACAAATAGTAATCGTACATATTCAATGTGACTCTAAGCTTTTAGCGAATAAAATCTAAATTATACCGTATATTTATATCTAGCACTACTCAGCTGCATGGTAACTGGCAGCATTTATAATACTATTGTATAAGCACGTCTAATTCTTCTGCTTAATGTAACCGCATGATCGTCTCGCTCGCAGACTATAACGATGACTTATACAACAAAGGGTATACAGTGGCGCCCCCGACGACTGCAGCGCCCTTACCGGACAACAACACAAAGGCTGGGAAAGAGAATAATAAAGAGGAGGAGAGCCCGTTCTCTTGCGACCATAGTATCACGCTTTATATACTGAACCAGAAATATTTTTCGGAGGATTCCGGCGCTTCGCCTACAGTACAAAGAGATGAAGCGGGGGAGTGTTGGCCCGCCTACTGGGCTTCCTACATCCCTAAGACAAACTTGGTTCTCGTGGTGGTGGAGAAACAGGACGACTTTGACGCCAACTGCACGCTGCCGCGCGACACCAAGCCGCAGCCCACCGAGATGTCGTGCACCAGCCGGGAGCCCTGCCATAAGCTTGACTTGGGCGCTCTCCACAGACGACGACTTGAAGGCTGTTATACTTACCACGATGGGGTATGCTATCATGATTCCTACGTAGAACTAAAGGTAGTCCTAAAACTTATGCCAGATTTAAATTGTATCTATGTATAGAAAAAAAGAAGTAACCAGGGGGGTGACCATAAGCTCTTAGAGTAAGGTTATTTTGAGTGTGTGTAAGGGACAGATGTATATGACTTGTATACATCTGTCACTTACGCGATCTCAAAATAACCTTATTCTAAGAGCTTATGGTCACCCCCCTGATTCGCAACTTAAAAGTCTCAAAAAATAACAGAATAGGTTAGATACTATAATCACCAAAAAAAAGGAAAAACATGCAATTCTTGATGTACCTATCTGTACACTGGCCTTCATAACTTTTTGTTAGATTCACACTTTCAAACTCTTAGAAGAAAGAATTTCTCCTAAACTATTAGAAGTCAGAGTTCTGAAATAAAAAAAACAAACTTTATCACCTTTCTTTGAAATTCTAGTTTACTAATTATGTAAATTACTTACATTACCCGTTGTTCTCTTGTGATAAGCTTCATTTTTAACCGACTTACCAAACAGGAGGTTCAATGTTCAACATTATGATTGCTTTTTTTTGTATTTTCACGCATATCTCTTGTCAATTTTGGACCGATTTTGAAAATTCTCTTTTTGTTTAAAAAAGTATGTTTCGAAATTGGTCCCATTTTAATTTGGTAAAGATCTGATGGAGAACTTCGAAGATATACAACAGAACTCTTCAATAAATAAAGGCAAATCTCTCGGGATTGCTGCAATTGTATGTCTGTTTATTGTTTACCATTTCATAACATAACATCACGCCAGTACGCTCTTAAGGGGTACGCAGATCTCTCATTTCACCGGTTATCTTCAAGTTTCATGATATAATACGGGTATTCTATTCTGGCGTTATAGGTACCTTACAAAACAACTTGCCTATTAGGTAGGTACAACTAAAACGTGAAAAATAAAAACTATTTTACAAAAAAATACTTCCGACTTCATACAGAAAACTACAAAGTGAAAATAACTTTATTTTTGGAAGTCGGCGTCTTTCGTAGGTACCAATCTTTTGCGATATGGACACCGATTTCCAAAAATAAAGTTATTTTCACTTTGTAGTTTTCTTTCAAGTTGGAAGTCGGTAGTATTTTTGTGTAAAATTGTTTTATATTATAACCGCTAAACTGTCAGCTGTTATGCTGTTTGATTTTTGGTTGCCAACACTTTTCCGCACCAATTGCGGCAAATTTAAATCTTGTGTACATTTTGGGACACCGATATAATCACAAAATATATAGGTACTGATGATTATTACCTACTTTGCTACTTATAATCCCACAGGAGGAGCATGCTGTGGACGATGCTTCTGATGAATAAACTAAATAAAATAACCTTACAAATTGGACTTGCCATAAGTGTTCTATTGCCCCTCTTCAAAATATACTAGGACGGTATTTTACACTGTTCAACATTTGTCATTTTGTTCGCCAGGAGCGGAACATAACGGCGTGTGGTATAGGCAGCATCGCTCGCGTAGACCTAGCCGTCCTGTTGATAGCCGTGGTCTTGGCTACTGCAGCCAGGATCTCCACGTGACGCACACCCTATATATTTGTACCTTTGTTACTTTGCCAATAAAACTTGTTGCTCCTGTGAATTTTGTTTGATTTATTGTTGTCACCGAATTATTACATATACCGTAAGTATATAATAACGTGATATTTCTAAATAAGACACGGGTATTTGAAATGATGTGTTCACAATATATCGAGAATTTATATTCTCGCAAGTCTTCAATAATCCGGTGACATTGTTAACAGCTATAAAATACCTGGTAAATAGTTAGCAGATGCTCTGTCTAGATTGTTGCCAACTGTGTGGTACTGGTGGACTATTAGGTATACCTATTACAAACTTCTAGTTGTCAAAGCCTCGTGTACTGTTTACCTATAATACCTTCTGAAGAGAAGAGTCAGGTATAATTTTCCAAGTAATAAAAACTGAAAATAAATAGAAAAATTGGTTAGTGTGCGTGTGCTCATTTAACAACATAGTATATGTAATAAGCACTTTAAAAATCTTTTAAATATTGCTGAAGCTACGAAACATAAGGAAGCTCGAACCGCGTACGGTGCGTCCTATAGACACGGTGACCTAGTGCTGAGGGCGATGCCAATCGATGCGTCAGGTGGCGAGCGAATCCACAAGTTACGTTAACGCCATGAACGATACACAAACAAGAGCGCGCGGTGGTCGGCACTCGGCAGTCGACCCGCGCAGGGGAATCAGTGCGCATGCCCGCCCCGCGCTTTCTCGCGCCTGCGCACTAGCCCGCACACCTTCCTTATCAATGTCCGTCGCCCAGTAGCTCCCGACTCATCCAACACTTCGGATTGCCTCGCCATCACCAATGTTATAATCAAATTAAGTGCGTAACATGTCCTCCAGCAATTCTAGCCAGTGAACTAGTTATCCCAGTGGTTCTGATGTGCAAGTGTGTCGGTGCCTTCGTGTTTTTTCTGCTGGTTCTGTTCCTGGACTCCAGGGACTGCTCGGCTAGTGCACAAAATGATGCCGCTGGCAAAATATCGCTTAACTCGTAAGATATTCCTATTATTTTTTTTATCTAATATGGGCTCGCGTTTGACCACTATCTACTGATGAATAATTAAATTATTTTTCTTCTACCGACCTGCGTCCGACACTAATTGCTTCCAGACAGTAAGTAGGCATACATACAAGGACAGCTAATTAAAAACATAGTCCCATATTATTATACATACTACCTATCTTGTTAATTCTCGTCAGTAAATAAAATAAGTTTAAACTAATTTTGGACTAGAAATAATCTAATAATACCGAAATGCTAACGTCGTAAAAAATCCATAAAGTACGAGTAACTCGGAAATGCTGAACAAATGTTGCTGACAGAGTATGATTTATAGATTTGTTTTACTGTAACATCGATAAATTACCGTTTTAGGGTCCAAGCATGGGCGGTTAAACTTGGTACTGAGTTGTATCATTTTGGAGAGTTTATCACCAGGAAGAAAGAGGTTCAGGACGTAAGTAAACTTGAAAGTCTTGTCTGATACCTATTCAAATTGCCTAGGCAAAGGCAGGTAACAGTAAAATTGTTATTTATTAAATTCAGAGTTTTAAATCTGCTCAAGTGGAATCGAGAGATGGTGAAAAACTAGTCCAGAGTATGTCAGACGATATTCGCGCCATGATGGAACTAAAGATTAGCGCGGTCAAGAGAATAGTGGAGGCCGCCGAGAATATGGCGTTCGATAAACAAAACGAACCCGTTCCTGAAGACTTTCAGTACTACAACAGTAAAGAGATGGAGGAGCCGTGGGACGAGGTGTCGATCACCACCACACCAGAGACAGACTTTGGTCAGGAAAGTTGGATAGTTCGACCGCCATCAAAGAACGCGCACACGCAGCAAAACCCACACTTTTCAAACATTCCAGTAAACACTAATTTTAGCAGTGTGCACGTTCCAACAAATGTTTATGCCTGGGGTGAGTAAACCATAGACACGTTATCGTAATATTTTGCGAACGGATTAAAAGAGATTAATGTATTGCAGCTCCCGAAGTTATCAAAGGAATACATTGGTCGGAAGGATTAGACACCCACTTCATAAATAACTATCAAAGCGACCCGACACTCTCGTGGCAATACTTCGGCAGCTCGACTGGCTTCATGAGACATTACCCTGGTAATCGGCATTCATATTGAATTTTATTACTGTTGATTTATTATGATGCCCCTATGTGAAACAACATCCTAATCGAGGTAATGTTTCAGCATTGAAGTGGAGGGCTGACCCTGTGGATATTTATGATTGTCGGACTCGGGCGTGGTACATGGAAGCGGCAGCGAGTCCAAAGGATGTGATCATTTTAGTAGATCGCAGCGGGTCTATGACCGGGCAGAGGCGGGACATTGCCAAACACGTCGTCACCAATATACTTGACACCCTCGGTAACAACGACTTTGTCAATGTATTGACCTTTGCAGACACTGTGGAGGAAATCGTACCGTGTTTTGAGGATTCTCTCGTGCAGGCGAGTAGAAATTTATTGTTATTTCAAATCGTGGGGTACGGACTTTACGGCTTCATTAAAAAAGCTAAAAATACTATAATTTCGTTGCAAACGTTGTGTTGTTTGATTGAACATGCACGTAGTACTTAAACAATACATCAAGATAAAGACGATAATAAATTTCTTATCTATTCTAATAACTATTCTGGTAAAAGCAGAATTATCGCCACGTATCATCATTTTCGTTTTCTGTCATTACTAGGCCACTTTGGGAAATCTTCGAGAACTGAAATTGGCAATGGACAGTTTCGAGACACAGGAAATAGCAAACTTTTCAGCGGCGTTGACGAGAGCATTCGAGCTACTGGAAATGTATAGAAATAGTAGTGGAGGAGCCAATTGCAATCAGGTAACTGCATATTCAATAAAAAAAAGTTTCAGCTCCTTATTATGGTGCCAACAAATCTTAAAAGTATGTAATTGTTCAGTTTATGTGTTATGTTTTAAACGCACCCACGATACAGGAGAAATTCATAAGCTTAAAAACAAAACTTCAATAGACGAGGGATATGAATGCTCCACCTATATCTGCAGACTGTTAATTCCACCATGCCTTTGGTCATATTCGTCACGATATGGGCATGGACACAATTTAGAGAAATAGCAACCCGATTCAGCTGACACAATATCTTGTTCTTTCAGGCAATAATGTTGGTTACCGACGGTGTACCCTACAATTACAAAGAAATATTCGAGAGATTCAACTGGAAATATGAGACCCCAGTGAGAGTGTTTACGTACCTGATAGGTCGCGAGGTAAAGGTAGTACCACTTCAAGGTCTTACTGTGTGTCGTAGTCATTGTGCGACCTGCATAATGCCTTCCTTCGTACCAATGTGCCAGTACGCCTAGAATGTGGTACCTATTGTCTGTCTGTACTATACTTACTGTACATAAAATAAACCTGTACATTGCATGCTGGTGTTACCGTAATTTGTGAAGTTTTCCAATCTCTATGTGCTTTTGCTTGTAGTGTTTTTGTTTTGTTTGTATTGTCTCTTTTACTCTGGGTTCACATATGTGCAATTTGTATATAATGCATAATGTGATAAACAATATTTCATGATTATAATGTATTGGGTTACTAGAGGCTACCTTATACACTATAATTATATTGCACTGTTACTTTAGTGTCAATACATATTCACAAGTTTGGACTCTTCGATTACGATTCACCCGTGATACGGCATGATTACTGAAAGAGTACATTTGCATTTTCCCTAAGGTACTCTGACACGTTTCCAAGCGCCGTGTTACGAGTTACTGGTATTTTAGACTATAATAAATCAATAACCGGCGGTCATTTAGCGAAGTTATCCACCACGACGCGTTCTGTATGATTAAGTTCCTACTTAACAGTTTGTGTGAATATGCAGTAAATTCGAACACAAATTGTCACATGCTCACGGTAGCTTTATCGCTAAATGAGTCCTCCGGCCTATGAGACTATTACATACATTTTTGCAGTGCGTAGGTATCATTATTGATGCATGATCTGGTTGTTACGTAGTGATTCTTGGGCTATGCAATTTACTCTTTTTTAGGTAAAAGGATATTCCCTATATTCTTCTAGGTACCTACTTAGATTAACTTTAGAGCCCTAAAATAATATATTTCTATGCATTTTAACTCGGTAGTATCCAATCAAATTTAGATTACAACAGCATTTTGGTTGTAGATAGTTCCAATATTGATGTTGTGAAGCCTGAGCACGTTGCTGCAGAAGACACTTAGCTAGGTGACAATGAATGCAGCACTCACACAAGGCCGACTAGAGTCACAAGATATAAATGATGTGTGCTAACACGTAAAGAGTTGTATAGGTGGCCGACGTTAGGGAGGTGAAGTGGATGGCGTGTGCCAACCGAGGTTTCTACGTGCACCTGAGTACTCTAGCAGAGGTGCGCGAGCGCGTGCTTGAACACGTCAACGTGCTCGCGCGCCCGCTCGTGCTGCAGAGAGAAAAGCATCCCGTTGTCTGGACCCCCGTTTATGCTAACGTCACTGTAAGTCCTTCAGTCTCTTTTGAGTCTTGTTTTTATACACATGATAACATGGTTTGTAAAGAACAGACCAGCATCTTTTATATCGCAGACCTAAATATGAATATGTAACGCCTAGGATCCGAAAGTAGCAGATTATCTTTGGGAGCAACGAGAAAGAGCCGAGCAGAAGGAACGCTTCATGAGCCAGCGACGCGACAAGAATCTCTTCAACTCGGACAAGGAGCAGGACAGGCGATGGAGAATAACACAGGTAATAAAATAAGTCATCACCCAATCTGTTCAGAGCTTTGATGTTAGTTTTAAGTACCCCTCACTACTGCTCAACGTTAATGGAAGGTTGACTTACGTTCGTTGCAGATGAAACAGGGCCAGTACAGTGAGCTTGGAAACTCCCAGTATCAATTAATGACATCAGTGTCCATGCCTGTCTACGACCTGCGACACAACGAGGTGAGATACCTCCGTGCTCTTTTTTTAAGCCCTGAACTTGAAACTCCCCAAATGTGTCTGAAAATATTAACAAAATATTCGGGAAAGAGAATGATTTGCGTACCTTTATTAATTTGCGTTATTATTAATTGACTATATTTTCTCAGTGTAAGTGTTCTTCTCTCTTCTAGCCAAATTATTCTCTTATCTCTATTATTTAGCTGTACATTACGTCTTTTCCAAATTCTAAATTTTCCATGTAGCATGAACCAAATAAACCTGTCATCTGTTTTAAAAGATTATGTTTACAGATTGGTTTTATATTTCCTACTAATTGGACGTAAGCTCCATCTCTTCTAATTACTTTACTCTATTGTCTTCTTTTACTTGTCAATGTCTGTTAATAACTCCGTTTTGTTTGATGGTTTCCCCTCAGAACATCACAGAGAATGTACTGATAAATGAAGCTTACTGGGTTTCGGTTACGAAAGAGGTACTACACTTAGAAAGTTTTGATGATTTAATTGTAAAGTTTTTGCAAGATACAAGAGAGTTTTTATGATTTAGTTTTTTGGATTTCAGTAACGGTACAGTGTTATTTGGCCCCGTTAGCGATGCATCTGTCCTCGATAGATGTGTGCGCGGAGGGCGGCGCGCGCGCAGCCGCCGCACCGCCTGACCGATGTGTTGTCCGACCCTTTGGCTTACTGTAGTGACGTAGTTTCTACTAGATCGTAGGCGTAGACCACTAGGGTGTTATGAACGACTTTTCTATCAATCATCAAGTTAATTTTCTATGCAAGAGTTATGATCTATATACACTACACACACTATTTAATGAAATCAAGTATTTTTGCCTGAATATAGTGATGTCTTCGTAGAGACAATTTTTAAAGATTGACTTGTATGACGACAAGTAAATGTAAATATTTTTTGAATAACAGTATCGTGCAGCCCGACATACACAAGACGAGTATGGGGCCTTTGTTACTTGAGTATCTATTGACTTTAAACTATTCTCTTCTTAAGAATGGCAATTTTTAATATTAACAATTTTAGCAATAAATAGTTTCTCCACGAGAGGAGCCATTTTAATTTCTAGCGGAAGTTGTTACAACGCATTTATCTATATGTTATTATATTTTATTGCATTCGTACGTCCACAACCAATCGCAGTCCGTAGAGGAGAACGGCCAGAAAGAGGTAGGCCAACGCTCATAGACCTACTGCCTCCGTGAGACGTGACAGATGATGCGTGAGAGGCGACGGACGAGCGGGTGCGCGTGTGTGCGTGCTGCGTGCTGCGCGCCCGCACGAGCACGCCACACGCCGCACTGTCTGTGAGGTGATGCTGCTTTCAATGTTTGTGCACATATTTTAACTAAGGGTTACAGTCTGAAGTGCAATAAGTTACTACAACTGGCAATATCTTTATCTATATGATTAATTTAAAAATTTCGACAGATGTTTACAAGGATACATTCCAAAGGGTATTTGTATATTTACAATCAAAATAATGGTAGTGGGTTTTTTAGAATCTAAAGAGTAGTATTTTAATTTTATAACATAAAATTATTTAATATTTGAGTAGTTTTGCTAGAACCTGTAACCGTGGATATAAAATTAGAATCCCTTAACATAGTTCTATATAAATAAACATATAGAACTTCGCCTAACGGGGCTTAGATGCTAAAGAATCAGTAATTTATTGCTAGTTTTACGAGATTGTCATAATATTGTATAATATCAGTAGACTGATGGCCAATACATCGCCAAATACGGAATACCTAGTAGTTAGAATAATGTTTGACTGTTTACTTACAAAAATAACATGCAGCATATTTTTATAATATTTTTTATAATATTTCAAATGTAGATTTATAAAATGGTAACGTAGACATTAGCGATATTGATTTGCAGAAAAGCCTGAGACTAAAAGATAAATCAGTAGAATACATTAATGTGAAGTGTGTTGTGAATTGTAATATATAGGTATCAGTGCCAGATATATAGTGCCTTCTAAATATTTTCAGATGCGTATAGCTAGACTATTGGGAGTTGCAGGCACTGACGTGCCTCTCTCTGAGATACAAGCTGTAATGTCACCATATAAGGTAATCTATTAACTTTATTTTATTATTGTATCGGTGTATTCATAAAATTCATATTTATACTTTTTAATTTTGCAGGTCGGTGTGAATGGTTACGCCTTCATAGTAACAAACAATGGATATATTCTAATACACCCAGATCTGAGGCCTGTGGTACGTACTGAATGAACATTGTTTTTTTTTACAATACCTATATATCAGAGAAACCAAAGAAAGCATTTCAGCTACAATTAAAGAACAAGTTCGGATTAAGGGCCATTTTAAATTATTATCATTTGTTTTCAGTTCCAACAGATTTTGAAACCAAGTTATAACAGTGTCGATATGATAGAAGTTGAACTCTTCGATGACGACCGAGGCCCCAGAAACTTTAGCAAAGAGCTAACTGCAGTAAGTGTTAATTACTGGAAATTGTTGGTACTATAACTGTATGCAGTAAAGGTTTTAATTTGAACAAATGTTGCAGCTACGGCAAGAAATAATTGATCAGAAGACGGGAAACAAGGTTATGAGTGTCAAGTACCATCTCGATGATATGGTAAGTCCTGTTTTTTAACAATTCACAAAAAGAGACGTAATGAAATATCTGATAAGATAAGGATCGAATACTCAAAGAATAATAGACAAACTATGAAATGAATATTTCGAAGTAGCACTAAGAGATGGACAGCAAACAGTAAAATAATAATATGGGAGATGGACAGTATTTCGTACTGCGACAAGAGACAAATTCAATTCAAATTGACATTTTCAAACCCAAACACAATTGTTTCTACAGAAAAGAGTATCCCGAGCAAAAAGACATTACTTCTGGACGGGCATCAGCGACTCCCCGTTCACATTAGTGGTGACGATACCCGAGAACTATGGCCGTCACCGCATCACCCCTCCACCGACTGACGACATACACCGACTCTCGCTCACCTCCAAGAACATATCGGCGAGGCAGTATCTGTCGGATAAGTGGAGCGTTCATCCTGACTGGTAAGAGAATCTTTCTAAGTTTGGCGTATTAGGGCCCTACTCCTAGAAAAATACTTCGATATATAGAGCTTTCTAATCTGTTCAGGATGTACTGTCGGCATTATGAACGCACGTTCGCAACTGCTGAGGAAGAGCTGCTATATTTCTTGGAGCGAGTAGCAAAGCCCGGTTGGCGATGGCCAGCCAAGCCTCGTCCTCCAGAACACCACAAGAATAAGCCTGGACACGAGAAACACAACAACGGTAATAATTTATTATTGTCCATTCGCCATCCTATGTCTTATTTCCGTTGAAATTCAATATACTAATATACGTGGCCTCTTTCTTCTTGTCACTGAACAGGTATTTAATTTCTCAGGCACACCAGAAGCGAGAGACAGGACCAAAGTATCAAACAGTACGCCGAAGAATGAGTATTATTGTATGTAATGCATTTAAATTTTAATATAAAGTTAGTAGTTATCACTAGCACTACTTAGATTTATTTACGTGATGACTACATATTATAAAACGAAGTCGCATCTGTTCGCGATAATCTCAAAAAGTACTGAACGGTTTTTCTTGCCGTTTTCACCAATAGACAAAGTGAGAAACGAGAAAGATTTTTGGATATAATATGTCACGGGCGAAGAGCGGATTTTAGTTCATTTTAGTATAAAGAACTAAAATTGATTGTTAAATGTTTTTAAAAGATATTATATATTTAAAAGAATGATCCGACTACCAAGAGCTACAGGAACACGGGAAGGAACGGGTAAAAGCTAGTCTGATAAATAGACTATAATATTCAATTCATCATCACCTTCCTCCTGCCTTTTATGTCTACGTCTATTTAAGCCATCTTCTCAATGTTGACTCATTTGCAATAGCGATAAAATATTATAAA
Source organism: Orthosia gothica (assembly GCA_949775005.1). Classification (NCBI taxonomy): domain Eukaryota; kingdom Metazoa; phylum Arthropoda; class Insecta; order Lepidoptera; family Noctuidae; genus Orthosia; species Orthosia gothica. The sequence continues at coordinate 18,120,497 of OX459063.1, read as the reverse complement.
TATTTCTTTCGATTCTCAGGTGATCATGGCTTGATGCAAGCTCTAGTGTTTGACGCTAGGAACACTGCCTGGTTCAACAAGAGTATTTCTGATTCTGCATCCGATGAAAAAGCGTAAGTCGTCTTATTTTGATAAATTATTACAGATCTAATAAAATATTTTTTTTATTCTTAAAATATGGATATGGACATTTTTGCCGCAAAACAGGGAGTATTTATATTGAGTTTATTCAAACTTAATATGCAATTTCTAAAAACAATTTAATTTATTTGGAACGCATTTTTAATACTTTCACCCGGATAGCCCATTGACTAAAGTGATCGGATTATTGCCGAGGTAAAGTAAACTTTCGACATGGAACTGTGTTTTGCATGACTTTGTATTATGATTAAGGTATGGTTAGCAAGAAGATAACCAGAACTTCGAAGAAGATATTAAGTGACTCCGCCAGAGTAATAACAAAGAAAAATATAATAATAACAAGAAGAATAACAACAAAACGTGATTCAGGACACCATACTGGATCCAATGCGGAAAATAGAACTTTCGGCACATTTATTTTAGTGTAATACCTTATGCGTAGATTATTTGTTTACTTCAAAAAGCAGCTACGGATGGGTTTGTATATTAACTTCCAATGTAACAGTAATATCGACTCCGGGATGAAAAATGTATCCTGTTATCGAAGTCTGATAGGCAATAAATGAACCGGAAAATCGCCAAGATTATGAATAGTAAATAAAAATAAAATATAAATTAATTGAATTGACAAAAAATATCAATTCCATGAAGATGTCCCGACTACTAGATGAATCCTAAATTAAATATGTTTCTGAATTCAATAATTTAACCAGTTATTGTTATACCAATACACGCAAAATATATCTACCTACAGCTAGGACACATGTTTGTAACAGGGTGGAGTTCATCCAACGCTTTGGATACATCGTGGCTTTCCTGTCGACGCACAGCGGCCTAACGCGATGGCAAACTCACCCTCCCAAGGAACATGATAATGACAAGTAAGAAATATTTGACTAATTACACCATAATCATAAATAATATCATGCAGTTTTTCATGATGCACAAATCTGAGACTTTCCTGAAATACGATTACCTGCGTGTGATTTCAGTTTTCAACGTTTCACCTACAATAAATGCGTATCTAACTGAATTCACACTATTTTCCATACGTAAACAAGCCTAAACGTCTATTTCAGACCAGATTTCGGCAAGCAATGGCCACGAGCGATCGAGGAGGTGTGGTACCGTCGGGCCGTGGAGCAACACTACGTGGATCCCCTCAGCTACGTCTACAGCGTGGACCTGAGTACCGTCAAGTTCCCACTCAACGTCAGCCTGGCCATGGTCACGGCCTCCCACGCGGTTTTCCACGGAGACGGACATAGAAAGGCTCCAGCAGCTGTGGTCGGATTCCAGTTCAAGCATGAACGACTCAGCGAATGGTTTGATAATATTACGTCTTCGGTGAGTGTCAAACTATCTATAACTTCATAACCTATTAGAAGTTTCTTTCCTAAATCACTCCTCTTGTATACCTACCTAATAACTAATCATTCGTTCGTTTTTGTCTACGTAAAGTTTAGTAACCATAACGAATTGGGAATTTAGGGACCACATACAAGACCTATTTTGCTTTAAAATTTTATTTATTACAATATTTTACTTAGTATCATCTGCACCGGTGTAGCCAAATTTTGGAAGTTTGAGCCACTTCCCAGTGCCTGATGGAGCTGAAAATTTGCATTTTGCCTTGGTTTCTCGTGGCAATGCATTTTTTATAAACAAAATGCATGATTTAAAAAAAAAGTTGAAATGCTTGTTTTATACGTGAAGATATTATGTAATTGGCACATGACTATTTTTACTTTGAGATAAAGATAAAGTTATGTAAAAAATCAAAGGGCAAAATAAAGCCTTTTTATTGTAATAATATTACTTTAAGGTAATAATATTATTTTTCTGTAAATGTTTCATGCAATAAATAAATAAAATCGCATAGATAGCTAAACATATTGAGCAATCTCTTTCCAGTGTGAACACAACAAGGAGTGCACGACTTGTCAATCTGATAACTGGGATTGTTACCTGGTGGACAACAACGGCTGGATAGTGGTCAGCGAAGATGCAACTCAGACTGGACAGTTCTTTGGAAGGGTAAGTATCAACGGAGTGGTTATAAAGGTTAAGGAAGGCCTCGCCCGGGGCGCCCGTCACGGTCTAGCATTATTCATCCCTTAATTGGGATATAAAATAAATTAGGATTAGGCCTGGGGTTGACGATACAGAGTTGGAGGATAGTCGAACGAGTCGATATAGATGATTAACCTTTAAAGAAATATTACTGAATAATAAACTACAGTAAGTATGTTTTTCGTAGATCCGACCGGACATCATGTCAAGACTACTCGACGATGACGTGTACAAGGCAGTGCACATTGTGGACTATCAGGCGGTCTGCTTCAGAGAGAAGAAAACTACGAACCCAGCTACAATGCTCTTTACAGTAACATGTTTTTTTTTTTACATTTTTCTCTATGTTAAATTGGTATCAAAATAACTGAATCATACAAATCCTCAGCTACTTCATTTGGTAACAAGTAAAATTTAAAAAGCCCCGAAACAAATACGTCTTTAAAAGTTTAAACTACAAATGTATCTAGTAATAAACACGCTTCGATCGACAATCCATCGATACACGTAATTATAACACGATATCTTGCGAAAATACCACGATTCAAAGAGTAAAATGCGCATAACTTTTGAACAACTTTTCATCAAACATAGCTAAGAACACTATCGGTAAAGTCACCTTTTAAACATATATTAGATCAAGATCAATTTATCCGTTTAGGAGTTATGATGCCAGAGACAGATACACAAACACACGTCAAACTTATAACACCCCTCTTTTTTCTTCGAGGGTTAAAAAATACTGAAGACAATTCTAGGAATTTTGGTACGTAAAAAAGCCTTTTATAATCTTTCATATTAATTTGCCTCTTATTTCAATTTCCAGCCGCTAGAAAACTTGCGTCTCGTGATGGCCTGGTTCCTAGCCACAACGGTCTGGTTCTACAACTCCATCACAACAGGTTTGGCACAAGCGTCCAGCTACTCTTTAGACGATGGTACGTAACCCTTTGTTAAAGCTGCTAAATATTTCATACCCTTAATGTCTGAAGATACCAGGCCCCTCAGAAAGTATTGCGAAAAAAAGTTTTTATATATGGGAGACTGGCCAGTTATAATGTTTTTCGAAAATATGATTATTTATAAGTAAAAATAAGTAAGTTCCAATTTCAAAATTTCCCTCCACATTTTTTGCGAGTTAATTCAAAGTATTGTGTCTCACTGAAATATGGATCTGCGCCGGGAACATTTTAGAGCTATGATTTTATACGATTTCAAGTGTCGCCTGAAACCGGATGAATCGTACGATAGACTTCAAATGGCATTCATGGATGAAGGCCCTTCCAAGGCAACCGTGTATCGTTGGTATAACGAATTCAAGCGCGGTCGACCAACTTTGGGGGATGACGAAAGAAGCGGTCGCCCTTTGACGGCTGTTACCGAAGAAAACGTGCTAGCAGTGAAAAATTTAATCCAAGACAATAGGCGAATTACATATCAGGAGATTCAACACATATTGAAGATTGGATCGGGAAGCGTTCACGAGATTCTACACAGCCATCTTCGCGTGAGGAGGATAGTATCACGCTGGGTGCCGCACAACCTCACCGATGCTCAGAAGCAGGCCCGGGTGGAATGGTGCCGTGATATGCTTAACAAATTTGAAGCAGGCTCGTCTCGGCGTGTTTACGACATCGTTACAGGTGATGAGTCCTGGATTTATCAATACGACCCAGAAACCAAGCGCCAGTCGACTGTTTGGGTGTTTCAAAATGAGCCAACGCCTACCAAAGTGAAGCGATCTAGAAGCGGGGGTAAGATTTTGATCGCTAGCTTTTTTAATTTGACTGGCCACTTGGTATCAATTCCCTTACGGGATCATTGAAGAAGCATTAATGCCGAATGGTATACTACCAAATGTTTGCCAGAAGTTTTCTCTGTTATAAGCAACAAGCGACCAAACACAGGGCTCCGCGGGCTACTGCTCCACCACGACAATGCACCTGCGCACACCGCACTCAAAACGAGGGACTTCCTGGACAGCACGCCAGTCAAACTCCTGGGTCACCCTCCTTACAGCCCTGATCTAGCACCGTGTGACTTCTTTTTATTCCCAAAAATAAAAAATCAGCTCAAAGGGATACAATTTTCGTCGCCGGAAGATGCGCTGGCTGCGTTCGAGCAGGCTGTAAACGAGGTGTCTGCGGCGGACTGGAAAAAGTGTTTTGAAAACTGGTTTAGGCGCATGAATCTTTGTATAGAGGCTGGTGGAAAGTACTTTGAAAAGATTTAATAAAAATATATGTACGTATAGAACAATTTTTTTTAGTTTCGCAAAACTTTCTGAGTGTCCCACGTAGTTCGAGAATACTTTACAGTAACCATGAAGGTCCGGGCCAATAGCAATAGCAATGTTGTGGATTTAAATATATTGCGCATTAGATGTTGCTCTTGCGCAGGCATGTTCTGTCAATGTCAATCTGCATGACAACGAGCACTTCTAGACGAAGTAAACCCCTAAGTATAAGTGATACAGTGTCTTAATGAAAAGAAAAGTGTCTTTGCGCGAGAGTCAGATTTGTGCTTATCAATGTGTCTGTGCATGAAATATCTAATTATATGAAACATAAATTTATGTTTACTCAGTAGGTAATTGAATTGCCTTTAGTCAAACTTAGATTGAACTAACACGTAATACTAGTCAAGTGTGGTACAAAAACTCGGAACACTTGCTCACTGAATTTCTATACACGAAAGTTATTTTGGGTGCATGTGAGTGCACCGCGGTTCAGCTGCACCCAACATTACTTCATAGCTGATTTTCACAATGTCGTAGCAACAGCAAAATTCATTCATGGAGTCAACAATTGGACTTAGATATTTCTACTAAAGTAGTAATGACTCCATCTTTTTTCAGAGAATGTTACACCCACTGGTGAGTTACATGTAGAGCGAGCACTCGCACGTGTCGACAAATAGATTCTTATAGTTTTATTAATATTTATTCATAGATATTCTAGTTATGTGCTTTTATAGAACGCAAGCTTATTCTCGTTCTAGTTTTCATTCGAGGTCGTATAAAGCAAAACGAAGGCGCTAATAGTTTCATAATAACCCAAAATACACTTAGTATAATGAAGCTTATGATTAAGGAGGCTTAAACCTAACTAAAGTTTTGAAATTAAATGTAATAATGCAAAAAGAAATCTCTCACTTCAGTTTGAAGTTTTTTGCATCCAGAACAAATGCTTAGTATATGAAGCGAGAGTGGGCTTGTAAGACGGTGGGAATGTGCATGTTCGTAGATTAAATGAGTTTCTTTGACGATTATAACAATTTCTTTATCTGCAACATACCTACCCTACCGAAGAACGAGCTTCTTTGTCGACTGATTCAAAGATATTGTAGGGTTATAAATATTTGCATGTTTTGTTTTCAGGCAATTCTGTTAACATTATTACATATAACATTTACGGCAAAATATTCAATGACATAATAATCATCAATACCAATCTCTATACCATTTGATTTTTGGCATCATCTTTGTATCTATCTATATAATTATTAAATTGAATTGGGGATACACCAATACTTTTTAGTTATATCTTGAGTTAACCTGCTATAACTTTCTTTTTACTTCACCTCCGCTGTAAAATAAATTCTTACCTTTATATTTTATTCTTCTGCATGTTTCTTACAGTTTCAACTTCTTTTTATTTCTCATTAAAATCTCACTGATTATTTAGCTCGTGCATGAGGACTCGAAACATCTCATAATAGAAAGTAATAGTTAACTTTCTGGCACAGTTGCATACCAGAGCTACGAAAACGACGAAGAGACAGATGACCCGTACATGTCGAAGCCTCCAAACATGAGAGTATTGGAACGAGACTATGAGAAGCTGGTGCTGATCAACCGAACACGGCCGACTCCTTGCGACAGGGAGATGTATCTATACCAGCTTGACTACAACAACTTGGATGAGAAGCTGAACAAACCGGTCACAGAGTGCGGCCGTCCATTTTACGCGCAGCATGTCAACTACACCAATATGCTGATGATCGTGGTGGACGCCAACTGTCCAAAAGATGAGGTGGTCGCCATGTCCGTGGACGCCACAGAGGTTAACTACAACGAGTCTCTGCCCTGCTTGAAGCACATGCATCCCTTGTATAGGAAGCAACCTACTTCGTGCATTAGGAATCATAGTGAAGTAAGTACCTTAGAACTTTGACACTATCATATATGATAACGTCACTGGAAGAAAACAGGGAATGTAAAGGACATTATTTAATGACAATGACACAATAACCGACAAAGTAATCTACCCCATTATCTAAGCGTTGAATGATACTCATCATTGAAACAAGCTAATAAATAAAAGGGTGTTATTGGATTGGTACTGGCATAAAAATAATGAATATTTATTCAAATTATTTTTCAGGAAAGCAACATTGACATGTGTGGACGCGGCAGTTTACCAGACAACGGCAAGACATGGATTACGTTGAGCATCTTTTTAATAATTAGATATCTGGCGTAGTCTTATGGGAACATTTACATAGACAGGTAAATTACTATAAGCGGTCTGACTGCAAATTTGATAGTTATACCTTTTTACCTACTTGCACTTACCATAAACAACTCTGTAAGGTCAACGCTTTTTAAAGAAAAAAAGAAACCAAAAAGTGGGCCATTTAGGTAGGCTGCATTAAGTACTGCTGCTTATTGCTTTAACTACTTGGCTCTACTAAGATTGGCAATGGAAAGTCAGTTAAAGAAACATCACGAAATTATTAGTTATTAATTAGATTATTACCTATAATACGTTTTGTTAAATGTGTCATAGTTTATTGAAATATTTCTGTTTGTAGCTAATTTCAAGAATATTGTCAAGTAAAATAACTTTTGCATAGTTTATATTTGTGTTAATATTATGAATTATATTGATCTCTGCTTTTAGAATAGGTAGGTAATTAAAGAAAGTACATGTCATTCCCACATATCAAATTTTAAATGATAGTTATATGCTCCCTTTGTGCCACAATAGGAAGCAATAATAAAAATAATCATATCAACAAATTAAATGATCCTCATATCACCATGTGGGGTGTTGTATAATTTTGAGGTAAAGATACAATTTACTTATTTATGATATATAGCTTTTATAAAGAATTGGCTTTATGCATAAGTTAATATTTATTGTTATCACTTGTATATTTTTTCTCTGTTGTAATTTAAATTAAATGATACCTTGGCTCCGTCCTGCTGGTGAATTATTTTACAGGATGGAAACTTTTTACAACATCCATAACAAAGACAATTACGGAAACAATTAAAATTTTATTGTATTTTAAATTATATTGATGAAGTATTACACCACTGAGTGGTCGTACCTACTTGTAATAATATTATTAGAATTTAGTATTTTGAATCTCTGTCATATTCGTATTTGTCTTAGACGTGAACTTTTTACTTAATTACCGAAATGTGATTGTTTGTTTGTACAAATAAATAATTATTGGAATAATTTAAAATGTATTTAATTTTACAATCCAATGAATTCACAATGCTAAAATTAATATATATCTAGGCACATAAATGTGACTTACATGCATTCATTACGAGGTCGGTAGATACTAGTTAATATCCGCTGTTTTCGAATTAATTTTTTGAGTAAACTGATTGATTTCGTCCATGAATTCTTGGCGCCAGTTTATCCTCAGCAGATTGTTTTGCATCTGTTCTAGTTTGTAGTCCCCTTCCATGAATTCCAGCAGATGGTGGGCAATCCCGCCGCCCTGGCGATGTTCCATCACTATGTCCTCAGCGTGGTCATACGTGCGAACCAGATCATTTAAGCAACTGGCACCAACCTGCAACCAATACCTACCTGTACAATCTAAATTGTAATTTTTCTCAATCAAAATAAAAAACAGAATATGTTAGAAAAGACTAGGCTGATATTTATGTTGATAGTAGTATACCTTATTTATTTATTTATGTATTCACAAAACACTTAACAGAGAAAAGAAGGAATATAGATATAAGAGCACAAAGGTACTGCTGCTTCTTAGATAGATCAACCTACCAAAGCTAAAAACCAACAAACCTTTGATTCCCGTTCACTATTCAATGTTTGTTCTTCTTTTTCCTTCTGCCACAAATCTGTCCTTAGCTTTTGAATGGTAATCTCATCGTTATTTTCTTCTAGTGTACCTTCTTCCTGACTCTTCGTCTCTGTAGTGATCACGTGCTGCCCTCCTTCGCCTGTCACACGTTTGGTGTCAAGAACAAAGTCCCGATCAGCCATTTTTGCTTCTACATCGGTAGGATTAGGAGTAACAGCTACCGATACAGTGCTTGTGTGAATGCGTCCACCTTTCTCCGTCGCTGGGATTCTTTGTACGCGGTGCACACCAATTTCAATGTTCATTAGTTCAGGCACACCTACGCCTTTGATAAACATGGATCCCTTCCTAATGCCTCCATTATCAGGCTCTTCGAGAGAGACGGTGTAAACCTCCCAGTCTTTGTACTCGGCGTATGATTCGTACATATCAAATAGTTCCCGTGCGAACAGTGTGGCTTCCTCGCCTGCACCGGCCAACACCTCGAGCAGAACCCCGCCTTCCGTCAGTTTAGGCTCCCAAAGCATTGACTGCAAATCACGATCTACGTCCGTCATCCGTTGCAAGCATGACAGACCTTCTTTTTTAATCATTTCCATCTCAACTTTATCATCACTCTGCTTTTTACTGAGCGCTTCAATGTTGTCGTGCAAGTTGTTGCGCTGCTTAATCACACGTATGATTGGTTTTATTTCAAATAAGCGTTTAGCTTCTTCAGGTGTTCTGTTAGATTTAGCGTTTAGATTATGATGTTCTAACATCATGTTCTTTAGATAAGCTTGAATGGGGGAATCGGATATATTAAATACGCTACACTTACGATGCCATTGCAATTTTATAGCAGAGAGTTTGGGCCAAATAAATAAGTTTCTTGAAATTGACATTGTTAAAATTGTTGCCTGGGTTAGATACCTAATGGAAAGATCGAATAAACAATAACACTATAAAATAAAATCCGATGAAAAAATATTTTACTCACAAACTAGGTATTCGTGATATTCACTTCAAAATTATATTGTTTGAAGGATTTTTCTTTTATGGCAACTGAGGGGATTTAGAATAGTCAGCCAGCGTTATATTAAGACAGCAAGGAGACGTACATAATTAACTTTGTATTATTATAATACTATAAAGAGATGAGCAGACAGAATCAGAGTAAAAGGAAAAAAAATACAGGATATAAACAGCGGCTGCACCCCCTCCCACACAAATTGCACCTCACCAACATTAGAGGTCTGCACTCAAATCTCTCTGCAGTCCACTCCCACCTGGAGACTGAAAAACCAGCGCTGTTTTTCCTTACGGAGACGCAGATAGCGAGTCCGTCAGACGCGTCGTACCTATCTTACCCAGGGTTTACCCTGGAGCACAATTATAAACCGCGCGCGGGAGTGTGTATGTACGCCCGTGACGACACTTGCTATCGGCGTCTCCGTAACCTTGAGGACCCAAGATTTTCGACGCTGTGGGCTCTAGTGGACACAGGTCTGGATAAAATTATCTACGCCTGTGTCTACCGCTCGCACAGTGGAGATCAGGAGGCAACCAGGCTCACAGAGTACCTCAGTGAGGCGGCTGATGCGGCACAGCAGCGGTACCCTTCCGCCCAATTAGTGTTACTGGGGGACTTTAATGCCCACCACCAGGAGTGGCTCTTCCCATACCAGTGCACTGACCATGCTGGACGGGAGATGCGTAAGCTTGCGCTTGCGCTTAACCTTACCCAGCTGGTCCAGGGGGCAACGAGGGTGCCGGATGTTGGTTCGCACACGGCCAATTGCTTGGACCTTCTGCTGACAACAGAGCCAGACCGATACTCTGTGTCGATAACTTCACCTTTGGGTAGTTCCGACCATTGTCTGGTGAAGTCTGTGTCCGTCTACTCCCCGCCCGATCCCAGCCCAAGAGGCACGCGGCGGGTTTGGCGGTACAGGTCAGCAGATTGGGATGGCATGCGATCTTTCTTCGCATGTTATCCTTGGCAGCCTACTTGCTTTTCTTCGGATGATCCTACGGCGTGCGCGGACAACGTGACGGATGTGTTGCGTCAGGGAATGGAGTACTACATTCCGTTTTCTGACGTAACAATGACCAATGTTGACCGGCCATGGTTTGGCGCTGAATGTCATCGCGCCGACGCGCTTAAACATGAGGCGTACCTGGCATGGGTTGACGCTCGTTCGCGCAAAGCGAGTGACGTGGGTCAAAGGAAGAAAGCCTATAACAGGGCTGCCAAGTCCTGCAAGAAGGTGTTGAGAAGGGCTCGGTTCGACCACATTGGCCGAATAGGGGCCAAACTTGCTTCTTACCCAGCAGGTAGTAAAGCGTTTTGGTCCCTGGCTAAGTCGGTCGAGTCCAACTTCAGCCGTCCCTCACTACCACCACTGCTGAAATCCGACGGGTCGCTGGCCCACTCTGCTGAGGAGAAGGCAAATTTATTTGCCTCTCTTTTTGCGGAATCTTCACGTCTGAACCCTGGTGACGCGCGGCCCCCTTCTTATCCTGATGGATGCGAGACGAGTATGTCGGACATTCGTATCCATCAAAAGGACGTCCGTAAGGTACTGCGCAACCTCGACGTGAACAAGGCTAGTGGCCCGGACGGAATACCAGCAATAGTTCTCAGAACCTGTGCGCCTGAACTGTCTCCGATCTTGACACGCCTATTCCGCCTTTCGTATGAGACTGGAAAAGTGCCGAATGCTTGGAAGCTAGCTAACGTACAGCCCGTGCCCAAGAAGGGTAGTCGAGCTGACCCGGCCAACTACAGACCCATCTCTGTAACGTCCATACTCTGTAAGAGTATGGAGCGTGTACTTAACACGAAGCTCCTGGCATACCTAGAATCTAACGATATCATTAGTGACCGCCAATACGGCTTCCGCCGAAATCGGTCTACTGGGGATTTTCTAGCGTATGCCATTCACATCTGGAGTGAGGCCATCGAGAGACACGGGGAAGCGCTTGCCGTCTCCCTCGACATCTCGAAGGCTTTTGATAGGGTCTGGCACGAAAGCCTTATTGGTAAGCTTCCTTCATTCGGTTTGCCCGGTGGTCTGTGTGATTGGATTGCAGACTTCCTGAGAGATCGGTCCATTCGAGTGGTTATCGATGGCTGCTCGTCGGACCAATTGGATATCAATGCCGGGGTCCCTCAGGGGTCGGTACTCTCAGCAACTTTATTCTTGCTGCATATTAACGATCTGCTTAAACCCGGCACCTTTGGGTATGCAGACGACAGCACTGTTGCTGAGAGATACATGTCCAACGCTCGTGCTACCGGGCCTCAGATCCGGTCTCTCCGCGAGGCCATGGTGGAGCGCTTGAACCTGTCCTTGCAGGCAGTCTCCGAATGGGGCGATGCCAATCTGGTCAGGTTTAATGCCGCTAAAACCCAGGCGTGTCTTTTTTCCGCTAAAAAGAGCCAATTTTACCCAGATCCAACTTTCCGAGATGCGACCGTGCCAATAACTGACCATCTTGAGCTTCTTGGCGTTACGTTGACATCTACTCTCAATTTTGGCCCTTACATTGAGGCAAAGGCTCAGCTGGCTGCCAAAAAGCTGGGGATCCTTGCAAAGGTGAGACGGTACTTCACGCCGGAACAGCTCCTCAACTTGTATCAAGCGCAAGTTCGATCATGCATGGAGTACTGTTCTCATCTCTGGGCGGATCAGCCAAATACCAGCTTGACGCACTAGAGTCGATCGAAAAGCGAGCCAAGAGGCTCATCGGCGATGAGGCGCTGGTCAAGTCAAAGCTCCAGAGTCTTGAACATCGTCGCCGAGTTGCCAGCCTGTCGGTTTTTTATCGGTTACATTTTGGGGAGTGTGCGATGGAATTGCAGGATATAATTCCACCTAGCCCGTTCCATCATCGGACTACCAGACGTACGGCGATGCGCCATCGATACATGGTAGACATCCCACCCATACGCACAAAACGTTTTGGGAAAACTTTTATTATGCGTACAGCTAAGGAGTGGAATTCCCTGCCGGAGTCTGTGTTTCCCGATAGCTACAATCTAGGGGTCTTTAAGTCAAGAGTGAATAGGTTATTTCTAGGCAAGCGTGTTTCACCGTCAACCACATCATCGCTTACCATCAGGTGAGATTGTGGTCAAGCGCGAGCCTATCTATAATATAAAAATGAATCGCAAAATGTGTTGGTAAGCGCATAACTCAACAACGCTTGCACCAATTTGGCCAATTCTTTTTTTAAAATGTTCGTTGAAGTTCCAAGATGGTTTTTACGGGGAGAAAAATTTGAATAATGCCGGCAAAAAAAATAAAAGCAGCCCTTTTCTTTTTCCCATACAAAAGTTTTCTAACTAAAACATAGAGTCAATTTGAGCTTTATTGCTATTGTATAAGCTATTTTTCTTTGTGTAGGGTAGGGTAGTGTAGTGTAGGGTAGGGTAGGGTAGTGTAGGGTAGGATAGGGTAGTGTAGGGTAAGGTAGTGCAGCGTAGGGTAGTGCAGGGTAGGGTAGTGTAGTGTAGGGTAGTGTAGGGTAGTGTAGGGTAGTGTAGGGTAGTGTAGGGTAGTGTAGGGTAGTGTAGGGTAGTGTAGGGTAGTGTAGGGTAGTGTAGGGTAGTGTAGGGTAGTGTAGGGTAGTGTAGGGTAGTGTAGGGTAGTGTAGGGTAGTGAAGGGGAGTGTTGGATAGGGTAGGGTAGTGTAGGGTAGGGTAGTGTAGCGTAGGGTAGGGAAGGTAGTGTAGGGTAGGGTAGGGTAGTGTAGGGTAGTGTAGGGTAGAGTAGTGTATGGTCGGGTAGGGTAGGGTAGTGTAGGGTAGGGTAGGGTAGGTATAAGTGTAAGGTAGGGTAGGTAGGGTAGATAAATGTTTGGTGTTTTTATGGCAAAATAAAGTTTGCCGGGTCAGCTAGTAGGTTATAAAAAAAAAAAAAAAAAAGAGTAGGTTCTTCTGTAATGTGCGGTCGATACCTGCCGTAGGTGCGATTTTTTTTAACGAATAAATATCTTTTATTCCCTACATTTTACTAAAAGTAGTTTTGTATTTCATATTTGTACATTTACCTATTGTCAATGAATTAAAATGGGAGGATTTTTATTTTGTACATCAATAATACGCTTGTCTCTTTATAACATAGAACACTGTTCAAATCATCATCATCATCATATCAGCCGAAAGACGTCCACTGCTGGACATAGGCCTCCCCCAAGCGTCGCCACATTGACCGGTCCCGTGCGTCTCGCATCCAGCGGATCCCCGCAACCTTCACCAGGTCATCGGTCCACCTGGTGGGAGGCCTTCCAACGCAACGTCTTCCGGTTCGCGGTCGCCACTCCAGAACCTTCCTGCCCCATCGGCCATCCGTTCTGCGAGCAATGTGCCCTGCCCACTGCCACTTAAGTTTGGCAATTCTTCGAGCTATGTCGGTAACATTGGTTCTCTTACGGATCTCTACATTTCTGATTCGATCACGCAAGGAAACGCCGAGCATAGCCCTCTCCATTGCCCTTTGAGTGACTGTAAGCTTTCTGATGAGGCCCATTGTGAGCGACCACGTCTCAGAGCCATATGTCATCACTGGCAACACACACTGGTCATAGACTTTTGTCTTGAGACACTGTGGTAAGTTGGACGAGAAGACACCGCGCAACTTCACGAACGCTGCCCAGCCGAGTCGGATTCGACGGTTGATCTCTCTCTCGAAGTTGGCCCTACCCAACTGGATCCTTTGTCCCAGGTAGACATAGTCGTCCACAACTTCGAGTGTAGAGTCTCCAACCTTGATAGGAGTGGGTGTAACATGGGCATTCAACATCACCTTGGTTTTGTCCATGTTCATTTTCAGACCCACTCTTTCGGAAGCTCTACTGAGGTCATCGAGCATTGTATTGAGGCTCTCCACGGTCTCAGCCATGACAACTATATCGTCGGCAAACCGAAGGTGAGTGATGTGCTCGCCATTAACATTGATGCCTAGGCCCCTCCAGTCCAGAACCTTGAATACATCCTCCAGCGCAGCAGTGAACAGTTTCGGAGAAATGACATCTCCCTGTCTCACGCCACGCTGGAGAAATATTGGTTTCGAGGTCTGATCCTGAAGACGGACTGACATGGTGGTGTTTCTGTACAAACACTTCAACACCTCAATGTACCGGTAGTCGATCTGGCACCGTTGGAGAGACTGCAGTACAGCCCAAGTCTCGATCGAATCGAAGGCTTTCTCGTAGTCCACAAACGCTAAGCAGAGAGGCAGGTTATACTCTTCGGTCTTCTGTATAACCTGCCGCAGCGTATGTATGTGGTCTACGGTGCTAAAGCCTTTTCGGAATCCGGCTTGTTTGGGAGGCTGGAAATCGTCAAACCTGCGCGCGAGACGATTCGTGATGACTCTTGAAAACAACTTGTAGACATGGCTAAGAAGCTGGCTGCTAATGGCTGTTCAAATATATAGAAATTATAACTTTGTTTTTATTTCTATTCACAAATCCATAAATTATTTTGCATTGGTCAGATTCGACAATGATTAATGATTTAAATCATGACCCATAACACCCCGTCTTACAAGAAATTTATTTTACAGACATTCTAATACACTATGGTCGAATTTTGGTTAAATGTAAATTTCCTTAGCAACAAATTTGCTATCGATGTCGCTTTTTGAATTTGCCGCTAGGGGCGCTGGTGTAGAATGAGGTCTTCAAAATGTCAAAAGTCACAATTTTTTGACTTTTAGCGCGATTTATTTACCAATGTGTGGAGTGGTAATTAATACCTGGTCACCGATTGTGTGATGTTATAATATATAGTGGACTGTAATTTTGTATAGGAAGCTGAATTGATACAATTTGCTGGTTTTAATGATCATTTACTTTCACTCACATGAAAACTTGTTGGCTCATCGAATCCACAGATTTTCACAGCTCTTCACAACAGATCATACCGACTTTGTGTTGCCACTCTGTGTTGTTAATCTTTTATTGGTGTGAATATTTTTCAAATATGGCAGATTAAGATAGGTACGGGTTTTAAAAGCAACTGATTTAAATAGAGTTTTATGTTTCGGAAAATGTTATCCTCCTTTTTAGAAAAAAAGGGCTGCGCAAAACTGAGGCATACACGACGTTATATTTAATCGCAATTCTACAGCATTAGAAAGGATTTTAATTCAAAAATGGTTCCGTGTGAGTAAAAACAATTGTTAACAGCTATATCTAAGGATCTTACTCGCTAGTGGCGCCTACTGGTGAGCAGAAACGGTAGCCCTCATAAGTTTACTCATCTTTCTTATGTAATCTTTCTATGATTTTATTTATTTATTTTTGCACACACAAAACACTTCAAAGAGAAAATACATATAAAGATAGAAGAGCACAAAGGTGGTGCTTTTTTCAAGAGAAATTTCTTCCAGCAGACCTGCGACAGGAGAGTTGGATAAGAAACATAGACACAGTGTAGAAGTACAAGGACAAAAGCTTAAGTAATACAAACATAGTATTAAAAAAATTACAATAAGTGCCTAGAAATTATTATATAAAAATAATAAAAATGAAAATACATAACTACTATAAAATAAATAAATACCTATAATATATAATAAGATCACGGGATAGAAGAAAGATAGTGTTCTTTGACTAGCTTTTTGAAAATAAAGATTCTTTTAGCGTCACGGATCTTAGGTGGAAGTGAGTTCCACAGTCGTACTGCATGAACAGAGAAGGAGTGGGAATAGAAACGAGTTTTATAGGATGGGAAATTGAGGTGGAGTTTAAGGCGGGATCTACACAGGACGTCGGGAGGGCGAGTAAACGAAAAACGGTCACGCAGGTAGCCAGGGTATGCAGGGTTAAAAAGGATGTGGAACAGGAGACATAATATGCGAGTGTTCCTGCGAAGAAGGATAGGGACCCACTTGCGATCCTTGTGGAACTGAGAGACATGATCGTATTTCCTAAGACCAAAAACAAAATGAATACACAGGTTTTGCAAGCGCTCAAGCTTATTTAAGAGCTCCTCAGTAGCATCCAGATAGCAGGCATCGGCGTAGTCTATGATCGGCTGAATTAATGTTTGGGCTAAATAAATTTTAGTTTTAAAGTGCAGGCAATTTTAATGATAAAGATAAGATAAAGATTCATTTATTTGTTCTTGAGTATACTCATGTTTTGGATTCACATGGCATGCAAGATTTTACACAAAATTATGTCGCAGTCATTTTTTGCCTTAACGGTGTAGAAATATAAATATGTTTCGTTACAGTATCAAAGAATTTAAATTACACACATTGAGATAATAATGTACTATTATTATTGTATTATTATTATTATTTGTATATGCCCATGTACTACAATCTCCGTTTTTATTTAAATAAAATTATTTGATTTGATTTTGATTTGATTACCAATCCAATTGTATTATAGAATACTGATGTCAGCTCATAACAATAATTTTTAATGAAAATTATGTGAATTAAATGTATGTGTATATTTTTCTTTCTGGGTATATTCCCTTAATATTTTGGCAACTTAGGAAAATACATTTACATCAATTTACACAATAGAGCTGTGTGAACGACATGTCACCATTTTAATATCTATTGCAATGAACACAATGGTCAAAATTGCCCGACCCTTTGCCAGTATTGACATAGTTATTATATTATTTACTAGCAGCATCGCTTCGGTCATCTACCTACGTACCGAACTTACCTACCCTACCCTACCTACTTACCTATCTACCCTACCTACCTACCATTTTTATTTGTAAACCTTCCTTGTATTCGGGCGACGAAAACAAAAAAAGAATTATATCAATTCGTTAGTCTTGCTAAAACTCAAAAAGGGCTTGACCGATTCAAGACGTTTTTGAGTTTTAGCAAGAATAACAAACAGCAATGGATTTTTATATATAGGTAGATAACGTCCTAAGTACACCATGAGTGGTATACAAAAAAACTTTAATGTTTTGAAGTTTTCAAACGAATAATCGGCTGAAAGGGTCATGCCATGAATCAACTTGTTAGACTGTACCTAGATAGTAGTAGATAGTAATCTAGGCAAAGCGTATTTGTAATAAGTTCAAGTAAATAGAATATAACATTACTTTCCTACAATCTTTGATTCGTTCGTATGGTGTCGGACGTAAAGAATTTCACCGTCACATATCTTCTCATGGGTGTCGTGAGAGGCCACTAAGGGACACACCAGAGATTGGGCAGCAGCGTTCTCTGTGCAAACGGCACCTGGTGCCCAGCAGCCCGTCTACCCTCGACTACGGAAGCGGTCGTGCCTATGGCGTGGCAAGGGGTGCGAAGAATCCCCGGAGTGGACTCGGCTACCCCAATAAACACCAACGACTGGACCTGGCAACGTATAACACGCGAACACTCAGGACCGACGAGAAAATAGCCGAACTCGAGGAAGAATTGAGCAGGTACGATGGAGTATAGATGGATAATATAGGGTTATCTGAAGTCCGAAGAGAGAGGGCGGACTCGATAATCCTCAAATCCGGTCACCTGCTCTATTTCCGGGAGGGTGACCGGCAGTCCCAGGGTGGTGTCGGGTTTATCGTCCACGAGTCCCTTGTGAACATAATGGTGAATGGCGTATCTTTTATTCAAAATAACCTCAACATATTCGCTGAAGGTCATACAGGTCTACGCCCCGACCTCGGCACACCCCGTCGACGAGGTAGATACCATGTATGAGGATATCTCTAGAGCCATGCATGGTATCAATAGTACATTGTTCACCGAGAGGAGAAAGTGACCGATTCGGGACTCGCACTTTCTCTCGAGTGATACATAGTGCTTTATACGGGTCTCCCTTGTTTGACCGAAAGGAATTTGACAAATTTTCATTTCCCAAAAAATTTTTCGCATAATTTCATTTGCCAAATTATTACTTAGCAAAAAATATATTCACGAAAAATTGTAACGCAAACCTAATGTTTGGGCAATGATCGTTTAAACTATAACTTGTTTTCCAACTAGTACTTTTAACATTTTTTATTTACTCAAATATTTCAGTTGGAATAACAGTTTTTACGCAAAATCAAATAAGCCAAATATTTATACTATTTTCCACTTTTTTTATATATTTTATTTTTTATTTAATGTAGTCGTTCCTGGCTACAGGGTCACAGTTTTAGCCTAACCTTAGCACTTTTTTAAATAAGTAATTATCCTAATATAAATAGTTTAGTTCCGGGTAACCTACTAAAACAATCTCTTTTTTCTATTAATGCAAGTCGTTTCTGGCACTCGCCGGCCGCTGCCGCGGCACCGCTCGCTTCGCTCGCTCGGCTCGTGCGTAGCAGGTCACAGTTTTAACCTAACCTAACCTAACCATGTTTTTAATGATTAACCTACTCTTACTACTTCCATAAATAAACTCATATCATGTAACCATAAATTTGACTTGTTTCAGATAAATTGAAAGAATTAATCAAAAAATAAAATTGCATTTTTTATTTATATAATTCCCTAAAAATCAGTTTTTTGCCTTAATATTTATTGTCTTAACAAATCATTTCACCAAACGTTTATTGGCTGAAGATAGTTTGCTGTAATAAATCATTTGATTAAAGACCAAATGCCATAATGACATTATACTTGGTAATATTTTGCCATGTAAAAATTTGACCAAATAAAAATATGCGTACTAAAATAATTCAAAATATTGCAATGGTATAAAAAAAGGTTGCTAAAATTTGTTTGGGTAATGAAATTTTGTCAAAATCTTTTCGGCAAAACGGCAGGATCCCGCTTTATACTACACCTACGAGGAAAATAAAAAACTAAATCTTTACTAATTGAAATTTATATTGAAATTGAAAATGGCGCCAATGGCGTCTGCAATTTTCACATGTTCTTTTTACAAATTGTTTGACACCATCCAACACACAGCTAGTGGCCAGTGTCATTTTGCGAACTAAAGAGCGAGATAAAAACTCACTGTAAAAACTTTTTGGCTTTTGATATTTAGGTTACCAGCGCATAGTCTTACCCAAAATTAAAAAAGAAAAACCACGTAAGAAATGGATTTTCATACACTTTTCTCTCCCGCTCAGATGCGTTTTCTCGCCGCATATTTGTTCGATATGCAATGACGTACTTTCTACCGTAAATTTGATAAAGTATCAAGGTACTTTCCGAGCAGGTGTAGTATAAAAGTCATTTCACCCTTGTCATGGGGGACCTCAACGCGAAACTGAGCAAACGAGACGAGGATGAGCTGCAAGTGAGGCAATTTGGAGTTTTACGTCGGAACCACAGGGGTCACCTACTGGCCAGTTTTATGGAGAAGGAGGGCCTCTATATGATGGACTCCTTCTTCGGAAAACGTGAGCACAGGACGTGGACCTGGCAGAGCCCCCGATAGTACAACTAAAAACGAGATACTTAATGAAAAAAAGAAAGGGAGAGAGGCAAATGTTCAAAGATGTCTCTGTGATCAATTCGGTGAAAAACAGGAGTGATCACCGCATGGTAAGAGGTACTCATTGATGATTAATAACAAGCTTGAAAGGTCTCGACTTATGAAGTCTACGCTCCGTCCAGCACAAATCCAGATACAAAACCCCCGAGAGCTTTAAGCTTGAACTCCAGAATAGTTTCGAGTGCCTAGGCACAGTGTTTTATAGACCCAAAAAAGTGACTTCAGCTTTTTATTGGCTATTTCTATCTAATAGTTCATTACAAATGCACGAGTAGAACTCCCATGAGCCAATTTTGAATAATTGTTTTTTTTTTAAACGCAAAGATTTTCGTGACCTTTTAGGTAAAAAGAACAAAAAAAATCGTATAACTAAAACTGTACATAATTGAGCTTTGTTCGTATTGCAGTGTTATGAAGCAAGTCAAGGAAAAAAATATGCCGTATTTAAGTAATCCAAAACGATAATAGAACTCGCAAAAAAAAATGTTTATAAGGTCTACCAGAATCTCATGGCAAAAAGGGAAATAAAAATTTGTTGTATGCAATACTGGGGAAATTGGATCAAACGATCTTGATACTGTTTAATTTTTATTTATGTCTTTAGTATTAATGAACATGAGGTACCTATATTATAGTAGTCACAACGGATCTTTGTGTCTTTGAACTTGGTCCTGCCAACCATTGCGTAAGAAACAGTTTGTCATCGAGTATACTGCATAGAGTAAGCGAGATAGGACGATGACAAAAAAGACAAAAGATATTTATTTCAACTGGGCCACCAAGCGGCACTTTTGAATGTCACAATTTAAATTTACATGAAATAAAAGGTGATTCTACCGTGCATTCGGAAAGTAGCTTGTTATAGAGAAGAATGCACAAGAAACTCCGTAAGCTTATGTGACATACATAAGCGAGTGAAAGAGACAGTTATACAATGCTATCTTCACCTTCAACATTGACACAAAAATAGCTACTGCGCGGGGTCTTGCAACCAATTCAGAGACACAAAGATCCACTGTGAGTATTATAGGTATGTGTATGAATAATGTTGTTATACATCGTGTTCATAACATAGGAAAAATAAATCAATTGAATATTAATTTATGTACTAATTTATTATTTAGCATTTAAATCATACTAATAACTTAAAACCTCATTCAGAACTAGAAAACTAGAATACGATTCCATGAACTCCACTGGCATTTCAAAAACTTGTATCTTTGTAGTTTTATGTCATCTCTCTCCATCAAAATGGTTATTTTTCATTGGCATTTAACATATTCAAAACCAATCTCTTTATGTATAAAGTCTGTAAAAAATAATAAAATGTATCATGTTACTTAAAGTCATTCATCATCATCAGTCTATATATTTCTTTTTTATGTAAGTTTTATGGCCTGGTTGCTAGGACCTTATAGCCACGTCTTTGGAAAGAGTTTTGGATCTTATATTTATTCTTTAGTATGCATTAGAATGCGGATGTAACAGATTCTAATGTTTTTTGGAGTATTTGGCAGCAAATTGTATCGAGTCAGTCTTCCCAGTAAGCTTTGCAGAGGCAGTCAATACTACAATAAAATACACCGCTCCACTATCCCGAGATCGCTTTTGTCAATGATTTTACAAATTGTCCAGTTGCGGAGACAGTTGAGATACAAAACTACACCAATAATATATCACAATATCCACTAGGAATCAATTTGCAAATAATATTAACAGCCACTGAACTTCACTCGACAAAATCCTGCCAAAAACTCCCGTCTATATACACGTCCCACTGCAGGGCGCAGATTATTACTTAATATTTTTCTTACGTCAACGATTCTCAATCTCCGTTAAAATCAATATCTTGTCGAAGAATTAGTAACAGTTACATTACTGTTGCCATTTCCTTCCGGCCATCATTCGATGTGCCCTGACCTACGATTTACCATATAATAGTAATGGAAAGAAAATAAAATTAAGTAAGAAAAATATAAATTAAACTAAAAGTATCAAAACAAGTCAAGTCCAACTTACCGGTCCACTCTACGACGCACTTTAAAATCAAAGATTGAGTTTGATTTACGCCTTCTTCTTCCCTTATTTTATGATACACATTGAAAACAATATGTCTCGCATGAGATCGAAGTGGGTTTTTCGACATTTTCACAAAAATAACAAACTTTAAAGATAATATCAAAAAATTTCAGCAGCAGTTGACACATCAAGTACTTTGATTCGACAGGTGACAATTGACATTGCCATATGAAAATCACAATTTAAAAAAAATAAAAAATGCCATGAGATTCTGGTACACCTATACCAAAATCATCATTTTTTTTCTAGCTCTAAGTAGAACCTCTGTCTGTTACAAACAGATTCTTTATACTAAGGTTTATAATATCATCCATAAAAATATTACTTGCAACTTGGGCCTAGGTTTTGAGAAAATGATTTTCAAAAATATGTGTTAGGTTTGTCACTATTTTGACCTTTTGTGACGATTAGTTTTGATCACATAAAATCAGCATGTCTTTTAGCTTCTATAATGGTATAATTCTAACAATTAATGTTAAAACACTTTTCACGTGACATTTTACACAATATATATAAACATACAAATGTAATAGGACAGTTAATGTACAAATGCGGGCTTAGCCCATAATTGGGTTCTTGGTAGGGCATGAATATCGGAATCTCGTAATCTCGGAACGAAATTACCGATACTGAGTGATGCAATTTCGGAATCTCGAAATCAGAAAAAGAATTTATTTTAACTACTTGTGAGGCGTCGAGCGGGAAAGCGCGGTTAAGCCCGTTGACTATGATGATAATAAGCAGTGGTCGGATAGTCTGTTTACTAACCGGGCGCTTATTTACTTAGGTTAGGTTAGGTTAAAACGGGCTGGTTTCCGCAACTCCACGACCAAGCGCGTATTTTGCGTACGGGGCTTATTTACTTAATTTCACTTCATGAAGAAATAAGAAGTGCCTTGATGAATGCGGCGATTTACAGTCACGAGATTGCTAAAAATGTTATCTTTAAGAGAAAAAGTGAATATACAGTTTCATATAACCCGTTGTAACAATGATGTTTTCATTGAATAATGCTTAGATTACGGGAATCCGCTGCTGGATTTGAGACGCATGGGATCGTCGGCCAATGTGACACGTGACAATACTTGGGGGAGCTTATGTTCAGCATTGGACGTCTTTCGGTTATGATGATGACGATGATGATGATGATGAAAAATCCTTAGATAGCTTTTCACACTTTTGTCAAGAGTCACTTTAAGACGAGTGAATAGGTTACTACTTATCTGCTTCACCGTCAACAACATCATCGCTTACCATCAGGTGAGATAGTGGCCAAGCGTGAGACTATTTTAAATAATAAAAAAGTACCTACCCTTGTTTAACTTTATTTCAAATTCGAAATTTGTTACCTAATTGGAAACCTCAATAAATTAAAGGTTATATATGTCAGTCTTCTGATTGTATTGAATACAATAAATTAGTATAACCGATCACTAATCTGTTGGATAAATCAACTGCCACTACTTGACTATTTTCTCTCTCATCGTCATTACTTAAGCCAAAAGACGTCCACTGCTGAACATAGTTCTCCCCCAGGAGGCCTCGCCACATTGACCGATACTGGATTTATAAATCATTATTACTGACTACACTTATCGGTGCTACTTTGATATTGATCGATAAACATTTATTTTCTGTTTTTTTAGTATTATCCTTTTTAAGAAAGGCATGACTTATATTCTTTCTTGGGCACAAATATGCAATTTAGGTAAACAAGCGCCAGATTACCGAGTCACTGGTGATTAGAGAGAGACACAATAGAAAATCCTATTATGTCTCGGCATAAACGTGTTTTTTTATTGTACTCAATCCAACCACCAAAAAAAAAAGTGCTATATTTAAGAAAAGTGCACAATTCCGATATTAATATCGGAATTTCGATATTGAGATCTAATATCGGAATTGAAAAAATTCCGATATTACGTGCCCTAGTTCTTGGCTTCTTAGTATGATTACTGTCTGAAAAACACCTGCCTATACTATTATAAGGTGGAGATAACAATAAATAAAACTCCGTATAAGTCATGATATTCGCAGTCTACACATAAAAATGCAAACGAATATATCCAGTAGTTTAGCTACAGGACATTATTTTTTATTTTCTATATGATGTATCTGTTAAAAGGTGAGCACCGACAGATTAACGACTCCTACGTCCACACGTTGCCTGCTCGCTTCCTGATGCAATTCAGTGCAAATTATACCTTATGCGTGAGCCATAAGAGTCAAAGCGTGCCATCTCAACTAGATAAAGAAAGAATGCATGCGAAATTTATTACTTCCTGTTACGCACTCATGTCATTGTGTCATGAAACTATGTAAGTGCGAAAGAACCAAGAACGAGAAAATTTATTTAAATAATAATTAAGTTCTTCTATTTCCCATTTTTTCCGATGGAAACACGGTATAAATCTCTCTAAAAACTAATTATAGTCACATATATAGTATTAAGAAAGGCTTATTTTATTTTCTTTCATTTAATACACGCAATTATTTTATTTAATCGAATGATGGCAGATATTTCTATTTTGGCAACTGCCTTTAGTCCCGTGACTGATTGATGAGCTTCATTTTTGCTGACAATTCAAAAGTAAGTTTTATACGAGTCAAAATAAAAACTTAAAATATTTTTATTTCAACTAATCCTAAAAATAAACTAAACAAAAATATTTTGAGTTTTTGATTTTGACTCGTACAAAAGTTACTTCAGCGGCTTGTGGAAGACATGTTACCGACGCCGTACCTATGATGACGTTCTCTGCGACAGTCTGTCTACTACTTACCAAATAAATACACAGGAGTCCCCGCGATTACCTTCTACTTAACCTATCTGAGTTATCGTGGGTGTTATTGTTTACGATTCAATATACAATATCTGCATGCTCTATGATCGATAGGTCATATATACTTTTAAACTAAATTATAATTAATTTTATTTGATTATATAAAGCCAATAATAATTGACCTTTGTGACACCCCTAAATTTGGAATTTTGACCTCGGTACATAAAAATCATTTTCTCGAAACCTAGGTGATAAACCTTAGTAACTAAAAGCAATCTAAAAAATAAAGATTTATGTATTAAAACTTCATGCAACATACAGGTATATAGGCGGACTTAATGCCTAAGGCAATAACTACATCTAAATATCTATCCAATCATATAAATATGGATGACGTCGTACTCAATCTATAAATTCTTCTGTGTAAAAAGGCATTTTAATTAATATAAAAAAAACAAGTGTACTCTCTTGCGATACGCGCGTTGAACTACCCCGACCGCCGCCCGCAACCGGGCAGCACTTCCGCGTACTTCTCACCCCTGCCGCCTGCCCGGTGCGTTTACTACGTTATTTGCTTGTGCTCGCATATAACTAACTATAATAAAACGCAAATGATGTTCACATAGGATGCGGGCTGCGTTCGATTTGACCGGACCGTAGGACGCAGAACGCATCTAGTGTGGCAAAGCCTTTAGGGTCAACTCACACTGAGTTGCGACGCTGCGCGCACTCAGTCAAGATGGCGATACAGTACAAACAACTGCACCCTTATTGAATACTTAAGTTCAAAGGATGCATCAAAATCCGTCTACTTGACAGCGTAAAATAGGAATGAATACTATTGTGTTATCCAAATGAAAGGGAACGCGCGTGCTTCGTGCTGTCAAAACAGTACCTAACGCTATTACTATAGGGTGCTGGCCTGTTCGAGTATCACCGGGTCACTGGTGGACTTGGACGAAAGTGGCTCCGACACTGAAAATGTATGGTTACCGTTCCATTTGACCACAGCGAAACTGTCGCCGTGGTCACTGCGCTCAGAACTCTACCATGTTGAAACTACGTAACTGTCACAAAGAGATACATTTTTGTTTTGTGACATACATTGACATGTAACTTTGATGTTAACATTAATGATGATGATAAGAACCTAACAATCAGCATTGGCAGCAACTTCAAATTCTCTAATAAAATAAACAATTTGTTGAAATGTATAATTTATTGAAATTCATTAAGTTTTAACAAAATAAAGTTAAGACTATCCTAAAATTATATACACATGCATCTTACTTGCTAGTTATTATCAGCCGACTTAACCAAGTTCTTTGCAACACGGGTGATTTCTTCCAAGAATTCCTGGTGCCTTTGTGCCTTCAGCAGGTTATTATGCATCTGTTCTAGCTGGCCTTCTCCTCCCATGAAGCCCTGTAGATTGTGGACAGTTCCACCACCCTCACGATGCTCTGTCACACGGTCTTGTGGATAATTGTATGTCCGAATCTTCTCATTTCTGTTACTAGATCCAACCTACAAAAAATTACCAACTTCAGTAATTTTCTTAGATATAATTATTATCAATATATGTCCTTTATTTTTATTTTTCTTATTTGTTACATTTTTAAATATTTTTATAAAATATCCCATTCCCATCATGCTGGACGGTAATGTAAACAATCATTGCACACCTCTCGATTCGGTCTACCACCACAATACCAGGCTTATTGGCTACAATAACCCTATATAATGGACTGATCCCAGTACAATGAGATATTGCCATTTTTAAGAACTGGGTCGGGCACATACCTGTAGTACGGTACCTCCGATGTCACAAGAGTGTATTTCAGAGCAAGTTGCTGATGGATAAAGAATGCTTATTATTACGAACCTGTTATGTCCTACTGCTGGTCAAAGGCCTCCCTTCCGTCTTTCCATTTTTTCCTGTCTCTTGCTACATCTGGCCAATCCATCAGGTAGATATAATATTGTGACAAATAATATTGATCAACTAGTTGTATTATCCAAAATCATCAAAAAATATGTGTTTGTGTACTAAATCTTTAAGAATCTACAAATAAAATTCATTTTAAAATACAAACCTGTGATTTCCGTTCACTATTCATTTTCGATGTTTGTTCTTGTAGTTGTTTGTCTAGCAAAATTGTCCGTAGTTTTTGAATGGCAATCTCTCTATTTTTTATTTGTGATCTACCTTCTTGGCACTCAACCACTATTCCAGTTGGATTATGTGTGATGCGGACAGCACTGTCTGTAGTGTTCACATGCTGGCCACCTGCACCGCTTGCACGTTTCGTTTCAATGGAAATGTCTCGATCAGAGATATTTGCTTCTATATCAGTGGGCTTGGGCAGAACAGCTACAGATACAGTACTTGTGTGAATGCGTCCACCTTTTTCGGTAGCAGGGATCCTTTGCACGCGGTGCACTCCAGCTTCTATTTTCATCAGTTCAGGCACACCTACACCATCAATAAACATGGAAGCCTTTCTAATACCTCCAATGTCAGACTTTTCGAGTGAGACAATGCAAACATCCCAGTCTTTGTACTTGGCATATGATTCATACATTTCGAAAAGTTCACGAGCAAACAGCATGGCTTCCTGACCTCCAGCACCAGCCAACACCTCCAACAGCACCCCGCCTTCCGTCAGCTGCGGCTTCAAGAGGATCGTCTGTAACTCATCATCTACTTCCTTCATACGTTTTAAATAAATCGCAGCTTCTTCTTTAATCATTTCCTTCATTTCATCATCTTTGTCACTGCTGTGTTTTTTGTTGAGTTCCTTTAGCATTTCAATGTTGTCATATAAGGTGAGACGACTTTCTAGCACACTCACAATCGGTTTTATTTCAAATAAACGTCTTGACTCTTCAGATGTCCTCTTCATTTTTAAGCTCAGACTTTCATGTTCCAACATTAAATTTCTAAGGTAAGCCTGAACGGCTACGTCGGATAAATTAAATACATTTTGCGAGCTACATCTGAAGTGAAGCAAGTTGAATTTTTCAGCTGTGAATATACGCCGGGGGCGTAAAATTCTTAAAAGTGACATTATTTTTGTGTAGTAAAGCTTGATTATACACACAGCAGCAAACACGGCTTTTGCAAAATAGGTATTATTAGCCCAATAATTTTAATTCCACTTTACGAAATTTTATTTAATAGAGCCAATTTGAAGGTTATGTTATGTCAAATGTCAATTGAATAAACAGCTGAGTAGCTGACAGTTGCTGACTATTTTTGATTGTCAGTTTGACACTTCTCTCTTTGGTTCAGAAATACGGAGCCAGACAGAGAAACATTGGCAATATTTCTCAGACTTCGTTAAATTAATGAAAGCGGCATACATAATACCGAGTAAGAAAAAAATGTTTATCTTACAGTTCACCGCAACAATAATAAATGGCGGCAGCAGTCTATAGTACCTATTGAGAAATTTAAGTTAAATATCATAATAATATTGAGCTAAGAATAACGTACACCACAATAGCAATCTTGTATTTATGTTTTTTTAACTGCACTACGCGCCGCCGCTTACGTACTTTTTGGTATATAATACGATCATGTATAATAAAAAAATTAAATAGCGCCATCTATTGCCGAGTAGAACAAATACAAAAATCTTTCAGTTTTCCACAACAACGATAGATGGCGGAAGCAGTCCATACTGTGAAGACAATGGGCGGTCTTATCGCACAGGGCAATCTCTTAATAAAAAAGTACTCTGTGTCTCTTACAGACAACCTTTGGATGGACTGAACGAGAGAAGATAGACTGTAGACATAGGATTAGGGCTGTCAGTGTACAAACATTATTTCTTAGTTATTACATAAAATACATACATACATTATGAAATAATATACTACCCAATAATTATCAAATAAAGAACAGAGAAAGGAGAAGAATAGTTACAGAGAAAGGAAATGCTCCTTCAACATTTTATTAAATACCTATAGGTAGGTACTTAATAATTGCGCACGCTTTACCTCACTAAGTAATGTATTCCACAAACGAGCTGCTTATACATGAAAGATTTGTCGAAGAAGGATGTGGAATGCATAGAATGCTTAATTTTAGGTTTTCCGATGATCTCAAGGACCTAGAATGTGTGACACAGAGGAACTGAAAGCATTATTCAAGATAAAACGGACTAGAAGGATTATAGAGCACATTATATAGCAAAGTAAGTATGTGGGCATTCCGGCGAAGACGAATAGTAAGCCTTTTGCGCTTGGTTCGTAATTCAGAAACATGGTCATACTTGCGCAAGCCAAATATGAACCTGATACAGAGATTTTGAAGTCGCTCAAGGTTGTTCAAATGGTATTGGGTGAGATCGAGATAGCTGGCTTGATGCCAGCTAGTTTATAGTCCAGGACAGGGAGAAGAAAAGATTGCGATATCGCAATTTTAGTGGTGATGGATTTAATTGTTAGTTTACATTCTATAATATAAGATCTCATCTCTTTGATACTCTGGCGTTAAATGATACCATATCATTCTAAATAAATTGTGTGTGTTTACGATATCTAGGTATTTTATATTTTTTTTTGATTGGCATATCTCAAAGTCTAATGTGTTGGATTGTATAGTGTATTTTTTATTCGTGATTATGCAATTAATGATGTTAATTCTAGCCTAATAATCTATGTTCTATAATGTATGTACCTATATTTGCACGCCACACTTGGCAGAATGTGATGATACCATTCATTAATTTTTAAGACCATAATGTACCATATTCAGACAAATAAATGATTGATTTGATTTGATGGGAAGAAAATTGCGAAGGCGTCTCAACATACCTACAACGCGCGACCTTATCGAATTTCGCGATCTCAGAGATGACATGGGGTTAATGATGATGTTAAATGATATTATTTCTGTAAGTTGGTTTGTACGAACACTTTTATATGTCGATCATATTTTTTAATCTAGATGAGTTCGGCGTTTCCTATCTGACTACTCTGAGAAGAAAGGCCGAAATAAACTCAGAGGTCATAGTCTCTTTTAAAGTCCAGACAAAATCTTGGTTAGATCATGTGAAGACCCTGTAGACTGTTGTCTGAAATGGTCTTTGGAGGAAAGAACCAGCCAGATTGAGTGGATTGTCCAGTCAGTGCACCGTGCAGCTCAACTCAGAATTTAAGGAGCTCAACGTTTCGACGAACAATACC
The DNA here is from genome assembly GCA_949775005.1 of Orthosia gothica. Taxonomy (NCBI): domain Eukaryota; kingdom Metazoa; phylum Arthropoda; class Insecta; order Lepidoptera; family Noctuidae; genus Orthosia; species Orthosia gothica. The sequence goes on along the minus strand of OX459063.1, from coordinate 18,090,741 downwards.
AAAGAAAGGACATTCGGGTAGGCCGCATAAACTCAAAATGCCAGGCCATGATTAAAAACCGGCCAAGTGCGAGTCGGACTCGCGCACGAAGGGTTCCGTAAAAAACGGCAAGAAAATCACGTTTGTTGTATGGGAGCCCTACTTAAATATTAATTTTATTGTTTTAGTATTTGTTGTTATAGCGGCAACAGAAATACATTATCTGTGAAAATTTCAACTGTCTGGCTAACACGGTTCATGAGATACAGCGTGGTGACAGACAGACAGACAGACGGACCGCGGAGTCTTAGTAATAGGGTCCCGTTTTTACCCTTTGGGTACGGAACCCTAAAAACTAACTTATATAAATTATTAAAAAAAGTACTCTTCCACAGAGTCTTCACATTCATAATCATCATCATCATATCAGCCGAAAGACGTCCACTGCTGGACATAGGCCTCCCCCAAGCGTCGCCACATTGACCGGTCCCGTGCGTCTCGCAACCAGCGGATCCCCGCAACCTTCACGTGTATCCGCTGGTACATTTACAATAATTAAAATAAAATAATATAATTGGGTTGTGCGACAATACCAAAAATTAATATATACATTCAATAATACTTACTAGAAACACAAATACATGCATATGGTATATAAAAGGTACATAACTACATACATATTTAGATAATATATAAACAATGAAAATAAATTACGGACGACAATCATAGCACGTTATGTCAAAAAACCAAGAGTATGATCACAGCGCTTTATACTATATCACAGCACGTTTTATTGGATCAGGCAATGCATTCCATAGACGAGCAGTCTGGACAGAAGGTAAAAGATTTATCCATGAAAGTTGTGGAATGCATTGGTATTTTAAGTCGCAAAACCTTAGAGATTTCTTGTGGGAATCGCAGATAAACTGAAAACGATCCTTGAGGTAAAGAGGGGTAGAAGGAGTAAAGGGCGCATTAAACAAAACAAATGAGGAAGAATATAAGCATTCCGACTAAGACGAATTACCAACCACTTGAGCTTTACACGGAATTTTGAAACATGGTTATAGTTACGCAAACCGAATATGAACGTTATAGTTACAAAAAATTTGAAGCCGCTGAAGTTTTTGAGTTGTTAAGACAAGACAAAGATATTTTATTTCAACTAGGCCACCAAGCAGCACTTTTAAACGTTACATTAAAATTTACAAGGAATAAAAATTTATTCTACCGTGCATTCGGAAAGTAGCTTGTTATGGAGAAGAACGCACAAGAAACTCCATACTTACTATTTTAAAAATAAAATTGTTTCTTTACAATATTTAGGTACATAAGTAGATACATTAATAAATTCATGTATGTGAGGACAATGCACCCAGAATCACTACACACTATACTGCGTACAGGTATAAAGTATTAAAAGTACTCACACATGTACTGTGCTGTTATTTAATAGGTACTAGAAAAACATTAACTTCCGAAGCAGTTAAGTTGTGACCAATCCCAACTGACGGTGCCCGTTCACGAACATGACGCATGAATCGGTACCACCCAGCTCAGCTATCATGAAGGGAACCGAATGATCCAACACATGTGCCACCATCAGAGAGACATTAAAGAGAGCATGAAACACTATCAGCTGCCAGGGCACACTGAAGTCATCGAACGACACATAGGTACAGTAAATGGTAGATGTACAGTTGGTACATAGTACTCACATATGTGCTGTGCAGTTATATAATACTAAAATAAATTGAGTTTATACAACACAAATATATTCATACAGTCTTCAGCAGGTCCAACAATACTTCAGAACTTTTCTGTTTATCACTTGTTTTTGTGCCCTAGTGGATGTGGAACAGGACTAGCATTGAGCCAAGCATTTTTATCTACCAACTTATATATTTAATATGCCTACCTGCATAGTGTGCGTTTTATACAAGTTTTAAATTTCGTCTCATTCAGTTCTAGAATGTGGGGAGGAATTTTATGTCCGTCTCCGTTTCTATTAAAACATGTAAATTCTTTCTCACGTACATGATGTTTTCATAAATATATGACAAGGAACCGTCATGATGTTAATGTCCTTAAACAGTTCCCTTAGAGAATCACGCTGGCGAAGATTGTATATCGCTCTGATGGCTCGTTTTTGCAGAATAAAATTGACTCAATGTCTGCCCTTCCCCAAGTAACATGGGATAAGGGCAGGAAGATGATGATGATGATGATGTCTGCCCTTCCCCATAGTAAGATACCGTAAGACATTATACTATGAAAGTAACTAAAATAGACCAGCCTCGCGGTATCTACATCAGTAAATTGACGAATTATTCTTACAACATAAGCTGCCCACCTAAGCCGCCCTGCAAGTGATTTTAAATGAGGACCCTATTGTAACCTTGAGTCTAGCGTGATCCCCAGGAAAACCGTTTTATCGACGAATTCAAGCTTCTCTTTCTTTGATATAATGTCACAATCAGTACTTTTGACATTCGGAAAGGAAAATTTTATGCACTTGTTTTTTACCATTTAAAACTAAATGATTGCAGTGAACCAATCCTGAACCTGCCGTAGCGCGTTATTTACGACGTCAACCTGACAAGAACGTCCATTTATTTTAAAAATTAAAGATATTTGCTGATGACACCATCAGCAAATAACACCATGTTTAGTTTGTTTTCAAATAGACCGGGTAAATCGTTTATGTATATTAAAAATAAGAAAGGACCTAAAATTGAGCCTTGGGGTACCCCATTTTCACGTTTAACCCCGACGAATTCACACCGTTTATTTAAACTAATTGTTGTCTATCATTCAAATAAGATTGACCTAGCCCGTAATGCTCAAGTTTCAGAAGTCTAACGCCTTCGACAGGTCGCAGAAGATACCTATAGCATCTTGCGACTCTTCCCACGCATTAAAGATGTGTTTTAATAGGGTGACACCAGCATCAGTTGTACAACGTCCTTTGGTAAAACCATACTGTTTATCATGCAATATGTTATTTGTATTAAAATGAATGAGCATTTGATTTAGTTATCTTTTCAAATACCTTGCTGAAAACCGGCAACACGGATACTGGTCTATAATAATTTGTGTCTTTACTGTCCCCGGATTTAAAAACCTTGGTATAACCCTACTATATTTCATTAGATCCGGAAAGACTCCTTGTTTCACACACAAATTGAAAATTAAAGCTAAGTACGGCGCTATAGTCTAAATAATGGAGGTACAAGCTTTGATGGACATTCGCCACAGATCTTCAGTCGGTCGATCTTGATTTGCTTAAAAGTTTTTATTACTGTTAAGGGGTTTATATATGAAAAGTTAAATACATTCGGGCAGGCTGAAACGTTCGCGTTTAATAATCCAAAAGCAAGCGAGGGCGAAGAATTTAAGGTTTCAGTAGTTTTAATTGGGATGTTGGTAAATAAATTTACAAATTCTTGCGCAACTTTTTTGTTACACCAGATTTTGGTCAGCCAGCCCGCGAATATGTATCATCCGATTTTACGGTTTAAATGTTTAATTAAAGTAATAAGGGAGAAAGATGACCAAATAAGTTTAATTTGTTACTAACAATTATTAATAGACTGATATAATTTGTTTTAAATCTTGTTTGATTTAAAACAAATTTTGAAAATTACCAGTGCTGGAACCAGATCTCCAGTATTAGAACTCAGTTTCGGAATTGAGAACCTGATACCTAATATTGTGTATTGCCCTACCAGCAGTCAGTGCACAGTCAGTGAGGGAGACACGTACGTTCGTCACTTCTAAATTAAAAATTACGAGAGAAGTTATTCTTTGAATATTTTCAAGTAGCCTTGGTCAAGAGACTTCCATGCGCATATTTTGAAGTATAATGTTTGTAATCACTTTGAATTAAGGATTAGAGATTATTCCCAAGTACTTTGTTTGTTAATTTACCTATAAATTGAATTGTATTTCTCAAAAATGTGAAATTTTCGTAACTTTCGTGGTTGTTTGTCCACAAAAGTCAGCTAGCGCACCAGGAAAGTTATATATCTCCATTAAATAATAACTATAGATTTTTTGTGATGCCGCAAATGCATTTACTCAATTGTCGCGAAGCTCAAAAGACAGACACAAGCATGTATGTGTTTCAACGACGTTGTAACGACACGTAGAATGTGTTTCTGTTTGTATGTTTTCTCGTAGCCAATTTAACAGTTTACTCCACTCAAAACTAGCTGTTTTGCTAATTGTATCCCTCTTGCTTAAAAAATTCCAAGGTCTTTCGTAACTTTCGTGAGCACCAACATTTCAAAATAAAATATCTCTGTAGTTTATGCACCGATTCACATATATAAAAAATTGTACTTCTTATTTGTACAACGTCTTAAATGTCTGTCCATTTATTAAGATTACTCTAAAAAAACTCGCCACGAAAGTTACGCGCAGAATACTTTTTGAATAACTACCCTAAGCCATTACGAGTGTTAGTCGAGATTGTTTGAATCAGTGTAGGTAGGTATATAATGTCTTTCGTTAGAGTAGGCACGTAATATTCTAAATAACTTATCGGCAAGTTGTTTGCATCTGCTGCAACTTTGAGGAGACTGCGCAATTTTCTTCCGACTGCACAGGAAGAAGAAGAAGAAGAAGAGATTGTGCAAGCGCAACTTGCACAATCTCTTCTTCTTCTCATCCTTGATTATGCTGATGCCAGCTATCTTTAATTTACTTAATTACATATTAGGAAAAGGGAGGGTACCAATAACGGAATAGTTACGAGTATATCTCCCATCAAAAAGGTACCTTCTTGCTCGCAAAAATCTAATTTGAAAAAAATGTCTGAGCAGAATTCTCTGAAATTATTCCACCAGAATATTCAGGGTTTTTCTTCGAAGGAATTGGAAATCGAACTGTTTTTATAAAAAACAATGTTTGAAATGGTTTGTTTCGCTGCGCATTGGCTGAAAGATTATGGAATGCTAATAAATTATGAAAATTATACTGTAAGCAGTTGTTTTAACAGAAATATTATGCTGCGTGGGGGTTCACTTATATTAATTAAAAATGGTATTAAATCAAAACCTCGTTAATATATAGTAGACCTATCAGTTGAACATAGTGTTGAACTGTCCTGTGTTGAGCTGGATAAGCATGTCATAGTGTGCGTCTACAGACCCCCAAATTATAAGAACTACTCTAAATTCGAGTCAGAGATGGAAGATGTTTTGGCAAAACTTGCAACGGGTAATAAACTAGTAATTGTCTGTGTTGACTTTAATATTAATATTCTAGAAGATAATTCAGATAGCAGTAGGTTATTAAATTTCTTTAAATCATTTAATGTGTCACATGTGTTTATGGAACCAACCCGAGCAACACTGACTTCTGCTACATGTATTAATAATGTTTTTTGTTGCTGCAACTACTTGGACAAGGCCATTATATGTTATTTGCCTTTGGATCATAGTGGGCTACTGGTGGCCTTTGAGTCCAGTATGCTAATAAAACAAGGGCAGATTCAAGCCAGACCAATAACATCCGGTAAATTAAATAAATTTAACAGCACTTTAATCAGTAAGTTAACCGATCAGGACCTCACAGTGAATGATGGCAATATTTTGTATGATGAAGTTTTTTCAGTGGTTCAAAAAGAGTTCAATAACACTTTTAAGAAGAAATCTGAAACTATTTGCCCTAAGTTTTTATTCAGTGACTGGGCGACTACAGGACTTCAGTTATTTAGAATATTACGTGCCTACTCTAACGAAAGACATTATATACCTACCTACACTGATTCAAACAATCTCGACTAACTACAGACTTGCACTCACATTGGCTTAGGGTAGTTATTCAAAAAGTATCCTCCGCGTAACTTTCGTGGCGAGTTTTTTTAGAGTAATCTTAATAAATGGACAGACATTTAAGACGTTGTACAAATAATAAGTACAATTTTTTATATATGTGAATCGGTGCATAAACTACAGAGATATTTTATTTTGAAATGTTGGTGCTCACGAAAGTTACGAAAGACCTTGGGATTTTTAAGCAACAGGGATACAATTGGCAAAACAGCTTAGTTTTGGGTGGAGTAAACTGTTAAATTGGCTACGAGAAAACATACAAACAGAAACACATTCTACGTGTCGTTACAACGTCGTTGAAACACATACATGCATATAAATAGGTACTTATACAAATACATAACACCTTTCTTTTGAGCTTCGCGACAATTGAGTAAATGCATCTGCGGTGTCACAAAAAATCTATAGTTATTATTTAATGGAGATATATAACTTTCCTAGCGCGCTAGCTGACTTTTGTGGACAAACAACCGCGAAAGTTACGAAAATTTCACATTTTTGAGAAATACAATTCAATTTATAGGTAAATTAACAAACGAAGTACTTGGAAATAATCTCTAATCCTTAATTCAAAGTGATTACAAACATTATACTTCAAAATATGCGCATGAAAGTTTCTTGACCAAGACTACTTCAAAATATTCAAAGAATAACTTCTCTCGTTTTTTTTTATTTAGAAGTGACGAACGTACGTGTCTCCCCCACTGACTGTGGATACTACTGCTGCTAGGGCAATACACAATATCAGGTATCAGGTTCTCAATTCCGAAACTGAGTTCTAATACTGGAGATCTGGTTCCAGCACTGGTAATTTTCAAAGTTTGTTTCAAATCAAACAAGATTTATAATTATATCAGTCTATTAATAATTGTTTGTAACAAATTAAACTTATGATCATAATCATTCTTTATTTGCTCAAACATGAGTACAGTACATACAACAAATTGTCAATATGTAAGAGATGTTAAAAAAAAGTTAAATACAGAGCGTCATGTTTGCCTTACTATAAAATGGCATGCAAATATTAATAATAGAATTAAATTATACAATTCAAATCAAAATAATAAAATGCAAATGAAAATTATAATTCCTAAATGTCATGTCAATCAATGATTTAAAAAAATGTGCAAATGTTATATTATCATTCTAGAATGTCAATAAAATTATTAAAAATGTGTAAATATTAAATCAAATTACAGTTCTTGTTTGTCATGTTTAGTCAAATGAATTTAAATGTCATATAAATGATAATAAGAATACAATTCAAAATTATCGTTCTAGAAAATCAGAACAAAAAAAAATATATATATATATATATAAAAAATATTATTATATTAAAAATGTCAACTTAATAAAATAATAAATCAAATCAGAAGTATCAATATAGCAGTAAATTATTAAAAATGTCAAGAATAATAAACTAATAAAAGCAAATAGACTAAAATTTTTCATTTAAAAACTCATTCAGGTTATAATAAGCTTTATCTGCTAGGAAATTCTTAACTTTCTTTTTAAATGCTAAATAATATAACTGCTTCCAGCTTTTTGGAAATTTATTGTAAATTTCTGGAGCCATGAAAAAGACACTTTTACGCATAAGTGCCGTTTTGTGCTGATGTTGACAAATTTTGGTATTGTCCCGTCTGTTACGAGGAAATCGATCTGCCATGCGAGAAAATAAATGAGGATTAGTTCTTAAGAACATGGCATTTTCTAATATATATAGGCAAGACAATGTCAAAATTTTGTGTTTTAGAAAATAAGGCTTGCAGCTCGTTGTGGTTTCAAGTTTAAACATCGACCGAATGCACCTCTTTTGAGTTTTGAAAACTAGTTCCCTATCAGTCGAGTTACCCCAAAAGATGATGCCGTACCTTAAGATGGACTCCACTAGGCCGTAATATGCGGTGAGCAAAGCATCAACACTAACTATTGCGGCGAGTGTATACAGAGCATATGCTGAGGTACTAATTTTCCTGCTGACAGTCTCGACATGTGCCTTCCAATTTAACTTTTTGTCAATGTTAAGACCTAAAAATTTTATTGTATCAACTTCCTCAATGATATCATTATTGTAACGTATGCCAAGTTTATTTAAAAATGTCAAGGAACGTTGACTAAAATGCATGATTTTAGTCTTAGTCAAATTTATTTTTAAGTTATTATTATTTAGCCATTCTATTATAGCAGTCAGTGAATTATTAATGTCATATTTATATGTCATTCTATTTTTACACTCAATTGTCACTACACTATCATCGGCAAAGAGGCTCATCGGCTGCATTGTGGACTTCGGCAAGTCATTAATATATAATGTGAATAGGGGTGGTCCCAACACACTTCCCTGAGGGACACCATACATAACTTCACGCTCTTGCGACCGATGTGACTCCTCCGATTTAGTAGTTATGTTTACCCTATTGACTTCCGTTATTTGCTTCCTGTGCTAAAGATATGACTCAAAAAGTTTTAGTACATTACCTCTAATGCCATATGCTTCGAGTTTTTTGAGTAAAATACTGTGATGAACATAATCAAACGCCTGAGTCATATCACAGAATATACTGCAAACCGGTTTATTTTGATCCATATTCGTCATAACTATATGTAAGAAATCATAAATTGCTATGTTAATAGTCTTGTTTTGTCTAAAACCGTTTTGTTCATCGCAGAGGATCTTATTGCGTTCTAAATAAGAATTAAGCTGATTGGCAATATATTTTTCAAAAATTTTGGAAATAATAGGGATGAGCGATATCGGTCTATAAAAATAAAATAAAATAAATAAAAAAGCCTTTTATTCAAAAACCAGAGAAATACAGCTTAAAAACAGTAAAAACTTCTTAATTAGAGAATGTCCCTGATTTCAGTGTGCCTCTTGGCATAGGCCTCCTCTAACAGTTTCCACTGGGGTCTGTCTTGAGCAACTCGTCTCCACCGTGGTCCAGCGGTCTTTTTAATTTCGTCCTCCCATCTCAGACACTGTCTTCCACGGCTTCTGTTCCCATCTCTTGGGTACCAGTCTGTCACTGCCTTGCTCCATTTCCCACGTATGTCGCGCATCATGTGACCGGTCCACCTCCACTTTTGCTGGTCTATTCGTGTGAGGATGTCAGTAAGTTTGGTTTTCGCCCTGAGGTCGGTATTTCTGATTCTGTCCTGACGTTTGAATCCTGTGATGCTGCGCTCCATTGCTCTTTGACATGTGGCAAGCCTATCTCTGAGGTGTTTGGTAAGTGCCCATGTTTCGCAGCCGTAGGTTAGGCATGGAAGGATGCACGTGTTGAAGGTTTTTCTTTTCACTGCCATCGGTCTATAATTTACCATTAAATCTTTACTGTCTTTCTTAAACAGAGGTTTGACGATAGATGTTTTAAGTGCTGTTGGATATATACCCGAATTAATACTCAAATTAATGATGTAACTTAAAGGTGAGCATATGACGTTTGCCACAGCTTTAAGAATTTTTGTGGAAATTCCATCATAGCCTACACTGTTTGTATTTTTGAGTGTATATATAATTTTAAGAATGTCATCCGGTGTACTAGGTGCCATAAACATAGAATCTCTTTTACTCAAAATATGTTGCGTGACTCTTGTTCCACAATTTGCAATTGGTTGAATTTTGTCTATAAAATAGTTATTAAAAAGATCCGCTATGTGTTTTGACTCTGTAATCGTTTTATTATAACTTTTTATTTTATCTATAGAACACTTTGGTATATTTAATTTACTTTGCTGAATTATTTGCCAGGTAGTTTTTGATTTATTCGTAGAGGTCTTAATTTTATAATTATTTTGAGTACGCTGAGTCAGATTTATAATTTTTTTATATCATGGCGTAATTTTTAAGATGAGTTTTATTGGTACGGCTAGGCTTTATTCTATATTGCCAGAGCAGTTGACGTTTCTTTTTGCTGCAAATCTTAATACCACGTGACATCCAATACACTTTTTTTTAATATTTACTGTTATCCCGATATGGGGGAAGCATAGGCCATAAAGCAATGTAAATAAATCCAAAAAAGCCTCATATGCTGTATCGGGGTTTTTAGCTTTATATACCTCAGTAAATGATAAGCACCTTAAATGATTCTTAAACCTAGATATGTTTTCTTCACTATAATGACGTCTATTTATACGCCAATTATTTATGGTATACAATTTGTTAACAGGGAATTTAAGTAGTTGCGCTGTGTGGTCAGATAAGGCGAATTCTAATACCAAGGTTTTGCAGGGCTTACTGAAATTATGCGCAAAATCGTCTATGCATGTTTTGCTCTTCATTCGAGTAGGTTCATTAAGAGCTAGTTTTAAGTTAAAATTTAATAGCAGATTTTCAAATTCAATCGAATTATTGTTTCTTTTTAATATGTCAATGTTAAACTCGCCTGCTATGACAATTTTATGAGCTTTCTTAGTTAATGATTTTAACAGCGTCAACAGTTTATCGAAAAATCCGATAAAATTCTTGGCGTTAGGAACCCTATAAATACAAACAAAAACGGTGTTATGGTTAATAAGTTCAACGGCGCAGCATTCGAATACACCGACAGCAGATATTTTTGCAATTTTAGGTAATTCTTTCCATTGATGTCCATTCTTCACGAGTATACATGACCCACCTCTTTTACTTTCTTTCCTGCTGAAACACGCTGCCAAACAATAATTATCTATGCAGAGTTGATTTACATATCCTTGCATCATAAAATGTTCTGTTATGCATAATACATCGACTTCCATACCTTTTTCTGATAATTCGTGCAAACAGACAGATAGAGCGTCTGCTTTCGATAGCAAGCCGGCAATGTTTTGATGCATTGCATACAGGTGATTAGTCACGAAAAAATTGGCTATAGTCTTTGTTGTCATCGTTGCTTATGTCTTCTCCGCTTGATTGCCTGATATAGTTTGGTAAGTCAATTATTAGATTAAATATATCCTTAAATATTGTATGTAGTCCAAAGTTGTTGATTCCGCCTGATCTATTAAACATACTGTTGTCATATTTTAGATTTAAATTACTATCTAATAGAAGTGCGTGTCCGTGAGTTGATACGTCCAGATATAATAAATTATTAATAATATAATAATAATAATTTATTTTATTTCAAAAAGGATTAGCCTAGGTTATTTATTATTTTATTATATGCTTTATTGTACACCATAAAATACATTAACAAAAATAAACTTAAGTCTAATACATATACAATGGGCGGCCTTATCGCATGATGCGATCTCTTCCAGGCAACCTGGTATGGAGAGTAATTGCTTGGACATGAAATGGGGCGGTCATTGGTGTAACAATAACAGTGCTAAAATTATATACTACAATAGATACACAGATAAATACATAAGTTATGCAATAGATACATAAATACATACATAGCCACTTAATATATAGGCAAATAAAAATAAATACAAAAAGTTACGACAATCTATTAATAATCACAGTATTTGTTTGAAATTGACAAGCTAAGAAGAAGACAACGACAGATAATGTTCCTTTACAAGTCTTTTGAATACAGGCAATGTTTGAGCACGTTTGATTGGATCTGGCAATGCATTCCATAGACGAGTAGCCTGTACCGTAAATGATTTATCCAAAAAAGTCGTGCAATGCATTGGCATTTGAAGTCGTAAGTTCTCTGATGACCTAAGAAATCTCGTGTGGGAATCGCGGAGAAACTGGAAACGATCCTTGAGGTAAAGAGGGGTGTAAGGAGTAAAGAGTACATTATATAAAAGAGAAAGAATATGAGCATTCCGGCGAAGGCGAATGGGCAACCACTTGAGCTTCACACGGAATTCGGAAACATGGTCATATTTGCGCAAACCAAATATGAACCTTATACAAACATTTTGAAGTCGCTCAAGCTTATCAAGTTGTTCTTGAGTAAGGTCAAGATAGCTGGCATCAGCATAATCAAGGATGGGTAGAAGAAGAGATTGTGCAAGCGCAATCCTGGTGGTAATCGGAAGAAAATTACGCAGTCTCCTCAAAGACGCAGCAGATGCAAATAGCTTGCGGCTAACCTCCTGTAGTTGGGCAGTCCAAGAGAAGTTCTCATCAATGAATATCCCCAAGTTTTTAACTTTCTCGCAGAACGGAATCAATGAGTTATCGAAAAAAACCTGGGGAAGAGTCGTCCAGTCGATTCTTGAAACCATCCTAGAACTGCCCACCACTATAACCTGCGTCTTTGTGGGGTTTACCATTAGTCCATACCTTTTGCTCCACTCGCATATGCGGCCCAGATCACCATTTATTGTAACGATAGCCTCAGACAGATGTCCGAGAGGAGCTCGCGCATAAATTTGTAGGTCGTCCGCATAAAGATGGTAGGAAGAAGTTAGTTCACTGGAGATTGAGTTTATAAAAACAGCGAAAAGTAAAGGGGATAAAACGCCACCCTGTGGTACCCCAGCAGAAGTACTACACCAGGAAGACAAAGTCTCTCCAATGCAGATACGTTGCCGGCGACCAAACAGATAACTACGAAACCAGTCAATCACCGATGGAGATATATTAAGAGAGCGCAGAATGCCAAGCAAAACATCGAAATCGACAGTATTAAAGGCATTACTGAAATCTAACAATGCCAAGACCGTCAGATTACTGCTTTCCATGGCTGACCTTATATCATCCGTAATATTGAGAAGAGCTGTGGTGGTGCTATGACCAGGACGGAAGCCGGACTGGAAAGGATTGAGGAGATTATTTTTAGATAGGAAAGTGCTAATTTGGTCGTGGATTAATCGTTCCAGGACTTTGGACAGGAATGGCAGGACGGATATTGGACGGAACTCAGAAAAGGATGTGGGTAGGTAGGTTACATCAGTGTTTACATTACAAAAATGGGCATGGCTATTACACATAATAAGATCCCTGTCCTTCAAACTAGGAAGACCTGTATCTTGAAGAACAGTTTTAATATTATTAAAGGTCTCGATTCTCCAGTTATATTCAAAGTTCTCTAAGATAAATGTTGGCAAACATATAATGATATTTGTATGTTCAATACCTCGTAATGCTTTTCTTATGTTCAATATCAAAACAACATAATTTTGAGTGGTTTTAAAATCTTCGTCGCCTAAGAAGATAATGCAATAATCAGTCATGGTGAAACCGGCCAGCTTTGATTGTAATCCATCTAGAAGCTGCATAATCCCCCCTCCAGGTTTTAAATAGTGGCACAACTGGAACTGATTAGAAAATGTAGTTTCTGCTATTGGTAATACTTTGTTCTTGTCGTTAGTGCTTACAATGCATATCTTATTAGGCTTTGTCATTACTTGTGGTATTTTTGGATAGACTATTTTATTTTTGTTTACGCTATTATTATTTATAGTCGTTCCATTAATTGATATTTCTTTAATAGTCGTGTTTGTTGTGAGGTCCTCGTCAAGTGGCAAGCCCAAGTCTGCACAGCTAACATTTAAGTTGTTTTTATTCAAAGTTTTACGCTGGTGTTTATGTTTGCTTTTAATTGTGCTTTTTTTTCGAACTTGTCACTGAATCGGTGCATATAGTTCTTAGTTTTTTGATAATATTGTCTTGCTCTATATTCCTCTTTTTCAGAGCGACATTTTCCAGGTTCAGGGTATCAAAAAAGCTTCTGGTTTTCAGCCGTTGCGTCGGTTGTTGTGCACCGAATAGTGGGTTTCTGGTGTCACGCTCCTGCTTTTGTTTCTCGACTGCACTCGCATCTTCCTTTCGGATGTGTGGAGGTGCTATCCCGGCTGTGGGTTATGGTACACTGACCGGGGCCGGGTTGGTGTGAGGCAGCCGGTAATTGTACGGCATGTGTCGTAAAGAGCAACATCTACTTCCTGGGCGCGGGCTGAACGGTGCCACACAGGACACACATATTCGCCAGCCGAGAAGCAGAGTGCTAAGCCAGTAGTCCCGAGAACGTGAGGTGAGGCCCCGCAGTTGGTTGATGTTAGGCGTTTGAGTAAATAAAGATATTTGAATCGTAGTATGTATCACGTGTCACGTACATTTCATACTACATATTCTCCTTCCAGTCTTAACATTTTCATAAATAATAATCAAAATATCAAAAAATTATGAATTTTGGAATTCCGGTATAAACCCTCTCAATTCCGGAATTGAAACATAAGGAAAATTGTTACAGATTAACGGAATTACGAAATGCCGGAATTCTGGAATGCATCCTACTGCTGAGCGAGTGAGCGCCCGCGCAGCTAAAACGTGTAGCAACAAGTTGGCGCTTTTGGAAGATAGGTGCAGTTTTGTTGGATTATTCCGAACCTGACCCGAAATCCTAACCCGCTCGCGGGTTAGGTTAGGAACTTGAAAAAAAAAAAAAAATACCGAACGTAACCCCTCTCTTTCTAACCTGACCCGATGTATCGTTCCTATCATAACGAATTGCGATATGGTACGTTTTCCTCTCCTCTTTCTCAGATTAAAAGGTACCTATGTGTCAAATCAGAGTTTAATATATAAGACAGACATAAGACACCTTTTTTTCTGAAAAGAAGGAGGGTAAAGCTTCCATATCGCTATTCGGGTTGTGATAGGAACGATACATCGGGTCAGATTAGGAAGAGGGTTACGTTCGGAACAAATATTATATTTTTTTCAAGCTATTAACCTAACCCGCGACTGGGTTAGGATTTCGGGTACAGTTCGGCATAATCCGTTTTTCACAGAAACATAATTCCTATTAAGAATTGTAACTTAAGAGTTAAATTAATGTTCTTTAGCAATTAAGATGCATAGTTAAACACGATTAATTTGATGTATTACATTATTATGCTTATGAATTGAATACAAAAGTTATCAAAGTTTGCCGTGAGCGCGAACAGAGTTTGACGCGCGAAGAACACCGATTTTGCTCCTAGTTTTTTTTTGTTTCGTTTAATTTTGAAATTATACACATATATAAATAAAGAGTAATCTGTATTTGGTCCTAAGACTGAATGTTTAATAGGTTAGGAGTTAAGAACGTGTGACCGCGTTTTGAGGGACCTCGAAGAACTACCCCTTATCTTTTTGCCTCAATGATTGGCGGCTGTAGCTTGTCAACGAGCGTAGAATTAACACTGCATGCTCAATTAACGGTAGGGAAAACTTGCAATCATTGTTAGATACCTACCTTTGTACTACAGTCAATAGCACATACCTACTGACACTCAATGACGAAACACAATGCAAAACGTTACACCAAAATGCAGTATTAAAAAAAGATAAGAATAGTCTTAGGGTATAAAAATGCAATTAAAATTCAAACCTAAACAACAACGAGGAAATTACACATGTTGCAACCGTCCGACCGCATTGAAATTGCTGCCTGTCGGCTGAAGCTTCCTGTGTCAATTGTTACCGACGCTTGCAAGGCAATGCATTCCAAACATATTCTAGACGAGCGATTACCACATCGACCGCAGCGATGCGCCTATTGATAGAATTATTAGGACGCTCAAAGGGAGTTTCCTCTTCAAACCGCAAGGACGTCACTTTTGCGTTATTGTAGGCTGCTATGCGCGTGCAGTGCGAGTTATTAGTGCTAATGACGATGGACAGACGGACGGTGCAACCACACCGAGCTTCCTTTGTTTCATCGGCTGTGGTGGAAATTATGAGCATGCAGCGTTCAGCTACAGTTACGCTGAATAAGATAAATTGTTTACTGTTACTTACTTTGTCAGAAGGCGTTGTAGGCTTGCCAAATGACCGAGGCAGTCTCATCGCCGACGATTAGCGGAAACCGAGTAGAGCGCTAGCTCGTACTAAAAATTGTACTTGCTAGTTGCTAAACTAGCGAGTACAATTTTTCTTTGTCATCTGGCAGTGTAAAGACGTACAGTCTTATTACAAAAAGAGGTTTAACTAAAACCCAGGTTTAAATCTTGTTTACACCGTAAATTATAGAGGTTTAAACGTGGGTTTTTAGTTACTTTCATTGTGCGCACAGCTAAGGAGTGGAATTCCCGTCCGGAGTCTTTGTTCCCTGATAGCTACAACCTTGGGGTCTTTAAGTCAAGAGTGAATAGGTTTCTTCTAGGCAAGCGTGCTTCACCGTAGGCCACATCATCGCTTACCATCAGGTGAGGTAGTAGTCAAACGCGAGCCTATCGATAGTAAAAAAATTAAAAAAACGTTTTTTTTTTAATAAGACTGGTAGCTATCATAACTGACACGGGCCCTGTCTCTAACTATTGTAGGTACATATGTTCTTTGAGCGAAAAAATAGTCAATAGGTAGTTATCGCTTCGCCGTTGTTGGCGGCGGCGGCGGTCGGACTGGTGCCATTTAACTTCTTTAGGTCCATCAATTTGGTAAACTATTAGGAATTTACCAACTTAGATAACTTTTGTCTGGTTCACTTCATAAGGTAGTCCATAATTTACCTAATTATTACTAGAATTTACTAACAGGATTTCAATGAAGTATAAGAATTATAACTTCCATAAAGTAACTTTCAATTAGTTCTCTACGTGGCAAGTATCTGAATAATGCAACAGTCATCATATCACAACGATACAACGGTCTGCGGAACTGTCGATAAAATACAGCGTTACATATGTAGTTACATAACATGTTTGTCCGGCACACATAAACAGTAATGCGGCAAGTACCGCGGTAGCTGCCACTGCAGTTTGCTCAAACGGCATTGAATTAAATTGATAGCGCTCAGTAAGCGATAATGTTAGCTAATGCAACATAATTACAGGCAGCTCCCGCACGTAAGGCTGGCAGAACTCATTCATTAAATTAATGAATAAACACACCACACACACATACACAAACTTAATTAAACATTGCTTGGGTTATGCTAGTTTCACACTATCAGTTTATATCACATTTCAAGCCATTTACATTATTTTTTTTACTGCATTAATTAGCTTGATTTAAAGATGCAAAAGTGCGATGTATATGGAACATGATTATTTTTACTTGGCAGTACAATAGCGGTTATTATAGCTTATGTGTGAGAATTAAAAATGCCTTGTGCTATTGAAAGTATTACAAACCATTGTTTATGTAGTGCCTAATGCTTTAAGATGTACCAATAGTTTTTACACAAGATACCAACACTGGTTTACAGATGCTTGCCGATCTATGGTGAAAACTGGGTAGGTAACTGTAAGGGCTCCTCACCTATTTAGGCAACCTCCTTGCATATTATAAGACTGGCAACAGATAACTATTTAGTTTCGGAATGTGATTGAAATCAGAACGCTAAGAAAATATTTGAAGATGTTTTTGTTTAAGCTTTTCTTGTCAGTTCTGCAAAATGTGGCATATAGCGTGAAGACTGTGATAAAACATAACGTATCAAAGTAGTTTGCTATATAAACTCTTTAATTTAAATGCCTTAGGCTAGCTAGGCTATTCTATCCGCAGTTGTACACATTCTATGAAAAACTCAACTGTGGTTTCGATTTGTGGTGACGGTTCGGTTGTTAGGCACGTATTGTAAATTTTGTCTGTTGGAGTGAACCTAACAGCAAAAAATACTTAGTTCTAGCTAGTTTTAAACACTCACGGGCATAGATGCAATTGAACACTCATAGGAATTTTAGAATCGGTTAAAAACTTTAGAACATGCCATATATTTTTGCCATTGCCATTTGCCATTTGAGGCCATCTACGACATACCTTTCGATAGAAACAAAAAGGTAAGCATTTCAGAAAAGCACCAACAGTAAGACTTTCTTTTCATATGCCGAATGTTCACCGAAACACTTCACGAGAATAATTCGTATCAATTCGCGTAAAGCACCCAGTCCAAGTGTTACGAACGCGCAAATATTTCATCTAGAGTAAGTAATCGTGCAAATTGGCGCACGCTTTATTTCCGGAGGGTTCCGGTACGTTTGCCCGAGAAGTGCCAACATGCCCGCACCCAGTCAATATTGGTTCACTAAATTCTCACTAAGGGCACAAGCTCGTAAAAACCTCGTTGAAACGTTCTACAGACCGTATTTGCGCTGATTGCCTTCACATTTTTTATAAGGCGCAATATTATTTTATGATACCTAGTTAGGAGAGGATGGGAGTTATTAATTTTATATTTTTAAATCACGAAGTACTTTCTTATTAATTAATTAATAACAGTAGGGCAAGACTGTGACAAGTTTGAGTCACACATTTTTAACAGGAGTTTTGGGAGCAAAAACAATGATAAAATGCGTGACTCAAGCCTATCACAGAGGCCGTGCTCGCCCGGCAGGGGTTTCCTCTACCGATCAAGAATTATGCGGATCTAGTCGTGCAAACAAACATTAGGTGACCGGGATCCTGCACTCTGATAGAAAGCTGATAATTTAAGCCCAAGACATTGCACTCCTCTCAAGTAAAGTGAAACTTACATTTTTATCCATACCTAGGTGTAGATTATCTTTGTTCCATTTACATATCTTCCAGATACCTACATAATCAGTTTTACAACGACTCTTCAAGAAAAAAATACAACCGACTTCCAAATAAAAACACTACAAAGTGAAAAATAAATTCAATTTCGGAAGTCGGTGTTCCTGTTTTCGTTTCTTCGTTTTTTGACACCGACTTACGAAATTGAATTTATTTTTCACTTTGTAGTGTTTTTATTTGGAAGTCGGTTGTATTTTTTTGTAAAAAGTTTTTTTTATTTTTCACTTTTTAGTTGTGTTACATAATGAACCAGTTCTATAGGTTAGGTACCTATAATGCCCAAAGTGAAGCCAGAATTGATTATCACAATAACATGAATCTTAAACAAAACCGGTGGAATGAGAGTATACCAGGGTTAACTGTTCACACCTGCGTACTGCTTTAGAGCGTACTAGTGTGATGTTATGTTATGTTATGTAATGAAGTAAACAATAAACAGACATGCGATTGCAGCTATCCCGAGTGATTTGCCGTCATTTATTGAAGAGTTCTGATGTATATCTCCAAAGTTCTTCATCGGATCTTCATGAAATTTAAATGGGACCACATGACAAGCACCAGCTTTCAAATAAAAAAAGAATCATCGAAATCGGTTGTCCCAGTAAAAAGTTCTGAGGTAACAAACATAAAAAAAAAAAAAAATACAGTCGAATTGAGAACCTCCTCTTTTTTGGAAAGTCGGTTAAAAATAAGTAGGTAGGTAGTTACTTAGGCTTTTGTTAGCTTCTCATCTACAACGTCGGCCCTCACACTGCGGACCCATGGGCGGCGGAGGCTCGCTCCACTCTCCACATGGTCCACATTAGTCGTGGCCCATTGCCTTCCGGAGTGCTCAGTTTGCGTAGTCCTTCCTCCGCACTCGGCTGCCTCTTAAATAAATATCCCACGTTTGCGCAATATAACCGCTAACAACACTTCACACTTTACTCTTACTGGGGAAGACATTTATTGCGCCCGCATAAATCCACTCGATTTATTGTTTCACCTACAAGTACATATTTAAACTTTAACAGTTCACTTTATGGTTGCTTTGTGAAAATAAAAATGTTTTTGTTTTATTATGAGTAACTAGGCAGGCATAGGTACTTTATTTTGAATGTTTGAAGAATGAGCAGCTATCTTATGGTTTTCATGAAAGATCATTGAAAAATGTGAAATATAGGTACGTAGATTGTATGCATTTTTTCTATCGCTAAGCTTACACATGTAAAGATTCGAGATAAAACAGGCTGTGTTTGAAAACTCTATTTTCTAGCTAGGCAAGGTTCGATTGGTACTTTCCATGTAGGTATGTCCCAAAACTAAAACGAAAACCAACAATATATTATAGGGAATCTAGTAGTACACTCAATAGCAAAAAAGTGCACACAATAATTGCTTTAAAATCTATATTGTTAAGTGTCAAGTAAAGCAAAGCTAGGCTCGCGTGTACGAGCGGTAATGGGCTATTAGCCGACGCGAGTAAACACTGCGATTGTTTTCTGTCGTGCCTTGCCGGCCGGCCTGACGTGACGTAGGCATAGACTGTGCCGTACGGCCGTACCTCTTCTAGTGAATTTTACATTTGCACGAGAATTGTTTAAGTATTTATGTAGAAGGCTAAAGTGCAGGCACTTGCGCTGCACTGGAAATATATTGATGCATTGCCAAGTCTGACTTTAAGGATATGCTGCCCAGAGCCATACCTGACTATCGTGTCCTATCAGAATTTGCGGGATGAAGAAGTTAGAGGAGAGCGAAGAAGAAAGATGGCAGTGTCATCTTCAAAGAGCTTAAAGCAATCACAATCTCACTGAATACGAGTAATACCACAGGAACCAGTCTGTCTGCTCTAATGCAGGTAGGCGTATTCACAAATGAATTGCCACAGGTAAGTTACCTACCGAGGATTCTCACACTCGGCAGTTTGGATAACTGCCTACATATTCGTAGGACACTATCAACATATGGAAGTTTTACAAAAAGTTGATATCTTACAAGTTGATGTTAGTTTCTTTCCGCTTCTTTTCAAGATGCGGAAAGTAAGTAATAGGTTTATTGCACTTGCACTTGTAATTAGTGCGTTATCCATGGCGTAGCAGGTTTACTATTGAGCCGATTTCAGGACCTTCAAACTCAACACTAAAGAAAGAAACCTATCATAAAGAAATGTCAATTTATTAATAAATATGTTTAATAAGTTTTTACATTCTACAGACATCATTCATTTTTAATTGATTCGATCAGAAATGTCAATAAATATTGCAACAAATCCAGAGAATAGCCATCGTCCGCGGTCGCTACAATGCCAACATCACCTGGACACAATAACTTATGAATCGTCCACTTCCTGGAGGATGTCACAATGTGCTTTATTAACGACATTAAACTGCGTGTCGCCGAATTTGTCGTCTCTCAGCGGGACGTAATTCAATTTATTTATGGCTTACCAAAACATTTACCCTATTATTGTTACGTTGTTATGGCTGTATTAAAATGCCATAAAATTTATGATGCTTGCAGAATTTACGGCAGGAGAATTTTATCTTTAGTTGTTTGAGTTAAAGTTGGTTGTCGTTTGCGGGTGGTTTTGCGGGGTAGGATGACAAAGGTTGTTCGTCCCCCTCGATTACAGTGTCGCGAGGAGGCGAGAAGCCGGCGTGACGCAGACTCAGCGCTGCCATATTGTCTCACTCGTGTTGGGGGAAGCCACAATGCTAAAGGGGTGAATACACGCTACGTGGCAAATTGATTGTGATTTGCTGTTCTACAACATTGTAAATGGAATCGAATTTAATTTAACCGAAACGTTTTGGTCGTTTAATTTTATTTATGTCGTGACTACAAATAATTTCTCTTGCTGTATGAGTCTATCGTGTTTTGTATTTGGAAACGGTTAAAGTAGCGATTCGTATCTACTACTTCACAACAGATGGCGCAAGTATCCTTTAGAAGGAAATGGCCTTAAAATTTTATTCACATTTACTGAAGAAAAATATTTACACAGGATTTCCTGTTTTTGTAAGATAATAATAAATCCGGTTAACCACAAATATTTCAACAACGGATATATTTAGGTTAGCCTATTTTTAGGAGCTAAGGATTATCTAAGGTATGTGCGTAACACAGCGTCTCTGACGCAAATCAATCTATATGCAATATAATACCTGCTAATTAGTAACGGAATTCCACAAAAACAACGACTAAATATAGTACGGTAGAATTTGATTGTAAAAAGCCAATTATGTAAGGAGTGTTGTTCAAACACCAGCGATCTAATAACGAGTTAGAATAAAAACAAATATGAGATCATAATTACGGTAGGTGCAGGTAAGGCTAGCGTGCACAGGCTCACAGTCAATTTAGTTTATAAAAGGTTGTAATCTAAATAAAACAGACAGATAGATCAAATAAAAGATTATTTAACAATATGGTTTGTTCTTATCTTCTCCTATCTCGTAGCAACTTGCAGCCACTCGTAGCATCTTCAGATAGCTTTCAACTTTAATGTTACTTCTGTTTCTTTCTATTAGCAATGTCTCTACTGTGCATTTGGTAGGGTAGGTATGTGTGTCTATAATAGGGAATACTACATTAAACTCTCTAAGTCTCTCTTAGTCTAATAAACTGCTTGGACTGGTAAAACACAAAGTAAAGGTGACAGCGGGCATTTGGAGGTCTGTCTTTTTCAAATCTTGGATTTCTAAAACTTCCTTTTTTCAGCTTTATATGCTGACTAGCTTCTGCCAGCGGCTTCACCCGCG
Source organism: Orthosia gothica (assembly GCA_949775005.1). Lineage (NCBI taxonomy): Eukaryota > Metazoa > Arthropoda > Insecta > Lepidoptera > Noctuidae > Orthosia > Orthosia gothica. The sequence goes on along the minus strand of OX459063.1, from coordinate 18,068,770 downwards.
TGAATGTTGACAATTATCCTAATCAAACATATTCCCGAGATAAAAAGTATCCTATATGCTATTCCAGACTATAAAATATCGCTGTGCCAAATTTAATCCAGATCCGTGCCGTTTTTCGTGAAAGAATAACAAACATACAGATACACTCACAAACTTTCACCTTTATAATATTAGTGTGATTTTTTATTTTGTTTACTCGCTACACAGTTTTCTTTAACCCGTTTTCGGTGGAATCACATTAAAAAATACGATTAAAAAGATATATCAGAACTAGGTATGTGCCGATAGAAAGGAGAAGATGTATGTAAGTTGCTGTCGTTCTGGAATACGAATTCTGCAACGAGTTCTAACGGAGAAAGAACAATTCATTCGACAAATTAAATACTAAATAAAAATGGAAACGGTTTTTGCAGGTAATCTGCTCATTAGAGGAAATAGTCGTTGACGTATTTTGCGGTTATTAATCATGAAGCATCGTTGCCAGACTAATATTATTTTTATGAAAATATTTGATAACGTGACCCCAGTGCGCACTTCTCTTAATAAGGCGAGCACAAATGAGTGTGTCGGCTAAAGCAAGGCTAATCAAACAGATTTGGGCGCCATCCATCACGTCAAACGTACGGCTCATTAGGGCGCGGCTGTAAACGCGGGGCGGGAGCGGGCGAGCGGGTTAATGCGCGGTTACTGCACCAGTGTGTGTGCACCTTATCTAACCATATCAATCTGTTACACTTTATCTGCTCGTTTAACTTTGAGAAACATTAGTCAGTCTTATGGAAGCAGACTAAGGAAGTGTTAGTAGATTGTAGCTAGCTTAAGTTCGCTACAGGGTCTGCATTTGGTATAGCATCTTACAAGGTGAAGGGAGCTTTTTCAAAGATAAGGCCAGAAAAAGCTTTATTGAAATTAACTGTCACAGATACCGTTCATCCATAACTTCTAATAGAAGATGGCATTCTAATAAGTACTGAATAATCGTGTAAGATTGAAACACGTTTGTGCCTTGTCAAAGATTGTTAAATCTAAAAATCTATTTTAAGTAATGGTATAACAAGTGTAGTCTTGGTTAAATTCTCTGACACTCAATACAGTTAAATCGATACTATCGTTACACAGTTTGTAGTACATATCTAAGGGCTTTGTGTTGATAAACGCCGTGTAAAATAATATTACGAATAAAATCATCAATCATACATTTTTTTTATGCATAAGCTTGGGGTAACTGTATGCAGTCTTCAAATAAGTTATGGCAATAGTAAATAGTGTCTGAAAGTTTTATAGCCAATAGCAAATTAATAAAAATAAATAGTTTACAGTGTACTATAATTTTGTTCAGTTAAACTTATACAAGTAGGTTAGTGTCAGCAGCTGTTCAGTTTTATGCTTTTGCCAATGCTTAGTCCACTTGTGACATTATCTAGGTACGACTGTTAGTTTGCAGGTGCAACTAAATCAATTAAATATTATGTCTGCTTTTTATTGAAATGAGTTCCTTTAAAGTGCCGCAATTTCTGAACTGGGAATCGTAGCCGACTTTTTTATTTGTAAACATCCAAAGAATAAGATCAATAAGAATCGTACTCGTAATTTTACGACCATCTCCTATCGGCCAAAACGAGAAACAAGAGTTATCAGTATTTCCGAAAACCTTGCATCCTTCTCTATATTAATGATTTGTCTCTCTTCCTCTGCGCCGGATCGTCTGCGAAGACGAGTGCGTCGGCGCATCGGCACACATGTCTTCTTTATAATTTCCATCTAGCAGGCGAAGTTGACATTTTGCTTGCAATTATGCAATTGGTATATTGCCTATTGTGTATTTTAGTTAATAGGCATAATACGTTATTTAAATGAAAAATGGAAAATTGGACAAGCACTTACCTACAAAAACTAACATTATTATAATTTATTGTAATTAGGTAATGCCTGATTTCCGATCACTATAAAATGGTAACGCAAGAGAATTAACGTGCCTTCGTCGGCGAATAGGCCACTAAAGAACTAAAGACATTTTTATCCGCATTAACAGTAAGATTCAATAATACGCTAATAATATTGTAAAATTTATACTTCTTAGTAAATTTATTTATGCCCGATAAATGAATTTTGCGGCGTCGTCTGTCTTGGTCGAGGCGGCGCGCTCAGCGAGCGTTTACGACGCACTTTAAGTGAAATAAATAAATCGCTACACTACGAGAACATTGCTTGGTACGGCGCTATGTAATTTTTGAGAGAGGCTCGTTCCGTCGGCTTGATGTATAATGTGCCCGCAGCGCCCTAACCAGGGTTTCACGAGGTCCGCTAAATGACGCGGCTGCGACGAGCACTAAGTGGTGCTCTTGTACTACTCTGCTGGACAGGAGACTTGCTGTAATTAATTATAGAACAAAGAATGCGCCGAAGGACAATGTAGCGTATTATTATGAAAGACTTGATGTTAGTCCGTCCTGTATTTATGGATACTACGAATAATGCGCATAGTTGGGTTTTATTTGCTGGTTTTTCTAACAACAGGTTACAAATCAACTAGCATGTAGGTATTAGTTTTAAAATTAATATTTCTCAGTTTATCCCAGGCATTATAAATAATCAGAGAGATTAGACGTACTTTTATCTGAATCAGAAAAACTTTCATTCATATCAATTGAATCAAATTAAAAGCAAATGATCGTTAAACCTAGTCCAGTTGTTAATCTCGTTAAAACATAAAACGTAAAGATGTCGGTGCTCGAGCTGCGAGCCGCGTATATCGATAGTAATTTCACGCGTCGAAGTGTGATTTTTCACGTTTTCTCCCGAGATGCTAACGTGACCCGGAGCGGGCTCCATTTATGATCGGTGCACCGAAATGGCCGACAAATGGCGGTCAAATGAGAGGCTTCGTCCGCCGATGCCGGCCGCTGTTCAATACGACTGGTTGATTTTTAAAAACAGATCCACTGCTCTATCGGATACAACGAAGTACACTACAGAGTATGTTTACACAGATCACCAATGTTTCACAACAAACAAGCAATGGACAAGTTCCGTCAGAGTTTCGATCTCCTTTGTTCTCAGTAGAGGCGGCCCGAGGCACATTTGATTATACGTTGAGCTCTGGCTAATCGCGCTCGACGGGCGAACACCTCGAGATCAAACACGAGGCGCGCCGCCAGATATTTTTGTTTCTATTAAACAACACCCGACGTAATAATGTTTAACAATCGTGCAGCGATAATTTGAACAACAGAGACTGTGGAGACGCTTTAACTGTTTTAAATTTTGATAAAAATATTTATAATGTCGATGACGTGATTACATTTTGTATAGATATTTAGTATTTGATGAATTATGGCTGAATTCAACGTTTGCTTCCTATTTGTGATATAAAGTTTGTTGTGTAAAGTTTATCTACCTAATAAAATAAATACATACGCAGTCGGATGAATAGCAGAATTAAAAATAAGATAAAACTTAGAAAATGTTATGTTCAGTTCATTAAAATTAACCAAATTCTACAGACTTTATTTGGGTCTTTGAATAATAGTAAAAACACCATTAATAATTCCTACAATGTTAAACAAACATCTTGTTTCAAAGGTTCTATAGACAACCGACGTAATTGCCTAGTCATACTCTAGATACCTACACACTCTTAATTCTAAACAACATAATCCTATTAACTTGAACAGCGACTCCACCTCACTTCCTATTCCAATTGAACAGATAAGTGGTCATCTCAGAGGATCTGGGATTGTTATTAAATATTTGTGTTGTGGTGCAATTAGTGGCGGCTCGGCGGCTAATTTATCCACTGCTTCGTAGGACTAACTCTACTTATATCTGACGGATAACAAGCGAATCTACTGGCACTTGATGACATACTAGCACTCTAGAAAACTGAGGACATAAATAGTTTTTATTGTAATTACAGCTGCTCATTCTAACTGCTTTCTAAACCTACTACGGCGTAGGCGCGTTGCTACGCCGTAGCTGAGGGCTACGAAATGTTTTGGTTAAATTTTCGTAGATTTAAATGATGATGAATGTAAATGATCTCGAATTGGTAAAACTTTAATCTTAAAATCTGTTAGCAACTATACCTTCCTACATTATTTTTGGTTAGTGGTAAACCACTTAACACGGGTTTTGAATTGAGAATTCGAGTTACTTGTCAAACTCTGATTTATCATGTGAACTTGACATAACTTTGCATTGACAAGTTATTAATTTAAAATTATCCATTCAGAAACCGGGAGTTAGTGTGTGATACGTTATGAAGGTTTGTTGCGACGTAAACACATTGCATAGCTTGCTATTACGACGCAATGGACCTCATTTTACTGTACAATGCACAAACAATGCATTCCAGGTGCAGATTACAGTTACCTTGCGGTTAAATACAGTATATATCGGTATTGACTCTTCCTTTATAATAATATTTATCGCTTACTAGCTTTAGTCAGCGGCTTTTATCAAGCGAATGTCGAAAATTATCCCACAGAAACTGGAATACCTAATTTTAATCCTGGTAGTACCCAGCATTAAATTGAGGTATTCTTTGTGCTAAAGTTTATAAAAAAATAAAAGTCGTTTACACCTGTCTACCAATATATTCCAATTATTTAAATCGATACGACATAATGTACAGGCAGTGTCGCTAACACGATCAAAACAAACGTATCGCAGTAAGGGGCGTCCTTGACACATTCACTTGCATGAGTTACAAACCTTTTGCTCAAAACCATGTTCAGTCGTATTTCTTTAGGTAGGTACTTACTAGTATAATGGAACTCATATACCAAATTAAAACCTTTATTTGACAATTATTTTCAAAAACGCGTGCACCGATCTAAACGAATAAAATGGTTCTACGCCTATACCTTTCATTTGAAACCAAAAATATTAAAATATCTCTATAAACAAAAATCATGTTTTCAAGTAACGTAATTATACTTTTCGGTACAAGTCGGATCAATTACTTTTATTTTTTTAGAGTTCCGTACCCAAAGGGTAAAAACGGGACCCTATTACTAAGACTTTGCGGTCCGTCTGTCTGTCTGTCTGTCACCAGGCTGTATCTCATGAACTGTGATAGCTAAACACATTAAATTTTAACCGATGATGTATTTCTATTGCCGCTATAACAACAAATATTAAAAACAGAATAAAATAAATATTTAAGTGGGGCTCCCATACAACAAACGTGATTTTTGCGATAATGGTACGGAACCCTTCGTGCGCGAGTCCGACTCGCACTTGGCCGGTTTTTATTATCTGGCGGAGACTTTAATTCAGGTCTACCTGTGTATCAAAAATCATCCAAATCCATGCAGCCGTTGATGCACGATTGATTAACTAAACATACAGACTTTCACGTTATAATATAAGTAGGATTTATTTACACCAATACCTCATTATTTAAAATTGCTCATTATTCTTCGAAAAGTTATGTTATATAATGTGTGTGCACATTAAATATTGCAAATAAATTATGGTGGTCGGTATACCCTGGAACAACCTCAGGGTACAATCGTCTGTCACGAAATGACAAGTGACATCGACGATGAAAATTGAAAAATAATTGACTGTTGAAAGTTAATTTTGGTTTCAGTTCAATTATTATTTTGCTTATGTAACATTTATTCGAAAAGGTTTTTGCTAACTTTTATCAGAAGACGGCCGCGACTTACAAGTTGTAGGTCGTGGGTTCGAACCTAGGCAGGCGCTTTACTTTGTGTAAATTATTTCATCACCACTGCTCTCAAAATGGGGAAGGAAAACATCGTGAGGATACTGGCATGTCCTAGAACCAGAAATTCGAAGATATGTGGCATCCACCAACCCGTACTAGGCCCGCGTGGTGGATTACGGCCCATTCCCTCTCACAGAGAGAAGGCTCGTCCCAGCAGTGGGAACATTAAAAAGCTGATGATGATGATCAGAAAACAACGTAATAATTCAAGTTAGCTATCATCGCCCCTATTTTGGAGTCGTTTAAAACTGTAGAGACATTAGACTTGTTTTTGACAAATTGAATCTCAGATTACAATGCGAACGTTATTTTTCTTTTAGTTTTGGTAGGTTCCTCCAATTAACATGATTATCATTTATAGCCAAAGTACATCTCATGGCGATTTCAATAAGCCCAAACACGACTACGATACATTGTTTTATTTTAGAGTTCCAGTGCCTACCTTCCGGATTCATCATCAGATTAGTTTGACGGTGGCATTTTCATCAGGATCATTTATTTATAAGTATTTGCTTCATTATAGTCGGTTAACTATTCGAGATATCTTATGCCCGTGACATACTTAGCATTTAGGAGTTCCAGTGGCCATCTGTGGTCTTCTTCATCAGTTCCACTTCACAAAATAATACTTTCTGAGTGCAAATTATTGCATTGTTGATGAAAATACCAAAATCGCTATATATGTTTGCCTATAATATTTGAGGAGTTAACTCGATTTCTCTAGGATTCCATCATCAGATCCTGACCTGATGACTATGGAACCAACTAGGAAGTATACCCTTTCAAACAAAGGAAGAATTGTTGAAATCGGTTACTCAATTTCCCCGATTACTCAAAGACCGGTGTGACCTGTAATGTAACACATGTATACTTATATAAATAAAAAAAATAAAAATAAAAAAGATGCCGACGAATTGAGAACCTTCTTTTTTTGAAGTCGGTTAAAAATGATTCTACCGCGCATTCGGAAAGTAGATTTTTAGAAGAACGCACAAGAAACTCCATATATTACAAAATAATATAATACACAACACAAAACAATTGTCCCTAACCGATGGTTAACCAACGCATTAACTTAATATGTTCAGCGATAGCTAATTATAATTGCTCATCGATGAAGGAAAACGTGCATGAACAAAGCTACCATAAACATGTGAAGGGTCATCGACAATGAGCATATAATCACTCTGTCTGAGACCTCCTTCCTCGGCTATCAATTGATTCACCGTAGCGTTCTATTCTATGATCAATCGCTGACAGCTAATAGGAATCAATTGACAGTTGACGTTTATGGCATATCATAGAGTCATAGACAAACGAGTTGTTTCTTCTAGGCAATGGGCAGGCATTGGTATTTGAAGAATTTGAATCTTTGATCTATGATGAAGGTAATGGCTACCGGTATTAATATTCTGTATGATTATCGTTTACGAATGAAATTCAATGAAATCAATTGAATTCGAAAGAGTTATTAAAGTTGCATGGAATGGTTGGATCACGCAAGCTTCAGAACTCTTTTGTGTTGGATGCATATTTTATTACTATAAAATTTCAATTCAACAGGGTCAAAAAAGCTAGCGTATTACGCGCGTCTCCTTTTTTATGGTTTGATTAAATAAAAAAAAACCTAATTGCTGATATGCTCAGATAAAAATTGTAATTTGAACACTTGTTACCGTTCACTTAAACTGCCATTTAATTTCGTCTTGGAATTTGCCCGCAAATCACTTTGATATCGAAAAAGATGCCGTGCACTGTTATTTATGGGTCGCTTACCCAATTTCAAGTCATACTCGATTAGCACATCAATATTTCATACGTTAATTTTTTCTTGTTAAGCACCGCAAAGTTCCTCATATTATTCCTGGACATGATTACATTAAATGACTCAGCGAAGACAGGCAATTGTATGTAAACCTTTTCCTCAAACACCGAATGTTTATTAAATACCCTTCACATTAAGCATCATTAAAGTGTTGCAAAAAGAAAAAGGTTAAACATTTCGCGCGTATATTAAGTGGTTGGGATCGAACTCGGTGCGATCCATATATCTCTCGCAAACCGTAGCATTGTGTTACATAAATACAAGCGCTAAACGCCGGCTTATTGTCTATTAAGAATTACTTTTGTGGCGCAGAGCGCGGGCGGCGGGCGGCGCGCACAATGGGCCGGCGCAGCACAAAGCGTCGGCGATGGTTATCGTTCCGCGGGTACATTAATACGCAACGAACACGCCCCGATCACGAAATACTAGATCCGTTTGTGTTATGATACGTATTTGTGTCTGTTACTTGCTCTTTATTTTCACGCCGTGTTAATATATCTTAATACGACCTTTGAGGCGACTTCGCAGCCCCGCGCTGTAAACGAGACATTGTTTTCAGTGCGAATTGTTAGCTGTAATCATAAGGTATTTGTACCAGTAAATGCTATTGATATTAGGCGTGTTTTTATAGAGGAGTAAGAATAGTCTAGACATAAACAAAGCCACGATGCTCAAGCAATAATCATTTATTCTTGCATAATCTCTCCCGAGAGAGATACGGTCGCACGTACCCGTTTGTCAATTATTTGGATTAGCAACAATCGGAAATTGAGCGTATAACTAATACCGTAGAGACCGTATCATTGCTAAAGAATCATTACGTTGGTAGTCATTGTTATGTCCATAGCGAAACATGAAATAGTCATCCATATCTCTTGCTGAATAGCAGGCGATGTCTCTGAGACCTTTTCCAATATCAAAACGGGCAAAATGTTTCAAAGCTTTTTGGGATAAATTCAGGACTTTTTTATTTTAGGAGGAGATGCTGCGAAAAAGCTATGGATGATTTGTGTGAAAGATATATATGTCTAGATAGGGGTGACTATTCAGAAGACTGCAATAGTGATAGTTTTTTGTCCGTCAGGTAGATTAATAAAAAATATTGGACACGTATTTTTTCTTTCGACACGTAAACATAAAGTGACGACGATACAATGTGTTGAAATATCGTGTGACGTCACGTCGTTTATACCTACACTTTATACTGACATAGTGACGTCAAAGCGCATCCAAGTTGAAAGAGATCAGAACCGGGGCTCCCTTCTGATCTCTTTCAACTTTGATGCGCTTTATCTCTGTCAATATTTATTGATTTGGTAAAGCAAAAAATGTGTTTTTAATATTAGGTATTTGAAAATCTCACTGACGGACTAAATAGAATTATATTTTTCTACCCAGGAAACATTACACCGTATTAGAGACTACAGAAGACATGTTGTAACTAATAAATGATGAAGGACAAGAGAATGATGAAGTGGTTCTGCTACCTATTCCATTTCTTCTGTTCTTTGCGTCATAATGGAGTTTTATGTTCTATGGAGTTTCTTCGCCGTTGTTCTCCATATCAAACAACCTTTCCAATGATAACTGTAAACTGTAAATTTTGACCTTAATTAAATAATAGATTGAAATAAATCGTCATTCATTGTAGTCCTCTAACTGAATAGGTATAACTGAATTTTAAGTATTAAATCTTATTCGTTACAAAGATTTAGTTGTAGACGATTAAATTATGTTTACTTGGGACAAACGGTCCAGTTGGGTAGGTCCAACTTCGAGAAAGAGGTCAACCGTCGAATCTGACTCGGCTGGGTGGCGTTCGGGAAGTTGCGTGGTATCTTCTCGTCCAATTTACCGCATTGTCTCAAGACAAAAGTCTATGACCAGTGTGTGTTGCCAGTGATCACCTACCGGGACCGAGACGTGGTCGCTCACAATGGACCTTATCAGAAAGCTTAAAGTCACCCAAAGGGCAATGGAGAGGGCTATGCTCGGAATTTCCTTGCGTGATCACGTCAGAAATGATGATATCCGCAGGAGAACCAAAGTTACCGACATAGCCCGAAGAATTGCCAAACTTAAGTGTGTAGTGCACATTGCTCGCAGAACGGATGGTCGATGGGGCCGAAAAATTCTGGAATGGCGACCGCGAACCGGAAGACGATGCGTTGGAAGACCTCCCACTAGGTGGACCGATGACCTGGTTGAGGTTGCGGGAAGGCGCTGGATGCAAGACGCACGGGATCGGTCAATGTGGCGACGCCTGGGGGAGGCCTATGTCCAGCAGTGGACGTCTTTCGGCTGAAATGATGATGATGATGATGACAAAGATTTAAAGTTCTTACCTAATACTTTATTCGAGAGATTGTTCTGTCATACGATGGCGGCGGCGGCGTCTCCACTTTATGTCGATACAAATTTTATTGTTTCACATTACACCGTTATTACTTTGTTAATTTATAGAGAAACAGTTAAATGTCGATACATTTGCCGAAAGGTTGACAAATATTCAGGATTCCTCGAAACAAATTAAAGAATATAATTCTGGTTTTCTTCCCGTATTCAAAAAAAATCAGATAGTTATTTATATAGTAAGACTAACCTCCATTATATTCAAAGTTAAATTTATTTTCATAACATTTGTTGGAAATGATAAATCCTCATCATAATTATAAAGCTCGGGAGATATGATTAGGCTGTGCCATAAAACATAGTTCTATAAGAAGCAACAAAAACAAATTAGCCGTGCTCTAATTTCGGCCTCCTCTAAACGCGTTCATTCAACCTAAATCACAAAAGGTTTTATTATATAATTGGTGCGTTTTACAACAAAACTCAATGAGCGCGCACGACACAATGTTCCCAGAATTAACTACAATAAATTTGTAAACGATACCACAAAACTTCTGTGTGAAGAAAAAAATGCTGGTTGGAAACTGCCCGCGTCTTGACCATCGGCACTTACCCATTCATTGCGTTTTTTTACCCTCAACTGGTTCATTCTTCTGAACTAACCAGCAATGGATACTCTCACAGTAAAAGAACCGCCGAAAGCGGGGAATCATAAATGGTTTCACACACCTGTGCATCGACCGGCAGTTTATGAGTTTATTGCATTACACCTCCCGGCTTAGGATAGATCCCCGCTGGTAATTGCTCCATGAAAGCCCCATAAAAGAACGGTTTATTAGTCAAAAACATTGGTCGCATAATTATTAGATACAAATAGTTCAATTATCTTGAGTGTCCCTATTATAACATATTTAACACGTAAGAGTTACGCTATCATCAAGATTGGAATTAGTTGCGTCAACTCGTCCCGAATTAAACATACGCGTTTGACTTTTTTGTCGCTCGGTGTGTTTACCTACCTGCTTACTCAAAAGGTTTTTTGTTGCTTTATTACCTTTACAAACCGAAAATCCTATTATTTGAATGAAACCCAAAGCAAATAGAAGAAAAAGCGCTTTTCAATGTGGCCACACCGAGGCGTCGCTGACAATGGCAACAATGCGGGCGCGGCTTGAGCCGGCGTAATCTGTTGCTCATTAATAAGGGCTCTTCACACGTTCAGTGTTAACATGACAAATGCAGCGGCCTCACAAAGCCGAGGCGCCCCGCTACGCGCTCCATTATCATTTACACCTTACCACACAGATCGGCACAGCCTTACCATTGCTCCCTAAGGACTTAGTTATACTGTACATTAGGTATGGTAAAATCGGATTATGAAGAGCGTATAAGTTTGCTCTACAGCTTACCAACTAACAGTTGAACACATTATCGATAGTAGTAGTAGTAATCAATCTTGACAGAGCTATATTTTTAAATGCAATAACGTAGCTTAAGATTAATAATATTTACAAAATTACACGTTTGTTTTAAATTCATTATGAAACGTTGTTTTTCCTTTATAAAGCTATCATTTGCAAGTTTTTTAATCCTTATTTTGTTAAGTAAAATAACTGTCACGATAACATTTTAAACGCATAAGTATTGAGTACGCGAGCTTGCCCGGCCGGGTGACCGGCGACCGGACAACCGGCCAGCCGGGCAACCGGGTAGCCGGGCCAGGCACACGCGAGTGTCCGCTCGATGTATGTAAAGACAACTCTAGTATGTCGTGTCGAGCCCTCGCCTGTCTGTCCCGAAGCTAACTGCAATTATTGCAAGTAGAAAATTAAATTAACACACACGCACATCGTGTAACTCGGGGGAGGGCAAACGTCCAGGTAAACATGACCTCCAAACAGCATCACAGAGCCCCCTCCATCGGGTCTTGTCTCCACCTGCTAAGGGGGCGAGGCAGCTCGCGCTACAGTGGTTGACTGGTCAGCCATTTTGCTTCGTTCACTAATTGTAGGCCCTTAGTAGTCATTTCATCGCTCACTACGAGGGACGTCTTTGTGCTCATTATAGTACACTGCGGTTTGTATTTTTCGAATTAGCACTTCCATGGCTTCCGTTGTTTTCTGTGCTTCATTGTTATACATAATTATTGGGTGTAATAGAACACATATGGGATGAATACAACGATCGCTCGGTCAGTAGAAGCTTTTATGTTTGAGCAGGTCTAAAGTAGCAGTAATTACATTGCAACAGCATTGTCTACTGCATGTTTGTCGGTTGGTGGCTCCTTACAAACTGTAGAAGTTCTGAATTAAACGCAGCACCAAACTTATTTCTAAATGCTACTTACATCCTTATTTCCTGAAAATAGAATAAACGAGTAATCAAGATTTCAAACTGAAAACTCGTGCAGATTTTCTTCAGGGGGTGGAACTATAGTGACTCAATACCTCAGGTTATCATATTAGTGCTGGCTTCAATTATACAATATCCTATAACTTTTCCAATTGCAAGAGCCTTAAAGCTCTCACACGCATCAAAATCGTATCCTTCTCAGTCAGGAATGTATAACAAAAAGGTCCATGCCTACCCATTTGTTCTACTTCGCTTTACTAATTCAATTAACAATGGCGGATTGAAATTATTTCAAAATGTAACATTTAACGCAGCATGTCAACACATTACACACTTCCATTTGTAATTAAACAAAAAAATCATAGTGTCGACTCAAATTGAGCGTGGCAAGTTTTTAATTCAGCCGAGAATCTCGAATATATTTTTTAATCGGGACCATGCTTGATTGGAACCAATCAAATGATGTAATTTATAACTTGTGTTTATTTCGGAGCCTGTCCAGTGTCCGAGGAGTGTTTTACGCTGACCTTGACCTCGTGTGGGATGCTGAGCAGGTCGGTAAGTTTAATCCTTCGTGACGAATCGTTCTTTAGTCACGCTGTATACTGATTGGATACCTAATGAAAAGCACGACGAATGGAATGCAGTGAATAGACCAGTGGTATCGGGGCTGCCAGTGGTATGGTGGTTTCCACGGGAATGTGGGCTACGTTTCCAAAATTAAGCAAATCAAATCCTTTTTAATTGGTTTCCCTTTCTCACTTTCTCGTTGATTTGCATCTGCGTCAACTGGTTTAAAAACTGTACCAGATTTTATTTTATGATTCCAGAACATAATGTGGATTCTTAAAGTTTTAAAAAGCTTCTCCCGGTCAGTAGGTCAAAAGTAAAAGAATTTTCAGAAATATCTAAGAATTGGTCAAGTTTATTTCCTCATCTAAGTTCAACATCAAAAACACTTTCTTTTACAATTCAACAGCTCTACATTATCTATTCTTTGAAACTGTTCGTTTCGAAATAGTATTAATAATTTCTGTTACAAGTAAAAAAGACCGCGGTACTAATTATTTGGTAAAAAATTGCACTAATTACGCATTTCATAATAAAACTGCGAACTACCCACCCACCAGTAATCATATAGGAATGCATATCAAGTGCTCATTATGTGCGCTCATTACTTCGTTCTACTTGCCTTATTACTCCAATTAGGCTGAAACATTCATCTGTCATCAATTATCGGGCCATTAACCTTGATTAGTTGCAAGTTCTACAAATCAATAGCCAATAACTCAGTTGTAGGACAGTCAGCTACACGCTGATACCTTGAGAATATTAATTAGTGTGATATCAATCTATGGTGAATGTGCTCCCGGATGTAGACTCGCTATCAAAATAAAAATTAGACTGTTGAATAATTATAACACCTTATACGTCCGTCTGTAGACGAGGTTTTATTGCTCAGTTTACGTCAGATTAATCCGAAACAATCCAATATAAAATAACGATCTTTAAATATTGTATGATTCAAGGTGAATTCTCTTCTGTTAATATAACAGATAGATCATGGTACAATCGGAGGCCATTTGTCAGGTTGTCAATCATCGAGCAGGTTGTCCGCCGCGCTTGCGCCAGCCGGGGCTAAGCAGCGTTTGTATTACAAAGGAAACAAACACTGTGTATATAAATAATGATAAAAAACGCTGAAGGTTGTTGATTAACCCGATAATATCGCAAGATTGCGGGCGGCGAGATTGTTTTATACTTAATCAGCTGTTGCGGTGTCAGGAAAGCCATAAAGCGGCGAATTGGCCGAGATGCGAGCGAAATGTGATAGAATTAATTCTCAAATTGCAGGTTCGCCGCTCTCAAAGCCGAGCCTGTTTTTTATTATTATTTGAGCTCGACCGTACTCTGTTATTTGGGCATCAATTTGAGGCGTATTGCACCTGCTAACCTCTTTAAATATTTATTATTGTGCGGACACACCGTCCACGAATTTGTGTAGATAATTTGAAAACTATTTTCGGTGTTGGGAAACGTTCGACTAAGTTTTTCAATTATGTACGAATAATATAACAGTTGTTTGTAAGTTGGTTGTGTTTATTATACAAGTTTGTAGTAGGGGATTATGAAAAGTGTACAATACAACGTAATAGTGGTAGTTTTATAACTTTACTGGATAACCTCTCCCTCCTATTGCGTACTCCCACAAAAACACCGAGCAGTTTGATATAACGTACCTATGTAACTTATTTCAATTGGCATAATAATATCATTAGTGTGGCTTGCACTGTGCCAGTGTGCCCGCCCATACGTTTTGTATCGTTTTGGCTGTTCCCTACATCCGGTCGCGTTTTGTACAATTTGGGGGAACGCGAGTAAGGGGCAGGCCACATGGAAACGTTGCTGTAATTGATGTTTTATTTTAAATACGTCTGTCAATCATATTCGTTAAATGATGATGCCCTTTCAGTGTGATTTAATCAAATGAGAAACGATTAGTATAGAAGTGTGTTCGTTGCGTTTAAAATAAAATGTAACACGACAAGAATGCAAGCATGTACGTTTACAGAAATAATTGAATCAGAACAACGATTAACTTTATTTAAACGAAAAGATTTTAACCAAAAATTCTTCATACATTTTTGAAAACGTGATACTTTTAACATGCATGTAATGTTTATAACAATACATTGGGTCTATCGAATCGTTGATTGCAGAGGACGCGGGTCGCGGGTGGCGCGCACGCGAACCCAACGATCGAGATTCGATTACCGACGAAGACGATTGACCAAAATCAACCGGAACAGTGCCGTGGATATCCACCGATAGTTCCGATCAAGCACGCGTTCTCGATTACCAAACAAATCGATTCGAGAGGCACACCGAGTGCGCACACACACCATTACCGACACCCGTGCCGCACATTCCACTATTAAATAGAACGTTTTTGTTTAAATCCGAATCGAATCGGAAATTTGAATACTGTTGTTATTCGTCGGCTCGTCTTATTCACGGCCTTTATTGTGCGCTATCATGCGACGGGAGTGCCGAATGTGTTTATTGATTCACGGTACGTCTGCCGAGTTTTCTGAATTTCACACTATACTTTACAATTGTGATGGAGGTTTTCTTAATTGCCTATCAACATACTAGGAGATTATTCCGTGTCTAATAACGACAATGTGTAACATTGTGTTGGAGCGTTGCTAGGGTATATTGTTCTATTTCCGTGTACAAAGAAATCGTTTTATTATTATTTTACAGATATATTTTATAACCGTAACTTAAAAGTGTAACAGAAGACATTAATAACAAAACATTGCACACAGTCTACCCTTGCAGTACTGCTGACAAACGATGTACGTATTCTGTTATTGTTGTGCTCAAATCGCTTTTTTCCAAAATGCGAGTCTTGCTTCACGGCGCGTTACAAAATCATAAAGTAAAATGAAATAATGTTTGTTGTGACAGCGCTTCCCGCATGACAAAACGGGCCCATTTATTTCATATAACAATGTAGTAAATATAAGTTTAATGACCGTGCACACAGTAGAAATTACCCTTGAAGATACATGCGGCGTCTGTGTCGACTAGTCCTATAGCTTATGTCGGCATGTCTCATGTGTTTATTGTCATTATGTTTGATATACCATTTCCTCGATACAATCGTAATTGCGTATCAGTTACTAATGTAAAATACTGCGAGGATAACAGAAGCTGCAATGCTTTAAAGTTTGAAACAAAAGTGGTAAATTTTGAGACTGCTACGAAGCTACGAAGTTCGTATCATTGCTACGGTTTGACGTTTCTTCTTATCGCTAATTTTAGTTTCCACTTCTATATTCTTAGCATATCTTTAGCCACGTAGCAAAACAACTCAAGTACAAATATCAAAACCAAATACAACAAAACCGCAAGACGTTACCCGCATGGCGGTGCTCGCGTCGAGAAATTTGTCACGCTGTGAAATACGGAGCGCAGAACGGAACGGAATTGAATTTATTTTGCCCCGATGCGGTATAACGATCTAATAAATCGGGAGGATGCGGCCGTAAGTCAGGGTTCACCGCAGCGAGCGCCGTAACTCAAGCGCAATGTGCCGCGAAATCAATAGAGCTGACAATACGAGCCGCGGAAAAACTGCCACCCGGTGTTATTTGTAGGCGCATTCAAGTCTTTTATGGAGCTGTCAAATCTATGTAATCGAACTGAATTTAAAGCGAACAGGAGCCCATATTGTTTCCATTTTATATAGTCCATCTATGGGCTGCTCCAAAAATACATTTCAACAGACATAAAAGCCGTAACAGTACTTACTAAACAGTAGTCTTAATCTATAGAGCAATTATTAAACATCAATACGTAACTACAGGGGTATTTTGACATGGACCAGTGTAAATTTCAGATAGATTACAAGGTGTCAATACTGAAAGGCATTCGTACTCGTACTGCGAATCGAATAAACTTAATGGAAACACGGCGTGCAATCAAACGGCAAGAACAAGCATAAATTTATTAACGATGCTGAAATATCACCACATAAATCGCTATCTTGCCTGTCAGTTTATCGACAATTATTCTTAATTGGATTATGAAAGCGGTGTGCGCTGTCGTCGTGGGCCTGGAGAGCGAGCGGCGAGCGGCGAGCGGCGAGCGGCGAGCGGCGAGCGGGCGCAGCGAGAATCAAGCGGTGAAAGCACAAAAACGCGAATTTGTCCATCTGTGCCTATAAAAACAAGCTTTGGGATGTAAGTAAAATACGAAAACATTTAGATCTACATACTACTATTGTGATTAATATTTTATTTGACTATTACTTTATATTCAAATTAATTCACGTTACCTTTTGGTGTGTGCAAATAAACGTTTTTCGTTCTTTCTTTAAGACAACATAAATAACCTGATTAACTCAATATTTAAGCCATACAAGAGCGATAAGTTACTTCATGTTATCACAGTCCAGTTATCGGCTGTTACAGGTAATCCTCACATAAACACATTAAACACGCTTATCTTGACCCTCGATCAGCTTGTCGCTGGTCGCTCGTGTCACGCGCGGGTCTCGCAGGCGCCGCTCTGATCTTACGGAGACACGCCGGGCGCGTCCCATTGGTGGAGGAGAAAGGGGCGGCCCACCGCGCGCGCGACCGCCTCGTAGACACTCTGAGATGTCTAACACTGAATAATGAGGGACAGAAGACCCAAAACTGAAACAATGAAAATGTTAGAACTGTCAACATAACTATCACATAGACAAAAAAAAGTGTAAGCCGTGCAAGTAACATTCAACTTATAATTTCCAAACAACAATAAATTTCCTGTACAAAAAGTGATAGTATAATGAAAAATAAAAGGTTGATACTGTAGCGACCGAATTCGCAAAAGATAAAATGAGGGTTGTAATTTCCCATTTAGGGTTTTGGAAACGCAAAATGTGCCATTAAAAGAAAGTACCTATTTCAGCGGTAAGATTAATTTAGAGATTTTCTGAATTAATTTTATTTCCGAGTTTTTTTTATACAAGCTTTTTAACTTACCGTGCATTGTCATCCAAACCAAGCGTGTGTGCAAAATTGCATCTTAATCTACTGAGCTGGGCAAATACATGATTAGCTTTTATTTAAATAAAACAAAAAACCTTTAAAACAAAGTTTTTACCGTGCATTGTCAGCAAAACCAAACGTGTAAGCAAAATTTCAGCTCAATTGGTTGGGGATAACGGTTTTAAAATTCAAATGCAAAATTTTCAAACAACAAGGCAAGTTAAATAAAAGCTTGTAAAAAAATATTCCGATAAATTTAGAACCGCCTCCTTTTTTTGAACTCTGTTAAAAATACAAATTACAAAATGCTATCACGCATGTATTTAAAATACGAAATATTAAATAGTAGTAGTAAGTTGTGTATTTCAACATACACACTAAACAAAAGAGCTATTCTATTCTATTTTATTCAAATACAAAATAGAATATTTTAACTACTTTTATTTAAAATACAAATTACAAAATACAGTAGATCATCCATCGTGACATTCGTACATTGGAAATTAGTAGTTAGTTTCTGATTCCTAACCTAAGTAGTATATTATCTCCATTCTCCCGTTCCTATCCAAAGTGCTCGAAGCTTGCGTTCACAAGCAGTTTTCGGCATTTATTCACCGAAACAATCTTATAAGTTCACTCCAGTCTGGATTCAGACCTGGCCACAGTACTACCACCGCACTCCTTAAAGTGACCGGTGACGTTAGAGAAGCAATGGAGGATACTAAGGTCACTGTGCTAGTATTAATTGATTTCTCCAATGCCTTTAACGCTGTCAGTCATGATATACTCCTATCGATCCTCTCCCATCTTATGGTTTCTTCCGAGGCGCTGTAATGGTTCTCCTCTTATCTTCGGGGACGTCAGCAGTCGGTTCGTGTCGATGAGACTTCGTCGAATTGGCGTAACCTGGATGCTGGTGTTCCACAGGGCGGTATTCTATCTCCATTATTATTTTCCATCTTCATTAATTATATAACTCACTGTCTTCGGTGTTCGTATCATCTTTATGCCGACGATCTCCAACTATATACAGCGGCGCGGATCGAAGATTTATCTGACGCCATAGGAGATGTAAACCGGGACTTGAATGCTATCAGGGATTGGTCTGACAGATTTGGGGTGTCCGTAAACCCGACAAAATGTCAGGCCATTATTATTGGAAGCCCGCGCATGATGGGTAGAGTGGCGGTTGGCTCTATTCCCCCGATTATTTTCAATGGTGCCGTCATTCCCATTAGCTCTAGTGTGAAAGATCTCGGTTTGCATCTTGACTCGACACTTAGCTGGCAAAGTCAGGTGTCCAGTGTCAGTCAGAGAGCCAGCGGTACTTTGCGATCCTTGTATCGTTTGAGGAGGTTTTTGCCAGCCAAAACGAAAACTATGCTTGTGCAGACTTTAATTTTCCCAGTGGTTGACTATGGTGACGTGTGCTGCTTTGACTTGAACGCGGTCTTACTTGATAAGCTAGATAGGGTCTTGAACAACTGTATTAGATTCATATTTAACCTCAGAAAGTATGACCATGTGTCGAACTACAGATCTGAGCTAAAATGGTTGCCGATTCGCCAGAGGAGAAGTTTACGCGCTTTGACCACGCTTTTCACCCTACTCAATTCATCCACCCCTCCTTCCTATCTTTTATCTAAATTCCAATATCTATGTTCTTCACATGCTCGGCATCTGCGTTCTTCCAATAATCTCCTCTTGCTTTGTCCTTCTCATACTACTGATTTTGTTCACTCTTCCTTCAATATTCAGTCCATTCTTCTCTGGAACGCGCTTCCTCTCGAGATCAGGACGGCTACAAGTCGGTTTGCATTCAAGCGGAAATTGCGGATTTATTTTCAGCGCATCTAAGAAGAGTCGTCTCACTTTCTTCTTTCCTGTTACTTCATAAATATATATTTTATATAAGTACATATTATATTCAATATATATGTACGTGTATTTTATATATTTTAGTATGTTAATAACAACTTTTTCTTTTTAAATTGATTAAACAATGCACCTGCCTTGTTATCTCTTCACCACCCTTGGTTGACTGGTAGAGAATGCCTAAGGCATTAAGTCCGCCTTTGTACCTTTTTGTGCATGAAGTCTAAATAAATAAATAAATAAATATATTGTATATGGATCTATTATGCAAAATTTCATGATTCTATCCATTGGTTCAAGCAGGTGTGTTGTGCTGTCAGTCATCATCATCTTCCTGCCCTTATCCCATGTTACTTGGGGTCGGCGCAACACGTTTTCTTCTTCCATACCATCCTGTCCCCCGTCACACCATCACTGACGCCCTTTTCTTTCATATCACTCCTCACACAGTCCAGTAACATGCGTTTCATCCCTCCTCATCACATGACCCTACCAGGACAAACGGTTTCCTTTCAACTTTTCTGTCACTGGCGCCACTTACAAACTTACTCTAATATACTCATTTCTCACTTTATGCATTCTCGTCACTCCGCACATCCATCTCAACATTCTCATCTCTGCAATGTATGCAATCTCTTTTCATCCATCTTTTTCACAGCCCAACATTCTGATCCATATAGTACGACATCACGGACTTGTAAATTTTTCGAGGGTCGCAAGTTGTTCCAGTGACCTGTCGCCATTTCATCCATCCCGAGTCCTGAGATCCTGTGTTTTACGTCTCGGTCTACCTCACCATCCCCTTGGACAAGCGACACTAGGTACCGGAAGTCGGAGCACATCGGTATGGGTGTTCCAGCAATAGCTATAGGCACGGAACTGGAGAGACCGCCAAAATCACAGAACAGGTATTCAGTTTTAGTTCAAATCAATTTCAAGCCAACACTCTCCAATCTGTGCCACCACACCTCTCTCTGCTCCTAACCTCTAGGCCACTTTCGGCAACCAGCACAATGTCAGTCAGTGAATGAAATTAACTATTTTTTTAAGCAGATATGAATCGACTTCTGTTCCAAGTGTACCTTCTGTCATCAGCCAACTTCTCAACGTCCCTTCTCCTCGGTTATCCTACTTAGTTGTTAATCGTAATTCAATTACAATCTGACTCAGTTAAGAACCTGATTAACTGCTTTACTGTCATCACTGCAAACATTGAAAATCCAGTTAAGTTAATTTGTAGTTCGAAACCGCGTGTAAAGAATCAGCCTTTCATAAAAACTTAACTGTTAATTGAATTAATTGAGAAATAACGGTAAACTTTAATTAACATTGCTTTCATTACTTTATTTACTCTTGGAATTTCAGATTGATTATGGCAACAAAAACAAAAAAGCTACTGTAAAACATTTTGTCAGCACATTCAAATGAGCTTTTTATTCGACTTCAAAAAGCGAAAAGTTTTCCAGAAGACATCGATTTTTTTCTGAATACGAAAAAAATCCTACTTTAATGTTAATAAATCCTATATCCTACTTTTTTAACAGACTTTCAGGCTAAACTATAGTTTTCACTCTACCTCAAATTCTTAACTCAGTTACCAGCCATGATGGGAATCTTTATTCTTTTATAATATATAAAATGAATATTTCAAAACTTATTACTATAAAAGGCTCAATGCGCTTAAAAAAATTCATCCTCATCAAAGTCAATGGGAAACGGGCCCAGAACGCTGGCAGCATTGCCACGTTGAATGGCAATGCTGATTCTCTGGCCGAAGAATAGCTCTGCCCTCTGGTCACGTGAAGAATCGACTAATCGTTTACATAAATCTCGAAACATTCGATGAGCACTCGGACCCCATGGACCTAATGTCACAACCCCAAATGGCTCGAACATCCAATAAGATTAAATAAATAATAATAAATAAATAATAAATAATTTATTTCACCAAAAAGCCTGTCTACAAACATTCATGGTAGTTAAACATATAACAGGCCTTAAACATTAGGTCATTTTTAGATACTCTGACTCCTAAACTAGGTGTATGTTCC
Source organism: Orthosia gothica (assembly GCA_949775005.1). NCBI lineage: Eukaryota > Metazoa > Arthropoda > Insecta > Lepidoptera > Noctuidae > Orthosia > Orthosia gothica. The sequence continues at coordinate 18,047,032 of OX459063.1, read as the reverse complement.
TGTGACTTAGGAGTCAGTAATCCTCCGTAGCAACAAAGCCATAACACGTGTATAAAACAGTCATTTTATCATTTTAAATTAAATAATACAAAAGAGAGAAAACAATTATGAAATCAAAGAATTTAAAACATCATTACAATAATAATTCATATAGTCAGTCATAATAATTTTAATAATTAATAAACTAATAATAATATATAATTTAACAATATGGTTCAGCGTATTCCAAGGTACAAGTATATGTGTGTTTGAGTGTGTGTGTGTGTAAAGTGTGTATCCATAGGTAGGTTTCATTATTTAGATATCACTGTAAGTTACCCAGCAGAAGATCCTCAGTGGAATTAAATGTAAGTGTTTGAAGAAAATCTGTAAGTACTTTCTTACATTGGGATTTAGAGTACGAAAATATCTCTAACTTTTTATTTAGGGAGTTATGTAATTTTACGCTTTTAACATAAAACTGTCGTTCGGCAAAGGCAGTTCTATGGCTTGCTGAAGGAAAAACGTTATGCTTGTGTCTGCCCGCCGGCTCTACAGTAGGACGAGCCGAGTGCTTGCGTAAAGTTGAAAGGAGCACATAAAGTTGCCTGGCTGTGAGTACCTTGCACTCAGCATAGAGCTGCGCAGTGGGATACCGTCGCGGACGAAAGAGCATTACCTTCAGGACGGCTCGCTGCGCCCTCTCTAGGTGGATGAAGACGGTTTTAGAAGCACCTCCCCATACAGGCAAGCAGTATGATAGGACGGACTGACATAAAGCAAGATATACTAATTTGAGGATAACATGGTCAGCAGAATTTCTAAGCTTCTTAAAAACATAAATCAGCTTACGTACTCGAGACGTGACTTTCTCTATTTGCGAGTGCCAATTCAGATGCCGATCCATGATAACTCCCAGGTACCTTACACTAGAAGACTTAGTGAGCAATAGGCAGTCGCAGGGCGTTGGGTGCATACAAGTGTGCGCTTGTAGGGTAAGAGAATTTGGCGGACCCAGATTTGACCTAATGGCAAAGGGTATGTACACCGTTTTCTCGACGTTTAAAGTTAGCAGATTGTCTGCCAGCCAGTTCATAACTTTGGAAAGCGCAGCCTCAGCATTCTTATATGCGTGGGGCCAGTCCGAACCATCTATTACGAGGGCGGTATCATCGGCATACGTAAAAATCCGACAGTTTTCTAGAGGCAGTTTGCATAGTTCATTTATATAAATGAGAAATAGGGTAGGCCCCAGGATGCTACCTTGTGGAACGCCGTACGTAATGGAGAGGTCGTCACTTTCGTGTGAGCCGATTTTAATCCTCTGTGTCCGACCACTAAGGTAGTCCGCAAAGATTTTCAAGGGCTGACCACGGATACCAATGTTTTCCATTTTTTTTAACAAAGCTGGGGCAGAGACTGTATCAAATGCTTTTGACAGGTCAAGGAAAATTCCCAAGCACTTGTATTTTCTGTCAAGCGACCTAGCCACGTGATCAGATAAAGGCATAACTGCGTCCTCAGTACTTACTCCATTTTTGAATCCGTATTGGTTATCAGCTAGGATATTGTTTGCACTGAGAAAACTGGTCAGACTTTTGTTTAGTACGCGTTCCAAGATCTTTGACATAGCTGTTAAAATTGAAATTGGACGGTAGTTATTCACATCATCTCTGCGCCCAGACTTAAAAATGGGGTGAACCACCGCTTTTTTAAAAGCCTTTGGGAAGACACCAGCACCAATCGACATATTACAGACATGTGTGATAATCGGAACCAAAACACACCGCGTGGCTTTTATTATTTTAGACGGTATACAGTCCACGCCAGTCGCACAATCAGACCTTAGACCCAAAATAATGGAATCAACATCTTCTTCAGTTACCTCAAGGAGAACCATTGAGCTACACGAACTAGAGTTAGCCATAAATTTGGGCTTCGTGGGGGGTGGTATAATTTTGGAAGCCAAATTACTGCCGACATTCACAAAAAAATTATTGACGCGATTTAAGGAGGATTTTGGGGAATCTGATAATTGTCAAAGGTCATAAGAGGGTAGACCACTACTCTGCAGGTCTGAGACGCTCTTAATGACATCCCAGGTAGCCTTAATATTATTTTTTGCCTTGTTGAATTGCTCTTTTTCATACGAGCATTTTAGTTTTCTCAAGAGTGAATTACAAAAATTTCGGTATCGGATGTACGTGATTTTTAATAATTGATTGTCTACGGACTTTCTGAGTTTGGCATGCATGCGGTCGCGGTGACGCATACAGCGCAGTAGACCCGGCGTAATCCAAGGCTTGAGGGTACGTTTACTCCTAGGGACAGTAAATTGGTTCGTGTGCTTTAGTACAATGGACGAAAGATTGTCAATTAATGTATCTGCGGCTTCATCAGGATCCCTGATTGCCAGCACGGGGGACCAGTCATGGCTTTTGATATTCTCAATGGCGGAGTCGTAGTCAATTTTTAACCGAGTGCGTGTTACAATCATGTGGGCATGCCCGCTTTGAAGAAACAATAGGAGCGGTTCGTGATCTGTAATGGACGATTCGATAACAAATGATGTGGCGGATTTGTTTGTTTTTAGTAAAATATGATCCAAACAGTTTGTGAGCCGTGTTGGAAACAAATGAGCAGGGAGAAGTCCGTTTGAAGCAGCACAAGTTAGATACTCATCGGAATGACTGTCATTATTATCAGTTTTAATATCAATATTGATGTCACCGATGAGAACCACGGTAGGAGAAGATATTTTGAGTACTTTATCGAAACTATCAATGAAATTATTTATATTCTTAAAGGAAGGGGACCGGTAAATAGCCACTATTGTAATGTCACCAACGTAACAAACAAGACAGTTTGCGTCTGCAAAATGTGGTTCTTTTACTTCAGCTTTTAGGGAAGATTTAACATAAATTGCGCATCCATCATTCTGATTGTATATGTTTTTCGTATAGGATGTATAACCATCCAAGGTCGGTAATTGTGAAAGTTTGCTTAACCAACACTCGGAGAGTACGAGCACGTCACAATGGAAACCCAATAACTGCATAAGCACCGCAACCTCATCGAAATTCTTTGAGATGCTTCGTATATTTAGATGTAAAATTTTTAATCCTTTAGTTGGGTCTCCTATGAACCGCAAACAGCTCTCAGATTGACATTTAAACGATTTCGATACATTTAGCGAGTCTAACTCACTATTAATAAAATCCAGATTAGCCATTTGTTATAAATACGAGAAAGATAGATGCGTTGTTTAAAATACGTTGCAGATAACGCAAGTGCAAAAAGTAGGACACCAAAAGAATAGTTACAGAATAACACATCAAAAACTGGAATAGAGGTGTGTGTAGATACAAAAGATACGGGTGGAAGTCGATAATTTTCAGTTTAGACCAAAATATGCATGAATAAATGTGTGTGTAATAGGTTAATATAGCTATGAGTTTGAGTGTAGAATTTGTGTGATACGCTTTACAAAATACCCTAACAACAAAAAATAAACACATGCAATTTCGAAAATTAGAAAACAAAACCTTGGGCATGCTAACCTTTACTCTCCCAGTTAAACAATGGAAACAATAAAAACAATCATTAAAATAACACAGTCAAAGCAGAGGTTGTAACTTTAGTAGGCACTTTTCAGATTTAATGAGTATATGTTTGGCACCCACTTCTTTCCGAATAAGAACATTGCCATTTGCCACCCAGCAGAAATCATACTTATGGTTTTTAGCGAAGTTTCGTGCCGCATAAAAAGTCTGCCTCGTGGAAGGAGGCAAGAATTCAGCAACGTAAACAGGCTGTCGTTTCCCCGGTACACCTATAATCTCCGTGTTTAATTTACTTTCGAAGCCTTGGTTCTTGTTGTAGTTCTTTACCGCAGAAAGCAAACTTGACTTCATGTTGACTGTAGCGAGGTCGGCGACAATGCCCCTATTCGTGCCCTTTTTACCGGGTATGCGATACACGTCTCGTAAGTCGTTCGATCCAATTTTAACATTCACGGCCGTGGTTATTTTAGTCACAACCGATATCAAGTCAGATGGAGTTTCCTTATCATTGGCTGGGATATTCCTTATTTCTACGCTGGAGGTACGCGACATATACTGGGCATCCTTGATTCTATTCTCCAGCCCGAGAATGCATTCGTGCAGGTTCCTTTATATTTGCGTCGTTTGAGGTTTTCTGCACCAGCAGCAGCCCACCGTATCGACACATATTGCAGCCCACACCCAAAGGCCTATCCAACTTCCAAGGCATTATGGTCATCCCGTCTGGTCTCTGCCCATCGTCGCGTGCCAAGCCATTGGGTTCTAAAACCACTGGAACCCCGGCGGTGACAAAAGTCCAACATATGATGTCATTAATGCTGGCGTGCCGTGCTCTCTGACCAGCGATCCTACTGCATGATAGGTCATGGTTTCCGAGGCGGTCGACTGCTTCACCAAATTGACAATGATGTGGAGGTCCGCTAGGAGTACCCAGGCGCTGATGTGTAGCGGCAGCATACGACAGGTAGTGTCAATCAACATCGTACCTATGATGGGTGACGGTAATGCCTGTAGCAAGAGGCCTAACTCCCACTCACCTACAGCCAGCAGGCGGGGCATACTCAGTAGTATTGGTGGACATATTTATGAGTTTATTCTGTACCAATCTGCAGAGTGGCTCATCCCACTGTCTTTGGGAAGATGGGTACTCGGGTAACGCCGTATTTGAGCAAGACACTTTCCAGGCGCACACTGCTTCGGTCGAGCACGGCACTTTTAACCAGTGATAGGGATAAAATTTTAGTGGTTAACGTTTCAGTGCTGTGAAACAAGGACAGAAAAGTAGGCTTATACTAGAAATTTTACGGATGCCGAGATAGCGAGAGTAAAAGCCGAATGAAGGTACTAATGAGACTAATAGCCGAATGAAGGTTAATTTTTGAGAGTCTAACCGAAATATAATGATATTTCGGATAGACTCTCATAAAGAAAAACTGTCTTCCTATATTGGGAAACCTAGGAGGTACAGTGAACTTTCATCTAAAATTTTGATCTCACTATGTATAGATTTTCTGCAGGAGCGGTTGTCTGTCGGTACTGTCACAAAGAAGAAAACACTCATTTGAATGTCACCTCCTAGTGTTCCATCATCCAAATACATACGTAAAATTTCGAATTTAGTTTTTGAATTATTTGATGAATAGCCAGACTGAAAATAACCGACCCGAGAGGGTCACCTTGTTGGCACCAACTGAAGATTCCGAAACATTGTCTTTGTACAATAATTTTGATGGCACAAAAAGCCGAAAATTTCGGCAGTGCTATTTTTTTGCTTCAGATGACCTCACCCTTACCGGAATTCATAAAAGTGGAAAAGGCATGTACGGCAACCTTACAACCCCCTCTGGAGCCAAAGCCAAGCTGTAGGGGCTGGAATTTTTGTAAGGGGTTTACCATACAATACAGCAAATTTAGTGCTGTCATACGCCTGTAGGTGCACCCGACGGCAATTGGATGAATACGGCTGTCCTTCTTGCGCAGGGCACATAAGTTGGCCCCATACAAGACACCGACGATGGCATCGTTCACACCGCCGGAGAGCATTAGATTGATTAGAGCCTCAAGCTCCTTCAAAAGAGACTCACCATCGTCCCTGGCGCCTGAAATTAAAAGATGCTTCAAATGTTGAGGTATCAGGCCGTGAAGGCCGCCGGTGAAACCGCTTCGGAAGGTGCTCACGGCTAACTGGAGGGCTGGAATTTGTAGAAAGGATGAATTGAGATCGTGGGTGTCGCTGAACAACAGCCTGGCGGCTCCCCTAATGTCACCTTCTCTTCATTTGGATGCCTCATGCGAACACGCCTTTCTGGGAAGGGTGAATGAATGCTGGTAATTTTGAATCTAAAATAAGGGTTGAATTGTTACCATTTTTTTCTGGAAATCCAGATAAATAAGGAAAGTGAACACTTCCTCCCAGACGCTTTGTGAGTTTTTCTGGGTTCATCGCGCCAGACTTAGTGCGACAGACCGTCTTACGCTCCTTGGAATTCTCTTTAAAATCGGTTTAGTGTTTCTTAATTTAGTAAGGGTTTTCCGAAGTGTTTTGTATTTGCGATGTGGACGGGGGGGGGACCCGAAAGTAAACTATGGGCTTTTTGTACTTTTCCATAATGGATCCGTATAAACGTGAATATCAAGTGATATGGCAGGTTGACTGCTAATAAAAGCTAAATTTCACTTACCAATATTCTTATAACACTATTTTACACACCATCACTAATAAAAAAGCAAAAAAATAAATAAAGTCTAAATTGAGTGAAGGCACTTAGCACTGACAGCAGCGGTGCGGTATCAGCGTAGGATGGCCACTGCGCAGGGAGGTTGCAAGGGGCGCATCCTTCGCAACCGTTGCCTAAGTATATCGTTGGCGTCGCGTCGCACGTTTTGACACGGAAGTTCACAAGTTAACGTGTTGCTTGCAACGGCACTGCCCTGTTCCGATGTTCCGAATTGTTCGTCGAATAGTTGCGCACACACATATGCACTATAATAAATCCCGCTTCGATATCTCATAACCAGCCATAAGTTAATTTGTTGATATAAAGTTGATTGTTCAAGCACAGCGGCTTATTAAAGTTAATAATGAGTCATGACTGGCTGTTTTTGCTGTTCCTATCACTATTGTTTTATAGCCGCGGCCTTCAGAGATCTTGATGTCTTAATCTTTTGTCTGTTGGTAAATGGAGAAAAAACTAATTGCTTCATTATCATCAACCACAATAAATTTTGACCAGGAAGACAAATTTATGTTGGTAATCCGTGTTTTTATAGAATTTGTACGTTTGCCTAATAAATGCATTAATTAACTATAGGATTTGACGTATTACCAAAAAAAAATATAACAAAGGTGAATTTGTTCATCTTAAGATTAGGAGAAGAGAAAACAGTAAAATCTTACTCCAAATTACAGTTTTCAGTTCTAGCCGAAATGTTTGGGAATTGCTTGTCGCGTTATGTAGCGCCATAACTTACCCTTCTTTTTGATTATGTATTTTGTAACTTAATAATTAAGTAAAACCAAAATAAATCCAAGCTTTTGCTAACAGGATTTCATAGTCATCCTCATCATTTCTGCCGAAAGATATCCACTGCTGAACATAGGCCTCCCCCAAGTTTGGCCACATCGACCGGTCCTTTGCGTCCCGCATCCAACAGATTCCCGTAACCTTAACCAAGTCATCAGCCCACCAAGTGAGGCCTTCCGACGCAGCATCTTCCGATACGCGGTCGCCACTCCAGATTTCCAGCCCCATCGACCATTCGTTCTGTGTGCGCCGTGCCCACTGCCACTTAAGTTTGGCCATTTTTCGAGCTAAGTTGGTAAATTTGGTCTTCCTGCAGATATCTTCATTTCTGATGCGATTACGCAAGGAAACTCCGAACATCCTCCGACTAGCTCTCCATTGCCCTTTTGGTGACTTTAAGCCTTCTGATGAGACCCATTGTTAGCGTCCACGTGTTAGTTTTATAGGTCATCATTAGCACACACCGATTTGATTCCAATTGGCCTGCTCGACTTTGTTTCCAAGCTATTCGAAAGAATAATCGGGGCAACCGTCGTGACCTGGTCCTGACCTTGCCAATTGCCAGTATGGCTTCCGGCAGCAGCGTTCGATACAATCCTACGCGTCCACTTGCTGTCAGACCAAATAGTGTCCTGGGGTGAGGTGGCGTTGACGGTTAGTTTGGGTATCGTCAACCCCTTTAACTCCTTGCCCTGGGATGCGATAAGGCCGGCACTAGTACATCATAGCGTTCCTCTACCTGCAGTGCATTGTCGGTGCTTACCTACGTGACCGGTACATTCGCTATGTCGTTCGGGATAGTAACGTATATCGGAGGGAGATTACCTACGTGTGGGGTTCCGCAGGGGTCGGTTTTAGTCCTGTGGGATCTCGCATATGATGCAGTCCTACTTGTTGACCTCCCCGTCAGTATTAATATCGTTTGTTACGCAGACGACACCCTGGTGTTGGCCGGCGGGGACACTTTCGACGAGACCATCCAACTTGCCGACCTCGTGGTGGCAAGAGTAGTTGCGGCGATCTGCGAGCTGGGTTTGAAGATAGCGCCTCATAAAACTGAGGCGCTGTGGTTGCATAAGCTGCCGTGGAACAGAGAGCCGTCCAGCTTGTCAGTGACCGTTGGAGATGCGCAAGTCCAAGTGGCCTTAACCCTGGACAGTCGGTGGGGCTTCAAAGAGCACTTCGAGCGACTGGTCTCCCGCGATGATAAAGCAGTTGGAGCTTAGCATAGACTGCTGCCCAACCTCGGGGGACCTCAGGTAGAAGTTCGCCGTCTCTACCCGGGTGTCGCGCAATCGGTGGTCCTTTATTGGGCGCCTGTTTGGGCAAGCAGACTATCAGAGGCTCTAGAAAAGTGGCATTCGGTGTCAGCGATACCGAGATATAGCTGGCAGATACAGAAAATTGGAGGTAAATGGCCTCCTTCTGTGAGACCGAGATGGTCCAGAAGGAGGCCACCGAGTGGGCTCGTGAGAGAGCCGATCCCACTCGGAGTAGAAGGCGTCGAAGTGGCAACCGCCTCGATGCCTAAAATGACTAAAAACCCTCCTGCATTATAAGCAGGTGAGACTCCGGGGTCGCGTGTGCTCGGATTGGGGACTCTGTCTGCCCACCAAGTGATGGGATCGCCATGGAAGATTGTGGCACGATGATCACGTATTGCCTTGCATAGCGAGGTTCAGGTAAGGCGCTTTTTTAGTGTCCCCCAGAGATGAGCCATAAAGGCGTTGCACAGAAGGGTTTCCTTCATGCAACGATCCTACGAGCATGTCTTCTAGTGTTCGCCTCATGAATAAGATTATCTACCTGTAAAAGCAACACACACAAAACGCACTCTTTTATTTTGAACTATACCGTGTACATTAAATTTTTTATTCATGTTTTTTAGTTAATTCTCTAATTCTTACTCTGTGCCATTCTGTTGGCATTTTACTTGTGTACCAAGGTACAAATTATATTCCAACTGAATCTACACAAAAAAAAATACAAACAAACATAAATCTTCATACAAAACTTCACATACAAATCAAGTTTAGTGTTTTAACAAAAAAATCGCTTCACACACATAACCTCCTTAGATCAAGTACCGCGGAAAACAAAGGCTTATTTATGAAATTCTTCAGAGGATCGTACACAATTAATAGCGGCGTAATAAAACACGAGTCAAAGGCCGCCGGCAGGGACATAACATTAACAGACTAATGGGATAAGATTATGATATTTACAGCTACACGCGGCCGCCTTAAGCCGTGGTCCCACTAAGCGTTCACTCGCGGTAATAGAAACTTTTTACTAGCGAAGAGCCGCTAGCCGGCGATATTGAATGTTTTCAAGATTTTGTTTCATGGACTACCTACCTACATGTCCGATGTATTGCTTTGCTCATCCAGTGAAAGAAGTCTTTGTTATGTAGTTGTGTATTTTATTGGATTTGATGGAAACGATCATACGGTCTGCCATAGCCGGATTTTTGCTTTTTATAGATATTCTTCTTCTCTTGGTTATAGATAATAATATATAATTATACACTATAGTAGGTAATAGGCAATTGATTACCTACAATCGTGTAAATTTTAGCTACGTGTTACAATGCGGCTTTCACTGATTCTGAATTATATGAAGTGAAAATTAAAGTAACCGAGGGACAAGTAGGTTTAAGTGAAATCTCGTTGTATTGTGGAGTAAAACCACACCTTATGCAAATGAGGCGGCAGCGGCCAAAGCGTTGCCTAAATATTAGTTTAATATTTGGAAGATTGTATCACGGCCGCACTAGAGCAGCGTTGTAACTCGTTTTGTCGGGTGCTGTTTGGATGGTTGCGAGACTAGGCTCGAGCAACCTGTATTTAGTTTGAATAATTCACAAATTTTTAATATTCTTGGTAGCCTGGATCCTGTTCTACGGATTCACCTATATGTAAAGTATATTTTGGTGATTCAGGAAAACAGGACCTTGGTTGCACATACCCAATTTATTTAATTTTAGTAAAATACTTTTAGAATTATGTATTGTCTTTCGGTATGGGCACGTTCAGCTCAATTTGTCTTTGCATTTATTTTTTTGTCTTTCACTCCATGTTTGTTGCTGTTGTGTTGTGCCTGTGTCGAATAAATATATTTCTATCCTATTCTATTATAAACTATATTATAAGTACTGAATCTCCCCTTGCAGAACTTCCTTTAATCATAAAATGACAAAGAAAAACTTTTGCGAATAATTAATTACACTTTACGTGAAATGCATTAAATACTAATGCTAGTCGACTGTCCAATGAAAACATGGGCTGTATAATGCCAGTAAAATAGATTCTTGAGTTTCCAAGTTACAACGCTTGGACGTCGTAATGAATAAATTATGTAAATAGTATGAGGCGGGTTCTCGCTTTCTTGTAAATGATTTGGCGTTTTGCGTTTAATGGCCGGCTGACCGACGAGCGACGGACGGACCACGGCGGACCACGGCGGCGGCGGACCACGCACCCGAATCTACATATTAGTGCCACAAATTATTTAATTGCTATTTATAATGCCGCTCTGTTTACACGCGAACCTGAATACATGCACCCAAGCATGACTGGGCGAACCAACAACGGTAATAGGAACTACGAAATATTGGCTAGAAACACTTTTAACACAATGAAATATTCTCCATTGTCGATTGTGTGAATGAGCCTTCGAAAACATTTGTTAAATAAATTGCAAGTTCAACATACGACACTAATCTACCTAATTGCAGTATGTTATTACTCCACCTATAGTGTTACAGAATGGTTTTAATTAAAAGATAATGATCATCATGTTTTCGTAAACATTTTGCACGGCGAGCTCTTTATACCATTATCAAAACATTACTGCAATGAGTTTTTATATTAATCCACTTTTTCTACATCGGTCCCCGTGATTTTCGTCAAACAGGCCACGCGTAATGTTTCCATAATTTTGATGACGGAGTGATTGGTTCTGGTCTCAAAACCGAAACCATTAAGTTCGCATTCCGGCGGACGCTCGCCGCTCGCGGAGAAAAAGAAAACGCCGCGGCCCGAGGTGCAAACAGGGCGGGCCCGTACTTTACTGCGCCACCTCGTTCCGAAAATAGTGACAAATGGTGGCGGCATCTTTCATCTCCTTGGTTTTTCAATACCTCCATGCTTAAATATCGACCCTAACGATCAGAAATAAGGCAGCAAACCCTCTGACCGACCACAGTGATTAACGAAATGATAACGCAATAATGAAATTCGGAAATAATCGCAAATAGCTTTCGAGTGGCTCGAGGGCGGGCCGCGTGTCGCGTCTACCTGAATTGAAAAGGCCATTGAAGTATTGCAAATAAATTAAATGTATTTTTCTTCACAGAAGCGTTTCATTAATTTGTGAATTATTTAAATGGATGGCCGCAGCGCGTCGTCCGCACCGGTATCCGCGGTGGAAGCGGTTGTCATATAATGATAAATGCATAGCATTTTCAGTTATTACACAAGGAGCCCGCGCAAGGTATGCTTAACGTGCTTACGGCCTCACGGACTCATGCATCATGCATACCGCGGATATTTGCGAAATTCACATTGTACTGTAATGTGTGTGCAATCCGGTGGCTATTGTCTAAGGCCGATTATTGAAATGGTTTCGCATTAAATTGATAGTGCATCGTATACGATAATAGTCCCTAATACGAGATAATTACAGAGAGGAAGCTCGCTGGCTCACAGTAGTCGATGAAGATATAATTCTTCGTTGAATTAATGAGGGCGTCGTGCGTGATGCGTCGGTGTGTCGTGCAGCATACTGCAGCGGCGCGGCGCGGCGTCGGAGCTGCTCGGCAATCACTCGCCAGCACATAAGTGGCGCGATTTGATAGCTTCGAGCATTCACAATTGCTTGCATGCGATGTGACTTCACTAATTGAATACATATTGTATCATTAAATTACTCAGTAGCACGAGTACTCGCTGTGCGTTTAGTTTCCCTTTATAAGAACTTAATAAAAGGCTAGCTGGCATACTTGATTGTTTCTTAATTATTATCGGCGATTACTGACAGGTTATTAAATTTATAATTATTCGCTCACACCTTCTACTGTAATAGATGAAATAGAATTCACTCGTGTAGTTTTTAAATTGGTTTAAAAGTTCTGTGCAGATGCATAAGGTAGCCTCAACTGATGGGGAGGAGCAAATTAAATTCAACCGTTCCCCTCTATTTGCAAAAGTTGTGTGCTTTAGCAGCAACAGCTCCTATCTACATATTTACTTCGCCGCGCCGTTCTGTTCCGCACATAAATTACTGCAGGTCGTAATTAAACTTGTGACACGTAACACGATGTTTTCAAACATTGAGGATTGCCCTCGTGCACTCAACTTGTACATAACTAAATAAATATGGCTACTTAAAACATGCATGTAGTATCTAACCTAATCGATCTTATGATGGTTCATGCCAATATTATTAATGCGAAAGTAATTCTGTTTGTTAGTTTGTTACATTTTCACGACTGAAGCGATTTTGATGAAAATTTTTTGTGAAGGTAGTTTGAGACCCTGGGAAGGATATAGGACATAGGATAGTATTTATACCTGTAGTGTGTATTCCTGGGGAGGACCTAATAACAGCCGCACGGGTCGATCTTCAAGGTTAAGCAACGCTTGATAAGGTCAGTCTGTGGATGGGTGACCATTTCAACATAGCGAGATTCCTCCGTGCCTCGGAAAGCACGTTAAGCCGTTGGTCCCAGCTGACATTTGAAGATGTTTGACAGTCGTTACGGGGTATTGCGTTACCCAGTTACTGGGTTGTGGAGGGCAGATAGGAAGTCGCTCCATGTAAAACACTGGTACTCATCTGAATCCGGTGGAGTGGAAGCCGAGCCCAACAGTTGGGAAAAGGCTACTCAGATTGATTGATATTGTGTACTCCTTTTTTTTTTTGTTGGATGGGAAATCATCCAATGACTTCTCCCGCTCTGGGTGAGGCGGGAGCGAAAAAGCGTTTCGCTTACTGGCGCCATTCCCAAATGTGCGCGAGGACTTTTGCCTCCAGATCCCATGGCGGTAATCGGGCAAGGAGGTTCACCACGTCACCAGAAACCGTGCGGTATCCCCGGAGCAGCCGGATGGCCATGACGATTTTGGAACGCGTTCAACTGCTGGATAACTGTAAGAACCCCACGTGTCGCTAATTCAGCCGCCGCCTGGATATTGTGTACTCCTGGGATGATAAAAAGATTTTACGCGGGCGAAGCTAATTTGTAATAAAGTAAATACAGCTAATAATTAGAAAAAGCGTTTTCCAATATGTTCTACTTATAAATTCTCATACGACAGCTACTTATCTGCATACGTAATAAAGAGAAAGTATAATACCGACATAGGGCCTCGCATCTGTATCACGGATTGATATATTGACTCGTGATGAGAACTGAATATCAATGTCAATCACAATATTTTATTCTATGAGAGTAATAGTTAATTAAAATGTCGTATATTCCAATGATGAATTGCATACAATCGATGCCTCTGTTTCGATTGGTATCGAGGGAAATTGTAATGTTCTAGTTTATTGTGAATAGAATAGAATAGAAAATACTTTATTGTGTTGTGTGTTTTGTTGTTTGTGAATTTATGGTCATCGGAAAATTATTATTTATTGAACACAAAAGAGTTCAAATACGATATATGTAATAACCCAGAATTGAGCTCTTTAACAAAATATTAACATGGAAAGTAATCCTGCTAAAAGTAATGATGGTGTTTGTGTAAACAATATTAGTTACGCAGACGACATGGTGCTGCTGAGCGCCTCGGTGTGTGGTCTGTCCAGGTTGCGCGAGCGTTACGCGCTGGATCACGGTTTGCTCTATAACGCAAAGAAGAGTGAATGCATGGTCTTCCGGGCCGGGGGTCGGTGCTGCCCGGATTCTGTCCCACCTACTGACTGAACGGTGTCGAGTTAAAAAGAGTGCAACAGGTCAAATATCTCGGGCACCTATGACCTGAGCGATGATGCGGACATCGATAGGGAGCGGAGGGGGTTATCTGTAGGGCCAATATGATCGCCCGCAGGTTTTTTCGTTGCTCGGGGGCCGTCAAAGTAACTCTTTTCATAGCATTTTGTGGGTTTCATATACCCAGAAGCAGTACAACGCTCTCCGTGTTCAGTATAATAATGCGTTCAGGGTGCTGTTGGGGCTGCCCCGGCACTGCAACGAGTCGAGGATGTTCGCCGACGCCCGTGTTGACTGTTTCTACACGACGATGCGAAAGCGGTGCACATCTCTGGGGCGCAGGCTCCGGGACACCTCCAACACCATCCTGAGCGTATTTGCAAACAGGTTTGATTGTCAGAACATTAACCATTGTTTTATGATTAATGTAATGACAAACAAACAAATTACTCAGAGGCAGGCGTATTATTAATGATTTTTATTTCTATTTTATTATTTTAATTTGATTTTAAAATTAAAATTTAATTTTAAGAAAATTATTTAATTTTGTATATATTATTTAATGAATTATTTTATATAGATATATTTAGTGTGATTATTTATTAATTTTTTTGTCTTAATTTCAAATGTACAACTTATATGATCTAATATTGGCTTGAAATAAATGAAATTTGAATAACTCTACTCGGTATAATCACGCGGCGGGGTCCAGCGCTAACAAAGAAAATTTTGTTCAAATAAATGTGACTAGATGGCGCGATAGGCATCGATTTGTTATTGAATTGTATGAAAATTTCAAATTTTCTAGAATTTATCATAAAATGTGTATGTTATTTTTTAATCAACTCTCCTAAGCACAAAATAATGGAATATTGGGCTCTTAATTCACATTTCAAAGATTATGATTCCAATAGATGGCGCGGTTATACATTTCTGAGGCATGCCACTCGATTTTTAAATTTGTATTGTAACATATTTTGGTACAATGAAACTGTAAAAAGGTGCAAAAAAACACTATAAAACAAATTGACACTGTATTTAAAGAAAAAATTGTCACGAACCAAGAAAACCTTTTTACTTGCAAGTCACTGCTAACACCATCTATAGCCGTAGAACGGAACCGAACGCCATCGAAGTACTTATAAAAAACACATCATAATCAGACGAAAAACGCTAGTTACGTCGGCACGGTTTCTTTGTATGGGATGAGGCATCTGTATGCTAGTATTATATTATCTGTGGTATAAGAGACCTCATTGTATACGTATTTAAACACATTGCACAAATGCGCGCAGACCCTACAGACACTTTGACTCGACTAAGCGTTGTGAAGATAGGGGTCAATATCTTATGCATTATTTACACATTTTTGTGACCGTACGCTTCACTTCGCTTTGACTCTATCTCAATGTGCTTAGACCCTAAGTAAGTACTTACGTGATACTAAAAGTTTCATTTTAATAACAACTTTTCTATTCCCATGCATCAAACTTAATGCACCAGTAGGTGTTTACGATGCCTATCTAAGCTCAGTCACAGCACCCATTTATAATGTTTGAAAATCGCATCTCATCGTGCATAAGTAATGACAGGTTGGTTACCGGTGGCCGCGAGCATCATGAAGGTACACTACCGAGCAAATCGGTTCCAGCGTTCCCAACGCGACGACACTGACGCGGCGGTGGCGTTAGATTTGAGATAGGTACTTGGAAAATCTACTGTCACGCGGGCAAAGTGTGCCATACATTTTCCTTATAAATGCTTAAGTTTGGGTGGATGAATGTTTGTCACTCAATCACACCAGAACAGCTGAACGGATCTGGATGAAATTTGGCACAGATTATAGTCTGGAATAGCACATAAGCTACTTTTTATCCCGATAAACTCGATCGGTCCCTTGGGATATTAAAACACGTGGGTGAAACTGCAGGCAGAAGGCAGTACTCCATAATAACATAGACCTGCCGCCGCGCCGGTGTCGCTACGTTGCGGTGTCACGCCGGAGCCGCTTTGCTCGGTAGTCTACCTTTTTAACAACTCGTTTCCTCGGTTGACTCTTAATTGCCGCTTACAGGGGATAATAAGCAGATATACACTCCATCTTTTGCGTTCCAATGAACAGCAAGAAAATAAGTAACGATAAACAGCCTATTTAGCCACTTGTCACGGTGATTAATAAGATGGGTTGTTTTTCTTGGCTTGTTTTCATGCAAAGTTTCTGTTTACGGAAAATGTGTGAAAAGCTTTGATTTTCTTGTTTCCACTGTGGGATAAGTCGAAAAGCGTTTAGATTGATATTTGGATAAAAGTAACTTTCTATAGGTATGCACACAATATTTTATTATTGCGTCAGCGTTACTGTAGCACACATCATGATCATGCATGATTATTTTACCCTTCATCATCACTTCAGCCGAAAGATGGACAGTGGACGTTGAACAAAGGCCTCCCCAAGTGTCACTCCCAAGTTCACTCGTGTGCGTCTTACAACCAGCAGGTTGCTTTTGCTTGTCCTTATGCCAAGTTATTTGGGGTCGGCACGGTAATGTACTCTGAAACTTCTCTCTTAGTTGACATTTTAGAAGACCCCTTTTTACCCGACTGCCGAAGGAGGGTAATGCGTTTATCAGTCTATGTATGCATGTATGTTTTTCTTATGTGGCGTTCTAGAGACCAAACGCGTTGGCTGATTTTGATGATTCATCATCATCAGACTTCAATCGATTCGTTTTAACCTTTGCGAGTGCCACTGGCTGCATTCAAATTGGAAAAGAGAAAAAGGCGGATTTTGGGCGCCATATTGTGGGGGCTCAAATTTTTTCGTACATACCCATCGTATGGGGTATCTCAAAATAAAGTGTTTTAAGAGGTGTTTTCAAAAACATGTAACACTTAAATGTTAAAATGTATCTAATTCGAAAAAAAATATGTTATCTAAAAAGTTAATAAAAAAAAAACAATAAATCCGACTGCAACTATAAAGATGTAAACAAGAAGAAACTCAAGCTGTGCAGTCGGAGGATACGTCAGGTTTTGCCGTCAGCCAGCTCGCGAATATGATGATCATTTTCTTCTTGTTTACGTCTTTTTAGTTCGCTCCTAAGCAGTCGTTATTTGGCTTCTCTGGCCCTCTACTTATGGACATACATACTCAAAACTTTCCCCATGACATTCCTATATAAATGCCACAATTTTCATAAAATGCCACAACAAGAGTGTTCACCAGCCCTGTATGTCCTCAAGTTACCTTCATTAGTTATTAAGCGGGCCCTTTGCAGTGTATCGCGCAATCTCGCCAGTAATAGCCGCTTTACCGACGACGTCGAAATTTTAATTAGTTGGCGAAAATAAGCAAGCAGGAATGGCGGCTCATCCATCAGGGGATCAGTTGGAAGGAAACTTGTTTGCACTGGACGCGCTCTACGGCTCTAGTGTAGGTGTACACTTGTAATTATGATGCCACCGATATCAAGATCGATTTTAATTGAGCCTGTGATGGTTTTTACTAAGGCTATAAAGAAGAAGTATTAAGTCTATTAATAGAACCTATAACTTGGTAAAATAACTCTAGTCTGCAGACTATCTCATTATAAACTTCAGTACTGCGTGAAAATTATTTTAGTCAGTGAGAAGTATTTAACCAGACAAAAACTTATACAAACATATAGAACCGACTTCCAAAAAAAAAACACTACAAAGTGAAAAATAACTTTTGGAGATGTTCCAGAAATGTATGGAGCCTGGGCCAGCTCTATGTACAGTTTATGTAAAAATCGTTATATATTATAGTAACCGTTTTATAATGTTAATTTTCTTTAATTTCACTTCGTTTCAAAGTAAATTCAAATTAACTTTGTCAAGTAGAGCAACACACCATTTATATAGACATGGTGGATCAGATCAGTAGTATGCGAATAATGTCATTTTGACAATGACATTTGATTGAAGTATCCTTGTAAAATCTGCGTTATAAAAAATAACACGAGTTCAATTGCAACAAAGAATCAATTAATCAATATCCGTAGTAGCAAACTGGGTTGCAAAACTAAAACTACCACTAAAAACGCCGAAACATATCCAATTCAAAGCCAAAGCAAAAAATGACTCAAAGACGTCACTTCTTAAAACTGTCAAAGTCGTCGAACGTCATGTCAAACACAACCGTCATGGCTGCCCTAAAAATAGGGTTATCTTAGTAAAAAATTGATCAAATGATATTTTTTTACGCCTGTACCCTTTTTCAAATTAATTTATTAGTATTTTTATGGTATTCCTCTATTTTTTTTCCTATTTATCTATGTAGTGTACATATACGTGGGACACTCAGAAAGTTTTGCGAAACTAAAAAAAATTGTTCTATACGTACATATATTTTTATTAAATCTTTTCAAAGTACTTTCCACCAGCCTCTATACAAAGATTCATGCGCCTAAACCAGTTTTCAAAACACTTTTTCCAGTCCGCCGCAGACACCTCGTTTACAGCCTGCTCGAACGCAGCCAGCGCATCTTCCGGCGACGAAAATTGTATCCCTTTGAGCTGATTTTTTATTTTTGGGAATAAAAAGAAGTCACACGGTGCTAGATCAGGGCTGTAAGGAGGGTGACCCAGGAGTTTGACTGGCGTGCTGTCCAGGAAGTCCCTCGTTTTGAGTGCGGTGTGCGCAGGTGCATTGTCGTGGTGGAGCAGTAGCCCGCGGAGCCCTGTGTTTGGTCGCTTGTTGCTTATAACAGAGAAAACTTCTGGCAAACATTTGGTAGTATACCATTCGGCATTAATGCTTCTTTGATCCCGTAAGGGAATTGATACCAAGTGGCCAGTCAAATTAAAAAAGCTAGCGATCAAAATCTTACCCCCGCTTCTAGATCGCTTCACTTTGGTAGGCGTTGGCTCATTTTGAAACACCCAAACAGTCGACTGGCGCTTGGTTTCTGGGTCGTATTGATAAATCCAGGACTCATCACCTGTAACGATGTCGTAAACACGCCGAGACGAGCCTGCTTCAAATTTGTTAAGCATATCACGGCACCATTCCACCCGGGCCTGCTTCTGAGCATCGGTGAGGTTGTGCGGCACCCAGCGTGATACTATCCTCCTCACGCGAAGATGGCTGTGTAGAATCTCGTGAACGCTTCCCGATCCAATCTTCAATATGTGTTGAATCTCCTGATATGTAATTCGCCTATTGTCTTGGATTAAATTTTTCACTGCTAGCACGTTTTCTTCGGTAACAGCCGTCAAAGGGCGACCGCTTCTTTCGTCATCCCCCAAAGTTGGTCGACCGCGCTTGAATTCGTTATACCAACGATACACGGTTGCCTTGGAAGGGCCTTCATCCATGAATGCCATTTGAAGTCTATCGTACGATTCATCCGGTTTCAGGCGACACTTGAAATCGTATAAAATCATAGCTCTAAAATGTTCCCGGCGCAGATCCATATTTCAGTGAGACACAATACTTTGAATTAACTCGCAAAAAATGTGGAGGGAAATTTTGAAATTGGAACTTACTTATTTTTACTTATAAATAATCATATTTTCGAAAAACATTATAACTGGCCAGTCTCCCATATATAAAAACTTTTTTTCGCAATACTTTCTGAGGGGCCTGGTAGATGGCCCAAAATCGAACATCTCCTTTCGGAAGTCGGTGTTCCTGTTTTAGTTTTTTCGTTTTTTGACCCTGATTTCAGAAATTGACGTTATTTTCTCTTTGTAGTGTTTTTAGGGTTCCGTACCCAAAGGTTAAAAACGAGACCCTATTACTAAGACTCCGCGGTCCGTCTGTCTGTCTGTCTGTCACCAGGCTGTATCTCATGAACCGTGATAGCTAGACAGTTGAAATTCACAGATGATGTATTTCTGTTGCCGCTATAACAACAAATACTTAAACCAGAATAAAATTAATATTTAAGGGGGGCTCCCATACAACAACCGTGTTTTTTTTGCCGTTTTTGCGATAATGGTACGGAACCCTTCGTACGCGAGTCCGACTCACACTTGGCCGGTTTTTTTGAAGTCGGTTGTATTTTTTTAAGTTATTTATTTTTCACTTTTTAATGGTATATAATAGACAAGTTCTATAGTAAGTGACTGGTAATGCCCACAGTGATGCCAGAATAGATAACTCGAATAACATGTAACTTGAACATAACCGGTGGAATGTCTCATTCTGTTCTCATTTGTACCCGGTTGAACTGTACACATCTGCGTACCCGTTTAGAGCATACTGGCGTGACTTACTTGACTTAATGTCCTATATCCCCTGGATGGGGCAAAGGGCGTCCACAGTAGTCCTCCATCGCGATCGGTCTTAAGCTTAACGCTTCACCTCACTCCACGTCATACCAATGCTCGTCGCTTCCGTCAACACGGTGCGACACCAGGTTTGACGGGGACGGCCACGCTTTCTTTTGACTTGGAGATTCTAAGCCAGCGCTTGCTTCGGTATATGATCAGAATCTCGTGGCATTGCTCCAACAGCTCTACGTTGGTGATGGTCTCGGGCCAGTAAATGCCGAGTATGCGACGAATACAGCGGTTGGCGACTGGCTGGCGTGAGATGTCTTTTTTTGACCTTCCACGTTTCGCACCCGTAAAGCAGTACGGATTTGACATTAGACCCGAAGAGTTTTGAGTATAATCCTTCGGATCAGTTTCCACGATTGCCAAACAGTCTCAAGTGCACGTAGCTCGTGCTTTGGCAATTTTTGAAGCGATGTCCTTTTCACTACCTCCAGTTCTGACACGACGCTCCCGTAGTAAGTAAACTTGTAGACGCGTTCCACTGCCTCTGTGCCAATCAGCAACGGTGAAGTATTATTTACACCAGATCTCATATCTTGGGTCTTCCGGGTGTTTATTTTTAGCCCCGTTTCTGCCGCTTCCTGATTTAAATATTTCAATTTAGCTTGCATGGCAGCGTGGGTATGACTCAGCAGGCATAGGTTATCGGCGTAATCCAAGTCCTCTGGATGTTGGATAATCCCCACTCTATCCCGCGGCGCTTTTTGGCAATAATGTGAAGCAAAATCCCGGCAAGAACGACTAAAAAGAGGAGCGGTGAAAGGAGACAGCCTTGGCGGACACCTGCGTGTACTGGTATATCATCCGAGATGAGGCCATCGTGAGTTACTTTACAGGAATAATTCTTGTATATACTCTCCAAGAGACGGACAATTTTTGGTGGCACTCCGATGTCCAGTAGGCGGAACCATATGCTGGACTACTTCAGCGTATCAATCCATCCATCTCGCCTTTTCGAAATCGACAAAGGTGAGATGGATCTCCCTCTGCCATTCTGATGCCTGTTCTAAAATGATACGGAGAGTGTTGATCTGATCCGAGCACGAGAGATTCACGCGGCAACCCGGCGTGAATACTGGCGTGATGATATGTTATGAAATGGTGTGAACAATAAACAGACATGCGATTGCAGCAATCTCGAGAGATTTGCCCTCATTTATTGAAGAGTTCTTTTGTATATCTCCGAAGATCTTCATCAGAATTTTATCAAATTTTCAAATTCCGGCAGATTTTTTTTAAATAGAATTTTGCTAATCCGTTTACATATGATGGAGTTATGCCCGAACATAAATAAAAATAAATATATATATAAACATCCGAATTGAGAAACTCCTCCTTTTTGGGAATTCGGTTAAAAAAAGAAATCTACATGGGTAAGAAAACAAACAAATAAAGAAGAGTTTACGGGTTTTGGCTTAAGACTTCGTAGCTGAGAGGACGGCCACGAAGGTTCATCTGGATCAAGTAGGCCTTTTCAAAGGAGCGAATTTAAGGCTTGTCGTAGGGTTTCATGTCTCATCTACTAGAGAGAGACTCTACACTAACGCATGGTTTGGCTTTAATGTTCGTGATGACAAAGAGATCTTTCAAATCCGTCTATGACATGTCACGCACAGAAAGCATAGCAAATGTATAAAGCTCGGTCTCTGTCGAACATCTACTTTGTAGCACAAAGTACGTAAGCGGCGGCGCGCCGCAGACAGAGTAGCCACTACGAACAAAGTGTCATTTTGCACACGCACTTTGACATTGCGGGTTTACAGGAAATATTGGGCAATATTGGACCGAGCTCAGTCGCGGTTGTAATAAGTGCGGGCATTTGTCACGTCATTCATACTATATGTACTGTAACGAGGTTGGTTGCATTGGATGGGTTATCTTTATTATTGGTTACAGACCGAATTTACTTTTTGTTTTTAATTTTTTCGTTCAATAATTTTTAAGTTTAAAGGTCATTAATCATTCAAGATGACAAGTTAGATATTCATTATTTAAGATTATAATAAATTATTTTAAGCCCATGGACGAAATTGAGAACTTGTCATAATAATAAGGTTCAAGTCATACAGCTTACATATTCATACAATATGTTATATCCGACTGCACAGCATAATTTTCTTCTTTTTTAAGATCATCTTTGGTTTTTTTTTATTTTATTAGGTAACTACCTGTTTTTCACATTTATATTTTTGTCGAGCTTGGTGCTTTTCGCAATTTAATGTTTTAAGTGGGATCATTATTACACTATTACTAAGTCTGGTTACTCTCCAATATTCGTCGTATATGGCGTAATATTAAATGTTTCGTGATATTAAATGGATATTTGATGCCCTATCTACCCTCTAAGCACGATATGATGTATGTTTAGACGAATCGATGTATTTACATTTGTAACTTACAACCTACTCTTTTTTTAAATTCGGCATCAATATAGTAGCAACCCTAGTGAATCTGTCAATTTTCTAAACGGCGGGAGTGGCCCTTCTGTATACTTACTATTTTGTGTCTGTAGTATTAAGTGTCGTGCCTGCGTGTTGCTCAAATCGTCGATCGTAAAATCTTACCGAGTCGATCGCGATGACTAAATGACTAAAAATTTGGTATACAATCGAACCCTAGGGATGTTACAGACTTAATAGATGTTGCTCAGAGGGGGCTCTTGGTGTTATCTTGTGAGGTTACGGGGCCGTTCTACGTGCTGATGATGATCACTGGGGTGGTTTTAGTGAGGTAAAAATCCCACACTCCCTGGTCTTTTCCCAAATAATCAAGGCGCTTTCTGAAGGTAACCCCCCCAAAAAAAAGGTAAAGGTGCAATTTCCCTAACGTAAGAATAATATACGCCGATTTTGGTAACCACATTTATTAATGAGTATCTAGTCATCATTATCTAATTGTGATTTCGAGTTCATCTTTTTTTTTCTTAGTTTGAGTTTAGCAGTCGACCGCTTGATGCTTAAATACAAATGAATGCTGAAGTCGGTTGCTGGCACCATAGGTTAGAGCATCCAAGAAAGAAATAAAAATATTAATTTGTGACCCGCACAGGAGACACATGTGCATCAGCACCCCTGCTTTAAGCAATAAACACAGGTTACAGTTGAAACTTAATCAAATACAACCCATTCTGGGTGAAACTGTTAGGCACCATGTATGGTGGCTCGCACTCAGTCCTGCATTACAATAGTTATTACTAACTAGATACACACGTAATAAGATAATATCAACCGAATGTATTATCCATAGGTACTTATTAATATTACAAATGTGAAAGAAACTTTTTGTGTATGTTTGTTTGTGACGTTTTGTCGACTAGAAATGCAATTGGACGTAAATTACGGTCTTTAACAAGAGATAAGTATACTTTGACTTGACTACGTAAACTCAAACCTAAATAAATTTTAAGTAACGGATAATCGCTTGGGCTGTACTGCAGTCTCTCCAACGGTGCCAGATCGACTACCGGTACATTGAGGTGTTGAAGTGTCTGTACAAAAACGCCACCATGTCAGTCCGTCTTCAGGATCAGACCTCGAAACCAATCCTTCTCCCAGCGCGGCGTAAGACAGGGAGACGTCATTTCTCCGAAACTGTTCACTGCTGCGCTGGAGGACGTCTTCAAGGTTCTGGACTGGAAGAGGCTTGGCATCAACGTTAATGGCGAGTACATCACTCACCTTCGGTTTGCCGACGACATAGTGGTCATGGCTGAGACCATGGAGAGCCTCAGTAAAATGCTCGATGACCTTAGTAGAGCTTCCGAAAGAGTGGGTCTTAAAATGAACATGGACAAAACCAACGTAATGGTGAACGCCCATGTAACACCCACTCCTATCAAGATCGGAGACTCTGCACTCGAAGTTGTAGACGATTATGTTTACTTGGGACAAACGGTCCAGTTGGGTAGGTCCAACTTCGAGAAAGAGGTCAACCGTCGAATCCGACTCGGCTGGGCGGCGTTCGGGAAGTTGCGTGGTATCTTCTCGTCCAATTTACCGCAGTGTCTCAAGACACAAGTCTATGACCAGTGTGTGTTGCCAGTGATCACCTATGGGACCGAGACGTGGTCGCTCACAATGGGCCTTATCAGAAAGCTTAAAGTCACCCAAAGGGCAATGGAGAGGGCTATGCTCGGAATTTCCTTGCGTGATCACGTCAGAAATGATGATATCCGCAGGAGAACCAAAGTTACCGACATAGCCCGAAGAATTGCCAAACTTAAGTGGCAGTGGGCAGGGCACATTGCTCGCAGAACGGATGGCCGATGGGGCCGAAAAGTTCTGGAATGGCGACCGCGAACTCGAAGACGATACGTTGGAAGGCCTCCCACTAGGTGGACCGATGACCTGGTTAAGGTTGCGGGAAGGCGCTGGATGCGAGACGCACGGGATCGGTCAATGTGGCGACGCCTGGGGGAGGCCTATGTCCAGCAGTGGACGTCTTTCGGCTGAAATGATGATAATGAACGGATAATCATGCTTCAATCAATATCAGCAAAACTTTACGTCGAATAGGTACTCAATTTACAAATCTGCTGTAAATCGCTGAACAGTTGACATTCATTCTATCGATAGACAAGAACATACATGAAAAAAACTTTTTAACAAAAAAATCAAACCGGCTTCAAAAAGAAAACACTGCAAAGCGAAAAATAACTTTTTTTTTTGAAGTCGTTGCCTTTGGTACCTATTGTTTTCCGTTTTTAACCGACTTACCAAAAAGGAGGAGTTTCTATGTTCGACTTCTTGTATTTTTTTTTGTTTTTTTTTTTATGTATGTTCACCGATATCTCCGCCAATTGTGGACGGATTTTGAAAATTCCTTTTTTTGTTTGAAAGAAAATGTTCCGAAATTGGTCCCATTTTAATTTGTTAAAGATCTGATGAAGAACTTCGGAGATATACAACAGAACTCTTCACTAAATAACGGCATATCATTCGGGATTGCTTCAATCGCATGCCTGTTTATTGTTTATACCATTTCATAGCATAATATCACGCCAGTATACTGAAAGGGGTACGCAGAACTCTAATTTCACCGGTTATGTTCAAGTTTCATGTTTTTTGGGTAATCTGTTCTGGCGTAATAGGAACTTACTAAACAACTTGCCTATTAGGTAGGTAAAACTAAATGGGGAAAAATAAAAAACTTTTTGGCAAAAAAATACTACCGACTTCCAAATGAAAAACTACAAAGTGAAAAATAACTTTATTTTTGGAAGTCGGTGTCCATATCGCAAATAATTGGTATCTACGAAAGACACCGACTTCCAAAAATAAAGTTATTTATCACTTTGTAGTTTTTCATTTGGAAGTCGGTAGTATTTTTTTGCCAAAAAGTTTTTTTCAACACCGACTTCTGAAAATAAAGTATTTTTTGAAGTCGGTTTGTTTTTTTGTTAAAAAGTTTTTTATATTTCCCTTTTTAGTTTTGCTAGGTACCTCCAAATACCATGAAAATCATTTATAGCCAAAGTAAATCTCATGAAGATTCCAATAAGCCCTAACACGAATATGGTCCATTGTTTTATTCCGGAGTTCCAGTGCCTACCTTCCGGCTTCATCATCAAATCAGTTCTATGTTACCATTTTTAACCGACTTACCAAAAAGGAGGAGGTTCTATGTTCGACTTCTTGTGTTTTTTTTTTTTTTTTTTTTTTTTTATGTATGTTCACCGATATCTCCGTCAATTGTGGACCGATTTTGAAATTTTTTTTTTTGTTTGAAAGAGTATGTTTCGAAATTGGTCCCATTTTAATTTGGTGAAGGTCTGATGGAGAACTTCGGAGATACACAACAGAACTCTTCAATAAATAACGGCAAAACTCTCGGGATTGCTGCAATCGCATGTCTGTTTGTTGTTTATACCATTTCATAACATAACATCACGCCAGTACGCTCTAAAGGGGTACGCAGATCTCTCATTTCACCGGTTATGTTCAAGTTTCATGTTATTCGGTTAATCTATTCTGGAGTTATAGGGACCTTAATAAACAACTTGCTATTAGGAAGGTAAAACTAAAAAGGGAAAAATAAAAACTTTTTTGCAAAAAAATACTACCGACTTCCAAATGAAAAACTACAAAGTGAAAAATAACTTAACTTTTGGAAGTCGGTGTCCATATCGCAAAAAAATGGTTCCTACGAAAGACACCGACTTCCAAAAGTTAAGTTATTTTTCACTTTGTAGTTTTTCATTTGGAAGTCGGTAGTATTTTTTTGCAAAAAAGTTTTTATCATCAGTACCATTTATTTATAAGTATTTGCTTCATCATAGTCAGTCAGCTATTCAATATATTTATTTATTTATTTAGACTTCATGCACAAAAAGGTACAAAGGCGGACTTAATGCCTTAGGCATTCTCTACCAGTCAACCAAGGGTGGTGAAGAGATAACAAGGCAGGTGCATTGTTTAATCAATTTAAAAAGAAAAAGTTGGTATTAACATACTAAAATAGATAAAATACACGTACATATATATTGAATATAATATATACTTATATAAAATATATATTTATGAAGTAACAGGAAAGAAGAAAGTAAGACGACTCTTCTTAGTTGTGCTGAAAATAAAGCCGCAATTTTCGCTTGAATGCAAACCGACTTGTAGCCGTCCTGATCTCGAGAGGAAGCGCGTTCCAGAGAAGAATGGACTGAATATTGAAGGAAGAGTGAACAAAATCAGTAGTATGAGAAGGACAAAGCAAGAGGATATTATTGGAAGTAAGCAGATGCCGAGCATGTGAAGAACATAGATATTGGAATTTAGATAAAAGATAGGAAGGAGGGGTGGGAGAATTGAGTAGGGTGAAAAACGTGGTCAAAGCGCGTAAACTTCTCCTCTGGCGAATCGGCCACCATTTTAGCTCAGATCTGTAGTTCGACACATGGTCATACTTTCTGAGGTTAAATATGAATCTAATACAGTTGTTCAAGACCCTATCTAGCTTATCAAGTAAGACCGCGTTCAAGTCAAAGCAGCACACGTCACCATAGTCAACCACTGGGAAAATTAAAGTCTGCACAAGCATAGTTTTCGTTTTGGCTGGCAAAAACCTCCTCAAACGATACAAGGATCGCAAAGTACCGCTGGCTCTCTGACTGACACTGGACACCTGACTTTGCCAGCTAAGTGTCGAGTCAAGATGCAAACCGAGATCTTTCACACTAGAGCTAATGGGAATGACGGAACCATTGAAAATAATCGGGGGAATAGAGCCAACCGCCACTCTACCCATCATGCACGGGCTTCCAATAATAATGGCCTGACATTTTGTCGGGTTTACGGACACCCCAAATCTGTCAGACCAATCCCTGATAGCATTCAAGTCCTGGTTTACATCTTCTATGGCGTCAGATAAATCTTCGATCCGCGCCGCTGTATATAGTTGGAGATCGTCGGCATAAAGATGATACGAACACCGAAGACAGTGAGTTATAAAATTAATGAAGATGGAAAATAATAATGGAGATAGAATACCGCCCTGTGGAACACCAGCATCCAGGTCACGCCAATTCGACGAAGTCTCATCGACACGAACCGACTGCTGACGCCCCCGAAGATAAGAGGAGAACCATTCCAGCGCCTCGGAAGAAACCATAAGATGGGAGAGGATCGATAGGAGTATATCATGACTGACAGCGTTAAAGGCATTGGAGAAATCAATTAATACAAGCACAGTGACCTTAGTATCCTCCATTGCTTCTCTAACGTCACCGGTCACTTTAAGGAGTGCGGTGGTAGTACTGTGGCCAGGTCTGAATCCAGACTGGAATGAACTTATAAGATTCTTTCAGTGAATAAATGCCGAAAACTGCTTGTGAACGCAAGCTTCGAGCACTTTGGATAGGAACGGGAGAATGGAGATTGGACGAAAATGACTAGGTAGGGAGGGATTTGAAATTTTAGGAAGTGGACGTACGTAGGCCATACGCCACATGGATGGGAATTGACCGGAATCGAGAGAAAAATTGATAATATGGGTAATAGGTGGGAGAAAAAGGTCGAGGAGCAAGGTGACCATGTAACGACTAATGTCATCATGGCCCACAGCCTCAGATTTTATGGACAGGATAATCTTTTTAATTTCATCCTCGGCGGCTGGAGAAAAGCGAAATGGTTCTATGATAGGACCAGGTAGGCTAGTAATGGTATCAACCGTCTGAGACAGGATAAGGGGATCCAAATGGTAAGTGGTTGTGAAATGACGGTTGATTTCATCCAGACCAATCGTCTTGGGGAAATCCACATGACGATTCCTACCGATACCGAGAGTTCCGAGGAATTTCCAGATATCGGCAGGAGAAGATGCAGAAATGTTTTCGATAATATGGCGGCGTTTGGCGTTACGTATCATCTGATTACACCGATTTCTTGCAGCTCTGAAGAGGCACTTATTTTCTTCACAGCGATTCTTTTTAAATTTACGAAAGGCCTGATCCCTGCGTCCCATCGCCATACGTACCTCCGTCATCAACCATGGAGCAGGTGGACGCCTAAGCTTTACTCTCTTTACAGGAGCATGTCTGTCGTAGAGGGCAAGGATCGTCCGATTGAAAATACGCAGTTTGTCGTCAACCCCTATTGCCGCTGCAAGATGACCCCAATCAAGTTCCGAAGCATCCCGACGCAGCTTCTCAACATCCAAACGTGCAAAACAACGTATGTGCAGAACTTTAGGGAGAGGTTTAGGTGGTTTTAGGACATATGAGAGGAAAATGAGGTCATGGTGGGAAAAGCCAGTGCAGGACACTGACCATGAGAGGAAACAAGGGAAGGAGTGGATGTAAGAATTAAACCGAGCCACGTGTCATCGCCTGAAGCATTGAGATGAGTGGGCTGCAGTGGAAGAACATGGAGACTGACGGACTCAATGATGTGAAGGAGTTTATGGGAACGAGGGGATGGATGACTAAGGTCTGTATTAAAATCACCCATGACGACACAATGTGCATACTCTGACCCTATCGATTCCAGTGCCAATTCAAGGTTGGAAAAATAGTCAACAGCGGGCGGACAGTAGACTACACCAAGTAGGGTCTTGACACCTTTGACATAGATTTCCAGAAAGAGGTACTCAGCAGAAGCACTATAGGGTGAAGGAGAAGAGGCAACGATTTTGAAAGGGAAATCACAACGGAGATAGATGGCGACACCACCACCTCCCTTTCCAATTCTATCGTTGCGGATAAGGATGAAACATATCTATACCCGTGACATACTTAGCATTAAGGAGTGCCAGTGGCCATCTGTGGTCTTCTTTATCAGTTCCATTTCACCAAATGAGACTTTCTGAGTGTAAATGATTGCATTTATGATAAAAATACTAAAATCGCTATATGTATGTCTATAATATTTGAGGAGTTCCCTCGATTTTCCTTATCATGGTATGATTTGGGAGGTTTCCTTTTCATGGTACCACTCTTGGGATATCTTCTTTCCAAAAAAAAATAATCATCAAAACCGGTTCATAAACGACAAAGTTATCCGCGAACACAAACATATAAAACCGGCCAGTGCGAGTCGGACTCGCGCAGGAAGGGTTCTTGGTAAATTGCGGTTTACGATGTATGACGTATTAAAAAAAAACTACTTACTAGATCTCGTTCAAACCAATTTTCGGTGGAAGTTTACATGGTAATGAAAATCATATATTTTTTTTTGTTTTATCATTTTCTTATTTTAGAAGTTACAGGGGGGGGACTCATTTTACCACTTTGCAAGTATCTCTCGCGAAAACTATTCAGTTTACAAAAAAATGACATTAGAAACCTCAATATCATTTTTAAAGACCTATCCATAGATACCCCACACGTATGGATTTGAAGAAAAAAAAAGTTTGAGTTTCAGTTCTAAGTATGGTGAACCCCCAAAATTTATTGTTTTTTTTTTTATTTTTGTGTGAATATCTTAATGCGGTTCACAGAATACATCTACTTACCAAGTTTCAACAGCATAGTTCTTATAGTTTCGGAAAAAAGTGGCTGTGACATACGGACGGACAGACAGACAGACATGACGAATCCATAAGGGTTCCGTTTTTTGCCACTTGGCTACGGAACCCTAAAAAAACAATACCTCCTTCTTATTGAGGTCGTTAAAAAAATGTTCAAAAGCTGGTGAGTTAGAACTAAAGTTCGCTGCAGCGCTAAAATATTTATGTTGTCTAATTAAACTATTAAAATATGTAGCGTTAGATTACTTATAGAGTTTAGTTTAATCGCGATCAAAACGTTGTAAGCGCTATGAAATTCATGACGCTCACGCGTTTCGTTCAACGCAGTTTAGAGTAAGGTGTACGGATTGCAATACAGTTCAGTTGAACAGAGTGAGTGTTCGAATCGCCAAATCAGCCAAAACTATTTTGTAGAATTATGGTACAGATTGGACCTTGCTGAAGGAGATAGTATATATGTTATTCCGAGCTTTTGTTCCCTTGGGATAAGCTCTGACTTTCGCGCAAGCGAAGTCGCTGGCAGAAGCTAGTGTAGGAATATTGAGGTTGAAGCAGACGAATGGTTATCTTATTTATTATAATAACATTTACGTTATTAGGTCAATTCGGTTTAACAGCGCTACAAAAATGCAATTTATGCCAATAATTTCGGTTTATTACAAGTTGTATTGGACTGAGTTTTTTTTGGCATTGCTCTGACTTGTAGCTGATGTGAAACAGCCTGATCGTTAAACCAAGAGTTTCATCATCAAGGCTAAAGCAATCTAGGCAATGGTGATTAATCTATAACAAAAAATATGCAATAAAATGTAAAATATGCAAAGATAGTATATGGGCTTTGATTTTTTTTACATTTTATAGAGAATTTCTATAAGCTTTTCAGCATACGCTACGCTTGGTTGCGTTTTTAAATATGTTTTTTTTATTTTTTATTATCTATAGGCTCGCGTTTGACCACTATCTCGCCTGATGTTATGTGATGATGTGGTCTACGATGAAGCACGCTTGCCTAGAAGTAACCTATTCACTCTTGACTTAAAGACCCCAAGGTTGTAGCTATCAGGGAACAAAAACTCCGGAAGGGAGTTCCACTCCTTAGCTGTGCGCACAATGGAAGTATTAGCAAAACCCTTCCCTTTCCCTACTTTTCTCTTTTTTTACCTGACTGCGCGACGCAAATGAGGGTAATGTGTTTATCACACTAATATTACAAAGGCGAAAGTTTGTGAGTGTATGTGTGTGTGTTTGTATGTTTGTTCTTGTTCTTCACGCTCAAACGGCTGGTTGAATCTGGATGAAAGGAGAATGCCCATTTTGTATAGAGAAATGTACTGACCGAAACATTTTTGTTGCCTGATAAAAACGCCTTTATTTGATTATGTTACCTTAATTAATTACATGTACCAACTTTAGTCAATTTTCATTACGGGAGTTAAGAGATTTTGAACAAAATATGTTCCTTGTTAGGTTGTAGTAGATTCACAGCACTATGGACTCTATGCTAGCATATTTAAGATTTGCTTTCGTTAGACATTTGTTCAAGTGCGGGTAAGATATATAATTAACGGGGGAACGTTTAACTCAACTTGACGCAACAAAACAAATAAAAAAGACGACTACTGTCACTGTCAAATGAAATAACTGACAGTTATAGGCATGTTACCAAATCGGTAATATAACGGGTTTCTAAAAACATGATTCATTTGTTATCTTGGTTTGCATTAAACTAGTAAGCATTTTAGAGATTAACGTTTAACATTAAAGAGGTGAATCGGTTTGATTTTTAGTTCACGATTCAGTGTTTCAAGTAGACTATAAAAAAACGATTCTTGGATTCATCGATATCAGACCGTGTCAACATGCCTCAACCCTAACATAAATGGCGGAATATGTTTGAACTGTGAAACGGAAGTAAAATACTTAATAATTCAAGAAAATGAACTCCACTAGGAATCTTTTAGAAAAGAAGTTAAAATATTTGAAATATTTTTGTTTTATTTTTTATCCAGAAATGATTTTGACACATTTTTTTTTAAAGTACTGTCCATGGGCATTCCTTTGGCACAGTGATATACTATAGTCTGGAATAGTAGATAGGATTCTTTTTATCCCGGGAATATGTGCCCTTGGGATAATTTTCGACATTCACGCGGGTAAAGCCGCTGGCAGAAGCTAGTCAGTTTGTATGTATGTTTGTTCCTAAGTGGCGTTGTTGAAACCAAACGCCTAAGCCAATATTGATGATTCTTACTTCAATCGATTCGTCTTAACCTTGCGTGTGTCTCTGGTTAGTCTGGCTACTTAATATTGAAAAAAAAACCGGCCAAGTGAGAGTCGGACTCGCGCACGAAGGGTTCCGTTATTGGTAAATTGCGGTTTACGATTTATGACGTATTAAAAAAAAAACTACTTTCTAGATCTCGTTCAAACCAATCTTCGGTGGAAGTTTACATGGTAATGTGAATCATACATTTTTATAGTTTCATCATTCTCTTAATTTAGAAGTTACAGGTCCCCCCTGTAACTTCTCCGGATAAATAATAATCGGTGTATCCGTTTAAGAGCTATGATGCCACAGACAGATACACAAACACACAGGTACACACACAGAACAGAGAAAGACAGAAGAAGAAGAAGAAGGCGTAGAAGGCGTTTTTCCTGTTCTGTGGCTACACACGTCAAATTTAAAACAAGAGGGGTGTTTTTCCGTCAGGGGTTAAAAAGCAACACTCGTCTCAATCTGCTATTGAAGATGTCCATACGCGGTGGTGAAAACTTACCATTAGATGGGCCGAATGCTGTTTGTCACCCTATGGAATAAAACCTGCCAAGTGCGTGTCCCGAAAAACATGACAAAGAACTGAACCCTAAAGTTTTCGTTGGAAAACTGCTGTCCCCATACATCGACTTAGGTCGCGGTTAGTTTACGAACTGCAAATAAGTTAATAATATGTTTTTTGTGATGCAACTACAAATTCAGTTTTCGGATTTTATCCTTTACTTATGCATAAGACCTTGCTTCTTTCATGATTCCCTATACATTTTAATTCACATAAACGAGTGTTAAAATCATAAACAGCTGTATATTTTGATTGCGTTGACTAAAACTTAAGACTTAATCCATAGAGCAGTCCACTTTCCGAAAGGAACTAGCAGAATGGTGAACTTAATTATGATTTCGTTAATAAGATTCTATGCCCTTTTTAGTGTCCGTACCTCAGAAGGAAAAAAGTAACCCATTTCGTAATTTCATATTGTGTGGATACACATGTTGTTGACAAAAAGGATCTTGAAAGACGTCTAGTCTTTCTGAGGTACGGACACTAAAAAGGGCATAGAATCTTATTAACGAAATCATAATTAAGTTCACCATTCTGCTAGTTCCTTTCGGAAAGTGGACTGCTCTATGGAAGCAAAAGTAACTGTGACTGTTCAATACGCTACGCTTATAAAAGAAGGCAACACTATTTTTTTTCAGGATTTTCGAGAAAATACTTTAGCTTTTTCATATACTACGCACTAGATTTAGCGATCCGAACCGACGCTCTGTTCGACTGAACTGTACTGCAATCCGTACACCTTACTTACACTATGTTGAACGAAACGCGTTAGCGCCAAGAATTTCATGGCACTTACGACGCGTTGTTTGATCCCCAGTAAACTAAACTCTATAAGCGATCTAGCGCTGCATGTTTTAATAGTTTGATTAGACAGCATAAATAATGTTTAGTGCTGCAGCGAACTTTAGTTCTAACTCACCAGCATTTGAACAAATGGTTTTCATGAATATTCTTGTCTGTCGGTAGAATGTATGTCAATGGCATATACGAATGAAGGGTATTGTAAAATAAAACATAGAGGTAATTCAAAGTACGTATAATTTGGTGGTGTTTAGAAATATCCATACAGTATTTAAAAATCATGTTCAAATTTACCTCTTTAATAACAGCAATAAATAACTTAAGACTGCAACGTTTTTACGAAAATTTACTTTACTCAGCACTTTAAATTCATAGCGTGTTGCCACCAACTATCAAACGTAAGTAAGTGTAGGTAATATCTTAATTCCACAGGTAATAGGCATAAAACATGTGTCTAACATATTTACTAAAAATATCCAGCTTCCAGTCTAACCGGATCCAATATTTTACAAGAAGCGACTGCCTATCTGACCCCTACAAGCCACTACTGGGCAACACGATACCCCTTGCCAAGACTAATGTCAGTGTCAGAATTAATGGCAACTGACTACCGGAAATAGTGTCAAAGATCTACAATTCGGTATGTAAAGTCCGCGCTAAAATAAATCTATAAACTTTGTATATAAAGAACTTGTACTAAGTTACATAGCAACAATTCAAGCAACAACAAATAATCCCAAATTCAATCAACCCAAAGTAACATTACGAAGCTTACGAGCAATTTCAATTGGTCGTGTTATATTTGAGTGATATAAAGCGCTGTCGTCTAATGTTTTGTGGAATGCCTGGCTTAGTCTCCACAGGGTCGCCCGGTTAAGCAGTAGCCAATCATTCTGATTGAACTGCGAGATGTCCAACTGTTTTGGTTAGACGCGTTCTAGTACCACAAAACATTACATGACAGCACTATATATCGCATATTACACGTACTATGTTACTTTGAGTTGATTGAATTTGGGATTACTTGTTGTTGATTGAATTGTCGTAACTTAGTAGAATACATACATACATAAACTCACGCCTTTTTCCCATGGGGGTAGGCAGAAACTACAGAATGCCACCTGCTACGATCCTTACATACTTCTTTTGCTTCACACACATTCATACATCTAGTCATACACACACGCCGGTTATGGGTACTGCGCACTTGGCCTTTCTGAAGAACATCACCTACAAGGTCTATATATGTCTTTCTAGGGCGTCCCCTCCCGGCGTTTCCATTCACATCTGCCTTGTAAATACCTTTCGTTAGTCGCCCTTCATTCATCCTCTCAACATGGCCAAACCATCTTAACATACTCTTTTCAATTTTAGTCACTACATCTTCTTTTAAACCACAACGTTGTCTTATTACCTCATTCCTCAATCTATCAGTTAAAGTTACACCACACATACTCCGCAAGGAGCGCATTTCTACTGCATTAATCCTACTTTCATGTCTTTTTTGCCATACCCAGCCTTCACTTCCATACATAAGTGTAGGCACCAGCACGTTGTTGTGAACGTTTAGTAGAATACTTTATTTACAAAAGTTATAGCTTCTCGTGATCGGGAATTTAGGTAATGGATGATCACCCACCGACGGACCGACTTCGGCAATCATTGCTTATCCTCGAAGATCGACCGGTGTGGCTGTTATAATTTAGCCACGACATCCTCGAGTGCATTAGGTACATATATCCCTGTTTCACTTCGAATGTTAGTGATACCGAGGAAAAGTGATATTTTTTGTGGTATTCCGACGGAAGCAGAAGAAGATCTTCAGGCCGTTTTAGGTATTTTATTCAGGATGCAAATGAAACTACGGACAATGCTTAGCTAAAGCTTTATAGATAGTACCTGAACTCTGCTCGGGTGAAAATAGAGAAAACGAAGTTTTCTAAAAACGAAACCAAGCTAGATCGATTTATCGCCCCCGAAACCCCCTGCATACTACTATTTCATGAAAATCGTTGGAACCGTTTCCGAGATTCAGATAATAATACTAGAATTGCTCGTTTAAAGGTATTCGGTATGCTTGAAGTAGTCCCGATGACGGCAGATGTACTCTGTACCTATACGTAGTAGTTTTCGCTAAAGCAATACTGCTTTAGCGAAAACTACCACTTATACAGGCACACGCATGACGCACTTACCTCTAAACAAGCAAGTGAGCCAAAGCTGTAATTTTCTGCCGCCTTATCTATGAATATCTAACAAGATTCGTACCTTAACTGTACAATTTATGGGCAGTAGCCGCACAGGCTGCGAAACGGTTTCCCCTTGAGTGTGGTTACTTGTTCTGACTAGATAAAGCTTAAAAGAGGAAGCTTTATAATTCACTAACTACTTTTCTAACCATAATGATAATAAATCAATCAAAAACTCTAGTCAGCCCAGACAGCCTGACTTTTATCACCACCTACAAATTCTCATAGCATTAGGTATCAATCAAAGAAACGAAAAATAAAAAAAATCTGCTGTTTAGTAAGTACATATTTGGGCGAAAGCCCAACAGCAAAATCAGGGGGAAAACATTCCCAAAAAGAAAAAAGAAATATACCAAAATTCAACATTCATTCATTTTTTTTACAATAATGTTGTATAAGCTTTTTGGTATTTTTTTTTTTTTTTACTATATTTAGGCTTGCGCTTGACCACTATCTCACCTGATGGAAAGCGATGATGTGGTCGACGGTGAAGCACGCTTGTCTAGAAAAAACCCATTCACTCTTGACTTAAAGACCCCCAGATTGTAGCTATGTTGTAAATTTGTTCTTGGGTTCGATTTCCTGGTAGAGAACAGTATTCAAAGAATTAAGAGAATAGTTTTAAGATTACTGGTTTTTCCAATTGTGGGCGCACGGTTGGCGCAGTGGTTGAGCGATTGACTGCTGCGCTGCGTGTCACGGGTTCGATTCCCGCACGGAACAAATATTTGAATGACCTACAGATAGTTGTTCTGGCTCTGGATGTTTGTGTATGTGAGTTTATATGTTTGTAAACGCACCCACGATACAGGAATAAATTCCTAGAGTGGGTCAAAGTCTTAAAAAAAAATTAGTAGCGGTGGATCTTTGTGTGTGAAGACATTGGTAAGTTATAGGATACCGAACCTATAGGTAACATGATACCCAAATGAGGACAGATATCTTATGAAAGGGACTGGAAAACTGGAACGGATGGCCGATGACGCCGACACAAAAAATTTAGGCGTACTTGAATTTGGAGCGTAGGAAGACCTCCCGTAAATTGGAACGATGCACTGTGTAGCGTTACGTTTAGCTCAGTGGAGCTATACGTATGCCACGTTAATAAAATTAAGTTAAAAAGGCAAAAATTAAATTAAAGCTATGAAATTAAAAGGATATAGAGTACAGAACTATGGGTCGGCTTCGCACGTCGTGGGCAGTTAACCAGGCAGCAGCTCGGACAGGAAGTCGTGGAATGTCCTAGGTAGGCAGGTGATCAAGCAGCAACGACGGACATGCAGGCAATCGGGCAGGTAGGCAGGTCAGCAGACAGGACGTGGCACGGTGTGATAGTACGGCTGATGGTGCTATCAGTGTGTGCACCTAGTCAGCAGGTCGGTAGATGAGTAGGCAGCAGGAATCTGCGCGTGCTGAAACGGGCGCGCTGTGGTCTCGCGCGTCACCGTAGACTTGACTGCCACAACGAGATAGATATGCAGCAAGGTGTTTCGGGGAATCAGACTGAGACGTTACACGCCGCAGATATGCAGGTACATGGTAGGCAAAATTATACACAGTATAACACACAAAAGTAATATATATTTAAACTACAGCACTTCATAAATTGTTACACAAGCTAGATTTAAGGCTTTTAAAGAGTTTTAAGAATAGAAAATACACTTCGTAGTATAGTACTCAGTATAACCGTCTTTCGGCGTTCCGCCCAGATTCTAGACTAAAAAAGCTGAAGCCCGTTTTTCATTCGTTCTGTAATATCTTCTCAAATTCAAATTCAAATCTCAATAAGACCAGAACGAATAAAAACGGCTTTACAAAGGCGGGTCAGTGTGCTCTGACCTTACAATAATGTACAACTAGCTTAAGGAAAGGTCTAGGTAGTCCATGGTACCTATGGTATGTCTATGGCTTTAAGAAAATAAAATAGACAGACAGATGTCATGTCAGATGAAAATGTCACAGTAGAAAAATATTAAGAATTATAATTTATGAATATAATTTAAGTTTAGATATTTAAAACAGTCAGAGATAACTAAATATGCTTTCCAGATGTAATAATATAAAGAATATATATAAAAATGAGTTACACAAAAATTGATACAATATCAAAAGATATGAAGATGGTTTGTGGAGTGTTATGACACGTAAGTAGATCTTGAATAAATACCACAACTGGTATGAGATCTGCGGGAGTCCGCTGGCCACGAGAAACATAGGACTGCACCTGTAGCCTAGTTGACAATATACAATCGATAACGTAAGTAGAAAATGAATCAATGTAGGGGCATGACACATCTGAACGTTAAGTGACGTGGTCAGACCAAATAAATAGAAGGCGATAACGATGGTAGAAAGAGATTCGATACGAAACGTTTGTAACTTGAGTAGGCGGACTGCTCTATATGGCGACGCTTGGGGAAGCCTATGTCCAGTTTTGGCATCTCTCGGCTGAATGATGATGATGAACATTTTAATAACCATTAAATATGTATGTCAAATTAGTAGCAAAACAGTAGCCAATAGTATTGGTGCTATAAATGTTTTAACATCAACCACATAACGTAAGAAATAAATGCGTTCTTAAAAAGACATAAACCTCTAACGCTTGATACTTACGTGGTTACGACCTTACAAAGCGCGGTATAAACAAAAATTGTCGATGCAGGTATCAAAAACTTTAATTGGATGGTACAAAATCTAATCAAATTTTATTGGCGGGCAACACACAGCTAATCAAAAATAAACATGATTTCGTAATCACACCGAAGTAACATGTTTTATTCATTACTTTAATTGTTTTAATGACGTGCCTCTTACTAATTGAACTTGCGAAGTTAAAATAGCAAAAGTCGTAAAAAACAAATTGATTGATAATTTAATTTGATTATAAAATTATATCTTAATCCTTCAACGTCGCGATGTTGAAATATTGACATTTAATTTGGATGCGTTATTAATTTTTATGTTAATTAAAAGTTAAGTGCCATCATTATTACGTATATGCCGAGCTTAACTTAGATAGTTTCCATTTTGAAAATAATACGCGGAAACGTAGGAGGAAAGTCTAGAAAATAATTAATTAATTTGTGCCCAGCATAATTGTTGTCAAACAAGGCCAAGTATGGGCAATTTACGCACGCAGGTACTATAATAAACATGTTTATGATTTGAATATGAATAATTTTAATGAATCGCTTTAAATTTCTCATTCCTGTTTATGCAAAAAATTATGACAACAACAGGATAAACTTACCATACATACACAAACTTGTCAACATTAGGTTACATTTACATTAGCAGTATCTGTGGAATTCAATAAGTAATGATGTAAAATAAAATATCGTTGTTTATGATCCAAATTGCGGAGAGTTTGTAAATAGGGAAGGAAAAAATATTTAATTAATACACCTATGAAATTATCAACAAAACTCTCTTACCCCCTATACCAATTTATTTGGGTTCGAACATGTCCTCCTCATCCATACTTCTCCAATATAGTATTTTTTCAGCTACCTTTTTACAGGCATCTTTCATATATGTAAGTACTATGTACCAACTGTAAATCTAACATTTAGTGTACCTATTATGTCGTTTGTTAACTTGTACGTGCCAGCAGTGGCAGTTAAGAGTATGTCATGCTCTCTCAATCATCATGCTCATGCTCTCTGATGGTGAGTCTGGTGACATGTGTTGGATCATTCGGTTGTACAACAAACAGTAGACAGACAGAGTTACTTTCTTTATAATATTTGTATGGATGGATTTTCCAACATTATTGATGTAACCAAATACTTGTAATTGAACTTTATTGATGGAAAAGAGTTTCTATGGAGTTTCTTGCACGTTCTTCTCCATACTGACGCTTGCGAATGTGCAATCTGCTATTTTTTTTTTTTTTTCTGATTTTAAAAGTTGAAGCTGATTTTAAATGGTTTAATATAAATAAATAAATTTGATTTTGAGTCCTTCCATTATTTCTTTGGTCTTCACCCTCTCTTTTAGCCATACACATTCTTAATCAAAAAACATTACGCCTTATATTTTTCTTATTCCTCCGCGTCAGCTCCCAAATCATAACTATCGATTTCCACACAACTTTTCATTACCCGATGCTACTTTCAGACTTTCTCTTATATACTTATTTCTGCACAATATATCCCTCATAGCAATTCAATTTGAGCTTGCTATCTAATCAACTTCTATATTCTACAGCGATCGCTTATGATTGCATGATTTGATCTCCTGATGCTATTGTTAAATCACGACTGTATTGAAAACATTGAACATAATATCTATCCATCTTAGATACCTCAAATTGAAGCTTCTTCCTTAGTCTTAGTAGACAAAGATCTTTGCTAGGAAATAAAAAGTACCTGAAATGTCAGTCTAACATTCAATTAGTTAAACAACTGCTTTTGACTGCTACAGGAAAGCCTTTATCTTAAAGGTATGCTCTATGGCGGTACGGAGTTTTGCTTGTCTACCGGTTAAACGAAGATGATCTAACTAAGTAAAGGGGAGATAATGCTTTTGGATTTGTCGAAAGTGCAAGTCCAAGAAGTTTCGTGTAGAGTGTCTTGTTGAAATGCGTTTTCATTTGAATCGACATGTAATCATATCATTAATAATATGATAAGCTTCAGAGCCGTCGATGAGCAGTATTCAGTTAAGATTGAATTCAATTAAATGAATGTGTTGTGTGCGAGTGACTTTGATAACTAACGACTGCCGCTGTAGTGATTGGCAGCGCCACGGCTTTGTTAAAGACAAAGTGTTCACCGCACTTTCGATTTATCAATCTCATCAAAACAATGGAATTAAATAATTACACTATCGCAACGAATCGTGACCGCGTGCCGCCAATAAAAACTTGAGTACAGTGCGATTATCCGATTACACACATAACACTCTAATAACTTGCTGGTGTCTGAAACAGGACCATTTAACAATATTGTCTCTGACCAATCGGCGGGTGGCGTCACGCACCCGCCGCGCGTGTCACTGCGCACATTCGCCG
This sequence comes from Orthosia gothica, assembly GCA_949775005.1. Classification (NCBI taxonomy): domain Eukaryota; kingdom Metazoa; phylum Arthropoda; class Insecta; order Lepidoptera; family Noctuidae; genus Orthosia; species Orthosia gothica. Next base: position 18,005,856 of record OX459063.1, on the reverse strand, counting down.
CGCGTTATGGCCGCCTCGCACGACTCTGCTCGTCCTCCGTCATTTGTATGAGTGTAGAGAAGGCGCTCGTTTATCGAGAGAGCCACGAACAAAAGCGCTTACGCCTCGTCTTAATTAATATGATTAATGAGCCGAGGCCGCGGCGCGTTTTGAACTCGCGTTACTGTTGTAATCGAGAAATAAATTAATTTTATTAGTAGTCCTTCCTAATAGAATACGAGCATCGAGGGCCGCGTCGCTCCCAAACGACTCTGACGATACCGTGTTTTCCCGGTTCGTTACGTTTCTCTAATTTAAAAATTGGGCGTTAAAACTCACCGATTATAATTTAAATTTATGACATTATGCATAATATAAAGGCATATAAAAAGGAAATTGTGACGCGTTAGAGTGGGCATCACTAACAAGCCACATATCTGAACACACCTTAATGACTTTAACTATAATTTCATTTCATTAAAATTATTTTATCAAACTACTACTTACCCACCATCACTTTAGTTTCATTAATATTAACATAATTTTATTGCTCGCGTCGGAGTCAAAGTACTAATTTATAACCGCTATGAATCTGCGTCACGTGTGTCTGCGTAACACTCATACCTAGAGCTACACACATTAGTGGTCAAATCATTTGAAACTATTAGATGAATTCGCAGTAAAACAAATAGTATTCGCGCAGACGTGTTACCCTTTCAAAACATAGGTATCTATTTATTTTCCCATGTTTCTAAGCTAACGCGGTGTCGTTCAGTCGGCGATGGACTGTGCGTCTTGTGCGGTGGAGAAAGGGTGCAGATCGGGCTGCGCGTGCGGCGGTGCGCTCGCGCCTCGGGCCGAGATCGTGGCGGAGATAATTAGAGGCCGCGGCTCTGTGGGAGCCATAAAAACGGCAAATTGACCGGCGGGATAACCAGAAAGGCACAATGTGTTAGATAATAATTTCCAAATTACAGGTTATGTTGGTTCGCGAGCGAGACTCGGCCGGCTCTTTTTTCTCGGACGCCGACTGAGGTGCTAAGGGCAGGCTAATTATTATTTGGGTATCAGAGCGAGGATTTTAGTGCAGCTGCTACCTGTATAAATATTTATTATTATAAAAGATCAAACGCCAATTTCGATGGAATCCAATTTTTATCAGGCAATTAATGTTGCTACAAATAACTCATCATATATTTATAAACATACGTTTATAAATATTACGACAGGGAATAAACAATAAAATCATAACAATGGTAAAATACGTCAATGAGGAAAACTACTTTGTTTATGTTTTAAAATGCATGCGCATAGTACGCCAATCCAAAAACAATTATGGGTAACTATTTTTAATCCACGTGAACCCAAACATATTACAATATTTCTACAATAAAATAATATACAAGACAACGACAGCCTCAAACTCCAAAGTGAGCATAAATCTTGCATATAATATATATGGCGCATCAATACAATACACAAGCAATTGAATCTACAGACAAGCAGACGCTACATTCCGATATAATATGGAGATGGTCCCCAATTCCTTAAGAGCTTGTAAGACAATCGATGGCGGGAAGGCGCGCGGGGCGCCGGGCTCGAAGCGCCGCCATTGGGCGCCCGGGCGCTCCGCCCCACGCCTCCGACTCCTAGATTAATGTTTTGTTAAAGGGAGCATTATCTCCTAAGATGTGATGAAATATGCGGCTGCAGCATCCGACACGCTAATGCGGGTAATGCCGCTCGTGAATCCAGCCTTGTTTGTAGTCAGCAAATGTACTTAGCTTTTACTTTAAAAGTCTCTAGTTTGGTTTCTGATTTACGAGGATTCGTGAAAATAACATTTCCTACGTTGTTTTTTTTAACAAAGTATTTCATATGTAGAACAGATATTTACATCATTAAATGGTATTGGATGCAGTCATTTGTTCCTATTCCTTGATAGTAAAGAATATTTGCCATGATTTACCAACTAAAATTAAAAAAATACAGGTACAAAAAAAACCTCTAACAACGTCGAAGTAATGTCTATGGTTTAGATTAGAGTCTATACTAATCTACTTGGATCTTCCAATTTTATTCTATGCGCTGTTTGCACATAATGCGACTTAATACTTTTTAATTTTAATAACACAAAATTTCAAGACGCAACTCGCATATATAACTTTCTAATTTTTAAATAATTTTTATAAAAAAGTAAGGTTTCTGAGTATTTTTTAATAATTGCTATAGCTTCGAAAGATCAAATGAGAAGTATTTAGTTTACTTACTTCTTTAAATTAAATTATAATACCTGGTGGAAATGGCAAAAAAAAGAAGAGAATGCGATTAACACTAACTTTTTTTATTCCCTTTTAACTTGTGGTCTCAAAACTATAGAAGGCCAGTATTTTCATTAGATTTTAGGAAAAATAAAGAGTTTCAATATCTTTAATTCCTCTTCATATATGAAATGGGTTATTTGAAATCTTATCGTTGCTCATTGAAAAATTAATCAGCGTCGGGCTCATTTTCATGCGATAATTTTTCGATGATAATGATTTTAAATGTCGACCAAAACTGGACAAATGGACTTCAAACGTAATTTATGGCTATGAATGAACAACTTATGCAACAATGTGCAGTTATTTAATGAATGTCAGTGCGGTCTAGTAACTTTGAGCAATAAATATAGATATGTTCACCTTTTGACGGTCGTTATGAAAGTAAACATGCTAACAGTGAAAAAAATATTCATAGAAAATAGATTGGCTGGGGAAGCTTTCACGAGATTCTGCCTGGTCTTGGCGTGAGGAGGATAGTTTTGCTTTTGGTGCGGCTAAACTACTGCTAACACTCGCAAAACACCGAATGCTCAGAAACGACCGCGTCCATATATAACGCTCAGAACAAGACAATTCCTGAAGAGGAGTCGTTTAACTTTATGGTTTTTAGGGTTCCGTAGCCAAATGGCAAAAAACGGAACCCTTATAGATTCGTAATGTCTGTCTGTCTGTCTGTCCGTCCGTATGTCACAGCCACTTTATTCGGAAACTATAAGAACTATGCTGTTGAAACTTGGTAAGTAGATGTATTCTGTGAACCGCATTAAGATTTTCACACAAAAATAAAAATAAAACAATAAATTTTGGGGGTTCCCATACTTGAAACTAAATCTAAAAATAATTTTTTTCTTCAAACCCATACGTGTGGGGTATCTATGGATAGGTCTTCAAAAATGATATTGAGGTTCTTAATATCATTTTTTTCTAAACTGAATAGTTTGCGCGAGAGACTCTTCCAAAGTGGTAAAATGTGTGTCCCCCCCCCTGTAACTTAACCCCTCAAAAAAATATATGATGTACATTACCATGTAAACTACCAGCGAAAATTGGTTTGAACGAGATCTAGTAAGTAGTTTTTTTTTAATACGTCATAAATCGTAAACCGCAATTTACCAAGTACGGAACCCTTCGTGCGCGAGTCCGACTCGCACTTGGCCGGTTTTTAGTTTTAATTTGGAAACAGGTGACTATTTCAAATTCTCTAAAATTTTAAATCAACTCAAAGGGGTACAACTTCCGTACCCAAAAAAGTGCATGCAGAGTGGCTTAAATATAGCTATAATCTACTGCGGACTATAAATAATATTTCAGTATAGGTATAAGACGCATGAAACTTTGTATAGACGTTACGATAGAGTTATTTGAGAAGATTTAATGAAAAAATCTTTCTCAGGGCCCTGCTTCATACCAGAACTTCTTTAGTCATCTCTCCTATATGGCCATGTAACCAGTTGGGGGCAACATGGCCAAATAAGACGAGAATCTTGCAAAAGCAATTTCGAAGATATTGAATGTATCTTCTCGGCCTTCCTTTCTTTTTTCTATAGCTTTATGAAACTAAAATTCAGTTTAGACTAACATTAAAATGCCATGTCACAAACACACACCGAAAATCAAAATGCATATCTTTGCGTAGGTATTATGAGTCTCATCATCTCAATTCCACATCGCAGCAGGGTCTGTTCCTCTCCCTATAATCAGCAGATTCCAACCAGTTACGTCACGTAAACCTCAGCTCTAAGATTGTTTATCCACCAATTTCTCGAGATGGGACCCAATACAATTGTGTTTGTCAATGATAAATGGTCGCGCGCGGTGCTTTTCATCTCCTACGGTCAAAGGCGCCGCCAGCGACAGATGTCAGATAAATTTAAATTCTAATTCGAAAGGTATAAGGTATATTCCCGGTTGCACATAAATAATTACAATACAGGACTAAATGATACGGTACTAATCAAGGCCAGGAATAAACGCGGATAATGCGGTTTAATATCGTTTGAAAGGAACCTTTCGGCGGGTAGTCGCATTCAGCTATAATGAGTTTATTCAAAGTTTTAATCGAATGAATCGTCGTAAGTAAATAGTGGTTCAAAGTATCAAACGGGGCTCGAGGGCGGCGCAGCGGCACTCCACTAGTCGCCTTTTCAATTTGTATTACAGTGATAGACGGAGGTCGTAGAAACCAAAATTAGAAAAAAACCATTCTTAAATTTTGTGAAATGCCTTTTTTTTTGTTTTATGCAAGATATTTTGTATTCTTTTGAGAATCTAAGACTTTTGGGGACTCCTTAATGATCTTGTTCTGCCTTTTTCGTTAATTTCATTCCTCATCCCTTCATAACTTTAACGCTTTCATCATAGGTAAGTGTAAAATAAAATAAAAATTTAGCATGAGTAACAAGTAAAAATTTCCAAAACCCTCGACATTTTTTTTTCACCATTAAGTAGTACATAGTTTATCTAGTTGTAGACACGCTTCGATCAACAATCTATCGAAAACGTATCATGACAAACCCGATTCAAACAGTAAAACGGCAATAACTTTTGAACGACTGAACCGATTTTCACCAAACACAGTTAACAACAATCCCGATAATGTCACTTTTCAAAAAAATAAAAACTATATTAAAATCGATTCATCCATTTAGGAGCTATGATGACAGACAGATACACAAATAAGTTATAGAATGTTGTGCGTTAGAACTAATTAAGCAAAAGATAATCATTCTATGCATATATTAACCGCCCAGTATGACTAACATAAGTTGCTTCTATGATAATTGCTGGCTTCTCTACTAAAGACATTGTGCACTAATTCAAATAAAAAGGTGGTTTTAGGTGGCGATTTTAACATAGATAGGTATAATTAAAAGAAATAGCTTTACTTTGGAGTTTGAATCTTTACTTCTCAAATACAATCTTAATTGGAAATACATCGACCAACCCGACTTATGAGCAAAACTTGCCTGGATAATATATTCTTAACTCTAAGCAGGAATGCAATTGCGAGATAATAGATCTTGCTTTATCTGACCATACAGCTCAACTACTGAAAATAACAGTTAAAAAACATGCGTTATTAATTCTTGGCGAATACGAATACCCAAGATTTGAACAAATATAAAAATTCTCTACATTGTCTTACTTTTTCAGACGTATTTGGTACCGAAAACGCTAATGAAGCCTGTGATAATTTCATCGACATTTTTTTGTTTATTGTACAATTTTTGCTTGCCGATGAATTGGGTTACTGTTAAACCAGACAAAGATTAAGTGGATATCTTGGGATATAAGAATTTCTAGTCGGAAACAATGAAATTTACTGTGGAAGTACAGATTGTCTTCTACGCGTAAAAATAAATATATTTACAAAACTTATTCACAGAAACTCAAAAAAATAAGACTCACAAAAAGCTCAAAATAGTTATGTATTATAAATAATTCTGAGAATAAGATCAAAGCAGCAAGGCAAATTATTAACAACATTCAAATCTATAGGCAGAATTAAATTAAAGACCCAAAAGAAATTGCTGAATCTTTCAATGATTTCTTTGTACACCAAGTACAAGATGTATCAAACGGAAAAACAGAATCAGATAATATCACTAGTATAGCCAATAGCCCAAACTAAATGTTCATGCCACCTGTAGTTCCACAGGATATAGAGCATTAAAAATATAGCTATGACCTTTGAAGGCTATGACGGCGTAACAACTTTTGTAGTCAAATTTGTGTCTGTTATAATTGCTGTTCCTCTAAGTAATGTATTATCATGAATACAAGTATTAGCTCAGGTACCTTCCCCTATAGTCTTAAAAGTAATGATAAAATTTGCGTAAAGACTGACTAGGATGACATTGCTAAATAAAGGCCAGTGGCCTTAATTTCAGTGTTTTCCAAAGTTTTTGAAAAAATATCTGCGAGACAGTTTATAAGTTCTTAACTAAAATTTAAATCTTATGTGACGAACAAAAGGGGTTCAGAAAAAAATAAAAATATTAATAAGGCAATATATGACCTACGAAATAACGTAATGCCAAGTGTGGACCATAAAATACCTGTATGCGCTATACTGATATGACGAAAGCATTCGATTACGTAAACCATTATGCTCTTATAACTAAAATTTACATTTTCGGCGAAACATCTTAAATTTAATAAAGTCATACCTTACTAATCGACAGCAATCCACAGAAATATCAAGGATATGTGTGAAAACTAAACAAGAACATAAATATCTATCAGGCTACAGAGAAGTCAAATATTGCGTACCACAAGGCAGTGTACTTGGACCTTTATTATTTATTTTATATATTGATGACTTGCCTCGCCATATTCATCAACATATGGTATTATTTGCAGACGACAGTACGGCAATAAAATAATTACGAAACTGACATTAATTATGCAATAAAAAACAAAATGAATTAAATTAATGAATAAATATACAAAAAACAAAAGTTATGCATTTTTATCAGCGTCTAGGAGCTGAACATTATGAAATTGGAAAAAAAGTAGACTCAACAAATGTCATAAAATTCCTTATCAAGAATTTTACACATTTGTGGAGTTTTTATTCTAATTGATAACAAAAGGACCTGGAAACCGCATTCAGAGGTTATATATAAAAGGTTAAGCAAGTCAGCGTCCGTACTTTATAAACTGGCAAAAAAGTAAGCATTCGCACCGTGCTGGAAGCTTATCATGGTCTAGTTGCGTCAGTTTTGAGATTCGGAGCTATATTCTGGGGTAACTGTACTGATAGGGAGAGGATATTCAAAGCCCAAAAACGTTGTACAAGATCAATGACTAGTCTTAAAAATACCGACAGCTGTGCACCTGTGTTCAAGTCTCTAAAATTACTCACCTTTCCGTCTTTGTAATGTTTTTTAGAACAAACATACACCTTTCTACCGGAAACAACCTCAAACTGCGCAAATATAACAACCTTATTGGAAGTTATATATTTGAGCCGTTTGGGGTTCAAACATTAGGTCCATGGGGTCCGAGTGCTCTTCGAGTATTTCGAGATGTAAGCAAACGGTTTGTTGACTCCTCACGTGAACAGAGGGCTGGGCTTATCCTTGGCCAGAGAATCAGCATTGCCATCCAACGTGCCAATGCTGCCAGCGTTTTGGGCACTTTTCACGTTGACAGCGATCTGAACGAATTTTATGACGCCCTATGACCCCTGCCCTTTTATACGCTTTCGTAATTTTATTTTATTTTTATTTAAGTGTATATATAGGTAGTTATTGTTAATTAAGTATTTCATAATATGCAAATTTTAGTTGAGATAATTGAATAAAACTAACCTTTTTACCCTAACTATCGATATTAGAACACGTCAGGGACCTGTTAGATCGCAATACAAAAATCGAATGCTTACAGGTAGGTAGGTACAAAACAGCATTATTTAGAAAAAGCTTATTATCAATGGGGAACATCATCTATAATAAAATACCTCTTGCCAAAGAAGAATCAATAAGTATATATAAAAGAGGCTAACATCCTTCATCATATCAGCCGAAAGACGTCCACTGCTGGACATAGACCTCCCCCAAGCGTCACCACATTGACCGGTCCCGTGCGTCTCGCAACCAGCTGAGGGGATCCTCAACCTTCACCAGGTCATCGGTCTACCTGGTGGGAGGCCTTCCAACACAACGTCTTCCGGTTCGCGGTCGCCACTCCAGAATTTTTCTGCCCCATCGGCCACCCGTTCTGCGAGCAATGTGCCCTGCCCACTGCCACTTAAGTTTGGCATTTCTTCGGGCTATGTCGGTAACCCTGGCTCTCTTGCGGATCTCTACCTTTCGGATTCGATACGCAAGGAAACGCCGAGCATAGCCCTCTCCATTGCCCTTTGAGTGACTGTAAGCTCACAACAACATCCTTACTAATAGATAAATGTTATTATTCTATACAAGATTTTTTGAATGATAAAAAGAGTTTATAATGTTATATCAATTTATTATATTGTTTCATATTTTAATGTATGCAAAATAATCAATTTAATTTGTTTTATTTGTAAAATATAGAATTAAGATTATTGTTATTGACTTTTAGTTTATGTAGGAAGGCACATAACTGTACCATTAAATTTTTTGTTGTTGTTTGTTTGATTGTATAATTGAGTAGATATAAATATTTTTTACTTTTGCATGCCGTAAGGTAGAGTGTGTTGGAACTGCTTTTATAATGCTTACATCTTATTTTGTACCCACATACATTGTAAAATAAATGATTTCTGATTTACAAATACACAATACACAAACCCACAGGAACAAACTTCAAACTTATAACACCCCTCTTTTTCCGTCGGGGATTAAAAATACACAACCGCTTCCAAACATATAGAAAAAGATGCTATTAAGTCACAGAAAAATAAAAAGTAGGCATTTTATTATTTACTACAAATCGGTGAGCGATATTTATAGTGGCCAACGTCATAGTAACATTTTCTCTAAAATAAAAATGATTTCGTGTTGTAATAAAATATTATAAATTGATATTTTATATGAACCCCGCTGAAAATAAGCACTGTTTGATTTTAATGTTATCCTCTCGGGGGCCCTTACACAGCGATTGTAATAAAACCTATTGCATGCCATACTTTTTGCAGATTTCAGTGATTGAATATTAGCACGTAATAAGTATTCCATTCCAAATTCGAAAGTTGTTAATAGTTGGTTTTAATCAAATTAATTTTAATTTCTATGTTTTTTGGAATTAGTTGTGACTATTTCTATCAATATAAACCCGTCCGCGTCTTTTGTCGTTTTTATAGCTGATATGAGTTCGTATATTAGTTGGTGGTCTATAATGTTGGGTAATTGCTTTTAGTATTTTTCGTACAATGCATAAATGTCAAATCATAATAAAACATGCGTGACATTCAACTTTCACATCGTTTAAAACGTTTTCATATTAAATTTATCGTGAATACAAAACCCCAGAACGAATATTAGAATATGTTTAATTTAATGACGATACACATTAGATAGTACAAAAGTTAATGTGTCTAAATATCAGAATTCACAGTTTATGAGTGGTGCATTAGTATTGACGCAGATAGAGTACGACACAACCTAAGGCTTAGCACGCACTGTGGTTTTTATTCGCCCGTTTTTTTCTGTACATTTTGCGACACATGGAATTGCATGCTGCTCGCATTCCGTAAAAAAAATCGCCCGGCAATAATACCGCAAGAAAGCCATGTTTTGCCACAGAATCCACCACACCGCGGCGCAAATTAAATTCTCTCTATGAAAAGGTAGTGTTGAAAGAGACAAGTAAGAGTCAGTTATGATTCAGTACGCGAATAGAAATTCACAGAAATAAAATCCGCGACTCGCACTCGACTCGAATCGCGCGACTTCGATCGGTAAACACCATCATGGTAATCGGGAGCGACTTCCGTTTTAGTTTAAACAAGCTCTTGTAAAGATTTAACAAGTTTGTTTTTGACAATTTGTGCGTTGAGTAAAGACCAGAAATTCCTAGATATTACTAAGTAATTTATAATATGATATACCTCATAGAACAAAGCATTATAAAATAAATAAATAAAATAAAATTTTAATATATAAAAACAAAAGGAAATACCTGAAATACTAAACGAAGAAACCATAAAAGCAATTAGTACACAAAAGAATGATAAAGCTCCAGGATCAGACCTCATTACTAATGAAATACTGAAAATTACATCACCGTTATTGGTCAGATGCTTACAAATATATTTAACGAAATTATTAAAACGGAAAATATTCCAGAGGATTGGACTAAATCTACAATTATATTACTACACAAAAAAGGTGACAAAGGAGATATAGCAAATTACAGGCCCATAAGCTTAATGTCTTATATTAAGGTATTTTCTAAAATTATACTATTGAGGATTACAAATATTCTTGAAGAGAATCAGCCCAAAGAACAAACTAGATTCCGTCGACATTTTTCAACCATAGATCATATACACACCCTTAGACAAATATTACAAAAATATAAAGAATACAACAAAAACTACTACCTAGGGTTTGTCGATTTCAATAAAGCATTCGACACACTAGAACACGGATATATCTGGGATGCACTAAAAATACAGGGTGTACAAACAAAATATATACGATTACTTCGTAATGTATACACCAAGAGTACTGCGCAAGTCAAGTTAGAAGCTATAGGCGAAGAATTCCCTATCATGAGAGGTGTACGTCAAGGAGACCCTATCTCACCCAAATTATTTTCTGCTGTTTTGGAAATAATATTTAGGAACCTAGACTGGACAAATGAGGGACTAAACATAAACGGTGAAAACTTGAGCCACCTACGCTTTGCAGACGACTTAATAATATTCTCGGAAAATTCAAGATCACTAGAAATGATGCTGCAACAACTAGCAGATGTAAGTGACAAAGCTGGACTATCGATGAATTTAAATAAAACAAAAATCATGACAAACTCATCACAAACAGACACGATAAAAGTAAATGATGAGCAAATAGAGTACGTACAGGAATATGTATGCTTAGGACAGCTAATATCTACTGAAGGCTGCATGCAAAAAGAGATTGAAAGAAGAGTTACCAATACTTGGAAAAGATATTGGTCACTCAGTGAATTGATGAAGAACAAAGATATGCCTATGAAAGAAAGAGGAAGGTATATAATATGTGCATTCTACCATGTTTACTATTCGGGTGTCAAACTTGGGCATTGACAGAACATCTAGCAAATAAAATTAAAGTTTGTCAAAACAGCATAGAAAGAAGTACAATAGGTGTCAAAAGAAAAGACCGAGAAAAATTAATAGACATCAAAAGTAAAACCAAGTTTATGAATGCATACACAACATACAAACAGCTGAAGTGGAGGTGGACAGAGCATATGATGAGAGAAAAGCAAGAAAAATTGACAAAACTTATCACAGAATGGTACCCTTTAGACGTAAAGAGACATAGAGGAAGACAAACTAAGAGATGGGAGGATGACGTTAAGAAAATAGCGGGTTCAACATGGACTCGCACTGCAAAAATGAGAAAAGACTGGAGAGCTTTAGAGGAGGCCTTTGTCGGAAGACAAGTTGTAACCGAACTACCGTTTGCCGATAATCAATAGATATTAAAATTGTTAGTATATTAGTTAAAGTCTATTTAATAGTCAAAATGTGTTTTTTTAGATAGTAGTCATAAGTAAATTAATTTTAGGCACACGAAACTACTCTGTGTAAAACTTGTTAACAACAATAACATCATATACATCATATACAATATCATCAGTCATTTCAGTCGAAAGATTTCCACTGGTGGACATAGGGCTACTCCATTCGTCACCACATTGATTAGGTCTGTGCTTCCAGCAGACTTACGATGCCCTTATCAGGTCACCTCTAGCGCTGCGTCTTCCAGTATGCGTTCGCCACACCATAACCCTTCGGCCCGTCGACCATTCGCTCTGAGAGCAATGTGACCAAACAACTGACTCTTAAGGTTACACTAGTCGAAAATTCTTCCATACAAACGTAGTCTAGCGATTACTCCATTGTTTGACGATGTACGTTCGAAAGTAAAAATAATAGTAGATTATTAACCAAGGGGATAAAGCAGTGTCTTCTGTCGCGGGTGACGATTCAAATCGCGAGCGTAACGAAGGACTCGAGGTTTACTCCCGAGCGTAGTGAGGGTGTTAAAAACTTAAATCACGAGCGAAGCGAGGGATTTAAAACGCGTCCTGAGTGTAGCGAGGGATTTAAGTTCACCCAAGACTAAGACAGCTTTATCACCGAGGAAAATACTCTACTTTTCGTACCATTTGCGAAAAAATTTACACAATAATAATATGAGATAAGCATTTATTAAAAATAATGACAATTAAAAGTAAAATAAACTTAACGTTTATGTATTTGAAGAAAACAAAAACGCGGCAAATTCCTAGACTAATATTTTTTTGTCGGAAAAGCAAAGCATCAACCTCATATGGCCTCGTCGGTTTTCGTAATTTTATTTAATAATCATAACTGCATAATAAATGCGTATTCCTTTTTCAAACAGATGTATAATGCTTTATATACAAACTCAATAGTATAAACACAGATGTAGTTCAGTATAAATTTCGGTAAGTATTCCAAATTTAAATCACATTCTCCCCCTAGAGGATGAATGAAATTCAGTACAATTTTCTTTCCCTGTTTTTAACAGATTAAAAATGACTATTGTTATGTTCGCTTTTTGTGGCATAGAATGTCACTTTTTTGAGCAAGTGGTACGAAAAATATATTTTCTTCCAACTACGTAGTAATGTTATCATTAATCACTACAAAACTGATCACAAAGGACGTATTTATTGCTTAGAACCAAAACAGTGCAGAAAAGTTATATGAAATCTCATTGTTGCACTGTTTTACTTTAATGCACTGTTTTGTATATTTTATCTAAACTAATATTATAAAGCCGAAGAGTAGTAGTACTGTAGTTAGGGTAGGTAGAGTAGGTAGGATAGATAAAGTAGGTAGATTAGGTAGAGACGGTAGACTAAGAAGAGTAGGTAGAAAAGGTAGAGAAGGTAGAGTATAGAGTAGGTAGAGAAGGTAAAATAAGTAGAGAAGATAAAGTAAGTAAAGTAGGTAGAGTAAGTAGAGTAGGTAGAGAAGGTAGAGTAAGTAGAGTAGGTAGAGAAGGTAGAGTAAGTGGATTAGGTAGAGTAGGTAGAGTAGGTAGAGTAGGTAGAGTAAGTAGAGTAGGTAGAGAAGGTAGAGTAAGAAGAGTAGGTAGACAAGGTAGAGTAGGTAGAGAAGGAAGAGTATAGAGTAGGTAGAGAAGGTAGAGTAAGTAGAGTAGGTTGATAAGTTAGAGTAAGTAGAGTAGGTTAAGTAGATATAGTAGGTAGAGAAGATACACTAAGTAGAGAAGATAAAGTAAGTAAAGTAGGTAGAGTAAGTAGAGTAGGTAGAGAAGGTGGAGTAATTAGATTAGGTAGAGTATGTAGAGTAGGTAGAGACGGTAGAGTAAGTAGATTAGGTAGAGTAAGTAGAGCAGGTAGAGACGGTAGAGTAAGTAGATTAGGTAGAGTAAGTAGAGTAGGTAGAGAAGGTAGAGAAGGTAGAGTAAGTAGAGTAGGGAGGGTAGGCAGGTTAGACTAGGCAATTTGGGCTAGGCAGGGTAGGCAGGATAAGCTAGGCAGGGTAGCCAGGGTAGGCAGAGTAGGTAAGGAAGGCAGGGTAGGTAGGTAGTGTTAGGTAGATTGGCAGCCAGTTGACGGGAGCGAAGCCGCGGGGGTTAGCTAGTTTAAATATAAATTTACCACAGAGGTTTAATGTCTCCCATTAAGTTTAATATAAAATATATACAGTAGATCGAAAAAGGTACTGGCGTGGTACGAGTACGAGTACTGGCTGAGAAAAAAAATCGGCGTATAAAACCAATTAGGTGAAAAAAATGCCCCGCATTTTGTACCATTGTAAAACTTTGATAGGTAGGTACTTCATATTTAGCAAGAAAAGTATAAAAAAATGGAAAAAGATGAAAGGTAGATTGGTAGTTGAAAGAAAAGTAGATTACGCACCTCGCTAAAGTGAGTAATTAATGCACTCGTGTTAATTTAGTGCCCTCGCGTACGCTCGGGCACCAACATAACACTCATGCATTAATAACTCACTTTGCGCTCGATGCAACAATCTACTATTGAAAGTTATGAGCGTCGAAAGTTCCATATTTCAACACTAATTTTAACTCATCTTTGGGCGGAAATAAATACCATAAGAAGAAGGAAAATTGCAAAACGGCCTCCATACAGGGATAGATATGCAAATAATTGTATTTTTAAAATATACATTTAGTCGTTTTTTTCATGATATCTAGACTCTCAAAGATCTGTTTATAAAATTTCGCGCGCTCGTTTTTGTCTTAAATCGTCATCCATTTAGATACAAATTTGCAAAAAAGCTAATTCGTACGCGAACTAGCTTCTTTCTGCATCTATATCTTTCGCACGTGTTGTCGGATGAGATAGCATGCATTTTAACCTCGCGCACAAAATAGTTCGTACCGTCGACTAGGGGAACCTTATGGTAGATTTTTGTGGACATGTTGGTTACCATGGCTCTCCTATGGATGTTTTCATATCGGATTCGATCACGCAGGGAGATATTAAACATACCTCTCTCCGTCTCCATTTCCTTTCAGTTTTAATCGTTGTCATCATCATTTCATCACGGAATAATTACTGCTCATATTATAGGCATCTTCTTTTTTCTGGGATACTTGCTGGTTCTGGACATCCCTCATCTAAGTGTTTCCCGCGTTGACAACAATCGTAGTCAGTTATGTTGAAACTCTTAAAAGAAGAATGACTATAGGGAGCAGACAGGAAAATTCCGATTTGACATTTTTAAATTCAATTTATTTGATTTAGGGTAAGTCTTTAATTTCTTCGTGAGATTTGCAAGTATTTGCATAAGGAATATTGGTTGAAAATGAATGATTCATTTTATTTTCATTTTTTCACAAGTTTAAACCTTTTGACAGTGAAATAAAAAAAGAAAACAAAACTATAATCTTAACAATAATAACAAAACCTATAAACTAAGCAATAAGTTGCTACACTTAAGACTAATTTGGCTTAACTGGCTCGTGTGTGAGTGTGTGTATTAGAAAGTACGAGAACGTAAGTAGTGTATGTAATGAATGTAGTTTATTTAGTGTAAGTAATGTATGTATTGTATGTATTGTGTGTAATGTAAGTAATATATGTAATGTATATTATGTAATGTATATAAAGGGTTGTTATGTAGGGATTTTAAATTTGTCTACAGTACTAGTACTGTGCTCTGCACGTTTTTCTCTTAGGAAACCTGAAACTTTTCTGATAATTATATTCTGAGTATTACTCAGCCATCTACTTTTTGACCTGAATATGCTTGCTCAAAAGCTCGCCCTCTACTAGATTTGTTCTTATTTTTAGATAAGGTACTCCTACATCAACACCTACCCTGGTAGGTACTTACATCGATGGAACATTTAAATTGTGTCGTGCTATATTGGGTAGAATGGTTGGAGGTGTGTCAATGAAAACACTTTTGATTCGACGCGGCCGGCTCGAGACGTCCGTGACATTGCCGCAAAGAGCACACACCACGTTAGATAAAAGATTAACGATGGACCCCACCTCGTGTGGGCCACGCTCGTTTGTTTTCAATCAACTTTCACCACGCACGCATTGACTCGACTATTTTATTTTATTGCGATGTGAGCAGAGGTTAGACTAAGCTGAATAGCCAACAACAACGTATTGTTCTTGGTTAATTAGAATAGGAGAGGTATGCAGACACGTTTTACAGCTCACTACATAGTACAGGGGGCCTAGTGACTGTCTCCACAACTTCACATAGACAACTTGTCTCACCATTAGAGGTGAAACAGCAG
This sequence comes from Orthosia gothica, assembly GCA_949775005.1. NCBI lineage: Eukaryota > Metazoa > Arthropoda > Insecta > Lepidoptera > Noctuidae > Orthosia > Orthosia gothica. Next base: position 17,990,132 of record OX459063.1, on the reverse strand, counting down.
TGGTCCATGGGGAGCTTTAAGCATGAGAAAGTTGTCCCTGCTGCCAATCAATTAACTTAAAAGGTTCAAACAACGTTTAGTTATTTGATTTTTACGGGTATGAAAAACTTTGAAAACTAGCTGTATTTTAGGGTCTACAAATCAATTTCCTGTTGACAGTACCAACGCACTTCGTTTATAAATGATCTTTGTCGTTAAACCCTTGGCTTTTTCTTTATGTATATACTACAATAATAGGAACATGAACAATTTGAAGGTTTCTTTTGAGTTCAGTTATGAAAATGTGAGGAAACTTAGCAGGCGACCATGAGCATGCGATAGTTCAGAGAAACAATAAACATGGCGTATTTCCTGGAAACATTAACTCGCCTAGCTTTTGTTTATAGGATATTATTACAATGAAGGTTCTTACAGCTTTCATAAGTATCCATTTTAAAACTGATGTCCATTGTTGAAGCTCAAAGAGACAATGCACAATTAATGAAGTAACGGACACGACGTGACCACGAAAACTGATAAAATTACTGTTAATATGTAAATGTGGAGCTGGAGTAAAATTTATAGTGGCGGGCTTGCGGCCGACAATGGCGGGCGGGCCGGCGCGCGCGCACCATGCGGGTGCCGCTTCTTGCGGCTTTACTGCCGCTAATTACTGTTTATCGCTATTTTTTGTCGCGAATCGCGTATTTAGTAAACATTGTCTGACCTATTGTTTGTGTCACCAGACCCTTAGTCACTTTCACGCAGCTATTAGTGTCATTCGAGCCAAATGAATAAAAAGACAGGTACCTTCAATAAATACGTATTATACCTCGTTCCTCTACCAACCTCTAATTATTTTTATAAAGACTCGTGTAGAACAAACGGTCCGACAAGAATCAACATGATAAGTTTTTGTAAATTACAGTTGTCAGTAAAGTACCGTACCTAAACTGTCTTTTTAAATCGAAGATAATATAAAACCGAGTTAAACCCTGTAATTAGCGCTCATCCCGCGCCGCCGCCGCGCCGCCAAATGGTCTGCCAGCAATCAATTAAAACAATATTTGAAATAGTGCTCCCAAAAAAATTAAAAGGAAGTTCTCAGGCTATAAACATTGGGTATTATGTGAGCGAGGTGTTGCCCTCTCCCTCTCGCAGGTAGCGGTGTCCCCCTCGGGTTGCGCCGGCGCGTCTACGCGTACCATATTACCGAGGAGGATGCGCGCCACGATGAATTATGAGCCAGCCGCGTTACCGCCAAAGCCTTGTTTGAGAGAACCAAAGTAATTAACTTCGACTTAGTTAACATTATGACTTTGAAATTGTCTCAAGTTCTCCAAATTTAAATTCTTCGTAGCCCGTAGCGCGTAGCACTGTGCTACGCCGTAGCATTCGCAAACATACATGAAAGATAACAGTTTTATTGATTTGGCATTGGTTTATTGTATCTGTCGGCCGTATGTACGAACCGGTTGATGTTCTATACTCATTATGAAAAGTTGATACGGACTGATAAGTCATGTATGATATATCGTGTGGTCCAAATAATTGTTTGAGTACAGAAAAGAGTATAAAAGTTCTTTTGGTTAAAAATTGACATGAGTAACCCAGTTTAATAGATAAAGTTAGGATAATATGTGACTTAACTTTACAGTAATATAGGTAAAGGTAGGCTTTTTGATAACCGGAACTGTGCGAATAACTTTGTATAGTTATGTTAAGAATTGTATAGAATATGCTGTTCTAATTTAAACATTACTACTGATGAGCAGTATGTACGACAAAATTAGAACACTTGATATAACTTAGCAATTTAATAAATTGTTTACTGTAGTATTTATCAAGGTTTGTTTTGATATTCCCTGAGTTATCTATAAGACACATCACATAATGTATACATAAACTCACATCTTTTTCCCGTGTTGATCTCATACAAAATATCAACGATTCCAACTAAGAAAAATTGATGTTGTGAGATAAGCTATCAGTAGAATCGCTTATCACTTGTCCCACAGCCTGTGAGAGTCAGTGGAGCCGCTAATCGAGTTTGTCGGCCGATGTTATCTCTAAACCACACGTTAATAGTACCGACGCCTCTGGACGCTGCGAGCCACGCTTACTCATGGACCCTGGACCAATGGACCCATGGACACACGGCCGATGCGTTTTTGTTTCTAGTTGCTCTCACTAGTGTTTTTTTATATGCCAGGATAGTGAATAATATTAAGTGTCAAGCCTTATTTTAATTATCCTAATTTAAATAATTTTACCATTGATATTTCTTATTTACGCAGTTTTATGATACACTAGTAACATCTGTTTATAAAAAAATATGAAGCAAGTAACTATAAAAACACACGGGCAATAAATTCAATTCAAAAACATGTACCCAGAGTATTTAATTATAAAAACACCACCTATTATTATTTATTATCGTTTCCAAATTGGGTTAACGCGTCAGAATTATATCAAATCGCCTCTACTAGCCGGAAGCAATGCTTTACTGTTATGGCACAAAAGAATCCATTTGTTTTGAATATAATAGCTATTGTTCTAAAACGCTCCAGAATATAATCACGACATGTTGATTTATTATGGAATCTATACTGCAATAGCAGCTGAAGTGTTGTTTGATTTCAAAATATTTGGAAAACCAGCTCTTCATTGTTTAAAACACGTCGTTTAGGACTATTATCAGAGTAACATTCCTTTATTTGACACTTCCTTACACTGATGATATATTGTATGGCGAGTGTGGCTTCAGGACGTTTTAAAAGAGGCCCACTAGTGCATAGTACTTGAACCACTATATCTCAGTAGTAAGACTAACCTGTAACATTGACAATGAAGTCATAAAGTATTTTATAATACGCCTTAATAACTGGGCTCGTTCATAATACTCGTACTAACTAAACATATAATCTTACAAGTAAATATAACAGTAAGTAAATAAACAGGATGCTTATTGAATAGGTGCTCAGAGCGATCTGAAATGACTGGATGGCACGCTAAGACCCGACAGCATCACGTACTCGTGCCCCTCATGAATACAACTCACTTCCACCAATATTTCCTCTCAAAGAAAACGTATTTTTCTTGAAATATTTAAATTTCGATTCGATTGTTTCCATTCTTTTAGCGTCCCTGTTATTGTTAGGGTGAAGAGGAAAATGGAGAGATGATGTTGCTGCTTATTATTCATTGTTCACAGTACGGAGGGGAGGCTCGTTAGGGGTGAGAGCTTTTCTTGGCTCCGTGATTTAGCTCATTTTTTAAGTAACAAAACAAGTAACCGACCCTGTTGGAAATAATGTGCTTTTGTGAAAAAATAATGGCAAAAGTGACATTGGTTTATGCAAATCTATTAGCCACCAAGAATAATTCTGTAATATCACCAAACTCAATTAAAGTAGATCGATTCTCACCACTTGTAAAGGTTTCTGATATGTTTAACCCATTGTCTAACAGTTTCTATACAAAGAGTCGGTATTCAATCATATCAAAAGCTTTAATGAAGCTCGCCATATTTTAATCCAAACATTCAATTCAAATCTGATTGAATCGATCGGCCACGCTCATAATCAAAAGTCCGTGATGCAACAAAAAACTAATTGACAACAATCAACACTGTTGCAACAAAAAACAATATTTTCTATCATTGTCATTAATAATAGTTAGAAAAAAGTCATTCACACCTTGGTGCGCGCTAACATGACAAATGCGGGTGTCGGCGCAGCGCACAAAGCGGCGGGCAGCGCGCGCCGCGGGGCGCCGCCGCCTCAAATATTAATTATCTACAACACTACGAACACCTTTTAGGAGATTATCGCACTTTTGTGTAGCGTAATGCAACAATCTTTAGATCTAGATATCGCTCGCCAGCGCCCTTGTTGTGACGCAGTGTATCCGGTTGACGGCATACGGTACACGTTTGTTTACACGTTTCGGAGCAACTACAAATACAATACTTAAAAAATGTCAGCATCTACAATAAATTGTTAAATTCAGGTAAAATATTTCAAATTAAAATGAAATACTTGTAAGTCCTTATTCCTTCGCTATAGGGTTACCCTATGTTTGTGAAGTTCTTACATAAGCTTCCTGAACGTAACATTTACATCCGCCATGGTTGCATCACATGGGTGATAGAATATTAAATTAATTTTGCGGTGAGTATAAAAGTTGCGTGGCCTCAAGCGACAGCACCATGTGGCGCTGGTCTGTCAGTAGGACTGACTGGTAAAAGGTACCTACAACGATATCAAATAATAATGATAATAGCCCCGGGGCCGATTGGACCGATTATCAGGCCATTGTGTTCGTCCTTTTAATAATCAACGACAAGATTGCGTCCATTATGTGACTGTTAATACTTTATTGACCACAAACGAAGAATACAGCACTGAACAGTCACAGAATATACTCACAAATGTATCGATGGGGCTACTGAAAACGCAAAACTTCTATAACCGATGATTTATTATAAACGCAATAAATAACAAGTCTTTATAAATCTTAAGGATTTCAAAATATTTTAATGCAAAATGATCTTGCATTAAATCGTAAATATGGACTGAAAAGGATGCCATTATTCTCCGCGCCAATACCAGCGGGCAATAAAACGAATCGCTTGTTGTTATAAAATGCGTAAAACCTTAAAATACACATGTGAACGATGAATAAATTACCTTCAATATTGGATATCTGTATATAGTGCGCTGGTAATGAATATTGGATTACTGTCTCGAACAACTTGCTCGGGAACAGAAATATATTCAAAGCTTTGTGCGGAGTCGCGATCATTTGCGTAGTGGACAAAACACACTCACATCTGACAATACAAACAGACAACCCCAATCCTTATTTAGGAACACGTAATCCAACCGAGACGCTAACTAAATCGGACTTGTGAGATTTATAATCTCAATAGCATGGCAAGGAGATCAATGCCACCGTCTCGACAACAGTCGGAGCCGACGACGTAAGCCCTGACAACTAGTCAAATAAATAACCTTCAACAACAAATATTGTAATAACCGAACTCTCGCGCAGCACATTAAATGATACTGGCCGACACAAACCAAATAAAATTGTGTTCAAGCAGTGCGGCGTTTAAGGACTAATGTCGTGTTACACTAAATACTAAACAGAATAAAGTTTCTTTAAATCCCAACGAAGTGATATACAATTTGGATCCGCGAGCGATTCTCAGTTTTGATCAAACAAAATAAGAAACAGTTTAGTTTGGGAACTCGAAAAACGTAAAATTTTATGGGTACATTAAAGTTAAGTGGGAAATCCGAAAAGGAGTGTTAAGAGTCCAGCGAGCAGATGGCGGCGCGGCGTTGATACAAACTCAATTATTTACACTCAATAAAAAGGACGTTATACGAGTATTAGAAAATAACCCGCTAAACAGTCAGATGAGCGTTCGAGCGACGACTGTTTACGAGATAAGAAATTACCAAGAACTATAGATAAAGGCATTCGTATTCACGTTCAATATACATTTGTATAACTTACTCGAGGAAAATTATTCTCTATAGTTGATTGCTTTTTATCTAAGTTCAAAATTTAACGCTATTATTTCAATTGCAAAAGATTCTATAGAATCTGATATTTGGTAAAATAATGTACCTTAATTTGTTAATGACTCACGAGCAGCAAATAACTCTGGTATTTTTGAATCTCCCAACCCACAACAATTTTAAAAATCCGTGTTAGATCCGATACGTATTAAAGTACCATCCTTAATGCACCATGCTTAATCATATAGAGCTTTTATGACGTCCTTGATTCGGTCACGGCAAATGTAACAAATGTTGGTAAAAAGCTCAGGTAGACGCAAATATTTGTGAACAATTTGTAGAATTCACACTTAATAACAAGGTGGAGGTGTTTAATTTTTTTCGCCGTGTGTCCAGGCGGCGGCGGCCTCAAAGGACCATCATTAGGATCCTAGTGAGCGAGGTGCTATGATTGACTCCATGGGATATTGCAACAGGTGACAGCGATCCATGAGATAATAACCATATCGTTTTTAATTTTTTGATAGTATTTTTGAAATGTTGAAACAGATTAAAACCATCATCGCGAAACATTAGATACGTTAGCGTTGTACTTGAAGGTACATAATACCTAAGAAATTAGGTATATGAATTATCCCGTGAACTAAAAATAATATTGATAACGCATAAACTCATCTCATCTTCAGAAGTAAGAAAATATGTATTTTCTTTACTTCGCAGCTCTTTCTGGTATCCGTAGCATTGCAACAATTGTTTCAATCAATCTAACCTCGCTTTTCCAACTATGTTTGGTCTATTTCATGCCTAAATGGATGCAGATAAATTCAGTATTTTACATGGAATGACTGCCTATTTTACCTCCACAACCCATGGTATCCGAATAACACAATACCCCATACAAGACTATGGTGTCAGATTTGGTCTTTTGAGGGATAGTCAATTTTACAAGGAGCATTTGCCAGAATAGAACCCTACACAATTCTTTAATGATACTTCTTGGCAAGACCAGTGTTGATTTTTCTGACCTGTAACCGTGTGACTGACTACCCGTAACGACTGTCAAAGATCTAAAAGTGGCAGCCGAGACCAACGGCTTAACGTGCTTTCCAAGGCACTTATGGATCTCGCTTTATCATGGATGGTCCACAGATCCACCTCGGAAAGATTGTTCAACCTTGAAAATCGACCCGTACGGCTACCAATACTTAGGAACGAGCTCTTCTATTATAACAATTGTATCTATTGTGTATTTGTTATGAAAACCCTTCAGTATATAGTAAAAACATAGCAATATGCGTGTAGATATTCAATTACCTAGTTAGATAAGGAAATAAAACTGATATCGATTCGTTTTGTTTTCATCAATTCCTTTGTTTGTTCGCACATTGCCCAAAACCGCTGAACGAATTTAAATGGGTGTTCGTAGTTGTTTTACTTAGAGCCTGGGAACGAAATCACCATGTTTGGTCTCGCTATAATAAAGTACCGATGAGCGGAATTTGTATGAGTCATGTGAACAACATATGCCAATATCGATTTAGGTTCACATTGTTTCCTTTAAAATCGCATTCACTACATGCCAATGTGACGTCACTTTATAAAACTTTCCACTGAAATGATACCTTTAAAACGCATTGGTTTTTGGATTTCAAATATACTTTAGTACTAGCATAGGTGTTGATTACCCTCGCAGTTTGTGACGTATTACACAGTGGGGACCGTTTTAACGGCTCCTGAGGTATTCCACATACGGCACCCATCGATATTTTTCGCGGGTGCCATTAGTGGAATTATTTAAAATTTTATCCCACATTTGGCACCTACGGATCAGTAGGTACTATTAAAGTGTTGGGACGTTTTTTTTGAACGTTAAAATCAAAAATTCGATTAAAATCAGTTGATAGTTTAATAACATGATAAAAATATAACTTCCTCTTTTGCTTTTTTAGGGTTCCGTACCCAAAGGGTAAAAACGGGACCCTATTACTAAGACTCCGCGGTCCGTCTGTCTGTCTGTCTGTCTGTCTGTCTGTCACCAGGCTGTATCTCATGAACCGTGATAGCTAGATAGTTGAAATTTTCACAGATGATGTATTTCTGTTGCCGCTATACCAACAAATACTAAAAACAGAATAAAATTAATATTTAAGGGGGGCTCCCATACAACAAACGTGATTTTGTTGCCGTTTTTTGCGATAATGGTACGGAACCCTTCGTGCGCGAGTCCGACTCGCACTTGTTATTCTTTTATTAGATGTTAACATTATAAGCATTTATACCCAAACTCCTAGGAAGCCAGAAATAATAAGAAATTCGAATTGTTTTAGCAGTACAAAAGCTAAGGACATAAAGTCCTACAGTTAGACTACTAAAGAGATCGGATAACTTAATGTGTAAAGAAAACTTAGGTTACACAGTAAGTTGAAAGCCTAATCTAGAAGCGGCTACCAAGAAATCTCTATTACGAAGAAATTACAACAGTGACGCGAGATGGCATCATTTTCCCCACATAAACTGCGAACGAGGAAGAATATCTCAAATAGGGTCTGCTATAAAAGGATTGTAATTGAATGTAAACCACAATGATACAGTTATTAATTATTTCATTGTGTAGAATCATTTTAAAATAACTATTTAATCGTACAATTTGTCGTGTCATGTCTGTAAAATCGCGTCGCCGTGACTAAAAGACAGCACAATGCTATTGTGATTGTGTGTAACCCCTGCGTTCTGTTTGTGGCACAACTTGTATAAACTTTTTACTGAATGATTTATAACCGAACATTATTTCATTTAATTGTGATTTTTGTGTGAAATATTATGCGCGATATTTTTATTATTATTTGGTGTTTATAATTTGTCAGTGGTACCCAAACTGATAGGGTTTACATTGATACTACAAACATTATTTCAAGAATAAAACTGAAAATGCAAGTTTTTGCTATTTCCCTGATTCATTACCTCTTATCACAAATTATATATGTTTTCATACGGTTGCCAAGTTTCATACGCTGGAGGAGCAGTGGTGGTCCAGTGGTAACGGCGTGGCTTACAGGTTGTAGGTCGTGGCTTCGAACCCAGGCAGGCGCTTTACTTTGTGTAAATTATTTTATCACCACTGCTCCCAAAACGGTGAAGGAAAACATCGTGAGGAAACTGGCATGTCTTAGAACCAAAAATTCGAAGACATGAGACATGCACCAGCCCGCAGGGAGGAGGCCTGCACGCACAACGAACCAACTGGATGTCTAAGTGCGGCAAAGGGGTCCATCGATTGTATCCTAAGTTTCATACGCGTTTTTAAGGTAGAATAATCAAATGAACGAATCGGCGCTTCCATAATAAAATATCAGTTTTGTAAAATCAAGAAAACTAGTATCGGATAATCATGATGCAAATCTTAACTTCGATACTCAATTCAGAAATCAGCTGCATTCATTTCTCACTTATGTCCTTGATTCGTTAGCTCTTTAATAATCACACAGTATAATCATTCGATTTCATATCTACGATTGGGAAGTTTCATACGCGTTTCTAAGTTAGAATAATTATATGAAGGAATCGGCGCGTCCAAATGTGTTGTAAAATCGTAATGCCGCAAAATGTTATAGGTAGTAATTAAACCATTATAATGTTTATATGCCTTAAGACGTTCGTGCTATAATTATACGCAAGCTTACATTAATAAACCGAATTCGTTTCGGGCTCGGCTTATTGTACCCAAAGAGGCCATTTTAGATTTTATGACTGCTGAAACGTTTCTGTCTGAACACGACACGATCCTTCGCATAGCAGTCGAGACATATTTGGAATACAAAGCACCAGGATTCACCTTGCGGTCCTGTACCTTATGTGTTACGTTAATATCTCTAAATTATATAGGAGACGGGTAAGTGACGCTGCTTCTGTCTCGTTGCTTGCGACCGATTGAATTTAATGGAGCTATTTGCGAAGACGCCGACAATTTGGCGAGACGTGGTTAGCCTGCTGATCGATGGAGCGATGTACGCCTCTATTACATCTATCGGCGGCGAGATGAAAAGCAGTGCCTTACTTACAAATGACGTGATTCCCGAGACCAGATTACTACAAAATGAAAAAACTGCACGTGACTGGATCTAGTTTACCACATCCAGTGTATCTAGAGGTAAATATATGGCTATTTTTAATCAAGTTGCTTATTTGTTTACAAACATGTTACTTTGTAACAAGCTTTTTAATGTTTCGATGTCGGTGCAAAGTCGTCATTACATTTTCATACACCTTTTAAAGACCGTTACGTTTGATGATTCATTAAGCTCTTATTAAGCATGGACTCGGAGTATCGCAAACAGTCGTAAAAGGCGTGCAATAACTTCTGCAATTAACATACAGATGACTTCGTTTTAACTGCACCAGTTATTACATATTCTGGCAACATTGTTGCTATTTCTACCAAACCCATGGTCCTCTGACGACAAGTCCCCGGGACATTTTATTTTACTATTAGGTATATTACCTTTAATAAGTATATGAATCAAATTGTAATGTAATGTTCTACAATAAATTGACATAATGCCCATAGAGGCACGCTTTTTCGAACAGATTCCTATAAGGGTACCAAAGACATTTTTAAAACTTTTTATAATGGCCTGAATTACAAGTTGTTTATGTCAGTGGGTAGTAATAGAGGCTGGTTCACTCTTGGTATCGCAAGGCAGACATCAAGTGCATGGTTTAAGAAAAAAATTCGCTACCCTTACACGTATGTTCTAGCGTATTATAAGCCTTCTGATATGTATTATTATAACATTATTTATCATTATTATGAATGTTCCCACTGCTGGGACACAGGCCTCCTCTCTGTGAGAGAGAATGGGCCGTAACCACGCGGGCCTGTGCGGGTTGGTGTAATATTTATAATGTCATTTGTCTAGACCTCTGATGGGATCACTTATGCTAACAGTATTGAGTTGTTTCTCTATTTTCTTAGTACATATGTGTCCTTTGAAATAGGATTATAAAGCCTCCTTAATGAGGTTTTCTCCACATGCCGCTTCGCTTTTGTCAAAAACTAAATATGTATAAGGAAAGGTTGCCAAACTTCCAACAATCATTTTCAAATACGTTTTTAGGGTTCCGATGCAAAACGGTAGGAACCCTAGTGGTACAACATCGTACGTCTGCACACAGCTGACAGCTCTTTATTTCAGGAACTAAAAATTGTATCACCTTGAAATAGTTATAAAGAACGCTTATCGTTTTCGTGGCAAGCCTACAAATAGAAAAAATAAAGTTATTTTCATTGCATCAAGGCTGAACTTTTAAAGAGAATTTAACTTTCTGGTGCAGAATATGAGAAGATTTTATTTGCTAACTATTATTAATATTATACTATTATTAGCTATTAATATTTTTAACCGACTTCCCAAAAAAGGAGAAGGTTCTCAATTCGGCCGGTATGTTTTTTTCTATGTATGTACATCGATTACGCCGCGGGTAATGGACCGATTCGCGTGATTCTTTTTTGTTCGACGCGAAATACCTGCCAGGTGGTCCCATAAAAATTTCTTCCTGTTTGGTTTAGTAGTTTTTATTTTATAAGCATTATTGTTATTTGGACGATGTCATTTTGACGATACTATGTATATTAGTATGTCGATAACTTTAACATTTCGAATCCGATTTGCGTAATTCTTTTTTTTTTTCGTTAGGGTACATATTCAAGTTGGTACCCTGGTCATCTAGTCAGCATATGATGATGGGATCCCAAGGAAATCGAGAAGAACACTCAATTTATAAGCATATAACTGTTACGTTTCAGACAATATCATACAGTTTGTTCAATTATTTGCGTTTGATGATGGTATTATCATCAACAATGCAATAATAGTATCATTTGGCGAAGTGGAACTTATGAAGAAGACCACAGATGGCCACTAGAACTCCTAAATACTAATTATGTCACGGGCATAAGATATCTCGAATAGTTAACCGACTATAATGAAGCAAATACTTATAAATAAATGGTACTGATAAAAATGGCACCATCGAACTGATCTGATGATGAAGCCGGCAGGTAGGCACTGGAACTCTAAAATAAAACAATGTATCCTAGTCATGTTTGGGCTTATTGGAATCGCCATGAGATGTACTTTGTCCATAAATGATAATTATGTTAATTGGAGGTGACTACCCAAACTAAAAAGAGAAAAATAAAAACTTTTTAACAAAAAATCAAACCGACTTCCAGAACAAAAAACTACAAAGCAAAAAATAAATTTATTTTCCAAAGTCGGTGTCAAAAAACGGAAAACAATGGATTCAATAGACACCGACTTTGGAAAAGAAATTTATTTTTTGCTTTGTAGTTTTTTGTTCTGGAAGTCAGTTTAATTTTTTGTTAAAAAGTTTTTGCTAAACTATTGCAATTTTATTTTTCATTTATGTCGCAGGGTAACAATATTTTTCCTATTCACTATTTGTTGATTTTTAGGGTTCCGTACCTAAAGTGTAAAAACCGGCCAAGTGCGATTGTTCTATCTGTCTGTCTGTCGGTCTGTCTGTCTGTCACCAAGCTGTATCTCATGAACCGTGATAGCTAGACAGTTGAAATTTTCATTTATGATGTCTTTAGGTTGCCGCAACAACTACTAAAAACAACAACAACAAATACTAAAAACAGAATAAAATAAATATTTAAGTGGGAGCCTCACTTAAATATTTATTACAACAAACGTATTTTTTGCGATAATGGTACGGAACCCTTCGTGCGGGAGTCCAAATCTTCTTTTTAGGGTTCTGTAGCCAAATGGCAAAAAACGGAACCCTAATGGATTCGTCATGTCTGTCTGTCTGTCCGTCCGTATGTCACAGCCACTTTTTCCCGAAACTACCACTTTTTACCGAAATTTCAATATAAATTTCTTCCAGCAGACCTGCGACAGGAAAGTTGGATGATAGACGAAGGCACAGTGTGTAGAAAGAAATAAGGAAACTTAAAATAGACTATTATAACTTAACTAATTATGTATAAATTACACATTAACTATATATATAAAATATAAAACACATACAACATATAATAATGTATAAAATTACAGGATGGTGGTAAGGTAATGTTCTTTGACCTCTTTCTTGAATAAAGATACATTTTTAGAGTCACGGATTTTAGGTGGAAGTGAGTTCCACAGTCGTACCGCATGAACAGAGAAGGAACGGGAAAAGAAATTAGAATTGTGGAGGCAGAAGTTTAGATAGGTGGGCTCTAAACTGGACATCGGCAGCGCGAGTAAAGGAAAAGCGAGCGCGCAGATATCCAGGGTGCGTAGGGTTAAAAAGGATGTTTAAGAGGAGACATAATACTCAAGTGTTCCTGCGAAGACTGAAAGAGAGCCACTTGAGATCCTTGCGGAACTGAGAGACATGGTCGTATTTCCTCAGACCAAAAACAAAACGGATGCAAAGATTTTGCAAGCGCTCCTTGGCATCCAGATAGCAGTCATCAGCGTAATCGATGATCGGCTGAATTAGAGTTTGAGCTAGATAGATTTTGGTTTTAAAGGGCAATAGATTTTGAAGGGAAATAGATTTTGAATGAGTGAAATGAAAAGTGCACCTTGCGACTTATCTCATTAATTTGAGCTCGCCAAGAGAGATTACTGTCTATTAAGACACCAAGGTTCTTAGCAGTATCAATGTAAACGATGGTCGAACCTTCAAGGGATAAAGGTCGCAAAGTGGACACGTCAAGCGCAGTTCGATACTATCGACTGCCTATGATCATAGCCTGGGACCTACTTGGATGGGTTGATCTGTAATCTATGGGCTTAGCCCATTCATTAAAACTTTCCAAGTTACGATTCACGGCGTCAATTGCAAATCTTCTGCGTAAAGATGGAAGTTGGAGCTGATTAACTTAGTAACAGTTTTTATGAAGATAGAGAAAAGAAGAGGAGAGATAACGCCACCCTGAGGAACACCAGCAGTGAGATCACACCAATCAGAGAATATCTTTTCAAGACGAATACACTCGAGCGACCCTGAAGATAAGATACAAACCAGGCTTATGCAGAGGAAGAAAAGTTAATAGACTGAAGGACCCCAAGCAGAATGTCAAAATCCACCGAGTTAAATGCACAACTGAAGTCAAACAGGACTAACACGGTGAGAGATTTATTCGCCATAGCCCAGCGGATCTCATCAGTGACCTTCAGAAGTGCAGTTGCCGTGCTGTGACCAGTCCGGAAGCCAGATGGAAAAGGACAGATAAGAGCATTAGACAAAAGGAATCGGGCAATTTGACCATGAACGATGTGCTCGAGAACTTTAGAGAGGAAAGTGAGTATGGCAATGGGTCTGAAATGAGATAAAGTAGAAGGATTGGTTATTTTGGGAAGTGGTATAATGTGTGCCTGTTTCCAGGCTGAAGGAAATGTGCCAGTGAATAAAGAGTAGTTTACAATATGAGCAAGAATGGGAAGAAGTTGCGGGAGAATAGGAGTTATCATTGGCAAACACAGATTGTCATGGCCAATAGCAGAGGACGAAATAGCAAGAAGAGATTTTTTAACATCGTCATCGGAGACTGAATTTAAATTAAATAGTGGGCAATTCGATAACGGCAATTCGGAAAGTTCAGTTAAAGTAGAAGTTTTGACAATAGGGTCGAGTGTGAAAAGTGGAAGAGAAAAGTGCCTATTAAGAGCCGACAAGTCGACATCTTTACAGGTATTAGTGGGAGATTTGCCGATACCGACAGACTTTAGAAATCGCCAAACGTCAGAGGATTTGCGATCGCCTAGAGTTTCATGGAAATAGCGTCACTTAGCATCCCGACACAGACGATTGCAGTGGTTGCGTAGTGCTTTGAAATGAGTAAGATTCTGATCCGTGGGTTTTGCGCCTATATCTGTCCTTCGCCTTATCTTTAATTTGAGTATTCATCCACAGAAGGATTATGCTTAACTTTTACTCACCGACGCGGCGCATGCTTGTCGTATAAACTCAGCAGTTTGGCATTGAAGCAGTTTAGTTTATGCCTCTTATGTAATTTTGTTAATATTCGAGTAAACATTTTGTCATAAATCTCAAGTTTACGAATTGGGAATCGTAGACTATAGGTAGATTTTATTAGATATAAGTTTTAAAGAGTCTTGGTACAGCTTAACTCGGTGCCTTTTTTCGGAGAAGGTAACCACTGAAAGACAGAATAAAAACTAATACAGCAATAAAATAATGAATCTCGAGGACTCCTTGAGAAACGATTCGACTCAATTGTCTATAAAACGGAGGGTGATATTAATATCAATGATAATTCATTTTTTTATATTTATTATGGTAAAAGTTGACGAGTTTTGACCCCCTGAAAGTATGTCAACATAGATATAGAAACGCATAAAACAATACTGTGTTTGCAATTTATGTGTTAATTAAGTAACTAACGTTTTGACTGAATGATGCTAACTGTAATTTCAAACTAATATAACTAAAACTTTCCTGAAATAGTGATAAACTTACTAATGTACTTAGGAATTCTTGCATGCAATCGATTTGTATTATTGATGGTCATCAGATAGTAAGTACTACCAGAATGTTAACTGTTTATTGTTCGTTGCAAATGTTAATTGATCGATACCCATATTAGGAAGATAGTAGACATTTAACCGACTTCAAAAAAGAAGGAAATTATTTTATTTGTTTGTATGCTAGTTTAAAGATTATTCTATAGCAGACAGTCGTTACGGGTAGTCAGAAGCTTGAGATCTGACACTAGTCTCGCCAAGGGGTACCGTGTTACCCAGTTACTGGGTTGTGGAGGTCAGATAGGCAGTCGCTCCATGTAAAACACTGGTACTCAGCTGAATCCGGTGAGACTG
The DNA here is from genome assembly GCA_949775005.1 of Orthosia gothica. NCBI lineage: Eukaryota > Metazoa > Arthropoda > Insecta > Lepidoptera > Noctuidae > Orthosia > Orthosia gothica. The sequence continues at coordinate 17,974,765 of OX459063.1, read as the reverse complement.
GAAGCCGAACCCAACATAGAAATTGGGAAAAGGCTAGGCAGATGATGATATATTTAACTGAACGTAATGTTGATTAAACCTAAAAATAAATAATATTTTTTGTATAAACTTATTATACAAATTAACCACGTCCATTTACATGCGAGGCGAAATTTAGCAGTTAGGACTTAAGTCTTATTCGAAATCTCAGAATGTAGTAATCTTTACTCGGTAATGCTGTCTCTACATTCTCGAACGAGAACCCGAAGAAACGCTGTACATTGAGTTTTTAAGCAAAACTTTACATGGTTGAACTCAGTACTGAAAGCAATGTAGGTACATCATCGTCGCGGGCTCTCGCGCGAGACTGTAAGGCAACAATTTGAATATAATATTAGAAAAAAAATACAACCGACTTCCAAATATTTTGGGCGCACGGTTGGCGCAGTGGTTGATAAATGATAAATGATTTTATTTCTGTAAGTTGGTTTGTACAAACGCTTTTACATGTCTAACATATTTTTTAAAACTAGATGAGGTCGGCGTTTCCTATCTGACTACTCTGAGAAGAAAGGCCGAAACAAACTCAGAGGTCACAGTCTCTTTTAAAGTCCTGACAAAATCTTGGTTCGATCATGTGAAGACCATGTAGACTGATGTCTGAAATGGTCTTTTGAGGAAAGAACCAGCCAGATTGAGTGGACCTGTCCAGTCAGTGCACGCATTTGTCAATAACCGAGCAGCTCAACTCAGAATTTAAGGAGCTCAACGATTCGACGAACAATACCAAAGAAAGGAAATTCGGGTAGGCCGCATAAACTACTCAAACTGCCAGACCATGATTAAAAACTAAGATAAACAAGTAAAATTTCACTATTTAAAAAGCGTTGAGCGATTGACTGCTGTGCTGCGTGTCGCGGGTTCGATTCCCGCACGGAACAAATATTTGTATGACCTACAAATAGTTGTTCCGGCTCTGGGTGTTGTGTATGTGAGTTTATATGTTTGTAAACGCACCCACGATACAGGAAGAAATTCCTAGTGTGGGGCAACGTTTTGTTTAAAAAGAGAAAGAAATAAAGAAATATTAGGTCCTTACCTATGAAATTGGCGTTTTGTCGTACTGGCCACTTTGATCTCAAATATCTCCTATATGGTTTGGAATTCCAATTTTAAATTTATACAGCTATTTACTCATGCTTTTGTGTTTGGAAAACCGGATTTCATTTGTTTTTTGCTCTTTTGATTTTTTCTTTGCGCCAGTCAGTTTACAAAATGGAAAACTTGAAATATCGCGTTATTTACGAGTACGAGTTCCATCGTGGCACCAGTGCTGCAGAAACGGCTCGAAGGATTAATGATGATCAAGCGAAAATTAACTAAAAAAATAATACTTGTGAGCGTTTAATGGGCTAGTGCCTGGCCAGACGATTACGGCGGATGTCTATTGTCAGCAACTGCAAACCATGATGGAAAAGCTAGCTGTTAACAGCCGAGGCTGGTCAATCGCTCTAGGCCACTGCTGCTTCAGGCCAATGCTAGACCACACACTGCACAACAGACGGCTACCAAATTAGAGGAGCTTCAATTGGAATGTCTAAGACGTCCACCGTACTCGCCGGCACTTGCTCCAACAGATTACCATTTTTTTCGAAATTTGGATGACTTCATGCAAGGAAAAAAATTCAACTCCGATAGGGCAGTCCAAAGCGCCTTCAAAGATTTTATTGATTTCCGTCCGAAAGGTTTTTTTTTTTTGTAAAGGGATCAATGAACTACCTATGAGATGGCAAAACTGCATAGATAGCAATGGTACATACTTTGATTAAATAAATATATTATTTTAAAAAAAAAACGACTTTATGTTCCTCCCTTACAAAACGCCAATTTCATATGTAATGACCTAATAAAAACTCTATAAAGTGAAAAATAACTTCAACTTAAGAAGTAGTAAAGTAACTAACTTCCAAAATTACCTAGTGGGCAAGTTTTATAATAGTGTACAATAAACGGACATGCGATTACGGCAAGTCCGGGAGGTATGCCGTCATTTATTGAAGAGTTCTGTTGTACCTATATCTCCAAATTTCTGTTCTTTCATCAGATGTTCATCAAATCTATAACCAATTTGAAAAGACCCTTTCAAACACAAAAATATTTTTTAAAATCGGTCCACAATTCACGTAGAAATCGGGGAATATACAAAAAACATACATACAGTCGAACATAGAACCTCCATCGTTTTGGATGGTTTATTCCAGTGCCTGTAACACAGGTTTATGCAGGACTGGTCTTGCTCTGCCCTCTGTTGTAACACAACTCATTCATTTGTGTTATAAGAGGTAGTTCTTAGAATGATCATGTACCAATTTGTTTACAAATAAATATAACGTACAAAATTAAACGTTAAAGACTAAGGTCAAAAGCTCAGTATTTGGTATAAATAATAATAATTAAATTATTGTCCACCGATTTCTGTCTCGAATGTCCGATATCAGGACAAGGTCACAAGAAAAACTTTAATCATTGCTTTTCCATTTTCCACAGGAAAAGAAAGATAAATAGATTAATCTTTATCTAAAAAAATATCTTTTTCTAAATATGTATCACATAATATGACAGCGATGTGGAGGAGTACTTCGACGTGTAGGTGTAGGTGTAGCTTTCTTTTTAACCGACTTACCAAAACGGAGGTGGTTCTATGTTCGACTTTATGTTTGTTTTTTTTATGTATGTTCACCGATATTTCTCGTTTGGTTCGTTCGTATGGTGATCTTCTATCAACGTGGAACGGAACCACACGTAAAATAATCAGTATAACCAGTAGAGTACGTCGGGACAGTTTCTTTGTATGGGATGAGACACCACTGGTTTAGTTTTGTTTTTAAGTATGTACATATTTTGAATTAAAAGTAAAGTATAAAACAATATTTATATCACCTCAGATTACCTACAATCTACAGTGAAGTAAGCAGTTTACGTTCGATGACACAGCACAGTTCAGGTCTCTAGTTAATTTATACAAGCAACGCTTCATCGTTTCCACCTGAACGCTTGGTTTCGAATCCCGTAGCTACTCCGGCATTACGGAACCCCGGTACTTTAGCCGCTCCGAGCCATGGCGCAGATCTTACTGATGCGGGACTGACTAGCTCAGCATCCACTAAGACTGAGTGCTCACTAAGTATAGGGATAAAAAATATTATTGAAAATATTGTTTATAACACACTTTTGCATATTTTTTCCTTTTCATAATATTAACGGCGATACTTTGAATCGAAATGCCCCATGACGTCACGTCTTAGTACATTTTATAAGAAGATATGATGTAGCGATCCCCCATTCCCTAACTTTAAAACGCTTTATCAAAGTACGTTTTTATTCATTTGATTATGAATGTAAAATGGGTATTGTTGGTTCCTTCATGACACACATTCTAGACACTTGAGATCATCGGAGAATTTAAAACTATAGATGCCTGCTCATTCCACTAAGTTTTACGACAAATCGTTTACGGTCCAGGCTGTGCGATTGTGGAATGAGTTGCCGTTGCCTGTTAGACAAGCCCAGTCACTGGCTTCTTTTAAGAACCTAAGTTAAAAACCACTTCTTTTCTCTCTAACGCTTTTATATTTGGATCTAATTCCTTTCATCATTATTCAAATTTTTTTTTTTCATTCCCTTCTTTGAATTTGTTAACATGTTATATTATTTATGTATGTAAGTATATATCTAAGTATATGTGTATTTAAGTTTATGGATAGTATTTATTATAACAATATATTTTTGTATATATTTATGTTTTAATGTCTTATTTTTTTATTGATAAATAATATATACAATTGAATATTTCTAATCTTATGACTAATAACAAAACTACATACAAAGGGAAGAAGGAAAAGGGCTCACTGCGCATCAAAAAAATCAAGTAAGTCCTTTGTTTTAATGTAATAGCAGTACACCACAGACTACCCGCTTTTTCATTATAAGTTATTTCAGTCCATCCAAAGGTGGTCAGATATCGCTGTCAGCGATAAGACCGCCTTTGTACCCGAATAATTAAGTTTTTCTTATAAAATACATGTGTAACTTTTATGGTGTATAATAAAGTATATTCTATTCTATTGTTTTTGATTTCTTCACTGACTAGATAGTATTTTTTTTTGTTACTCCTTGATCATTCCTAATGCTTCTGATTTTCTTATTTGTTTTTTTTTTTTTTTGTTTAGGCTTGTACTTCAGTAAAAGCTTACATATTTAACTAAACACAATTTATGTTTCATCAAACTTTTTCGTTTTCAGACTCAGCATGCATATACTCACACATGTCACACATAAAGCACTTTTTATCAACCAGCTTAGTAAATACTTGTTGTGTTTGGTGACCTATAAGATGGAAGCACTGCGTGCAAAGCTGCGCCCGCGCATACATAGATAATGACTGTAAACTGGATGCTCACAGATCACCGTAAGTACTCTGATCGCACTTACACACACAAACTGACTAATTCACACAGAGTATTTTAATTTATTTATTGTAAGATGCTACTTATTATAATTTTTAAACAACATCCGTTACAATTTGGGCTATAAGTAGGTATTCCTACTTTTACACAAAGTAATCTAAAATAAATGAATGATTAATTATGTATCACAAGTCTCTCATTATAATCCATCGATTTGGCGAATCATTTCATAGGTCTTTAATAATATCAAGCCTCTGTCTATTTAGCACAGCTAATGTGAGAGCAGGTATCAGCACTAGACATCTTTTCTTTCTCTTTCTCTCCCGCACCATCAATAAGTATCTACTACTTTAATCATTGCAATTTCGAAACAAGCTCAAGCTGTTGTCGGTGTCGAATAAATTTTGTATAATGTAAACGTGATAACAATTTAAATTCCTCTGTAACGGGTCCGGAGCCGACAAAAACAACAAACAAAGTTCGAGGCTCGCGATTGGCTGCGCGCGTTAGGGCGGCGCCTGGCGCGCGCCACTCCCGCCTCGCGCGCGCACTCTCGCTCACTCACCCAGTCCTTATCTTCCACTCCGCTGTGAGAGACGTGTCGCCAAAGTTTTTCTTTCGGAGGTGACAAACTTAAAATTACAGAACAGTATTGTGCAAAAAGATGCCTCGGCCGACACGTGAGTCCTACGGTGATCAAAAACCACCCTTTTCCTACATAGCCCTGACGGCAATGGCGATCTGGAGCTCCCCGGAGCGCATGCTGCCGCTGTCGGAGATCTACCGGTTCATCACGGACCGCTTCCCGTACTACCGGCGCAACACGCAGCGCTGGCAGAACTCGCTGCGGCACAACCTCTCCTTCAACGACTGCTTCGTGAAGGTGCCGCGCCGCCCGGACCGGCCCGGCAAGGGCGCCTACTGGACGCTGCACCCGCAGGCCTTCGACATGTTCGAGAACGGCTCGCTGCTCCGCAGACGCAAGAGGTTCAAGCTGCACAAGGGAGAGAAGGACAGTTTGAATGCAGAATTAGCGGCGTTGGCCAGTTTTAATAGAGCGTTCTTGGCGCGGCAAGCGGGTGCTCCTCCGCCCCCGGCGACGATGCCGAATACTAGCATGTACAGCCCGGCGTCGACGTTCATTTCGAGGCCGAGTCCCGAGCCGACAGAAGCAGTGGACACGACAGCGCTGCTGCCGCTGGGTCCGCGGCCGAGGCGTGCCTTCACGATCGACGCGCTGCTGGAGCCGGAGCCGCGACGCTCGCCGTCCCCCCCCGCGCAGCCGCCGCCGCTGCCGCACTGCCCGCTGCCGCTGCCGCCGCCCTACCTGCTGGCCGCGCAGAGGTACCACGCCGAGCTGCTGGCCGGCCTGCAACAGTCCTGCTTGCCCCCCTTATGGACGTGGCGAGATACAAGTCAATTCTCACATTATACGCTTAATTCATGAATGGTAAGTTCTATTTATTTACGGGTCTTTTATTGTTCTACTTCTGACTAAAATGCAACTGAGAATTGCCATAGAAATTTTCTGTTGCATTTTACTGAGAACTGATACATTCACTCAGGCTTTTACCACTAATAAAAGGTGATAGGGATTTTAACGAAGAGAATCGATGGGGAAACATACGGCTTTAATTACTTGCTGACATAAATACGAATATTCGACTACTTATTTTCGTGTCAATTATTGTTTCCTCATGTTCGGTCAGTTAGTAGCTCGACCTCTGTCGTTTGCAACGAACTTTTAATTCCAACAAGATACATAAGATTGATATTCAATAACAGCTACAGCTGGCATACAAGCAGCAATATGCTTGACTAGTTTCTGCCAGCGGCTTCACGCGCTCGAAAGATGATAATCACTCGAGTTAACATACTCCCGGAATAAAAAGTATGTTATGTGCTATTCCAGACTAAACGAGTAATCTATCTGTGGGCTGCGTGATTAAGTGGCAAATATCTATCCAAACTTTTGGATTTAAAATACTCACGCCCTTTTCTGTGGGGGCAGGCAGAAACTACAGAACGCCACCTGCCAAGACACACTGTAACTTTTGTTTATTACACTTTTAAAGCCCTGAATGCTAGCTTATAGAAGGTAAAGTTGTAGCTGTAGTAACTTAACACCTTGTTCTTAATTATTAGCTTTATATTATATACATATAGAGAAAAGTTACGGAGTTGTGTACGGGTCAACCACCGTACAGCACGTTTACCTGGGTCATCATTATTGCGCCACCCGTGCAGTATGTTTCCATCATTTATATTATTGCACTTACACCGCAATAGCTCAGTACGTAATTCGGCAACATACCGTGCGCGTGACTCATAATCCCCTATCGTTCACCATTCATCCTAGTATAAATTAATCTTAATCTCATATTTGTGGAAACAGACAATACAGTGAATTTATTAACCTTAAACTGACTTTCATCTCTTATCTCATCCTTTATCTCTATCTCAATCCAACCCCGAACATTGGTCCTTCGAGCACGTTAGCGGGACCGAAACGCGTGTGCTTTGTGCTTTGTTCATTTGTGCGTGCGTTTTACCGGTTTCGTTATACGCAATTAGAAACCTTGGAATATACAGTGCGTCTGCATCTCGTGATCCTGTTCAATCCCGGTGCCTAGGAAGGCCCCACTTCGTATCATCTCGTGATCCTGTTCAATCCTGGTGCCTAGTAAGGTGCCATTTTGTCTCATCTCGTGACCCTGGTAAATCCCGGTGCCTAGGAGGGCGCCACTCACCTCATCTTACGATCCTGTTTGACCCCGAAGAAACCCTACAAGTAAGGTATCTTTCTTCTCACTTTTACTATGGCTACAATGAAAGACCTTTTAGCTACTCAACAGCAACTCATTGAAGACATAGATAGACTTTACTCCAACTTCAAGAAGGATGGAGCAGAGCGGAAGACCCACGACTACCTACGTCGACGATTAGAAAGCCTAGAGCAATATTTTACGGAGTTTCACAACAATCATATGAATTTGTTGTCGTTTGGTGATCGATCTCATGCGTATTTCACTACCGATCAGTATGATCAAACGAAGGTGAAATATAGCAATATTAAAACAGCCATTCAGAATTATAAGCCTTCCATAGACAGACCTCAAACCCCTATTTTGAAACCCCCTGCTTTTCAACCATCTTCAATATCTCAAACCCCGACCGTCTCATCTCAAAATAATCCTCCTAAGGATAGCGTCAACATAGAAGACCTCTTGAAGAAACAAGCTACTAATTTTAGGGCATTTTCAAGAGAAGCATCTGACATTGATCTAAATCTTATCTCTGAAATGTGGGAGTTTGAAGACATCCTAAAAACTTTGAAAACTCGTTGGACAGCTATTGACTCCCTACACTGGGAACTGGACAACGAGCTCAACGGTTCGAACGCCAAGTACGACGAGCAATTCTCGAACTACGAGAAATATTATAAAACTCTGAAAAGGGATATTAACCGAAAGATGTGGTCGATGGCTCATGTTGAGAAATCGACCCCCAAAATGGAAATAGCTACCTTCGAGGGAAGCTACACGTCCTGGATATCTTTCAAAGATCTCTTTACAGAAACGGTACACAAAAATCCAACCTTATCGAACGCCCAGAAAATGCAGTTCCTGAAAAGTAAGATCAAGGGCGAACCGGAAAAACTAATCCAACATCTTCAAATAAGTTCAGACAACTACCCCGTTTGTTGGAATATCCTTACGCATCGCTATGACAATAAGCGTCGTATCTTTATATCTCATCTCAGAAACCTCCTAAATATCCCGACATCTCAGCAAAAATCAGCGAGCCACCTCAAACGAATCCACGATACAACGTACGAAAGCGTAAACGCTATAAAAAATCTCGGAATCGATGTATCTACTTGGGATCCCTTCCTCGTATGTATCCTAGCGGAGAAATTAGACTCCGAAACCAACGACGACTATATAGATTCGTTGAAGTCGCCAAAAGAGTTGCCAGTATTGGAAGAATTTCTTCGGTTTCTGGAGAATAAGTTTACATCGCTGGAAACGTCACGGAAGAAACAAGAACCCTTCATTCAAAAGTCATCTCAATCCCAACACGCATCTTCATCATCTAAAGGTTATCTTAATAACCAACAATCTCATTCAAAAGGATTTAATTCTCGTTTTAAACAAAATAACAACAACTCAAATCATTCCTATTCGACAAACCAGGTCATTTCGCAATCGTCAAAGTCCACCTCGAAAAATAACGAAAGACGTAAACAATGTGGTATTTGCAATGCAAGCGATCACCGCATACAAAATTGCCAAAAGCTGGCAAAAATGCACCCATCGGCTCGCAGAGACGCAATCGCAAATTTGAACCTTTGTGTCAACTGTCTGCACTACCACGAAGGTAGAAAATGCCTTTCGGAAGTAAAGTGCAAAGAGTGCAATAAAGATCATAATACGATTCTACATGAATGTTTTACGTCAAGAAACGCTAAAACGGATGCGTCGCGATCGGGGCCGCACGCGGCCACTATTACGAAATCCCCACCTCAGCAAGATATGAACACCTTAGTATCTATGCAAAATGATCCTACAGAAATACTCCTCGCGACAGCAATTATCAAGGTTCAAGCAGCTGACGGATCTTACGAAAGAATGCGAGCTCTTCTAGATCAGGGATCTCAGACCTCAATCATTACAGAACGAGCTGCACAGCTCCTAAACCTGCGTCGCCAAAAATGTACTGGACTTATCTCGGGAATCGGAAACAATGAAAACAGCTGTAAGGGCATGGTCTCTATTAAGTGTAAGTCATTAATTAATGACTTTACTTTCGAATCCGACGTATTTATAATGAAGAGACTAGTCAAGAATTTGCCTAGTCATACCTACACTAAACCCAACTGGCCAACTCTTAACCAAATAACCCTAGCTGACCCTGAATTTTACAAAAGTAGGCCAGTTGATATCTTATTCGGCGCTGACGTTTATTCCCAAATCTTATTGGATGGTATCTGCCATTCCGAGGGAATGTTACCCATTGCCCAGCAGACACAGCTGGGATGGATCTTAAGCGGTAACTGCAAAACATTTCAGTGCAATGTGATCCTAAACAATCTCACCGATATCCAACAGTTCTGGGAAATGGAGGATATTCGCGAACCCTTATCAATATCTCAAGAAGATCAAGCTTGCATTGACTTTTTTCAATCCTCAACCTCAAGACGCGAAGACGGCAGCTATGTCGTGAAAATACCCTTTAAAGAAAATTTTGAAGAAAAATTGGGTCAATCTAAAAATAAATCCATTGCGCAATTCTTTCAATTAGAAAGGAAATTAATTAAGCAACCAGACTTGGCACGTGACTATAAATTGTTTATGTTCGAGTATTTAGAGCTCGGACATATGATCCCCGTCGCGTCACATGTCAACGTAACCCCGGATTGTTACCTTTCGCACCATGGCGTACTTCGAGCTGAGTCATTAACTACAAAATTACGCGTTGTCTTTAATGCCTCTGCAAAAACTTCAACGGGATACAGCCTTAATGATCTTATGTGCAGGGGGCCGAACCTGCAGCAGGATCTCTTAAGTCTTATCCTAAAATGGAGACAGTTTAAGTACGCATTTACAGCTGATATTGAGAAGATGTTCCGTAACATTTGGCTACATCCTGATCATCAAAAATTCCAGAAAATTATTTGGAGAAATCATCAATCCCAACCTTTGCAAGAATATCAGCTAGCGACTGTCACCTACGGTACAAAGGCCGCACCTTTCCTGGCCATGATGACCCTGAAACAACTTGCCATCGATGAAAGGCCTAATTATCCCAATAGCAGCGCTCCTGATATCTTAGAAACCTCTTTTTACATGGACGATCTCATGCATGGAGCTCATACCGCGACAGCTGCCAAACATCTCAAAGCAGAGATGACAAATCTTCTTAAGGCAGGCGGCCTCAATCTTAGAAAATGGCGCTCGAACTTGCCGGAACTTATAGACGATCACATTAACCCTCAAGATGAAGAATTTCATTTTAAACAGCCAGAATCAACTAAAGCTTTAGGTCTTCGCTGGAATCCGAAAGAAGACTATTTTATCTTTCATCCAATAGAAATGACCACAGAAGGCATCCCAACAAAACGACAATTCTTGTCTGAAATCTCAAAAATCTTCGATCCTTTGGGCTGGGTGTCGCCAGTCACAATAAAACTCAAAATATTGTTTCAAGAGACATGGAAAACGCAACTAGGTTGGGATCAACCGATACCCACTAATATTGCCCTGGAATGGAATAAAATAAAGGCCGACTTACCTTATATATCCCAATTTAAAATACCTCGATGGATACAAACCATGGAGGATGATATAATTGAGCTCCATGGATTTTGTGATGCCAGCACCAAGGCGTACGCTTGTGTTGTTTATTGTAAAATTACAAGAAACCACAAGACATACGTAACCCTTGTTGCTGGAAAATCTAAAGTGATACCCTTGAAAAAATCTCAATCTATACCTCGTTTGGAACTTAGTGGGGCTCTTTTATTATCAAAACTTATGGCCAAAATAATCTCATCCCTATCTGATCTCAAAATCCAAGCCTATGGCTGGGTAGATTCCATGGCAGTACTAGGATGGATAAATGGTGAACCAGAAAAATGGAAGCCTTTTGTTGCCAACCGAGTTAAAATGATTTGCGAAATTATCTCAAAAGATAGATGGCGGTACGTGAAATCCCAAGAAAATCCCGCAGATTGCGCTAGCCGTAGTCTGACTGCATCCCAATTAGCAAATCATTCACTTTGGTGGCACGGACCCGATTGGTTACCTCATTACAATCCTGAAAAGAATCTTGAATCCATCTTATATAAAACAACTGAAGATCTCAGAAAGAAAAAGCTAGTAAACACTATTACTGCTGACTCTAGCAATTCCGTTATAAAACAATTATTAGAGAAATACAGCAGTCACAAGAAAATCATTCGAGTTTTAGCCTATGTAAACAAATTCAAAGACATCTTGATTCACAAAAAGAAGCGTGAAAACTATCTTACTCTGCATGACCTCAAACGAGCAACGGAAATGTTAATAAAACATGTGCAACAGGAATACTTTTTCAAGGAAATACTTCAACTTGAAAAAGGTGAATCTATAAGCAAAAAAAGCCAGATCTTGAATCTCAATCCTATCTTAGACAGCCACGGAGTACTCCGTGTCGGTGGACGGCTAAAACATTCAAGTTTAGACCCTGAAATGAAGCATCCTATTATCATCCCAAATCAAACGAAATTGGCTGATCTTATAATAGACGAATCCCATAAATTAGTTTTCCATGGTGGAGTGAAAATGACGAGTGGATTCATACGTCAAAAATATTGGATAATTGGAGGAAACCGCGCTACAAAAAAACGATTAAGAATGTGCGTAAAGTGTAGGAGACACGATCCCATTCTAAAACATCAACTCATGGGTGACTTGCCTCCATCTAGATTAAATCCTAGTCGACCCTTTTATCATACCGGTATTGACTACACTGGACACATTTTGGTGAAAGCGAACAAAGGTCGCGGCATCAAAACAAATAAAGGATACGTAGCAGTCTTCATATGTATGGTTACAAAAGCCATACATCTAGAGCTCGTATCTGATCTCACATCGTCGGCTTTTATTGCTGCGCTCAGACGTATGTCAGCCAGAAGAGGAGTTCCCGGGCACATCTACAGTGACCAAGGCACGAACTTCATTGGAGCCAACAAGATCCTAAAACAAGAAATCTTACAAATCTCAGAAATCATATCAAGTCAAGAAACATTATCTAACATCGCAGAAATGAACATCGAGTGGCATTTTAATGCTCCGTCATGGCCTTCTGCTGGCGGACTTTGGGAAGCTGCGGTGAAAAGTTTAAAACATCATCTTAAGCGTGTTGTTGGTGAGCAAAAACTCACCTACGAAGAATATAGCACCCTGCTGTCTCAACTCGAGGGTTGTTTAAACTCTCGACCACTTTGTCCTCTGAAGGAAGATCCCGAGGACATAGACTTTTTAACCCCGGCACACTTTCTTGCAAGTGGGCCTACCTTAACGATCTTTGAAACTGAAAATGATCTTAGGACTCGGTGGCACATGGTACAAAAAATCTATAAAGACATTTGGACCCAGTGGAAAAATGAATATCTCTCACAGCTATCCAGCAGAGCTAAATGGAGACAATCACAAAAGAATCTCAGTCGCAACGATATTGTTATCATCAAAGATGAAAACCTCCCGCCTGGGAAGTGGGCTCTAGGGCGTGTAGTAGAACTGCATCCTGGTTCTGACGGGCACGTCAGAGTCGTTACCCTTAAAACCAAAAATGATTTACTGAAACGGCCTGTTGTTAAGCTATCTCTATTACCAACGGACAGAGACAATAATCCTCCTAGTGACACGAAGGTTAAGGATGAAGCACCAAGGAAGAAAAACCCCAAGCGTATCTCCTTTTCGACTATAGCTCTGTCAGTAACGCTATTCTTACTGTCACTAATAAACTTATCTCAAGCATCTTATCGTTTTACCCCTTTGAGCAACAACAGCGTTTATTTCGACAAAATCTCCAACATGCATCTTATTAGAGACAATTGGCGTTTAATTGTTTATTATGATACGTATCCCTACAAAGAAGGCAAGTCGGCACTCGAGAAGTACATCAATTATCTTGAAACATTATGCCCCGCTATTAAAGATCACACACCTTGCGACGGTATCATCTTACAACTCGGGCACGAGTTCGATGAAATTAAACATTATGATAGCATGTTGACAATGAATGAATCATTTGTAACTGGAGACGAGCGGCGGCGCCGGCGTCGGGGTCTAATAGACGGAGTAGGCTACGTCGCAAACAGCTTGTTTGGTGTGCTAGATCAGCGTTTTGCGGAGAAATACGCACAAGACATCGACCTTTTGAGAGAAAATGATAAACATTTGTACAACCTCTGGAAAAACCAAACCTCAATAGTAGAAGCCGAACTTAACGTCATGAAAAGAATGGAGAAAGCTGCGAACAAACATCATAAATCGATAAATCAAAGGCTTATGTACCTTAAAGAATCCTATCAAGATCTTCAACGCCATGTACAGAACATGACTTTAGTTACCGATTTCTTAGCATCTGCTATGACGACGAATAACTTACTGTATAGCCTAAGGAAAACACAAGACTCCATTCTTGATACGGTAACTAATATTTACAATGGAAAATTGGACTTCCATCTGATATCTCCTAAACAGCTAAGAACGGAATTAAGTTCTATTTCAGCACATCTCTCTAAAGACATGGCACTTCCTGTCAACCATTTAAATCTCAAGGATCTCTACAACTTGATAAAGGTGCGGACTAAGTACTATAGTAAGTACTTAATCATGGAAATAAGAATACCCCTCATCGAAAGAGACCTTTACGAAATCTTTAACCTCATTCCAGTCCCACGATTATTGAACCACGACATGATACACGTGAAGGTTATCTCAAGTTTTGCTGCCATTAACCTTAGAAAAGACTCGTACTTAATCCTTACTGATGCTGATCTCCAGTCTTGTATAAGACAAAATCCTGAGATGATTTTATGTCACACAAAAAACCCTATAAATACCTTAAAAGATGATCACAGCTTGTGTGAAACGATCCCACACACAAGAACCTGTGAAACTATTAGAACCCCTTGTAAAAACAGTTGGAAGGAATTAACAGCGGATAATAAATATTATTATTTTTGTTGCAATGAATGCAACTTTAAACTTCTCTGTGACAGTGAAATTACAGCCATTAAATTGATGAATGCAGGTCTGTTAAATGTGGAGGAAGGCTGTCTGATAAAGACGGACAATTTCGTTGTCCATTCTAATAATAGGCTGTCTAGCAAAATGAATATTGGTGCAAGAATTATTGCGCCACAAATATCACCTATAAATCATATATTCAACATATCTATCCCTGAATCTCCTAAAATTAATCCTAACAACTCTGAAATATTGCAACAATTTGAAGACATACAGAAAAAGATCGAGATCATGAAACAAACTGAACCATTGAGCGATAGAATATCCTACCACGATATACATCTTTATAGCGTCTTGTATGCTCTAATCTTTGGAATCCTGGTAACTGCGGCGGTATACTGCTGGCGGCGTCACAGGCGGTCAACACGTCGAGAACCCTCGGAGCCGGCTGGAGAGGTACCTACTGCGATCTCTTCACAACCCGGAAATGAGAGTGTTTTAAGTGAGTGTAGTGCGGTTAGGGAAAAAGGGCAATCTTTAGTCAAAGTGAAAAATGCAGTGAGTGAGTGTTGTGATCTTAGGGAACAAGGTCAATTTAGTCAATCTGAGAAAAGTGATCCCAAAAATCTTATCAAATCTAGCGAGTGTTTGCAAACAGAAGATAGGGCCTCGTCCCCTGTTTTTCGTGTATTTTCCCTTCCCGATCTAAGAAGTTGCTAGACTACTTGTAATTGATAGAAATATTGTTAATCACTCACTACTAATCCTTATCCCTGTCATGTAGTTGATAAGTTGAATATTGTTTATCATCTTGTAAATCTCATCTCCATCTTTATCCTACTAACCTCTATCTTTGCCCCCGGGAGCATGTACGGGTCAACCACCGTACAGCACGTTTACCTGGGTCATCATTATTGCGCCACCCGTGCAGTATGTTTCCATCATTTATATTATTGCACTTACACCGCAATAGCTCAGTACGTAATTCGGCAACATACCGTGCGCGTGACTCATAATCCCCTATCGTTCACCATTCATCCTAGTATAAATTAATCTTAATCTCATATTTGTGGAAACAGACAATACAGTGAATTTATTAACCTTAAACTGACTTTCATCTCTTATCTCATCCTTTATCTCTATCTCAATCCAACCCCGAACAATATACATATAGAGAAAAGTTGAGTTGTCAAAATTTGATATCATCGATACGAAAAGAAGAAGAAGAGAAAAGTTTAATTTATTAAAAACGATGTGATGGAGGATGAACCACGCCAATGAGCACTTCGAAACTAGCAAATATGTATTTATTTTAAACTTACTTCTTACAATATTATAATGCGAAATTTTGGATGGATGTATGTTTGTTACTCAATCACGCCAAAACGGCTGAACTAATCAATATGAAATTTGGCATAGAGATAGATAATAGTCTGGAATAGCACATAAGCACACACTTTTTATCCCGGAAAAAATTATCGGTTCCTGTGGGCTAATTTCTCAAAATCGCACGGGCGAAACCGCTGGCAGAAGCTAATGAAACAAAAACTCTACAGGTGATTTAAGCATTACTGACAAAAGGTGAATAATAACATCTTGAAGAAAAATACCCTAATTGTTAAGGAATACTTTTCTACAGTCAGCCTTAATCATCCTTGTGCTGGGCAAACGCCTCTCCTATGACTCGCAACTGTTTCGGTCCAGGGTTTGGTGTGAAATACTGGCTATTCAGTTTGTCTAAGTCTTCCCACCACATTGTGTTGTTTACCGTGACACCTTCTGGCTGAGTCAAGGCTCCTCATAGTAGTCTATGACTCATTGGGCAGACGTAGCCAACACAGAACTACTTAAATTGTGTGGCTTTTAGATCTTCGCTGTTCTATATTCTAAAGCACAGCATCTTATTTCGATATAACCTGCTTATGTGGCGCTTAGAATATTGCACTTTGGCAAACTGACTTTTGAATGTTGGTCAAAGACCAAGTATGGGATTCAAAGTTCCAAAAGGGCAGAATGCATTTCCCATATGTTTTTGTTTGCTTGAACTCCCTTGCGTTGCTTCCTTAAGGTATTTCATGGACCAAGTAACTATTCCAGGGCTTTCGGTCCTTCTTACGACTTCCTATTCTTTTATGGACTATCAGAGAGAACCATCCCGAGTAGATGTACAATTTTTTTGGGACTAACCCACCACACTATTTCCAAACCACTGCAACTCCTGAAAGCCAGAATCAACAGTGGCGACCATCAGAAAAGCGCCGAGGCAATGAAGCTTGACGAAGTTCCGTAGAATGAATTTAACTGTCTTGGATCCCGCAACGAAATTAATCAGAAAAGTATAACGGAGGAGTAGGAAAAAAAAAAATGTACACTAATTTCCTCCATATCAAGCAGGAGACAGAACAAACAAGCCCAATAATAGATGACTACTTATGATAGTAATAATGACGTGAAATCGCAAACAATCAAAAATAAGGGAAAAAGCTTTTTCTGTCCTGCACTAATTTATATCCAAAGTGTGCAGAATAGTCATCTCTCGTATAATATATAGTTACAGCATGTTAAATACTTATACTTACTAATTAAATAGCCTAAAATAACAGATAAGAAAATATGCCATCGAAAACTTTTTGGCTGAAAGTGATGAGTCGTTGTCTCGTGGAAGCACTTGCGGCATTGCCACGGTTTATGTTCTTTGGCTATGCTTAGCCTCTGACCAAGATAAAAAGCCAGCCATTGGATGTGGACAAACATATGGGTAATACAAATCATATCTGCAATAGATAACAAAAATAAAGATTTTCCTTTAAACAATTGTTTTCAAAAAAACGTTGTAAACCTTCGCATTCACTCTTTATTTAATAGCTCATTAGGTATGCCACTTAAGAGATAGTGAATTTTTATAAGCACATTATTTTAATTAAATGAGCAACAAGAATGAAACGGTAATATAAATTTCTTAATTACTAGAGGTACCTCAAATTCACGTTTGCGCTTTTGAGGAACCTCTTATGAAAATTTTGGGTGCCCCTCCGGGATTAATTACCAGGCCCCTCAGAAAGTATTGCGAAAAAAAGTTTTTATATATGGGAGACTGGCCAGTTATAATGTTTTTCGAAAATATGATTATTTATAAGTAAAAATAAGTAAGTTCCAATTTCAAAATTTCCCTCCACATTTTTTGCGAGTTAATTCAAAGTATTGTGTCTCACTGAAATATGGATCTGCGCCGGGAACATTTTAGAGCTATGATTTTATACGATTTCAAGTGTCGCCTGAAACCGGATGAATCGTACGATAGACTTCAAATGGCATTCATGGATGAAGGCCCTTCCAAGGCAACCGTGTATCGTTGGTATAACGAATTCAAGCGCGGTCGACCAACTTTGGGGGATGACGAAAGAAGCGGTCGCCCTTTGATGGCTGTTACCGAAGAAAACGTGCTAGCAGTGAAAAATTTAATCCAAGACAATAGGCGAATTACATATCAGGAGATTCAACACATATTGAAGATTGGATCGGGAAGCGTTCACGAGATTCTACACAGCCATCTTCGCGTGAGGAGGATAGTATCACGCTGGGTGCCGCACAACCTCACCGATGCTCAGAAGCAGGCCCGGGTGGAATGGTGCCGTGATATGCTTAACAAATTTGAAGCAGGCTCGTCTCGGCGTGTTTACGACATCGTTACAGGTGATGAGTCCTGGATTTATCAATACGACCCAGAAACCAAGCGCCAGTCGACTGTTTGGGTGTTTCAAAATGAGCCAACGCCTACCAAAGTGAAGCGATCTAGAAGCGGGGGTAAGATTTTGATCGCTAGCTTTTTTAATTTGACTGGCCACTTGGTATCAATTCCCTTACGGGATCAAAGAAGCATTAATGCCGAATGGTATACTACCAAATTTTTGCCAGAAGTTTTCTCTGTTATAAGCAACAAGCGACCAAACACAGGGCTCCGCGGGCTACTGCTCCACCACGACAATGCACCTGCGCACACCGCACTCAAAACGAGGGACTTCCTGGACAGCACGCCAGTCAAACTCCTGGGTCACCCTCCTTACAGCCCTGATCTAGCACCGTGTGACTTCTTTTTATTCCCAAAAATAAAAAATCAGCTCAAAGGGATACAATTTTCGTCGCCGGAAGATGCGCTGGCTGCGTTCGAGCAGGCTGTAAACGAGGTGTCTGCGGCGGACTGGAAAAAGTGTTTTGAAAACTGGTTTAGGCGCATGAATCTTTGTATAGAGGCTGGTGGAAAGTACTTTGAAAAGATTTAATAAAAATATATGTACGTATAGAACAATTTTTTTTAGTTTCGCAAAACTTTCTGAGTGTCCCACGTACATATTGAGATCCAGTAGAAAAACGCCTTTTAGTTCACGCACTCACTCATTTAACTCATTTCTACAATAACTTTGATATAAAGACTACATCTTTCTAAAATAATACTGTATATAATATAAACTTTGAATATTGACTCCAAAATTACAACACGCTCTGAACAATTCTCAAAAACCAATGCCTAGAATTTTCTTTTCATAGAAATGTCAAAACACAAATTATTCTAAATTTGAAATCGACTTGCTTTTAAAGCATAAACAATAAGTATAGACAATTAAAGATCAACCAATAACATCCCCTCTGAATTTTATATTGTCTCAAATAAAATTAAAATCAACCTGTATTTAACTTTGACATACTTTCCTAGAACACACCCTAAACAATTTCAACACCTCGCTATAAGTTAAAAATGACGTTTCTAAATCATAATCTTTCAACCTTATCGGTAATATTCTATCTCTTCTGTCAAAATCCTTTTACCACTAATTTCTTCAACGGACTCCTCCGCATCCACAAACAACTCATTTCCATCCACCGTCAACCTACTATTATCTTCAATTTCATTCCATTATTCATCTTCTTAACTACTTTCTTCCAAATTAACTTCTCTTCTACAATTATTATCCAATAATTCTTCAACAATAATATCTTCAAAAACATTTCGCTCAACTTCTGACACCATTTCGTTCTTCTTCTAAAATAGAAAACTCCTCCTCCTCCATTGCTTCAACATCTCTCTTCTTCTTCTAATTTTCTCTATAAAAACTTCCCCTCTCAACTTGACAACCACTATCAGCTGTTTTAACATTTCTATTCTCATTTTGTTCTTCCAACTCCTCTTCTTCTTTAAATAATTTAGATGAATCTTCAAACCCACCGGATCCCAAATCTTATATCCATTGTTCCCATTTTTCATGCGCAGTGGAAGCGTGCTGGGCCCATAACCTCTTATGAAAATTTTGGGTGCCCCTCCGGGATTAATTACATATTGGGATCCAGTAGAAAAACGCCTTTTAGTTCACGCACTCACTCATTTAATCCATTTCTACATAGTCTTTATATAACTTTGATATAAAGACTACATCTTTCTAAAATAATATTGACTCCAAAATTACAACACGCTCTGAACAATTCTCAAAAACCAATGCCTGGAATTTTCTTTTCATAGAAATGTCAAAACACAAATTAATCTAAATTTGAAATCGACTTGTTTTTAAAGCATAAACATTAAGTATAGACAATTAAAAATCACCCAATAACAGAATTAACATCTGAAATGCTGACTTACGATGTGTAGATACTAAGCTGTATTTCAAAATGCGTTGCAAGTCAGCTCTATCCTCCGGTTTCTGATTAAGTATTTGAAGTCGAGTATATGTCAAGTTCAACTTTAGCCTATAAAAAAAACTACTTACAGCGATCATAACTTTGAGAATAGACCAAAGTTTAAAATCCTATATTCGTAACGCCATAACATATCTAACAATAGGTGCTTCAGGAGACAACTGCTATAAAATTTAGCGTGATTATCTCATATGTGATTATACGAATGGGAACGGATATTGTGAAAAAGAGGTAAAGGAACTCGCATAGTCGTTAAAAGCAAAATTTAGCTAAACGTTATCCTCAAGCTAACAACATACCTAACGCATCTACATACTAGCTAATGTGGGATTTACCCATTAAATTATTATTTACCTTTTAACTTTACATGGTACCTGAATATATGGCTCAACATAAATGTCTGTAGAGCATTTGACGTATGAGTCATCGACAGTATAAAATATTTGTATTCAAATAATAAATAGATATTACTAATCAATGTGCAGAATTATTAATTGAATGTTCATCTTTAAATTAATACTGAATTATTTTTCCTGAAGCCTAAAGCATTCTGGAATGATTCATGAATATAATCTTGCGGTACACTCAGTATAATTAGTTGTTGTACCTTCCTTTCTGCGGTTATTAAAATACGGGTTTAAAAAGTGTTATAGACAAGCACACGAGGAATTTTTCCGTGACACCGAGAGGCTTCAATACTTTGCTCGTGACACCGAGAGGCTTCAATACTTTGCCAGTTTTGAGAGAGAAAATTGGAATGTCTCTCTTAAGTTCCGAAAATTTCAGCGGTAGTCAGTAGTCAGTATTCAAACAATTCAAGCTGAGAAACAGGTTGGTAAGTGGTAGATGATGACCTGTCATTCGTGGATCATTGACTGTTGCTACCATATTGACTGTCAGGTGCCTAAAGATATTACTACCATTAATGCCAGTGTTTCCTAATTAATTGGTTCTCTAAAAGCAAAATACCTGTGTTCAGCTGCATTCGGTTAGACTTGACCCAACAGATCATAGAAACCACAGTGTTGTTTCTATGATCTTTCCTTGCCCCTAACATATTTGACCAAAGCAAATTTAATAAATTACCTATGCTGCCAACAAAGCTGCTGCTGCTGTTTCACAGTTTGTCAGAATTTATGAATGTAAACAAATTTAAAAAAAATATCCGTATACTTAATTTCACCCTCGCTATGCTGCTATCTTGCTCGTCGAAAGAAGAAAAAGAAGAGAGACTTGCGGTGTTAGCTAACACAACACCTTGGTGAAGATATTAGATATTAGCCTCGACATAAAACAACAAACTAGGTGTAGTAGCATACTAATAAACGTATCTAGCTCGTGCCAATACGACATATGAAAAGAAGTTGGTCAAGAAGTCTAATATCATAGAATTTGGACCACAATAATTTTAATTAGAATCTATTTCAATATCTCGTAAACCTTGGCTTAGGCTATCTATCACTATTACGTTTTATTGTATTATTTGCAATAAAATATTACATATTTGCGAAATCTCATGAAGGCGTTTCGATTGCGATAAATTAATAATGTCTAATAACAGAAGAATTGCCAGTTTTATGATAACTGTTATTTTTCTAAATAACTAAGTAAGGAATGTGTTTGGAGATATTTATGTTGGTAGTGGGCATTGCGACATTTCATCCTTATGATATATTTACCAGAGTTTCCAATGATAATAATTCGTATCCATACAAAACATTTAACGATAACATTAAATATTTGTACTACATAGCTTATTATTGCTTTGAGAATACAGAACATGTTTGTATCATTAAATAATGACTGGGCAGACACTGACCACCAACGTTTGATGACTTTGTGTGTTTCTGAATAGTAAGAAAACCATAAAGTAACCGCGCGCGCCGTCAAAGCTCACGACACAAAGCGCGCGGGCCTTTTATCATGCTAAATGCCTTACAATGTTCTTTCAACACAACTACACATCTCGATTATAGATAAAACATTTCTTCTAAGCACTTTCTTCGTATTTTATCATAATAAAGTAACATAAAATTAATATTTCTTACTTGACGACCCTCCACAAAAATTGATTTCTTCAGAGGTTTCAATGAAAAATAAATACATAAAAGGCAGGTTCAAAACCGACTGTTTAGGTAATATGAAATAAAATAAACTCTGTCTCCTGTACTGAGAATTCCTATGACTTTTCAATTTCAGTTTTAATTTAACACTTAAAAGATTAATGTTTTTTTCCTTTGTCCGCAGGTGTCGCAGGTGTTTATAGACAGATCTCAGAGTTAGCTCTAGTTGTAAGAAAATCTCTAGAGACAGTTCATGTATGCAAGTAAATTAGTTAGATGATTAGTGACTGGGATTATTTGTGCAAGTTTGATATCAAGTGACGGCTAATATACCTACGTCTGAAGATTATAAGGTGAGTCTCAAATACCTATTTCAATTTATGACGTTATTTACGACTCAAAGCATCCGCACCGGGAACTTTATGGGCGCTTTCGAGCATCTAATACTAAACCACAGATAAAATCACAAGTAACCTTTTGATAAACACAAATGAATATAGTTAATAAATACGGGAGCTTCAAGATTTAGGGCAACACAAAATATGATCTTTAGTTAAAAAAATGGGAGAAACTTAATTATTAAAATCACGGTCTTAGAGAAGTCTATTTATTTATTTAAGGAAGCAGTGCCAAGTCTACTATTTTGTTTATTTTTATAGCAGAGTTTGCAATATATATTTTTCTCATATCTTTTTCAAATATCAAAATATATTTTTCTCTGTTTATAAAACTTATTTTACCTACTTTAGTAAATAAGGAAAAGAAGCCTGAAAAAATTCGTGGCATTGTCTCGTTATTAAGTTTGAGTGAAAACTGTAATGATAAAGTGAAGAAAGGTGTTCACCACGATTATTTTCTCAGCCCTATTGTTTTTGGATGTATGGATGGTAACTAAAAGATAGAATCGTGAACTGTAAGGCTCTAGACAGATGGATTGCGCAGTCGGTTAGCAGTCACGATGCAGTTGTTCAGATATGATATGTATTTCAACCGCACATAAACTACAATTCAGCAGCTGGCATGCAGTTTAAATGCAAAAATGTTATTGTTTCTGTTAATGTTTTAATACAGTCTGTCTAGACTCTAAGATAGAGTTTCTATCGATAGACAAAGATATACGTTCCATTTACAACAGAAAAACACCGGTTAAATGTGGCGTCGAAACACTCCTTTTTTAAGTTTCTCTGCACTTTACCAAATCCCTTATAAACAATGTCTTGTATTGACTGTTGATCAACGCAATAAATTTAATTTTGTTATATATTTTTTAACACATTGCATGTCACTAATATATAGTGTAGCCCTGGCTCTTGTACTAGGAAGATCTGTATGACAAGAACCAATCAATCCTCACATGACATTGTTTTTTTTTGTTTATTATTAATTATTATATACTTTATTGTACACCACAAAAAACATACAGGACAAACGTTCACAAACACAAGTAGTACAATGGGCGGTCTTATCGCACTAGGCAATCTCTTAAAGACAACAAAAACAACGCAACATAACATTATAAAATAGCACAACTTCGAACATCCTGAATATATTTAGAATTGAACAGCAGCCACTGCCTTTAATCTTTGGCACTTTTTGACAGACTGACAAAGAATGATATTATTAAGGAATCCTAAAAACATCTCCGAACCATCCAAACTCTTGGAATCAAAATGCCATTCTCATACAATACAGCATGGTAGCCGCGCTGAAGCTGCTACATATACCTACCTACCCATGTGTACTACAGGTAGGTAGATATATTCTATAGCCATGGTGACAAATATAAAACAAGAGGAAGGAAAAACAATAAATATAAATATTTTTGTTGCCAATTGATTGATCTTAAAAGGATCCATCCGTCTTCTTCCCGTAAATAATCCCCAACAATGTTGAAAAATAAGAGATACAGGGAACTATCAGGAGTGTACAAAATTATTGCTAATATAAATAAGTAGTTAAAACGAGGTGAAGTAACCGGGCGCTAACAGTAACTAGAACATTATTTCATTTTATTGCTCTCATTAATGCTAACAGTGTTATCCCCAAGCGTATAATTTTGCAATTTATCTTCAAATACAATTACCTAAAACTAGTATTAAGACAGTTTCTAAAATAAGCCGTGAGTTACTGTGTAATTATAATGTCGGGTTCTTTGTGTTAATTATTGTATTACCTAAACATGAATTAGACGGGATTTTCTTTTCGTTTCAGGTATCGGCACGGAGGAACAAATAAGTTCTGTTCGAAGTCAATCAGAACGGCTCCCTACATTTGCTACGTAGATACTATAATTGTGTAAACTGTGATATAGGTTAGGTATGAACTGTTTGTAAATATGTACAGATTTAAACGATATTATATGGAATTAACAACTATAATTTATTGCTATAGATATTAGTGAAAGAAAATATAGAAAAACTGTGTTAACTGTTCCTACTTGTTTTATTTTTATGTCTATCATATGAATTGTTTATTCGTGTATATATTATACGTGTATCATATTAATTGTTAAGGTATTAGGTACTAACTTAAAGTAGCTTCCTTAGCAAAAAAAGTTCTTTAAGAGGTTATGACTAAAAAAATTAAAAAAAGAGTCCTAATATGTTGTTGTTTCAACATATTGACACTGCAGGGCCTATCAAAATGACAGGTGACAGCTCCAACTGACAAACTGGTGAGCCTTTGTAGTCGTAGTCCTACTTACTATTATAATCGTGAAAGTTTGTGAGGATGGATGGATGGATGTTTGTTACTATTTCACGCAAAAACTTAAGAACGGATTTTGATGAATCTTTACAGAAATAAAACTTGTACATCAGAATAACAGATATTCGGCGTAGTTATCGGGGCGGCAGCTAGTCTACAATAATTTAGCTCCTTTTCCTTTATTCCTGTCACTGGCAGCATGGGACGATCAGTCAATGGTATCATCAAACTTATTTAAAGCTAAGCGCGATCAGCAACATCTAAAAGGCATTAAGAGGTGTCAGTGTCCCTATTCAACAACAATGATTACACACACTAACGGCTCTTGAACGTTCAATGTAATAGGGATGTTTCCTGGGCAGAAAAATGATAATTCTATTTGGTCCGTCAGTGAGATTATTATATAATATTAGCGTATTTTTTGCTTTATCAAATAAATAAAAATTGTCAAAGACTTCTTGCTTGTGACGTCACTTTGTCAGTATAAAGTATAGTACACCGTGACGTCACACGATATTTCAACGCACTGTATCGTCGTATTTTTTTGTTTATGTAGCATAATAAAAATACGTGTCCAATATTTTTAGGTTATCTGACTGACGGACTACGAAGATATTTTTTGTCAACTACCCTAATGGTGCAATTCGCCATAAACCGAGATTTTTACGTATAGGTATTTTTTTAAGATTTTACAATTAATTTGGGTATTTTTCAGGTAGCAGGCAAATAACAACTTTCGAGAATGATGTTGCCACAACATCCGGGCGGGTACGCAATCCACATGTTAGGCACTCACACTCCACATCATGTGGCCTAACTGCTAATCAGTTTACCACATTCCATCAGCTCCTAAACCACAAAACTAGAAAACAATGCTTTTCGGTGCCAATTAAAACAGATAATTCCCAGAATTATTGATATGTGAAATAACATTTAGTGTTTGGTGCACAGGCGTTGTGGTGTGCTGTAGTTAATACTATTAATTAAAACCACATTTAATCATTAATAATTTTACCACATTTGTGGTTTTCCCCTTCATTAGTAGCCACATTTTAAATAAATTAAATTTATAAATTAACACTACGAAAATTTCAACTAACGGATTTTGTTAGACAAAGAACGAAAATAAAAATACCCATGACAAAAAAAAATAAGAATTGCGTGTAAATAAAAATTTATGAAAATAATTTTGACCACATAATAATGAATGTATATAACACTTGAATGATGTAGTAATCAAAAGTAATTTAATCTCGAGTTTAATTCATCAGTTTAATTTGTGGTCAAGCGCGAACCTATAGGTTATAAAAAAAAACACTGTTTCAAAAAACTATTTGTATTTTTCATAATTTTCGTCAACGCCGTTTTCTCAAGTTTTTCACGTTTAAAAGGCAATATAAAGCTATATTTCAAGGGAAATTGAATCTTCTCTTAAAGTTCCATTCATACTAATTACTTAGAATGGATAGGCCTGGGCATTATATAAAATTCTTTTGTAAAGAATATATAGATTTCCCGCCAGGCCGTTTCTCCGTCGACCAACAGATTCAATGGAGTCAATGGATAATGCGATTTTAATTGCTTTAACGATTATGTGAATTATGAGTACGCGGACATTTAGCAAATTAGTTACACCCAAGTGAGATTTATACAGGCTTTGTAGTTACACGAACATTAATTTGAAGCAACATTTTGAAGACAACTTTAACTTTTTTGTTATAAAATGGAACGACAGAAATCCGAGGATTTTCCTTAATAAGTTTTGAGATCTATAAAGGACGTCAAACACGTAATCAATTTGAAATTAAAAGAATATGCAATACATATTACCAACACCAAAGATTTTCATTTTGTTGAAATTAGTATAGGTACTAAACAACAAGATACGGCGCACAGCACAGAGCAGCTACGGTTATAAAACGTGCAAACATGACGGACGCGCAAACATGACGGACGCGCAAACATGACGGTAATTTTAATAAAGGAGCAAGGGAAATCTTATTACCAATACCTACCTGGTACCTACTCATATTCTGGTTGCTTCAAGTAGGTATTTTTAATCCATTAGGTAATTCTTTTAATATCAAAGTATCCCTGAAAAGTAGCATAATTATAGCATCTCAAGCAGTTTCAGGAAATCTGAATAAAGATGGAAAGAAAAACATTTTATTTGAGAATAATATATCTATTTTTCTTTAAATAAATTCAACATCATCATCGTTTTAGTAGAAATAAGTAAATAACTAGGGATTAGCCTTCTCCTAAGCGTCGCGTCGCAACAGCGACCGATCCTGTCTTCCATACAACCAGTAGACACCCGTAGTAAAAATAATTTTATTTTAATTTTATAGGCTCGCGCTTGACCACTATCTCACCCGTTGGTAAGCGATGATGTGGTCGACGGTGACGCTTGCCTAAAAATAACCTATTCACTCCTGACATAAAGACTCCTAGATTGTAGCTGTCGGGAAACACAGACTCCGGCAGGGAATTCCACTCCTTAGCTGCACGTATAATAAAAGTGTTTCCATTACGTGTGTTTATAAACTGAAAGTGAAACATAAGCTGAAATGAACTGAACTTTGGACACGTTCATTTCCATACCGTGAAGTCCATTCGTCATAAATAGTTGAATTCAGTAAAAATAATAAACGTGTATTCATTAATTTTCCTTATTCAAATCGTATATGACGACATACTTACTTTTCATCACTTCATGACGGTATTATTTAGGTAATGAGTAATAAGGATACCTGGAACTAATATTCGAAGGAAATTAATGAAAGACTTATAGATAAGGGGGTGAGGAAAGAGTAGAGTCTAATGGTTAATTAGAACAAAGGTTTTAATAACAGCTAACCGCATAAAAATATAAAGGAAATGACGTCGAAATTTAATTACAACTAGGTATGCATAAGTTATGCGATAATTTCCTGTACCTACCGTATGTTGGTAGGTAGACACTTTTTCAGATATGTCAACTTGTCAACTGTAACCTCAACTTTAAACAACGCCTGAAAAAACAAATAAAAAGTTTATTCAAGCAGCAAAATTATCAGAACGATATCCTGTCAATTTTCTTTTGCAGATAGTTTAAAAAAAACTACTCACATTTCTGATATTTTTTTGGTTATTGCTTTTATAGTGTAGGACCTCGTGGCTTATTATAATAGGTCCGACCCTACAGGTCGATCCTCCAGGTCAAGCAACACTTGCCTTTGATGCGGAGCAAGCGAAGCTCAAAAACTTGCGCAATTCAGATAGGTAATCTATAAAAATAGGAAAAAGACAAAGGAATGCGAAACAGTCAGCATTTTTTATAAAATTTTGTTCCAAAGAATTTTCTAACTTCCCATTGACCTATGAACTTCAAATTTGGTAATATTATGTCGTATATTTTACAAAAAAAATTCCAATGTATTGATAATTCAGATTTTAATTTTTTATTTGAAGGCCCAATTTTTTTCTATTACAACCAACTTGTTTTTGCGGTTTGGTACGGAACCCTAAATGAGCGAAGTCCGACACGCACTTGGCCGGCTTTTGTCTTACGCACACAAGTTGCAGAACTAAGAGAAACTGGGTGGAAGAGCGAGCTCGAATAATATTAAGATTTATTTATAAATGATATTCCATTGAACTACCGGTATGATCTATCATCTTACAGGTGGCATAGCATGTATTTTTTTGTAAATCCAAACTAGTGTTCCCTAGTGCCCCAGTGCGCGGGCCCTGCTGCTACGCTCTCTACGTAGGAAATCCGGCCCAGATTATTACTTGAAGCAAATGGATTCAGTAGTACAGGAAGTCTCAGAGTCTTACTGAGGGAGCCCTCTCCCCTGCTGGGTGGATCCGCCTGGTCACGAGCCAGAAAATCTGACACCAGTCTTGCCAAGAGATATCGTGCTACCCAGTTATTGGATTGTGGAGGTAATTTAGACAGGTACTTGCTCCATGTACTGTACTTGTACTCAGCATCCAGTTTGACTGAAAGCTGATTGAATGGTAGAATCAGCCTGATTCTACCATACTTAGGAAAGGCAAGGCAAATTGCTCTTATCCATAATTCAATTAAGGAAAAAACGAGGGGGAATCTCCAACTTCCATTTTTAAAAGTATTCTGTTTTTGTTCAGTTTTCCGTTTTGGAACGTTACTAAAAATGCAACTGTCAACATGTTTACGCTAAAACACTCACTGTAGTGACGTCAATGTAAAAATGCCTCATCCAAAGATTTGTAAACACATAACCGCACGTGTTTACAATTTATAAGAATTCAGTACCTAACAGTTATAATTAAGTACCGAAATTGTTAGACACGCGCGTTTGTAATTCTTATATATAAGGGTACAGGAAAAAAAAAGATACAATGGAAGGATTGTTTCAATTATAATATAGCTAGCAAGGAGACTTACTGTTGATATGACGGCTAACAGAGATGTAGGATATAAGATAGCATATGAGATGAGGGCAAGATGTTGTTGAACTCTGGTCATCAATACTTACTCGTTTCTCCTCCGAGCCCATCTTACAGGAGGCATTCTATTACTTGAAATAGTTTAAAGCATCATTTTTGAAAAGGAAAACGCACTCCTGTTAATAACTGTCGTTCCAAAATAGGGGGGATCACACCTTAAAAATTCATGATTTCACAGTAAGTAAAATTTTAATATTGGTTCAACTCGATCATGCCTGACACTTGCCGCATTCTCTGATGTGTGACTCAGGTCAAAATTCAACCTGATCACTTCCTGGGGAGCTCGTCAAACAGTAGGGGACTGCTTTAGGTAAGTGGCATCTAATATTGCATTGTGCCTTGATTTGACTTTATGTGTTAGTGAGATTAAATCCAAAATTCACGCTATATACAGAAGAAGTCTCTGATACGAGACTATGCTTTATCTAACATAGCTACTAATCAGGTAACACGAGGGAGGCGGGCAGCGAATTCCAAGTCTTTGGGTAACATTTAGGGCAGATAATAAGGCTTAATAACTGTTAGGGTTAAAACTGAGTCAGTTATTTTGCTATTTCTATGCGAGCGATAATTTTTATAATTTTCCTCAATACGTTTAGATAAACTGGTGGGGTATTGCAAAAAGCATAAATTATAAGTATGTGTATAAAATGGTTACATCTGGTGAAACCAACAACGCTAACTGGCAAATACTTCCACCAAGGTATAAGATATCCATTTTGATTATTTAATTTATTTAACCATTTATGCATACACACATATAAAGACAATTCAGAGCTAAATAATATACAATATTAGATACAAATAAAATATACTGTCATATACATACATACATATAAAATAAATATTATAACAAAACTACCTACTAACCTACTATATATAAAAATATTATAATACAGAAATATATGCAGCAATGATGGAATGGAAAGGTCAGTCAGTTTATCACTCTTCTTTTTAAATATGTAAGAGTTTGGCAGTCCCGGAAGAGTATTCCATAAACGCACGGCATGATCAGTGAAGGAGTAGGAGTAGACATTGGTAGTGTGGGCAAGGATATTAAGGTTATTTTTAAGATATGTCCTGCAAAGTGCATCGGAAGGATGGGAGTAGGAGAAGCGTTCTCAGAGATAGGAAGGTGTCTTAGGGTTGTGAAGGATGTTAAATAATAGACACAATATGCGATAGTTCCTGCGAAGTCGAATAGGGAGCCACTTCAGTAACTTGCGAAAGTCTGAAACATGATCATACTTTTTAAGGTTGAAAACAAAACCATGTACAAGATGTAATTGAAATAACGCATGTCCTGAAAAGGGGTCTCTTATCATTATGAAATAACCGTACTACAAGACCAACAGGTTCGCGAAAATGTACATTTTATCGAGCTATGCAAACATAAATGTGTTGGCCATAGATTTCGGGGTTAATAGAACCGTAGATATGAGCGCGTGCCGGATGACTGCTGCAAGGCTGTAATTCTACCACTATATAAGGGAAAAGGCTCACAGCAGGAGTATAAAAATTACCGTGGCATTAGTCTTTTGAGTGTTGTCGGCAAATTATTTATGCGAAAGTTTAAAAAAATAGAGTGGTAATAGTGACGGATGAACAAATATTCTAGGGATTCCAGTGCTTGTGTTAGGATTAATGGGGCGTACACGGACTGGTTTGCCATCTCAAGGGGTTTTAGACAGGGCTGTGTAGCGTCACCGTGGCTGTTCAACTTGTACATGGACAGTTGTCTAATAGGTTTGAAAGAGCATTGGTTAGAATTGAGGATGAATGAGTTGCCTGTCAATATCAGTAGGATAATATGGTTTGGCCGTGTTAAGAGGATGAATGAAAGGCGACTAACGAAAGGTATTTACAAGGTAGACGTGAATGGAAACGCCGGGACGACACCCTAGAAAGACATATATAGACCTTATAGGTGATGTTCTTCAGAAAGGCCAGATGCGCAGTACTTATAACCGGCGTGTGTGTATGACTAGATGTATGCGTTCTGTAGTTTCTGCCTACACCCATGAGAGAAAGGCGTGATTTTATGTATGTTAAAAAAAACATAATGATGAGAGATCCCTTTTCAAGAATTGCTTTGTTACAATTACAGTCTGTAGGTACAGCTCGAGACGCCAGAAAAGAAGAATCTACTGGTAGGTGGGAACGAGGAGTTGAAGAGCTCACGGCAGTTGTCCATGAGGGTAAAAAGAAACTACAGAACACCACCTGCTACATGTTATGAGAAGACAAATGAACAAGGTATAGTGTTTTATATTCGACTTCATGTATGATTTTTTTTATGTATCTTCACCGATATCTCCGTCAATTGTGGGCTGATTTTGAAAGTTATTTTTTTGATTGAATGAGTATGTTTCGAAATTGGTCCCATTTTAATTTGGGGAAGATCTGATGAAGAACTTCGGAGATATACTTTTTTTTTTTTTTATATATTATAGGCTCGCGCTTGACCACTATCTCACCTGATGGTAAGCGATGATGTGGTCGACGGTGAAGCACGCTTGCCTAGAAGTATTTTCACTCTTGACTTAAAGACTCCTAGATTGTAGCTATCGGGAAACAGACTCCGGCAGGGAATTCCACTCCTTAGCTGTACGCATAATGAAAGTATTTTTTTGCGTATGGGTGGTATGTCTACCATGTAGCGATGGCGCATCGCCGTACGTCTTGTAGTCCGATGATGAAACGGGCTTGCTGGAATTAGATCATGCAATTCCATCGCACACTCCCCGAAATGCAACCGATAAAAGACCGACAAGCTGGCAACTCGGCGACGATGTTCAAGGCTCTGGAGCTTAGACTTAACCAGTGCCTCATCGCCGATGAGCCTTTTGGCCCGCTTTTCGATCGACTCTAGTGCATCAAGCTGGTATTTGGCGGATCCGTCCCAGAGATGAGAACAGTACTCCATGCATGATCGAACTTGCGCTTGATACAAGCTGAGCAGCTGTTCTGGCGTGAAGTACCTTCTAACCTTTGCAAGGATCCCCAGCTTTTTGGCAGCCAGCTGAGCCTTTGCCTCAATGTATGGGCCAAAATTGAGAGTCGATGTCAACGTAACGCCAAGAAGCTCAAGATGGTCAGTTATTGGCACGGTCACATCTCGGAAAGTTGGACCCGGTTGAAATTGGCTCTTTTTAGCGGAAAAAAGACACGCCTGGGTTTTAGCAGCATTAAACCTGACCAGATTGGCATCGCCCCATTCGGAGACTGCCTGCAAGGACAGGTTCAAGCGCTCCACCATGGCCTCCCGCAGAGACTGGAACTGAGGTCCGGTAGCACGAGCGTTGGCCATGTATCTCACAGCAACAGTGCTGTCGTCTGCATACCCAAAGGTTTTAGCAGATCGTTAATATGCAGCAAGAATAAAGTTGCTGAGAGTACCGACCCCTGAGGGACCCCGGCATTGATATCTAATTGGTCCGACGAGCAGCCATCGATAACCACCCGAATGGACCGATCTCTCAGGAAGTCTGCAATCCAATCACACAGACCACCGGGCAAACCGAATGAAGGAAGCTTACCAATTAGGCTTTCGTGCCAGACCCTATCAAAAGCCTTCGAGATGTCGAGGGAGACGGCAAGCGCTTCCCCGTGCTTCTCGATGGCCTCACTCCAGATGTGAATGGCATACGCTAGAAGATCCCCAGTAGACCGATTTCGGCGGAAGCCGTATTGGCGGTCACTAAGGATATCGTTAGCTTCTAGGTATGCCAGGAGCTTTATATTAAGTACACGTTCCATACTCTTACAGAGTATGGAGGTTACAGATATGGGTCTGTAGTTGGCCGGGTCAGCTCGACTGCCCTTCTTGGGCACGGGCTGTACGTTAGCTTGCTTCCAAGCATTCGGCACTTTTCCAGCCTCATACGAAAGGCGGAATAGGCGTGTCAAGATCGGAGACAGTTCAGGCGCACAGGTTCTAAGAACAATAGCTGGAATGCCATCAGGGCCGCTAGCCTTGTTCACGTCGAGGTGGCTCAGCACCCTACGGACGTCCTTTTGGTGGATACGAATGTCCGACATACTCGTCTCGCATCCATCAGGAGAAGGAGGGGGCTGCGCGTCACCAGGATTCAGACGTGAAGATTCCGCAAAAAGAGAGGCAAATAAATTTGCCTTCTCTTCAGCGGAGTGTGCCAGCGACCCATCGGGTTTCAGCAGTGGTGGTAGTGAGGGACGGCAAAAGTTCGACTCGACCGACCTAGCCAGGGACCAAAACGCTTTACTTCCTGCTGGGTAAGAAGCAAGTTTGGCCCCTATTCGGCCAATGTGATCGAACCGAGCCCTTCGCAACACCAGCTTGCAGGACTTGGCAGCCCTGTTGAAGGCCTTCTTCTTCCGAGCCACGTCACTCGCCTTGCGCGATCGAGCTCCGACCCAAGCCAGGTACGCCTCATGTTTAAGCGCGTCAGCGCGCCTACATTCGGCGCCAAACCATGGCCTGTCAACGCTGGACATTGTTACGTCAGAGAACGGAATGTAGTACTCCATTCCCTGACGCAACACATCGGTCACGGCGTCTGCACACGACGATGGATCAGTCGAAAAAAAGCAAGTAGGCTGCCAAGGATAGCATGCGAAGAATGATCGCATACCATCCCAATCTGCCAACTTGTACCGCCAAACCCGCCGGGTGCCTCTTGGGCTGAGATCGGGCGGGGAATAGACGGACACAGACTTCACCAGACAGTGGTCGGAACTACCCAAAGGTGAAGCTATCGACACAGAGTATCTGTCCGGATCTGTTGTCAGCAGAAGGTCCAAGCAATTCGCTGTGTGCGAATCAACATCCGGTACCCTCGTTGCCCCCTGGACCAGCTGGGTGAGGTTTAGTGCAAGCGCAAGCTTACGCATCTCCCGTCCAGCATGGTCAGTGCACTGGTATGGGAAGAGCCACTCCTGGTGGTGGGCATTAAAGTCCCCCAGTAACACTAATTGGGCGGAAGGGTACCGCTGACAAAAAATATACAACAGAACTCTTCAATAAATAACGGCAAATCATTCGGGATTGCTGCAATCGCATGTCTGTTTATTGTTTATTCCATTTCATAACATAACATTACGCCAGTACGCTCCAAAGGGGTACGCAGATCTCTCATTTCACCGGTTATGTTTAAGTTTCATGTTATTCGGGTAATCTATTCTGGCGTTATAGGTACCTTACCAAACAACTTGCCTATTTTAGGTAGGTACAACTATAAAGGGAAAAATAAAAAACCTTTTTGCATAAAATATTTCGGTAATATTTTTTCTTCGGAAGTCGGTGTCTTTCTTTTTTCCCCATTTTAGCGATATGGAAACCGACTGCCAAAAATAAAGTTATTTTTCACTTTGTAGTTTTTTATTTGGAAGTCGGTAATATTTTTTCGCGAAAAAGTTTTTTTTTATATATACATTACCTACTGAAAACAGTTTCGCATATAAATACAAATAAAAATAAGTACTTAATTAGATGATATAGGAACTTTCACTCTTTGAAACAAAAAGTTGACCTAAGGTCGCACTGCAAAAATCTGCAGGTAATTTTGTTTTTAATTAAACTTATTTTTTATGAATAATACTTGAAAGTAGAAAGATTGCTTTGCAGTGGGATCTCATATGAATTGACTTTTTCCTCTCTGAGAATTCTTCCTCAAGCAGGAAAGGAGCAATGTATGGAAAAGTGCATGCAGTGCTAAAAATTATTTCTTTCTATAAATTCTTAACTGACACATATTTTGGTGGTTCCTATCAACTTATTAACCATAAGAGCTTTCTATGTAGCGTAAGTAGTTCCGATTGTGTGTTAATATAAAAAATAACAATTTTAAGAAAATAATATGCATTTATTTTGCAACAAATTGGCTTACACTCACTGCGCGCATTAAAAACTTACCTTGCTAAATGCTAAACGAAGATCGTCTTTTAATCCTGAATGCGGATACGGATTACTCAAAATATATGTGTATGTGTAGTAATAAAATCGATTAGTTTTGATTAATGGAATAATTAAAACAGCGGTGGAAAGCTTGCTTTATTAATCTATGTTATTAAATTAACGGGTGAATTAAAGGTTTATGTAAAACTAGTATCAGTGCAGCTTCGTTTTTGATGAATAACTACCGTTTTATTAAATAAGCTGTCTTTAACTTATGTTGTTAATAACTAGTAAAGTTAACAACCAGTTTTTTACCACAGCTTCGTCCCGTTGCCTAACTCGAAGGACCTTGCAATTTCCGAAGATGAAACGAATACTATGACACTCGCGATAGTGTATAATTTTATCAGTGGAAGCATTTTATATATTCATATCTCGACAAATGTACAAACAAACAGTTTTACCTTTCTTTCTTTCTTTGTAGACATAAGCCAAACATCAAGTCATATTCTGTAATCATACAGAACAAATATCTCTCTGAGTCGGAAGATGAGGTACTTATCGCTGCCAATGAGGCAATATCAGTCTACCGGATAAGAACTGAAGACAGAGAAGACGTGTTCTTGAGAGCAGACTGCGAATTGTATCTTTTGAACTCACTCAGGCTAGGTGGAGCGACGATCTTTGCAGGATGGCTGGTAGCAATAGCATGACAGTGACAGTACTTCGACCTGAAGGCCATGTGATGAGAAGGCCCAATAGTAAGTCTAGAAGTGCATGAGCTGATCAGTGGCGGCCTTAGAGCGGTGCGAGCGATGCGACTGCACCGGGCAATATAATCTAATAATTAAAACAATGCAAGCGTAAAAGCTAGAAAGATGCACATCTAGGTTTTTTTCACCTTGTTTTAATGTTGTTTCATGTTCATTTTTAATTTTAAAGCGTTCATAATAGTTTCAATTAATTTTGTCAAACTTAAACTGTCATTATTTTTCCTCTGTAAAATTATAATACGTCACCTTAAACATTAAGATAGTAAGACACAATAGATCCCAATGGGTCGAAGTGTCCGAGTTGCTTCTCGGCCCCTCCATAAGATAAGATAAGACATTTGGTCGCCCTCTCTAACGCCACCACTGAGATCAGGTCAGTAGCGGTGTTAAAGAGGGCGAGGAAGGGTGACTGCCCGGTGGTGCCAGAACCGATTTCCTTTCATTTTTGACCATAGGTGCACCCACTTCGGCGCAAGATCGATCACTACACTTTGACAGATGCTGGAATGAAATAGACGCCGCTTGCTTCTAAAAGGCCTTTCAACTCTGTATATGCCTAAAGCATAGTTGAGGGTACACGTGAAAAATGCAAACGTTTGGAGCCGAAATTTTCGAAATTGCTTTGCCCGCTCTTGCCTCCTAGTGTAGCTAGATATTTACCAAAAAATCTACAAAAGTCACCATCCTTGTGCAACCCGCACGCGGGTGGTGTTTTTTTTTACTCCGTGCTCGCTACGCTCACTCTTGCATCTAGTGACGGGCCAGGGGCCTCCGTTTTGCTTCGCTGCTCCGCGCCCCCGACAGGCTTAGTTCGCCACTGATACAGTAGAAGTAATGGTCATAGCCTATCAGTAAATAAAAAAAAACTATAGGTAGGCATTCTTCAAACGGTTCTGCATATTTCGATAAAGTTCACAACCTGAGTCTTAATCATTTTCACGAAAAGCAACTGGATAGAATGGAAAAACACGAAAGTTTTGTATTTGGAGAAGCACCACTTTAAGATCTCGCACCACCTAAAAATATTGCTAGGGCCACCACTGGTGCTGATGACGAGTTGGTTAAATGCACAGGGAAATAAATTTATTGATGAAAGCAGTGACATAGCTCAATTAATAATGCCAATTAGCGACCATAAAGGTAAATCCTAAGTCTTAATTTCATAAATAGAAATGAATAAATATTATTTGAAAAGGTTAATTAACAACGATGTTGGTTCAATTGTTGTTACCAAAATGGGCAGGTGACGTAAAAGCACTGAATAATATTTCCGCTTTTTAATTATCAATATATAACACACTGTTATTTTCCATATGAACGCGGTACAAAAATAAGGAAAACGAAAGAAATTCGGAGTGGTAACGTAAAATTATTGATTGCACTTTTGAAACATTAGTTTCGTGTTCGAGAACATCATTGTTTTTGACATGAGATATTATTAATTCAAAATATTTAATACATAAAAAATAAGGGGTACACTCATTATTATTATTATAGTATTATGACATGGTATAATTTTATTATAATTTATGACATTCTGTAATTTTGTAATAATGGGTGGCATTATTGTTAATAATGATTTATGACATGGTATGATATAAATAATAATGAATGATATTATATAATTTAAATAATAATTATGCATGCCTAAACTGGTACAACATAGTGAACTGCGCATTCACCTAACATCTGGAAATGTTTAATTATATACTGTGTTGAGCAATAAAGATTTGAATTTGAATTTGACTCATATACTGCCGGCCAAAAGTTTGAGACCACTTTAAAAAGCTTTTTGTTCCATGAAATATTTCAAAAGAAGAAATAAAAATAAAAAAGATAAAGGATTAACTGCTTATACTACTGTTATTAACGAATGTCAAAAAAGTAATTATTTTAAAGTTGTTTCATTGTAACAGTCTATTGTTTCTACTCGTCAATGAGTGCTCATTACTAATTACGAGTATTTGCATATTCACGTTGATCAAAATTCGGGACTATATCAGTTTCCAACGTATTTATTACTTAAGTATTTTACACTTTTCTTTTGAATTTAGTCTGAACGCCTGGGTTTTCAGTACAGATGCCCTAAAAATGGGCAAAAATGCACGAAAAAATACGTACATAAACTTACGTGTTTTCCCATGGGGGTAGGCAGAAACTACAGAACGCCATCTGGTACTATCATTACATACTCATTATGCCAACTTGCAAGAAAAACTATCAGATTAGTAACTAACATTAGGTTAGATTGAAAATATTGTATGACAATCTGTCACTTTAACCTCGTGTTAGCTACTAACTGAGTTTGTTACGGCCTTTCTTCTCAAAGTAGTCAGTTAGGAAACGCCGACCTCATCTACTTTAAAAAATATTATCGACATGTAAAAATCAAAATATATATTTTTTAATTCATAAAGGCCCACATGGGCACTTACAAAACGTGACAAAAGATGCACGGTTCGGGTTGGTCGTTTCCTATGGTGAAGAACCGGCAAGAAACTGCATAGTTAATCTTTTGAAAATGGTTTGGTTTTACAATATTTCCATGTTACAGCATTAGTACTTAGATATGGGGGGACAACGTAGGCCCGACAATAAGTCGTAAGAAAAACAAAAAAAAAAGATTATATATTAAATAAACAAAAGAAAACAAAACGAATTAAAAAGTTAACAAATGTTAACAAGCATCTAGAAGGCCTACAATGTTCACACATTTACAAAACAATCGGTAAAAGAATCGATACAAACGTAACATAAAAAAATAAAAAATTAACATGTGGCACAAATGTTGTTTTTTTTTTGTTTAAAAGGGCTATAAAGATTATTGAAAACCATTGTAAAAAGACTAATTAAAAGAAGGAAAAAAAAGAATGAATGAGATTGAGAATAGTTAGAGACATCCACATATTTTTGCCGTTTATGAGATACCAGGGAATGAAAATGTAAAAGTGTTTACATTTATTTTAGTCATTAAACTCTGAATTGAGTTTTTCGTGCAAGTGGTATATTACTATTAGGCACAACATTATATTATATACACAATACAAATAAGAAAAATAAAATGGAAACAAAATATGTATTTATTAACAACTAGCTGTGCCCGCGACTTCGTTCGCGTGGTTGTCGAGAGCAAAACAACGTCGTTTAGATAAGAGTATATCACCTTTTTGATGATTTAGATAAGAGTCCTGACTTAGGTATAGTTGATTACGTTAATGCTTCTCTATATACTATGTTAGCGGTGGAATTACCCGGAGCATATACAAAAAGGTTGTTTGGGTTGCTAACACGTGATAGAGAAACATAGAGTTGGCCGTGTGAAAAACAATCAAAAGTAAGGTCTACACCCGCAACGGATAACGTCTGGCCTTGGGCTTTATTAATAGTCATAGCGTAACAGAGGCTTACAGGAAATTGCACACGTTTGAAAGTAAACGGAAAATTATTGGGGATAATGGGTATCCTGGGAATGAAAACAACATCACCGGAGCCGCAACCTGTTAAGATTTCGGCTTCGATGACATTTCGTTGGAGATTTGTTACTCTCAACCGAGTTCCATTGCATAGTTTTGGTGGGCTTAAATTTCTGAGTAGAATGATTGGTACTCCGACTTTTAAATAAATTTTGTGTGCTGGAAGACCTGGTGTATTTAGAGAGTCTAAAAACTCTACTGGATAGTGGGTGGCATCTCCTTCTTCTAAAACCGTGTTAATAGATAAATATTCCCTACTTTCTCCAGAAACATGTACCAATATTTGAGAATTTATTGCTGCTGCTTGGTCGTTGCGAGGTGCCAAAATAGCTCGTTGGCATAGCCAAGCAGCGTCATGGTTCGAGATCTCTGATGGATCTCCGTATACAGAGGAAATGAGTTCCTGCTGTGAGGCAACAGAAGAACACAGGCTTTCGACTAAAGTTACTTTACCTCCTTCTTGAGTCGGGTATGTGCCGTTACCAATTTGAAGTAGTAAATTTGAGAAAACCTGCGCGTTTGCGTCACCTCCCAAATATGCTCGCATATTAAAGCTCAAATTAGTTAATATGACACTACGCCATAAAATAGAGCTCTTTAAACAGGCACCTATTTCATCGGCCCTCGTTCCTCTGGGTATTATAGGGAGTGTCTGCCTGAAGTCTCCACAGAATAGCACCGTTAAGCCTCCCATCGGTCGGTCATTTTGTCTTATATCTCGCAACGTTCTATCTACAGCTTCCACAGCTTTACGATTTGCCATCGTACACTCGTCCCAAACGATAAGGGCGCAATCGCGTAAAACCCTTGCTTTATCACTATTGCGAGACACGTTGCAAACAGGGTTTTCTGTGCGGTCCAAGTCGATTGGTATTTTAAATGTTGTATGTGCAGTTTTTCCTCCTGGTAATAAAGTGGCAGCTATTCCTGAGGAAGCGACGGCAAGGGCAATTTTGTTTTGGCTCCTTATTTGAGCCAAGATAACTTTAGTGAGGAAAGTTTTACCTGTTCCACCAGGTGCATCTAAAAACAGCATTTCTCCTAATGAATGTTCTACACTACAGCATACTCTATCAAAGATTTGACGTTGTTCTGACGTCAAATTTGAACAGCCATTTCGCAATATTTCTGCTAACTCTTCGGGGTTGTAATTTATTTCAGATGTATACTCCCTATTAATTCGTTCCCCACCAACTGTCGGTGTCGGCAAGCCGTATTGACTGAGGGGGTTCCCTCCTATACTTGTAACTATATCTTGTATAGCCAGCAAAGCCCTATTATGGCAGCTTTCACGTACTTGGTCAGAAGTTTCACTATTTATATTTTGCTGTCTCAAAAAATCTTCGGCAAACGCGTCTTTATATTTTTGCCACAACTGCCCAGCGTCCGATAGGCCACAAAATGTCAACAAAATGGCAAATAAATGGCGCAAACGATGTGGACTATCACTGACGCATGCTTCGGCTAAAGCATCATCCCAATGCTGATCGCCATCTAATAAATGCCGTGCGCGGCAAGCAGCTTGAAATGTGGGATATTCTATATCGTCCACTTTGCGGAGCTCAGCAAAAGAAGTAGGTCCTCGCACTGTGTGAAGAAGAAGGCGTAAATAATAACACTCTGCATTATTTGGGTGCACCGTGTATACTCTTCCAATCACGTGTTCTTTAAAAATGCCGGACTCGCCTTCTACAGCAGTTCCACGTCTCCTGCGATTAAAAACACCTTGCTGCTTGTTATAAGTATAATAATGTGGCACTTCATTGTACAACAGAGACTTAGCGAAATTGTCTCTTTCGCAAAGGCGAAAGAATGCGAGCAAGGTGGTTTGTCTTGGGTTGTTCATTCTTTCTGCCACATTTTCTGGCTGAAAGTAAACTCGCTGCCCGCCTTCCAGGTGCACGTCAAGATGGATGACTGGCGGATACCTTTCATGAATAGGGAAACTCAAAATGCGCCAAACTGCCTCCGAAGAGCTTATGTATCGGCCAGATTGATACCTTGTCACTTCATCAAATTGGTTGTTATTTCTTAGTGCTATCATGGCTTGATCACTACCTTTATTAACATATTTACATATATATTTTATAGATTCGACGCTATTACAAATTTCAACATTAATGTGTGCTTGAAAAGCGTTTGACAAAACTGGAGAATACGGTACCACCCAACTATTATTTAGAATTATTTCTTGTCCACGGAATCTGACAGTAGCTGTGAAACCACCTTGTGACGGTGATCTTCGCCGGTATTGCGGATACCCATTTTCCCCAGCCATAGTTAGTTCTTTCAGTGCTCTGGGGTATTTTTTTGAGCATTGACCATCTTTCATGCACGGTGATTCCCTGTTTAAGAGGCCACATGGCCCGTGAACCATATGTGTTTTTACTATGTCATGCAAAATCGGATCTGCATTATAGTCCGGAAATTCTGCACTTATGACACTGTCTATAGCATCGGGACGAATTTTTTCTTCCAGCCACAGAAGAATGTGCGCGTGGGGTAAACCACGCTTTTGCCACTCGACGCTATACATAAAACAAAGAGTTGAACCGAAAACTTTCTCCTTTGTAAGTAGATTAATCAAGACTTTGAGTTTTAAATGAAAAATCCTAGCAATAATGTCATGTCTGTCGTATGACGCCTGTCCTGTGAGAAGTGCCTGGCAAATCTCCGTCCACTTTGGATTTGTTGTAAATGTTATAAAAAGGTCCGGCCGGCCGTATTTACGGACGTAACAAAAAGCATCTTGCGTTCGTTCGTGCATATACCGCGGACCGCCTGTGAAACTGGATGGCAAAATAACCAATCGACCCAAGTTTTCGACGTTATTATCTGATTGCATGGCGTCCCGCAAGTGCACGTATTCTTCAGCGCGTAACCGTCGCTGGTTAGTGCGAATATACACTAAACGTTCAGTTTCTATTTTTGCGTACATGTCCACAATAAATTGGCTGAACAAACCACGAAATCGTTGCAAATATACGAAACTGTTTTGCCTTATTTGTAAAAGGTAGGAATAGTATTGTTGAGCAGATATTTTTTTTTGATAATTAGTGACTCTCGTAGTAGGGTTCACTTGGTACAGCCCAAAATTGTACCCATCTTCACCATGACAATAGATTAGTGGATATTGCAGGGCGTCGTAAGCTCGGTGGGTTTCCAAAATGCGTTGAAGGCGATCGTCGCGTGTACGCAACACGATATCACGTCTCTCACACTCCTGGTCGACTAAAACAACTGCAACTTCATCTGCGACGGGTGCATTGTGTCTTCCACGGTGTTCACCCACAGGACGTCTATCGGCACTTATAACAATTTTGAAATCATTGCTGCCTTGTGGAATTGACTCCAATGCAGCTTTGAATTCACGAACGTACTGGTTAACGCGATGCAGCAATTCTTGAAGTTGACCCAAAAGCTCAGCATTGAGCTGGGGAAAATTGTGATTTCTAACATTGAGCTGTTGCGTGTAATCGGATACAAAATAAATTTGGAGAAATTTGGGTTCATTTTCTGGCAGCAAAGATCCAATAAGGTGATAAACTTGACCTTGTACTTTGAAGGTTGGCATGAACGGTCCTTCCGTTATTTGTTTTGCCCCAAAGGAAGTCATTTGGAAAGCACTGTTATATAAACGAATATTATCCAAAAAACGGTTCGACTGGGGATGATCGCCATTCAGGAGACTTATAAGTAAGTGTGGTGGATCTTGGAAATTTGGAAGAACAATTTTTCCATTTGAGCAGCACATTCCATCTGTCTCTTTCCTCCATTTCAAAGCATGACAAAAATTACAAATTTCTCTCATGTCACCCACGAAAGTAAAGCCAGCATAATTAATTCTAGACGAATATGTGAACCCTGATTTTTCCCTATTGTCCCAAGGTAATAAAATATTTGCATCGTCATTTTCCATGGACTCATCAGCTCCGCTATTTGTTTCTCTATTCATATGGTATCGAGCTCGTTCTATTTCTAGGCGAGATTGACGTTGTTCTGCTGTTTCTGCTCGTCTTAGTTCATCTATTCTTTCCCTTTCAGATGCAAGATAACTTTCATTGTTTCTTTGTACACCTACATAGTTATGTCTAGCTATTTCTAATCGTTCTTCTCTTTGGGAGAGAGATTCAGACTCGCGCGAGAGAGCGTGTCGCTCTCGGTCAGATGACAGACGTGCTTGGCGTTCCTCGATACTCTCTTGAGAACGCAAAGTCGCGGTCCGAGTTCTTTGCGAACTTAAGCGCGACTCCCTTTCTGTGAAAGTCTCTGACTCGCGTGAGAGAGACTGGCGCTCCCGATCAGCAGACAGCCGAACTTCGCGTTCCTGGATATTCTCTTGAGAACGCAAAGTCGCGGTCCGAGTTCTTTGCGAACTTAAGCGCGACTCCCTTTCTGTGAATGTCTCTGACTCACGTGAGAGAGAGTGGCGCTCCCGATCAGCAGACAGCCGAACTTCGCGTTCCTGGATATTCTCTTGAGAACGCAAAGTCGCGGTCCGAGTTCTTTGCGAACTTAAGCGCGACTCCCTTTCTGTGAATGTCTCTGACTCACGTGAGAGAGAGTGGCGCTCCCGATCAGCAGACAGCCG
This sequence comes from Orthosia gothica, assembly GCA_949775005.1. NCBI lineage: Eukaryota > Metazoa > Arthropoda > Insecta > Lepidoptera > Noctuidae > Orthosia > Orthosia gothica. The sequence goes on along the minus strand of OX459063.1, from coordinate 17,930,935 downwards.
GTCTTCGCGTTCCTGGATACTCTCTTGAGACCGCAAAGTCGCGGTCCGTGTTCTTTGTGAACTTAAACGTGACTCCCTTTCGGTGAACGTTTCCGATTCACGTGAAAGAGCGATGTGCTCTCGGTTAGCAGATAACCGTGCTTCACGATCTTCTTCCGATTCCTGAGACCTACAAAGTCTCATCCTTTTCGCATTTCGGCTACGCAGCGAAAGGTTAGTTTTTTTTCTTTGAGGCATTTTCAAGGAAAATTAAAGCAATAAACAAAACTAACAACACTTATGACTGAATAGCCTACAAACTTAAAAGAACGGTGCGTCGAACAGTCTAGTGTGACAACGTATCGTCTGTTCGTGGTCGTGACTCAACGAATTGGCAACACTAACTTACTGTATAACGATTGGCACTATTGGATTCAAACTACGAAGTAAATCAAATACAATCTTAACTTCGTACTTCAAACCAATGACCAAAGTTGACCAAACGAAACCAATAAGATAAGCAAATACTTTTTTTTCGACCAATTTAGAAAATCGATAAACCAAGCAACCAAAGAACTTTTACGACACACGCAAGAACTTTTAAGACACCTAACGAAACCCAATTTGCCTAGTAAACACGGTGGACGTCATCCTCGCGCGGAAAATCTTAACACCGCGATTCAGAAAATGACGTCATTTGCACAACGCCATCTATCGGATTTAGATTTCAACTATCAACATTAGTTCTATTTTTAGTCTTAAGATGTCGTTGCAAGTACTATACTTAATTGCGTAACGTAATATTTTACTTCTTGAACTCACTAAATTAATCATATCTTTTGATAGAGTGAACCGATTTCGATGAAACAAAAACTAAGTTAAACCTCAAGTTGCGTATAATTTTTGTATATAAACATTGTCAGTTCGTAGATTTTACGTGATGTGCGCACAAACAAACAGACAAACAGACAAACAGACAAAAATTTCAAAAATGATGGAAATGGGTTCTGTTACTTATCTTTTCACACGCTGGCTATTTTTTGTTTCAATTTCTTCAATGTACAAAAATGACTTTTCTACAGATTTATTATAATATGTATAGATAGATAACTAACAACAAAAACATCAGTCATAACATAACTTATATAACTACGATATGGAACCGAACCCACTTGTTTTCGTTTGTCATTTCAGCAAAACATAACGCCATTTGCGGTTTTACTTAGAACAAAAACACATACACCGCATCCGTTATGGACATTTATCGAAAATAAACCTTTCTGTTTCCGTAAAACATAAAGAGGTAGTCTGGATACCAACTGCAACATAACGTAAACTGAGGTAATAACAAATTAAACCTGATAATAATTTCCTCATAATTCTCGTCAAAAGCAGATCTTTTAGGAACTGACACCTACGCGGTTTGGTTTTCCCACGAAATTTCCATTTTCGATAACGGGGTCCACATAAATTGCCTGAAAAGATAAAAAATAATTAACACTAAATATGTAATACACAAGGTAGACCAACGACCTCAACAAGGACATCTGAATAAGCGGAAACGGTAATAGAGGCGTTATTTGATAGAGACTCTTGTTCACCAAAAGCCGAAACAATTGTTGACGCGTTATTTGGTAGAGACCAGCACAAGAACGGCTGTTCAGTCTGAATAGTGGTCTTATGTGTGTATTACGAAGTTGTAATGGTAATATGTATCTGCCAAAATCTAGATCTAGGCTTGCAGGCAGACTGCATCACCAGTCTCCCATCTGCAAAAATAAGCACAACACTACATGCAGTAAGGTCAGAAGGTGCAGCATAAATAATGCAACATGCATCTCAATCCGTCCCGAAGAAGCAAAGTAACCTTTCCTTCTTGAAACAAGGCTAATTCTGTGTCTTGAAGGACCGTTTTCTGTAAAGTAATCAACACATAGTTTTACAAGTATTTATACTTCTGCCAGCGGCTTCCTCCACATGAATATTTTCCCAAAGAGACATTCTCCCAAGATAAAAAGTATCATATTACCTAATCTAGAACATGTTCTACATTTGTTCCAACTTTTATCCAAACACGTTCGGCCGTTCAAACACTGTGAAAAGGTAACAAGCAGATGGAGATGGACACAGATGGAGTTTCTTTCGCATTTATAATATTACTATGGATTGAGCAATAATTCTGATGTAAACAATACAATTAATTAAAAGGGCTTAGATAGCGGTTATTGTGTGTGTGATGTGAAGTTCATCAAAATTGTTTTTTTGGCGTTTAGTCAGCCAGAGACTTTTCCCACTCTGGGTGAGGCGGGAGAGCGTGTCAGAATTTTACTGACTAAAACCCACCCGTGTTCCTTCAGATGCTTGATCCAGGGACGCGGTAACTTTTAAAAGGTTTTGTATTGTATTCCTCTTTTCAAACCGATGGAAAATCTTTTAATATTTTGAGACCAGTAGGCGGCCACGTTGTCAGTGGCGTTCGTTGTGTCTTCTTAAGTTGTGGTGGAGGTGTATGGTCGCGCCGGCATGTGTGTCATATTCTTCACAGGGGGTTGTATACCAGTGCTACTTACTTACAATCCAATCACAACCTCAACCCTGCAATCACGCTGGTAGGTTTCCGCAGCCAATGAGATAGTAGAGTCTTAATTAATCTAATTAAGAAACTCCAGTTAACCTAGTTGAATGTAATTAATTAACTAAATATAAAAGCTGGGCAACATTAGTTAACTCGTGTGGGAAAGTGTTGTGGCATACATCCGGTGTTGCAGTCATAAACGTCTATGAATTGATGATCACTTTGTATGAGTCACTTCCTGGACCAATATATAAGTATTTTTTTATATATTTTACGACAACGTCCAATCCGCGTTCTGTGGCAAAAAGTATATCAAATTTCTCAAATTTGCCGGAAAACTTTTCCATGTTTTTTTTTTAATTGTCGTATAGGTCAGACGGTTTCTAGTGATGCGCTTACGAATATCATTTTTAGGGTTCCGTACCCAAAGGGTAAAAACGGGACCCTATTACTACGACTTCGCGGTCTGTCTGTCTGTCTGTCCGTCTCCAGGCTCACGGCACCAGGCTGTATCTTATGAACCGTAATAGCTATACAGTTGAATTTTTCACAGATGATATATTTCTGTTGCCGCTATAACAACAAATAAAAACAGAATAAAATAAATATTTAAGTGGGGCTCCCGTACACCAAACGTGATTTTTTGTGCTATTTTTTGCGATAATTGTTCGGAACCCTTCATGTGCGCACTTGTTTTTGAATGGTCAGATTATTATTTCATAAATGTAAACTTTTGCATTGCAAAAATAGTATGCAGCAGATAGCATCTTGTAGTTTTTGCACAGCGCTGTGGGATAAAGATGTGAGGTAAAAGGCCAAGTTAATATAATCTTACTTCTTACTAATATTATAAATGCGAAAGATTTGATGGATGGATGTATGTTTATTACTCAATCACGCCAGAACGGCTGAACGGATCTGGATTAAATTTGGTACAAGGATAGATTATAGTCTGGAATAGCACATAGGTTACTTATCATCTCAGTATAATTTTCCAACATTTTCGTTCTAGGACATGCCGGTTTCCTCATGATGTTTTGCTGCACCGTTTTTGAGAGCAGTGGTGATGAAATAATTTTCACAAAGTAAAGCGCCTGCCTGGGTTCGAACCCACGACCTTCAACTTTTAAGTCACGGCCAATACCACTGGGCCACTACTGCTCTCATAAAATATATTTGACTGTAATATATGTCTAAAGACTTCACTGTTTATGAGTGAATTTTCCATATAAGAAACTTACTCCAGCACTTTTACATTACGTTTATATATATCACAAGCTTGATCTAGCAAGGAAAGTAGTGTTTGTACAAGACTAACAAATAGAAAGAAAGAAAAAAAGTTTATTTGCGCCAGGCACGACGCATACCATTAAAAACAAAGGGAAGCTTAAATACAAATACAGAGACAGGCAGAAACACCTAGTTTAACCTAGCAGTTGCAGTCACTAGATGATTGACAATTTCCGACTAAACGACGATGCTGATATAAGATTATTCAAAGATTATCCATCTCCATGGCATCCTACTACCCTAGTATGGTAACCATAACTCCTGGCAGGAAGAAACGAAAATACTTGTTTGAAAAACTGCTGCAATAAAGTAAAAAGCTGCGTATACAATTAGAGCTCGTAGCACTAAAATAAAAAGTCGTAGGCAATGTCGCGCTCGTAGCCATTGTCTACGGCGTAGCACTGCGACTACGCATTGTGTTGTATTCAAGTTTGCAGAAGGAGCAAATACCTATGATTGTATATTTTTTAGATTAATAGATTAATTTTGTGTGATACACATTATGTAGGATCCCCTTTTTTTTACTTATGTAATAAGCTGAGTAATAATTTAGGGCGCACGATAGTGTCCCCCAAAAGTCAAGCTAAAACAAATAAAGGCACAGGTAATACCATTCTTTTCTCGAATAATTCCAAGACATTATTGATATACTTTTTAGATACTTAATAATGAAAAATAAATTTTGTGTTAAATCTTTACTAAACTTTAATTTTGATCAGAGGCGTCAAACGCTAACGATAGATAAAAGTTTCAAATAACTTCTTTATTATTGATAATTGTGTATCTATCGTTTTATTAAGATATAACTTAGCTCAGTCTCAGCATAATGAGTTTAGCTTTCCGTAAGTATTGCGACATCACGCGTCTACTTAGAAGTGTCATTTGAGCCCATCCTTACATAAACCGCATGAACAATGCTCGTAGGTAATGCCTAGGTGTTGTGTAATTGTTAACGCGACCCTCCTTAACATCCAGCTCATTCAATGGCAACAAAGCTCAGCTCATAAAACATCTAGAGTCATGGCTCAGCGTCGTCGGCGGCCGACAAACGATATGTCACGGCACGTAGTACAATGCAAACAGTCGGCGTCTGTGTCGGCGCCTGTGATGCTGTGTGCCGGTGTCACAACACTCGCAGCACTCGCGACACACAAATGTGGCGGCCGCGGCGCCGCGACTAATCGCGCGACAATACGCGCGGCCGCTATGCCGCACCGAGCGATCAAAGACCAGCGGTGGCGACAAAGCCTTTGTGCGCGGGCGGTCGTCCACCACCAACACTAGTGCTGAACCACGAGCTAGTGCGGATACGCAGATAGGCGGCCTGTGTCTACGGCGCGCCTATTAGTCAGATCTGTATCAACACTCGTAACACAAGTAGTATGTGCGCTCGAGATACGATCTGCTGCTGCAGCGGCGCGATTGCGAATCGAACTCAATCAACTGTCGGGTTTTATTAATCTATTCTTCATTAGACACTGCCGTCAGATCTGCCCGCTTTCAATTGAAACAATATTTAATGCTTTGCCGGCCCAGGAATAAAATAAAACGGTAGAACCATAAACATTCCACATTTATATTCGACCTCTGCCGGCCGGTCGCGCGGCGTCTCGCTCGCTCGCAGCACTGCGTCCTGCTCGCGCTGCGCGCCGGCGCGTCTGCGGGCTCCGCGCATCTCTCTGTTTAAAGATCCAAGAGTGAGATAAAAATTGTATGGCTCATAATGTTTTAACAGTCTCATCGTTTGAGCGCATCAAGCCGAGGTCCAATTTAATTTTCATCCTCGGGTTAGTAATAATTGAGTCGATTCGTTCTATGCGGCGCGGGCGCAGGCGCGGGCGCGGCGAGCAGTCGGCGCAGAAGCCGACGCGTCTGCTTCAGGTGCACGTAATCGATTCCTTTTAATTGATTATTCCGTCTCTCACATCTGGTACAAACCTGTGCATACGTATTCAGGTTTCTATAAATAAAAAGCAATCTCCATTACCATTAACTTCGTACGAAGGTTAATACATTACGAGATTGATCAATCAGGTATTAGTTTTGAATTATCAACACCTCACTGAGATCTAAGCCGCTAACAGAGCAAGGTGCCAGCAGACGCTGAGGTCAATGTAGGTTACATTGTTTTATTTGTAAACCTAAAGTTGATGTGCAAACTTTTTACATTCTTTAAATAAAAAATAAAGCGAATTTTGCGATGTTATTATCTCACACACAAGAATTGGTCACAGTCGTCAACAATGGCAGCCATACAGGGCTCCAGCGAGCCACCTACATCACAGAACGTCTGTCGGCGAGCCACAAAGCCTCTCCACATATACAAATAAATAACATCGGAACAACAAATATTTTAATAACCAGCTCTAAAGAATTGTTGAACGCTTCGTTACGAGTACATGCGTGACACACAGGCGTCGCGCGTCGCTGTCGCGTAGCTGCGCGTACGCCACCTGCGATGTCAACCCGCAAGCAGTTGTCGCCCCAAAGCACACACACCTAAGTACCGATTTTGTATACAGTTTTGCACGTGCAGATACGTAAACATGGACAGACGGCATGACCAATGTCAGAATATATGGATTCAGTGGTGAATAGCGCTCTTTTCGAAAACATAAAGTTTTATAGCAACATAAGAAAGAGCCGATGGAAAATTGGAAAGGTGAGCGTGAAATGTGGCAGATGTGTCGTCATAAAACGGACACGCGGACGTCACACGTCTCTACAATGCTCGCAGTACTCGTGATTCAAAAGTCAAAGTCAAATATATTTATTCAATTAGGCCAATAAACGGCACTTTTGAACGTCACATAAATTAAAATTAAAATAATGTGATAATGTGATATGGTGCGAGTCAACACTGGACTGCCTGCTGTGAACATATCAAAGGTAAACATACACCTATAATACAACAGAAGCTTATGGCAGAGACTTATAATTGAATATACATAAATACAGTAGCTTTTTATATATTCAAATTCTAATACATCTACCCTTCATTGGCATTAGTTTTATAACCCGGATATTAATTAAAATTGCTACTAAATACGAGCTCAAGTCAAATTGCGCAACGCGATATTTAGGTCCGTTATATCACCTCCGCGTTAATATATTAGATTTGATAACACCTAAGAAGTAATAAAAATACTTCGACATATAATATGATTTATGTTGTTGACGAAGCGCAGTCGCAGTCATTATTAAAATCTATCTGTGAGACGAGTCCGGTATAGTTTAGTAGCCGGCTCTCAACACCGGACAATCTTTTATTATTTTTCATTAGTCGTTATTATCGTTTATGGTTCCAAGATCATTAAACAAGACAGGAAAATGACAAGCTCTCTACCTAAATATGCAATCAAAATTTTATATATTTTTTAAAATCTGTCCCTCTGTATTTCATTATCAGGTTCGTAGCTAAATAATTGGCTAAATAATAACAGCCGCACTAGTCGATCATCATGGTTAAGCAAGGTTTGACGACGTCGGTCCGTGGATGGGTGACCATTTCAACATACCGAGTTTTCTCCGTGCCCCGGAAAGCAAGTTAAGCCGTTGGTCCCGGTTGTCATTTGAAGATCTTTGACCGTCGTTACGGGTAGTCAGAAGCTTGAGATCTGACAGCAGTCTTGCCAAGGGGTGCCGTGGTACCCAGTTACTGGGTTGTGGAGGTCAGATAGGCAGTCGCTCCATGTAAAACACTGGTACTCAACTGAATCCGGTTAGACTGGAAGCCGACCCCAATAGAGTTGGGAAAAGGCTAGACAGATAAATAGTTCGTAGTTATGAACACAAATATATCCAAGTTTGGCAGATTACGGGAACAGTCTGCCACATAACCTACATTTGACATAAAAAGCTGTATTTTATAAGGAGAGTCTCCATCATAATGAATATGTAAATAATCGGACGTCTCCGTGGGATTGCTTAATTAAGTGGATTTTAGACCAGTGATGTACAAGGTCTATCCAATAATATACAAAGCTAATAAACCGGCTACCTATTGAGAGTGACAAGTATTTTGAATATTATGATATTGACAATAAACTGACCATGATATGTTACGAGTGTCTACCAAGACTACATAATTCTTAAGTATCTATCTACGACGGATTTTCTATGCATATAAAACGTTTTGTGTCCGACTGTCGGACACACCTCAACCTGCCACCAACCACTGATGATAGCAATATCTAGGGGATAATTACAGGAGGGTCTTGTTATGTAACACAATCAATTGCAATGCTTTTTTGACCCACACATTAGTTGCGTTCTTTATGATGTCGAACAGGCAGACAAATTTTTCAAACGTAAAATGCAATGGATTAAGTTATGTTTTGCTCCAAAATCCTTCAGATTGTAATAAAAATATGCTACGCAATATTAGGCCGTAAACACTTTGGTTTTCTGCTCATTTCAATATAGTATAGTATGCTAGTATTATATTATATGTGGTGTAGTGAATATCTATGAATGTGTTTACCACAAAACACGTAGGTATTTCACTTCGCAAATTCTGCGGTTAACAACACAAATACTTGCATTAATGAAATATCATGACTCATTACTGAACTATTTAGGTATTCACTCATCCCTACGTCAAATATATTAGCAATGACAAGTAGATTGTTCTGTGCTGAAGACATATTTTGTTCAATATTGAAGACTGAATAATATGCTTCGGGGACTCCCAGTCAATAAATAGTTAGAATTGGAACTGGTTAACAATTTATTTAAAAGTGAAAAAGTATCCAACATTAGTGCCACGGTGTTGGCTTAGCGTAGACTCTATGATATGCGTAGGTACGCTGCGTTATCGCGGCGTATACGTGACAGTACCGAAGCTATAGCGACGGAAATTCCATTTAGTAACGCTAGTTTCCTTGATTTGAACGTGGTTGCATCACGGGCAAGGTCAAGGTCAAAATCACCTGATATATTTAAGTACAAACTATATTCTTGATTGACATAATATACTACTATATCTATAGTCAATACGGGATTTTAGAAACGAGATATCTATTATTTTCTTTTTTAAAGTATGCGACAAACAAAGAAAAAAGGTACTTAATAACTAAAATCATTTTAAAGTACATTTTAATCAAATAACATAAACTGATAAACAACTTTCTATACATTAGTACAATCCCATTAAATCATCAATAGCAATCAGTCAGGTAACCGATATAACGTGTGATCCCTTGTTCGGCCTTTTTGACGCCACCCTAATCTTAAAAAGACTGTTACGTCATCATTTTGGCGGCAAACACAAATAGAATAGATCGAGATCGCTATTGTATCATTTTGTTATTCATGCAAATGTTATTGTGAAGTTCTATAGGTAGGCAATATCATTAGGGGTAAACATTGTGAACTAAGTACCGCAAAAGCCTAGTTTTCTATTACCTGACAAATTGCCTTTTAGAAACATTAATTCACTTATATTCACATATAAGTGAACTTTGTTAAAGGCTTTTCAACCCTGCACCTCTTAAATATATTTATTGTATGGAAACGAACACAAAAGGAATTTAAAAAAGAATACTTTCAATTCAATAGACAGATGGTATTGCATGAGCTTTCAATAAAACAATACAGCCGGCCTGTGTAGTTTCATGGCGAATCATTTTGATATCTGCGCCCGCGCCGAAGAGGAAGGTAATAAAAAGTGCGCGGGGTCGGCAGACAGGCCGGCGAGGAGAGCAGACGGGCAGGCACCGCGACACGAGGGTCCTTGTAACAACTACAATGAATTATATCAATTCGAATATATAACGACGATTCGGAGTGATATAACCGCTTGAATTAGGTTGATCTCCTATTTATGTACTATATAGGTATGGTACTCGTATGGTACGTGAAAAATCGCCCCAACATTGTCATTAAGTTTCTCTATTCAAGATTAGTCGAGCCAGTGTTGTTGTTTATTAGAATTGTAATCAATTCAGTCACAGACTACTAGTTGTCTTTTACAATATCTATCGAGAGACGTGTGCTAGATATCCTATTTTAGCAGCCACCATGTTGCAACCAAACAGTACATTCCTTTCCTCTCAGACAACTCCGCTCTTGCAAACAAAGCCGATGTGAGCAAATTAGAAAACTCACTTAACACATTTCTGTTCAGTTCTCATTAACTTGACGAACCAAAAATAAACAAGTCCAAGGAAAAGCAATAGCTGACCGTAATAGCTTCGCTTACAAATATCGATCACGAAATAGCCCGCTTTCATCTCATAAGGTTTTTCGCGTCTTTTTGGCCCCGAATCCATCAATTCTCGTGATGGATGGACCATTGGACCCGACTCGGGCAATCGAAATTCAAATTCGCTAAATCTTCCCACACGGCATCGAAAACAGGTCGGGTCGTTAACAGTGTACGCACGCCGCACCGAACCTTGTGTTTCTGTTTTTTTCTGTTTGCTCTGGAGATATTCGCCCCGGGGCGGTGCGGGGTGCGAGCGAGAGGAGAGGCGCGGGGCGGGGGCCCGGTCGGCGCAGACGCACGGGCAGCAGAGGCGTGATTACAGGGCTGTGCGCAGCTAATCACTCCAGCAACATGGCCCGAACGATACAAGACCATGCATGGCTGACAGAAATTTACTCCTGCCAGTTTCATGTTTCTTGAAGAGTCCTGAAAACTTGAAGAAAATTTATTTCCAGAATATGTCGCTAAAACCACTGCTTTAATTCAAGATCTAACTACAAATCATTCTGAAACGTTTGAAAGATTTTTACATCTATTCACAAGACCCCTCAATTAAGTTCCGATCTCATAATCCACTGTAACTGGACACGCTACCTCCAAACAAACATCTCCTCCACCAAAACTTAATTCCGTACTTTCTCGCAGCCATGCACGTCCGTCCAGCTCATTGTTGTTAATAACAAACAAGACAACAGTCCGCCGCTAACTGCACACGTTTCTCCACATCGCGCGTTTTTACCGCGCGGCTCGATAACGCATGGAAATATGATGTGCCTTGTCTTGTCCCTTACGACCAGACACGAAGATTGCTTAAACAGTTTCAAATTGCCTATCGAACTTGTTTATGCCTTTGTAGACTTGTCTTTTGTTACTTTTGTATGGAAGTCGCGTATTTGTTATGGGTGTGGGAGATCATGTGGAATGTGCGGTGTTCGTCGTTCAGGTAAAGTATTAAGTGAGTGAAAGAGGCTGTGTGTAATGAGCTTGTTTCACGTGCCGACAAACGTAACTGTAAGTACTGCTCCAGCTCTATGGCCTACGGCTACGGCTCTTTGTATATATCGAGATCTAAAGAATAACAAAATTGTATGACGTAAGTTTTTAAAGGTACACCTCTATGGTAAGGTATCTTGGAAATGCCCGGCTGATGAACACCGAGCGCTAAGAGATACCCATTAACCTGATGCCCTTCACCGACAACCTGTTAGGATTAAAGGTATATTTGTTTTATTACACAAGCCTTCACGACGCCTGTATAATTATGTATATCAGCTACCTATTTACATAACCCCCAAATTAATATTTATTGCCGTCTCTAAATTATAAAGCACATTAATATTAAATCGAGCTAGACATAAATAGATTGACATTTAATTCGATATTCTGATGAAATGATACTTGAACTTATCGGTTTTCGTAGCAGAGGTAACAGGTAACCTATATCATATGTCAAAATCGTGCAACGATTGTCGATCTACGTTGTTCGATAAGCCATGTTTATAATATTTATAATGCTCGTAAGTAACGCACATATTATACTGAAGTACTAAACTTTCACATATCTCCTCGCAGTGTATAACATTTTATAAAGGTCTACATAATTTGAAACCAACTATGCAGCTCGTAAAGGCTTGATACATTCAGTGTTTTCTTTCATGTTTCTTCAGTAAGGTGCTCTCTTATCATCGTATCATACATATGCAGGTTTTACTTGTTTGGGTGCTAAAGTAATCTAATCTGACATAATTTTTCAACAATCTCAAAACAATAGGTAACATGGGTATAGGGATACATTGTAGATACATTGTATAGTGCCAAATAGGTAAGTACTCATAAGAAGTGCATGGACACGGTAACTTGCATTATGAACACTAAACAAATACCTACATAATAAAAGACTAAATATATGTGTACACATATATTTATTAAGTATAAAGCATTCACAATATGGTGCCCCACACCCAAGTACGTGACTTTACCACAATATAATATAAAATAAACTATAGTGTAAAATGTGCAACTAATAAACAAACAGACAAAATATAATGTGTTGTAGATAACTATACCTATAACGACTTTACGAGGAGACTAAGCTAACACTCAAATGTTAGAGTGTGCTACCGGAGCTCCACTAATTTACATAGAACAGACAAAAACTTGATTCTCGAACATTATAATAGCCGTATTTTAATCTAACTAAAACATAATCTCTTGTAATTTGAATACCAGTTTTTGTTGTGCTAGATTTACCGCGAATTTATGCAATTAGATGTTGATCTCCTGTCCCAAACGCAAGCTCTTAATTTAATTTTGTTTAACATCTGACACAATTTATGTTAAACAGAATTAATCAAGAGCTCTTATTATATATAGGCGCAATAAATAAGTGCGCTGACATCGATACAACAGGCAATTCACACAGAACACTTTGTTAATTTAAGCGAGAAACTAGGATAAACAAATAAAAGATAATGTCAGAGTTTGTCTTATAAATTATATACAAAAAAAGTTGGATGAGAAATGTTCAAAAATTGAAAGTTGTACTGCAGTTATTTTATTTAAATTCTAAATTAGTATTTAGTGCTATGTCAAATATAATAAATCTCATATATTACGTAATAAATGCACATTCAAATTTGATCAACAATCATTATGCATTTAGGTGCGTCGCCGGAGCTTAGGGCCGCTCACCGCTGCCGCCAGCGCCAGCGCCCGTCAGCGCGACAGGCGTAAGCAACGCTTGTCAAATGTCTACATTTTAAAGCCACAATATTGAAGCAATTTTAATTGAATTGCGCGACATTCTGTTCGCGTCGAGGCTCCGCTCCAACCGCACTCCTACTCATTACGACTTCATTTTGTTATAACAACAATGAAAGCCCGCGTTTTGCGTTTTATTCATCCGCCGAGCTTGACAGCGCCTTTGTGTGGGAATCAATCTTACGTCGCTTGTAATGATGCAAAATCGGTTCCACCGAATGACAAAGAAAGAAGCTGCCGCTAATGTTGTTTATTCATTTTTTTACCCACGGAGTTACTTATTGAATAAGAATTTTACGGTGTTCTATACAATTTTACTTTAAGTTAAACACGCATAATGCGGTTGATTGCTATTAAAAGCACAAAATTATATAGTAAGCCGTCGTATTTTACGAACAAGCTGATGCTCGAGCTTTGACTTGTTCACACTAATTATTCTGCACAGTAATAATTTATAATGTGCCCATGGTCTCTGCAATGAGAGGATAATCTCAATAACAACATGATCAATGATCGGAGTCATCTCTCATTAAAATGTATTAACTCAACGATAAGTAATTGAAGTAATCACTAGACAAGACGCAAATAATACCGAGTGCTCAGATAAATTGTTATGGAGTCATGTTTACAGTAATGTATCAGATTTAGACGCTATTATTAAAACTTCAATGACAGCCTTGCATTTCCTTGATTTATTAACGGGTGCTTCTTCATCGTCCTTTAATGAACCAATCATTAAATTAATAAAAATCTAGAGACTTAATTAAGTTGTGGGAAATATTAGGAATTTATCTGACATATTGCTATGAGACAGCAGTGTTGTCACTGTTGAAACAAGATGAATGATTTATGAAATTTTTGTCTCATTCATCTTCTTTCTAAGAGGGATTGAAAGGTTTCTGCTTTGAGGATCATCAATAACTTCTTCTAAGGTCCTTACCAAAGAAGCAGTTACTCATAAACAGAAGAAACAGCTATACGGTGGGTATGAGACGATATTCTCATTTAGAATTTAGTATTTATTATAATATTTATTGGTCTATTGTTTTAGAAATTATTTATGTATTTTATTAGTTAGGTAGTTTTTTAATATTCGAATTTAATTATTGTTCATATTTTTTATTTTTATTTTGTTCACCTACCACTGTTGTGTCCTTTTGAACCCAAAGGTTAACTGGTAGAGAATGCCTTGCAGCATTAAGTCCGTCTATGTATCACCATTGTATATGAAGTTTAAATAAATATACAAGAGTAAAGTAACAAAAACAAATATAGCCGCCTTCTAATTATTCTTCTTCTTCGGTGTATCTATTTTTTTTTTTTTTTTTTTTTTTTTATATTATTTATCTATCTGCAATCAGCCTCATAGCTATAATCAGATTATATATCTATGAATACAATTTATTTTATACTAGCTTCTGCCAGCGGCTTCGCTCGTTTATAGACGAAAATTATCCCGAGGGAACATATTCCCGGGACAAAAACAAAAGTGTCATATGTGCTATTCCTGACTATAATATAGCTCTGTGCCAAATTCCATCCAGATCCGTCCAGCCGTTTGAGCGTGAAGAAGTAACAAACACACTCACAAACCTTCGCCTTTATAATATTAGTGTGGTAGTAAGAATAGTAAGATAAGATTTTTTGCAGATTAAATATATAACTTATGTGGCAGTGGGCAGGGCACATTGCTCGCAGAACGGATGGCCGATGGGATAGAATAGTTCTGTAGTGGCGACCGCGAACCGAACGACGTTGCGTTGGAAGGCTTCCCACCATGTAGACCGATGACCTGGTGAAGGTTGCGGGGATCCGCTAGATGCGGGACGCACGGGTCAATGTGGCGACGCTTGGGCGAGGACTATGTCCAGCAGTAGACGTCTCTCGGCTGATAGGAAATATATTTCGACCGGAATTCATGCCACGTCGACAGCATTAGGTATTGCCCAACAAGAGGTTTGGCATTGTTCGGGTAGCTTCGCAATCGCATTGTTGGTAATTGGAGTATCCCCATAAGGCTAAATTGTGCTGGAGCGGCCCACCTGACTTCGTAATCGATTTAGAAATTTTCAGATGGGTCATAAGAGTTGGTGGCCTGTAGCGAGCTCTTCTGCAGGCTCAACATAGTTGGTTGTAGGGGGATGCCTGAGAAGCCACAGTTTTTTCTTAGGCTTATTAGTCTCGCTAACTGTTGTATCTCGAGTAATAGAACTCCGACATAATCAAACCAACTGATTAAACCCGAAATTTGATTGCTCAGAACTCGTTACAAATGGGACAATACGACCACGATGCGACATTTATTTTCATAAAAATATGCTTCAGATATCGTCGATATAACAATTTCTAAGATAAATGGTCATCACATCGTTGTTGAAGGGTCGCGTCGTGCTTATCTTTGTCTACAAGATTCTGGATGGACTACAGGATTAACCAGAAAACCTGGAACCTGTAACGATATCACATAATTATACGTCACATTTGCCCTTTGGTTCAGAATAAACACCGTAGGTTCTGTCTGTGGAAAATTAGCATATAAAATTAAAAGTGCATGGTGATACAAGTCTAAATATGTGGCGGGTTGCTGCGGTAATGCTCGCAATCATCAGTGATTACTTAGAAACTAATTTGTGAAGGCGGCGCGAGTTGCGCGGGCGCCGCTGAAGGCGTAATGCGCAAATAAAGACAGGGTGCGAGCCTAGTCCAACGCGCGCCGGTTGTCAACCTGTTCCTAAGCCGTTTGTCAATATTTGTTAGAGGTGCCCTATGTATACAGGGGGATTAGGTGTTGTGTGTCAATATGTTAGCGGTTTGTTAGCTTTGCTAGATTTGCCTCTTCAGTTTGTTTGTCTCTTACTTATGTATACTTGGGGCCTTATTCTGACGTGACATAACTAATATGGTTCTACTGTTTAAAAAAATATATATCAGGAGCATAACGGTGGATTGAAAGAGGCATACAAATTGTAAAAAAATATTGTAATTTTTATTTTATTTTTATTGATGATTTTTTATGTTTAAGTATATTTTATAAGATATAGATAGTTTAATAGGTGTATACAACATCGTCTTGGAATACTGTTGTAAGATGTTGTACTTATTAGTGTGAAATATATAAATAATAATAAATAAATACATAACAAAGAGCACTATCCCTTTTTAAAATACATAATTTTCTTTCTTTTCTTTTTCACAGTGGAACAATGATAGTTATGGCACGTCAGAATAAAGTCCCTAATTACGTAAACTTTAAGGAATTATACATAAACTGCAACTAATACATATACTATTAGTTAGTATACAGAAAAATCAGATCTATAGGCAGTAGGTTAAACTTAAATTAGTCACCTTTTTTTTAGACTATCTTTTTCCTATTTTTCTTAGCAAATCCTTTCATTTGATCCCCATATCATGGCACAAAAAATAACTAGTCCGCTATCTTGGGCCGTATTGGATTTAAAATAAACTCACTTAGCTAACCATGCATTGTCATCTAAACTAAACGTGTATACAAAATTTCATCTTATTCGGTGGAGGATAACTGCTTTAAAATTCAGTTGTAAGATTTGAACCAAACACACATACATACATTGCAAGTTAAATAAAAGTAAATAAAGTGTGTTTTAAGTCGGGTGAAAAAAGCGTTTAAGTTACAGAAGGTGTAAGGAAATCATATCTGCCTGTTTTAACGTCCTAGCAGTTATTAATCTGTGCATGCAGCAGCTAAGTGAAGGAGATTATTTTAACGATTGGTACTTGAAGAAGTAAGTACGGGATACTTTATTGTGCTGATTGCCTCACTTAATTGCTATGCTTATAGTTTCTTACCAGGAGCTCTGTGCATTGCAGGAAGTAAATATAATAACTCTAATTTTTCATAAGATCTTGATAAATAATTTTCTATTGGAAAATTAATACATAATTATTATCGTCGTTTATGGTTGATAGATGTTACTGCGCTATGTTTCATAAAACCCTATGCTAAAAAAAAACAATAAAGAGGGACGTCAATTTTTTTTAATAACTCAGTACAAAAGACATAAACGAGGATGTTCTTTTCAAAATTGTCTTCAGTTTTGAATCCATCCTGTATACAGAGATACTTTTGTCATTAAACACTATCCTTAACATCAGGATACGTGAGATAGCCGTTGAATTATATTCTACTTTAAACAAATCGTCATCTGCTGTCCTCAGACGTATAATCAAAGTGCCATAAGTAGACGAGCTCATATCTTTAGGATCGCATCCTTTCGCTTTTTTACCACCTTTTTTGTTGTTTCAGAGCTAAGAGGTGCCGATGAGGTTATTTTCACACTAAATTAACCAAACTTGTAATGCAAAACTAGTGTCAGTTTGGTAACACGTCATTATAGCATCAGTCGGCACTTCTAAGCAAGCCGACCCCATCAAGAGATTGCAGCTTACGCGAGAAAATAACAGCTAATAACTCTGTTTTTATAACAAGAAAAAATACAGTTGTATATGTAAGAAAATCACCTAAATGTTAGCAAGATGTCGGACTAATCGATCCTTCTATTAATCCAGTAGTTATCAAAATAAAAAGCAATCAACATCTCCGAGTTCGCTAATTATAAAAAGCAGAAACGGTAGTTATCATATTTAGTTATTGAACGTTTATAGATCCGTTAATTAATTGCAATAAAAACTAATAAAATCTACACTTTATCACTGTTGTAGAAACGAAAAATAACTTACACAATTACACGCAATTTAGTAATGATAAGCACTTAAATTTATGCAAATGTTTCTTTCAACTAATTGATAGACACCATTTATTAGTTCGCGTGCAAACATTAAATAAATCGCTGCCCAGCGACTAACATAAAGTTAGCAACCATTTGTCTAATGGATATCGATACCCACTTCCTTGCATGCGGCCATTACCGTGCTGAGAACTTTGATCACGAAACAATTATGAACAAGCGTTGAAGAAACAATGTCGGAACAAGAAATATCACTACGAGAGAAACTAGAAACTACACAATATTGTGCATGTATCGTGTCTACCAAGCCATTAAAATATCAAACACACAAGTTACAAAATTAAAGTGTCTAAAATAAAAACTAGATATAAAAAACTAAATCCTGTATCACTTCACTCATTCAACGGAAATCAAACAAGATGAGACAAGACGGGTCCGCGCGGCGTCTTTCCGTCACAAAATGGCTTATTACAAGGTAGGAATGCAACAATAACAAACAGGAATGAATTAACAATAGTTACCTACGTGTCAAGTCCCACACACTCGGCATTACAAACATGCCACAAAAAAGAGGTCGCATCCTAAACGCACGCCACAAAAACTACGACGAACAAAACGGTATCGGGCGGCGAGTTCAAACACACCGGCGACCACTCATTTCACACCATCAGCGGCCGCCGGCAACCATCTCCTATCCTGCCATACGTGACCTAATGACAACTTGACCACGGTAAACCACGCAAACGTCGCGCTCTACGCACAACATTATAGACTCTAACGACATCGACACAAAGACGCAAGTGCCACTCCAATAACCTACAGTTACGCCATGTTTTACAGTTTTCTCGGTAATGGAGCAGACACAATGCCAAATTTGTGCAAAAAGAGTTTTTAGCAAACAATTAGCAGTTAATGGTTTAAGGACGTTAAATCTAGAACGACGATTACTCAGTGGTTTCGTCAGCAGTATTGTAGGATTCCGTACTAGTAAACATGTTTTGGTAACGCATAAAACCACGTCCTGTTTGCCGTAAAAACCCGTAAACACTTTTTAAAGAAACAATTTTTACAACCACATGATGAATTCCATAGTTATAGACAAACCGTAGTTTTTTTAGTATATTTTGACCCTAAACTTAGTACTACAGGAAAATTCTGCAACAATGCGAAAATAATGTGTTTGTTATGTTTTAACGACTGTAGCACAATGGACCAATTTTCTTGAAAATTGAATGCGCATATTGACCATGTCGATGACCTGAAATCATTTAAATACAAGCATATGTTGCTATACATCATGTTGACTAATTGCTGGTTACAATATTGTTAAAAGTCCTGGATTATAGGTTAGGGGATGAAAATACATGCATATTGGTAGAATGTTACGTACAGGAACTACCAAATTATGTATTTAATAAAACAGGTAAGTACCTACCAATAGACACCGGACGTGTTTGAAGGGCTTCCAAAAAGAACTGATTTTTCGTAGGAAATTATTACAAGGTACTTCTTAATAGATAATTAGGTAATAAAATAATGTATTATATACCGTAAAGTTGAATCGCCAAGCGTGAGATGTCAGTAACAGTGTTGACGGAAGCGAGCCGGAGGAATAACGCATGACTGGGCCGAGCCATTGTGGTTTCGTCACAACCAGCCATTTAACAAGACAAGCTTACCTAATTTCACCAACTTCAATGTTTATTGTGAGTAATTAATTAGAAATCTTAAAGAGTGCTAAACAAGGTGTTTGCAATTATATTTATTTGTGTGTCAATAGTAATAAGGCCATATTTTTCCTTTTTTGTTACCAATTATTTTTCAAGCTTGTTTGCCTGATGAAATTGCGCAATTGTTATTATTGTGGATAGTACTCATATTTTTGTGAAGTGTTTCCTATTTGTTTTTTTTTAAATGGTCGTGGGTTTTACCTGATGGCAGTATGTTTACAAACATCGAGTGAATCACTATGAGCTGGATCAGATTGATCTGTAGGTATCTAATTAGGTAAGGTGTAATAATATGCAATTAATCATTTATTAATTAAGCGTCATAATATTGTATGGTTTCGAATTAAAGGTGCGACAGATTATTTCAATATATGTATTATGTTTTTAATATATGACATGCAACTGTTGCTCGACATTTGTTCCTGTGAAATATGTGGGCTTAAAGCTCCGGCTGTTAGTTACCTATTATTAAAAGATCACAGTTCATCCAAATATTGCAAGTGTCTTCATCCAAATGATGACTACGTAAACCCTCAGCAACTAAATCAGCTACCATGCTAACTAAAGATTAGAGTCAACAAACAGCAGGATAAGAAAGAGTATCGAAGACAACACATTATCAAAGCAGGGACAAATTATAAATAGGTGCTTATAAATCAGGTTTCGGCCAAGAGATGTAGGGTTGGGGGCGTGTCCTCGATACAATCGCCGGAACCACTCGGCGGGACGCCGCCGCGCCGCGCCATGACGCCGACATTCACCGACATTCGCCGACACTCGCCCATTCACCGACACACACCGATACCGGTGACAATACGCCGACACCCTGATCACCATGACGACATTGTTCTTTCTCTATTGGACGATTGATACGGCGAGATGCGACACATCTGTTGATATTATACATTATACTGATAGGCGGATAAACATGAACAAAGGGCTTGAGTGTATATCCATTTAAACTTATACGACGTCTTGACTTCGTCTGTTACGCCGTTGGCTGTAATAGAAAATCATAATGACAGTATGCCTTCTATTAACTTTCTTTCTCCACATTTAATAATCTTTAAAGCTCATCTCGCAAATAAACAACACATTTAAGTCTACACCTGTAATGAAACTAATGGAAATGTTTAAGCATAAACATCTTACATGATTCACAAATTTGTTTCACACAATACTCAAAAACACATATTACTAAGCAATCAACAGATATTCAAAAGTGTTAATTATTAAAGTAGAGATTAAAGCAAAAACATAAATTAAAATAAAGGATTCAAGAACAGGGGGATACGAAGATCAAGATGCACATTAAAGTATTGAAATTAATAGCTTATATGATTAAATAAAGTAAATTAGCAATTATATAAAAGAAATAAATAACATAAATTGTGAAGATTTGATTAAAACAAAAGTTTGTAATTAAAAAATAAATTCATTGATCATGTTACTCGACACGGCTTCTCTGACAGCTTATAAACATTACAAGGAAATGAAAGAAGAAGCTGCGTCTACTTAGAATTCAGGCAACGTGCTTATTGTCCGAATTCGAAGCGGATATCGTTAGGTACAGGGCCAAAAATTCCGTAGCGAATTCACATTTAACCCAGATTGCTGATTAAAACCTTTTTGAGGGGCTGAACTTGAACCCTACATCAAAGAATTACAGTCCAGATTGATTCGCTGATAAATTCGGGCAAGGCTCGAGGCGATGCCGCGGCAGATATAATTAGCAGTTACGGTGTCGGGAAAGCTATAAAAACGGCAAATCGAGGGACGGACCGATAGGCACAATGTGTTAGATATTAATTTCGAAATTATAGGCTAGCGTGGCATGCAAAGGTGTTCGGAGCAAAAACATCAACAGAAGTGCTAAGAGAGGACGATTATTATTTTAGGTTCGTGTAATAATCCGTCCCGAACAGCTGGCTCTACAAATATTTATTGTTTGATGTGTGATTTAGATTGTTTGTAAAAACTTTGTAAGTAAACACCTCATACTCAGACGAGGAAAAAACTGTCTGAGTAGTACTAATATTGGCAGATACTGTATTGTTGTCATAAACTAATATTATGTTTTGCGTTTTTTATCAGTTCATGCTTCACTATAGCAATTATTTGTAAATGACAACACTTCATACTTGGACACAGCAGTTGGATTTGATGTCGTCTGTTTAAATTGTATCGCTGAGCAGTGTATTTGTTGCCAATTTTTTTCTTACTTGCGGCTTCTTTACTTCAGATAGCCCACACGGAGCTCAGTGTTACTCAGTGTACTTTTGAAATCAGTTGAGCGCAGAAGTTGTCCACGTTAAGAGCAACCTCTCCGCCAAGTTGCATGTGACGTGACAATTTCATCATGATTCCGTTCGGGTTAGTCTATTAGTCCTGTACAGCTCAGTCTCTCTGACACTCTGGAGCCAAAATTAGCTTTAAGAAATCATAGTATAATGATAGTAACTAGACAGTACCAGTGGTGTCTTACCCCATACAAAGAAACTGTCCCGACGTACTGTACTGATTATTCTGATTATTTGATTTATCTATCGATATCGATTGATTATTAGATGGTGATCTATCTATCGCAGTGGAACGGAACCGAACGCGATCGATTTACAGTAAATAATCGGTATAATCAGATGAAAATCGCTAGTTACGTGGTACGGTTTCTTTGTATGGGATGAGGCATCTGTATGCTAGTATTATATTATCCTCACATTGAGTGTCGGACCAGTCGGACGGATATAACATAGGCCAAATTCACGACCAGGTAGCAGATAAACCTGGGGTTTCAAGAAAGTCTGCTGGGTAGTGTACTTTCCACAATTTGCTTCTCATTGTAACCACAGTATAAATATACAAACAGTATGTAAACTACCTACAAACGCTCAAAACGGCACACTTACACAAACATGTGCGGCCCCTAAGCGCCTCGCACTAATGACAGCACTGCGAACGCTGCTTAGGGGTCTCGTCGGTGCGCATGTTTGTGTGAGTGTGCCGTTTCGAGCGCTTGTAGCTAGTTTCCATACTGTTCGTCCATATTTATACTGTGTCGTAAGTGTAAGTTCCTGGACGGCCTGTATTTCTGGACGATTTGAAGGTCACAAGTTCACAACCTAATCGATGCTGTGACTGCATGGTCGAAATAATATAGTGGACCTGCTTGAATACTCGTACACTAAGTAAATGGTCACAATATACGTACAGAACTATGTTTTTAAGTATAGATGAAAGCACTCATTAAATTCTACTAATATTATAAATACAGTGGATGAGAGATTCACAGGACCTTTTAGAGTGTGACGCTTGGGGAAGGCTTATGTCCAGCAGTGAATGGCTTTCGGCTGAAATGATGATGATGATGAATAATAAAAATGTGAAAGTATGTGGATGGATGGGTGAACGGATGGATGGGGTCCATATTGGCTCACCTAAAGTTCTTTACCCGAAATTGTTCTTCCTAACGATTTGTAATCCGAATGATCACTCTTCCTAAAATTTTACATCCTAAAGTTTTCATTCATACTATTTGTAGTGCTACCGGCGATGTTCATAACACTCATATTTCCGAAAATTGTAATTAATAATATCATTAATGTAAATATATTTAAACTCCTACTGTTTTTTATCATAACGCTTTTATCCCTAAACATAATTACCATAATATTTTCACTCATATTTAGAAAGAAACATTTACCAAGTGTTATAAAAAATATATGTGGGTAATTATGTCTAAAAAACCAACTGTTTAGAATGATTAAAGGTCGTTTCACTGATTTTTGTCTTAAATGAATGAAATTCAGGTCAGAGTGTCGTCTTGGCGGCACTATGAAATAAATACTTAGAAAATTTTCGCGACCAATTTCGGGGTAGCGCTCGCCGGCCGCTATCGCGGCACCGCTCGCTTCGCTCGCTCGGCTCGCGCGTAGTTGGTCACAGTTCTAACCTAACCTAACCTATGGATATCTTTGCAGGTACACACCGCTATAAATAAAATTAGAGTTTTGTGAAAATTAAAGCCATGTTAAGTGAAAATAAAGTTACGCAAAATTAATGTTTATAATACTGATTATTATGAATAAAAAGAAATCTAAACAAACAAGATATGACTTTGAATAATAGTGTAAAAGATGGTTATACATACATACATACATAAACTCACGCCTTTTTCCCATGGGGGTAGGCAGAAACTACAGAACGCCACCTGCTACGATCCTTACATACTTCTCAAAGATGGTTATGTTGAGAAAATATAGGAAAACAAATAAAAGTATAATAAATGTTTATTGCTACTGACATTATGAAGTTGAATGCTTCGGAATAATGCACATTAGAGACAGAGTAGTTAGGAATTGTGATTGTTAGGATGAAATATGTTAGGAAGAACATTTTCGGATTTCCAATTATCGGAGTTCAAAATTTAGGTGAACTTTGGCGCACCCGGATGGATGTTTGTTAATCACGGAAAAACTACTGAACGGATTTTGAAGTTTTTTTTTTTTCTCTATTTTCACCGGAGCAGAGCTCGGTCGCCCAGGTAGTCACTAGCTTTTAATCTGGATTGAAACATAGAATAAATATTATCAAATAGGAATTTTAGACTTTTTTGGTAAAAAAAAACAAACCAGGAAAACTATGTCGAACTAACTACTAAAACTTTATAAACAAAATGATGACAGCAATTATATGTAGTTATTATTAACGTATTTAGTAATTAAAGTTGTTTATATTATTTTGTGTAAAATGTTGTTAATGACATCCTTTTTAGTAAATAGTGAGTGTAGTTTTGGTTAATAATTAAAACCTTAGTTAAAGGTAAACTAATTCGATTAATATTCTCCTTTATTCTTTTCATACACATATATAAGAACTAAATTTAGAAATATGAATATTTAAAAAAAAGAACCCGTCTTATACCGGTAGTCAGGTCTCCAGAGAGATGAACCTCCTAAAGGTTCGATCCGTGTCCAGTATTAAGGAAAGAAGTACTAAGGATCTATATTAATATTTCTCATTTAGTCATCTTCTACATCTCCATTTTATTTTGTTTGTCCTCAATGTTTTTTTTTTCAAATATAAAAAACGGTAACATACAAAAATATTATAAATTTTAAACTTTGGGGGAACCGATTTAAGTATCTAATTTATACACCTAAATTATGTCTATTATTATACTATACATCTATTCTATTACTATTTACTATAATAATCAGATTTCTATTTTTGTTTTGTTTTTTTAATTTTTTTATGTATCGAATAAACTTAAAAACGAAAGGACTGATTTCAAAAATTCTATCACCGTTGGGAAGCTACACTACCCCCGGATGACATAGGCTACTTTTTATCCCTGTATTCCCACGGGAACGGGAACTACGCGGGTGAAACCGCGAGGCGTCCGCTAGTAATTAATACACTGTCTATGAGATACTTGTATTTGTCACTTCATACACTCATAACGTAACGACGGACTTTGGCAACGGGAATTACCCTAGGTGAGTAAAACCGTTAGCTCTGGCCTAGTTCTATTTTAGTTTGTTGAACAAAAATTATCGAAAAAATAATGTGACAAATTGTCAAATGCACGTCAACACGTCACTAGTTTAATATATTGTCTACAACCAATAACAGCAGTCTTGACAATTTGTTACAATATTTGGTAAAAAATTTTTTTCATAAAAAAAATGGTTTAAATCTGTTCATGTTCATTTAGCTTTGATTCCGATGTCCATCTCTTGTTAATAGCTTTTATTTTTTTATTTTTTTAGATAAAAAACGTTGCCCCACACTAGGAATTCCTTCCTGTATCGTGGGTGCGTTTACAAACATATAAACTCACATACACAACACCCAGAGCCGGAACAACTATCTGTAGGTCATACAAATATTTGTTCCGTGCGGGAATCGAACCCGCGACACGCAGCGCAGCAGTCAATCACTCAACCACTGCGCCAACCGTGCACCCGTGCCTTGATATCGATATGAATTAGTTATTATTTGTATCACTCTTACCTCTACATGTCTATTACTGTCAAGAAAACAACAAATTCACTTTGTAGAGTCATTGAACCTGCTCGGTCTTTTTTCAGAAGTCATCTGTAGACAATATTAAGTAGACTTACATTTAGTAACGTAAATGTGATATAGATTCATCACCTCTCCTACATAAATACATACCCTGCCCCTCAGAAAGTATTGCGAAAAAAAGTTTTTATATATGGGAGACTGGCCAGTTATAATGTTTTTCGAAAATATGATTATTTATAAGTAAAAATAAGTAAGTTCCAATTTCAAAATTTTCCTCCACATTTTTTGCGAGTTAATTCAAAGTATTGTGTCTCACTGAAATATGGATCTGCGCCGGGAACATTTTAGAGCTATGATTTTATACGATTTCAAGTGTCGCCTGAAACCGGATGAATCGTACGATAGACTTCAAATGGCATTCATGGATGAAGGCCCTTCCAAGGCAACCGTGTATCGTTGGTATAACGAATTCAAGCGCGGTCGACCAACTTTGGGGGATGACGAAAGAAGCGGTCGCCCTTTGACGGCTGTTACCGAAGAAAACGTGCTAGCAGTGAAAAATTTAATCCAAGACAATAGGCGAATTACATATCAGGAGATTCAACACATATTGAAGATTGGATCGGGAAGCGTTCACGAGATTCTACACAGCCATCTTCGCGTGAGGAGGATAGTATCACGCTGGGTGCCGCACAACCTCACCGATGCTCAGAAGCAGGCCCGGGTGGAATGGTGCCGTGATATGCTTAACAAATTTGAAGCAGGCTCGTCTCGGCGTGTTTACGACATCGTTACAGGTGATGAGTCCTGGATTTATCAATACGACCCAGAAACCAAGCGCCAGTCGACTGTTTGGGTGTTTCAAAATGAGCCAACGCCTACCAAAGTGAAGCGATCTAGAAGCGGGGGTAAGATTTTGATCGCTAGCTTTTTTAATTTGACTGGCCACTTGGTATCAATTCCCTTACGGGATCAAAGAAGCATTAATGCCGAATGGTATACTACCAAATGTTTGCCAGAAGTTTTCTCTGTTATAAGCAACAAGCGACCAAACACAGGGCTCCGCGGGCTACTGCTCCACCACGACAATGCACCTGCGCACACCGCACTCAAAACGAGGGACTTCCTGGACAGCACGCCAGTCAAACTCCTGGGTCACCCTCCTTACAGCCCTGATCTAGCACCGTGTGACTTCTTTTTATTCCCAAAAATAAAAAATCAGCTCAAAGGGATACAATTTTCGTCGCCGGAAGATGCGCTGGCTGCGTTCGAGCAGGCTGTAAACGAGGTGTCTGCGGCGGACTGGAAAAAGTGTTTTGAAAACTGGTTTAGGCGCATGAATCTTTGTATAGAGGCTGGTGGAAAGTACTTTGAAAAGATTTAATAAAAATATATGTACGTATAGAACAATTTTTTTTAGTTTCGCAAAACTTTCTGAGTGTCCTAAACCGTACATTTTTCAGAATAAACAGAAGAAAAAAATAAATAAATAGTAGTAGTAGTTTTTTTAGTTAAATTGTTTTTTTCGAATTAGGTACTTTTAAACATATAAGTGTTATATATTTATGAAATCACCTCATAAAGCCATTTATGTTATTTATGTGATCGGAAAGAAAAAAAATGGGATCCCCATAATATAGAGCCCAAAATCCGCCATTTTATATTTGCCAATTTTATTTATATGTTATGTAGCCAGTGACACTCGCAAGGTTAAGACGAATCGATTGACGTAAGAATAATCAAAATCGGTCAACGCGTTTGGTCTCTAGAACGCCACATAGGAACGAACATACATACATAGACTGATATAAACATTACCATCCTTCGGCAGTTGGGTAAAAAACTCTATGTGTAGGTTTCTGTTTGGAATAACAATAAGTAACATCACGCCTGTATTCCGCGAAAGGTTCAGGCAGTAGTGGAGATAGATTTGTTGTAATTGGATCAGTACTCTCAACCAGATACTAAGTACTACACACAATTCAGTAAACTATTTCGTTAATATTATCGAAAATATAGAATTTTAAAAATTCTACAGATTCAATATTATTTTAAATATTACGAATTTCAAACATCACCTAACGTTTTTGATTAAATTATAAAATTGCCAAAAAACCCAACATTTCCCCTGCAACAGGCGAATTAATTGAAACATACATATTTAGTAAATATATCCCACAAAAGCCTTTACATACTCACGAAAATGGTTGTATGTTTGCGTGACGTCACCTCAAATATTTATTTGTGATATACCTGTAGTGCCTAGCAATTTTTATCAGTTTGTATATACGAATACGTTATTAAACAGTCCATATTAAGTATTATTTAATAAGCAGGGATCAGAATAGGCACACTATATTTTTATTCAAACTAATTTCAACTGCGTTATTTACATAGATTGGATAATACCCTCTATGAAATATTGCTATTGTTCATATATACAAGGTGTAACGGTAATGTCCGATCATATTTAAGGAACTACTTCTGCCCATGTAAATGAACAAGTTAGTCAAAGGAAATCATAGGAAATGCCCAAAAAAATTTGGATTTTCCATACAAAGTTGACCAAATTTTGTATGGCAGATACAATGTTTTTTTTGAGAATTTATCTAATCTTTCCTTTACAACCTTCATGTGTGGGTCATACACATTTATTTATTGATAGGACCACCAACTACACGTTTACAGAAAAACTTACACACTTTGTCTGCGTAGCATTAGTACTTCGTATAGCCAATTTTTTTATAATCCGCAATGATATTGTAGGTTTTCAATACATTTCCACCCACCTTTCCACCCCCTTAAGGATGATTTCCGGGATGAAAACTACTCTATGTTAACAGACAGTGTTGCTTCCATGGTAATATACATGGTAAATATCCCGAAACAAATATTAATTCTAATGATTGTGACCATGTCAGCTTAAAAACTTATAGTGTGCTTCCGTATTTATAATATTAGTATGGATTCATCCAACGATTACATCCATATTTGTTAGTAAAATTGCGACCTTACAAAATAGTGTTAGTCATAATTAATATCATAGACTACTATTTATCCCTGGAACGATTGCACAGTTACTGTACGATAGACCACTGGAGCGAAGCCGCAGGAGAAGTGCTAGTTAAAAACGCTGCAATAACAATGTTTTAATAATTCTACAGATATATAGAACAATTCCTATGAAAAAGCGTTGTCCCATTGTTGTCGCATCACAACCTACTGTGGGGTGCCTTTATGTTGAAATGTTGAATGATGTCTTAGTTTTTCAGGCTATTTTACTAAGTTTATTTCAGTACATCCAAACTGTATTTATTTTTACATTTAACTAATTACAAGGAAATATCGGCATAGTTGTTGTGATATGTTGAAATTACCTACTGCGTTTCAGTTTCAGTGATTATGAAATAACACATAGAATACCTACATTTCTACATGGCTTTTTATTCATAGATAAATAACGGAGCTTATTTATTTATATATACCCTGATGTGGTAGTAGGTAATGAGGGAATGGAGGATTGAGAAGTATTTTACTAATATTAGGTATACCTAATAAATTGCGTTATAAGTTGACAGTTCTGCAGACCCAACAGAATCAATTTTCCAATTTTCTGAATACATACAAAAAAATAATTGTAAAAGCACTTTTAGTTGAATCGATACACATAGTTTTGTCACAAAAGATTGAGCGTTATTTATTATGTTATAATTTTATGAATGTACGTGAATAATTAAACTATTTTTTATTTGTATATTTTAGTTGTCCACGAATTTTGAAATTTTCCAGCCAACTTTTCTTCCCCTACATTCAAATTAAAACGAAAATATCGGTCGAACCGTTCTCATAAGTGATGTAACATTAAATACTGTTCGAAATTTAATGTTAATTTATATATAATAAGATTATATTTATTATTTATATACATAACTAGCTGACCCGGCAAACTTTGGTTTGCCATAAAAAGACCAAACATTTATCTACCCTACCCTACCCTACCCTACACTACTCTACCCTACCCTACCCTACGTACCCTACCCTACCTACCCTACCCTACCCTACCCTACCTACCCTACCCTACCTACCCTACCTACCCTACCCTACCCTACCCTACCCTACCCTACATACGTACCCTACCCAATAAAAAAAAAAAAAAAAAAAATTGATGTTGACCTATTCTCAGACCTACTGAATATACATAAAAAATTTCATCAAAATCGGTCAAGCCGTTTCGGAGGAGTTTGGCAACGAAAACTGTGACACGAGAATTTTATATATTAGATAGTACCTACGGCTGCTATGTGTTACCTCACCAAGCTAGGTTTTCCCCAAGTAGATATAAATAGTACCACCTATGTCGGCAATCGGTCGCCTATCCATGTTTTAAAGAAAATTGGTCGAATTGCATTGCATAGTGTCCATGTGAACGTACTTGCAATTTAAATCGCCTATCGATTGATAAAAATCGATTCTTATCGAATCATCATCAGGAAGCTTTCTTAAATAACGTCACTTTTTATTTTTGTGTGTATGTCCTTAGTTCTTCCAAACTACAATGGAATTAGATGCGTTCTTTGATATAGTTTTCAAATTTGATTCTGAAAAGTTTATGTCTTAAAATACTAACATTTGAGTATCTCACAGAAATTTCTGTGTTTTGACATGTCGTCAGTATAGAATATTTCATTATACGAAGCAGGGCCGGGTCGCTAATAATACTTACTTAATTTAAGAAAATGGTGCTTCTGAGTTAAACAGAAGTTAATATTTTTTTCCGTGTAGCATAAATTGCAGAAGACTCTACATTTGCTTTTATCCTTAAGGAAAAAAAAAACCTCTTTCCTTCTATTGGTCCAAGTAGGCAATTTGTCGATCTTCCTATTTTTCTGTTTGACTCAAATGTACCAAAATTTTAGTAGTTAAAAACTTAAACATAAAATCCCAGGCAGTATTCTGCTTACACTTCAGGATATTTAGAGTGATGTATTATTGTTAAACTCGCGTTTGGCCACTACCTGGTGGTATGCGATGATATGTTGGACGATGGAGCACGCAAACATGCTTGCCCAGAAGTAACCTATGCACTCTTGTCTTCAAAACCCAAGATTATAGGTCTCCGGCTTTCTTTGGTCCTTCACTTTAAGTCCTTCAGTCCTTACTCCAGTCTAATGAATAAAGGTAATGTAGGTATTTTCATAAGGTAAGCTTAACCAACATACGATAATGCTCTTACATTTTTCGTTATTATAAACATAACACTTCCTTCCTTAATTGCAAAAAAAACTTAGTGACGCAAGTTGCCTAATTTAAATGTCCGAATATGTCAAATATCAGTAATAGCTACAATCTGGGGGTCTTTAAGTCAAGAGTGAATGGGTTATTTCTAGGCAACCGTCGACCACATCATCGCTTACCATCAGGTGAGATTGTGGTCAAGCGCGAGCCTAAAGGTTATAAAAAAAAAAAAAGTTTATTTCTTATAACGTCCTGCCGGAAGCTGTTATTTGCTTAAAGGGATAGTAAAACCAACTTAGTACAACTAAAAGATAAAATCGGCCCCTTTAATTTTTCTTTATTGCCCAAAGTTCCGTGCTTTCAGAAATCTAAATCACCATTCAATAGAATTTTTTTTTTAACAAAATGTTTGTGTGTTCTAAACGAAGGCATTAAAGGTTGAAAAATAATGTTATCTAGATCTAGATGTTTCCTTGTAATGCAGGTGACAGCCAAGTTGCTGAATATCAATGGGCTTTTTTCCACATTTGAAAGCCAAAACGCTACTACAGTAACCAAACGAGATCCTTTAGTTTACTCCAAACGATTAGTATCAGTACCTTGTATTATACCTACTTACTTAAAAATAAGATATTAAAAACCAACCTCACGTTTTATTGCTCCATTTTTACCGAATCCTAATTTCATAAATGGATCCCACAAAAAGGAACAGAAGAAAGGAACCGCTCTATTGTGTCCTCCATCATTAGATTAAAGGTTTTTCACTGTGAAAGAGGGTCAAAATGTTGAACAAGCCTATAATGCGCATTACGGTGTGTAACGAGCCGGCGGGTGAGTCAGCACATCAGGCCAATATCAGGATCTATTAGCTCACAAGCGAGCCCCGACGCGCCGCGTTACACCGTGAAACAGACCACCACGAATACCCCTTTTTACAATTTTCTACCACTTTTTTCCATCACCCCACACGATGAATATCCAACCAACGAAATTGTTTGCATATTCCCAAGTTCTACAACACCATTGATTATTGTTACCGAAGCGGTAAATGATTCTGTTAAATTTGCAAAATTTGGAAACTTATATTTAAATAAAACCAGGGCATATAATGAATTCCATTTAATATTCCTACTCAATATTTATAACAATTTAACCAATATTTACACAAATAATTTGTTCTACACTATGAACGAGAAAACAGATCAGTTCTCATCACTAAATAAATAACAATCTTATTCTACGCTAGCTATCATAAAACAATAGATATGCTTTATACATTTATTGCTACTCATAATAGGAGGTACCTATAATTTATGCCTATTAGAAAGAAAGAGTGAATCTGTGTGTAATTAATTATAAAACGCGACATAGTTTGTATTTAACAAATATTTGTAACATTGTCTGCCGTAATAGTCATTTACTTGCTCTCTGAATTCTTTATTTTATATTTACATGATTTTTTCACAATGATACAATTACGAGTATATTGAACAGTTTTCACATCTTTCACTTATCTAATCAACAATAGTTACATAAACCTTAAAGTGAGATCACTTAAAACACAATGATGATCCGGTCTACGTGAGATGAATCATCTGCGGAATGTTCAACAGTAGGCCAATCACACTTAGCCTCGCTTTGAGATAATAAATAGTTATAATACTAAATGCGTCGTAGGTATGTCATGACTATTGCCTACATAGTGATTTATTCAGAAACCAGAACACCAACTCATGGTAGAGACACCAAGAACTGCCATTAAATAGTCCTTTTTACAAGTATTGAAATCAAAACTTTAACAATTAATTACTACAAAACGTATGTTCCACATAAAAATATAAACACTATACAAAATGATGAATACTAGTGGTGTACTTACAGTCTAACATTGCACGAAACATTGTCGCAGCTGGTGTGCGCCGGCGGCGGAGGTCACGCGACGGGCAGCAGCGGCGGCGGCAGGTAGCAGGGGCGCAGCGCGTGCGCCGCCGCCAGCAGCTCGGCGTGGTAGCGAGCCACGTACGCGTGCTGCATGGGCAGCAGCAGCGGCTGCGGGTGCGAGTGCTGCACGTGCATAGGTGGTGACGGAGAGGCGCGCGGCACGTCCGGCTGCAGCAGCGCCTCGATCGTAAACGCGCGGCGTGGCCTCTCCCGCGGTAACATAGTGATAGTAGCCGTCTCCGCCAGTTCCGCTGGCTCTGGACTTAGTTGTGGACCCAACGGTGGACTGTATAAACTTGCACTAGACATCGGCGGTGGTGGTGGTGGCGCACTCGCTTGTCTCGCCAAAAATGCTCTATTGAAACTTGCCAGCGCTGCTAGCTCTGCGTGCAAGCTCTCTTTGTCGTCTTTCATCAGCTTGAACCTCTTGCGTCTGCGGAGCAGCGAGCCGTTCTCGAACATGTCGAAGGCCTGCGGGTGCAGCGTCCAGTAGGCGCCCTTGCCGGGCCGGTCCGGGCGGCGCGGCACCTTCACGAAGCAGTCGTTGAAGGAGAGGTTGTGCCGCAGCGAGTTCTGCCAGCGCTGCGTGTTGCGCCGGTAGTACGGGAAGCGGTCCGTGATGAACCGGTAGATCTCCGACAGCGGCAGCATGCGCTCCGGGGAGCTCCAGATCGCCATCGCCGTCAGGGAGATGTACGAGTACGGGGGCTTCTGGTCGCCGTAAGATTCACGCGAGGGTCGCGGCATTGTCACTTCCCCCAAAGTCCAGGGAGGACAAGTCAATGTTATTAAAGTCAAAAGCAACAACACTCGGATGTACTAGCACGTCAGTCCGACGCGAGGTGTGAAGAGGAACTGAGGCGCGGCTGGGCCGGCCCGCCCGCTGCAGCGAGCGCGGCGGCCGCGGCACGCTCACGCCATTGGCGCGCTCGTCATCCAATGGGGCGCCGCCACTTTCAGGTATGATGTCGGCTTTCGCTCCACTAACAAGGAATTTAAATTGATATTATGTTTATATTGCCTCCAAAATCTTTTGTGATGACACCGCTTTTTATTTAGCATATGTAAATTACGATGATACAGAAAAGAGGTTTGAATTATACACAGATTTAATTATGAATGAGTATTATAAAAATCTTTTGCATTGTAATTTTATTAAGCGAGATTAGCCAGTATAGTACTAAATTGATTTGATTAGCCTTTTGTCTGAATCTAACCATTTCGTTTCCTATATTATCTTATGACTACTTACAAAATTCTTGAATATTCTCAGACATCTTTAAAAAACAAAAAAAGAAATTGTGCACAACAAAAATATGAGTTTGCAAAAAACGAAAAAAAAACGAATACTCAAGAAAGAAATATTATTACGCCAACAGCTGACACAGTATATTCACAATCGAGAAAACCTACACCGTGACGCGTTTAGTCAAATCGATATCCCCTTATAACGAAGAAGGCCAAGGACTAACGTGAAACGGTCCCCTTATCACGAGGACAATAAAATAACCATATTGTTATGAGACCAGAGTTACATGTATTGCCTAGTTTAGTATTCCTACTGCCAAATAGCTTTACAGCCCCAACTAGCCCAAATTATGCTATATATTACAACAATTTTTACCTTGTGATTCGTAAAAATATCTTTCTTATTATTAATTAATCATCTTTATTTTAGACGACTTTATTAAGGTATAACCCGTTGTTATTTCTACATGAAGTACTCGTAAAACACAAGGTATAGTGATTCCAAAGCTTCATAACATTTTAATGATGCCTTGTTCAAAAAAAACATCGGAACGTCGCGCGTCGTCTTACATATATATCTTAGCGTATTGTTTGTTTGTGTATTTCAGAGCTTTATTACCAATTTTAGTTTGATATGTTAAGTCTGCTTTGTCTCGAGTCTTGTTCTTTAATTTCTGAAACAATGACGATAAATAATTTGATAATTGAGCTATTTCTGTATCTACTATAATATATATATTGTCCACACCACCTATGCTACCCATTAACTAAATTTAATACATTTTTTTTTAAATCAACACGAGACTGTACGAACTCTGACTTTATGGTTTAGATAAAACCTAAAAAAATATTTGGTACTCCTCAGTGTTATCTTTCACAGAAATCTTATTGGGAAAGACTTAATAACGATGATGAGCTTGTTGCAGAATATCGTAACACTTAATCTCCAAATATTGGCATAATCCCGTGGTTTCTATTACCGATATAGTTTCCCGTTCTCAGCGTCATTAAAATATTACCATAATCGCACTTAAGTTAAGACGCTAAAGCATCCATAAAGTGCTAATAGAATACTTAATTGGAGAGATATTCTAATTGGTTGCGTGGTTGGTGCTACTTGGCATGCTAATCTAACCTAAATCGTCGAATCCAACGATTGGATGCAGTATTGACTTTTAGAAAGCAAAAACGTTAATAGTCGCATCGATCACGAAGTATCGTTTTTATATTATTTTTTATTGTTATACCGTTTCTTAAATTCGTGAATGGTTGGAAGGTGAACGATCTGCTACAAAAACATGGCGGTGACATCCGTCTGCTCCACTGCATGCGCCAGCGCAACTCGGCCATAATCTACTTACATATTTTTTATGACAGCTAAGATATAAATAGTGACTAACTCAGAGTTGGATGAAAGTAGGTTTTAGTGAGTGCCATCGCGCAGTTCAACCGGGGGTAGTCTACTGCTTAACACGTTCGCCGCCAAGGACTCGCCTCGCGCGAGACTTAATGGCATTTTAATTGTGTCAGGCCTTTTCTGTGGCAAGGTAAAAACTAAGCGACCGCGTTGAGGGCACCCCCTGTGGGGTAGGGACCTCGGTTCAGGGCGTCGCTCGAGGGACAGCAAAGGATAGGCTAGCTCTGATTATAAATAACATTAGGTAACGATACTAGGTATATATTGTTCACCTACACCTAATTCTCCACCAAAAGCACGTGAATGCGCTTAGTTGTATAACTTACGGTGTCCATTTATTGTATAAAGCCATTGTTTGTAACTGGTTCCTAACTAATTGGATGATTAGTTAGTTATCATTAGTTGACAGGCAGGCCAAAAAATAATTAGTTCGGTATCCATGCGGACATCCTTAATGTGACGTATTTTTACATCCGCTTACCGACACCTAAATTCTATATTCCTGTATTGCGCTCGTTCACTTCTGTCTAATAATTTCTTTACTTTTATTTTAGATTGTCTTCATTTGAACGTCTTAATCGATTGTATGCACCTACATCACCGAAGTCTTCGAAATTTCGCCTTCTGGGAAATTTCTCAACTCTGAAATCGTGTATAATCTTATCAGATTGGTCGCGGTTCTCCTCTGCTCTAATTTCTTTTATATAATTTCAAATCGATTTTATTAAATCATACTTCTGCTTTGTTGTCATCGAAATTGCAATTATTTGATATTTTCCAGCAGCCAAAAGTAAAAACCGTGACGTTACATTATACCTACAGGAAAAAACGATGTAACACAAAATTTCCTCAATATTTGAAGCCGGTAATATTATAATTGGAATTAAATTTGTATCGATATGAATATTACGGTCATTTTCCCTTATAAGGCAATTAACCAACTTAAGCTGATAACTTGACTTTAAAAATAAATCTTGGCAATTCAATTTTAAGATATCGTTTTGGTTGCTCATGGTGTATTATTAGTCGTTTTAATAACGTGTTTACGCGGCCATACGAGTATCGTAGGTCCGAGGGTTCGTCGCTGGAATGGTGCGAATTCGTCACGGATGCTTATCGAGAAGGCAGTCGATAAAGCCGGCCTGCCGATGTTGTATTATTACAGGGCCGTCAGCCCGTGCGTCCGTGGTAATCACAAGAGCGCGCTCTGCTCGCGACGCGCGACGAGTCTTCTCCCGACTCATTAAACTGTTCGCCGGCGCTTTTACAACGGAAACCTTCTCGAAATATAGGTTTAGTTATGTTAATGTTCTCCGAATTCGTTTGTCATCGATGGAAATGCATCGAATGATGATTAATACCTTATACTTATACTTCGTAGGCTGAAGAGCTCGTGGCTAACAGCCACGATCTGCTAATTAATGGCTGGCAACCATAGAATTTCTTACAGCGGAGAATAAGCTAAACAGCAGGTCCCACAAGCTGTCACAAGGATATAGATGTCTGAAAGTCTGAAAATAGAAATGATCTTAGGGTAACGGCAGGTCTTACCTATAGACTGTAGTCAGAGTCTCTGCATGTAAAATATTGGTGGCAATATTCTGGAAGGATGCTGACATAGCTAAATACTTACTTCACATTTTAAACATAGATATCGTTTTCCCTTTAAAGCTGAACGCATTTTTGACAATGTTATAGTCAAGTCCCAAATACATTTTGTTGCAACAAGGAAAACTAAATAATTGGAACAATTACACAGTATCGGATGAAATTGAAATCGTGAGGAAACCGGCATGTCCTAGAACCAAAAATTCGAAGACATGTGACATCCACCAACCCGCACTGGGCCCGCGTGGTGGATTACGGTCATTCCCTCTCACATAGAGGAGGCCTGTGTCCCAGCAGTGGGAACATTAATAGGCTGATGATGTAATGTGATGTGGATGAAATTACTTAATTGATTTCCTAAATTTCTGATCAGTACAGTTTACAGAGCTACTTAATATTCGCATATTTTGCGACGTAATGACGTGTAGTTATTTGGGACTCAAAAAAACCCAAACAACGAACAAGTGTTGGCACTTGACGACAAATATTTTAGTGACGGCGGCTATTGAGCGGACTCAACACAATTAATTCTACGCAAGTCCGCAGCGACTCACAAAAGCTCTCAGGGTGCTTTCGTCATTACTTGCATATTTTTTGTTCCAAGTAGATCGAATTTTTTCGCGCGCCCTCGCGATTTAGCCACAGGGTGATTTATGATAAAAGTTATAAGCGGCACTTTTAATATCAACGAGCCTTTTAAGCCTTGGCCCTTTGTAGATGCCGACGAGGAGATAACCTAATTAACAAACGTTATATATCATTGGGAGAGCGAGCGCAAATATGAGATTTTATTTATTAACAGGTCTCGGAAAAGTGGTAATGTATGTGGGGGATGTGCGACGGGGTCGTATATTCATGGACTCTTAATTGCTTCTTATCTTGCATCTGCAAGTCGGCGAGATCACAATTTGTATGTATAACGTGGTCAATCTCGATGGTTCCGCCTACGTCGCGCGCTGCGGAGCCCGAGTCGAGGATACTCCCCCCGGGCACTGCTTGCGGTTTTATATCGACCAACATATACATACCTACCTAAACAACAAGTAGTCATTTCCTAAACCTATTGTAATTTAAAATTAAACGGTAATTCAATTGGTATTTCCATTCGGTAAAAATCTTTCCTAGCATGTATAGGTAGGTAGCTATTCATTTAAATTCAATTTATCATTGTTAAAGGCATTGTTCGATTTAGGCATTGATATTAACGAAACTAATGAAAGTTGTTAGGTAAACGAAAACTGTATCAAAACAATGACACTCTATTTTAAAGCACTCACTGTCTATAATTATTTAAACAGGGTGTGCAGTGCAGTAAGACAATGGAACCGACAGTACAAAGTATGGAGCAACTCACGTAACGACTCATCATTCGTAAGCTCAACCAAACCATCCTATAACCGAATAGATCACTCATCACTTTTCCACAAACGCCAAGAAGCTTTCGATAAAAACTGAACCTTGAATCTGAAGAATTTAAGGTGAAAATCGTATATTTGAATGCTCAGTTAATCATTTTCGCTGTGAGGCATATGCCGCATGTCGGCGTTAAAGAGAATCCGATTATTGTTATTGAATTACATATCAAGCAAGAGATTGCATGTACCGACTGCGGGACACAGCATATAGAGTTCAATTACTCAACTCCACGAGTAATTAATAGGTTATCAAATTAGTTAAATGATTTATTGTCGCTTGCTGTCCATTTGTGTTTCTAAACGTATTATTAAAATGAACTGTATTTGGCAACTTAGTTATAGGCTTTATAGGTAATTTTTTGGTGGTAACTGCCTCGTAACTCGTAATACACTATGCAGTATTTGTAGGTACAACAACATTTTGAATTCCACATTATCTCGCTTAGAACCTGTGTTACCATCACATATAAATTTAGTTCCTCAAACTGAGTTCAACCCCAGAATAAATTTGTGTATTTTTATCAGTTTTCAACACATGTTTTGCATGAGCTTCATGATTAACACGCTTTAATTAGCTTGGGATGATGTATCTACGTAACGGAATCTTTGAATATGATTTTCACTACCTTCAAAACGTCGGATTAATTTGAAACTTTGCTCACTTATCAAGGACCGATGACAATGCAATAATTTAAATAGTTTGTCCCACTATCCTTACCAAGATCTTCAGGATTAGAGATTGAACTAAAAAGTAAAAAATAAATAATAGTTTTAAAAAAAACACGCTTTAATAGAAAGCCAAAATAAAATTCAATAAATTTAAATTAAGAACAGTGTGATTTACAAAAAAAGATTTTATTGTAAAAAAGTGTTTTTTTTTTTACTTTTTAGTTTGGTTTTCTATTAAAGCATATATTTTTGGTTTTTTAAACTGTTATTTATTTTTACTTTTTTGTTATTTTTTTAAACAATTATTTCTTTTACTTACATATAATTTAAGTATTTTATTTTATTTACCAGTGAAGGCACCACCTTCTGCACAGTATCGTGCTAACAAGGTATAATTTAAATAACATCAACATTACGTAAGTAGTAGCGGATTGCTAATTCCTCGCTTCGCTCCGCACCCGACGCCGCCCGCTTAGCGCAGTTGCACGGGCATCATGCAAAGCCTCGCAAGCGTGGGATATGTAATTTTGTAATGGAACCTAATGATGCTCATTATCTGTTTAGATAATTTGTAAAGTGCCTCAGGTAATTTAGAATTTACTTTAGGAATTAGCGAAATTATTGTGCAATTATCCAAACTAATTTAATTTAGATAACTACACACGTGACCTGGTGAAGGTTTTGGGGATCCGCTGGATGCGGGACGCAATGGATCGGTCAATGTGGCGACTCTTGGAGGCCTATGTCCAGCAGTGGACGTCTTTCGGCTGATATGATGAACTACACACGATTTGAAAGGTTGTATCCATAGAAATATTGAAAACAGGTTATACCTACGTTGTTTATTACACCGTATGAATAGTAAATGTTAATGTTGTTTTTATAACAATATAGAAATAAGTTAGACAGTTTTTTTTTGGTTTTCATAAAAACAGTGGATAAATTATTTAATATACATCTATTATAGCTGGTTTTCTATAATACTCTTATCAAAACAAACCAAATGATATTTGTCTACATGACAGTTTACGTATCAATCTTTCTACATACAAAGGTCCGATAATACAGCACAGCTCAAAGAGAAAACTGATATTCAACAACTTGACTATTGCACCACTGCTAGACCCTCCACTGTGGTATAAGAGCGTGGGTAGACGAGCCTCGTGTCAGCTTTCCACCTGCAACGTTAGTACCCCGACAGACGGGCTTATTTATGTATGGCGACCTTTAGAGCCCCTCGAATGATTTCTGTTATGAAACTCATCAATAGATAAGTAACACACAGCAACTATAGTCTAAAAGAAGATGGTATGAGCGCACCTGTTTTCAGGCCAGGTGTTCAGAATAAGAAAGACATAAATAAAGGAATGTTTTATTGGAACTGTGTTCACAGAAATAGTATCGGTAAAAATATGTGAGGATAACGTATTGTGATGGTTTGACAGAAGTTTCATATTTATTCTAATATAATGTTGCTTGTGCAAAATGTGATTTAGCAAATTGATAAAAAATAAATACACGTTAATCTGTCTAATACCTTTAAACGAGCAATTCTTGTATTTATGTAGATATATAATATAATCTCAATCTCAGAAACGGCTAAAACGATTTTCATTAAATTTAGTATGCAGGGGGTGTCGAGAGCGATAAATCGATCAAATTAGGTTTCATTTTTAGAAAACGTCGACTTCTCTATTTGACCCGAGCTGAGCTCGATCGCCCAGGTACTCTTTTTTATGCTAGATGTGACCGATGTGTCCTAGCTGACTGCCCTGAAAAGAAACATCGAAACAAACTCGGAGATCAAGGTCTCTTTTAAAACTCATACAATTAATACTATGGTCAACCCATATGAGAACCATGATGGTTACTATCTAAGGTGGTCCTTTTAGGAAAGCAGACAGTAAGGCAGTGTATCTAGTACCTATATTATGTGTCTTTTAGTCTATGCTTAATAAATATATTTTCTTTCTTTCAAGCATTTGTCAGTTATCTATACTATATAATATTATAATTATAATAATATATATATAATATTATAAAGCTGAAGAGTTTGTTTGTTTGTTTGAACGCGCTAATCTCAGGAACGACTGGTTGGAATTGAAAAATTCTTTTTGTGTTGGATAGTCCATTTATCGAGGAAGGTTGTAGGCTATATAACATCACGCTACGACCAAAAGGAGCGGAGCAAAAATGAAAAATGTTACAAAAACGAGAAAAAAATATTCTTTTTTGAGAGCTTCTCTTTGAATTGTTTCTCTTTAAAAGTTCTAAAAAAAAGTCCGTGACACCATATGTCTATCTTTTAAGGTTGACTCACAATAGCAACTTTTAAGTTCTAAATTTTAATTAGATCAACGCTGCCGGTAGAAACAAAAGTTGGTTGCATTCGTATAGTAGTATATGTCGCCGCGTAGGCGTGAATTTGCTAATTTATTATCCTAATTAATCATTTTAAGTGTCTAATGTCTATTTAAGTTGGGTTTTGAGTTCAGCGCCATCTATTGGCTCACTGTGGAATCAGTATTGATTCATAATTCGTATGCTAATTTCAATGTTTAATTAATACGAGATGTTTAAATAAAACAGGAACACTTATTGTAGTACTTTTGGATTTGTTCCCATCTTAACTATTGCACATTTGACGAAGTAAATGTGTTTCATTATGTTATTCTTATTAAGTTGTCAAACAATGGCGGATGTTATAATTTCTATGACCAATAACCAGATTTAATAATTTAATACGAGAACTAAACAAATTTGAGTAAATGATTAAATACTAAGAAGTCATAAGACTATTTTACACAGCTATGTAATAATAAGAAACTTTCTAATTAGTAAGATTGTTAGATCACCGGAAACTTGAATAGTTTTGTTATTAGATGACTATTTCAATAATAAACTACAAACCATTTTGTATTTGTGAGTATTGAGGTTGTTTAATGTTAAAATAATTAACTGATCAGCATTTTAGTATTGTTTGCTAACTTTACTCAACTATCCAAGTAATTAGTGTCTAAACAAAAACAATATGGAAGTCCCGCCCATTGTTTAGAACGTGCATGGCGCGTACGGTGCATGGTGTGTGTAAAAAATAATAACTGTAAAACTGTTTAATAAATCTGCTAATTGAATAGATGTTTGAAAACCTAATAAACATGTAACGTTAATTGTCATAAAGTGATTGTGTAATCTATAAAAACATTTAAAAAGAGTATCCTGGAGTTTCTGGCTAGGTCTTCTCCAGCGACCGACAAAAGCTTTGTGACCTAGCAGGCCACACGAATTCACGATGTGGTTTTAGCTTCAAGTTCATTTGAAAACTCAAAGTGCCTGTAACTAAATCAAATAAACACTCTTGAGTTTCAATCCAGTGTTGTGTGTTATTGAAGTAACCCGCTCCAGTCAAGAATAAAGGAATTGCCTCTAGACATTGGGGTTAAAGATGGCAGTCCTATGATACATAGGTACTTCGACGTGACATATATTATTTCTTATTCAAATAAATAGTTCAACAAGTTGGTAGGTAGATAGGGTAGGGTAGGGTAGGTAGGGTAGGGTAGTGTAGGGTAGGGTAGGGTAGTGTAGGGTAGGGTAGTGTAGGTTAGGGTAGTGTAGGGTAGGGTAGGGTAGTGTAGGGTCGGGTAGGGTAGGGTAGTGTAGGATCGGGTAGGGTAGGGTAGGGTAGGGTGGGGTAGGGTAGGGTAGGGTAGGGTAGGGTAGTGTAGGGACGGGTAGGGTAGGGTAGTGTAGGGTAGGGTAGGGTAGGGTAGTGTAGGGTAGGGTAGGGTAGGGTAGGGTAGGGTAGGGTAGGGTAGAGTAGGGTAGGTAGTGTAAGGTAGGGTAGGTAGGGTAGATAAATGTTTGGTCTTTTTATGGCAAAACAAAGTTTGCTGAGTCAGCTAGTATATCATAAAAGTTAAAGGAGCTCAACGATTCGAAGAATACCAAACTAAGGATATTTCGAATAGGACGCATAAAATACTCGAAATGGCAGACAATCATGAAATCTACCCGCAAGACCGTAATATAAGGATCTACATTCACAATACATAATTTGAGAACCATGGAGATTAAGTATTGAGATGGTATTTTGAGGAAAGAACCTCACAGATCTTGAGTGAACCTGCCCAGTCAGTTTAATTTGGAAGAATAGTATTTTTTTGCCGCACGTTGTAAGTAATAAATTTCGATGTATTTGCCATAGATCGAGAAGAAATGAAAACTTAACTTCTATGGCACATAAACAATAGAGTCTGTTAAACAATTAAAATAATAACTGGTCACAATCACAACTGACGGTAAGTGGAGATACCTATCTTATTGTGTTAGACAGTCAGGCAGACAATAGAGAATAAAAAAACCGGTCAAGAGCGAGTCGGACTCGCACTCGGTTGGAGTGGAAGCGCGAACAGGCGGGCAGTACTTCACCATTATATCTTAATTATTAATTATGATTTCTGAAAAAGTGTTCCATTTAGAGACATCGTTTTATTTTGACTGTAATATTTACATAAATTTCTACCACATAGAATAATTTCAGATTTTTCTGTATGCAAACTTAGTATTATTTTCAAAAGTCGAAAATTGTGCGGCATAAAAAAAAATTGAGAATGTTCTAATAGCGCTTTTTATATGATACTTCCATGTCCTAGTAGCCCCACTTCGAATTTTAAAGACCTCCT
This sequence comes from Orthosia gothica, assembly GCA_949775005.1. NCBI lineage: Eukaryota > Metazoa > Arthropoda > Insecta > Lepidoptera > Noctuidae > Orthosia > Orthosia gothica. The sequence continues at coordinate 17,887,421 of OX459063.1, read as the reverse complement.
TTCAGTCCCTGTTGCAAATATATGTTTTTTTTTCTTATGTGCAAAATAGTTGGCCAAACGTCATCTAAAACTATTCCAAATTTCAAGTGGATAGCATTAGCAGTTCTTGAGATATCCATTTGTGACAGACGGACAGATAGACTGAGTCGCAGCATAAGGGTTCCTTTTTACCATTTTGGTACGGAACCCTAAGTAAATAGAAACCAACGTAAATTCAGTAAAATCTAGCAAAAATTAAGACAGAATAAGGCTAATGGTACGAAATCTCGTTAGTGCAAAGTAAATTATCTTCCACTTATGCAGCCACAAGCCTTATTAAACCATTAACTAACTGAAACACAAAAACACAACTGTAGCTGGGGAGGTAATAAAAAACATGAAAAAACTAAACAGTAGAAGTTTATGTTAGTTTTGTTCAAAGCAGGCTGAGCAAACGAAGTCGCAGTCACGTCAACTCGATGTTATCACGAACTGTACCTGCACACTACCACACACCAGCAAGAAATCACTAACTTACGATACTTTAAGAACATGTTTTTCTACATTGCGGTGTTAGAACATGTGTAGCCCAGTATTCTCCAAAGAAAAGCACCAATGGATATCAAATGAAACACTATCGTTGCCAAACCTTATGGTATACAATACGGAGGAACGGAAACGGAAGCGCCAGGTTGTGCTGGTAATGAATTTGCGGGGCGGGCGCCGTCCTACGAAATAAATTGCCGCATAGTTTCCTTGTTTTGTTTCAAAACCTCCAGCTGACTACATGAATAACGGACTAGTGTGTGTTCTCAAAAGCGTATTGTGAACATAAGATTGCCATCGTAACCTCATTATTATTTCAAATAGAATTTTTTTACCGTTAAATCGCTGAAAAATTGATTTTCACCCAAAAACACAGTTTTCTCATCGCATTGTGCAACCACAACTGCAATCATCAAAAGTGTATTAACTTTCTGAATGAATCTCATAACCGTTCACTGAAATAAATCCGCAATGTATTATTATATTTTGTAATTTTTTGTTACAGATATCTGATTTATGTTATCGTGGATTAAGACTTAGTCTTTTTATAGTGTTATAAATTTAATTTGCGCGTTGAAGAAAGGTATTAAATTGCTCTTTATTAAGCTAAACAAAAAGTGGCTCACGTGGTTGGGTGTATAAAAAGGTAACAAAGCGGACCGTTACACGGCTATTGTACGAAATTCAATTTGTGTAGCGGCTCCGCTCCGCACCGCTCCGCACCGCAACTCTAGCGCCGTGAATAACAATTATTGTGTTGATTACCGCACCGCAGCGCGTCTAATAATTCACTCTATGTCCTAAACTCTGTAATTACGCGGATGGAAACGTCGGCTCACCGTTTGAGATAAAAATCGTAGCAGGCCAGTGTGTGCCTCTCGCCGCCGCCGCGGTCCGTTCCTGCCGCCGCCCTCGGTAATTGCGGCCTTTCGTACAAACAACATAAACATTTATTTTGTTATGATCAAGCAAACGTTTTGTTCTACACAGATAGATACAAACGATATTATTGTGTTACCTTTACTAATGTTTGTGCACTCGCCACGCGGAAAACGTTTACAAGACCGCTCTAATGACAGTTGCTGTGTTATTTTCTTCATTGTTTTGACCATTGAACGGTGCTTCGATTTTATAATTTCTATGATATGACACTTGATTTATTATTGCGTAAGGTTTTATAGGTGTCTTAACATCTAGTAATAATTAATAAATGATTCAAAAATCTAAACGGATATGTATCCGAGATCAATGGATAGATAGATAGATCACGCCAACCGATGAACAAAAATCAAACAATTTGAAGACTAATGTTAAAGCTGTTTGCAGACCTATGTTGACACTAACCGAGGCCATGCCGAGACCAAGTGGGGTTACACTAGTCAGAAATTTCTTCCATACAAACGTAGTCTAGCGATTACTCGACTGTTTGACGATGTACGGTCAAAACAAAATAAAAAATTATATCAATTTGTCTCATCATTATCTAGTCCTGTATGCAAAATAAAAAGTAAAAAAAAAAAAAGTTATGAGTGTCGAAAGTTCCATATTTCAACACTAATTTTAACGCATCTTTGGGCGGAAATAAATACCATAAGAAGAAGGAAAATTGCAAAACGGCCTCCAAACAGGGATAGATTAGTAATTCAAAAAAGCAAATAAAATGATTTTGAAAATATACATTTAATCGTTTTTTCATGATATATAGACTCCCAAAGGTCTGTTTATAAAATTTCGCGCTCTCGTTTTCGTCCTAAATCATCATCTATTTCGATACCTAAAAATTTGCATAAGTGCTAATTCGTACGCGAACTAGCTTCTTACTGCTCATCACAGCGTCTATCTCTTTCGAACGTGCTGTCGGATGAGATAGCATGCATTTTAACCCCGCGCACAAAATAGTTCGTGCCGTCGACTAGGGCAACCTTAATGCTGCCCCTGCGCTGCCACTCCATGTTTGGGCTTTAGTGAAAGTGAGATTTTAACAGTGGTAACGATCGTCCAAAAGTACAAAATGCTACCGAAATGTCACTTGATCAATAATATTCTGGGACAGCTTGAAGACTGATTAAGAATGTCCTTCTTAGAACAAGATCCTAGAGCCTCCAGACGAGACTTACATTATAACACAACTCTATCCCACATTTCTTGTGCAGGAAGAAGTACCTAAGTAACGTCTGGGGCTCTGGAATCTTGGTCCATAGTCCAGGCCCTCTTGTCCAAAGTCGTGGCGGCAGCAGTATTCCACTGCTGGACATAGGCCTCTCCAATTGCACACTTCATTTTATTGTTTGAAGTTAGCGTCAACTAATACGTTCGCAATATGTCCTGGTGACCTCCACCTAAGTTACTACTGCTATCTGAGTAACTAAGCAAGCCTGTGCACGTAAGCCAAACGGATAATGTAAACCTTATCACACATGCTCCACGTCACAGGATATTATTAATCTATGACGTTCCAGATTAGAGCATGGCACAGAAATAATAATATTAATCACACAATACCCAATTCATTGACTACGTGGAATTATATAGTTAATTAAAATAATCCATTAGTATAATATAAATTATTATAATAATTCAAGCGAAACGATTATAATTTTAATTGGGCAGATATATTAAAGTTTTCCTTGAATATTTTAGCGGCAAATACTAAATAATCACTAAGCTAATATTTATGTACAAATGACTTAGTTATATGTACAGGGAAAGGCCACCTGGGTGACATCAATGTTAGTCATTAGGGAATCGTTTTAGATTGAACGCCAGGCCATCGCCGCCACCGTAAGGCCTTTACAGATTACTAAGAATCGTGACTTGACAAACTGTAAAGTTGATGACATGTGAAGTGTTTTCAGTTTCAGCAAAACTAAGGTTGCAGTACAATCGAGAGTTATTAACTAGAAGAGCCACTCTCACGTAGATCTATAAGTTAAGACAAAAATGCTCCATTGGTGAAATTGCTGCAAGGCGTTCCAGTGCAAGGATAAACTTATAAATAATAATATATATGATAATTAGTTCACAAGTATACAAGTAGAGTAAACTAACAGCTCTCGATGCGACAGCGCATGAAAAATGTTATCTCACCAATTGGTCGACTCACTAAAATTATGTTTTTCCTAAGTCTAGCATGCGAGATGAATGACGCAATGTGGATTTCTGTCATGTGTGATTGGCCGATTTCGTTGATTGGATAACGGTCAAACTCTTTGCGCACTTACGCAATACGGCTGCTGGTCAAAGTCTGCAATAATCGCTTATTTCCGACTTTGTACAAGCGCTTACTCGGTAAATAGAAATACCTCGTAATCCCAATCTTAACTAATATACCAAATGAGAACAGTTTAATGACTAATGAGTGGGTATTTTGTTTTTGTAAGAAGTCCTATATCCTAATCCAGGAAATGGTTTCCCCTTGTGCAAATTTTCATCCAAATCTGTATAGACTTTGATTAACATTCTACACAGACTTCCAGACAGATTTTCATATTTAGGTCGGGTACTAAATTACAGTTTGCGTAACTAAACAAATCCCATAAACTTTTGATAGTTTGTTGTCAAACAATCACATTAAAATGCATGTTTTGTTTACGTATCAAAGCTAATAAGTAGTTGGTATCGTGAAGCGTATCATAGTTCCGTAACCGAATAGTTAGTTTCTGAGAAGGTTGGTTTGCGGCGCGGCGCGGCGAGAAAATTACAGGGGCGAAGCACCCGCCTGGCCCGAATCTACGCTGCCCAAACAATCGAATTAGTCGTAATGACTCCCATGCACCTAGTAGTTTAGACCCCTTTCGGGGCCGGCGACTTTCACTTGTAGTAATGTGATATCGTTACTGTAAGAAATATTGTTATCGGTGTCAAGAACTATCGAATGATTTGTTCACTTATTTGGATTGTTAGGTTCGAAAAAAGCTCTACTAACCACTCTCATGGATGTTTCAGAGTAAAACACACGTGTCTATCAATCCTCGTCTATTTAAGTTTAATTTACATTAATTTGTTTCGTACACCGATACCCATGATTAATGTTCACGAAGCGGCCTAAACTAAAAGATAAATTAACGTCATTTTAATACCTACTCCCATACAGGCGCTGTATCCATACAAAAAATCCTATTAGCCGGCCGCGTTCGTCCAAACATTAGACAAAAAGTCGGCATCGGCTACATAAATACATATGGGCCGCTACCAATAATTACCGTGTATTATAAAGGGTGAAATAAAGCGCATTCCAAACAAACGGGTACATGATACATTCGGTAGTACGTGTCACAGGTCGAGTCTAAACTCATCAATCTTAGCTCCATTTAATGTTGGCATAGAATACGAGTGAGTGAGTGAATGTGTGAGTGTGTGAGTGAGTCGCGGCGTGAAAAGCTCCGGCGACGAAACAAAACTGGCTCGCGTGCACAATGAACGAGTGAACAAGAACGATGCCGCGCAAATGGAATACGCCGGCGACGCCATTGTCGATACACAAAAGAAAGGCAATCATTCGACATGAATAAATATCTTTGAATAATGGGGGCCTCGCTGCCTGTAATGAAATGTTTTATGTATTGGAATTATCGCGTATAAATCGCTTTTATGTGACGCTACACTTCCTTGTTAATGCTTGATTCGCGGTTTGCTTAACATATTTGGGTTCATCCGCGTAGTGGTTCATTAAACAGTTTACGGTACTGAATAAAACACACAATTAAAACTCAGTGTACTTGCCGAAGATGGCATGAACGAAATTCATCGTCATCAAAAAGTTCGCTACATTATGCACAAGCAATTATGCTTATAAATATATGTAAAGAAGAACGTCTCTTGGAGTGACAAACCATACGCATTAGATATTGTTATCCCGATGTTTCTTAGAAACAACCTCAAACCATTCTGTTCAATACCTTGAAAGATAGGTAATTTTAGCTGAAGCTTACATAAAAATACCTGAATAGAAACCACAGTTCCCAAATTACATCACAATACTATCGTATTTATAATAGCATGGCAATTAATTAGAACCACATGACTAATTAACTTTATGAGGCTGTTACTGCTAACAATACATAATAAACTGTTCTCAGTAAACAATAGTCATCAAAATTTAATTTTATAATTTTAATCCCAACATTGTTCTTAAATGGCTATCATTGGGCTTTCGTATTACGAGGAAACATTCGCGTACCTACTCAGCTGTTAGGTCATACGATACCTATAAATAGCCCGCAGGAACAATATTCTGTATTGGCGGAAAACAACGAAAAACCCATAAATAGATTAAGTACTAAGAACAGAAACTATTTTGGTACAGGTAACGTCCAGTCTTGTCGTCAAGAGACTTGGGGTAAACGTTTGGGTCGCGACTTACGAGGATCGCGGGAAATTATTTCATCACCATTCCTCACAAAACAGTGAACAAAAAAATGACGTGGTGGCCCTCTCCCTCTCCCAGAGGAGGCCTGTGTCCCAGTTGTATGATCCCAATATTACAGGCTGATTATACCTATGCTAACCACCTGTCATTAGCATTAGTGACACGGAAGAAGAAGAAGAAGAATGTCTCCTGGATTATTAGAGTGGAATTGCAATAATATGGCTTAAAAGAGCCGATTCGACTTCTGAATAAATCTTCCAGTTACACTTAAACAAAACAGTTAGCTTGAAAGCAAATATAAGTAGCGGAAATTAAACAAAATAGCCCCCATTATTAGGTCCCCCCATATTTAAGTATTCTGTTTAAGTATTGAATATTACGTCACTATGCGAACTAAGCTTAAACTAAGTCAGCTCTAAACCAACTTAATGTTCTTTCAACTCGTTGAACACAAAACATTGCTTCATTGCTCTTTAATCAAATCACGAAGCATCTCATCTCGTCCATCGGTTAATTTTTCCGGTGTGTTTCCGAATCGAATGGCATTAATTACCGCTGCGCGGGAGAGCGGCGCGGGCGCGGGCGGAACGAAGCGGAGCGAGGAGGACTCCGCTCACGCTCCTCCACCAATAAATCAATTTAATCTAATTTAATTTGAGCCAGGCTTCCTCCGGACGGACGACCGACGGTTTTCGTACAGTCACGCAACCTCTATCTACCTACAGGTAACTTTTTTTTCAAGCAATAACTTTCAGGCGATAGTCAATATTATTTATTGCAATGTCTATCAGTGACTTTCATCTCTATTAGGCTCAAAACAAAGTGATATTCTATGGGTGAAAATTATTTTCAAAAAGTCAGAAATGTGTGGGTTCAAGCCGAGGTGCAAGTATCACGAACAATTCCAAACACAACGATTTTCAAAAAACATTTTCCAATCGCTGATAGAATGCCAGCTTTTCCATGACTTCTTGTTTTTTTTTTTAAATACGTTACATTATTGAGATGGCCAATGCGTCACATAGATCTTTTATTCTCGTTAGCCTCAAATAATGATAAGGGTGGCTCCCTTATCTATATCTATAAAAGCGAAAGGTGACTGACTGACTGACTGACTGACTGATCAATCAACGCACAGCCAAAACTGCTAAGCGTAGAAGCATGAAATTTGGCAGAAAGGTTCCTCAAGTGACGTAAGTGTGCACTAAGAAAGGATTTTTGGAAATTCCACCCCTAAGGGGGTAAAAAGGGGGTTGAAAGTTTGTATGAAAAATCTAATTCCTTCGACCAAAATTCTTGAAACTTAGCACAAATAGTATTCTAAGTAAATAATAAAGATTGACATTATTAGTTTTTTGAAACTACCCCCAAATAATGATTTAGGGGTTGTTGAAATTTGTATGGAAAAATCTGATTTCTTGGGTCAATAAATTTGAAACTTGCCACAAATACTTACCTAAATGAATAATAAAGGTTGCTATTATTATTTTTTGAAACTACCCCCAAAAGACAATTTAGGGTTGTTAAAGTTTTTTTGATTAATCTTATTACTTCAGTTAATAAACTTGAAACTTGACATAAATACTAATCTAAATAAACAATAAAGACTTTAATTGTTAGTTTTTCGAAACTACCCCCAAAAGATGATTTAGGGGATGTTAATTTTTTTGAAGAATCTGATTTCTTGGGTGAATAAACATGAAACTTGACATAAATACCATCCTAAATAAACAATAAAGTTTGTGATTATTAGTTTTTTGCAACTACCCCCAAAAGGCGATTTAGGAGGTGTTACAGTGTTTTTGAAAAATCTGATTTCTTGGGTCAATAAACTTGAAACTTTCCACAAATACTAACCTAAATGAATAATAAAGGTCGCTATTATTATTTTTTGAAACTACCCCCAAAAGATGATTTAGGGGATGTTATTTTTTTTGAAGAATCTGTTTTCTTGGGTGAATAAACTTTAAACTTGCCACAAATACTAACCTAAATGAATAATAGAGGTCGCTATTATTATTTTTTGAAACTACCCCGAAAGGATGATTTAGGGGATGTTTTTTTTTTTGAAGAATCTGATTTCTTGGGTGAATAAACATGAAACTTGCCACAAATACTAACCTTAATGAATAATAAAGGTCGCTTTTATTATTTTTTGAAACGACCCCCAAAAGAAGATTTAGGGGATGTTATTTTTTTGAAGAATCTGTTTTCTTGGGTCAATAAACTTGCCACAAATACTAACCTAAATGAATAAAAAAGGTTACTGTTATTATTTTTTGAAACTACCCTCAAAAGACGATTTAGGTTATGTTATTTTTTTTGAAAAATCTGATTTCTTGGGTGAATTAACATGAAACTTGACATAAATACCATCCTAAATAAACAATAAAGGTGGTCATCATTAGTTTTTTGCAGCTACCCCCATAAGACGATTTAGGAGGTATTACAGTGTTTTTGAAAAATCTGATTTCGTGGGTCAATAAACTTGCCACTAATATACTAACCTAAATTAATAATAAAGGTTGCATTTATTATTTTTTTAAACTACCCCCAAAAGACGACTTAGGGGATGTTATTTTTTTTGAAGGATCTGATTTCTTGGGTGAATAAACATGAAACTTGACATAAATACTATCCTAAATAAAAAATTAAGTTTGTGATTATTAGTTTTTTGCAACTACCCCCAAAAGACGATTTAGGAGGTAACTATAACAGTGTTTTGTAGAATCTTATTGCATCAGTTAATAAACTTGAAACTTGACATAAATAATAAGCTCAATAAACAATAAAGACTTTCATTGTTAGTTTTTCGAAACTACCCCCAAAAGATGATTTAGGGGATGTTATTTTTTTTGAAGAATCTGATTTCTTGGGTGAATAAACATGAAACTTGCCACAAATACTAACGTTAATGAATAATAAAGGTCGCTATTATTATTTTTTGAAACTACTCCCAAAATAAGATTAAGGGGATGTTAGGTTTTTTGAAGAATCTGATTTCTTGGGTGAATAAACTTGAAACTTGGCATAAATACCATCCTAAATAAACAATAAAGGTTGTTATTATTAGTTTTTTGCAACTACCCCCAAAAGACGATTTAGGAGGTATTACAGTGTTTTTGAAGAATCTTATTACTTTAGTTAATAAACTTGAAACTTGACATAAATACTAATCTAAATAAACAATAAAGACTTTCATTGTTAGTTTTTCGAAACTACCCCCAAAAGATGATTTAGGGGATGTTATTTTTTTTTAAGAATCTGATTTCTTGGGTGAATAAACATGAAATTTGACACAAATAATAACGTAAATGAATAATAAAGGTCGCTATTATTATTTTTTGAAACTACCCCCAAAAGAAGATTTAGGGGATGTTAATTTTTTTGAAGAATCTGATTTCTTGGGTTAATAAATATGAAACTTGACATAAATACCAACCTAAATAAACAATAAAGGTTTTCAATAATTAGTTTTTCGAAACTACCCTTAAAATACGATTTCGGGGTGGTAAAGATTTTGATTACTTTTACTGAACATAGCTTTAGCTTTTTATGACGTTGGGGAGCACTTAAGAGGGCTTTTTGGAAATTCAAATTTTTAAAGGGTTAAAAGGGAGACATTTATTTGTATAAAATCTTATTCCTTTCGCAAAATAATAAAGGATGGCATCATTAGTTTTTCAGATTTACCCCCAGAAGACGATTTAGGGTTGTCAAAGTTTCTTTGAAGAATCAAATGGTACTAGGATGGGGATCTGTACATCGATTTCGAACTACCGAACTGGACCGTTTGTCTCAGGTTTAATAGCAGCTTATTTTTGGTTGCCATCACACGAACGAAGTCGCGGGCGGAGTTAATAATATAAATGTGAAAGTCTGTCTGTCTCTCTGTCTACCTTTTTACGCTTAAACAGTTGAACCAATACCAAACCAAAACCACGCAAAAACAATCTTACTTAAGGGGGTGGAAAGAGGGGTAGAAGTTTGTATGGAAAACCCACAATATTATGCTGCGATATAAAAAATAAGCTATTCGAATTACTAATGCTTCGCAGACGAAGTCGCGGGCAACAGCTAGTCATGCATAAAGTTGATGAATTTGTTTTGTACTAAGTACCATATAATAGAGAACCGCGTAGCGTCGTAGCAGCTCGTAGCACGTAGCTCTATAATTAATTGAAACGCAAATTAACTTTTGTGAATTGGTTTGCAAATAAATATCCATAATAGATTTGTAAATACTGTTAGGTGCTACAAAAATAACAATCGGCTACGAATTTAGAATGTATTTATCTAAACAAAGGCTTGACTAGATCACGTCTCAATCTACTAAAAAACTTCAACTCCATACGAAAGTTCCGTTCATGGCCAGTTAATTATAACAAAAGCTAGCACAGCCAGGAATTAAATCTTTATTTATCGCTTATGAAAACTTAAAAAAATCTATCGAAAACTGTAATAACGGAATTTAATGTACCTACCTAATATCTAATTCCTTGATTTTGTGATTTCCGTAGACCGTTTCGCCGTAGCTCGTAGCAACACGTTTTTTTGTTCGTTTTTCTGAAATCAGAACATTTTATGTATGGTAGACTTGAGCTTGACCACTATCTCACATGATCTCACTATTGACTTGAAGACTCCCAGGTTGTAGCTATCAGGAAATACAGACTCCGGCAGGTAATTCCACTCCTTTGCTGTACGCATAATAAAAGTATTCCCAAAACGTTTGGTGTGTATGGGTGGGATGTCCACCATGTATCGATGACGCATCGCCGTACGTCTTGTAGTCTGATGATGAAACGGGCTAGGAGGAATTAGTTCCTAATGCAGTTCCAACGCACACTCCCCGAAATGTAACCGATAAAAACCGACAAGCTGGCAACTCGGCGCCGATGTTCGAGGTTCTGGAGCCTAGATTGGAACAATACTTCATTGCCGATGAACCTCTTAGCCCGTCTTTCGATCGACTCAAGTGCATCCAGTACATTGAGAAATATTCAATAATGTCATGATATCCTGTCAGGATCCGATATCATGATATCACCTATGTCCAGCAGTGGACGTCTTTTGGCTGATATGATGATGATGATAATGATGATGATGATCCTGTAAGGAGTTTGACACATTCCAAACTACAAATTCTCAATTCAAGACTTGGTACAAGATACAGGAAAAAAAACCTATTAAATCTTTATCTGTAATTCCGATCAGCAAATATCGGACGTTAACAAGCTACTGCTTTAAGGATACGAAGCAAGTCACGTTTGATGAGATCATGACCAACATACAAAGAGACAAAAAACTTTTAAACAGTAGCACAATCAACACACAACGTTCCCACATGAATCAATACATTGGCCGCTACTTAGATAGATACAAGCTACCAAATAAATTACTCTCAAAACGAATTAGACCGCTCTAGTACACGCGTACACCATCATTTTGCGCTTCATTATAACTTAACAGTGCCCCAACAATAATAAGACACACATCAATGGCTAATTCAATTTCATCTCAACAAATTGAATTTGTTCTACGGTGTGAGCGTACATTCTTGTTCGTACAATGAGTATACCAACAATAAAAGGCCGAATACCAACAGCGGGTGCCGGGGGTTAGGACTACCAGCCTCCAGCGACCAGTGACTAGCTCCCAGCGACCACACAGCACGCCGTCACGTTTCCAATGAGATCGGTGCCGCGATGACACCCTTGAAATGTTTTTAATAGCGTGATTTATAGAGCAAATTAAACATTTGACTTGGCGTGAATTTGACGTTGAGTGGATCGGTCACGCACGGACACTGCGCCCGCGTCTCCGTCTTGAGGTACAGGCGAGCACATCCTACTTATCGAGGAAACATATTTTAATTATGTTTACCAGTTATCATACCAAAGTAATATTAGATAAATTAAGGTAAATGTTTCGATGGATTGATAAAACAAAAGTTGATCTGGGAAATATATTTTAATTACATCCATTACATATATGGACCTGCCATATATTTAATTAGTAGTAGTTTCGGCAAGTAGGCACGTGTGGCCGGCTTACAAAAAATAATAATTGACACCTAATAAGGTAGAACGGTCTAAATTATCATCATAGCAACAAGCTATTTAGGTAGGGTTTCGTGTGTTTTTTTTTAAATTACTGAGTCAATATATTGTGGTTACGTGTGTTTCGGCATTTATCGCTCAAGTATATTAACTATTGTAAGATGCCTTTTCCTATTATATTATACCTACTATAATATTTTATTAAAAACGTATAACCTGAAAACTTAAATAACTAAGAACTAATAAAGTGAGACACGTCACTATTTTTGACTTAGCAGAACTTATTTGGAGTAATTATTTTCTCCACAACATAATATTACCATATAAATAATGTACCTACTTATATAAAATTATTCCCTGGAATTCTTCACTGATCTGTCACCGACTGTACCAGGTATCCGCGCGCGACAGAGCCTCCAGTCCGGTGGTCGCAGCTGATTAATACGCGCGCTACCGACTTCCACGGAAGGTTTTTTACATCGACGACAGCGTGCGTGCGCGTGAGAACCGATTTCCACCGCCGTTTTCAGCACCAGCTAACGGTACAGCATCGCCTCTGTAAAAGAACCCACTGTGAAAGTACCATAAACTTGTCCAAATCACGTAGGTCAAACCAACCGTGAAAATACGTTTGCATTTCTCTGGGTATCGGCGTGCTTTTGTTAACTTGTACCATGCTGTTGTGACAGCCTGTTGGTATTGCGTTTGGCGGCTGTCAACGGCCAAGCCTTTGTACGAAACAATTTCAAGTACAAAAACAACGATCTAAAAATGTTGTTGATGTGAATCACGCTGTCTGTTATGTTATGGGTATTTTCGAAGTACGTAGATAGTTTTATTTTCGTAGCAGTCTGTTTTGCCGTGACTCAACTAGTAAGTCTATTACCCACCGGTATGATTTTTATGACAAATAGATTTTTAATTATTGTCTTTAAACTTTTATAAGGAAAAATATGAATTGAAGAATATGTAGTAAAAATACTTATTACTATATTGGGGTCAAATTACAGTCAAACCGGATGTAGCTGATAATCAGTAAATTAAATGGAGCGGCCTACCCATGACCTCCACAACTCAGTAACTGGGCAATACGATATCTCTTGGCAAGAAGTTTTCCTGGCTAATAAGGAAAAGGAAGGAAGAAAACTAGTTTATTTGGCACACACAGATACACACAAAGTAGGTACAAATAAGAGCCATATTTTTTCATAGTTTTTTTTACTGCCCGTGCCGACTGCCAAAAATCTAAAACTGACAACTGGGAGCATTTCCGAGGCATGGAGGACACTCGCTATGTAAAGATGTACAGATATTACAATCTTATTTGGTTTCGTAACATTCACAAGTTTTCTAGATCATACTTTACAAGTTTCTCGCAGCGCACAAGTACTAAATACTAATTTAAAAGTGGTTTCAATACCCGTGGGCCAGTAAAGCAGGCAGTAAAGTGTGCGTTGTAAAGGAGTTCAATCAGGGGCCTGTCGTCCAATATTTGTTATAGGCTGCGCGGCCGCAAGTGCCCATTGTGAGGCAATATGTACCGAGCAATGACTTGAGCACCCACTCGTTATGCTTCCAGCCCCTGATTTTTAGCTACAGAGTGGATTCTTCTTCAGTCCTCGCAAATTTGGCTGACAAAAATATTTAAATAAACAATAGGTCAACAAGTTAAAACTAAAAATCTTTAACAGGTCTTATTTAAAAATGCCTGAGAACATTGTAAATTCTGCTCAGTCACGAAACAGTGTTGATTGTTTTATAAATAAGGACCTCTTCACCCCAATAATGATCGATTCTACGGCTAAGACGGCTAACCTGTTGGCACTTCAGCTTGCTCATTCTGAGAGTTCATTACAAAGATTTGAGAGATCTTCGGCAAGTTATTATTTAGTTATGTCATCATCATAAACCATGTTGTAGGTTTTAGTAAAATATGGAGGAACAGAGACATCACCAAAGCCACGATGAATAGGGTCGTGCGCACTTTAATTTTACCCATATTTCTGTATGCTGCAGAAACGTGGACGTTTCCGGAGGTGGAAAGAAAAAAGATAGACGCTCTGGAGATGTGGTACTGGAGAAGAATGCTCGGAGTGTCGTGGACCGAGATCCACACAAATGTCTCGACACTCCAAGAACTCCACATCAAGCAGCGTCTGTCTGTAACAGTACAATCCCGAATACTCACTTTCTTCGGACTCGTTTCACACTGCAGTCGGTCTATAGAGCGGTTAGTCGACCAAGGAAAAGTGGAAGGCACTAGACCGCGTGGTAGGTCACCCATGCGTTTCACCAACCAGATCAAGTCTGCTGTGGGCGATCCCGTGCACGAATGTACCCGGATGACTTATAATCGGGTAAGGTGGCGAGACATTGTGAGACGCATTACATCTGCCGCAAATACTGTCAATACTTCATGACGACCACGACCGCTCTGTCAAGGGCGTAACGACTAAGAAGAGATCAGGTCTTAGTAGCAAAAATATAATATATTAAACAAAATAACGTGTGTTTATTTAATAAATTACAATAGGTTTCCTCATCGGCAATCAATATGGTCTGTTGGTTTATTAAATAAATTATAAATTATTCCCAACAAAGGTTCAGTCTAGACGTAATAAGAGTGACTCCTGATTAGGTGGCGACGTCATAGATAAATATAATCTACATGTGTAATACAAACGTCAAGAGGAAGTTGTAGCAATATGTATGGGTTGCTGTGCGGATTTCTGTTACTGAACACTTCGGACTGTAACTATAGGTACAATAGGATTTAAATTTTGTACCGTTTAGATTTTAATGTGATATGTTTTTTTTTTTATATTGTTAAGTTTTATATTGCCAACACACTAGGAATTTATCCTGTATCATGCATGTAGGTACAAGCATAAATACACTAACTACTCCATTAATAATAATAATAAAATATTTAAAAATGTATAAAATAAGAAATTAAATTAAATAAAGGACATAATAATCTTTATTATAAACATCTTACAGGGTATCTTTGAGGTGAGACCTTGACCTCCAAACTAGTAAAATAGCACTATTGCACTATAGCATTTTTGTTATTGTTGAGTTTTATTGTGTCTAGATGATTTGATTGATAAGTAGTGAAATAAGCTTTTAATTAGCACTATTTAACATCAATTTTGTCAATACTACATAAGGTAATCCTACGTTTCTCTACCTATCTATTTCTAAGGGTCTGTAGACTCTGTACAAAGAGCGTCCAATAAGGTTTCCCTAGTCGACGGCACGAACTATTTTGTGCGCGGGGTTAAAATGCATGCTGTCTCATCCGACAACACGTGCGAAAGAGATAGATGCTGTGATGAGCAGTAAGAAGCTAGTTCGCGTACGAATTAGCACTTTTGCAAATTTGTATCGAAATGGATGATGATTTAAGACGAAAACGAGCACGCGAAATTTTATAAAACGATCTTCTAGATATCATGAAAAAACTACTAAATGTATATTTTTCAAAATATAATTATTTGCATTGTTAAATTATTGATCTATCCCTGTATGGAGGTGGGTGAAATGCGTTAAAATTAGTGTTGAAATATGGAACTTTCGACACTCATAACTTTCAAATATTGAATCTTTTACTTTTCTGTTTCCATACAGGGCTAGATAATGATGAGACAAATTGATATCATTATTTATTTTGAACGTACCTCGTCAAACAGTGGAGTAATCGCCAGACTACGTTTGTATGGAAGAATGATCGACTAGTGTAACCTTAAGGCCATAGCAAGTAAGTATATCGTGGATGAATAATGATATTATAAGCTTACCGAAATATTTGTGTGTGGCATATAGATACCACACAATCACATTCACATAAGTCAATACCGTAACCTTTCTTGTTTTATTTTTTCAGATGATCAAAATGTTTGATCCACACTCTTTTTTATTTTATAAATAAAACTTTACGCCGCACTGTGAATTTCTTCCTGTATCGTGCATGAGTTTACAAACATCCAAACTCACACACACAAAACACCCAGATTTGAATCATCTCTCTGTAGGGCATACAAATATTCGGTCCGTGCGGGATTCGAACCCGCGACTCGCAGCGCAGCAGCCGATAGCTCAACCACTACGCCAACCGGGTCACCTGCTCTACTTATATAAAAAGTAGAGAGTAGGCACCTATATCTTCTTAAGAAAAGATTATTTAATGTAGTAAGATGTATAAACAACTTTGAAACCCGCTGTATATTCCCAGAGCTAAGTAACAACTGCTCTCATATCGCAGTAAGGCCACGATCTGTCAAACGTGTGAGGTTACTCTTCACCTAGCAATAGCTCATTCCCGCACAAGTGCACAACCCGCTAATGTGACGCAAATCCGAACCCAACTGACTTTGTACAGGATGATCATATTAAAAAAAAACTGCTTCTGCCCCTGAACAACTTTTTCATAGTCATAGACAATTCTCCATAACAGAACGGATTTTCCATATAAAATTATCGCCAGCTGACCAAAATTTGCAGAAGCTGTATTTAAACTATGGTCGCACCTTTGTGTTACAACCTTTTTAATGTGGTTGTCACGAAATAACATAGACTATACTATATTTTGCTGCTCTGTTATCACCCTTGTATAAAGAAATCATAACTTGGTTGGCAGATAATAATCTATATTAATTAATATTTTAAAGCTGAAGAGTTTCTTTGTTTGAACGCGCTAATCTCAGGAACCACTGGTTGAAATTGAAAAATTATTTTTGTGTTGGATAGTCCATTTATCGAGGAAGGTTATAGGCTATATAACATCACGCTACGACCAAAAGGAGCGGAGCTTAAATGAAAAATGTTGTAAAAACGGGCGTAATTATTCCTTTTTGAGAGCTTCCGTTGCGTGCGCTGCGTAAGTGGTTACACTTACGCAACATTCATGTATGTATATATGTATAGGGTAGCTAGGATAGGGTATGTAGGTAGCCAGTTGTCGGGAGCGAAGACGCATGGGACAGCTAGTTTAATATAATTCTGTTCCATTTTTTTATCTAAGACCTCGCCTCTCGTATTTGAAGTAGGGGGGCTCAAATCCAGGCAAGTACCAATGTGACTTTTTCAAATTAATACGTAGTTGCTATGTTTATATTGAACATCGACAACGGGCAAGGAAGACCTGGGCCTGCAGTCTCGACATAGCTAACGATCGTTACGCTAGCTAACATTCGTTAACTCTTACCACAAAATAGTAAGTATACAGAAGGGCCACTCCCGCCGTTTGGAAAATTGACAGCTAAACTTGACAGATTCACTAGGGTTGCTACTATATTGATTCAGAATTTAAAAAAAGGGTAGGTTGCCCAAGTTACAAACATAAATACATAGATTCGTCTAAACATACATCATATCATGCTTACATGCCTTAGAGGGTAGACAGGGCATCAAATATCCATTTAATATCACGAACACTACAACCCTAGTGAATCTGTCAAGTTTAGCTGTCAATTTTCCAAACGGCGGGAGTGGCCCTTCTGTATACTTATTATTTTGTGGTAAGAGTTAACGAATGTTAGCTAGCGTAACGATCGTTAGCTATGTCGAGACTGCAGGCCCTGGACTTTTAGTCAACGATTATAAGTTTAAAATTATCAGCCCATCTTGAGAAAACGCAGTGACCCAAGCTCGTGCCTACTTTGTATGAGCAGAGGCCTTTACCCTGCAGTGGCATAGTTACCAGCTAGTATTATTATTATCAAAGTAATATCTAATAGTTGGACATCGTAAAACAGGCTTTTAGAGATTTTCCATCGTTCGAAAAAAATTACAAGCAAGTACTTCTATATCATCATCATATCAGCCTCCTTATCTGTCTGCCATGCTTCCCAGTTCTGTGCGTTTGCCATCCAAGTGTTTCCCATGCTTTTGGTGACGTCGTCGACGTCACGCGCTTTGACTTCTAAATACTTCCAGAACATTTATTAGAATCATTATCTTGAGGATATTATCACATTTACCTCGAAACACAACGTAAATTATTACTTTAGTATATACCTAATGGTATTATCTAATGTGACGTCACAATGGATTTTACAGTTTCCCTTAGATAAAGCAGTTGTTCCGAGCGTTTCTGGTAGTTTGGGTTTTAGTATACCCGAAGTTCCAGTTTCGTTGTTGTTACATGCTTTTGTTATGATGAAAATTACCTTTTTAATGTAGACCTGGTCGCTTTGGACAGTCTCATACCAAATACTAATCTTTAAGACATCGTGATTGGCTCGAAATTCATAGGGATTGTAAAGATTCGATGTGCTATGGTTTTTCTACTCACAGCATCCCTTTTGAAATTGGTCTGCAGAGTTTTGATATTCGCGTAGCTATTTTGCTGCTTAGTTATTAGTTCAGCAAATTCATTGTAGTCTTCTGTGGGCATTGTTTATACCTGTGGCTGTTAGTGGTTGGCGCGTGACTAGTGTGGACTCTCACAAGGTTTCGAAGTAATCGCAGTGGACGTTATCCCCACTGATTCTTCTTGTTTAGCGGTAGACGTTATCTAGACTGTAGTCACCGCCGCGGACGTTATCCCCGACGATTGTTTGCTTGATAAGTAGTTTGTAGCAGTCGACGTGATCTCCGCTGGTTAATTAGTGGCAGACGCTTTAGAGTAGCTCATTCCTTAGGCAGGCATATTATAAGTTGGGGGATTACATCACTGATAAAAATGCTTGGCTCAATGCTAGTCCTGCTCCATAACCACTAGGGCGCAAAAACAAATGATATGTTTATGTTTGTGTTGTATAGACTCGATTTCTTTTAGTATTGTATAGCTGCACAGCACGTGTGTGGGTACTATGTACCCAACTGTAAATCTACCATTTGCTATTACCTATGTGTCGTTCGTTGACTTGTGTGTGCCCTGGCAGTTGAGTGTGTCATGCTCTCTCAAATGTCTCTCTGATGGTGGCGCGTGTGTTGGATCATTCGGTTCCCTTCATGATGGTTGAACTGGGTGGTGCCGATTCATGCGTCATGTTCGTGAACGGGCGCCGTCAGTTGGGATTGGTCATAACTTAACTGCTTCGGATGTTAATGTTTTTCTAGTACCTATTATATAACTGCACAGTACATGTGTGAGTACTTTTAATACTTTATACCTTTACGTAGTATAGTGTGTAGTGCTATTCTGGGTGCATTGTCCTCACATATGTGAATTTATTAATGTATGTACTCATGTACCTAAATATTGTAAAAATCTTTTTTTTTTTAAAGAGTAAGTATGGAGTTTCTTGTTCATTCTTCTCCATAACAAGCTACTTTCCGAATGCACGGTAGAATCAATTCTTTTTAAAAGAGTAAATATGGAGTTTCTTGTGCATTCTTCTCCTTAACAAGCTACTTTCCGAATGCACGGTAGAATCAACTTTTATTCCATGTAAATTTAAAAAGTATGGAGTTTCTTGTGCATTCTTCTCCATAACAAGCTACTTTCCGAATGCACGGTAGAATCAACTTTTTATTCCATGTAAATTTAAATTGTGACATTCAAAAGTGCCGCTTGGTGGTGGGTAGTTGAAATAAATATATTTTGTCTTTTGTCTTTGTCCTTTACGTTATGTGCAACGTCTTAATGCTACTGGTGGTACCCGCTTGAGGGAGGCTGGCAGCACCGATTTGCTAACGTAACTGGGATATACCACGCTAAGCACTCTGCTTGATGAGGAATCACGACGATTCACACGATGTGTTCCCGTGACATCCAGCTCGAAGGACCAAAAGACGTTGGGATTTTCTCGTCGTTGACGAGTAACCCGGTAGTTGTAGAAGTTAATTTAACACCAAACCACTGTTATGTTCCAAATGATTAATTCTGAACAAAGTTTTAGGTTGCTGTCTAGTAATCTGACCCGCACTTAATGTTGAATTAAGTCAACACGCAAATTAGCGTGTGACGGAGCTTTAGTAACGATTAATTTACTTAATATTGTGCAGTACTTAAGGCGCCGATTCCCTTGAGAAGCTGATTTTAAAATGAGAATCACGTCTAAACGGCTAGTCGTAATTTATTGGAAAAAATATATGTTATATTAGACCATTTTCTTAATAATTTCATCTGAGAAAATTTTGAGTTTTATTCGAATAACATAGTGTAATTAATTTGTAAAGTTATATCTAAAACGGACAAAAACACGACAATCACAACAAAACCGCTGGGCGTATTTTAATGAAATCGACACCATATCAAAGACAATTTAATTATCTACATTTTGATCTGAAGCTTTTTTTTTAAAGTCATAGAATAATAAGAAAAGTACAAAAAACTACTAAATTTCGGGTCGCGCGGGTGAGAAACGAGGGCGCGTTTTGTTCCCTCAAGGTCGTTGGCGTCTTAATTAGGCGTACTTTTGCTGTATGTGTATTATTGGCTCTTATAGTCCGTGCAGCAGTTTTAACTAGGTAATTGACTATTAGGTATATTACGTCAGGGAAAATACGTTATCTTGCCCATTAAAATAATTGGCAATATAATGAAGCTGCAGTAAGTAGGAAATATATCTAGATAAATTAAATACCTACGACGTTATATCAAATGCTAACCACCTGTTATATAAATTATTTTCCTTTTTTAATGTTTTTTCCCCCTGTTGAAAAGGATACAGAAAAAAGTATTATCGCTCTTCTAATTGCTAACATTAGAGAAAATCTAGTATGCTAATTCTATAAATATTGGTACACAATTTAAATCTAGTATAATGATACTTTATTCAACAGACCTCGTTATAACCCATACTAAATACGAACCTACCAGTTAACATAAGCCTACGAAATTTAGGAATGAGTGTATCTCCCCCACAGTCAAACCATTACTACGGTTTTGTGGGGCTTACCCCCAGTTTCCCAGCTCAAAATTATCGGAGAATTAATGTGACAAATTGTCAAGCACGCGTCTGCTGTGATTGGTTGAATGAATTTTCAACAGCCAATGACAGCAGATAACGCGTGCTTGACAATTTGTCACATTAATTCGCCGATAATTTTGAGCTGGGAAACTGAGGGTTAGCTTTATAAGTTACCTACTTAGGTACCATTACGTGAATATATAAATAAATAAAATAAATATAAAAAAAGCCTTTTATTTCCTACTAATTACCACCTTTCATTATTTTTGAGTCACCTACTTATCTAATTTAATTGATTAACTTCACATAACTAGTTTTTCTTTGATTGTTTTACTTATTACTAATTTATAAAATGCTCTAGTAGTTTGTTTACGTTTCTGCTTTACTTCTTACGTGATTATTTATTTATATTACGTGAATATAAATAAATAATTAATAAATTTATACCTATCTATATTATAATATAATAATATAAAGCGAAAAAAAAAATATTTTTCTAAGTAACGAATAAACTTAAAAACTATTGGACCGATTTCAAAAATTCTATCACCGTTGGGAAGCTACACTATCCCCGGGTGACATAGGCTATTTTTATCCCTGTATTCCCACGGGAACTACACGGGTGAAACCGCGAGGCGTCGCTAGTAAATAAATAAAAATAAATACAGTGGGTAGGTAGAAAACGCGGCAACTAATCAGTGTGTACATAAAGCAGCTCCACCATAACTGAGGGTCATGTAACGGTGACATCGATGTTAATTCCTCGGCGATGCACACAAAAGGTGTTCGGTGGCGGGCAGTGGGCAGCGGGAGCGCCCGGGGGTAAACGGCACTCAATTTAAGCATTTCTCTATATTAATTACCAAAACAGCCCCCAGCCGTTGCGCCGAGCATAAATAACAAAAAATGACGTGTACGTCACGCCGCCCGACTCCGGCGATTGCATTAACATCCCCCTTTTGGAGTTAAACGAGTTTAAGGGAGGCGATTTATCACACGTTTAAAACGTAACCTCGCGTATAAATTGTGTAAAATCCATAAAGTGGTTCATAGACAACACCTGTCTTTTGGATTTGGTCTTCGTTTTTTCTTCATGCAAATAGAGCATGTGAATAAATAGGGATGTAGCCATGCATGTTGGTGGATACCAACATGTTAAAAGCTTATTCATTTTTATAAACATTTCTTTTAATTTCCTACGGAATCTCTTTTAAATATGGGTTTATTTTTATTAAAGCATTTTGAATAGTTTAATTTTATAATAGTTTAATTCAATTAGAAAATAAAATATTGATTTATTAGTTATATTTAATTATTTTACACTTATAATTAACAAACAAAATGATAAAGCTGATGTGACAAAATCAACAATAAATTATGTAAGATAGCATAAAAGATTTTTTAAACTTTTATTTATATTCTAACATACAATAGACATATATTTACATGAAATTTTATATTGTAACCATACGTTTAGTTTTAATGTATAACTACTTACTAGGTGTTACTTTACAATAATAGTGTAAATAAAAATACCTATGCGAAATAAAACCGAATACGCTTCCTTCTTTCGACATAGTCGGGTTGAACACCTTGCCTTCAATCAACGCACCTGGTTTTCACTCATTGCACCTTTGTTTTGTCTTGTAGGCACTTACCTAGGACCGGCACTTAACTATATCTGCTAACCCCCAGTAGGTACCTAACTAAATTGAAAATTTTTAAACCACAGATAATACTAATACTTTTATACTAAAAGTTTGACAAGGTCTCAGGTTAAAGTAAAGTTTGACAAGTTCTAATATTCTCAGATCAGAAACAGAGCTGCCATTTATTTGATTTGGATATTTAAACCTTCATACAGTTTTATGGAGTAACTCCTTAATTACCTCCAAAATAAACCTAATGCGTATGTAACAAAAATGATGATGGTAGTTTTCATTAAAATATCTACTATGCATGTATTTTGTTGAAAAATGCAAATATCTAACATTAAACACACTATTTGGTAAGTCATTTAAATCAATGGTTGTTATTAAAGTCTTATTTGTTACCACACGCAATTAAAACACTAATGTATTGTCACTATATTTTATAAACTGTAATTGTTAACTTGGTTTTATTATGTAATTTATTTTCATTATTTTCCTTTTACTTGGCACTCTACGATGATATTACCTAAATTATAAAAGTATAACTAGGTACCCCATTAACTCACGTTTTTTTTTATAATTAATAACTTCTCAAACGAAGTTTGTTCGATGTCTCAGGCTTTCACAAGCACAACTACAGAGCATAATGCCTTATCTAATAATATCTTTAGGTACCTTACACATTTAATATAAATCTGCCTATTTATTATTGCAATAACACATAATAACATTAAACTATAAATTATAATGAATGCAAAGGATGCTGCAGATAAAAATGCAGATTGTCAACTAAGTTCTGAAAGTTAAGTCTTAACTGAAGGTGTTCAAGCGGCGATGGCGGCACGAAGCAGGGCCACACCGTCCCCAGCGCCGCTAGCTCGGGCCGGTACACCGCCACCGGCGCGGGCGCAGCACTCGCGGGCACCACACTAGCCTTGTCCACTCCACTGCTCAACAAACTGTCGATAGAAAACGACTTCCTCCAACTGTCCTTAGCATCAGGCACTGTATAAGAATTAGGAATCACTGGCGCTTCAAACACTTGTTGCACTGGAGGAACCCTCATATTCAACTGACCAGCGAGGAACTGCTGATTGAAGTTCGCCAATGCAGTCAGCTCCGACCTGAAACTATCCTTCTGATCCGTGTGCAGCTTGAACCTCTTGCGTCTGCGGAGCAGCGAGCCGTTCTCGAACATGTCGAAGGCCTGCGGGTGCAGCGTCCAGTAGGCGCCCTTGCCGGGCCGGTCCGGGCGGCGCGGCACCTTCACGAAGCAGTCGTTGAAGGAGAGGTTGTGCCGCAGCGAGTTCTGCCAGCGCTGCGTGTTGCGCCGGTAGTACGGGAAGCGGTCCGTGATGAACCGGTAGATCTCCGACAGCGGCAGCATGCGCTCCGGGGAGCTCCAGATCGCCATCGCCGTCAGGGAGATGTACGAGTACGGGGGCTTCTGGTCGCCGTAAGATTCACGCGAGGGCCGCGGCATGTTCGACAGTGCTAAATGCTAATGACATGTGCCGGGGCGACGCGGGGTGCGGGGGCGCGGGGGCGCGGGCCGGGCGTGGCGCGGTGGGCGGGGCGCGCGAGTCTCCGCCCGCCGCCCGCTCGCGTCAGATATGATAACGAGAATGCCACTCGCCGAGCAAACCACATCTCCCCCCGGGACTATCATTACTGACATGATTGACTGTGCACTTACCTCCTGTTGGTTTAAACCAGCATAACGCTAAATAGATAGACGTATTCTACGCGTAGCCTTCAGCATAAATACCCAACTATCAATATAAATGTTACCTAGGCAGATAGGATAGCTATCAAGTCTTGCTACTTAAATTTCGAATAAGTGGGTGGTGGATAACTAAGTATATAAAATGATTCCTAATATTTTTGCTAATCGCTCTGTTTGTTGCCAAAAAATATTCACATAGGCAACTATCTAGATAGGTAAATCAAATAAATTTGAAACATTGATCTACTAAAATAATAAAAACTTACCTGTAAGTAGATACAGGACCGTTTTTTATTATACCTAAAATATATTATAACAAATTCATTAGAGTAAAAGATTTTGCTTTCAGTAAACTTAATTTGGCAGGTGTACGGTATGGCAGCGCCATCTCTTATCGAGTAGCGAAACTAAACGCCTTTAAATATTTTAAACTAAATTTATATTATGGTATTTTAAATCTTGCTATAAAATAAGCAATGACTATTTAAATAACACTCTTATATGTAAAAGCAGTCTTTACTATTTTTATTTTCCAATATACCTACTGGATGAACGTGTAAATCAAAATTAAATTATGTGGTTTTTAAGGATAGGTACGTAGTGTATACGTCGAGCCACGTTTGAGTGGCTAACGAAATCATAACTTTCCTTTTCAAAGGTCATTATTTTATTAAATTTACGTAGTTAAAGTCGTTGATACAGAAACGTTTTCTGTTTTGCCTCAGCTACAATAAAATTGTTTCGATTTCGCGTGTCGCAAACATCCTCTGACTTAGGTAGGTAGACCATTAGAGGCATAATTCAAAATCGGAATCAAGTCATTTCAATCAAATTAGGCAGAGCATCAGCACTTAGTGAACATAAAAAATAAGAAAAAGCCGTCCTCTTGGTTTTAACTGGGGAGAGGTAGCGAAACTAATTTCCCGGCTTCGCTGCATCCTGATTATCATCATCACCTCTGCTGGGATACAGCCCTTCTGTCTGTGAGAGGGAATGAGCCATAATCCACCACGCGGGCCCAGTGCGGGTTGGTCGATATCACATGTCTTCAAATTTTTGTTTCTACGACCTGCCGGTTTCCTCACGATGTTTTCCTTCACCGTTTTGAGAGCAGTGGTGATGAAATAATGTACACAAAGATCCATTACATCCTGATTTTGCTGGCATGCAATCTCTGGAAAGATTCTAACTCGAAAAGATTCTAGGTGAAAAGTGGTCAAATGAAATATTAGTTCATCATCTGCCAGTTTTGAGGTCGCCTCCCAATTCAACCATATGCACCGATTCGTATTGTTTTTTTGTGTGTAAAGATGTGAAAAAGGCGTTAAATAAAGGCAAAAAATAATGTAACAATCTTTATTTTACATAGGTACATAATTCTCTTACACATGATAAATTACACTGATCAACAATAAAAATTCTCAAATCTCGACGAATGGGTATAAAAGTCGTATATAAGAATAAAAAGTTTCATCTAAAAAGGTTAGACTATGTACTTCATTCTCTCTGTCTTCAACTAAATGTTCACAACTTGGATGTGAGCTCAGGAACAGCCTTGAACAAGTCAGCGACGAGTCCGTGGTCACTTACCTGGAAAAAGATATTTAGAATAAGATCTTTGTTAGTAGTTACAATCGGTTTCTAAAAAAAAACAATGTATCAAAATTAAGCGAAACTCAATTGATGTGATTGGCTGTTGAAACTTAATTCAACCAATAGCTGCAGTTCATGTACTCTTGACAATTTGTAATTAATATTACAAATTGTCAAGTATGTAATGTATGTATGTAATGTATGTAGGTAGGTTAGCAATTTGTACCCACAAAAAAAAATGTAATATATTAATTCATGAACTCTTGACAATTTGTAATATTAATTACAAATTGTCAAGAGTTCATGAATTAATATATTACATTTTTTTTTGTGGGTACAAATTGCTAACCTACCTACATACATTTTACAACAATTGTTTTTTGTTTTATCCAAATGTCATGAAAGAGTGGTTCAAAGATTTTTATAAATAAGATTACGCAACTACCGATTTCCTTCCTAAACCAATCTAATAATACTTATTTGATAACTTTAATCAATATTAATCAGTGCTGTTTTGTTACGAAGAAGATAAGGCACTGATAAAAATACATTCATCCTTGACTTGTTGACATATGGATAACATACTTCACATAACATTGGTTATGAGTTACGAATTATAAATGTAAAGAATGGTTTTTATTTGCTGGCAGAATTTAAATATTTCCAATTATATATTATAGTTTCATTTATCTTTATAAAATAATGTAGTCTACTTTAAAAATCTGACAAGAGAGCCAGGGCAAGATCAGCTCTTTCGATTCACCTCTAAAACATATTTTTGCCTGTCACTATAACCAATAAGAATGATAATAAAATTCCTTCCTTTAGCACTTTCTTAGTCCTTAATAAAAATCTTTTTACTATCTTTATTTACATTACCTGGAAGATAGGTGCCTCAGGGTCCTTGTTGATGGCTACAATGGTCTTGGAGTCCTTCATACCAGCCAGATGCTGGATGGCACCGCTGATGCCTACTGCGATGTATAGGTCCTGTGGAGAAACAAACAAATTTTTGTCAATGCCACATGGAAATAACCTTTATATGCATTTATAAACACAAACCCAGAAAACATACTAAAAATTATTCAAAAGTATGTTATAATATCATCTGATTTCCGGCCTACAGATAAGGCGCATTATAAGCCTCCAAAACTGACGATACCTGGAGTATAGTAGACTATTCCTGGGCAATTGGATTTAAACTTCTGGTCTACCATACATACCATAAACATATAGGATATCTTTAACTTCTCTTGTAATGCTTGTGCCAACTCAAAAGAAGAAATAAGTAAGTCAAGGTAAAGCTATGCAAACTTACAGGGGCAACAATCTTGCCAGTTTGGCCGATCTGCAGGTCATTGGCAACGAAGCCGGCGTCGACAGCAGCTCTGGAGGCACCCACCGCGGCATTGAGCTTGTCGGCGAGGTCGTACAGCAGCTTGAAGTTCTCGCCTGACTTCAGACCACGACCTGATGACAAATGTTCTTGTTTATTATGATTACATAAATACATTCCTACTTTATTACAGATTTTTTTTTGAATTTCACACACACTAAAACAATATTCTTACTTCGGCTTATAAGGTTAACTATGGTTGTACTATGATTGTAGTCAAATTTTCAAAATAGATGTTCCACAAGTCATTCATATCATAAACTCATCTTTAAATTTTTATAAAGATATGATTATTCAAATAGATTCTGTTTGGAATTCAATTTGGCTACCTACTAGATTTTCTATTATAGGTTTTGGCTTGAAGTTCTTATAAGATAAATATATTATAGCACAAAAGATAAGCAGCTAACACACATAGATACATTTCTAATGATTTCCATAAATTTGGTTTGTTTCCTTACCGCCAGCAACAATATTCTTGGCAGCAGTAAGTTCAGGCCTGTCAGACTTAGCGAGCTCCTGTGACACAAACTGGACGAGGTCACTCTTGTAGTCGCCCTCGGGAGCCTTCTCTACGGCAGCAGAACCACCTTCCAGAGGCTCAGGAGGGAAAGCCGTGCCTCGGACTGTGATCACCTTGATACCATCCTTGGCTTCTAATGTGAGGATTGCATTACCTGAAAAAGAAGTTACATTTCTTATGTGTAAGTAAAAAACAGATTCCTGCTTTTTGATTATTTGGCTCTGTGCAAATATTGCAGCAAATAATAATACAAACACAATACAAAACAGACATCAGTATTTCAGTATTCATTTTCTTCTATGTTCATTTAAATTCCTATATTTTTAACAACATGAGCTTTACATAATAACAACATTGAATTGCTAAGTTTTCTATCATTCAAATTATGTTTGAATAATTTAGATTACCTGCATAAATAGTTCTAATGAAGGTATTGGCATCCTTAACACCAATGATATCAGTAATTGGTGAGACGTCAAGCTTGGCCGCTACTCTAGGCAGGACAGCCTTGCCAAAGGCTGTGGCTGGGGCCAGAATATGGGTGAACTTGAACTGCTTCTGAGAGGCGATGATGAGGGGTGCTAGACTCTCAGCTGTAAAACCCTTGAATGCATCACCTTCAGCCACCAGGACTTTGGAAATACCCTTAGCCTTAGCTACAGCCTCAGCAGCCTGAAAAAAAGAAATTATTGTTGTAGGATTTAGCCACCAAATCAGAGAGCTGTTCTGGATTAGCATTTTAGGATTCTTATAATTTATGTGATAAGTGGATTTTAGTTTAGTAACTGGATTGATAGCTATAATTACTAAGATTTCATGCTTACAAATAATATATTTTATTACATAAAAGTATATTCAGAAAAACAGGCATGCTTGGGCTCAATTAGGACTTTTATAATGGTAGAGTAATTTTATAGATATACAACCATAAGTATAAAAATCAACTGTTAGAAAATTTACAAAGAAATGCCTGTAGTGGAGTGTGTCTGTGATCTGAGAGGTGTGGTGAGCGCGGGGTGGCCCTCGCGGCGCGGGTTCGTTACCCTGACGCCCCGCAAACAAACAACAAACTAACTACAAATAAACAAACTTACTAAATCAAATAAAACCCCTATAAGGACAAGAGAATGATGTATGAAACAATATCACTTACAGGGCCACACTTGGTGCCAGCCACAAGCACTGAAATGTCTCCTCCAATCTTCTTGGCAGCACTCAAAGTGTTCTGTGTGGCCGGCGAGAGGACTTCATTATTGTGCTCAGCTATAACCAAAGTGCTCTGCAGTCGCCTCAGCTGGAACCAACAGTATTTTGAGAAACTTTACGTAATTATGCTAGATAAGTTTATTTTAGGTTGAGATAGGTCATGGTGAAACCGTGAACAAATAATTGGCAACTTGGAAATATTGTGAAACAGCTTTTATTCAATCAGACGAAGTAAATGAACAAATAGTTGTTACAACACGAGGAATAATGATTCCATAAGATGCGTTGATAACATTCAAACTCCTTAAAATGTTATGTAAAATTTTGTTTCTGGCATGTACACAAGGTTTACCAAAAACCGGCCAAGTGTGAGTCGGACTCGCGCACAAAGGGTTCCGTACCATTATCGCAAAAAACACGTTTGTTGTATGGGAGCCCCACTGAAATATTTATTTTATTATTTTTTTAGCATTAGTTGTTTTAGCAGCAACAGAAATACATCATCTGTGAAAATTTTAACTGTCTAGCTATCACGGTTCATGAGATACACCCTGGTGACAGACAGACAGACAGACAGACAGACAGACGGACCGCGGAGTCTCAGTAATAGGGTCCCGTTTTTACCCTTTGGGTACGGAACCCTAAAAATTACTTTGTATAACTATTATACGCATATTTTAAAGTAAATTATGAACATTATTAGATATGCTTTATGTAAACATGGAAATTATGGGAAAATCATTTGTTGAATTGGTAGTTACGAAGGTAAAGTAACGAAATATAACAAACCTGAGTTGAAAAGCGCAAGTGTCTGCTGCACGGAGAGAACATGTTGTATGATATTAGATGCTGATAATTTGTACACTAACTTAAATGAATACTATTTACAAATAAAATTTTCTAAAAGGTTACAAAGTCCAAATCCAAATCACCGTAGAACTTTACTTTAGGTACTTGTTCTTGTTACCATAGACTTTTTTTTTTCTTTTTGTTCGCCCTTTCGGGCAGGCTAAGGTCTTGGACCATACCGCCTCGTCTTCAGTGCAATTTTAACATTCTTTAGAAATGCATTAGAATACGGGTGTAACAGATTCTAATGGTTTTTGGAGTATTTGGCAGCAAATTGTATCGAGTCAGCCTTCCAGGGGGGTGACAGCTTTAGTTCCAATTGTTTAGTATTAGCGCTACTGTAGCTTGCTACATATTATTATTCTGTGCTCTGCTTATATTTTCCAATAGTGTCAATGTGTGTATACGTCATTGGTCGTTTGACACTTTTGACAGTTTGACAAGTAAATAATGTAAATCGGCCATGACGGCCATTGTTTTGTATAACATCGAGTCGAGCAGTTTATCTTGTGTTCTCCTCCCCGTTGAGTTGAGATACTTGAGAAGCCACCCTCCTCTGTTTACAATACAATTCCACGCTTTACGGTACTCCGTACAGTGATCGGTGATATTTATTTCTGTTACTGTCCTCATACTTTCTCGTCATGGCGCCAAATAAGTGTTGTGTTGGTGGTTGTGATTCAACAAGTAACACTCACAGACTATTTTCCATGCCCATGAACGATAATTTACGCAATTTGTGGTTGTCGTTCCTAGTTCCGACAAACCCTAATCTACTTGGATTGACAAAGAACCAATTGATGCCTAAACGTGTTTGTGAAAAACATTTTGATCAAACGCAATTTGACCAGGCTGGCGTTCGAATCCGTTATTCATATCCTTGCTTGTTTACGGAACAGGAAATTGCTCATGGCGTACCACTTGCTAAAGGTAAGAATGTAAACTTTTAATCTAAACTAAACTTTAGCTTGCAACTAACTTTAAACTAAAGCAACAGTTTGTTGATATCTTAGGGCTCCCGCAGGCACACTATTTTGTTGTAGGCCGACTAAATCGCAAAGTATACCAATAGGTATACTGGTATAGTGACATATGCTAGCCCCCACATCTTGTTCAACTTAATCTGTATCCTTCCACTTTCTGTAGCTTTATACCTACAACTTGTTAGTCACGGCCGTTACCACTGGGCCACCACTGCTCTCCACCTCTAAATTAAAATAGTTAATTTAAATTAACTATTTAATAAGTTTGGTCAACTTACAATTGTATGTCTGTGAGAGCTCTTATGCACAATTAAAAACTTTAGTTGATAAAATTATAAAATGCAATTTAGTTTTTCGATAGTTGGCCTACTTACAATATTGTATGTCTGTGGGCGCTGTTAAAGCTCTTTTTCTTGTTTGTTTTTTGCCCTTGTCACTACACAAAACAATTATTTGATTTAAATACACAAGTCATCTCCAGTTCTATTGAATCAACTTAAACTACTACGCATTAATACTTTAATGTTTTTAATAATTCCAGGGTGTCATTTTCTGGATGAACATAATTATTGTCAGAGCCGAGAACAAAATGATAACAACGCAACAGGAGAACCAATTACCATCACAGGTATAAATAAATTGATCTTACCTTGATAAATTAATTACACAAAGACTGACAGAATCAGACAGCAATGTCAACCTTGTAAAGTTTTAATTTACTCGATAGACGTTGTCCCGTCCAAATTCCATATAAAGAAACACTGTCAGTTCATCCAACTTTCCAATATTCTGATAGTTCAGTTCACAAAACCTTATTCTAGTATTACGGAAATTTGGATAATAGAAATGCCAAATTGGTCCAGCCGTTCTCAAGTGATGTGCTTACTAAAGAATACCATTTTTTTATTTTTTTAGTCTATTTGATAACAAAATGATAGAGCTATCTTTTTGAATGTCCGCTTTTTACACGCTTTTTTCCCCTTTAAGTTTCCCTAACATAAATGTAATGAACATCATAATTATTTTTCGCGAATACAGGGTTGGTCCCATACTGAAAGTTGTTCATAATGATGAGTACAATGACCACTTATTGGGATTACTTGGATGGCAATATCTGACTAATAAAATATAATTTTGCAGGTGACATGTTCCAAGAACATGTATATTCACTTCCTTCAACCAGCCAATCAGATGTCTCTCTTCATTTGCAGAATGAAGGTTTGTGTTTTAACTTTTAATACATAAATATTGGGTCTTGCTATGCACAGTGCGGCATATCTAGCTGCAGTGACAGCCTAGTGCTATGGTATGCTTATTGAACTAAGCACAACCAAATCAGGGTAAACACTAACTGCATAACACAGGATCAATCTGAATCATTTTGAAGGATATTGCTAATCCATTGAAAATGTGTCAAGATGAACTGATTGATCATGTTTTACCCAATTAGGGTGCTGGCAAGTGAAAGGTCGCAGTGGTGTTAGAGAAGTAGTGGTAAAAGTTAAGAAGTTTTTTTATTAAAGATAATGAGCATAGTGCTCCCCCTGTTAATGTTATGCAAGTGCTAACAGATTCTTGTGGCGCTAAAGTGCAACCTTTGTTGTCATGTCATCATAACTATTTCTACCAATGTTTTATTTAATTTCCAATGGTAGGGTCACACTGTTTAAATGTATATTTTTCTTTTGTTTTAGGTTGTATATTTGCTGGTTTGATTTCTGAAACCACAGAAATAAAACAAGGAGAATCAAACACAGAGAACATGGAGATTGAGAAGATAAGTGCAGGTATGATTGTTTAATTAACGTTGTACTCTCAGATCAAATAAAAAGTCAAGATGGAATGTTGCAAACAACAAAGTGACGCTGGTTCAAACTAAGCCTTGCCGTAAAAATTACACACACTCACGTACAACGAAATTACGCCTTAGCTTGTCATTCGAGCTCATGTTCAGTAGGTTGTCTTAGGGGCGGAGTATTAGGATTTGGAGTATACGCTTAGGGGCACTATGAGCAGCAAAGAAAACCAAAATAAAAAATAATAGAACAAAATTTTTTCGGGCTTTTCCTAAATTTTATTGCAGTACCGGGTTGACCTTGACCATAACAATCATTTTGGTTCTGAGAAGCATAGCCTTACGACGCACCGTTGCCGGATTTTTTGGTTTGGTTGGTTCGTTTGTACCGAATAGGCTCCGAAACTATTGGACTGATTTAAAATGTTTTCACCTATGTAAAGCTACATTATTCCCGAGTAACATAGGCTATATAATTTGGACGGGAGCGAAGCCGCGGGGGTCAGCTAGTTTTGCATAAAACGCTTTATATTTCCAAAATAGTAGCTTGGATGAAAATCTTTACAGGAAAGTAATTGTTGCTCTAGTTGAGATGAGATTTTTTTCTGTGTCGATCTTTCACCTTGCTTAGCCATAGTGGGGTAGGGCAGTCGACTTAGTAAAATTTTCGAAGATTTTTTTTAACTCATTTCGGCTATTTTTTTTGCGCCATCTTATTAACCTTGTCCATAGAAGCCATTTAAGCTCTGAGACACATGGTCCTATGACGCACCGTTTGTGAATTATGGGCCTCCGAATTTTATTTTATTTTGTATAAAACAGTCAATATTTCCAAAATGGTAGTATAGTATTCATGTTGGGATGCTATTATCATGGGGGTAACGCAGGGGGGGCTAAATTTTGGTTATTTTTTGCTTAGGACACACCGTTTTCGAGATATTCGGATATATACATAATAAAATTCGGAGACCCATTTTTCGGAAACAGTACGTCTAGGGCTATGATTCTCATAACCTAAATGGTTTTTATATGGTCAAGGTTAACCCGAAACTGCAATAAAATTGGAAAATTTCCGGAAAAAAAAACTATATTTTCTAAGTCCTCGCGCCATAGTGCCCTAAGGCTACACTCCAACCGAGCTTACAGATCTAATAATAAAGCTCAACTTACAAGATAAGGGGTACTTACGTTGTACGAGTGCGCGTGTAATTGTATATTTGAACGGCAAGGCATAGTTTGAACCGGCTTCACTTTGTTGTTTGCAACGTTCCATCATAACTTTTTATTTGATCTGAGGTTGTAATGGAAAGGAAAGACGACAACACATCTTATTGTGCATTCTACTTATAAAAGAAATTTTGATTACAGTTCAGCAACCTGTTTCTGAAATGGTTGAAATCAAGACATTCTTACAGAAACCCATACCAAGTAAGTAAATTGCGTACTAAACATTTTCTAAGATACTATACACCAGCTTCCGCCAGCGGCTTCGCCCGCGTGTCATCTTTATAAATTATTGCCTATGTTACTCAGTGATAAAAACGCATTCTACTGGTGAAAGTAGAATGCGCGAATACGCATGTTAGTTTGTAATAACATACAAAAGATCAAATCTTTTCTCTTTGTAATTTTAGTTTAGACTTGTGAAATGTGCATGCTTGCCGAAAGTGAGTGACCTACTGATGTGGCGACATGTAAAAAAATCGAGGTTTCTGTACTATATCCAAGTTAAAATCAAATTGTTGGTGAAAACTAAATATAATACATTAATTCTGTAGTTTTTTAAGGTTCCGTACCCAAAGGGTAAAAACGGGACCCTATTACTGAGACTCCGCGGTCCGTCTGTCTGTCACCAGGCTGTATCTCATGAACCGTGATAGCTAGACAGTTGAAATTTTCACAGGTGATGTATATCTGTTGCCGCTACAACAACAAATACTAAAAATAAAATAAATATTTAAGGGGGGCTTCCATACAACAAACGTCATTTTTATGCCGTTTTTTACGAAAATGGTACGGAACCCTTCGTGCACGAGTCCGACTCTCACTTAGCCGGGTTTTTTTAAACTGAGAAGCTAAACAGATAGACTTGTTGATATGCAGATAGATTTGTTTTATACTGGTTATAGATTAGGGATCATAAACATTCATAGATTTATTTTTTATTTTGTATAATTTAAAACAATCATTTATTATGTATTTCAGGAAAGATTGCAACCCAGTGCCATTCCAAAACGCACCAGTATATAAAGCAATGTACTAAAATTGCTTCAGAAAGGGTGGGTGACACACATACTCAGAGTCTCCAAAATGCATATAAAGCCGAAAACCTAGAGCTTATGCAAAATTTTGAAAGACTTAATAAGAAAGCAAAGGCTTTCTTGTTGATGCAATTAAGATTTGCTAGAAGAAACAAAATGGCAAGACGGTTTTCATTGGAAGACAAATTATTTGCCCTTGCTCTGATGAAGCAAAGTCCAAAAGGATATAAGCTTATGGAACAAATTTTTGCCTTGCCTAATAAGAGGACACTAGCTAGGCTCTCAAGTAAAATTGAATTTCAAACTGGACTGAATAAAAATATTTTTGAGCATATCAAACACACCACAAAGGACTGGGACACTACAACAAAGCTTTGCTCTTTAGTATTTGATGAGGTAGCACTGTCACCACATCTCACATACAATGAAAGCAAAGACAAGGTTATTGGATTTGTAGATATAGCTGGGGAAAGAAAACCTAAATTGGCTGACCATGCTCTGGTTTTTATGATCAGGGGCATATGCCATTCATGGAGGCAACCAATTGCATATTATTTTTGTGAGGGAACAATTTCAGCACATGACCTAATGAGAATTTTAAAAGAAATTATTCCTCTGCTCGTGGAAACTGGTCTAAAACCGCTTACACTTGTGTGTGATCAAGGATCAACATTTAGATCATGTTTTAATCAATTAAAACAATCGACTGATCGACTTCGCAGCAATCAATGCAGAGAAAATGGTAATTTTTATCACTATTTATGCAGTTGCTTTAAATTATATTACTTTATTTAATTTTTTTTTATTGTTCCAGATGTTTCAATTCACATAGCTGGACAAGATCTTTTTTTATTTCACGATCCACCGCATCTTTTAAAGAGTGTCCGCAACAACTTCCTTACTAAGGATATTTTATATGGTGGAAGAAGAGCATCATGGGCAGATATTTCCTATATTTACGATATAGACAGTAAATCTGGTCACACCAGAGCATTACCCAATTTGACTGCACAACATGTGGACCCAAAACACATAAATAAAATGAAGGTTAAAGCCGCCACCCAAGTGCTAAGTGCACGAACGGCTGCAATGCTTGAATTCACTGATGCTCTGCGTAAGTAGTATTATAATATTAATTATACTTAATTGACATTGATATTACATGAAAATTACACCTGTTTCTGTATGTCATGCTCCGCAGCAGAACCACTTTGTATCTCTTAATCTTGTTATTTAATTATCAAAATTAAAATTTACATAGTATAAAATACTTAATTAAAAATAACTAACTATATATACACTTAAATAAAAATAAAATAAAACTAATAACGCGAATAAAATTCGTCCACATCGCTGTCAACGTGAAAATTGCCCAGAACGCTGGCAGCATTGCCACGTTGGATGGCAATGCTGATTCTTTGGACAAGGAAAGCCCAGCCCTCTGGTCACGTGAAGAGTCGACTAACCGTTTGCTTACGTCTCGAAATACTCGAAGAGCACTCGGACCCCATAGACCTAATGTTTCAACCCCAAACGGCTCAAATATATAATTTCCAATATGGTTGTTGTATTTGCGCCGTTTGAGGTTTTCTAATTATTATTATTTTATCTTGTTATTTGCTAAGAAATTCATGGCAGGCGCATTCCGATAAAACATTTACATGTTACTAAAAATCAGTAAGCAAGTATTTATCTAAAATTGTAGATGTTATCTTGATATACACAAAATATACATTTGTTTATATTATGACCTGTGCATAATCAGCGTGAAATAACCGTTATTTTAAAGTGGTTCTGCTGGAGAGTATGCTCTGTAGCATGACCACTTTGAATTGATATTTTCCAAGAAACTAACATTATACAATTTTTGATATTAAGCTACAAAAATATAGACATTATCTACATTTGATCCTGTAATTTTTACATAATATAGACAAAGTGGTTCTGCTGCGGAGCATGACATGTTTCTGTAGCCACGCATGTGATAAGCACATAATCATCAATATTAAAAAAAAAAATGCTCTAAAGTGGTGGTGTCTAAAATGGCGGTAATGTTTATTTAAACAATTCAATATTTCAGATAAGCAGCTCAACACTCCTATGGAGACAATGGAGACTACAGCAGTAGTGGTGACGTTTTTTGACGATCTATTCGACAGCGTCAATGGATCGCCAGGTCAACCAAGGGGCAAACTTAGAGGCGCAGTGAAACCAAATTCCCCTCATCAAGAGTTTTGGCAAAAATCTCTAAAATCCTTAAAAAATATTAAATATATTGACACAACCAGTAAATTGGCTAGGCAGACTGCAAAGCCGAGACATGTGCGTCCTCCATGCCTTGAAGGCTGGATAACTACGTTGCAGAGTTTTCTGGGTCTATCCAAATTATTATTTACAGAATTTGGTGTGAAATACTTTTATCCCCGATTAATAAATCAAGATCCTCTTGAGAATTTCTTTGGTCGCATAAGAGCGATGAATTATCGAAATATAAATCCTGATGGAAATAGTTTTATGTATGCCTTCAAGTCGTTACTTATGTCAAGTATATTGAGCCCTCACTCAAAATTTTCAAATTGTGAAGAAGATGACGGTGACTCATTAGTTGATTTAAATTATCTTTTTACGTTTAGTTATCCAAAATATAATGATGAAAATATTTCGCCTAATGTAAATTTAAATGCGCCGTCATCTTCAAAGTGTCCGACAGAGTCAGAGGGAACTTTAGTCACCAATGTTATAGCTGAAAAAGTAAGGGTCCAAACATCGGCGTATACTGCGGGATATATATGCTGGAAAATAACAAAAAAAATTAATTGTCATTCATGCACAAAAACGTATGCGACAAAAGAAATTCAGGGGATTCATGAGTCTATACAACATAGGGAATATAAAAGATTAAAACATAATAATTTGGCTTACCCGATTGGGAAACTACTGTGGCTGTACAGAGAAAATTCTCAATGCATTCACGATTTCCTAAATGTAAATGGACATAAAATTAATATAAAAATAGTCTAAAACGGCTGATTGCCAAACGCGACTTGTCTTGGTTGGGGTGCAAAGCTCATAACACAGATGTTATTAAATATTACGTAGCACTGATAATTCGCCTGCAATGCCACAATTGGTGCAATATAATAAATAAAATTTTAAGGGGAAAGATAGAAGAGAAGTATGTCTTAAAAATGCAAAACATGCAACAGCTAGCGCTAAGAAAGTATAAAACCCATAGGCAAAAGAAAGCAAATAAATGACTACAAAATATGATAATTTGTTTTATTTGATTATCTACCTAAAAACAATTAGGATAAATAGCCTAAACCCTAGTAGATTTTGTCGATATCGGGTGCATCACTACACAACAATTATCGATAACCGCCATATTGAATAAATAATAGATTGAAAGCACTATTACATTTTGTATGTGTGTGTGTGTCATGGCATAATATATAAAGCAAGCTTGAAGCGACAACAGCGCCATAACTGATATTGTAGGAACTAAGCAAATTCGACTGTCACATCTGTAGCTAGCTACATATCAGTAATCTGTGCAGCCTTCCCAGTAAGCTTTGCGGATGTCCGTGACTACCGCAGGACCCCGACAGCAACCGCTTCCATATTTGGTAAATAATTACTACTCAATGGTACCAATTAGTACCCGAACAACAAAATTGGTACCTTAGTAGTTTTCGAGAAAATCGGCTTTGAAGGTGGTCCTGCGGTAGTCACGCTCCATTCAGCAGGACCACCATGAGCGCCGAAAACGGGGGCATGCTACAGCTATTCTAAGTATACAAATAATTACTACCCATAAATGTGATCCATTTCGTAAAAAAAACAGAACTGAATCATTTTTATTTATCGAGAAATCAACGATGATAACTTTCGCTCACTCGTTCAGCAGGACCACGACTTTGAATGTTGATTCCAAGTTGGAGGCGCCTGCGACTTTCCTCAAACCTACATAGAAAATTACTACCCTGCAAGATAAAATTGATACCCAGAATTCACAACTAGTACTCCAGTAGTTTACGAGATATACCATGCCATTGGTGGGGTGGCGGTAGTCACGGTGTTAAATTTTCATTTCAAGATTTCCCTATTAAAAACTTAGTAAATTCTGCCCAAATGTATACAAAAATTACTACTCCTACAGAAGATAAAGCGACCAAAAATTCAGATACCTAACTGTTGTATTTTAAGAGAAATTAGCTTTCATTACTTTTCCATACTAAATCTTCGCGTATAACCCGACCATATTTAGTTGTCAATGGTATTGACCAGTACACTCGTGCAAAAAAGTTTATGTATGTCGTTTTAGTAAAAACAACAGTTCACAATCTATAATTTTTATACAAAATGTGTACCTAGGCACATAACAAAAAAAAATATATATTTTGTTACCCATGGCCTATAATACCTTTGTTAATGCCGTGGGTAGATAGGTACTCAAATAATTATTTTTCTGTATTGTAAGTACCTGCCTTCTGTGTTTTTATATGAATACCATTAAAGAGCGATAGGTATTTCTTATTAATTTCTTTCCTACTAATTTACCATTGCTGCAAGCTTAAGTACCTACGTATTAAAAACCTAATTTACTGCAGTAACAATAGGTTGCTAATAGCGTAAGTATAAAATGATTACATAAGTAATAGGTATGTATTTTTACAGTACCAGAAGTCGATTGTATGGTACAATTTGTATCAAATTTCCACTGACATATCTTGTGGACCTTGGGTGTATTTTTAGTTCGGTACCTATTTATTACTCACATTGTTAGATCTAGGTTATGAATAAGTAATATATATTTTTTATATGTCGAATAAGTTTTATTAAGACACAGAACACAGATCGATAACAATTTGTAAAATCAGTCAAATTTTAAATATTTAAAAATCAATTTATTATTCTAAATTGGACTAATACCTACCATAAAAAACTGGAACTATGTTATTTATCTAGCAAATAGGTTCGATAAAACAGAATGAGAAAAACATCTATATTCATGCAAAGTTACAACAATTTAAGAATAGAATGAATATTAGTTTTATCATTTTAAAACTATTTCAAAATTACAGATTATTATTATGGCAGGCTCACAAGTTATGTACATAGGGTGAATGACAACAGTAGGTAATCATTTACAATTGATCTCTTAAAAATTATAAAAATAAGTGATAATGCTTATTTTTATAATTAAGAAAGTAGGTACTTTCATGAATATCATGAATATCTTTATATATTCATGATGAAATTTCACAACCAATAAAAATAAAAGGAAAAAT
Organism: Orthosia gothica; assembly: GCA_949775005.1. Lineage (NCBI taxonomy): Eukaryota > Metazoa > Arthropoda > Insecta > Lepidoptera > Noctuidae > Orthosia > Orthosia gothica. The sequence continues at coordinate 17,847,330 of OX459063.1, read as the reverse complement.
GTATACGCGAAATGTAAACATATAAAATAATCTCTAATATAATTACCTAACATTAATAGATATAATTCAAGTTATTAAAAATAAAAGGTTGTTGATTACTAACCCCGAGTTTCTCAGTTCTAAATTATCGCAGAATTGTCAAGCACGCGTTATCTGCTGTGATTGGTTTAATGAATTTTCAACAGCGAATCACAGCAGATAACGCGTGCTTGACAATTTGTCACATTAATTCTGCGATAATTTAGAGCTGAGAAACTTGGGGCTAATTGTTTTAAAGCTTTATAATATGTTTATGTTCAAGACTAGATGATTTTACTGTAATCCAAGTTTAATCTAAAAATAAAAATCAGTTACTATTTCAAATACGTACTTGTAAGTACATAACAATTATTTTAAGTTTTAATAAATATAGTTATTGTTATTATATGCACGTTAAAATATCAAACAGCGACGACGATTTTTCAATGTTGATTTTCTTCACATAATTTTGAATCTCATTCTATCTTGTCTATGGTCCAAAACTTTTTTTCACGAGTGTACTGCTCAATACCATTGACAACTTAATATGGTCGGGTTATACGCGAAGATTTAGTATGGAAAAGTAATGAAAGCTAATTTCTCTTAAAATACAACAGTTAGGTATCTGAATTTTTGGTCGCTTTATCTTCTGTAGGAGTAGTAATTTTTGTATACATTTGGGCAGAATTCACTAAGTTTTTAATAGGGAAATCTTGAAATGAAAATTTAACACCGTGACTACCGCCGACCCACCAATGGCCTGGTATATTTCGTAAACTACTGGAGTACTAGTTGTGAATTCTGGGTATCAATTTTATCTTGCAGGGTAGTAATTTTCTATGTAGGTTTGAGGAAAGTCGCAGGCTCCTCCAACTTGGAATCGACATTCAAAGTCGTGGTCCTGCTGAACGAGTGAGCGAAAGTTATCATCCTTGATTTCTCGATAAATAAAAATGATTCAGTTCTGTTTTTTTTACGAAATGGATCACATTTATGGGTAGTAATTTTTTGTATACTTAGAATAGCTGTAGCATGGTATAATAAGATAAGGTAGTCTCCTCCCGTGACAGCTGGGTCACGTGATTGGCCTAAGACTACGTCATCGATTGCGTTGCGGTTCTCAAACTTTTTTAGTGGGGAAAAAGATAAAAATATTACAATAGGTACAACATACTTATAATTTTTAATAAATCGTCATATTTGATACTTTTTGTATTTATTTACTTTGCTTTTTTTCAATTGTTTGCATATTAGTATTTTTATTTAGTTCGGGACGAAAACCCGCTAAACTTGACTTGACTAAAATAAGTCAAAAACTAATTATGTTAGGTTAATAAGTTCGGGCGTAAAGACGTATTGAAACAACTATGACTTAAATTATGGAATTTACAACGCGTAGATAAATTAAATAATATGTAGAAAGGCACATATCAGTTATTTTAGTTGAATTTATTTACAAATTTGAAGCCACGCTTATGATAGCGTCTCTTCATTGGGAAAATAAAAAACACCTTATCACACCGCCTTTTATACTTCTGTTTTTATAGTTTACAGAACAATTATCAATTTTTCTTGTGTATTATCAAAGTTCACGGGTTCACCACAAACGTTTGGGAGCCACAGTATTTTGCTCACAGAGCGAAACAATGCTATAGGTGTGAGCGACACGACAATAGCGATAAAATGGCTAGTTGTCAGTATGACACTTGTCAATTCGATATGTTGCCACTGTGTGTGATTGAATTACCCGAGCAAAATGCATTTTTATCTTAACAAAGCAATTATGAACTAATAATTCAATATACAAATAAATTTAACAATAAATAGATGAATCACATGAGTTACTAAATAGTTATTCTAGTTAGTAATTTATTTTATTTTCATTAACTACATAAGAAAGTACCTAAATTTTCTAAAAAGGACAGTCAATGGTAACACTTATCGTGACGTAGTCTTAGGCCATCCTGGGAAGAGAATACCAGGCGAAGTATACGGAGTATGTTATTATACCATGAGCTGTAGCATGTCCCCGTTTTCGGCGCTCATGGTGGTCCTGCTGAATGGAGCGTGACTACCGCAGGGCCACCTTCAAAGTCGATTTTCTCGCAAACTACTAAGGTACTAATTTTCTTGTTCGGGTACTAATTGGTACCAATTGAGTAGTAATTATTTACCAAATATGGAAGCGGTTGCTGTCGGGGTCCTGCGGTAGTCACGGACATGCTTTGCGGAGGTAGTCAATAATACAATAAAATTCTCCGCTCCACTATCTGAGATCGCTTCTGTCAATGATTTCACATATTGTCCAGTTGCGTAGACAGTTGAGACACAAAACTACACCAATTTTATATCACAATATCCACTAGGAATCAATTTGCAAATAATATTAACAGCCGCTGAACTTCACTCGAAAAAATCCCGCCAAAAACTACCTTACCATAGACTACTATTATCTGTTTTTTTTTTTTTCTCCTTTGGCTTCGCACTTGTGCATTCGGCCAATGTCACGTAAGCCCGGCGAGCACGGCCTACTGTAACTTCGCTTACGTCACATTTTGGGCGATAAACCCATTTTGTCTTATATGTCAACTGGAATCTCATGGCATTTCATACATTTTTTAAATTATGATTTTGCAAATGGCAATGTCAATTGTCACCTGTCAGTGTCACAATTACGAGCTATTTCAACCGCTGCTGAGATTTTGTCTTATTTTGTTGTTTTTGTGAAAATTTCGAAAAAGGCACTACGATCTCAAACGAGACATAATTTTTTTCAATGGGTATCGTAAAATAAGGGAAGAAGAAGGCGTAAATCAAACTCAATCTTTGATTTTAAAGCGCGTCGTAGGGGACCGGTAAGTTGGACTGACTTGTTTTGATACTTTTAGTATATTTTATATTTTTCATTGAGGTAATAATGTACAGGGGTTTCCAATACTTTAATACGGTAAATCGTAGGTAAGGGCACATCGAATGATGTTCGTAAGGAAATGCGGAGGTTGTGAATCTTTGAGGTAAAAGGAAAGGATGGTAAGGAAAAATATGTATTAATAATCTGTGCCCTGCAGTGGGACGTGTAATAAACTTATGATGATTAATGACGTAGCTGTAAAATGATACATTTTATTATTTTTTACAGACTTAAGATACATAAAGAGATTGGTTTTGAATATGTTAAATGCCAATCAAAAAGAACCATTTTGATGGAGAGAGATGACATACAACTACAAAGATACTAATTTTGGAAATGCCAGTGGAGTTCTTGGAATCTTTTTCTAGTTCTGAATGAGGTGTTATGTTATTTATATGATTTAAATGATATATATTAAATAAGTATAATACTCACAGCGGATTTTTGTGTCTCTGAATTGGATGCAAGACGCTGCGCAGTAGCTATTTTTGTGTAAATATTGAAGGTGAAGATAGCATTGTATAACTGTCTCTTTCACTCGCTTATGTAGGTCGCATCGTCCTATCTCACTTACTGTATGCTCGTATACTCGATGTCAAACTGTTTCTTACGCAATGGTTGGCAGGGCCACCTTCAGAGACACAAAGATCCGCTATGACTACTATAGTATAGGTACCTCATGTTTATTAATACTAAAGTAGGTGTGTGTAACTCTTTGCGGAACCGACTCACTGATCCGGGTCTTTGAACTGATTCAAAAGATTGGTTCAGTAACAACGTTTCAAACGCATAATTTGGATCTGAAACATTAGTTTGCTCAATGCTCTTTCCGCGCGACGCGTCACTCGCGAAGCGATTGAGCAGTGAGCGAGTGACGCGAAGAGAGAGATGCAGACTGAGAGACTCTGAGTTAGTCGCGAGTGAGCGGGCGACATAATCACAATCTATGCAAGTGAGAAAGAGATACCAAATGAGATTTTTTTTTTTCAACTATAAAATGTTATCACCACCTCTGAACGAAAGTGATACAGTTTTCTTAATCATTTGTCAAAATGTGACATTTGTGACAAAATGGGTGCGCCCGTATTAGCAATTAAGACCCGATGAGTCCCAAATAAACATCAGGAAATTTTCTCACGCCGCCGGTGCTAGTATTTAAGACAAAATGGCTTTATCGCTCAAACTGCGATGAAATGTGTGACTCAAGCCATGTCACATGATTGACCCGTGCTAGCTTAGAAGACAAATTGTAAGACATGACATAATTTATCATGTCTTGTCACAAATGTCTTGGGTACGACCATGCTCGCTAGGCAGGTGGTTTTACTACAAATTATAGGTTGTGATGAAAACTCGTCACACTAGCTATTTCCCCTCTGCAGCAGAAGGACAGCAAAATCCCAGATTAGCAGAAGGACAGATTTGCATAAAGGCAGAAGTACAGACCCACACAGGAAACAAAAATAAAATTGAATAGTTACAATTGGTAAAATTTTAATTGAAAGTAACTAGTTTTTTTTTTTTAAGCTCGCGTTTGACCACTATCTCGCATAAGTGATGGTGTGGTCGAAAGTGAAGCACGCTTGCCTAGAAAAAACCTATTCACTCTTGACCTGAAGACCCCTAGGTTGTAGCTATCAGGAAACAAAGACGCCGCGCCGGCAGGAAATCCACTCCATAGCTGTACGCACAATGAAAGTATTTTCAAAAGGCTTTGTGCGTATGGGTGGGATATTCACCATGTACCGATGGCGCATTGCCGTACGTCTTGTTGTCCGATGATGGAAAGGGCTAGGCAGTATCAAATTGTGCAGTTCCATCGCACACTCCCCGAAATGTAACCGATAGAAAACCGACAGGCTGGCAACCTCCGGCCGTCGTCGGTGTTCAAGGCTCTGGAGCTTTCAGTCGACCAGCACATCGTTCCCGATCAGTCTTTTGGCCCGTCTGTAAATCAACCCAAGTGCATCAAGTTGGTATTTGGCAGATCCGTCCCAGAGGTGAGAGCAGTACTCCATGCATGACCTTTAGATAAAAATAAATAAAATAAAATAAAAATAGCCTTTATTCCCTGTAACCTGTTTACAATACTTTTTTATAAATTAAATCTTACATCTAGCTTATGATAACTATGCATTACTAACTTATCTAAATTTAATATTATCTTAACTAACTATCAGCTACCAGGTCAGGTTGTCTTTTGGCATAGGCCTCCTCTAATTCCTTCCACTTGTTTCTGTCCTTTGCTGTTTTTCGCCACTCCTTTGGTAAATCGTCCTCCCATCTCTTTATCTGTCTTCCTCTTTGTCTCTTTCCATTTCTTGGGTACCATTCTGTAACTTTTTTTGTCCATTTGTCTGTTTTTGTTCTCCACATATGTCCCGTCCATCTATACTTCAGTGTTCTTGTCTTTTCTCTCACATCTGCCACCTTGGTTATGTTTCTGATTTTTGTAGCTTTCCATTTGTCCCTAAGCCTTAGGTTCAGCATGCTTCTTTCCATGCTTCTTTGACACACCCTTAATTTGTGCTCGATATTTTGTGAGAATGGCCAGGTCTGACAACCATATATGAGGCATGGAAGAATACATGTTTTGTAGACTTTTCTTTTTTCGTATACAGGTATGTTCTTATTTTTCATAACCTTGACCTTTAGATAATGTGACCTTTAAATAAGGTTACTAGCATTTGTAACTTCTTTGACGGCGACAGTACATTATCTGCCTTTTTGCAAATCAGTCCTTCTGCTAATCTGGGATTTTGCTATTCCGGGATTTTGCTTATCTGTCCTTCTGCTGCAGAGGAGCTATTTCGTCACTATCCTTAATAGGTCACTTTCATTAATACGTCACTTTGTACATGTAGGTTAGCATTCAAACATTTCAACATTCAAAAAATATATTTATGCTAGGAATGCGTCTGACTGACGCGTGGCGTCGGTGGAAGGTGGTTAACTAGAAACACAGTGTGCGAAGCGTCGGGTGGCATGTGTGCCCTCTCTCACGGCAACACGCTGATCCAGACCGACTGTGGGTTACCGCGTGAGAATGCGTGTGATCACATGGCGTGTTTCTGACCATACTAAATATATGGGATTGATTAATATTTCAATGCGTCAGAAGCCGTTGCGTAGCGTGGCGTCGCGTCGCGTTTTAATAGTATACTTCCACCTTGACTCAAGCCTATCACACACAGATGCCAGTTGCAAGCAGTACTTGGCAGTACTCAGCTAGCTACATATCAGTAATCTGTGCAGTACTCACAAGCTCGTTGATTTGAATTGCATGTTCAACCTATAGCTGCATTCACAAAAGAGAATTGTGAACAGTATTCCGATTTGAATAAGAACACAGAGTAATAATCAAATCGCAATCAATTTAACTAATTCAATCGGTGTCACATTTCCTGATACATTCACAGCCTCTACTAGTTGGTTTCGGCTCCTCGCACGCCTTTCAAAGACCGGGACCCTAAGGGCCCGAGATACACAAAAAAAAAACAAATCGGCATATTGTTGTGCCATACACTATGAATTCAAAACGTTAAGTAAGTCTCGTACGTTACGTTACGTACGTTAAATATTTCATGTGGCAACCCGTCCACGGTCGACTTCGACAAAATTCTTGTAAAATTGCCAGATTGGGCGATAATTCGCCAATTAGGCAACCTTAGAAAAAAACAATAGGCGATTTTAAGTGACTTCAAGAAAAGATTGTTTAACTATAATACATACGTACGTACGCAAAATATGCGCTTAGACGTGGAGTTGCGGACACCAGCCCGTCTTAACCTAACCTAACCTACATAACATTAGCTGAAAAATGGTGGAAATTATGAAAATTACGGGTACCTAATATTTAACAATTCATCATTATTTCATTAATACTTCGGTCGCGACATTAAAGAAATGTTTTATGCAGAATCAATACCGGTTCTTGTGACTAACGAAATAAAGTTGGCATTAGCTTGTAGTGTGTTGAATGATGTTAGGTACTCCAATTCTCTTTTATGTACGCTACTACAAAACAAATAAAAATAAGTGCCGTAGAATATCACGTGGTTGTAGTGAATAATGGTCGTCTTGTGTTTTGTAAATGGGAAATTATTAAAAGTGAGCGATTATCATCATTCATCATCATCATCATGTTCAGACATTTTGTGAAGAAATTAGAAACTATCTTTTTCTTTTTTTAATATCAATTCTCACATTTTTTTAAATCTAACTGGAACAAAAATTTACTACACGGATTCTAATTACTTTTTTTTTATAAAAATAGTGGTAGGTAGACTTGTTTACCAAAAGTAGCTTAAATAATTTATAAAATAAAACTAATTTGACATATTTCTGTGAAAATTTTGCTACTAGTACATAATCACAATCGAGAAACTTACAAAATAAATTATTAAATGCTTAATCGAAATCTTCTTATATTGAAGTTGGTCAAAGGTCAAAGAAAATTAACTGAAAATGTAATTAATAGTCGGCGATTAGAGGCAACTTTGCATTATAATTGGGCGAATTTAGGCTACTTGGGACGTTTTTTTGGGCGATTTGGTGCTCAACAAATCTGGCAACACTAAAGCTAACTGACATTGACATCTCACTTATCACAACAAAAGTAAACTTTTTTTGAACACGAGCGCACAGCCAAGAGCGGTCGTAGTTGTGTTCTGTTCTTCATTTCTTTCGTAAATTATATTTGGACCTAGTTGTACCAAGTAAACTGCTCCGTTCTTATAAGCCACCTTTGCCAGTATTCAATTAGCTGTTACTATAAGTAGTTGTCGGCTTTGTTTTAATTTCAATTAAATTATTTAGAAATAATGACACCAACACCGCTACCGATAGTTTCTATAACCAGGCGTGAAACTTTTAGTTCCTGCCACAGATTGCACAGGTAAGCATATTTTACAAAAGTACAGTATTTGCATAACTTGCAGTAGTACTGCATACGATACAGGTAATGTAATTATTATTCAATGTAATTTGAGATAATTCCACATGCAACAAGTTCGGCATAGATTCCGTATGGCGATTCCTGGTAACCTTAGCTAATGCATTATTATTTTCATCATCATCAGCCTTTTAGTGTCTCCACTGCTGGGACACAGGCCTCCTCATAGAGGGAATGTGGTGAACTTCTTAGTTGCCACATTCAGACTCATTAGGAGTCTATGCTTTCTAGTGTTTGAAAGACTGAATATCGATTTTAAAGGGCCAGTACCTTCCTTCGTTATTATTTAGATACCATATTCCAAAAAAAACCTATATGATTTAATATTTTCCAGTCCATTTTTGTCTGATGAAGAAAACAAAAAACTATATGGAAAGTGCAACAACCCGAATGGACATGGGCACAATTATGTTGGTAAGTTAAATGTAACTTGAATAGTTAAAAAGATATGGGGTCAAAATCACAGTTAATTTAAAGTTTATCTAAAGCTTGCTATTTTCTCAATGAACATTTTTATTTTTTATTATAGTTCTGGTGACAGTTAAGGGCCCCGTGGACCCCACCACTGGCATGGTCATGAATGTGCATGAGCTAAAACAGTATATGCAGGTTGCGATCATGGACCCGCTTGACCATAAAAACTTAGACCACGATGTACCATACTTCAAAGCTCAGGTAACTATCAGAATAAACTAAATGGTGCAACTAGAAATTATTTTGATTCATAGGAACAATAATGTATTTTTAATTATACTATTGTCTAAAGTTGTGCAATTTGTATATAACATAATGTAAGAAGGGCAATAAGGTTAATTCTTATCTAAATAATTATCTTGAGTCTGTAACAGTTGTCTACTTTTAGTGATTATTGAGCAATTTTTTATTACAACCTTTGAACTCTTTACAATTGATTGAGATTAATTTCCTGTTTCTATGAACATGTGAATTAACTTGATAGTTTTTTAGGTAAGCACTACTGAAAATGTGGCAATATACATTTGGGAACAACTCCAGAATGTGATGGAGAAGCCACAGTTGCTCCATGAAGTAAAGATATTAGAGACTGAGAAGAACCATGTGGTGTACCGTGGTGGTAGCACCTATCCCAGGAAGAAGTTTGACTCTGCTAGCGTGCATCCCAACCAACATCATAATGTGTCCTCTGACTCTGACTAAACATAGACCATTATTTGTCTATGGACCAATACAATAAATTAAGTTTAAGACTTATATTTTATATTCAAATTATTGCAATGTTATGACAAGACGTGTATGGATCTGATTATACTATTATAATGTTGAAATTAAACATTCCAGCCTTACATTTTACCACTCTTTTATTAGCTTGGTATGTATATATCAATGTAACGGAATCTTTGAACATGATTTTCACTCCCTTCAAAACGTCGGATATAGTGAAACATTGCACACTTATTCAACCCGACCGATGACAATGCAATAATTCAAATAGTTTGTTCCATTACCCTTACCAGGATTAACGATTGAACTAAAAAGTTAAAAATAAATAATAGTTTCAAAAAACTCAAAAACATGCTTAAAAGAAGACTAAATTTAAAATTATAAAATAACTAGCTGACCCGGCAAACTTTGTTTTGCCATAAAAAACACCAAACATTTATCTACCCTACGTACCGTACCTTACACTACCCTACCCGACCCTACACTACCCTACCCTACACTACAATACCCTACCCTACCCGACCCTACACTACCCTACCCGACCCTACACTACCCTACACTACCCTACCCTACCCTACACTACCCTACCCTACCCAACCCTACACTACCCTACCCTACACTACCCTACACTACCCTACCCTACACTACACTACCCTACCCTACCTACCCTACCCTACCTACCCTACCCTATCTACCTACCAACTTGTTGAACTATTTATTTGAATAAGAAATAATATATATACTACTATACGAATGCAACCAACTTTTGTTTCTACCGGCAGCGTTGATCTAATTAAAATTTAGAACATAAAATTTGCTATTGTGAGTCCACCTTAAAAGATAGACATATTGTGTCACGGACTTTTTTTTAGAACTTTTAAAGAGAAACAATTCCATCATACATGATATTTCCGTAACTTAAACCATTTACGCAGCGCACGCAATGGAAGCTCTCAAAAAGGAATATTTTTTCCCGTTTTTGTAACATTTTTCATTTATGCTCCGCTCCTATTGGTCGTAGCGTGATGTTATATAGCCTATAACCTTCCTCGATAAATGGACTATCCAACAGTGAAAGAATTTTTCAAATCTGCCAAGTAGTTTCGGAGCCTATTCAATTCATACAAACAAACAAACAAACAAAAAATCAAACCTTTCCTCTTTATAATATTAGTATAGACTAGCTGACCCAGCAAACTTTGTTTTGCCATAAAAAGACCAAACATTTATCTACCCTACCCTACCCGACCCTACCCTACCCTACACTACCCTAACCTACCCGACCCTACACGAGTGCGCCAAAATTCACCTAAATTTTTAACTCCGATAATTGGAAATCCGAAAATGTTCTTCCTAACATTTTTAGGGTTCCGTACCCAAAGGGTAAAAACGGGACCCTATTACTAAGACTCCGCGGTCCGTCTGTCTGTCTGTCTGTCACCAGGCTGTATCTCGTGAACCGTCATAGCTAGACAGTTGAAATTTTCACAGATGATGTATTTCTGTTGCCGCTATAACAACAAATACTAAAAACTGAATAAGATTAATATTTAAGGGGGGCTCCCATACAACAAACGTGATTTTTGTGCCGTTTTCTGCGATAATGGTACGGAACCCTTCGTGCGTGAGTTCGACTCGCACTTGGCCGGTTTTCATCCTAACAATCACAATTCCTAACTACTCTGTCTCTAATGTTCATAATTCCGAAGCATTCAACTTCATAATGTCAGTAGCAATAAACATTTATTATACTTTTATTAGTTTTCCTATATTTTCTCAACATAACCATCTTGTACACTATTATTCAAAGTCATATCTTTTTTGTTTAGATTTCTTTTTATTCATAATAATCAGTATTATATACATTAATTTTGCGTGACTTTATTTTCCTGCAAAGATATCCATAGGTTAGGTTAGGTGGGTTCCCGCATTGTCGAGGCGGGGGGGGCTCAGTAGCCGTGGCTCGGACAACCACGGTGAAGCCAAGAGGAACCCGAGGAGGGGCCGCTCGTCAGGGCTTTTGCCGATAAGCCGACGACGTAGCGGCCAACATGTAGGTTGCGGTGTTGCCTAGGCGACATCGCAACTGAGGCGGGCCGCGATGTGGTATGGAAGGCATCGCGGCTGAGGGTCGGAGGCCGCGGCGGGAGAGGAGTGCCGGTATTACGGTGCGCCGCTCGCCCTACCCTCCGCGGCCTGCACGGGGTCGCCACCGTGTGATGGCGGACGCGGTGGGGCCGCAGGGGAGGACGAGTGTCGGTATAGCGCTGGCCGCTCTCCCTATCCCCTGCGGCCGAAATGTGGTAGGTGGCGGGGCCACTGTCCTGACCCGTCACAGGGGGACCAAGGGTGCCATACACGAAATTGTCTGGTACCCATGTGCTGGTTTGGTCCCCGAGGTGGTCACGGCGTACTGTGTGTTCTGGTGCGCCGGTGATAGGGGTAAACCCCAGAGGAGGGTCCGGAGACGGACAGCCGCGGCGGGTTCGCGGATGTATGCTAACGCGTTCCCGTGTTCCCGCCATAAGCGGCACAGGAGGACACCGTGGAGTTTTAGTGGGTTAGAGTCCCACATAACTGCGCTATCTCCCTGTGGTAGCGCAGTATGCATGAGCATTTCTCCACGCTAAAAAAAAAAAAAAAAAGAAGGTTAGAACTGTGACCAACTATGCGCGAGCCAAGCGAGCGGTGCCGCGGCAGCGGCCGGCGAGCGCTACCTCGAAATTGGTCGCGAAATTTTTGTATTTTTTTCTAGTGCCCCCAAGACGACACTCTGACCTGAATTTCATTCATTTAAGGCAAAAATCAGTAAAACGACCTTTAATCATTCTAAACAGTTGATTTTAGGGTTCCGTCCCCAAAGGGTAAAAACGGGACCCTATTACTAAGACTCCGCGGTCCGTCTGTCTGTCACCAGGCTGTATCTCATGAACCGTGATAGCTAGACAGTTGCAATTTTCACAGATGATGTATTTCTATTGCCGCAATAACAACAAATACTAAAAACAGAATAAAATAAATATTTAAATTGGGCTCCCATACAACAAACATGATTTTATAGCCGTTTTTTTTCGAGTGTGGTACGGTACGGAACCCTTCGTGTGCGAGTCCGACTCGCATTTGGCCGGTTTTTTAGTACCACATATATTTTTTATTACACACAAAATATGAGTGAAAATATTATTGTAATTATGTTTAGGGATAAAAGCGTTATGATAAAAAACAGTAGGAGTTTAAATATATTTACATTAATGATATTATTAATTACAATTTTCGGACACATGAGTGTTATGAACATCACCGGTAGCAGTTAGCACTACAAATAGTATGAATGAAAACATTAGGATGTAAAATTTTAGGAAGAGTGATCATTCGGATTACAAATCATTAGGAAGAACAATTTCGGGTAAAGAACTTTAGGTGAGCCAATATGGACCCACCCTACACTACCCTACCCTACCATACCCTACCCTACCCTACCATACCCTACCCTACCATACCCTATCCTACCATACCCTACCCTACCTATAAACCTCACGGAGCCCGAGCACAGATTACTTATTAGTTACTACGTACAATAAGTTATAGCGTCAGGGAGGAAAACCCGAATTATTTTTGATTTTCAATAAATTTAAATTAAGAATAGTATGATTAACAAAAAATTATGTTATTGTAAAAAAGCGTGGGGTGCTGCTTTTGAATATATTTTCAAAATGACTAAAACAATTGAAATCAAGAACCACACGCTTTTTAATCATAAAATATATTATTTTATACCATTCCCCCTCTAAAAAGCTTATTTTATTGACATAAAACATTGAATAATAAAAACCGGCTAAGTGCGAGTCGGACTTGCGCACGAAGGGTTCCGTACTTGGTAAATTGCGGTTTACGATTTATGACGTATTAAAAAAAAACTACTTACTAGATCTCGTTCAAACCAATTTTCGGTGGTAGTTTACATGGTAATGTACATCATATATTTTTTTTAGTTTAATCATTCTCTTATTTTAGAAGTTACAGGGGTGTACCCCACATTTTACCATTTTGAAAGTGTCTCTCACGCAAACTATTCAGTTTAGAAAAAAATGATAATAGAAACCTCAATATCATTTTTGAAGACATAGATACCCCACACGTATGGGTTTTACTCAAAAACTTTTTTTTATTTTCAGTTTCAAGTATGGGAGCCCCTTAATTTTTTTTTATTTTTTCTATTTTTGAGTGAAAATCTTAATGCGGTTCACAGAATACATCTACTTACCAAGTTTCAACAGCATAGTTCTTATAGTTTCGGAAAAAAGTGGCTGTGACATACGGACGGACAGACATGACGAATCTATAAGTTCCGTTTTTGCCATTTGGCTACGGAACCCTAAAAAGCACTTTTAATCACTGTTTTGGTGTTTGAATTTAGAACACACCAATATATTCGATCTCCATCTCAATGCTATGTAATAAACCTCCTTGCGCACAAAAAATACTAGATACAAACTTCTTGTGCAAAGAATAGGTACTTGATTTTCAAACTCCTTGTCCGATTTTAATTTTGTTTATAGCATTTTAATAATGATTTTGATTTTAGTCTAGGATATTTATTAAATACTTATAATTCTTATTATAATTCTATTTAATTATTATAATTAATTCTAATATTAATTGCATTGGTGTTTCATTAATTATAATTATGTTACGTAACGGAGGTGGTCACTGGCCCCTGAAACAGAGGTGTTACCTAGCTCAGGAGTTAGTGTTTCATATTTTTTTGTAAATTTTGATGGTAATAAACCATTTATTTATTAATATTCCACGTGCTTTTCGCTTAAATCATTCTTTTTCTCGTAGTCATGGTTTAAAATATAGTATGCAACTCTTGAATGAATCGGATTTATATCGAGGGCCATGAATCACTCGTGTCGCTCAGGAATCATTATGGATTACTCCCTACGGTCCGTGATTCAGTCGTTAGAATCCTTCACTTGCTCTTGATTCATCTACGGCCCTCCTTTATTCACTAGTTGCTTATTATACTATTTTTGTTAATCACACTATTTTTAATTTAAATTTATTGAAAATGATTTTCTACTTTGAAAGCGAGTTTTTGAGTTTTTTTAAACAATTATTTATTTTACTGTTATTTTGTTTTGCGTTCTTAAAAGCAGGAGAATTAAATTAAAAAAAAATCTGTCACCAAAATTTTTATTGAGTAGGTTTCCATCTTTATGATTTAAGCTCAAAGCAAACTGAGACTCAAACCTAAATATTAATTAAAATAAGTCCATATTACCTAATGTTAAAAGATCTAAATATTCAGATTTTGCTTTACCACACCTAATTTATAGGAAGCTGCAATCACATATTTAAAATTCGTCATACTGAACGAATTTCATACAATAATTTAGTAGGTACCTAGCAGTAAATTGCGATTCATTGTTTAATCACACAACTAATAAATTTTCTCTTTTTAGTAAACACACATCTTTACAATTTTGGCAGATCATTGTTAATGATTTTTGATAAATCCATTTAAAGTTTTTAAAACATCGAAAATATTCTAATTAATTAGGTAAAAGTATCGTTTAGATAATTCTGTTATAAATTTGAAAATACTGTCTCAAAACTAAAGTTTCTTTTCCATACAATTAATTTTAAACTGACACTGGCATAACGTCTAGATAACTACACACTTTCGTCAAACAGCTCAGAGATTTTAAAAGTAAGGACCCAAATCTCCAAGGGCCTTATATTTAACAATCTCGATCTATATATATATATTTTTTAAATGACATTCTTATCACCATCGAGATGATTATAAAGAAGGGTGTGTAAAGGTGAACGCGCACCTGTCCGCGCCGCTCGCATCGAATCCACTTGTCTACTCTTCTCACTGCGGTGCGTGCGACTCGTGCGGCGCGGACAGGTGCGCGTTCACCTTAAAACGCCATCTTGAGACATTGCATCACATCATCAATATCACTGTTGTTTTGTACTACCCACTGCTTGAAATTTACAATCTACCAATATATAAAATAAGTAGCTACACACTTAAACTATCCTACATTAATATCTCAGATATATTTAACATCACATCAGTTTTCATGTAAATATTTTACATATTATACTGCTTTGAAAGCTTTCTCTTTCAAACATTTTTCTAGTTTATTCAGCTTACTAAACTGGCACTGACATTTTGAGCGACTTCATTAAAAATGTTTGTTTTTACTTTTAAAAATAATACACTATTGAATAATATTATTGTTCTAAAACAATTATAAAGATAAATATAAATTTGAAAAATAATTAGTAAATATATTTAAAAAACTAACATTAAAAAATAAACATTCTATAAAACAGTACAATACAATCACAGTTAATAGCAGAGTAGGTTGATCTTCTAAGATTCCTACAAATACAGACTTTCAAAATGACTAAAATATTCATGTGCGCTTGTCTTATATCTGGGACACTGGTACCTATATTATTGCAACAATTTCGAATTTCACTTGAATGCTAATAGTCATAAAACCGCTCAAAATATATATTTTGGCGTTATTAAAATGAACATTTAATAGGTATAGGTACTTACCTAGGTATTTTGTGTTCCCATTACGCCAATCAGTTTAACTGCAAGATGTGTTCATTATAACCACCATTGCAATACGGTCAAATCAACCTTCTAAGAACTGCGGTTAATATAGTAGAGTCAGACCTTGAAATTAAAATGACTAGATGGCTAGATTTTTGTCAGCTTTATATGGATGTTTCATAGTTATGTATGGGATTCCTAATTCGAATTCGTTCACTGGCCAATACTTGAGTTGTGGTTTTTGTTCTGGGCTCTCTTCGTTAACGGTAAAGTAGGCCAAGAGTACGAGAGCGGTGTAGCTGGCGATGAAGATGAGCACGTGCCACACGCCGTGCAGGTAGGGGAAGTCGATGGACAGCCACGCGTCGCAGAACAGGCGGTCCATGATCCAGCAGCATATTGCTAGGAGAGTCACGGCCACGCAGCGCAGACCCAGACGATACACGCGGGCACATTTCACTCTGGAATAAAGAGTCAGCGATCAACATAACTATTATAGTAGTCACAGCGTCTCTGAAGTTGGCTGTGCAAACCATTGCGCAAGAAACAGTTTGTCATCGAGTATACTGCATAGAGTAGGCGAGATAGGACGATGCGACAAATGTTAGCGAGTGAAAGAGACAGTTATACAATGCTATCTTCACCTTCAACATTGACACAAAAATAGCTACTTCTCAGGGTCTTGCAGCCAATTCAGAGACACAAAGATCCGTTGTGAGCATTATACAAAATGATGAAAATTTAAATCGCCTGGAATGTCTCGTTGGCCTAGTCGTAACGCGGAGTCTTTATTCGATTTCCAGGCCGGGTCTTAAGGCGATATGTACGCCCCAATGTAAGCGCAGTACTGACCGTGCGCCCGCTCGATGCCAAAATATCAATATTGAACCTCCTCTTGAACAGTTTTGTTTGCAAAATATGATTTGATTTACGTAAGCTATTTCAGTTATGAAGAAATACCAGCCATATTTTTTTCTGTGTAAAAATATTTTTAAACATCCAAGTCGTCATCTTTTGGAGGAGTATGCAAAAATGTCGAAAAAATATCGTGTTTGTAATTATTTTTTTAAAGCAAATATACTAGTGCTTACTAAATATTAGTTACACGAAAAAACCTTGTTTAAAATAATGTACAAGAATCAAATAGGTATATACTTTTTTTTTTTTCTCCTAGGAGTATGCTTTAGAAAGTATATAACCGTTTTACGGCACTAAAGCGGTGGAAGGCCCTTAATAGAATTTGCCATATGGATTATGGACTTAATAAAATGTCTCAGAGTCACGGTTTGCGCCCTGTTAAAATGGCAACAGGCTCGCCATAGGAGGCTAATGGGACTTTAGGCGATAGACGGGCTATTCAATCTGTATCTGTGTATCTTTACGTGAATCAAAATATACAGAATTTTCTTTATTATAAGTTGGTACCTGGCCAGCTCTCCACACAATAATCCGAGAGCAGGCAGAGCGAGCGTCATGAGCGCAAAGGCGTTAGCTGCCGGGTGCATGACGAGGAAGCCCGTGGACACCACCGACAGCACGACCGAGTAGATAGCCAGGCGACGTCTGAAAGTAAAACAAAGGATTCTTTTATAATAACGCTATTCAATAACGATTACCCTAGAAACACGTTTTCGTGCAATCAGAGTGCATGAATCATGCACTTATCTCGTTGCCAGTTGCCAACCCGTTTACAATAAGTTCTGATGCCAAAAGGGTTTTAATACACAACAGACTGATTGGCACCTATTATAGAATGTTATTTTTTATTTTCTTTATGGCAATTGAGCCGGTTTTGACAATTCTGCCAATGTCCATGTTATTAAAAACCGGCCAAGTGCAAGTCGAACTTGCGCACGAAGGGTTCCGTACCATTATTGCAAAAAAAAACACGTTTGTTGTATGGGAGCCCCCCTTAAATATTTATTTCTCTCGGCAACAGAAATACATCACCTGTGAAAATTTCAACTGTCTAGCTATCACGGTTCATGAGATACAGTTTCCTGGTGACAGACAGACAGACGGACCGCGGAGTCTTATAGTAATAGGGTCCCGTTTTAACCCTTTGGGTATGGAACCCTAAAAATACCTAATTAACGCCTTACAAAACTTGCGACCTTCTAACGAGTCGGATGATTTAGTATATTTTTATTAGTTATCGAGACTTGGTATATATATAAAAAACAATAGTCACCTATTGTATTAATAGTTTAGTACGCTTTTCAAATGCTAAATGATTTTATTTCTGTAAGTTGGTTTGTACCAGCGTTGCCAGACGTCCCGATTTTGGCGTGACATCCCGCATCGGGACAGGCTCGGTTCCGCTTTTCGAATTTCGGGGATATTTAAACTAGTGTCTTTCTTAAAGTATCCCAACATCAAACACCTTTCCTGAACGCGTTTTTTCCAGATGGGTTTTAAAATGGTCGGCTGCGAGGAATA
Organism: Orthosia gothica; assembly: GCA_949775005.1. NCBI lineage: Eukaryota > Metazoa > Arthropoda > Insecta > Lepidoptera > Noctuidae > Orthosia > Orthosia gothica. The sequence continues at coordinate 17,829,222 of OX459063.1, read as the reverse complement.
AAAATGATCAAGCAAACTTTAAAAGAAGTTAAATCTTCACAGCAATATCATGAATAAGTAATTCTTATAAATAATGATTCTAATATTGTAACACTCACTCCCTAGACTTGTTTGAAACACCATATTTTTCTAATGAATAAAACTTTTTTGATGTAATTTTTTTGTATGCAGACGAAATAATCCCGCTTTTTGACTCTAAAAGTTTCAAAGTCCCGACTTGCCAAAAAAAATCTGGCAACGCTGGTTTGCACCTACACACAATTTTACATGTCGATCATATTTTTAAAACTAGATGAGGTCGGCATTTCCTATCTGACTACTACTATGCTAGTATTATATTATCTGTGCTACTACATACTACCACAGATAATATAATACTAGCATACAGATGCCTCATCCCATACAAAAAAACCGTGCCGACGTAACTAGCGTTTTTCATCTGCTTAATCTTGTTATTTTTGTGAGTACCTACATCAATCGCGTTCGATCCCGTTTCACGGCTATAGATGGTGTTAGCAGCGCCTTGCAAGTAAAAGGGTTTACGAGGTTCGTGAATATTTTTTTCTTTAAATACAGTGAAGGTTCGTTTTATAGTATTTTTTTGCACGTTGTTACAGTTTTTTTTGCACCAATATGTGTTAAAATGCAAATATAACAATCGAGTTGAATGCCTCAGAAATTTAAAAATGCGCCATCTATGGCATCAATTTTAAATGATCCGTTCAAATAATCTTTGAAATGTGAATTAAGAGCCCAATATTCCATAATTTTGTACTTAGGAGAGTTAATTAAACAAGAACATACAATGTTTATGTTCAATTCCAGATAATGTTAATTTTACACATAATTCTATTGAATTGTTTAGACATGTCGCGTCATCTAGTGAGATTTATTTGAACCAAATATTCTCTCTTAGCAATGAGACCCCGTGATACTACAGAAGAAAGGCAGAACAAACTCGGAGGTCAGTCTCTTTTAAAGTCAACTTTTATTTACATACTAGCTGTCCCACGCGGCTTCGCTCCCGTCAACTAGCTACCTACCTACCCATCTACCCCTACCTTACATACATGATTGTTGCGTAACAATTTACGCAGCGCACGCAACAGAAGCTCTCAAAAAGGATTTTTTTTCAATTCCAACCAGTAGTTCCTGAGATTAGCGCGTTCAAACAAACAAACAAACTCTTTAGCTTTATAATATTAGTAGGTATAGATTATGTGAAGTAGATGTAAACAGTGAAAAAATAACTACCTACAATACAAGTTATACCTAATGACTGTAAAACCCGCAACTGTTTAGCTATAGAATGCGTTAATGGGTCACGCAAACTAACAACATGTTTATGATCAACTTAAGTAACAAATGACCTAGCTTATATGTTTACATACCTACAAATAGTTTAAGTATATGAGGAATCATAACTTAAGGAAAAGGGTCAGAAAAATGTCTGAAGATTTAACACCCAGTACCCACTTAACTAGCTTCTGCCAATCCAAAAATCATCCTTAGGGAACGTAGGTACATATTCTCTTGATAAAAAGTACCTAGGCATAGGTAATTAATATCGTCTGCAAGGTTCAAATGACCTTTAAACCACGATTCAAATTTCATTGAAAATTCGATTAAAATTGGTTCAGCAGTTTAGCCGTTAAGGACGCTATTACATTTTTCTACAAATAACAGTACTTTTGAGGTAGGTACCATTTTAATGTATAAGCTATCACCGATGTGAAGATATCATGGTCTTAATTTAAAGATAATATATTCAGCTCCAGATATGCATCAGAAAAATTGTATGACATCATACAAAATTTTCGCACAAATACGTTTTGCCCATCACAATAATCGCAAAAAATTAAAAAAAGTAGGGTCCCAATAGGATCCAGTTTAGGCAAATTTACAGCATATTTTATCTTCAAAATTATAAAAAATTGCGGTATAAATAGTCCTTTACAGGTGTAGCTAATTATTTTTCACCCAAATAATTATATTTTTTAATGAATAGCTAAAATAAAATCTCTTGCCGACGTCTTCATACATTTTGTACCCGCCGCTCATCATTCCGCGCTCAGAAGCGCTCGTGGAAGGACGGGCGTATCGCTTTCTCGCAGGAAATAAATACGATAAAAGTAATAGAAAGATTGTAGTGTGCATGCGTGTGAGTACCGTTCTCGTCGTGATCGAAAGGAGTTGATATTTTATCGGACGTATGCCGTATTTTTGAGTTTCCTATTATTATTAGAATGTGATTTAGAATTTTTTTTGGGTAAGATCGGGATTTGAATAGTTGGTGTTAAGCAGTTGTTGACAAGGTTGAGAAATGGATGGGTGGGTTTAAACAGCTCTGACTAAGGTTAGGATTTGGATGGGTAAGGTTAAGCTGCCGACGGGGAAGTTTAGAAGATGATGGGTGGGAGGGGATTTATGATTTTAACCGGTTTGTATGTATGTATGTATGACAAATACGGGACCAAAACCAAAATACAAAATGGCGCCGACGAAAAAATGGCCGCTTTTCGACATGGGTATCATTTTCATGGTTATTGGGGTCGCTTTTATCGATTACGGGGTCAAAACCAAAATACAAGATGGCGCCGACGTAAATTTTGCCTGCTTTTCGACATGGGTGTTATTTTCATGGTTTTTGGGTTCGCTTATATCGAATATGGGATCAAAACCAAAATACAAGATGGCGCCGACTAAATTTTTTCATCTTTTCGTCATGGGTGTCATTGTCATGGTTTTTGGGGTCGCTTATATCGAATATGGGATCAAAACCAAAATACAAGATGGCGCCGACTAAAATTTGTCATCTTTTCGTCATGTATGTCATTTTTATAGATTTTGGGGACGCTTATATCAAATACGGGGTCAAAACCAAAATACAAGTTGGCGCCGACAAAAATTTGACATCTTTTCGTCATGGGTGTAATTTTCATGGTTTTTGTGTAGTATGTCATTAGCTTGACTTACAAGTTGTAGGTCGTGGGTTCGAGCCCAGACAGGCGCTTTACTTTGTGTAAATTATTTCTTCACCACTGCTCTCAAAACGGTGAAGGAAAACATCGTGAGGAAACCGGCATGTCCTAGAACCAAATATTCGAAGATATGTGCATCCACCAACCCGCACTGGGCCCGCGTTGTTGGTTACAGCCCATTCCCTCTCACAGAGAGGAGGCCTGTGTCTCAGCAGTGGGAAAATGTTCCCACTGCTGAGACACAGGCCTCCTCTCTGTCATAAATATTACTATCACATTATCAGTCACTATTAATGAATAGTGACTGATGATGTGATAGTAATATTTAATATATTCCATATAATGAAAAATGTTCAAGTCATTTTTTAATCCTTGTGACCGGAAATTAATTCGTTTTAGGTATCTACTTATTTCACGTAGCGTTTTTTTTAAAAATACCTACTTACTACAACAAAGGGAAAAATTAAATTCTTTTCGGAAGTCGGTGTCGGTACCTATTGTTTTTCGTCACAGGAAAGCTTTTATTTTTCTCTTTAAAATTTTTGTAGGTACCCCATATTGGGTATACTAAATACATCTGCTTACCCCCTAAAACCGTACAAGCGTGATGATATATTATGGTATGGTTAAAACAAAACATAAACATACGATCACAGTAATCGCAGGTCATTTGCTGTTTGTTATTGAAGAGTTCCATTGTCTATCTCCGAAGATCTTTATCAGATCCTAATATGTTATACAATAAAACCTTCCCTGAAAATACCACCACATACATTTATCGTTGAAAACCCGATAAGTATCGGATAAGTAGTTTGGCCGAATAGATAGAGCATCTCCTTTTTTTGAAGTCGGTTGAAAATATTAACCTACTTTTTACGACGACGGTTTGTAACAGTTATCAAATGCATTTTCAAAGTGCCAACTAACTAACCTTCCTGAATCAACTTCAATAAAATTAAAGAATAATATCAAGGACCAAGATTATTTGTGTGATGTATAAAATCGAGCGCTCAGTAGTTTCAATGTGTGCGTACGCGTAATGTTGCTGTGTGCGACTAGATACCTAAATTTGAGTTCGTCGAAAATGTAACAGCGTCCTTAACACGTAACAAACAAAAACACCAAGCTACACATCATCTGGGTAGGCCATTTCTGTCGGATGCCGTCTAAGCGGTGGGTTCGTTTATCTAATTATCTGCAGACTGGAGCCCTGACAAAGCAGGACGGGGTCGGGGGCAAACCGAGGAGATGATGGCGGGACGACTTTGATGGCGCCTCAAATATTGGTGAGATGAAGCACAACACCTTACGAAATAGAAGGAATGAAGGAAGACCTTTGCTCAGGCGTGGGACAATTCAGGGAGAAAATAAAAAGGTAGGTAATTCTAAGAACCTACTTAACAATGCAAATGGATTGTATTCTACAAGCAGTGTTGCTAGACATGAACAGCGCGCAAAATAAGGTTTTCATAAGTAAATGATCCATAACTATTCTGCTGCTCGTAACGTTGCATTATTTTTACAGAGCCTCTAGAAGGTACCGGTAGGTTAATTCGGTGCATCCTACCTATTATGCATTGGGGGGCCGAGAGGTAGACACTCGCGGTACGAAGGCGGCTCAGCAAGCTATTTTTATACTTTGAGTCTCTTTTGGAAGCGAATACGGAACAAAGAGATCGCGAATAGGCCAAGTGCGAGTCGGACTGGCGCACGAAGGGTTCCGTACTTGGTAAATTGCGGTTTACGATTTATGACGTATTAAAAAAAAAAACTACTTACTAGATCTCGTTCAAACCAATTTTCGCTGGTAGTTTACATAGTAATGTACATCATATATTTTTTTTAGTTTAAATCATTCTCTTATTTTAGAAGTTACAGGGGGGGGGGGGACACATTTTACCACTTTGGCAGAGTCTCTCGCGCAAACTATTCAGTTTAGAAAAAAAAAATATTAGAAACCTCAATATCATTTTTGAAGACCTATCCATAGATACCCCACACGTATGGGTCTGATGAAAAAAAATATTTTTAGTTTTAGTTTCAAGTATGGGAACCCCAAAATTTATTGTTTTATTTTTATTTTTGTGTGAAAATCTTAATGCGGTTTACAGAATACATCTACTTACCAAGTTTCAACAGCATAGTTCTTATAGTTTCGCAATAAAGTGGCTGTGACATACGGACGGACAGACAGACAGACAGACATGACGAATCTATAAGGGTTCCGTTTTTTGCCATTTGGCTACGGAACCCTAAAAAGGTAATAAAAAATATCAAAAAACAAAGCGAACTAAAAAGCAGTACCTAAATAAGAAGAAAATCATGCTGTGCAGGCGGAGTCGGAAGATACAAATTCGCGAGATCGCTGACCAAAACAAGTTTAGCTTACGTCTTTTTAGTTCGCTTTTTAAGCAGTCGGGTTTTTTGATATTTTTTATTACCTTTTTTTACCTGACTGCTGTAGGAAGGTAAATAATGTGTTTATTATTTATAACTTTTTATGAATCTCTTTTTAGAATTAGTAACATTTAAACATATAAGTATTATATATTTTTGAATTCACCTCTTAAAGCCCTTTATTTTAATACCCCACACGATGGGTATGCTATGGAAGAAAAAAATTGGTCCAGTGACACTCGCAGGGTCAAGACCACAGAAATCTTAATTTGCCTTATTATTAAGATTTCTGTGGTCAAGACGAATCGATTGACGTAAGAATTATCAAACTCAGCCAACGCGTTTGGTCTCTAGAACGCCACATAGGAACAAACGTACATACATACATAAACTGATAAACACATTACCCTCCTTCGGCATTCGGTTAAAAATAAGGTAGGACTTCCTCAGACTAGGTGGAGTGACGATCATCACCTCTGTTAGCCGCTGGATGAGAATTGCCGAGAATCGAGATGAATGACTTTCGTTTGGAGACGCATGTCAGCAGTGCACTGTTGTATGATGATAGCTAGGAGACAGGGTCCAAATGGATTTTTAAAGAACTCAAGTGGTATCATGAGAGGGCTTCATTATCCCATTACAGAATACATTTTGTTTTTTTTTAAATCCCACACCGCGCTCACGTCGAATGAGGTCAGGCAGTCAGGACAGTTTTCTAGTTCGACTACTAGGTACTTAATTAGGACACGTGCGCATTGTCCTTTGTTTATTTCTAGTGATGACGCAACAAAATATTATTTACAAACGAGTACCTACCTACCTAATAAAAGTAATAAAGTTGCAGCCGTAGGGGTCGTGCGGACGCGGTTGAAAGTCAAGGTTTAGTTGGGGCTTGATACATGTTTTCTTTTCATTTCACCTAGGGCTTCACAGCACACAACAGTTTTAGCAATCATCATCATCAGTCTTTTTTTATGTTCCCACTGTTGGGACTTACTTTCTCTCATGGAGAGAGAGTGGGCTTTAATCCACCACGCGGGCCTAGTGCGGATGGATAGAGATGTCACATACCTATCTTAATTTTTTTAGTTCTAGGTTATGCCGGTTTCCTTACGATGGTTTCCATCACCATTTCGAGAGCTAATTCGGTGATTAGCGATTTATAACTGCTCATTAGTTAAAAATCGCTAATCACCGAATTCGATTTTGTCTGAAACTGGATAGCGCGACCGTGGGTACGTTAAATTTGCCGGCAACTTATTTAGATTTTTAATATTAAGTTGAAGAAAGCTACATAAAATACAATAGTGTTTGACGCCTCCAAAAATTTTGCCAGTGACTCAATTTACTATGGAATGCCTTGCATGCATTGATGTAGTAGATTGGTATTAGATTACCAGCTTATGAGTAGAAAACTTATCACTATAGGTTTTATTTGTTCCTACCAACCATAACTAGGTGTTTTAAATGCTAAAATAAAAAGCATTTATAGTTCTCACCAAACTTATTGGGCGCTCTGAAGTTGGCTGCAATGGATGCGCAGTAGTAAATCTCAAACAAAAACATCCTTGCGCATCGGAAAGCCAACTTCCAAGAAGTTTGGCGAGAACTATAGGTAGGTACACAATACGCAGGCCGTTATTTATGAAAATGCAAGGTTTTATAATTTCCATATCGCGGCGTAAACATGATGCAATCACAATAGACGCTAAAAGTGGAGCATTAAATTAGGTATGTTTTATAGCTGTTATTACCCAATTCACATTCTCTTTATAACAAAATGTGTGAATTTGAATTAATTCATGCTAAGAACAGTAGGTAAGCTTGCTTGCTAGTTTTTTGTAAAGAACAGGGAAGTAACGCTTTGGTGTAAACAACAACAAGAGTGGAGAGCCCAATGGGAGAGCCTCATACTTTTGTGCGTAATTCATAGGTATTTTTTAAAGTAGGTTTTTTATCCATAATTTGTATTTCTATTCTATGGCAAAGGTAAGTATTTATAATGAAGTACTTAGGCATATTTATCTGTGTTTTCTTCGTATAAGTGTGTGTTGCAATGAGATGAGTTTAGGTACCTATAATTATTAGATTTTTTAATGGTTCTCATCAAAAAAAAAAAATCTTAATATATATATACTTACTTATATAGTAGATACTCTAGGTACTCACCTGTTACCGTGTAAAAATGTTGGAAAATGCCTCTTTGGCAAGAACATTGCAAATGCTGCCATGCACACCCATAGAATAGCCAACTCATCCAAAAGCTGCCCTGAAAATAAATACATACGTTTAAACATACATACAGGTAACTATTTTCTAACCGACTTACCAAAAAGGAGGATGTTCTATGTTGGCTGTATGTTTGTTTGTTTTTTTTTTTGTGTATGCTCACCGATTACTTCGTCATTTTTTTTTTTAAACCTACCTACCTGTGTACCTACTCCCAAATTTGGTCCTATTAAAATATGGTGAAGATCTGATGAAGAACTTCGAAGATATTATATGGAACAGAAATCTTCAACAAATGACGGCTGATCTCTCGGAATTGCTGCGAACGTTTTTTTTTTTTTTTACACTATTTCATAACATAACATCACGCCAGTACGCTCTAAAGGGGTACGCAGATGTATACAGTTCACCCTGGTACACTTTCATTTCACCAGTTTTGTTATTTGTTATTCAGGTAACCTATTTTGGCATAACTTTGGCCATCATATACCTCACTATAGAACTTTCCCATTTTATGTAGGTAGTACCACAACTAAAAAGTGAAATTTAAAAGTGTTTTTCTGCAAAAAGTTTTTATTTTTTATGAAACCTCTTTCATCCTCTTTCTTTTGCCTCACATCAGATAATGCAAGATTTATTAACCTAATAAACTTAATTTTATAGCAAAATTATAACATAGACACTGCAATGTTTTTTTAACTAATATCAACATATTCTAATAATTAGTTTCAGAATAAAAGGAGGAAGTAGGCTTGATAGTTCATAATATTGTATGAAATTAAATAAACACTGTTATCTGCAATGATAATTTACACAATGTTATTTCATTTAAATAGGACAAGCCAGATGTTTAACCTAGATACACATTTACAAACATTGTAATATTTAGTTAAAAGGCATATTGAGACTTTTATATGTACCTATGCACATTAAGTCATAAAAATACTCACTATTAAGTTGAATTTAGTACCGTTACTATTGCCGTTTTATGACTGGGTAAAAATATAATAATACATAAAAGAAATAGCTTATGATCTTACCTACTAAACTCAAGGTGGCATGGAAATAAGCAGAGCTTACACCAACCACCATCAACAGAACCCAGAGGACATTGATGGCTGGGTTGAACAACTTTGAATACTCTTGGAAAAGATGAATGAGAACCGGTGGGAACAAGAAGAACAACACATTGCTAATCTAGAAAGAAAGAAAAACTTATAAGTATGACATTGCACACGCTTGGGTAAGTTGAATAAATTAGAGGGCCAGGTTCATTGACCATTTTGGGCAAGCATGCATGACTAAGACATGACAGAATTTTGCAGTTACTTATAATAAGCACCACAGCTTATCATTTATACTCCTTAATAAAATTCCAAGGCCAAGTAACGGGTATAAATATACAAAATAAAAATACGCAAGAATAAGTCTTTATACCTTTGTCTTTCCTCAGAAACTAAAATAGAAAAGGCAAAAAATACTTACTGTGTTAACAAATTCGGCAATTACCGGTGAAATAGAATAGTTAGATTCACACCAGTCTACCGGTGAACTACCGCGTTGTAAATGCGACCACATTTTTGTCGATAAATAAATTCTGTTCTTTGTTTACAATCTTTAAAATATTATGACGCACAAAAGTCAAATATGCCAATGAATTGATAAAGTGACGAAATTAAACGTAAATCACAATGTAGTAATATTAAGTTTTGTATTATCAGTTTAACTTTTCAGTATATGTATTTCAAATCTGCGTTTAAATTACGCTATTTTGTTTACGAGCGAAATATACGTCTGTTCTAGAATCAAAATTGACTTGACACTGATGACAGCTGAACCGAAAGCCGAAGGAAAAATGAAAATGAGAGGCATGACATTGACAGTCAAGTCAGTAGTGACATGACAACTTTTCACACGTTCAGTAGGTAATCAAAAAAGTTTGGAATGTTTTGTGTGCGTTTCGATGGCGTGGCCAAGGCGATTTAAAAAAAAAAAACTGTTCCAGTATTTTATAAATATTGTAAAAGTTGATTCCCAAAACCATAAAGGAGATGTATCATTTTTGGCCATGAGATGTACATTTATTAAAAAAGTGTAAAAATCTCAGGCATTGAGGAAAAATCTTCTATCGTGAATTTAAGCCTGATTTCTTGCATACAAAAAGTATTAGTTTTTCATTTATTGCCATAATCTATTCAACATGGCGTCTCTCATAGTTTGCATTTCAATTTCGTTCTGAAATCATGTCACGTCAAAGCATAAATAACGTAGAAGTTAAATATGAAAGGTAAGTGTTCTTGTACTAGTAAATATTACTATTATTCTTAGAAACGACTAATATAAAAGCAAGTGTGACGATTTCATCGTTAAAAATATTTATTTAGTCTTTTGAAGTGAATTCCTAAACGAATTTTGTTTGACTCAAGACGGAACCACACTTACGTGGCGTGGCGCCTTCTGACACAGTTGATTGGCTACAACATACGTTGCGTTATGACGTAGGCTGGAACAAAGTCGTTTGATTGGTGGATTCTGCGCCACGCCACGCCACGACACGAAAGTGTGGTTCCGACTAAGTGTCACGTCACTACGTCAATTCAGTGTCACTGTCACTATAAGTCAGTCACTTCAGTCTCATTTGTCTCGACTTTCGTGGCTTTCGGCGTTTTTACTTTTCGTTTTTACTCATTATTTCTACAGTTAAGTATATATCGAAAATATATCACAGTTCTGTCACGATCATTATCATTTTCTAGGTTACCTATACGTCAAAACTAAAACTTCTCATGGCTGTCACTTAACTGTCACGATAAACGTCAAACATTTTATTTTTGTATGTTTTACGTAAAAAACAATTGTTATTAAGGAAACAAAAAATACTTTACTCTATTCAGGGGTTAGTTTCCCAGCTTTCCTAAAAGGTACAGGTTATGGCCGGAGTCCCATACAAAAATGAAACATCACATTTGTCAAAGTTATGGTTAAAAAGTTTTAAAGATTCGAAAGTGGCCGCACCATTGAAACGCGGTGAACCGCGTGGCCACGGAGATATTTTAAACTAAGCGTTGCAGAGACCTGAAGTTTAGGTAAATAACAGATTGAATTTGTAAAAAAAATATACAAATAAAGAAAAAAAACCTAGTTTTATATTTTAGGAGCTGTAACACTAAAACCCCATGGCCGCGCCATTGAAAAGGTGAAAAACAAGTTATCGCCGATATTTTGCTGAAAAAGCATCGCAGAGGTCTGAAGTTTTTTTGTTAAACCTTGATTTGAATTTGTTAAAATATGTAAAATACACAAAAAACCTAGGTTTATATTTCAGGAGCTGTAAGAACAAAACCCTATGGCCGCGCCATTGAAACGTTGAAAAACACGTTATCACCGATATCTCGCTGAAAAAGCATCGCAGAGGGCTGAAGTTTTTTGTTAAACCTAGATTTTAATTTTTCAAAATATGTAAAAATACACAAAAAAACCTAGGTTTATGTTTCAAGAGCTGTAAGACCAAAACCCTATGGCCGCGCCATTAAAACGGTGAAAATCACGTTATCGCCGATATTTCGCTGAAAAAGCACCGCAGTGGTCTGAAGTTTTTTGTAAAACCTAGATTCAAATTTGTCAAAATACACAAAAAAATCCTAGGTTTATATTTCAGGAGCTGTATTACGGTAAAACGTAGAAATTAGTTATGATTATCTATCGAAGAAAGTAAGGATTACCGAGATCTTTTTTTTTTTAAACCACATATAAACATGTAGAATTACCGATAATAGGCAAAAAGTTTTTTTTTTCATAATATAAAACCTTTAATACGTTTTGAATGTTACGATAGGGTGGTTCCACCTGTAAGTATTATACAAATTATATTTCAAGGATTCTAAATTAAAAAACCGGCCAAGTGCGAGTTGGACTCGCGCACGAAGGGTTCCGTACCATTTTCGTAAAAACGGCAAAAAATAACGTTTCTTGTATGGGAGCCGCCCTTAAATATTTATTTTATTTGTTTTTAGTATTTGTTGTTGTAGCGGCAACAGATATACATCATCTGTGAAAATTTCAACTGTCTAGCTATCACGGTTCATGAGATACAGCTTGGTGACAGACAGACAGACAGACAGACGGACCGCGGAGTCTCAGTAATAGGGTCCCGTTTTTACCCTTTGGGTACGGAACCCTAACAAAAATGAAATGTTATGATACAAAAACATATATGCTGTCATGGTCACAATCATTAGAATTAATATTTGTTTCGGGATATTTACCATGTATATTTTGCATTTGGTTGAGAGCTCGATATTTCGGCACTGTTACAAGCTCCATGATCACGAGAACTAAAGTCTTTGCGGGTGGGTGTTATTTACGAACTGAAATATCTGTCTACCCTCTTCCTCACTCGTTTTTCACGCACGATACCGCTACCACCAGAACTGATCTCACTAGTTACTCGACATTGTTCACGACAGACAATACTCACTGTATCCACTTTTGACACTCGTTCAGTAGTTTTACGACCTTTACATAGTTGAACCACTGGATTCCAGGCTCGCGACAATTAAAACCCGTCGTCCCTATTGAAATTTTTGCACTTGGTTATTTCAATTGCTTCCCGAACCATTCTAGGTATGTAATGGCGTTCTGTCGAGATCACCTGTGGGTCATGTAAATCGATCCAGTGGTTTGGCCCTGATTCAGTGCCAAAAGTGGATACAGTGAGTATCAATGTCGAGAACAATGTCGAGTAACTGGTGAGACGAGTTCTGGTGGTAGCGGTATCGTGCGTGAAAAACGAGTGAGGAAGAGGGTAGACAGATATGTCAGTTCGTAAATAACACCCACCCGCAAAGACTTTAGTTCTCGTGATCTTGGCGCTTGTAACAGTGCCGAAATATCGAGCTCTCAACCAAATGCAAAATATACATGGTAAATATCCCGAAACAAATATTAATTCTAATATATTAATATCTTTAAAATCACATAAATCACTGATTTAGAAACAACACGTTTACAAAAAATAAACCGCTATTACTTTCTTTCTTCGATAGATAACCACAACTTATTTCTACGCGATACCGTACTACAGCTCCTGTTACATAAACCTAGGACTTTTTTGTGTATTTTTACATATGTTGACAAATTCAAATCTAGAATTTACAAAATCCTTCAGACCTCTGCGATGCGATGCTTTTTCAGCGAGATATGATTGATAACGTGTTTTCCAACATTTCAATGGCGCGGCCATGGGGTTTTAATGTTACAGCTCCTAAAATATAAAACTAGGATTTTTTTCTATACTTTTAATATTTTTTTACAAATTCAGTCTCTTATTTACCTAAATTTCACTGCAACGCTTAGTTTTAAAGATCTCCGTGGCCGCGTGGTTCACCGCGTTTCAATGGCACAGCCACGTTCAAACCTTTAAAACTTTTTAACCACAACTTTGACAAATTTATGGTTTTGGGAATCAATTTTACAAAATTTTACAAAATCTTGGCATAGTATTAAAATAAAAAAAACGCCGTGGCCGCGCCATCGAAACGCACACAATGTTTTACAGGTTAGGAGTTAAGGTGAACGCGCACCCAGACGCACCGCACTCGCCGCACGCGCCGCAGCCATCGCTTTTTCTTTTGGCCCCGCGCTATCCGCGCCGAACGCGCCGCACGCATTGTATCCACTTCTTTACATCTTGAACTATATTTTCATACGGATACGGATCATGTTGCCGCGCCGCCCGCATCGCCCGCCGAGTCTGATGACGTCATCCGCACGCGCTGGTGGAATCCGTATACCTACAGCATTTTGCTGAAATGTGGCTCGTGCGGCGCGGATAGGTGCGCGAGGCTGCATACGATTTCATATAAAGATTTATAAAATGCGATGACTGCGGCGCGTGCGGCGAGTGCGGTGCGTCTAGGTGCGCGTTCACCTTAGCCGTGAATCACGTGAATGGGTCCAGCCTGTAATTTTATATTTGACACTGATTATTAGCTATTTTTCTATATTTATAGCCAGTATTACGTTTTTCAAAATTTAACCTTCACACTTTTACACTGCGATATTTACTGCTACGTAAATTCGATTGATCTGTGAATTTTTATTTATAGGACTACACGTGATCGGACCGAATAAGCACATCGGTTCTGTGGTGAACTTCTTAGTCGCCACATTCAGACTCATTAGGAGTCTATGCTTTCTAGTGTTCTTTCAGTATATTACAAGCCAGACCAACTTAACTGGGAATTATGAGTGGCGTGTTCGTCACCATTTCACCAAAAAATAAACAAAAACCGATCTTATGTCCCATTCAAAATGTAAGTTCCAAAAACATCCGTTTCATAATTCACAGTTAAGTTGGTCGGGCATGTCCTATGATAACATCAGCGCTAAGATATTTAACGATGTGAAGCGAAGCTTTTTCGGAAACATTGCCGTTAAGAACAATCTTTGCTTGCAGTAGCCCTTCACAATTGATTGTGTGAGTTGTTTGGGCCATTGTTACAGATTTAGTACATTGTGCTTGCTTATAAGAATTGATAAAGCTTTTTGAGCTTCCAGGGTCAATTAAGGCGTTTGTTTTTTTGCCGTTAACTTCAATGGCGACAACTGATTTCTTTAAACTAGCCGTAGCAGCAATAGCCGTAACATCATCGAATATATTTTCAGGAGATCCCGCATCAGTAGCAGCGTTAATGTTTGTCTTAGGATTCCTACAAACATTTGCAAAATGTCCCCTTTTTTGACAATTTTGGCAATTGGCATTTAACGCTGGGCAGTTCTGCCGCCGGAAAACTTTATTTCCGCAAAAAAAGCATCGTCTAAAATGGTATTCTGGTGTTAGTAGTTTATTTATGTCTTCCGTTGCCGTCTTTGGCAATGCCATGACTAGAGATTCACCAATAGTCGGATTGTTGAATGTTTGCGCATTATTTTCAGCAGTTTCAATTGCTTTTTCCTGGTTAGCAGCTTCATCCAACGTCAGGTTACAATTTTCTAGCAAGCGCTCGCGAAGTTTATGCGAAATAAAGCCAGAAATGAATGCATCTCTTATGCAATCATTCATATTACTTTCTGCATCAACATTTTTAAATTGACAGTCTTTGCTTAAAATTCTCAGGTGCTGAAAAGACAAGGCAGAAAATGATAAGAATTTAAAAAAGTCAAAGTCAAAGTCCATTAAACCTCATCCAGACCGACTCCAACCACTTATTAGCATGCCAATACCGACTGACAATCATCGTCATCATATCAGCCGAAAGACGTCAACTGCCCGGCGAGCATGGCCTACTGTGACTTTAATCACAGTTTGGGCGATAAACTCATTTTGTCTTAAATGCTAGCAAGGCGGCGTGAGAAATTTTCTTGACTTGTGGCATAACTTCTTGACGTTTTTTTTTTTTTTCTTCGGATTTTTTCCAATTTTATTGCAGTTTCGGTTTAACCTCGGCCATAAAAACCATTTATGTTCTGAGAAACATAGCCCTATGACGCACTGTTTCCGAATTATGGGCCTCCGTATCTTATTTTATCTTCTTCTTCTTCTTCTATCTATATCTATAAAAGCGAAAGGTGACTGACTGACTGACTGACTGACTGACTGACTGACTGATCAATCAACGCACAGCCAAAACTGCTAAGCCTAGAAGCATGAAATTTGGCAGAAAGGTTCCTCAAGTGACGTAAGTGTGCACTAAGAAAGGATTTTTGGAAATTTCACCCCTAAGGGGGTAAAAAGGGGGTTGAAAGTTTGTATGAAAAATCGAATTCCTTCGACCAAAATTGTTGAAACTTAGCACAAATAGTATTCTAAGTAAATGATAAAGATTGACATTATTAGTTTTTCGAAACTACCCCCAAATAATGATTTAGGGGTTGTTGAAATTTGTATGGAAAATCTGATTTCTTGGGTCAATGAACTTGAAACTTGCCACAAATACTAACCTAAATGAATAATAAAGGTTGCTATTATTATTTTTTGAAACTACCCCCAAAAGACGATTTAGGGGCGTTAATTTTTTTTTGAAGAATCTTATTACTTCAGTTAATAAACTTGAAACTTGACATACATACTAATCTAAATAAACAATAAAGATTTTAATTGTTAGTTTTTCGAAACTACCCCCAAAAGATGATTTAGGGGATGTTATATTTTTTGAAAAATCTGATTTCTTGGGTGAATAAACATGAAATTTGACATAAATAACATCTTAAATAAACAATAAAGTTTGTGATTATTAGTTTTTTGCAACTACCCCCAAAAGACGATTTAGATGGTATTACAGTGTTTTTGAAAAATCGGATTTCTTGGGTCAATAAACTTGAAACTTGCCACAAATACTAACATAAATGAATAATAAAGGTCGCTACCCCCAAAAGAAGATTTAGGGGATGTTAGTTTTTTTGAAGAATCTGATTTCTTGGGTGAATAAACTTGAAACTTGGCATAAATACCATCCTAAATAAATAATAAAGGTTGTCATTATTTGTTTTTTGCAACTACCCCTAAAAGCCGATTTAGGAGGTATTACAGTGTTTTTGAAAAATCTGGTTTCTTGGGTCAAAAAACTTGCCACATACTAACCTAAATTAATAAAAAAGGTTGTTGTTATTATTTTTTGAAACTAATAAAAGGCGATTTAGGGTATGTTAATTTTTTTGAAGAATCTGATTTCTTGGGTGATTAAACATGAAACTTGACATAAGTACCATCCTAAATAAACAATAACGGTTGTCATTATTAGTTTTTTACAACTTCCCCCAAAAGACGATTTAGGGGATGTAATTTTTTTTGAAGAATTTGATTTCTTGGGTGAATAAACATGAAACTTGACACAAATACCATCCTAAATAAACAATAAAGGTTGTCATTATTAGTTTTTTGCAACTACCCCCAAAAGACGATTTAGGAGGTATTACAGTGCTTTTAATTTTTTTTTCTTGGGTCAATAAACTTGCCACTAATATACTAACCTAAATGAATAATAAAGGTTGCTCTTATTATTTTTTTAAACTACCCCCAAAATACGACTTAGGGGATGTTAATTTTTTGAAGAATCTGATTTCTTGGGTGAATAAACAATAAATTTGACATAAATACCATCCTAAATGAATAATAAAGATTGCTATTATTATTTTTTGAAACTACCCCCAAAAGACGACTTAGGGGATGTTAATTTTTTTGAAGAATCTGATTTCTTGGGTCAATAAACATGAAACTTGACATAAATACCAACCTAAATAAACAATAAAGGTTTTCAATAATTAGTTTTTCGAAACTACCCTTAAAATACAACTTCGGTGTGGTAAAGATTTTTGATTACTTTTACTGCACATAGCTTCTTTTTATGACGTTGGGGAGCACTTAGGAGGGGTTTTTGGAAATTCAAATTTTTAAAGGGTTAAAAGGAAGACATTTATTTGTATAAAAATCTTATTCCTTTGGCAAAATAATAAAGGATGGCATCATTAGTTTTTCGGATTTACCCCCAGATGACGATTTAGGGGTGTCAAAGTTTCTTTGAAGAATCAAATGACACTAGGATGGGGACCTCTACATCGATTTGGAACTACCGAACTGGACCGTTTGTCTCAGGTTTAATAGCAGCTTATTTTTGGTTGCCATCACACGAACGAAGTCGCGGGCGGAGTTAATATTATAAATGTGAAAGTGAATCTGTCTGTCTCTCTGTCCACCTTTTCACGCTTAAACCGTTGAACCGATTGAGATGCAATTTGGTTCGGAGATATTTTGAGACGCTGGGCAGGACATAGCATAGTTTTTATCCCGGATATCTTCCTTAAGGGGGTGGAAAGAGAGGTAGAAGTTTGTATGGAAAACCCACAACATTATGCTGCGATATAAAAAATAAGTTATTCGAATTACTAATGCTTCGCAGACGAAGTCGCGGGCAACAGCTAGTTTTGTATAAAACGCTCTATATTTCCAAAATGATATCTCGAAAACGGTATGTCCTAGGCAAAAAATAACCAAAATTTAGCCCCCCCCTTTGCTGCCCCCATGTTAGCAGCATCCCAACATGAATTATAAGTTTTTTTTTTTTTTTTTTACTTTGCTCGGTTTTCGACTTGAACTACGGTCATGACAAGATATGATAAAATATGTAATTTCTTACAATTTGTCTTAAATGCTAGCACGGGACAACCATGTGAAATAATTTACAGGCGCGACTTGCTTTTCTTGTTGTTGACTTCATAGTGCGACATAATTTGAATAGACGACCAAATAAAATAATACGTATAAAAGTGTCCCGTTCATACAGATAAACAACTTTTTAATCTTGTTGGGAATAAATAATTGACCCACGACCATAGACTTATGCACACTTTATTTTTCTTTGTTTGTTTGATAACATATTATGTGTTTGTTAGAAAGATATAATTATTGTGAAAATTTTAATAATTACTAAAAAATATAATAGCTTGGACCAATACCGGTGGGCCCCTATTTTTTATATTTTAAATGTTTTTTGGGGATTTTATTTAAGAAAAAAAAAAAAAAAAAAACCTCCGAACGAAAGTGATACATTTTTCTAAATCATCGGTCAAAATGTGACATTTGTGACAAAATGGGTGCGCCATATCATTGGGTGCGCCCGTATTAGCAATTAAGACCCGATGAGTCCCAAACAAACGTCAGGAAATTTTCTCACGCCGCCGGTGCTATTATTTAGGACAAAATGGTGTTATCGCCCAAACTGCGATGAAATGTGTGACTCAAGCCATGTCACAGTAGGCCGTGCTCGCCGGGCAGCAACAAGAAAGGCATGTTAGGCCTTTAAAATATGTCACAAGTTTGACCCGTGCTAGCATTTAAGACAAATTGTAAGACATGACATAATTTATCATGTCTTCTCACAAATGTCTTGGGTACGCCCATGCTCGCTAGGCTGCTGGACATAGGCTTCCCAAGCGTCGTCACTTTGACCGGTCCCGTGCGTCTCGCAACCAGCGGATCCCCGCAACTAGGGATCGAAAATGACTGAAAATGCCGCATGTTCTTGACGTTTGTAAGTCTCAAACCCGGCGAATTTATTACAAAACTAATTTTAACGGATAATATTTGTATTTATCCACAAATCAT
The DNA here is from genome assembly GCA_949775005.1 of Orthosia gothica. Taxonomy (NCBI): domain Eukaryota; kingdom Metazoa; phylum Arthropoda; class Insecta; order Lepidoptera; family Noctuidae; genus Orthosia; species Orthosia gothica. The sequence goes on along the minus strand of OX459063.1, from coordinate 17,810,514 downwards.
TTTATGTAATCGGTAGATCGATATTAACTATTCTAATGCGCAAATCCGAATAATATTTCTACCAATTCAAATATTATTCGGATTTGCGTTTAGTTTAGGTTTTATTTTTATTCTATAGATCAACTGGATGACCGATAGAGCTTTTTCTACTGCTGGCATGTTCTGTAATAAAATAAGACCGCGCCTTAACAATGAGACACTTGACGTGATCATATGGGAAGCGCTTGCCGTCTCCCTGGACACCTCGATGGCTTTTGACAGGGTCTGGCAATGAAGCTTTATTGGTAAGCTTCCTTCATTCGGTCTGCCCAGTGGTCTGTACGAATGGGTTGCAGACTTCCTGAGGGACCGTTCCATCCGAGTGGTTATTGATGGCCGCTCGTCTGACCAACTGGATATAAATGCCAGGGTTCCTCAGGGGTCGGTACTCTCAGCAACATTGTTATTGCTTCACATAAACGATCTGCTAAAACCCGGCAACTTTGGTATGCGGACGACAGCACTGTTGCTGAGAGATAGGTGTCCGACGCGCGCTACTGGGCCTCAGATCCGGTCTCTCCATGGTTGGGCGCTTGAATGGGGCGATGCCAATCTGATCAGGTTCAAAGCTGACCCAGGCGTGTCCTTTTTTCCGCTAAAAGGAGCCAGTTCAACCCGGCTCCTTCTTTTCGAAGTGTGACTGTGCCGATTTCGGACCGACTTGAGCTTCTTGGCGTTACGTTGAATCGACCCTCAATTTTGGTCCATTCATTGAGGCAAAAGCTCAGCTGCCTGCCAAAATGTTGGGGATTCTTGCGAAAGTGAGACGGTACTTCACCCCAGAACAGTTGCTCAATTTGTATCAAGCGCAAGTTAGATCATGCATGGAGTACTGCTCTCATCTCTGGGACGGATGTGCCAAATACCAGCTGGATGCACTTGAGTCGATCGAAAAACGGACCAAGACAATAATATATAATCGGCGATGAGATACTGGTCGAGTCTCGGCTCTTGAGCCTTGTATACATCGTCGCCGAGTTGCCAGCTTGTCGGTTTTTATCGGTTGCATTTCGGGAAGTGTGCGATGGAATTGCATGATCTAATTCCGCCCAGCCCGTTCCATCATCGGACTACCAGACGTACGGCGATGCGTCATCGGTAACTGGTGGATATCCCACCCATACGCACAAAACGTTTTGGGGACACTTTTATTATGCGTACAGCTAAGGAGTGGAATTCCCTGCCGGAGTCTGTGTTTCCCGATAGCTACAATCTTGGGGTCTTTAAGTCAAGAGTGAATAGGTTTTTTCTAGGCAAGCGTGCTTCACCGTCGACCACATCATCACTTATACCATCAGGTGCGATAGTGGTCAAGCGCAAGCCTATAGACGATAAAAAAAAAGAAAAAAGATAGTAGTGGTCAAGAAGTCTCGTTTTTAACCCCCGCCGGAAATAGAGGGGTGTTATAAGTTTCACGTGTGTTGCTGTGTATCTGTGTGTCTGTGTATCTGTGGCATCATAGCGCCTAAACGAATGAACCGATTTTGATCTAGTTTTTTTCGTTTGAAAGCTGATTTTGTTGAGAGTGTTCTTAGCTATGTTTGAATTAAATCGGTTCAGCCGTTCAAAAGTTATGAGCGTTTTACTGTTTGATTTGGGGTGTTTTCGCAAGATAAATGTGTCGGGGTTTTTTTAAATTTTGAAATTTTTCTTGTTGAAAGAAGACTCATTATAAAATACGTATTATTATTATGATATGACCGACTGATTAGATGGAATAGAAATATAATTTATTGAGTAATTCTTTTCTTATTTATAACTGACTTTCGTTAAACTTTTTTCTTGAGGTACCTTCCTTTTTATTTATAAAACAGCAGGTTTTATAAAAAAAGGAGGGTACCTTAATCATCCTTAAGTTTACAGTTACAGTTTATGTTTATTCATAACGGGAAAAATTACTGATGCCCAAAGTTTTGTTATTTATTTTAGTAGGTTCTTTTTACCCGACTGCCGAAGGAGGGTAATGTGTTTATCAGTCTATGTATGTATGTATGTTTGTATGTATGTATGTATGTTTGTTCCTATATGGCGTTACAGAGACCAAACGCGTTTGCCGATTTCGATGATTCAATCTTTTCGTCTTAACCCTGCAAATGTCCTAAGTAAGCTACATTAAAATTGGACAATAGAAAAATTGTGTTTTGCACTTGACCACTATCTCACGTGATGGTAAACGATGTTGTGGTCGACGGTGAACATTCTTTTATTCGGTCGTGCGTCGTAATTAAGACGGTACCCTGACCAAAAAATCGGCATGAGATATGAGCGTTCCTATTGGTCTAGCGGCACTGGTGGCGCATGAATTACAGTAGTGAATACGCCCAGATTTTTGAATAAAATCTTTATAAAATAGAATTTTGGTCTTTTGAAAAAAATAATTCTACAAAAATGTTCGTTATTAAATTGTCTATCCATTAGTGTTAGTACAAAAAATAATCAATGAACACTTTACGAGGAGATGCATAATATCAATAATTATTTCTCATTTTTATGTTTTTTTGAAAGTAGATTAGTCAAATATACACAACATTTAAAAAAAAACTAAATCTACCATTTTAGAATAAATTTTATGTAGAAATTTAATGTATTTTTATTAATTGATATTACTTTTTAAATAACGAGTAGATAGCTCCTAAAAACAGCACAAAAACGGCTTGCGCGGCGTTTTGCTCGGGGTACCGCCTTATTCGCGATTTTAAAAAAAAAGTGCTATTTTATTTCAGTTTTATTAAATCAACTTAAAACACTAACAATACAAATAAAAAACTAATCCGGATTTTGCAACTCCTACCCGCAACCTTCACCAGGTCGTCGGTCCACCTGGTGGGAGGCCTTCCAACGCAACGTCTTCCGGTTCGCGGTCGCCTCTCCAGAACCTTTGTTGGTATAATCCCAGTTATCTAGTTCACAATTTAAATAATAGTTTTACAAATAACTACCAGTGGCAATAGGTCATTTACGTGGCTGTATAGATCTTCTTATGTGATACGATGACATTTATCTGGGTTTATATTTCCATAGTTGCATAAAAACTTGTCTGTCAGTGAATATTTATTTATTGCAGTATGTACTTACGTTGGTGATTTGAATAAATAGCTTCTAAATTAAAGAGTTTCCAAACAGCACCTGATAGGACTGATAAGAAATATCACACTTAATTGCAATGGATCGTAATAAATGTTCAGATCAGAATTCAGGTAAGAAGCAGGAATACCTATTGCTCCAATCTGTCTATCAAAGGGCAACTAATGAATTAGTTACGTGCTATATTGTTACGTGTTATTTTTTAACCGACTTTCCAAAAAAGAGGAGGTTATCAATTCGACTGTATTTTTTTTGTTTATGTTTGTTACCTCAGAACTTTTTACTGGAAGAACCGATTTCGATGATTCTTTTTTTATTTGAAGCTGGTGCTTGTCATGGGACCAATTTAAATTTCATCAAGATCTGATGAAGAACTTTGGAGATATACTATACATCAGAACTCTTCAATAAATGACTGCAAATCACTCGGGATAGCTGCAATCGCATGTCTGTTTATTGTTTTTACCATTACATAACATAAAATCACACTAGTACGCTCTAAAGAGGGTACGCAAGTGTGAACAGTTAACCCTGGTCCGGGGTCTCATTGCTAAGAGAGAATATTTGGTTCAAATAAATCTCACTAGATGGCGCGACATGTACACAAAAAACAATAAAATGTGTGTAAAATTAACATTTTCTGGAATTGAACTTAAACATTGTATGTTCTTGTTTAATCAACTCTCCTAAGTACAAAATTATGGAATATTGGGCTCTTAATTCACATTTCAAAGATTATTTGAACGGATCATTTAAAATTGTTCCCAGTAGATGGCGCATTTTTAAATTACTGAGGCATTCCACTCGATTGTTAAAATTTGCATTGTAACGCTTTTAGTTGCAAAAAAAACTGTAAAAACGCGCAAAAAAATACTATAAAACGAACCTTCACTGTATTTAAAGAAAAAAATATTCACGAACCTAGTAAACCCTTTTACTTGCAAGCCGCTGCTAACACCATCTATTGCCGTGAAACGGGATCGAACGCGATTGATGTCCTTACAAAAATAAGAAGATTACGCAGATGAAAAACGCTAGTTACGTCGGCACGGTTTCTTTGTATGGGATGAGGCATCTGTATGCTAGTATTATATTATCTGTGCCCTGGTATACTCTCATTCCACCGGTTTTGTTTAAGTTTCATGTTATTGGGATAATCAATTCTGGCTTCACTTTGGGCATTATAGGTACCTAACCTATAGAACTGGTCCATTATGTACCACAACTAAAAAGTGAAAAATAAAAAAAATCTTTTTACAAAAAATACAACCGACTTCCAAATAAAAACACTACAAAGTGAAAAATAAATTCAATTTCGGAAGTCGGTGTCAAAAAAACGAAGAAACGAAAATAGGAACACCGACTTCCGAAATTGAATTTATTTTTCACTTTGTAGTGTTTTTATTTTGGATGTCGGTTGAATTGTTTGTACAAAGATTTTTTTGTTTAAACGTTTCGTTATTTAAGTGGTGTACAATAAAGTATATAATAAATAAATAAATATTTTATCTAAAAACTGCAGCACTACCAAATATTGATATAACGCCAACGGAAGATATCGACAAAAAAATTACTAAGCAGAGATTAACTCGATAGGTATTATAGTATACCTATGATAGTGCACAATTTTTTGTAGTTGACTTTTTAAGATGTAGGTACAATGCTGAGTCTGGACCTCCTTTATAGGTGTGTATCGACTAAAAACTGAAAGCTTAGTATAATCACACGTAACATCCAAGTTTACCAATTTGCTTGCGTTCAAATTATGTCAATGATGGTTATCAGGTACCAATTGCCTAGAACTCCTACAAGTAACATTAATCAACTGTGAACATGAGGCAAGTCGCTGCGTGGCAAATTCAGGGCACAACAAGTGTGAGGGGTGGGGTTCTGGGCAGGCAAAAACGTGCTCACAGCCACCATTAAGGTTGAATCTACCTAACTATACGTGCGAACGGTAAGAAACTCTACTACCATTTGAAATTAATTCTATCAGTTTCAACTTCCAGATACTGAAGTTATTGTAGCAACAACGGAACTAGAAGGTGAATTGAAGGATAATAACTGCCTCAATGTGAACGTGACTGTTCAAACTGAAATTTGCCGTGGTAACAAGCTCCGTGATGAAAAACCAAGACATAATAAAGATGAGTGCTCCGTCCCCAATTTTTCGGGATCTTTTGTAAACCAACCCCGTGCAAGGTGCTGTTTTAACATCTAAATAAGCGAATCAGTAATTTTTGGTACTTAACAAACAATCTACAATTAAAAATAGTTAGGTATAATTTCATTTTATCATAACTGTCACCTTTGTATAGGTATAATTGGTTAAAAAATATGTAACAACATATCGAAGCAAAGATTTACCTGACTACGTCTAGATGTTTACCGTTGCTAATTTTATTTTTCATTGCAGGCAAGGCCACCTAGAATTTCCCAAAAACAATAAAAGGCCAAAGACTCCTCGGTCAAGATGTCCTTGTACAAAACCAAACTCCCTTGCAAGTAGTTATTTGGCAAAATGTAGAATTTTAAAAACAAACAACGTAGAAAAGAAGAATAAGAAAGGGAAAAGATGTCCCTTGCGGGTAGCAGAACTGGCTGTGCCGACAAAAAGACAACTAATTGAAACATGGAGAAACAATTCTCGTGTATTACCTGGATTTATGGTGAGATTAAGAGTGCTAAGGCTGCTTTACGACGCAGTGAAACAAAATAGAGCTGTTTAATGCGTAAATTGTATTCTGATGTTGCAGGTAGAAAGATTGAAACAGCATGTTATGGACCAGTTACCAATTGCTAAAATACCAGACGCAATATATTGTTTCCAAACTAAAAGACGTGTGACAACAAAAAAGTAATACAGAGTTCTCTTAGATACTAGACATCGTAGGCCGAGAAATCTGTCTAAGCTTTAAGGGAAAGCAGAATTTACTAATATTTTAACGGCCTAGGGTTATTTAGGAACAGTCACCGGCGTTACAATGACGTGCCTTTCGGCGGTCGACTTTTAGCAGAGCACCCTCGGCGGTCGACTGTATGTATTATTAATACACACACATCACATCATCAGCCTATTAATGTTCCCACTGCTGGGACACAGGCCTCCTCTCTGTGAGAGGGAATGGGCCGTTATCCACCACGCGGGCCCAGTGCGGGTTGGTGGATGTCATGTCTTCGAATTTTTGGTTCTCGGACATCCTTACGATGATTTCCTTCACCATTTTGAGAGCAGTGGTGATGAAATAATATACACAAAGTAAAGCGCCTGCTTTACAATTCATTTTTTATAATTTAATATTCAACTATGTACTATTGTTTGCATGAAATAAAGAGGCTTTTTTATTTTTTATTTTATTTATAAAGCGCCTGCCTGGGCTCGAACCCACGACCTACAACTTGTAAGTCGCGGCCGATACCACTGTGCACCACTGCACTTTTAATACTAATTCTTCTTAATATGCATTACTAGCGACTCGCCCCCGATTTGTTGGCACGGTTGTAATTTAGAAGCCAGGGCGGTGTAATAACACAAACCTAAACCTTCCGTGCAAAATTATCTTTGATGGTGAAAACAGCATCAAAATCCGTTGCGTGGTTTAGGAGGAGTTAGCGGTTATACAGACAGACGCGGCAAGCGACTTCGTTTTGGGTAGGTTAGGTAGTAATATTCTGCGTGGAGTACTTTATTCGACTGCGTCTAATGTGCAATATTGTGAATTGACACTTGTTACTTATCTCTCTCTGAAAGATGATCTCCTATTTCAGATGGCGTTCGAAAAAACAACAACCATGTGAAGCCCTTAAGCCCAGTTGCAAGATGGACACAAAGATGTTATGCATATTGTTTGCACATAGAGTTGCTAAAATACTATACAGTAGACGGTTAAAATTAACGTTAAATTCGGAGTAAGTCCTCAATTCTTAATTACATATTCCTTTGGAAGGGCAGAGGTATTGTTGCTAGCAAACAAGAGTCTAGAAAGCCAAACGGTATTTTATTAGCCTTAATACATATCCGCATTCTAGATAGAAACAGCTTAGGGGGGTGACCATAAGCTCTAGAGTAAGGTTATTTTGAGTGTGTGTAAGGGTCAGATGTATATGGCTTGTATACGTCTCTCTAAGAGCCCATGGTCAGCCCCCTGGTAGGTACTAACGTACCAACAACTTTTGTCTCTTTTAGTTTGGCAAGATTATCCAAAATAGTATCCAGCGATATTGCGAAAATGATGTCCAAATACCGGGGTTCTTGTCAGGATCGGCAATATAAAGCGTTCCATATGGACGTAACGAATAAGGTACCAAGAATACTCAAATTTGTGATTTCAAAAATAAATAAAATTCACATGAATATAATAAACTCTTTTGCAAAAAAACGGGCACTTTAGATTTTTTCTCTACTTCAATGAAGAAGAACAAGAAAGAGGTTTTATTAATTTGATGATGTATTGGCATGTTATTTGAAGCATCCTGGCATGATTTTTTACGTTCCAATTAACAAAAGAAAAATATTTATTGTAAAATTGCTTTACTTATGGCGCGAATTGCTGAAAAGATTTTTTTACTGATTACTAAAATTTAAAAACTTTTTAGCATTCTTTTTAGATATTTTCTGCAAATTAAACAATTTAATCTTTCTTTTTACATTAAATACCACTTTTTGATATGAGTGATATAGGTAATATAGCCCTACTTGAAGAAGGTTGTTCGCAAACTTACGTGTCTCAGCGGCTAACTGTGAGTTGTTCAACTGTCCAGAGGACTTGGCAACGGTATCAAGAGACCGGCAGCCTAATTGAGTAAGTGAATTCGGCAAAGGAAACAATCTGTTTCTTTCCCAAAAACAACTTTTCGTATAGCGCAAAGTCGTTTTTGGGAAAGAAACAGATTGTTTCCTTTGCCGAATTTACTTACACAATTAGGCTGCCGGTTCGGGAAGAAAACGATGCACAGAACCAAGACATGACCGCTTTTTAGTGAGTCAGGCGTTGCGGAATCGTAAGGCGTCAAGTGTGGACCTGAAGAAGAGCCCTAAAAAAGTAAGAGGAGTAGAAGTTAGCTTGTGGACGGTCAGGAGAAGGCTTTTAAAATTGCCAGAATTCACTTCACGTGTATTAATTTTCACGGTTATAAGTATACAGACTACGTCAAACAATTAAACATTTAATCAATTCAAATCGACCTTAGAATTTAAATTGCCTTAGGTGCCCGTTTTTTTGCAAAAGAGTGTATATTAAAATTAAATTATCTGGCGAAATTCCTAACTGTGATCACTTTTATGTAAAAGTGATAAAAGCTCATCCCCTATTTCAAGAAACTGCGGGAGCAACGACAGTAGGTTAAGTTTTGCCAGCTAATATAATTTGAACCTGTATAAGAACTAAGAACCTACCGTAAAATTAGGTTTTAAATTAACGAACGCTTCGCAGATAACATTTTGGATAACAGGTATTCTCGAAGATTCAACTTTTAAGCTACTTGAGGACGATTTAAGAGGTATTTATAGATTAATCGGTTTTCTATGTTTTTTTTTTTTGGTAATTGCAACATAGGTAGATTAAACTCATTCGATGAACACAGGTTTTGTAGCTCTGTAGGGGTACCTACGCAGACGGGTATCATACGCCATTATTCAATTTCAAGGGTTGACGTGACTCGGTGAATGATGGCGTGTTCTGGAACTGCACATACTCCTAGAGTGGTTATTATATTTTAATCTTTAGGTACATTCCATTCATCATCATCATCATCATTTCAGCCGAAAGATGTCTAATTCTCTACTGCTGGACATAGGCCTCCTCAAGCCTCGCCAAACTGATCGGTCCTGTGCGTTTTGCATCCACCGGACGCCCGCAGCCTTGACCAGATCTTCTCTCCACATAGAGGGAGGCCTTCCAACGCTGCGTCTTCCAGTACGCGGTCGCCTTTCTAGAACTTTCTTTCTGCGAGCAATGTGCCCTGCCCACTGCCACTTAAGTTTGGCAATTATTCGGGATATGTCGAGCATAGACCTCTCCATTGCCCTTTGGGTGACTTTAAGCTTTCTAATGAGGCCCATTGTGAGCTACCACGTCTCTGTCCCATAAATAATCACCGGCAACACACACTGGTCATAGACTTTTGTCTTGAGACACTGTGGTAAGTTGGACGAGAAGATACCGCGCAACTTCGCGAAAGCTGCCCAGCCGAGTGGGATTCGACGGTTGACCTTTTTCTCGAAGTTGGACTAACCTAACTGGACCGTTTGTCCCAGGTAGACATAATCGTCCACAACTTCAAGTGCAGATTCTCCGACCTTGATAGGAGTGGGTGCAACATGGACATTTAACTTCACCCTGGTTTTCTCAATGTTAATTTTTAGACCCACTCTTTCGGAAGCTCTACTGAGGTCATCGAGCATTGTACTGAGGTCCTCCATGGTCTCAGCCATGACCACTATATCGTTGGTAAACCGAAGGTGAGTGCATATGTAATCGCCATTGACGTTGATTCCAAACCCTATCCAGTCCAGAAGCCTGAAGACATCCGCTGGTGCAGTTGATTGGACTTCGTCCGCAGAAACGATTACAATCTCCGATGTTGGCAATCCCAACCCTGCGATTCCTTGCGTTGAGAAAATGTATAAACACTCACCTGGATAGGCAGGGATCGAAGGTATCAGCACACACTCGGGACATCAGGGCCGGCCGGCGTGGCGAATATTCAATATGCACTACAAGTTCACGTTTTTGCTTGATTTCACTTCACAAGGAGGGTTACGAGAACCAATCGGTTAATCAGTTTCTAGCGAAGCCTTTTGGGTATTTATTAACCCTTTTTTAAACGGACACAGCGCGGGAGCAGTTATCTGCTTTTCGCCATTTTTTTCAAGTCGCAGTTCGCACTCTCACCGCAGTGAGGCGCTAGCGTGGCGCCAGCGGGATGGCGCCAATTTTAAATTAGGAAGGGAAACAAATTGGATAGGATATTTAGAAGGATAGGCTTAATGTTTATCCATTTCCCCCCACTCGAAATCGACCAGGATTTCGCAAGCCAAAAGACTGCCAGAGTACAACTAGCAGTGCTCGAGAAATATAGAATTCAAACTTAATAAGCATAATTACCTAAGTGTCTAAACTATTTTAATTGAACAATACTGATCAATACACAATATTGTTCGAGGTATAAGATAAGATAATGATTAGTTAATTGGTAACGGACAGACCTTAACTACTGGTCTGCGCATAGTTTTACCGTTTGCAGTTCGAAGAGTCACAACCCTGACTATGTTATCTGATCCTGGATGAATCTGTTGTATACGAGCTAATTTCCATAGTAAAGGGGGAAGATTAGGCTCATTAACAAGGACTAAACCGTTTAATTTAAGGTTGGGTGTATCTTTGAACCATTTAGTTTTTTGTTGAAGTGTATGCAGATAATCACGTTGCCAAGCAAGCCAAAAACTTTGAGTTATTTTCTTGAGCATTTGCCAACGAGAACGTGGACATAAGCATTCACTAACAGGTTCTTCCGGTAGCGAAACTAAAGGACCTCCCGACAAGAAGTGTCCCGGAGTCAAAACGTTCGATTCTTGCGGGTCTGAAGACAAAGTACAAAGTGGGCGTGAATTTAACACAGCTTCCACTTTAGCGAGAATCGTAATAAATTCTTCCAGCGTTAAAACTTGAGCACCAACTACACGCTTAAGGTGATATTTTGTGGACTTTATGCCACTTTCAAATATGCCACCAAAATGTGGTGCACCTGGCGGGTTAAATTTCCATTTTATTTGACGGATAGCCAAACCATCTGATATATCAACTTGATGTTTGCGAAGCTCGCCGGTTATTTCGTTAAGATATTTGTTTGCACCAACAAAGTTGGTGCCACAATCTGTAATGATTGTATCACACATTCCGCGACGGGAAACGAATCTATCCAGAGCCGCGAGGAATGCTTCGGAACTCAACTCAGTGACGGCCTCCAAATGGACGGCTTTCGAACTCAAGCACACAAAAAGAGATATGTATGCTTTATAGGTTTTAGCTCCACGTCGACGACTTTCCTTTACAATAAAAGGGCCACCAAAGTCAATTCCTGTGGTTTGGAAGCATCGAGAGGGCTGAAGACGAGCGGCAGGGAGCTTGCCCATCATGGGTTGACTGGACACTGGTTTTACTTTGAAGCAACGCACACACTTTGAGAGTGCGGTACGAATAAGTAGTCTTAACCCAATTATCCAGAACCTTCTATGAATTAGGGACTGTAAAGTCCGAGGGCCACAATGCAGATATTTTAGATGAAAATGCTCGACAATCAGCCTCGACAAAGGACTCAATTTAGGTAAGAGAAGAGGATGTAACGCAGATGGCGATAGATTAGCCTCATCGATGCGTCCCCCCACTCGCAATAAACCATCTTCATCCAAGAAAGGAGACAGTTTTTGAATCGACTTGTCGCATTGTTCATGATTTTTCACTTGACTGACGTGAGACGACATATAATGGTCTTGAGTAAACTTGACTAGCGTCTTCATTGATTTATCGAGTTCAGAACTGCTAAGGGCGGAGAAATTTCTATTTGAAGAAACAACCTTTGCATTTGATATGAAACGGAAACACCATGACAAAGTTCGTTGAATCTTTGTCAGAGAAGAAAGCTTAGAAGTTAACGTCAGAAGTGGATTATCAGATTCAGTAGCGTGTAGGCTGCTTGGAACTGAAGTTTTTAATTCCGGCAGTTCTGCATTTACGAGCAACGTACGTTTGCAAGGCCATTTATTAGGCGACAATCGCAACCAAGAAGGCCCACTCCACCAGAGTGGGTGATCAATTAATTCTGAACAGAGAACACCGCGACTACAACAGTCGGCCGGGTTATCCTCGGTGGACACGTGAAACCAAAATTCGGGACCAATTAAATCGGTTGCTTGCACGACTCGATTTGCTACATACATCTTTAGCAAATGAGGTGCCGTGTTGAGCCAAGAAAGAGTGGTGGTACTGTCCGAGTAGGCTTTCATAGAATTTATGTGAATTTTATCTTTGAGTAAGTTGTGCATGTGTGACATAACTTGCGCTAGAAGCACCGCTGCGCTGAGTTCAAGTCTATTTATCGTTGTCGGTTTTAACGGAGCCACTCGAGATTTACCTATTAACAGGTGAGTGACCGTGGTAACCTCATCCACAACACTACAAAGATAGACACAACAGCCATACCCTTTGAGTGAACCATCACAAAACCCTACCAAATGCACTTCGGCAAGACTAGAGGGCATAATCAGTCTCGGTAGTGAAATATTCTGCAGATCAGATAAGTTGGCTGCTATTAAATGCCACGCCTTAGCTAAATGTGGCGGGATACCTTCGTCCCAACCTAAGTTTAAGCGCCACATTTCTTGTAATAGCGACTTTGCAGAAAACACAACCGGGCTTATCCAACCGAGCGGGTCGAAAATGCGGGCCACTATAGAGAGGATAGATCTCTTAGTAAATTTTACGTCGAACGAGTCTGAAAACTTGTAGGAGAAATTGTCGTCCGATGGATTCCACCGTATCCCTAATATCTTGACAAACTCATTTCCAGCATCATCGAAGGATTTAGAAGTCTGAAGATGGTCAGGAGGAACATCAGACAAAAGAATTGGAGTATTCGTACTCCACTTACGAAGTTCAAAATGACCCTTTGACAATAACGAGGTAACATCCTCTTTTAATTGTTTCGCTTCATCAAGAGATGAGCATCCGGTAGTGATGTCGTCCATGAATGTATCTTCACAAAGAACTTGAGCGGCGCGGCTTGAGTATTCAGAACCGTGATCCTCAGCAAGTTGACGCAGAGTGCGAATAGCTAAGTATGGGGAGCTGCTGACTCCATAAGTCACGGTATTAAGCTCATACTCATTCAAAGCCTCGTTAGGCTCGTCACGCCAGAACACGTGTTGATAACACCTGTCCTCAGGACGTATCAATATCTGGCGGTACATTTTGCAAATGTCCGCAGTGAAGACAATATTATGAAGTCGGAATTTCGTAACTAAATCGACGATGTCAATTTGAAGTTTCGGTCCAACATGAACTACATCATTCAGAGAACGATTACTTGTAGTCCGACTACTAGCGTCGAAGACTACCCGGAGTCGTGTCGTAGAGCTATCTGGACGCACGACGCAATGATGTGGAATTATATAACGATCAGTAGTCGAAGAATCTGCAGGCTGCATATGTCCTAGTTCTTTGTACTGGTGCATAAATTCCTTATAATCAGCTTTCAGCTCGGTCTGATTAATAAGACGCCTTTCTAAGCTGAGAAAGCGATTAAAAGCTTGGCGAGACGAGTCGCCTAAAGAAGGCGCATCCTTCTTTAACATTATAGGTACCACGTAACGACCTTCACGTGTACGGTAAGTATCCTGTTTATACATTTGTTCACAGAGATCATCTTCCGGACCGGAAATTTTACATTTCGGCGGTTCTTCAGAATCCCAGAACCGTTGAACGATATCTTCGAGCGTGCAAGAGGACGCGAGGAGTGACGTAACGGATTCACAGTGAATATTGTTAGGTGGTGTGTTATGAAAATATTGACCACTTATCACCCAGCCGAATACACTAGACAAGGCGCAAGGTAATCCGGGACCGGGAGTGTAACGTGCGCCAGTGTATATTTGATCAAAACACTCGACACCTAACAGTAGATCGATCGGACCGGATCTATCGAAGTCGCGGTCGGCGAGATCAAGGTGTTTGAAATGATCCTTGACGTGCAACGGTAACGTTGACGAAGGCAGCATGGAAGTAATTTTAGGTAAAACTACTAAAGGTAAGTCGAACTTAGGCGACTCACAAGAATGAGGTATTATTGTAGCGAAGGTATAACCTTTTATGTCACAAACATTACTTTGTCCGAGACCGGTAACGTTCAAATTACATTTTCTTATACGTAAACCTAGGCGGCGCACGCATGCGCTGGTGATGAAAGAATCCATCGAACCGCTGTCAATAACGGCGCGTGCACACTGGAGCGAGCCATCCGCGTGACGTACACGAACTACCGCTGAGCCAAGAATCTTCGTACTACAATTTGAACCCGAAGTTAGTGACGTAATACAAGTAAGTGTGCTAGTAACTTTAGCGGAACTTTTGTTATTCTCGTTTGAATTAACAGAAGACGTTAATAAACTTTTATTTTCCACATGTAATAACGTGTTATGTTTCGCGTTACAAACAAAACATGTGGTTTTAGATTTACAATTATTATTATCGTGACCGGGCCTTAAGCAATTGGCACACAGGTTAAATTTCGTAACGAAATGTTGACGCTGTTCAAGTGTCATAGAATGTAACTTGCCGCATCGGTAAATGGAATGATTTTCATTACAACATAAACAAGCTAATGAGCCCGATGCATTATTATTATTACTTTGGTTCGTAGATGCTACAAATGATGATGACCTTTGCTGACCTTTATTACGAAACTGTTTATTGTTATTAGAAGAGTTCGATGGAGTAGTCGAAACCGAGACCGGTTGACTAACTTCCAGAATCTTAATATAATTTTGTAAATAAACAATTAAGTCATTGAACTTAGGCATCTCGTGAATATTTTGTAACTCGAACCGTTTCCTAGTTTCAAGGTCAAGTGATCGCGATGCAATGTGAAATAAAATAAATTCACTTAGCTCATCAATTTGCAAAGCACGTAGCGCATTTACGCTTTCATATAATGAATTGGTCAGTTCGGACAAATTTTCAAGTGACGGCTTGTTGACAGAAGTTAATTTAAATATTTTTTCTAGATAAGTATTTGCTAAAATGCGCTTATTGTCATATCGATCTAATAAAAGATTAAAAACCACGGAATAATTCGACTCGGTTATAGGTACGCCCCTGGCCAAGGTCAGTGCACACCCAGATAAACACGACAACAAATAATGAAACCTTTCCGTGTCTGAAAGTGAACTATTGTTATGAATAAGCGGGATGTAACTATCCTTGAAGGTCTGCCAGTTTTCTATTTTCCCATCGAAATGCGGAATTTTCAATTTGGGCAGTTTCACTTGAACAATAGAAACCTCTCGACGACAATGTGCGGACGGATCGGCGGCTGCAGGCGTGTGGGGCGCAGGCAGCGACGTCGCAAGCAAAGATTCGGCAACTTCGATAGACGCATAATACAAATCATCAAATGACAACATCGCACTCAAATCTATTTCTGACTTGGGTTTTAACTTTAACTGTAATCTATTAACATTTTCGCTGGACTCCATAAAAGCAGCCCTAATCTGATCAATCTTCTTGTATCTAGCCTTGAAAGAGGATAGCTTAGAACTATCTTGCAGAACATCTTTAGACAAATCGTAGATAATCTGCATACACTTGAAGTCATATTCGCGTCTTTTAAGATACGCCTGTAATTCAACTTCATCAGACATATTTGTTAACTTACGTATTCACGATAAATAAATGAGATAAGAAGGTAGGTAGGTAAGTACCTATCCGAACTGCAAGCGCAATATACTTTAGGCACTACTAAGGGTACCTACTTTGGCAAGTAATACAAGTTATGAATTTAAATGTGTAGGTATAAATACCTATTACGATTTAGACACTTATAAGTTATCACTTTTATTCGTAATAAAATGTAGGTAGGTACGTAGGTAATTTCTCGAGCACAACCATTCGACCATGAAACATTCCTATTAGCCTTATACCAACATCAGTTATTGCAAGGAATAGTCATACAAGAAATACCTAGTTTATTCCAGATTTCAATTGAAACCTTAAATACAATTTAATTTTCGGAATGAATAATAATGATCAATGAGGGTAGGTTAGGTACAACCGTGGTCCGCTGGCCAGCTTAGCACGTTGCGGGAACCCGACTTGAATACCTACCTTTTGCGTTGTTTAAATAAATAATTATGAAATATATTTATTTAACTCGTGTTTCTTACTTATTATTTATTAAATTAATAAGAATTACGATATTACAAGGCAATTTAGACTCATTAAACGAGATTTTATGATTAATAAGAGAATGTGAGGGTGCGTAGACTCCTCACAGGAGGCACCAAAACGAATGATTGGACTTCGTCCGCAGAAACGATTACAATCTCCGATGTTGGCAATCCCAACCCTGCGATTCCTTGCGTTGAGAAAATGTATAAACACTCACCTGGATAGGCAGGGATCGAAGGTATCAGCACACACTCGGGACATCAGGGCCGGCCGGCGTGGCGAATATTCAATATGCACTACAAGTTCACGTTTTTGCTTGATTTCACTTCACAAGGAGGGTTACGAGAACCAATCGGTTAATCAGTTTCTAGCGAAGCCTTTTGGGTATTTATTAACCCTTTTTTAAACGGACACAGCGCGGGAGCAGTTATCTGCTTTTCGCCATTTTTTTCAAGTCGCAGTTCGCACTCTCACCGCAGTGAGGCGCTAGCGTGGCGCCAGCGGGATGGCGCCAATTTTAAATTAGGAAGGGAAACAAATTGGATAGGATATTTAGAAGGATAGGCTTAATGTTTATCCAGCAGTAGAGAACATTTTCGGAGATATGACGTCTCCCTGTCACACACCTCGCTGCAGAAGGATCGGTTCCGAAGTCTGATCCTGAAGTCGGACTGACATGGTGGCGTTTTTGTACAAACACTTCAGCACATCGATGTACCGGTAGTCGATTTGGCACCGTTGGAGAGACTGCAGTAGCGTATGTATGTGGTCTACGGTGCTAAACCCTTTTCGGAAACCGGCTTGTTCAGAAGGCTGGAAATCGTTAAACCTGCGCACGAGACGATTCGTGATGACTCTTGAAAACAACTTGTAGACATGGCTAAGAAGTGAGATGCCTCAATCGGGCATTGTCACCCTTCTTGAAGAAGAGTACCACCACACCCCTGCACCATGGTTGTGGCGTTTCCCCTTCGAGTATGGCGGAATCAAACAGCTTCTGAGGGGCTTTAAGTACCGGTTTTTCACCCGCCTTCTCTAGTTCGGCCGTAATTCCGTCATCACCCAGCACCTTGTTGTTCTTAAGTTCTTTTTTTTCTTATCTTTTCTTTCTTTTCCGGAATGTACGTGGGACACTCAGAAAGTTTTGCGAAACTAAAAAAAATTGTTCTATACGTACATATATTTTTATTAAATCTTTTCAAAGTACTTTCCACCAGCCTCTATACAAAGATTCATGCGCCTAAACCAGTTTTCAAAACACTTTTTCCAGTCCACCGCAGACACCTCGTTTACAGCCTGCTCGAACGCAGCCAGCGCATCTTCCGGCGACGAAAATTGTATCCCTTTGAGCTGATTTTTTATTTTTGGGAATAAAAAGAAGTCACACGGTGCTAGATCAGGGCTGTAAGGAGGGTGACCCAGGAGTTTGACTGGCGTGCTGTCCAGGAAGTCCCTCGTTTTGAGTGCGGTGTGCGCAGGTGCATTGTCGTGGTGGAGCAGTAGCCCGCGGAGCCCTGTGTTTGGTCGCTTGTTGCTTATAACAGAGAAAACTTCTGGCAAACATTTGGTAGTATACCATTCGGCATTAATGCTTCTTTGATCCCGTAAGGGAATTGATACCAAGTGGCCAGTCAAATTAAAAAAGCTAGCGATCAAAATCTTACCCCCGCTTCTAGATCGCTTCACTTTGGTAGGCGTTGGCTCATTTTGAAACACCCAAACAGTCGACTGGCGCTTGGTTACTGGGTCGTATTGATAAATCCAGGACTCATCACCTGTAACGATGTCGTAAACACGCCGAGACGAGCCTGCTTCAAATTTGTTAAGCATATCACGGCACCATTCCACCCGGGCCTGCTTCTGAGCATCGGTGAGGTTGTGCGGCACCCAGCGTGATACTATCCTCCTCACGCGAAGATGGCTGTGTAGAATCTCGTGAACGCTTCCCGATCCAATCTTCAATATGTGTTGAATCTCCTGATATGTAATTCGCCTATTGTCTTGGATTAAATTTTTCACTGCTAGCACGTTTTCTTCGGTAACAGCCGTCAAAGGGCGACCGCTTCTTTCGTCATCCCCCAAAGTTGGTCGACCGCGCTTGAATTCGTTATACCAACGATACACGGTTGCCTTGGAAGGGCCTTCATCCATGAATGCCATTTGAAGTCTATCGTACGATTCATCCGGTTTCAGGCGACACTTGAAATCGTATAAAATCATAGCTCTAAAATGTTCCCGGCGCAGATCCATATTTCAGTGAGACACAATACTTTGAATTAACTCGCAAAAAATGTGGAGGGAAATTTTGAAATTGGAACTTACTTATTTTTACTTATAAATAATCATATTTTCGAAAAACATTATAACTGGCCAGTCTCCCATATATAAAAACTTTTTTTCGCAATACTTTCTGAGGGGCCTGGTATAGTAAGGTGTATCTAATAATCTAGCTCTTGGGTCGTTTGCTAGATTTGGAAAGGTTTTGCTGATTGACGTGTACAACTGCCCATAGAACTCCTCGATCTCCCTCAGAAGCTCCGGTTTGGCGGATACGATCCTGCCATCGTCGGTCTTCAGACTGCTGGCTCTGCCCTGTCCTTATTACGCTCAATCGCGTCTTTAATACGCTGAGTATTAAAGCGGCGAAGGTCGCTTTTCAAGGACTTCGAGATCTGCAGATTGCAGCTATTGAGCCGCCGGTAGCTCCACGCATCGTCTGAAGACTGCCGGATCATTTCACGCCTCTCCTTCATGAGCTTGAGAGTTGGATCTTGTTCTTATTTGCAGGACGGCTCTTGAAAAACTTAGACCCGACTGTATAGACAGTTTCCACGAGCCCATCGTTCTAATCGTCCACGGAGCGCCATAGGCACTCGAAATGATTCTGGAGTTCGAACTGAAAGCTTTTGGGGTTTTGAATCTGGATCCGTGTTGGACTGAGTGTAGACTTCATCAGTCGAGGTTAGGGCTTGCAAACCGGATATCCGCCGATTAACAAATCCGGATGTTGCTTGCATCACCATCCGGATTTTTCAGATGTTACGGATAGTTCAAATCAAATCAAATCAAATCAAATCAAATGTTTATTTGTAGAGCATAGGTAACATACAAGGTGTACATAATAAAATATAAGTTCGCCATGTCTAGCCGATAGCGGCATACAAATATTAATTATATATAATGTCCTTACAACTAAATTAAAGAATAAGTATCACAATATTAAATGATTTACATGCACATAATTACATTATTACTAAGTCGAAAATGTTAAAATATTACTAATATTATTAATATTGTTAAATATTGTTAAAGCACATATTTATCTACAATTTATTTGAATATTTATTTAAATTATCATCGGTTAGGTATTCTTGTACTGAGTAATATGCCTTCTGTGTCAGGAATTTCAGCAGCGTTTTTTTAAATTCATTTAACTCATTTTTTTCTCTGATGCACCTGGGTATTTTATTGTACCAGGCCCCTCAGAAAGTATTGCGAAAAAAAGTTTTTATATATGGGAGACTGGCCAGTTATAATGTTTTTCGAAAATATGATTATTTATAAGTAAAAATAAGTAAGTTCCAATTTCAAAATTTCCCTCCACATTTTTTGCGAGTTAATTCAAAGTATTGTGTCTCACTGAAATATGGATCTGCGCCGGGAACATTTTAGAGCTATGATTTTATACGATTTCAAGTGTCGCCTGAAACCGGATGAATCGTACGATAGACTTCAAATGGCATTCATGGATGAAGGCCCTTCCAAGGCAACCGTGTATCGTTGGTATAACGTATTCAAGCGCGGTCGACCAACTTTGGGGGATGACGAAAGAAGCGGTCGCCCTTTGACGGCTGTTACCGAAGAAAACGTGCTAGCAGTGAAAAATTTAATCCAAGACAATAGGCGAATTACATATCAGGAGATTCAACACATATTGAAGATTGGATCGGGAAGCGTTCACGAGATTCTACACAGCCATCTTCGCGTGAGGAGGATAGTATCACGCTGGGTGCCGCACAACCTCACCGATGCTCAGAAGCAGGCCCGGGTGGAATGGTGCCGTGATATGCTTAACAAATTTGAAGCAGGCTCGTCTCGGCGTGTTTACGACATCGTTACAGGTGATGAGTCCTGGATTTATCAATACGACCCAGAAACCAAGCGCCAGTCGACTGTTTGGGTGTTTCAAAATGAGCCAACGCCTACCAAAGTGAAGCGATCTAGAAGCGGGGGTAAGATTTTGATCGCTAGCTTTTTTAATTTGACTGGCCACTTGGTATCAATTCCCTTACGGGATCAAAGAAGCATTAATGCCGAATGGTATACTACCAAATGTTTGCCAGAAGTTTTCTCTGTTATAAGCAACAAGCGACCAAACACAGGGCTCCGCGGGCTACTGCTCCACCACGACAATGCACCTGCGCACACCGCACTCAAAACGAGGGACTTCCTGGACAGCACGCCAGTCAAACTCCTGGGTCACCCTCCTTACAGCCCTGATCTAGCACCGTGTGACTTCTTTTTATTCCCAAAAATAAAAAATCAGCTCAAAGGGATACAATTTTCGTCGCCGGAAGATGCGCTGGCTGCGTTCGAGCAGGCTGTAAACGAGGTGTCTGCGGCGGACTGGAAAAAGTGTTTTGAAAACTGGTTTAGGCGCATGAATCTTTGTATAGAGGCTGGTGGAAAGTACTTTGAAAAGATTTAATAAAAATATATGTACGTATAGAACAATTTTTTTTAGTTTCGCAAAACTTTCTGAGTGTCCCACGTATATCTTGGGTGCCATACCTACAATGCTTTTTTGATAAAGGGCAGTCTTGTGTGAGTAGGAGCAAATGTCCATATTACGGCGTTTAGATTTTACAACTTTGAATGTTTCCGAATTAGTTTTTACGAACAAAGCTATCTCATAAATATATAAGCAAGGCATGGTAAGTAAATTAAATTTTCTAAAATATGGTAGGCAGCTGTCAGTTGATTTTAATTTAAAAATTGATCTAAGGCATTTTTTTTGCGCTTTGAAAGCGACGAGTCTATCAGTGGAATTTCCCCAGTACATAATGCCGAACCGTAGTGTAGAAACTACATATGCATTGTACGCTACTAGAACGGCAGACTCATTTACCATTTTTGATAAATTGTATAGGGCATATGCATATTGATTTAACTTTTTGGCAACGGTTTCAATATGGGATTTCCATGATAGGTGATTGTCTAAATGTAATCCTAGAAAAGTAGCAGTATTAGTTTCAGCGATCCTTTTATTATCGTAAGTAATATTAAGTTGCACTTGATTTTTTCGCTGATAAAATAACATTATTTTGGTTTTTTCTAAGTTTACTTTCAATTTATTTATTTCTAACCAGTTTATTATGGATTGAAGGGAACTATTAATATCATTTTCGAAAGTATGTATGTTTTCACATGGGACTATGACAGTGCTATCATCTGCAAAAAGAACGGTTTGATGTTTAATACATTTTGGTAAATCATTTATGTATACAATGAATAGCAAGGGCCCGAGGACACTTCCTTGGGGAACTCCGCATGTAACATATCTAGTCGACGACGTATAGGTATATTCTACTTTTGTTTTGGGGCAAACCTTTTTTAAGACAGTGACTTGCTTCCTGTCAGATAAGTAGGATTTAACTAATTTTAATACATTGCCCCTTACGCCATAACCTTCTAACTTACGTAGTAATAATTCATGATCTACATGATCAAATGCCTTTGACATATCCATTAGTATGGCTGCGATCGGTGTTTTTTTGTCAACATTGACTATGATTTTTGAGAGTAATTCAAAGACTGCCATATTTATTGTTTTATTTTTACGAAAACCATATTGCTCTTTAGTTAGTATATTTTGTGATTCAAAGAAGGAATATAAAGACTTGTTTATGACTTTTTCGAATACTTTAGACAGTACTGGGATTAGAGCTATGGGACGGTAATTTTGAATAGCTGTTTTATCACCTTTTTTATGCAACGGTTTTATTATTGTCAATTTTAACTTACTTGGAAAGTGGCCGTTTTCTATACACAAGTTAATTATATGATTCAGTACGGGTGCTATAATATTTGATACTAGTTTTAATATTTTTGTACAAATACCGTCGTAACCCGTACTATTCGTGTTTTTTAATGAATTTATAATTTCATATAATTCTCGAGGATCCGTAGGTGCCATAAACAACGATTTAGGGTAATAGGTTTGGCTTGGGAAGCTATTGCTATTTTTATTACAAGACTTTAAATCACATCACACTAATATTATAAAGGCGAAAGTTTGTGTACGGTTCCTGTAAACAACAACGGCTTTCACATGGTGATTTTAGAAATGGACACTTCCCACGCTAAATTCCTTAATGGCTGTTTTTTATACACATTTTTAGGCACATTTTTGGGTTCTTAGCGAGTCTATGAATGGCGGCCTTTTTCAGTGTTATAAAATGTTATTTAAAATCAATGCTTAATGTTTCGGGCTCGACCGTAATTAAAATTTGTATCAAAGGATGGCCACATGCCGCGAAGCGGCGTGTGAAAATAAGACGAACTCCGTCCCTTGTAATGTAGCTACCTGATAGGGCCGGACACAATGTACCGTAAGCATTGTCTCTTAGCTTTCTTGTAACTTAGAAATTAACACGTGTATATTTAAAGTAGGATTGACGTAGGTGCCATGTGAGTAAAGCTATCTACACTTGTAATGTGTATAAGAACTAGAGAAAAGGTAGATAGTTAGTTGGGATTGTCTCGCAGTTTTCTTCTTTGTTACAAAAATAAATGAACACGTTATGTCCACGTGTTTGACCACGTGTGTAAAATGACACATGTATGTGCCATGTGAATTTTAGAGTAGGAGTATAATAAAACTTGAAATATACATAAGATTTAGAGAAAAGGTAGCTAATTAGATAAGATTATGTATATTGTCATGGTTTAATACTTGGAGTAAGGAGGAATCTAGATTAAGATTTTTGTGTTGACCTTTGTACACCTTTTATATTTTTCCTATGTAGAATTAAGTATGTAGATTAAGGAAATGTATAACTTGTGTATGTTTAAGTAAGATGAGTTTTATAAAATCGGCATTTCTGTGGTGCCATGCTTGAATACAGTTGAAAAGTAGGGGCGCCATTGTTCTCGCCGAGCGGTTTTTGTATAAAAGCCGGCCCGCTTGTAGGCAGAGACACAGTCGGTCTTCCACTCTACAAGGAGTAACATGTAAGGAATAAATTGAAGATACGAATCACGATAGTATTTCCATTTCCTCAACGAGTCTCCAACCGAACAACCAATACAGTCCACTTCAGTCTGGTCCTTCGAAAGCCGGATACAAGATCCAAGAACCTGCGGCAACCAGTCCACTTCAGTCTGGTTCTACGAGCAACGGATACAAGAAGAATCCGCGGCAACCAGTCCACTTCAGCCTGGTCCAGCGAGCTACGGTTTCAAGAACGAAGAACCCGTGGCAACCAGGCCCAATACAGTCTGGTCCATCAAGCAGCGGATACAAGAACGAAGAACCCGCTGCAACCAGAACCACCGAGCTGCAGACCAAGTACGAAGATCTGCGGCAAGAGCGGAGAAAGGAACCCGGCTGTCACCGAGCTGCAGACGAAGTAAGAAGATCTGCGGTAAGAACAAAGCTGTACGGAACAGGACCGGTTTCGAACCTAGCCGGTCTTGAACCTGACCAGCTTAATCCCAACCGAACCCGACCGGCTCACCGAACCGAGCCGACCGGTTTCACCCATAGTACCGACCCGAAGAGGTACCAACCCGTCGTGCTAAACCGAACGTGCTGAACGACTCAAGATGGTGTTCACAAGGAGCCAGGGAGACGCAACCGAGATGGAAGAATAGCGACGCATCCAAGAACAGGAGGCGCGCCGCCAGGAAGCGGAGCTGATCGAACGGGAGCGAAGAAGAAGACTCTCACCGGACCCACCAGCATCACCAGTCTCGAGAACAGCACACAACAGCTCAGCAGGGCCTTCCAGTGCACAGACGACAAACACCGCGATCCGACAGCGAATGACGTCACCGACCAGGACAATGAGGTCGCAACGGTCCACGACAAGCGTCACAACAAGGCTACGGATGGCGGAACTGGAGGCTGCAGAGAAGCTAGCAGCCATCCGGACCCAGCAACTGGCACTGGAAGAAGAGCTAGTCAAGAAGAGACTAGCAGTGGAGGTGTCAGCGATCAACGATGAAGAAAGCGTACAAGAGCCCTCTCGTCCACGCGAAGAGCCTCATCGAATGGTGGATGAATGGCTACGGACGAATCCCCTCAACTCACGGGGGGAGGAGGGACCAAGAGAATCCAAACAGCTACGCTTCGCATCTAGAACGAGATCGCCGACCCCCACAAGAGCGAAGGACAGCATCGAGCACTTGGCAGCAACGCTAGAGAAGATGGCCCGACCTAGGCCAAGGCACACTGAGCTACCTACATTCTCAGGAGCGGCCAACGAGTGGCTGCCATTCAAGGCGGCCGTACGAGATTCGACAGACATGTACCAGGTTACAGCAGCCGAGAACGTACAAAGGCTGAGAAGCTGCCTCAAAGGAGAAGCAAGAGACGCCGTGGCCGCCCTCCTACATACGGCTACTGATCCAGGCGTCATTATGAAGACCCTTGAGCAGTGCTTCGGACGACCGGTAGTCATCATCGACCGGGCACTGGATGACCTCAAGAAGCTTCCGAAACCTGGTACATCGGCCACAGAACTCAACAGTTTCGCTGTCAAGCTACAAAACATCATTTGCGTGCTGCAAACAATCGACCGAAGAGGTTACTTGTTCAACCCTTTTATGACCCGGGAAGTACTGGACAAGCTCAGCCCGCATCTCCGATCCCGCTGGTGTGACTACGCCTACGATCATGAAGGGACAGCGGATCCGGAAATCGTCGTGATGTAACGGTTTTTAATGCGAGAGGCGGACCGAGCGTTACGATATACGTACGCTCCGTCTGCAAGCGCCGCCGCACCGAGAAAGGAAACTCGACCCATCGTGACACTCAAGAAGAAGGCGAGCGTGTACACTACAACCGAGGAAAGGGAAGAAGAAGAAAAGGACAAGTGCCCCAAGTGCGAGCAAGCCCACGTATTGACGGGGTGTCCGCGGTACAAGGCACTTACGGTAGAGCAGCGATGGAGCTTCCTGAAATCCAATAGGATTTGCTTCAAATGTGCCCGGAAGCAACACAGGCGCATAAGCTGCAAGGCGCAGCTGTGCGGCGTGGATCAATGTCGCCGCCCGCATCATGCGACACTCCATCAAGCGGTACGCGAAGCGCAGACCGAAGACGCGGGGAAGGCTGAACTACCGAAGGAGGAAGCGGTCCTGTCCGTGGCTACCCGACCTGCTACTGGGCCACGGGCTGTCTTGCTCAAGATGTGCCCTGTCATCGTGTCCGGACCACGGGGGGAGGTCAAGACCTACGCGCTCCTAGACGAAGGGGCCACGATCACGCTAGTGGACGAAGAACTGGCGGCGAGCATCGGGGCAGAAGGGCCATCACGGCCGCTCCACCTGAGCGGGGTCAACATGTCGCTGCGAGATATGGGCAGCCAAACCGTAAACATCAACGTGAAGGGACTGAAGAGTGACGAGAGCTACAAGGTCAGAGCGAGGACCATGAAGGATCTCCGGCTGCACCAGCAGTCTATTCCCGACACGCTGCTGGACTACGAGCACCTGAGGGACCTGAGGTGTGCTACGAACTGGCGCGCCCCGGGCTTCTAGTGGGTACAGACCACTGGGAGTGCATAGTGTCCCGCGAGCTCCGAATCGGTGGCCCTAACCAACCGGCAGCATCAAGAACGCAACTAGGATGGGTGGTGCACGGAACCGCACCACGCAAGACCATCGTCAAAAAAGGGAACGTGCTGCATGTGTACGAGCCCGACCGAACAAAGGGTGCATGCAGCCAGGAACTCCACGACCTAGTCGAAGGCCACTTCAGGATCGACGCGCTCGGCATACAAGGCAAGCCGAGAGTCAAGGCGAGCGATCAACGGGCTATCAACATAGTCGGGAGGACAATCAGGAAGATTGACACCGGGTACGAGGTTGGGCTGCCATGGCGACGAGACGAGGTCACTATGCCGCCTAGCTACAATCAAGCGTTCCGCCGGCTGAAGAAGATCGAGCAGAAGATGGACGCCGACCCACAGTTCGCGGCCGAGTACTCCAAGCAGGTTAACAACCTATTGGACAAGGGGTACGCAACGCCATGCGACGGGTCGGAGCGAGCGAGTGCCATCTGTTGGTATCTGCCACATTTCGCCGTGCAGAACCCGAACAAGCCCGGCAAACATAGGCTAGTGTTCGACGCAGCAGCGAAGAGCAACGGCGTCTGCCTAAACGACGAACTGTTGGAGGGACCCGACCTACTGCTGTCGCTACCAGGAATCCTGTTTAGATTCCGAGAAAAGGCGGTAGCGATTACAGCAGACGTGCAGGAGATGTTCCTGAGGATCAGGATAAGGCCGGAGGACCAACCAGCGCAACAGTTCCTATGGAGAGGTGACGACCGACAAGAGCCGCCGAGGAAATACAAGATGACCAGTATGATATTCGGCGCTGCGAGCTCCCCGTACATGGCCCATTACGTACGCAACTACAACGCAGACGTACATGGGCTGGAGTACCCGCGGGCGCTGGAAGCCATCAAAGGAAGTCACTATATGGACGATTTGGTGGCCAGCTATGAAGACGCCGAAGAAGCACGGAGAGCAGTCGAGGAAACGAGGGCAGTGCACGCGCACGCAGGGTTCACGCTGCGAGGTTGGAGCTCCAGCGACGAGACGGTGCTATGCGACGTGCCCACCGAGCTACACGCCACCTCTCCTACACAATTGGGAGGTGAGCAGCCTGAGAGCAAGATCCTGGGGCTGCATTGGGACGCGGAGCGCGATGAGCTGGGGTTCAACACATCCATGAACCGAGTCCCGGCTGAAGTAAGAACGAGAACGCGCGCCCCGACTAAGCGTGAAGCCCTCAGCACCGTGATGTCTATATACGACCCGCTTGGGTTGCTGAGCCACTACACAATACGATCGAAGATCATACTGCAGAGCTTGTGGCGCCTTCAGACTACGTGGGACGAGCAAATCCCCGAGGAAGAGAACGAGCTCTTCGCCTCCTGGCTCGCTCGCCTGACAGAACTCGCTCAGCTGCGACTACCGCGCTGTTACGTGACGCAAAAGTATGAACGCGTCGACTTACACGTACTTTGCGACACCAGCGAGCAAGCCTACGCAGCCGTGGCCTATTGGCGAATAAGAAACGTCGATGGGAGCCTGAACGTAGTGTTAGTGGCCGCCAAAGCTAAGGTGGCGCCTCGTCGGGCGCAAACTATACCACGCCTGGAGCTACAAGCCGCAGTGATCGGGGCAAGACTCGCCGAGGCGATAAGGAGGGAGCACCGCGTCGATATCGGCCAGACGACCTACTGGACCGATTCATCTACCGTGGTGCACTGGATCCATAACGACGTACGACGCTACACGCCATTCGTCGCGCATCGGCTGGGAGAGATCGCAGAGTTGACCCAGAAAGAAGAGTGGCGTTGGCTGCCTACTGCGTGCAACGTAGCGGATGACGCCACTCGACTCGTCGACACGCCCATCTGCGCCACTGATAGATGGTTTCGGGGGCCGGACTTCTTGCTCCTGCCAGAAGAGCAGTGGCCCACGACGTCGACGGATGAACCAGAGAACGAGGAAGTCCTTCACACGAGTGAAGAAACTGAGCGAGACAGCTGGCTACCGAACCCGGCCCGCTTCTCAAAGTATGAGGTATTGGTGAGAGCCACCGCTCAAGCGATCGCTTTCACTGATATCTGCCGACGAAAAGCAACAAGGATGGAGTATCGTCATATCCAGCGCGCCGAGGCTGAACTGATCAAACAGGCACAAGAGGACAGCTTCGGGGAAGATATGAAGAAGATCCGGTCCGCTCGCCCGCTCACGAGGGCGAGTCGATTGTACAGGCTGGATCCAGTGCTGGATGACGGTGTCTTAAGGGTGAGGGGCCGGATCGAGGCCTCTCCCGCACCGACCGAGATGAAGCGGCCTATTATACTCGACGGCCGCCATCAGCTGACTAAGCTCCTCGTGTTGCGGGAGCACTGCGCTGCGGGCCACGCCAATAGGGAGCGTGTGACGAACGACCTACGACAGCGGTACTGGGTCATTCACTTGCGACCCACGGTACGCGCTGTCGAGAGGAGCTGCGCCTTCTGCAAGACGAGGCGGGCGATGCCGCAAACGCCAGCTACAGGAGACCTGCCACAAGCCCGCCTTGACCCTTTTCACCGCCCGTTCACCAACTGTGGGGTGGACTATTTCGGGCCAATAATGGTCAAAGTAGGACGCCGCCGAGAGAAGAGGTGGGGCGCACTCTTTACGTGCCTCACTTCCCGCGCCGTGCACATCGAGCTTGTCGCTTCACTCTCCACCGACTCAGCAATCATGGCGCTGAGACGAATGGCCGCGCGCAGGGGCTGGCCGAGGGTGATGTACTCCGACAACGCGACTAATTTCCGCGGAGCCGACCAGGAGCTACGCCGAGTGGATGCCTGCCCTGCGAGATAAGGGGCTACTGCATCGCTTGGAGTGGCGCTTCATCCCTCCCGGCGCGCCCAACCAAGGCGGTGCGTGGGAACGTATGGTGCGCTCCGTGAAGACGGCGCTTAGCGTGACCCTGCGAGAGAAGGCGCCGGCGGAAGAAGTACTGAGGACTCTGCTCACTGAGGCTGAGTTCTCAATCAATGCGCGACCGCTGACACACGTCAGTGTGGATCTCAGCGACCCCGAGGCCCTAACCCCCAACCACTTCTTGTTGGGGTCGTCCAAGGGGCTGCCGACGACAGGACCCTGCGAAGAGGATGACCGGAGGACTTGGCGAGCTAGTCAGGCGCTCGCTGACCACTTCTGGCGACGATGGCTACGCGAGTACCTGCCCACGTTGGTTCCTCGCGGCGAGCCACGGAACGACGTGCGACCCATGCAAGCCGGCGACGTGGTCCTCGTGGTCGACAACACGCTGCCACGGAACACATGGCCGATGGGAATCGTCGAGCGCACGCATCGTGGACCGGATGGCGGCATCAGAGTCGTCGAGGTGCGCACCAGGACCGGCACCTTTCGACGCCCCGTGAGCAAGCTCGTCGTCGTGTCAACGAAGGAGGCTACGCGAGCTGCGCCGGGGGGAGAACTGTAAACGACAACGGCTTTCACATGGTGATTTTAGAAATGGACACTTCCCACGCTAAATTCCTTAATGGCTGTTTTTTATAACTACACATTTTTGGGTTCTTAGCGAGTCTATGAATGGCGGCCTTTTTCAGTGTTATAAAATGTTATTTAAAATCAATGCTTAATGTTTCGGGCTCGACCGTAATTAAAATTTGTATCAAAGGATGGCCACATGCCGCGAAGCGGCGTGAGAAAATAAGACGAACTCCGTCCCTTGTAATGTAGCTACCTGATAGGGCCGGACACAATGTACCGTAAGCGGGATTTTCTCGCAGTTTTCTTCTTTGTTACAAAAATAAATGAACACGTTATGTCCACGTGTTTGACCACGTGTGTAAAATGACACATGTATGTGCCATGTGAATTTTAGAGTAGGAGTATAATAAAACTTGAAATATACATAAGATTTAGAGAAAAGGTAGCTAAGTAGATAAGATTATGTATATTGTCATGGTTTAATACTTGGAGTAAGGAGGAATCTAGATTAAGATTTTTGTGTTGACCTTTGTACACCTTTTATATTTTTCCTATGTAGAATTAAGTATGTAGATTAAGGAAATGTATAACTTGTGTATGTTTAAGTAAGATGAGTTTTATAAAATCGGCATTTCTGTGGTGCCATGCTTGAATACAGTTGAAAAGTAGGGGCGCCATTGTTCTCGCCGAGCGGTTTTTGTATAAAAGCCGGCCCGCTTGTAGGCAGAGACACAGTCGGTCTTCCACTCTACAAGGAGTAACAAGTAAGGAATAAATTGAAGATACGAATCACGATAGTATTTCCATTTCCTCAACGAGTCTCCAACCGAACAACCAATACAGTCCACTTCAGTTCCCGTCCGGGGATTCGCCGCACCCCTTGCCACGCCGTAACCTCGACCGCTAGCGTAGTCGAGGGTAGATGTGCTGCCGGGCACTAGGGGCCATTTTTTGGTTGCACTATTCATCGGTTTGGGGGTTTGCCGTAATCGCCACACTTGGCAGGCGGGTTGGCGATCGCAGTTTGTTATGAAGTGCACAGGGAACGCTGCTGCCCATTCTCTGGTATGTGCCTTAGTCGCCCTCTTACGACACTCACGGGAAGATATGGGATGGTGAAACACCATAAGGAACATTCCATTATAAAACTTTATTCAAACTTTTTTAGTCCTAGCAGAATCCAAATTTTCTTTTCGAGATTTTTTTATAAAAATAAGACCCTTAATATTTTTCAAGTGATATTTCTAATTTCTTTTAAAAGTTTTTTTCTTTCTTTTATAGTCAATAGGGAAACAGAAGCTCAAACAGAAAAAACGGTAGAATTTTCTAAGCCGTTTTGCACGATCGCAAAAGAAATAATAGAACAAGAAAATCCTATGAAATCGGAAGGTTTCCAATTATTATTTTTTTGTACTTATCTGCCTTTTAAATAATAATAGGTACTTTAGTTATACCTATTTTGTACATAATCTCACTCGTGTGATATGACAGTAAGTAGTAACTGTGAAATAAAACTATATTTCGAAATTGCCACAGACTTGGAAGAGGAAGAAGGCGCGGTATTGGACTTTATTGATGACGTAGTAGATATTGTTATGGTGAGTGAAATTGTTAGAACATTTTATACAATCTCCAAAATCGCGGGCAAACAAAGCATTATAGCTACGCATCAGCGAAGGAGAGCGGAGACGAAGGAATACATTTTACTGCTTGTTATTTCTTTACTGAATCCACGAATTTAATACATATATCAATAATTATAATTTTATGAATTTGATATCACTTTCAGAATGTCTGTGACCCGCCAAAATCGCACATGAACTCCGAATCCGATTCCTCTGGATCTATGGAAAGTATAATATCGAGCAAAGAATTGGAAAAATCACCCGAGACTGATATTGAAAAACCGAAAAAAGCTGATGATGCTCTTATAGACAGTAACAAAGATCTGTCAGATTCAGAACATTTCCGAAACGAAATAAATGATATAATAGATAATATTACCAAAGAATCTAGAGATGATATAAGTAATGGTTTGGGGAAAGATATACAAAATGGCTCAAGGGATAATACCGAAAATGAACAAATTTCAAAGTCAGAAACAAAACACGATATAAATGGCGATAATAGTACGGGAGTTAAAATCGAGGCAGGAATAGAACAGGATAGTAATATGGGAATTAAAGGCGAATCAGGAATAGAACACGATATAAACGACGAGAAAAATACGGGAATAACAGTTGAAACAGGAATAGAACAAAATATAAATGACGAAAAAAATACTTTACTTACAGTTGAAACAGCAGTAGAACACGATATTAATGACGATGAAAAAACGGGAAATAAATTCGTAGCAGGAATGGAACACGATATTAATGACGAGAATAATACGGGCATTACAATCGAGGCAGGAATCAAACACGATCTAAACGACGAGAAAAATACGGGCATAACATTCGAAGCAGGAATAGAACACGATATTAATGACGAGGAAAAAACGGGAAATAAATTCGTAGCAGGAATGGAACACGATATTAATGACGAGAATAATACGGGCATTACAATCGAGGCAGGAATCAAACACGATCTAAACGACGAGAAAAATACGGGCATAACATTCGAAGCAGGAATAGAACACGATATAAATGACGAGAAAAATACGGGTATTGCAGTCGAAGCAGGAATAGAACACGATATAAATGACGATAAAAATACGGGAATTACAGTCGAAGCAGCAATAGGTCATGATATAAATGGCGAGAATAATACGAGCATTAAATTCGAAGCAGGAATAGAACACGATATTAATGCCGAGAAAAATGCGGGCATTAAAGTCGAAGCAGGAATGGAACACCATATTATTGACGAGAATAAAACGGGCATTAAATTCGAAGCAGGAATAGAACACAATATTAATGACGAGAATAATAAGGGCATTAAAGTCGAGCCAGGAATAGAACATGATATAAATGAGATTAAAGATGAAATTTTGCTAGTGGAAGGAAAAAAACACATTGCAAATGACGAGAACTTAGATCAAATAGATGAAAGTTCACAAAAAGTAGACCAAAATAACGAAGCTACCAAAAACGTCGACGAAACTCATTCAAACGTGAGCCAACGTCTCGAAAAAGTTAACGATACCACTAAGTACGATTCAAACGTGAGTGAACATTTTGAAATAATTAACGATGATTCTGATGATAACAGGAACAGCAAAAAAGATACTAAAACAGACTTCGGTAATTTATTTTTTATTTATCTACTTAATTTTATTTTGTTACTAATATGCCTTGCCTTATTTATGGAAACGAAGCTACATGAATGTATTATTATTATTGTAGTATGTATATTTAAAAGATTTCGTCCGTACATTTGTCAATACATTTACTAGATTATTATTTTTGTCATTTCAGTGAACGCAGTTTTTAAACCTGCCGAGGAAACGAAAACCAGGTAAGTTATATATTTTATCGCGGATAAAATAATCAACTTATTTAAAATATTGTAAGTAAGTATAACCTTGTACTATTATTTATTCTGTTGTATAACATGGACAAACATACCATCCACATAGCTTGATTTCCACAAAAAATAATGCCGACACGTTTATTTAAGCATTACAGAGGAACCAGAACCTAATAAACATAAACAAATACAAACGTATCCCCAAATTAATAAGTCTAGCATCGTGTTTGCTGAACCCAATGAAAATCTACTGAGTAAGTAAAAAAGTTACATAATTATTAATAATTTTTTAGGACTTGTTTAATAGCTCCTGTTACATAAGTCACGGGCGTAGCCAGATTTTAGGCTTCAAGAAAATTAAAAACATACATTACAAATAAATAAGATTACGAGGTAATACAATTTACATTTTACAATAAAAAAAAGTTATTATGATATTTTAAAAAATCAGTATCAAAAAGTAATCTGGATAATTTATTACGATATTTGAGTAATTATTTGAATAAAATCCGTCAAATATATTTGAAAATTAGACAACCTCGTTTAAAGAATAACCGTTTTATTCCTCTACCTGGGGGGTAACCACAAGCTCTTAGAGTAAGGTTATTTTGAGATCGAGTAAGTGACAGATGTATACAAGTCAGATACATCTGTCCCTTACTCGATCTCAAAATAACCTTACTCTAAGAGCTTGTGGTTACCCCCCTGTAGGTTAAAGCTGGAAACAAATTATCGGACGAGGCTTACGGACGCGACTGACAGCCGCGACTTATAGAGTATCTAGGTAATGAATGTACATTACATTATGCAAACTATCGGACGTAAGTCGCGGACGTGACCTTGGGCGTTCGGACGTCTGATAGAGATCTGGTAGCCGCGTCCCATACGACTGTGCACACATATCAGCCGCGGCTGTAAGTCCCGTCCGTCAGCCATGTTAATTTGTTCCCAGCTTTATCGGACGCGACTGACAGCCGCGACTTACAGAGTATCTAGGTAATGAATGTACATTACATTGTGCAAACTATCGGACGTAAGTCGCGGACGTGGCCTTGTGCGTTCGGACGTCTGATTGAGATCTGGCAGCCGCGTCCCATACGACTGTGCACACATATCAGCCGCGGCTGTAAGTCGCGTCCGTCAGCCGCGTCCGATAATTTGTTCCCAGCTTTAGAATTGATTTATTACTATTGTTACAAGATAAGGCAACGCCATCTAGTGACGAGAGAGAGAACTAGTAATAGCTAGTAGCGCCATGTAATGTCGAATAGCGGCATAATCTTCTCTCAAAATCGTCTCCGCCGATTATTCTGGAAGTTTCTCGACGTGTCTAGAACAGTATGGAACATTCCAGAAACATCTGCCGTGGTATATGGTTAGTCGTGAGTCAGTTTTGATTGGGAAGTGATATGAAGCGATCAAAGCGAAAATAGTGCGAAGAAAAAAAGAGCCACTTTCACCCGACTCTATCTTTCCGAGGTGTAACCGTGCCGATAACGGACCATCTTGAGCTTCTTGGCGTATTGGCATCGGTTCTCAAATTAGGTCCATGCATTGAGGCAAAGGCTCAGCTAGCTACCAAAAAGTTTGCTATCCTTAATTGGCTCAGTTTGTATCAAGCGCAAGTTCGATCATGCATGGGCTCTGGGATGGATCTGCCAGCCAAGAGGCTCATTGGCAATGAGGCACTAGTCAATAGCAGGAGTCTGTTTCCCTATAGCTACAGTCTAGGGCACCTAAGTCAAGAGTGAATAGTTTTTCTAGGCAAGCTTGCTTCACCGTCGACTACATAATCGATTACCATTAGGTGAGATAGTGGTCATGCGCGAGTCTATATATCTATAATATAAAAATGAATCGCAAAATGTGTTGGTAAGCGCATAACTCAACAACGCCTGGACCAATTTGGAAAATTTTTTTTTAATGTTCGTATTTTTTTTTTTTTGTAGGATAGTGAAGGTTAGGGTAGTGTAGCGTAGGGTAGGGAACGTAGTGTAGGGTAGGGTAGGGTAATGTAGGTTAGTGTAGGGTCGGGTAGGGTATGGTAGTCCTACACTACCATAGGGTAGAGTAGGTAGGGTAGATAAATGTTTGGTGTTTGTATGGCAATACAAAGTTTGCCGGGTCAGCTAGATAAAAATAAAACTAAAAGTTTATCTTGGACATCACAGGCAACGGTAAATGAAAACGTTTTGGGGAAACCTGCAGCCGTATTGCGTAAGTGCGCAAAAAGTTTAAACTCTATACAACCGACCAAATCGGCCAATCACACAAAACGGAAATCCACATCGCGTCATTCATCTCGCATGAGATTGGTCGATTTGATCGGTTGGATAGAGTTTAAATTCTTTGCGCACTTACGCAATACGGCTGCTGGACTTCTATAGTTAATGTAAGTCTGAACTAGCCAAGCCTGAGGCCTGTGGGGTTCCCAGAGGCGGCTTAATTAACTCTGACACCAGAAGTGGCCACATTCTCACACGAAAAGAAGAAGAAGGGTTTGGACCCCTAAAACTGTAACTCCTGGCTACGCCCGTTACATAAGTAGGTACATATACTCCAAAACCCCTCTATCTATATCTTTTAACTTAACTTTTATTTCTACTATGAAAATTATGAAGGCAAATTGTTAAGAGAATTTGAAGCGTCAGTACCTATCGTTAAACAAAACGAAGGCAGTCTTATAATCCACGAGACTATAAACTATACCCACTGTTGAAATAGATACAATATCTTGCACAAAACCGCTGCCTTTCTGTGGGGATGTCTTCATATTCGTTTTTTTTCTGATCTGAATGTAAACGCAGGTGATGCAGACGAGTCTTGGCCTGCTGATTTAAGCGATAGACCAATGTTGAAAGTCAGCGATAGTGCAAGCAAATCAGTTTCATCTCTTGGTAGAATTACTGAAAAAGATGAGCATATAATGTTGTCACCCGAAGAAGATGAAAAAAGTACGGCTGATAAAGGCATTACAAGACTACACGCATATGCAGTTATGGATAAATTGGACAGTTTGCTGCCTACCGAAAAACATGATACAGTAAGCCAGTCATGTGAACCACAGATAAAAGAATCAATAGAAACTAGTACAACGGAAACCGATGTGAATCAAGTCAAGAAAAAAAGTCTACATGAAAAAGACAATAGTAAAACTATTATCTTGCCGGCAATATGTGATGATAAACCCGTTGATAAGTCTTCTAAGCAAGAAGGCTCATCAACAGGACATCAAAATGAGCCGTTACAAAGAGGGAGTACAGCTGATAGAAGCGAGGATGATAAAATATGTGGTATCAGAAGACAAGCGGCTCTTAGCTGGAGTGAGTATTAAATGTTGGCCCTATTAATTACAAAAAAATCACAGGTAGATAGATATATGCAGTACCTAGTCGGTAAAAAGTTATGTACATTTTGCTCTAAATATTATTTGCAAGAAGTTGTTTATGACACGGACAGGCTCCAGACAATTTTACAAGTTTCATGAATAATTTTTTTATTCTCGATAGGCTCAAATATAGTTATTGTATGTTATGAACTCTCATTTTTTGAGGTGTTTGGTATTGAAATATGTGGGTGGAGACCAGCAGCAGTGTGACTGGTCGATTGATGGGGTCAAAACCCTTTGCACCGATGAACAAAGTACTTTAAACACCTGTATGTTGCGTTTGACACCCAAGTATTATATGAGTATAATTGTGAAAAAACGTCACAATTCAAATGCAATCCCAAGTACCTTGAACTATAATAATGATACTCTGCGGACGGGGGAATCTATAAGTCAAGCTGTTTCCAAATACTTTCATTCTACTTTTCTCAATTCCACTGTCAATCAACTGATCACTTCTCTTTTTCTCTCCACTGAATCGTCGAGCACATCATCTGATATATGTAGTATCAATGTAAATGTTGATGAAGTTACAAGCTTGCTTCGTAAGTTGGATACATCTAAAGCGGCAGATCCAGATAAAATTCCAACAAACTTCTTGTTAAGTGTGCACCTGCGATAGCGCAACCTATCTCATCTTTATTCAGAAAATCCCTAACTACTTGTACTTGTATTGTCCCACAAATTTGGAAATCAGCGTTTATATCGCCTGTACATAAAAAAGGTGTAAAAACTGACATAAAGAATTAAAGGCCGATAACGAAACTATGTATTGTAGCAAAGGT
Organism: Orthosia gothica; assembly: GCA_949775005.1. Classification (NCBI taxonomy): domain Eukaryota; kingdom Metazoa; phylum Arthropoda; class Insecta; order Lepidoptera; family Noctuidae; genus Orthosia; species Orthosia gothica. Next base: position 17,773,550 of record OX459063.1, on the reverse strand, counting down.
CTTTGAAAGAGTCATATATAATCAGGTTTATTCTGCGCTTAAAAATTCGTTCAGCACGTTCCAACATGGTTTTCTGAAAAGTAGGTCTTCTGTCACGAACCTGATTCTCCTAAATGAATTTATTACTGATGCCATGGACAACGATAGGCAGGTCGATGTCATTTATACAGATTATAGCAAGGCTTTTGACCGCATTGGTTGTGTCGGGATTATCGTCCACAGGTCCCTTGTGAACAACGTGGTGAAGATCGAGAGTGTGTCGACCAGGGTGGCGTACCTTATACTCAGAATATCCTCTAGATATTCGCTGAAGGTCATACAGGTCTACGCCCCAACCTCGGCACACCCCGACGACGAGTTAGAGACCATGTATGAGGATATCTCCAGAGCCATGCATGGTTTCAAAACTCACTTCACCGTTGTCATGGGGGACTTAAACGCGAAACTGGGCAAACGAGACGAGGATGAGCTGCAAGTGGGGCAATTTGGAGTTGGACGACGGAACCACCGGGGTCACCTACTGGCTAGTTTTATGGAGAAGGAGGGCCTCTATATGATGAACTCCTTCTTCAAAAAGCGTGAACACAGGAAGTGGACCTGGCAGAGCCCCGATGGTGCAACAAAAAATGAGATCAACTTCATCATTTCAACCAAGAAGCAAATGTTCAATGATGTCTCTGTGATCAATTCGGTAAAAACCGGGAGCGATCACCGCATGGTAAGACGCACATTGAACATTAATATTAAGCTTGAAAGGTCTCGACTGATGAAGTCCACGCTCCGTCCAGCACAGGTCCAGGTCCAAAACCCCGAGAGCTTTCAGCTCGAACTCCAGAATCGTTTCGAGTGCCTGGGGAGCTCCGTGGACGAATACAGCGACGGGTTCGTGGAAGCTGTCCATACGGTCGGGTCTAAGTTTTTCAAGACCCGTCGTACAGATAGAAACAAAAAGCTCTCTGATCATACCCTCAAGCTTATGAAGGAGAGGCGTGAGATGATCCTGCAGTCTTCAGATGAGGCGTGCAAATACCGGCAGATCAATAGACAGATCTCTAAATCCTTGAAAAGAGACCTGCGCCGCTTTAATACCGAGCGTATTAAAGACGCAATTGAGCGGAATAAGGGCTCCAAGGTCTTTGCAAGAGATCTGGCTATTGGGCAGAGCCAGCTCACGAAACTGAAGACCGATGATGGCAGGATTGTATCCGCCAAACCAGAGCTTCTGAGGGAGATCGAGAGTTTCTATGGGCAGTTGTACACGTCAACCAGTAAACCCGTTGCGAATCTAGCAAACGACCCAAGAGCTAGATTGACCCGACACTATACCGAAGATATCCCGGACGTCAGCCTGTACGAGATTAGGATGGCTCTGAAACAGCTTAAAAACAACAAGGCGCCGGGTGATGACGGAATCACGGCTGAACTCCTGAAGGCGGGTGGAAAACCGGTCCTCAAGGCCCTTCAGAAGCTTTTTGTACCGTCATACTCGAGGGCAAAACGCCACAGGCATGGTGCAGGGGTGAGGTGGTACTCTTCTTCAAGAAGGGTGACAATGCCCGGCTGAAGAACTATAGGCCCATCTCACTTCTTAGCCATGTTTACAAGTTGTTTTCAAGAGTCATCACGAATCGTCTCGCGCGTAGGTTTGACGATTTCCAGCCTCCCGAACAAGCCGGATTCCGAAAAGGCTTTAGCACCGTAGACCACATACATACGCTGCGGCAGGTTATACAGAAGATCGAAGAGTATAACCTGCCTCTCTGTTTAGCGTTTGTGGACTACGAGAAAGCCTTCGATTCGATCGAGACTTGGGCTGTACTGCAGTCTCTCCAACGGTGCCAGATCGACTACCGGTACATTGAGGTGTTGAAGTGTCTGTACAAAAACGCCACCATGTCAGTCCGTCTTCAGGATCAGACCTCGAAACCAATCCTTCTCCAGCGCGGCGTAAGACAGGGAGACGTCATTTCTCCGAAATTGTTCACTGCTGCGCTGGAGGACGTCTTCAAGGTTCTGGACTGGAAGGGGCTTGGCATCAACGTTAATGGCGAGTACATCACTCACCTTCGGTTTGCCGACGACATAGTGGTCATGGCTGAGACCATGGAGAGCCTCAGTAAAATGCTCGATGACCTTAGTAGAGCTTCCGAAAGAGTGGGTCTTAAAATAAAAATGGACAAAACCAAGGTCATGGTGAACGCCCATGTAACACCCACTCCTATCAAGATCGGAGACTCTACACTCAAAGTTGTAGACGATTATGTTTACTTGGGACAAACGATCCAGTTGGGTAGGTCCAACTTCGAGAAAGAGGTCAACCGTCGAATCCGACTCGGCTGGGCAGCGTTCGGGAAGTTGCGTGGTATCTTCTCGTCCAATTTACCGCAGTGTCTCAAGACAAAAGTCTATGACCAGTGTGTGTTGCCAGTGATCACTTAAGGGACCGAGACGTGGTCGCTCACAATGGGCCTTATCAGAAAGCTTAAAGTCACCCAAAGGGCAATGCAGAGGGCTATGCTCGGAATTTCCTTGCGTGATCACGTCAGAAATGATGATATCTGCAGGAGAACTAAAGTTACCGACATAGCCCGAAGAATTGCCAAACTTAAGTGGCAGTGGGCAGGGCACATTGCTCGCAGAACGGATGGCCGATGGGGCCAAAAAGTTCTGGAATGGCGACCGCGAACTGACAGACGATACGTTGGAAGGCCTCCCACTAGGTGGACCGATGACCTGGTTAAGGTTGCGGGAAGGCGCTGGATGCGAGACGCACGGGATCGGTCAATGTGGCGATGCCTGGGGGAGGCATATGTTCAGCAGTGGACGTCTTTCGGCTGAAATGATGATGATGATGATCGTCTCAAATGGACATCGATTAGAGGATTACTGTCATAGTAATAAACTTGATCTTAATCCCGCAAAATGCTCGGTTATTACATATTCTCGGAAGCGCTCAAACATTACCACATCGTATACCCTTGATAATCAAATTCCATCCGGGATCTGGGGGTTTACCACGATTCCAAGCTCAGTTTTGAAGTGCATGTTGATGCAATAGTCGCTACGGCATCAAAGTCACTGGGTTTCATAATGCGGTTATCCAAGTGCTTCACTAAAGCTAAAACTTAAAAAAAAATATTTTGTACTTTTGTTAGAAGCCACTTGGAATACGCGTCTGAAATATGGAACCCATGTTACCGTAAATATATTAACCGTTTAGAGAGCATCCAAAAACGATTCAAAAAATATTTATGTTACCACCAAAAAGTACCATATCAGTCTGAAAACTTATTTGTAAAAAATATTGTTACGAGCTAGGGTTCAGGGATAAATTATTTAAACGGCAGACTTCATTTAATCACTGTTTATTACAAAAACACTTCTTAAACAATTCTATTACTTCGCACTATTTTCCGCTTTGATCGCTCTGTATCGCTTCTCAATCGAAACTGACCCCCCACGAACCCGACCGCTCTTTATATAGCCCGGAAGATGTTTCTAGAACGTTCCATACTGTTCTAGGTACTTCGAGAATCTTCCAGAACAATCGACTTTTGAACTCATCGATCCCGAAGCGACTAGAAACTTCCAAAATGTTCGGTTCGAACATTCTGGAAAATTCTACTCGTACGTACTAATGTTCTCGAAAGTTCGTGACTTTCGAGAACATTAGTACCGCTATTCGATACTAGATGGCGCCACTAGTTACTACTTAGTTATTCTACTCGTCACTAGATGGCGCTGCCCTATCTTGTAACATTGCCTCCTTCTTAGACATGCTCGTCCCGAGCATTGTTAGACCCATGATAACGGGCCAACCGATCCACATGAATGACCTTCGATGCACCTCGTGGTCCCTTTTGAATTCGGTAGGTGACGTCATTGATCTTGGTAACTACGCGATATGGTCTATCCCATTTGGCTTGCAATTTAGGCGATTTTCCTTTGCTGCGTACCGGGTTATGTAACCATACCAGAGATCCTTCATCGAAGCCCTTATTGTTCGCCTTCCGATCGTAGCGAGTCTTCATCCTATCAGACATCTGCTGACCTGTCTGTCTGATGTGCTCATATACATCATTCATCCTATTCCGTAGTTCATTCGCGTAATCTGTTACATTGCGTGGAGAATCAGGTGGGGTACCGGTGATTAGATCTGCAGGTAATCGTAGTTCTCTTCCGAAATTAGCAAAAGCTGGTGTTACTGCTGTACTTTCATGAACAGCACTCCGATATGCCAGGAGAAATGGTTGAATGTGTTTGTCCCAATCCTTTTGTCTGGTTTCCACAACCTTTGCCAGATACCTCTCCAGCGATTGGTTGAATCGTTCAACCATCCCGTCTGATTGCGGATGATAAACAGTAGTTCTGGTTTTGTGAGCACCCATCACACGACACGTCTCCTTGAACACTTCTGACTCGAAGTTCCGGCCTTGATCACTGTGAATTTCCAAGGGTACCCCAAACCGACAAAACACTTCGTGAACTAACTTATCAGCCACCGTAACCACTTCTTGATTGGGGATTGCAAACACTTCCGGCCATTTTGTGAAGTAGTCCATGACGACCAAGAAGTACTTGTTCCCGCTTTGGCTTTCCGGAAATGGCCCAGCAACATCTAATGCTATACGTTCCCATGGTGCACCAACATTTTAAACCTTTAGTGCCCCTCTGCTACGAGTTTGTGGTCCCTTCACAGCCGCACAACTTGTACATTTGCGGCACCATTCCTCAACGTCCTCTCGACAATGGATCCAGTAAAATCGTTCTCGGATCTTGATTAAAGTCCTATTAACTCCCATGTGACCCCCTGAACATCCATTGTGGTAGAGCTGTAGGATCTCCGGCACCTTAACTTTAGGTACGACCATTTGTAGATGACACTGGTCACCGCGAGCGTTCTCCCATTTCCGGCACATAACTCCATCCTGGATAACCAAGCTTTCCCACTGTGCCCAATAACTCTTGGTGATGGAACTGGTTGCTGCGACATCACTCCAGTGAGGCCTAGGAGCACCTGATTTCTTCCATTCAAGGATCGGTTTTAGGTCTCTGTCTTCTTGTTGAGCGCTCTGCAAGGTTGCCTTCCACTCTTCGCTAAGATCCGTCCTCAAAACCCGCACTAGCGTTACCTGCTTAGCTTCTTGTCTCGCACAATGTTTACAGTGGTCTGGACACGGTCTTCGCGAGAGGGCATCAGCATTACCGTGCGACGTTCCGCTACGATGTTGAATTACGAAATCAAACTCTTGCAGTAGCTCAATCCATCTTGCTACCTAGGCTGTCCTTCCGGGTTCTTAAATTGCAGTAGCCATTTCAAAGCAGCGTGGTCCGTTCGCAGGAGAATTTCCGCCCCAACAAATATTTATTGAAATGCTGCAATGTTTTTACTACAGCTAGAAGCTCCCTTCGAGTGACACAGTAGTTCCTCTCAGGTTTGGATAAGGCTTTGCTGAAGTACGCAATTACAACCTCATGATCTCCTTTTCGTTGAGACAATACCCCACCGATTCCAGTATTGCTGGCATCTGTGTCAACTATGAATTCATTTTCATTGTCAGGATAGCCTAGGATGGGTGCATTGCACAGATGTTCCTTCAGCTTCTGAAATGCAACGTCACAGCTCTCATTCCAGCAGAACTGTATCTTGTCTTCAGTTAGCTTATGAAGAGGTCGGGCAAGGTTAGCAAAGCTCTTCACAAACCGCCGATAGTAGGAGCACAAACCGAGAAATGCCCTGACTTGCGTTTTGTTCTCCGGAACTGGCCAATCCTTGACGGCAACGAGCTTATCCGGGTCCGTTTGAATACCTTCTTCGGAAGCCACATGTCCTAAAAAGTTCACTTGCCGCCTGAACAACGCGCACTTCTTTGGACTTAGCTTTAGATTGGCCCCTCTTATCTTTGACAGCACACGTTCCAAATTGCGGAGGTGATCTTCAAACGTCCGTCCCACGATTATAATGTCATCCAAGTAGACTAGGCTGGCGTCACCAATCAGCCCAGTAAGTACCCGCTCCATCAATCTCTCAAAGGTGGCAGGAGCATTACACAGTCCAAATGGCATAACGTTGAATTGCCACAATCCTTTGCCTGTAGAGAACGCTGTATTTTCTTTATCCCGAGGGTCTATTTTGACCTGCCAGTAGCCACTCTTCAGATCTAGGGTGGAAAACCACTTCATTCCTGTTAGCGTATCCAGCGTGTCGTCGATCCTCGGCAACGGATAGCTGTCCTTCTTCGTAATGTCGTTTAGACGGCGATAGTCCACACAGAAGCGCATGCTACCGTCCTTCTTCTTCACCAGCACTACCGGTGAACACCATGGGCTGGATGAAGGTTCAATCACGCCATCTTTCACCATACCCTTGACCATTTCGTCAATTTCACGTTCCTGTGCCACTGGCACACGTCTTGGTCGCTGGCGGATTGGTACCTCATTTCCTGTATTTATTCTGTGTTGAACTAACGCAGTCTTCCCTATATCGGCATCATTTGTTGAGAAAATGTCGGCGAACCTGTTCAACATCTTCTTAACCTTGTTCTCTTCTTCTTCCGACAGATTATTCTGGCAGTCCCTCAAAAGCGATGACACATCGAAACTTGTACTCTGAACTTTGGCGTTGGTAGGTTGTTCGTGGCATCTACGCATCCAAACCACTCCTTCACAAGTGCCTAACATTGTTCCTTTCTTGAGCACCAGGTCCTGGTCACTTGTGTTGAGCGCACGTACCGATGAAACACTAGTACCCCTCACCAATGTGCGTGCAATTTTCCATGAAGCATCGTTATCTAAACCTTCTATAAGTACACATCGGTTTTCCCGACCAGAATTTCTTGGTAGACAAACTGGTACGATTGTTTCATCTGACCTTGGTTGAAGAGTAACCTTTTCCAGGCAGTACACCTTCCCCGATGATGCACCTTCCATGAAGACTTCTTCTGAGCCACACTTCAACACTCCTTGATAAACGTCAATCTCACACTGATGTTTCCTCATGAAGTCTAGACCCAGAATGCAGTCGTCAACTATGTCAGCCACGATAACATTGTGCCGGTAAACTTTATTCCCTAACTTAATTTCCACCACCTTCTCACCTCGGACGGTTATGTGCTGACCGGTGGCTGATCTCAGATGTACACCTTCATGGTTCCCGAAGAAGTCCCCAAGAAACCTTCTTGCTAGTTGGAAACTGACAACAGTCCGAGAAGCCCCAGTATGCAATGTCAGCTTACATGGTGTTCTGTTAATTTCGCCCTCGATGATCAGGCTGTTCCCGTCACAGGATTGTGAGATCGAGATCCTTGGGGCTCTTCTATTACCAGCCAGCACCCGCCCCTTAGTCCTGGCATCTACTCATTTCCCTGCTGCTGTTGCCCAGCAGGAACATCAGGTGATCCTTCCACTGGCGACTGCTTACCAACGTGGGGAGGCCTTCGCTTCGGGCAGCTCAATCGGATGTGGCCTCTTTCTCTGCAGCCATAACATCGGGGTGAAGTCGCAACCTCCCTGATTCGGTGAGTTCGATCGTCCCGTCGAACTGCGTCCACCTCCAAAGCGTGGACTAGAGCGTCCTTGAGGTCCATGAAATGACCTAGCCTTACGGCAGCCCTAACCTCCAGGTCGCGGATCCCATCCGTGAAGGCCTGTACGAGGTTCCCGTTGATCAGCACAGGTGACGACTGGTAAGCCTTCCGGACCAGTTTTTCCACTTCAAGAGCCCACTGCTGAAGAGTTTCACCAACCCGTTGCGATCGGTTTTTCAGCTGGGCCCGAAACAGCTGCTCCTCTAAGCGGCGAGCTTGCTCCTCCTGACGGCAAGCCTGCTCCTCCTGACGGCAAGCCTGCTCCTCCTGACGGCGAGCCTGCTCCTCCTGACGGCGAGCCTGCTCTTGCATGAATGCCATAAGGGCGGCTAGGTCTGGCGACGCCGACGATTGAGCTGGTTCCGCTGCAGCCGCAGAATCTCCATATCCACCTGATGACGGTGAGGGAGCGTCTCCAATGCGCCTTTGGTCTACGTCTTGCTGGCGCTGACTCCTGGTGCGTATCCCTTCCGTTTCTTCCTTCCGTAGAACCGGCATAATTTATCCCACTTCTGACACCAATTTGTTACGAGCTAGGGTTCAGGGATAAATTATTTAAACGGCAGACTTCAATTAATCACTGTTTGTTACAAAAACACTTCTTAAACAATTCTATTACTTCGCACTATTTTCCGCTTTGATCGCTCTGTATCGCTTCTCAATCGAAACTGACCCACCACGAACCCGACCGCTCTTTATATAGCCCGGAAGATGTTCCTAGAACGTTCCATACTGTTCTAGGTACTTCGAGAATCTTCCAGAACAATCGACTTTTGAACTCATCGATCCCGAAGCGACTAGAAACTTCCAGAATGTTCGAACCGAACATTCTGGAAGTTTCTAGTCGCTTCGAAATTCTACTCGACACGAACTTTCGAGAACATTAGTTCCGCTATTCGATACTAGATGGCGCCACTAGTTACTACTTAGTTCTTCTACTCGTCACTAGATGGCGCTGCTCTATCTTGTAACAATATCATATATTGCCTCTAATCAATCGCCGCGAGATATCTGACTGCGTTTGTCTGTTGAAAATCTTCAACAATACTATGAACTGCACCGATATTTTGTCCAAATTTAATTTTAATATCCCATGGAAGTCAAAAAGGTTTAATCCACCTTTGCAGGTACCATTAGCCTCCACTAACTATAGGCAGAACTCATACATTGTGCTTGCAAGCAGGAGATTTAATGAGTTGTGTAAGCAGCATTATATTGACCCATTCCTAAGTGGTGTGCCATCAGCCAGGAAGTGCTTAAGCTGAAACTTCTCCACTTAGTTCATTGTAGCGTGTGTATTGTTGTGCAGTGCGAGCAAAGTATCAGTATCACTTGTGCATGAGTTATTAAGCGATTTTTTCACTTGGTGATCTGTTCTTATGGATGTGTACTAAAATGTTCATAGAAATTAAGTATTATTCAATATCGACGAGTATAAGTGAAGACTTGTTATTGGCTGACTGTCAAATCTACTGTTTCTGTTCTGTTTGTTTTAGCTGTAAGTCTTCCATAATAAATAAATAAATTAATTAATTATATAAAACTAAAATATTGATCATTCTACAGAAGTCTGTCCCAAGACAGCACCTCCGTGGGTGTATGCGTGGGACCAAGGTCGCGGTGAACCCAGCGAGGATTCTATGCCCATTCAAAGTATGTACTTAGTGATCGTATATATTTTTTGCTGTTATGTGTGTGGGAAATCCTCAAGCATATCCTCCGTCTGGGGAGAACGGAGGATTATGACAAAACCCTTTACCGTTCCTACCACTACCATGAATCGGGTGGCAAGGACACAACATACGAACATTTGTGCGTATCTCCTTGTATAGGTACTTACAAGTTTACAACAATGAAGACTACCATCTGACCTACCAACTCAAACTATTGGATAGGTGCGTTTGGTTTGCAATCATTGGCAACTCAATGTGGTTGAAAGCTCTGATTTGCTGATCAGGTTATATGCTCTCATGTGACTTGCATAGCCACCCTTGGCCGAAAAACTCCGAGCACAAAGCGGACACGCCAGAACACCGATGACTACGTGGTAAATAGTAGCTGTTGGTGGTCTAGCTTTGAGGTCGTCGCGTTTTTTTTAAATATCACCATCATTTACGTGAAGTGAATATTCCATCAATTTTTTTTAACCATCCAAAATATCCGGGTATGGGGTACCAATAAGATACGACTTATGCAAAAACAAAATAAAAAAAATAATAAGCTAAATAATTTTGAATGTTGATAAAAACCCAGGCTTCATCAAATTATTTAGTCTTATTTTTAGTTGTTGTCATCGCAAGTGCGTTGGAAAACATTGTTTAATAATCTACTATTGCATCATAATGGTGTCCTACTTTAATGCAAGCGCATTAAGCACAGCAACTGTTTGAGTTTGTTTTCAGAAAGGCCTACTAAGGTGACAGAAAGCGAACTGCGCACATGGTGCAAGGACTTGGAGACAGCTTTTACAAATTTAGACATTTGGAATAATTGGATAAGAACCACATGTAAAGAAAGTCTTTGCATATTGAAACAAAAACGTAATATTTTCTTGGATACTATTAATACAAGTGCATCAAAAAAGATTGCATGACTGGCTATATTTACCCGACTGCCGAAGGAGGGTAATGTGTTTATCAGTCTATGTGTGTATGTATGTATGTAAGTATGTATGTATGTATGTTTGTTCCTATGTGGCGTTCCAGAGACCAAACGCGTTGGCCGATTTTGATGATTCGTACGTCAATCGATGCGTCTTAACCCTGCGAGTGTCATAGGCTACATTCAAATTGGATAATAGAAAAATGGCGGATTTTGGGTGCCATATTGTGGGGGCCCAAATTTTTTTTTTCTTCCAAACCCATCGTGTGGGGTATCAAAATAAAGGGTTTTAAGAGGTGATTTCAAAAATATATAACACTTATATGTTTAAATGTATCTAATTCGAAAAAACTAACTAAAAAGTTATAAATAAAAAAACTTAATTAAAAAAATCAAAAAACCCGACTGCTTCAAAAGCGAACTAAAAAGTCGTAAACAAGGAAAAAATCATGCTGTGCAGGCGGAGGATACACCAGATTTTGGTCAGCCAACCCGCGAATATGTATCCTCCGACTGCACAGCATGATTTTTTCCTTGTTTACGACTTTTTAGTTCGCTTTTGAAGCAGTCGGGTTTTTTGATTTTTTTAATTAAGTTTTTTTTGTTTACGTATTTCAGGATTGGCCTGTCCGGGGTTGGCTCGGAAATGTACAATTAATTGGATTAGGCTCCAGAGAAATGTTTACAAAGACGCTCTGCTTTGGACCAAATTGTACCAACGTACGGCTAACAATTTTAAATGCTTGAAAAATAAATATAATAACATTGAGGTGAGTAGAACAATACGATTTAATGAAAAAAAAATAAAGGGTATTCTGTATTTTCTCTTTTTCTAGTTTTGATATCAGACACCATTTTTTTAAAGAGCCGCTTGTTTGAGGATCGTCGGCTGGAATTAGATAACATGGCAGAAATGCACTTGCATGCGGATGTTACTGTGATACCTACCCTACCATATTTTGACTATGAACTATCTCTTTTTTTTCAGATTGTCACAGCTGAATATTGTGCAATGTGCGCTTGTGTTAAAAACAAACAAAGATATCATATGAATAAGGAATGCCGAGGTTACAGTACCAACCGGAAACATAATAATACAACCTACAAGCATAAACAAGAAAATAAATTAATAAAACTAACATAATAAGTGTCTTTAGAAAGGTATATTAAATCTTATACATAAATATTCTTAAAACATACGATTGCATGAGGATTTCACTTAAAGTGCACATTAATTTGATTAAAATCATACTTCCGCACGTGAGCATCTCGGCATCCAGCGAATACCCACTTGCCATTAAAGGAGATGTCCCGAATGCCGTCACAGTCTGAGCCTGTCAGCTGCACTCGAAGCTTGGAGGCTCCTTCGTCCAGCGACAACACCGTACAAGTACCGTCTTGCCGGCCGACAATGAACATTTGATTCGTCAAAGGCGCCATACTGAGGACAGGGCTGGCAGATTCGTGCCATTCTTTTAGTACCGATCCATCTTGGAGATTTAATTTTGTGATCTGTAATCATAATAATCCCGTTTTGGAACATTCTTGCATAGGGGGCAGCAATTAATGTCCTACGCTAAGGCCGAGTTTCTCACCTCTAAATTATCGCAGAATTAATGTGACAAATTATCAAGTATGCGTAATCTGCAGTGATTGGCTGTTGAAAATGCATCCAACCAATCATAGCAATGCGTGCTTGACAATATGTCACATTCATTCTGCGATAATTGAAAGGTGAGAAACTCGCCCTAAACAACTAAATATATCGCAATTGTTTTTTTTTTATATAATTCGCTTATTAAGCAACAATGCACATCGCAGAATACGTTCCTTATCTTTAGGTATTATTAAATATAATAAAAAATTGTGTCTAAACGTCAAAAAAAAATTGAACTCAGTGCTAATTAAAAATAAGTTTATATCACCTTGCCATTGGTACAGCCTGCAATGACTGCCTGGTCCAAAACAATGATGGCGTTACAAGCCGCGTCCAGCTGCTTGGTGTACAGCTGTGCTCTCTTGGCCACGTGCGCACACACGACCAGTCCACTCTCACACCCAACTACTAACAGCTTGTTATTAGTGCCAACCTGGAATGTTATACCATCATTTACTGTAATAAAATCCCTTTTGAACAATACAAGTTTTTATTATTTTAGCTTGAGAAATTAAATAAAAATTCTAAGATAGCAGTTTTGCCCTGCCTCATCATCAGCCTTATAATGTTCCCACTGTTGGGACACAGGCATCCTCTCTGTGAGAGAGGTAATGGGCCTTAATCCAGCACGCGGGCCCAGTGCGGGTTGGTGGATGTCAAGTCTTCCATTTTTTGGTTCTAGGACATGCCAGTTGCCCTGCTTAAGCAACATTAAAATAAAAATGTTTTAAACGAGCACAACAACAGTATCGTAAATTAAGTTACGCTTGGCCGCGCCGACAGAGGGCGCCTTCCTTCCTTGCCGAAATGGTCGTGATGATCGCGTATTTGTGCAATGATCTCTTTCTTTTAGAAAACGCCATAGTTTGAATAGCCCGCTTAATTTTAAGATTACAAATAATCTTTACTGACATGGTTTTTTTAACATCAGTACGTGATTGATTATTGACCTAAGGGTTATTCTAGGCGCCATCTTAAATTGAGCTTAGCGTTATTCTAAACACCATTGTAAACACTTCTTCTCACAACTATTACTACTAATCTGTGTCACTGTGTACTATGTTTGGTTGGTGTACAACCAACGTGACAACGTTGCGTGTCAACCACTGCGCCAACCGTGTACTATACACGGTTGGCGCAGTGGTTGAGCGATCGGCTGCTGCGCTGCGTGTTCGATATAACCCACAAGTTCGATGCCCGCCTGAATCTGGGTGTCTTGTGTATGTGAGTTTAAATGTTTGTAAACGCACCCACGATACAGGAAGAAATTCCTAGTGTGGGGAATAACTAATGATGTGTGAGGAATAACCAGTCAGCAGTAATGGCTGACTAACACACCTGAGTGCTGACAGACAAATTGTTTTCAGTGCAGAGCAGTGGTGGCTCAGTGAGCAGAGGTGGCCCAGTTGAGTAGTGGTGGCCTAGTGTTAGCGGCCCCGACTTACGTGTCGTAGGTCCTGAGTTCCAACCCAGGCAGGCATTTTACCTACTTTGTGTAAATTATTGCATCATCACTGCTCTTAAACCGGTGAGGGAAAATTCCGTGAGGAAACCAGCCTATCCTAGAAAGAAAAATTCGAAGACATGTAACATTCACCAACCCGCACTGGGCCCGCGTGGTGGATTAAGGCCCATTACCTCTCTCACAGAGAGGGTGCCTGTGTCCCAGCAGTGGAAACATTATAATGCTGATGATGTAAAGGCTTTCTAATTGCTATTATATTCACCTCTCGCTCATTTTCAACTTTGACTTCCTCAGTAGATGTTCCGATGGCACAGCAGTTTATCTGTCCGTGCCCTTCAATAACGTTGTCAAGGCACTTAGATTCACCAACATCCCATAGTTTTGCTGAACCATCCCTGTGAATCGATAAAGATAATAAAAAAAAAAAAAAACATAAGTAGGTGAATGGAAGGCCTCCCACCAGGTGGATCGAGGACCTGGTGAAGGTTGCGGGGATCCGCTGGTTACGACATGCACGGAACCGGTCAATGTGGCGACGCTTGGGGGAGGCCTATATCCAGCAGTGGACGTCTTTCGGCTGTTTTTTTTTATAACCTATAAGCTCGCGCTTGACCACCATCTCACCTGATGGTAAGCAATGATGTGGTCGACGGTGAAACACGCTTGCCTAGAAATAACCTATTCACTCTTGACTTAAAGACCCCATCATAAGATGATGAAGTAGGTGAATGGTAAGCCAAATTATGTTTCAAATGTACCTTCATTTGAAAGATAATTTAGCTTGAAAGGAAAACTATCATGACCGATAGAGATAGACAGACTGTGCCAACCATTATTGCAATAGGCACCAGCATCAGGCTAGTGCATCTGGTTTATGGTGCAAAAATCTTACCAGTCCTCACCCTAACATCCTGGACCGGGCTTCTCCCCCTGCCTTTCTTTCAAATTCGTGCTAGCATTCGCCAAAGATCGACCGAACTTCATAACAACAGATGGTCACGGGCATCAGACTGTAGACAGTCAATATTGGCTCTATCGAATGTATACCCGCGATTAACCAAGAGTCTTCTCAGCCTGAGTAGAAATAACTTAAGAATAATCATAGGAACAATTACGGGCCATAAACTCTTTAACAAACATCTTTTTAATATAGGCGCCACAAACAGCCCGCTTTGCAGGGGCTGCCTTGACGCAGAGGAATCAGCCGCCCACGCCATCCTGGAATGCGAAGCCGTGGCTTCTCAACGTGAAGAAATCCTCGGAACATTGAGGTCGCTCTGCGAAGCCTGTGAAGCTCCTAGGAAGCTTATGTGCTTTTGGGCGGAGTTAGGCTGGCTTTGTTAGCTAGAACCCCGACGCACAACGGACCAAATGAGAGTCTAAATGCGGCAACGGGAGTCCCCATCATCATCATGCAATAGGCACAGGGGATGAGGTTTGGCTACATTTCCTGACATCAACAACCCTATTTTCTATACCAATTATTATTTTTTTGTTTGTTTGTACCGAATAGGCTCCGAAACTACTGGACCGATTTAAAAAATTCTTTCATCTATGGAAAACTACAGTATTCCCGAGTAACATAGGATATAATTTATAACTAAAAAAAAAGCAATCCTTATGAAAATTGCAATAATGTAACCCAAAGTAGCAATATTTTGCCTATAAAATTCATTATTTGGTGTGCGCTGAGAAAACTATTAATGATACATAAAAATGATGTACTATATGATTAAAGTACTCATTATTTACTACAAAAAAAGACTATGAGAGAATTTATCTCACTATCATAGTTATGTCACAATAGCAGCTTTTGTGTTCTAAAATTTAATTAGATCACCGCTGCGCCGCGCCGGTAGAAACAAAAGTTGGTTACATTCGTATTGTATATATATATTGTAGGGTAGGTAGGTTGATTTGTAGGGGAGGTGATAAGGTTGATAGAGTAGGGTGGTAGGTTGATCGGTAATTCGGTAGGGCAGGTGAGTTGGTTGGTAGGAAGGTAAGGTAGGTGGATGGGTAGGTAGGTAGGTAGGGTAGGTAGGTAGGTAGGGTAGATAGGTAGGTGCTAGGTAGGTAGATAGCCAGTTGATGGGAGCGAAGCCGCGGGGGTCAGCTATAATATATAAAATATGGCTGACTTACTGACTGATCGATCAACGCACAGTCAAAACATACTAACATTATCCTCTGTACTCCGACTTATAAATTAAATGATTATAAAACTATGTACAATTGGAGGGTAGAAATGTTTAACAACTTACTTTATCTCGACACATTGACACATGAGCATGCATACTTTTTGGATACAAACAAGAATCTAACAAATGACTACAAGATGTTCTTAAAACGCACTGGATCACTTAATAACTACGGCATGCATACAATTTTTATAGATATTGACAACTTCATTCAAGGATTAAAAAAATATGACTTATATTATAGACAAACCAAAATCAGTGAACGGAAATAAACATGGAAGCATTACTTCAAAGGAATTAAACGCGCATCTTGACACAAAATCCTAAACAAACGCACACATCGAAACTCAGCCACTGATTCGCCAAACTAGCCAAGGCACACAAACAATAATTATTACAACTCATGATGCACAATTAAAAATAGACCTTATAAACTGTTAGTTTGGGTTTAAATTACCATCTAACGTATAGGCCGCTAACGACATTTCTACGACTGCGTCATGCATCACTGCGTCCACCATTCGCGTCGCCCGGGATGTTTTATGCAATATGGTGCAACGCAATTATTAATTATGATAGTGATGGTATTGAAATAATCTGATAGAAAATATAGAAGCATAAAAAATCGTTTGTGGTCAGGGGACCTTAGTCAGGAAAGAAGTTCCTTCTCACATATGATTTAAACAAAAACATTTATTTTAATTGTATGCCGTCTTGGATTATTTTAACCTCACAATGGACTTTAGCAACCTCGAAAACTGAACCCATAATGTAAAATGAAAGTTTTCGCAGCCAAGCTATCTTGGATTTATATTTTGTCCAAAAATGAAAGAAAAAAATCGCATAGAAGTATGAACGCTTTTTCGCGTGATGATTGCTACTAGTCAACTCCTACCGCAATTCGTGTTAAAGAACCATCTTTTATAGAGTGAAAAAAAAATTTGGAACGACCAAAAATATATTAGAAAAGATAAAGACACAGCAACGATATCTATTTTCTCCGTGCTATTAAGGATCCTTTATGTACTTACAATAACTTAGTATATTTTGCATAGTGCCGCCCCATAGAAAAAAACGGCGTGAATTTTCGATTACAATCTAAGATATATAATCTATTATATATATCTTAGATTGTAATCGAAATTATATTTGTCATTATTGTCAGGTAGAAAAGTAAATTGTTTGGTTGGCATAACATCATCCCCATAGATTTCTATGGGGATGTGGTGTACTACATTTTTAATAGAAATATAATGAATAGCGATGTATTTACACGGGAAAAATATTTCCAACATTCTTGTTATGCAAATGTGATTTATTTATGCAACACTTCACTGCACAAGAAGCCATTTTTAAATATTTAACAAGCGAAAAACGGTAAATATTAGTCGACCGCCGCTGTTGCCTACTGGGGACGAACTAAAAGCGTGAGTGGCACGATCGGTAAGCCCCGCCCACCGGGGCACAATGTGCGTTGGGTCATTTTTTAAAGCAAGGAATGCTTCCATGTTTATTTCCGTTCACTGACCAAAATAAAGGAGCTGTACCAAACTGACGAATTGTCAAGTAACCAGTTATTTCTATGACAGCCATTTACATATCTTACATCAAAATATAGCAGGACTCCTAAATAAATCAGATGCTCTTACTGTGTGCCTAGAAGAGCTTATCACGAAGAATATCAACATTGACGTCATCTGCATCTCGGAACACTTCATTATGTCAGGCTATGAAGACTTTTTGACTATTCCTAACTACAATCTGGCTGCGTGTTTTAGCCGAACAGAATCAAAACGAGGTGGAACATGTATCTTGGTTAAAAAGGGACTTCAGTTTATAAATTTGCCTAACATAAATAAATTAGCAATAAGTAAGTCATTCGAATGTTGTGCAATCGTTTTAACCCAATCAAAAACCATTGTCATCTGTATTTACAGAATTCCAAAAACTAATAATTTGACTACTTTTTTTGACCGTTTGGAAAAAATTCTACTGCTAATAACTAAGAAACAAAACCAAAATATTGTTATATGCGGAGATTTCAATATTGACACGCTGAAACGTAGTAATATATCCCTAGAACTAGAATGTCTACTACTTAATTTTAATTGCAGATTAGAAATCAACCAACCAACCAGGTTACAAAGTAACACTTGCATTGACAACTTTGCACATAATCTTGGCACTAAATGCAAAGCTGACGTAGTTGAATTTGCTTTGTCTGATCACACCTGTCAAATATTGAAGTGTCCCGTAAAAAGAACTTTCCGCATAAATTATTGGTACGTTAAACGACAGGACTTTGGTTTAGAAAATATGGAAAAATTTAGAAAATGTCTGCAAAACACTTCTTTTTCAGATATACGTGGGACACTCAGAAAGTTTTGCGAAACTAAAAAAAATTGTTCTATACGTACATATATTTTTATTAAATCTTTTCAAAGTACTTTCCACCAGCCTCTATACAAAGATTCATGCGCCTAAACCAGTTTTCAAAACACTTTTTCCAGTCCGCCGCAGACACCTCGTTTACAGCCTGCTCGAACGCAGCCAGCGCATCTTCCGGCGACGAAAATTGTATCCCTTTGAGCTGATTTTTTATTTTTGGGAATAAAAAGAAGTCACACGGTGCTAGATCAGGGCTGTAAGGAGGGTGACCCAGGAGTTTGACTGGCGTGCTGTCCAGGAAGTCCCTCGTTTTGAGTGCGGTGTGCGCAGGTGCATTGTCGTGGTGGAGCAGTAGCCCGCGGAGCCCTGTGTTTGGTCGCTTGTTGCTTATAACAGAGAAAACTTCTGGCAAACATTTGGTAGTATACCATTCGGCATTAATGCTTCTTTGATCCCGTAAGGGAATTGATACCAAGTGGCCAGTCAAATTAAAAAAGCTAGCGATCAAAATCTTACCCCCGCTTCTAGATCGCTTCACTTTGGTAGGCGTTGGCTCATTTTGAAACACCCAAACAGTCGACTGGCGCTTGGTTTCTGGGTCGTATTGATAAATCCAGGACTCATCACCTGTAACGATGTCGTAAACACGCCGAGACGAGCCTGCTTCAAATTTGTTAAGCATATCACGGCACCATTCCACCCGGGCCTGCTTCTGAGCATCGGTGAGGTTGTGCGGCACCCAGCGTGATACTATCCTCCTCACGCGAAGATGGCTGTGTAGAATCTCGTGAACGCTTCCCGATCCAATCTTCAATATGTGTTGAATCTCCTGATATGTAATTCGCCTATTGTCTTGGATTAAATTTTTCACTGCTAGCACGTTTTCTTCGGTAACAGCCGTCAAAGGGCGACCGCTTCTTTCGTCATCCCCCAAAGTTGGTCGACCGCGCTTGAATTCGTTATACCAACGATACACGGTTGCCTTGGAAGGGCCTTCATCCATGAATGCCATTTGAAGTCTATCGTACGATTCATCCGGTTTCAGGCGACACTTGAAATCGTATAAAATCATAGCTCTAAAATGTTCCCGGCGCAGATCCATATTTCAGTGAGACACAATACTTTGAATTAACTCGCAAAAAATGTGGAGGGAAATTTTGAAATTGGAACTTACTTATTTTTACTTATAAATAATCATATTTTCGAAAAACATTATAACTGGCCAGTCTCCCATATATAAAAACTTTTTTTCGCAATACTTTCTGAGGGGCCTGGTATATCAGTGCGATGATCCGGATAAGGCTTACAGCCTATTCCTTGATACTTTTTCCATGCTCTATCGTATGTGCTTCCCATATAAAAGAATAAAAATAAGGTTACACAAACGACCTCAATGGGTGTCGCGAGGAATTAGAGCCTGTAGTAAAAAGAAGAGGGCACTTTTGTGGAGTTACCGTCTGAATCGAAATGAGGCAAATAAAAGAAAGCTTAATACATATACTACCACCTACAAGCGAATAGTTAAATTAACTCAACGTGCTCAAAATATACATAAAATAAAATCTGCAGTAAATAAATCAAAAGCGACATGGGAGATCATAAATAGGGCAAAACAAAAATTACCTAAAAACACGATTGCAAACATTAAAATAGGTAATAAAAATATAACACATCCCCGTGACATAGCTAATGCTTTTAATGATTTTTTTATTGACAAAATTAAACCTGTATGTAATACCGGAATACAAGTCACTTCAAATATATCTAAACCGAACAACTCGATGTTTATGGCACCTAGCCACGAAGATGACATAAAAAAAATAATAAATTCCTTAAAAAATACTCAGAGCGTAGGACATGACGGTATATCCACAGCAACAATACAGAATGTATCAGACAGCATTAGCGGTCATTTAAGTTACATAATTAATTTATGTATATCACAAGGTATTTATCCGACCAAACTGAAGACTGCTGTAATAAAACCACTATACAAAAAAAGCGATAGAGATAAAAGGGAGTCGTACCGGCCTATTGCACTAATTCCAATGTTTTCAAAAATATTTGAAAAATACATTTATGATCAAATTTATAAATTCTTAGTAAAACATGACATCCTAACTGAAGAACAAAAAGGCTTTAGAAGAAACAAAACTATTAATATGGCTATATATGACTTCTTAAATAAAGTAATCACTAACGTTGACCATAACATACCTGTATGTTCAATTTACTGTGACATGACTCAAGCCTTTGACTACGTAGATCATAATATCTTGCTGAATAAGTTAGAAGCTTACGGAATAAGAGGAAATATCTTACACCTTATCGAGTCCTATTTAAAAAATCGTAAACAATATGTAGAAATATCTCATATAGATACAAAAACTAAGAACGAAAGGGTTTATCGGTCGCGAGATAGAACAATCTCATATGGTGTGCCACAGGGCAGCGTGCTTGGCCCTCCTCTATTTATATTGTATATAAATGACCTGCCAAAAGTTACGCAACATCACATGACTCTATTTGCCGACGACAGCACAGTTACCATTGACTGCAAAGACCAATTAAATTATGATAATGACGTTACAAATACTATACACTCAATAATACAATGGCTGAATAACAATAATCTTAGGATAAATATTGATAAGACCAAATTAATGACATTTAACCAACGAAAAAATTTGACTATGAATATTAATTACGAGAACAAACAAATAAACCAAGTAAGCACGTCCAAATTCCTAGGGTTAACCATAGACCAACGACTAGATTGGAAGGCGCACACGATAGATTTGGCAAAGAGACTTAGCAAATCTGCTTACGCTCTATATAAACTTGCACCAGTCTTAAGAACGGACGCTATTGTTACAGCATACCATGGCATGTCTAGTTCAATATTAAGATACGGTGTTATTTTTTGGGGCAACTCAACCAATCGAGAACTTATATTTAAAGTCCAAAAAAGTGCATCAGGGCAATGTTTGGGTTAAAATGTACATACACATGTAAACCTTTTTTTGTTAGATGTAAAATACTGACGTTACCCTGTATATACATTTTCGAAGTTGCAGTGTTTGTGAAATCAAACCCAAATCTGTTCCCAAAGCTATCAGATCGAAATAATCGGAGTCGACGACATGTCAATATGTTATGCTCGAGACAGTCAAAAACAGCACTGATGCGTAATAGTGTTTTTTGTATGGCACCAATAATCTATGACCATATACCAGAAACAATAAAAAATTTGAATATTATTCTTTTTAAAAGGCATCTAAGGAACTTTCTCGTAAGAAAAGCCTATTATAATGTTTCTGATTTTCTGAAGGACAAAGTACTGTTGTAATCTAAATGTTAGTTTTTATATAGAATTATTGACCTTTTTGACATTTCATTACCGCCGTATTTGACATCTAATTTTATGATTGTATCTTTGACTGCATTTTTATTTCATATTTTGTTTTTATTATTATTATTGACTTCTTTGTTAATTATTTGAATTCCACTATTTTGACATCCAACTTGAATTATAATAATTGTTATTTTTATGAATTGATTATTTATTATTGTATAATATCGATGATGTTTTTTGTTTTCTTAAATTTACTGACGCTGTTTAATTGTTATTATCTTAATATTTTGTCATCCAATTTGTTAATGATAATTTGTTGTTTAAATGAATTGATTATTATTTAAAATTGCATGTATAATGTCGATGATGTTTTATTCTTTGTAATAGTGTAAACCCAATGGCACGGGGTCTCATTGCTAACAGAGAAAATTTTGTTCAAATAAATCTCACTAGATGGCGCGACATGTACACACAATTCAATAGAATGTGTGTAAAATTAACATTATCTGGAATTGAACTTAAACATTGTATGTTCTTGTTTAATCAACTCTCCTAAGTACAAAATTATGGAATATTGGGCTCTTAATTCACATTTCAAAGATTATTTGAACGGATCATTTAAAATTGATGCCATAGATGGCGCATTTTTAAATTTCTGAGGTATTCAACTCGATTGTTAAAATTTGCATTTTTACACATTTTGGTGCAAAAAAAACTGTAACAACTTGCAAAAAATACTATATAACGAACCTTCACTGTATTTAAAGAAAAAAATATTCACGAACCTAGTAAACCCTTTTACTTGCAAGGCGCTGCTAACACCATCTATTGCCGTGAAATGGGATCGAACGCGATTGATGTACTCACAAAAATAAGAAGAATAAGCAGATGAAAAACGCTAGTTACGTCGGCACAGTTTTTTTGTATGGGATGAGGAATCTGTATGCTAGTATTATATTATATGTGCCAATGGGTAGATTTTTGCGCACATTTTTATTATAATATTATAAGACCTACTGTAAATTACCAAAAATCACACGAATAAATAATTTGAATTTGAATTTAAAACCACTAAGCCTAGAAGCATGAAATTTAGCAACAAGGTTCCTCATATGACGTGAGTGAGCACTAAGAACGGATTTTTGGGAATTCTACCCCTTAGGGGGTAAAAAGGAGTTTGAAAGAATAGTAATCTAAGTAAATGATAAAGGTTGCTATTATTAGTTTTTCGAAGCTACCCCCAAATTATGATTTAGGCAGTGTGAAGTTTGTAGGGAAAAATCTGATTTCTTGGGTCAGTAATCTTGAAACTTGGCACAAATACTAACCTAAATGAATATTGAAGGTTGTAATTTTTTTGTTTTAAACTACCCCCAAAAGATGATTAAAAAAGGCGATGTTAAAGTGTTTTTAAAGAAACCTATTTCTTGGGTTAATAAAATTTGCAACTTGACTGAAATACCAACCTAATACTTGTAAACAATAAAGGTGTCATTAATAGTTTTACAATGCATGTCCTCGAAAAGAGCGGTTTTCCAAGCAGCCAAACTGTGCGGCAAGTGTCACTTTTTTTCACTAGTGCTTTTTACTTTCCTGTATTTTTTTAATTTTCAACTCCAACGTCAGCCCGACGCATAGAGTTTTTAATATTTAAGAAAAGTTTTAAAAATTAGTTGTGTACAGATTATCATTCATATAAAAGGTAAAATAAAACTAATACATTATTTTAGGATTTTAAATATTCTTTAAATATGTTTGGCAGAACGTATATTTTGCTCGTGCCTTATTGCGTTACGATGTGACAGCTATTCGCACATGCGCAGTAGATATACCCGAGGATCTATTTGTTAATCTGTGTATGCTGAACGCGCTTGAATAGGCCCGCTATTTTATTAATTTCATTTTATTAATTTATTTTTTCGTCGCACAATGCATAGTAAAATGTTGTATGGTACACGTACGTAAGATGATTTCCGACTCGTGTCGATTTATCCACTCACTCGCTTCGCTCGCTGGTGAATAAAAATGGCACTCGTCGGAAATCACCTACCTTCCGCACTTGTAGCATAAATAACTATTTTGAAACGACCCCCAAAAGACGATATAGAGGGTGTTGAAGTTTGTACGGCAGTATTTGATGGGTTAATACATATGAAACTTGACATAAATACCAACCTCGATAAATAATTTATGTAATCATTATGTTTTTTTTGAAACTACCCCCAAAAGACGATTTAGGGGGATCAACTGAACCGATTTAGACGAAATTTGGCATGGACATAGTTTGAGATCCTGGGAAAGACATAGGATAGTTTGTATTCCCTTGGGATGATAAAACACTTTTTACGCGGGCGAAGATGAGGGCGGAAGCTAGTAATTAATATATTAACTTAAAAATCGTGGTTGTTAAAGGTTGTGGGTTCAAATCCGAGCAAGTACCAATGTGACTTTTGCAAATTCATTATGTACTTTCTAAGTTTATCATGGACATCACAGGCAATGGAAGGAATGTGAACAGAAATATATCATGAGGAAACCTGGACTTATAATGTTAATGTAAGACTGAAACCAAGTAGTAGCCAAGTCAGAGGCCTGTGTTGTTCCCAGTGGTGGCTTAATAAACTCTCGACACCAGTAGTGCCAACATCCTCACACCAAAAGATGAAGAACTTAAAAACAAAAATGGATTGTCAAAATATGCCTTACTTGCTGACTGAAACTACGTTTCTTCCTTTTTCAATTATACAGATATCGTTAACGGCCATAGTGTGTCCCTTGAGGGTGACAGGATTTATTCCAGATTCGGCAGACCAAATTCTACAGGACCCATCCGCTCCTGCAGACAAGACCACAATGCCTGACGGGAAGTATCTGCACCTGTATACTGGACCCCCGTGACCTTTAAGTTCTAGGCTTACTTCACCTGCAAAAATAATGTTTAGTTAGTTTGTTTTTATTACTGTTAAAAAAAAGGCATGACTTTTTTTTCTAATATAGGCTCGCGTTTGACCACCATCTCACCTGATGGTAAGCGATGATGTGGTCGATGATGGAGCACGCTTGCCTAAAAGTAACCTATTCACTCTTGACTTAAAGACCCCTATATTGTAGCTATCGGGAAACACAGACTCCGGCAGGGAATTCCACTCCTTAGCTGTACGCATAATAAAAGTATTCTCAAAACATTTAGTGCGTATGGGTGGGATGTCCACCATGTACCGATGGCGCATTGCCGTACGTCTGGTAGTCCAATGATGAAACGGGCTGGGCGGAATTAGATCATGCAATTCCATCGCACACTCCCCGAACTGTAATCGATAAAAAACCGACAAGCTGGCAACTTGAAGACGATGTTCAAGGCTCTGGAGCTTTGACTTAACCAGTGCCTCATCGCTGATAAGCTTCTTGGCCCGCTTTTCGATCGACTCTAGTGCATCAAGCAGGTATTTGGCAGATCCGTCCCAGAGATGAGAACAGTACTCCATGCATGATTGAACTTGCGCTTGATACAAGCTGAGCAGTTGTTCTGGCGTGAAGTACCTTCTCACCTTTGCAAGGATCCCCAGCTTTTTGCCGCCAGCTAAGGCTTTGCTTCAATGTATGGGCCAAAATTGAGAGTCGGTGTCAACGTAACGCCAAGAAGCTCAAGATGGTCAGTTATTGGCACGGTCGCATCTCGGAAAGTTGGACCCGGGTGAAATTGGCTCTTTTTAGCGGCAAAAAGACACGCCTGGGTTTTAGCAGTATTCAACCTAAGAAGATCCCCAGTAGACCGATTTCGGCGGAAGCAGTATTGGCGTTCACTTAGGACATCGTTTGCTTCTAGGTATGCCAGGAGCTTAATATTGAGTACGCGTTCCATACTCAACGTTAACAAACTGTGGAGGTTACAGATCGAAGACAGTTCAGGCGCACAGGTTCTAAGAACAATTGCTGGTATTCCGTCAGGGCCGCTAGCCTTGTTCACGTCGAGGTTGCGCACCAGAACACACTGTACGCCGTGACCACCCCAGGGACCAAATCAGCACATAGATGCCAGACGACCCCGTGTATGGCACCTTTGGTCCCCCTGTGACGGGTCAAGGTCAATGGCCGCAGAGGATAGGGAGAGCGGCTAACGCTATACCGATACTCCTCTTTCCCTGCGGCCCCACCGCGTCCGCCATCAGACGGTGGCGACCCCGTCTAGGCCGCGGAAGATAGGGAGAGCGGCGCACCGCAATACCGGCACTTCTCTCCCGCCGCGGGGTCCAACTCTCAGCCGCGATATCGTATGGAACCTGAGACGCTCCATAAGACATCGCGGCTCGCCTCAGTTGCGATGTCTCCTGTTACCAAGTGGCACCGCAACCTACTAGTTGGCCGCTACGTCGTCGGCATAATCGCCAAAAGCCCTGCCTAGTGGCCCCTCCTCGAGTTTATCTTCGCTTCACCGTGGTTGACCAAGCCACGGTTACTGAGCCCCCCGCCTCGACAATGCAATCTAGGCACCTACCGGGGGGGAGTACTACA
The DNA here is from genome assembly GCA_949775005.1 of Orthosia gothica. NCBI lineage: Eukaryota > Metazoa > Arthropoda > Insecta > Lepidoptera > Noctuidae > Orthosia > Orthosia gothica. Next base: position 17,747,785 of record OX459063.1, on the reverse strand, counting down.
TTGCCTGACACAACACATCCGTCACGGCGTCCGCGCACGACGATGGATCAGTCGAAGAAAAGTAAGTAGGCTGCGAAGGATAGCATGCGAAGAAAAATCGCATACCATCCCAATCTGCTGACTTGTACCGCAAAACCCTCTTGGGCTGGCATCGGGCGGGGAATAGACGGACACAGATCACACAGACTTCACCAGACAGTGGTCGGAACTACCCAAAGGTGAAGCTATCGACACAGAGTATCTGTCTGGATCTGTTGTCAGCAGAAGGTCCAAGCAATTCGCCGTATGCGAATCAACATCCGGTACCCTTGTTGCCCCCTAGACCAGCTGGGTGAGGTTTAGCGCTAGCCAAAGGTTACGCATCTCCCGTCCAGCATGATCAGTGCACTGGTATGGGAAGAGCCACTCCTGGTGGTGGGCCTTAGAGTCCCCCAGTAACACTAATTGGGCGGAAGGATACCACTGCTGTGCCGCATCAACCGCCTCACTGAGGAGTACTCTGTGAGCCCGGTTATCTCCTGATCGCCGCTGTGCGAACGGTAGACACAGGCGTAGATAATTTTATCCAGACCTGTGTCCACCAGAACCCAGAGCGTTGTGAATCTGAAGTCCTCAAGGTTACGGAGACGCCGATAGCAAAGGTCGTCACGGGCGTACATACATACGCCCGCCTGTGGTCTAAAATTGTGCTCCAGGGTGAACCCTGGGTAAGACAAATACGACACGTCTGACGGACTCGCTATCTGCGTCTCCGTAAGGAAAAAGAGCGCTGGTTTCTCAGCCTCCAGGTGATAGTGACTTTGAGGAACTTGAGTTCGAGTTTTTGAGTTGAAAATTCACAATCAAGTTAATTAACTTGGTTTTAAATATGATGATATTTTATCTAATTTCTTGTTTGTTATCACAATCCATTTTCACTTTCTAGAAAGTTTAAAGTTTGATATTGGTTGAGTTCGCGCGTAACCGCCGGCCGGCCGCCATTACCAGAAAACCACGCAAGCGAGCGGGCATAAACTTTTTATAAGTTTTTAAGCTGACATGGTCACAATCATTAGAATTAATATTTGTTTCCAAATTCAAAATATACATGGTAAACAAATATTAATTCTAATAAAAAATTTATAATAATATTTTTTCTGTCTATGCTACCAACCGATGCAGTATACTCATTATATCATCATTTCATACAGTCCACTCGTTTTACTGAAGAGCCAACCAACATATTGAGATGGTTTTCTATGACATTACTAAATTAGTTCACCAGTGATAGATCGAAAAGTAATAACTTACTTGTCCTGCTATCCCAAACCATCAGTTTATCTTCTTCACAAGATGATACAGCCATAGCACTTTCTGCAACGGCTACAGACAAAACTCCTTTATTGTGTACTTTATGAGCTTTTGTGGGTGCCACAAATGCAACTTTAAGGCCAGATGGTATGTGCTTCACTACCAAATTTAAAGGTCCATGAGAAATATACTGAAAGTTATCTGAGAAATCAATTTTCACTCTGCCATCAGTTAAACTTGCAACAAGTTTGTCATGGATGCTCGTTTCATTCAGTTTTTTTGAGGATATCCAAGCACTTCCCTTGGGTAATCTGTAATCATTATAAATAAACAATATAATAGAATATAGGTACTTTATTTTACACCAAAAAAGTTACACATCTGTTTTATATAAAATTAATACTATAGGGTCTTATCGCTAAGAGCGATATCTACCTGTCAATGAAAACTGCAAAAATTATTTCATAAAAATTCAATAAACATTGAACATTGACCATGGCAAAACTTTGTGGTTCTCCGTCTTGGTTAAAAGAGGAATTTGCATCCCTTGACCCATTAACTAACTTTTTTTGTCTCTCAACCATATTTTACAAATTATTATTAATGCAAATATGCCTGTACTTAACTAGATGTCTATGGCCCTAATCTTAGATAAACTACTGTACTTTATCTAAGGCCCTAACACTTGGTTTTTTAAAAAATTTCAAGTAGTTTACTGAAACCAGCATACTTTTTTGTTCAATTTTAATGTTTGATGTTGCTTGCTCTAGCTTACTGTGCTCTCACTTTTCTGCATAAATCAACAAAGTATTACTGAGGTAGGGCCCAAATTTATTCTACTGTACCGACAAATTCTGGCGCCTACCCTCGTAGAGTAGAGGCCCAGACTGACCGAGATGGGTGTCGCAAAAATCTCCCCCAGGGCGCCGGTAGCCCTAAAACTGTTACATAAATTAGATAATATTTTTTAATTAAAGCTTATTATTAACTTACCTGATAACGTCGTTCCAATCACATTGGATTGTAATAACCGGCAAAAGATTCGACATTTTATTCTATTGCTTTTTGTATTACAGCAAGATGACGGCTTTTTGTTCTGGATTCACCCAATAAATAAGATATCCTAGCACCACAAGATAATTGATTATTAAACTCATCAAAATTAAGTACCTATTCTGGATTCGTAAAATGATTTGCTAAAATTATAAATCAAAATAAAACTACAGCTGACCGATGACAATTGACAATTGGTGTTGCCACTTTTTTTTTAATGTTAGTTTTGTGTTGCCACTTGCCATTCTAGTATTAGCTAGAGTTGATAAACTATAAATCTTTAGTGGGGCATTTCTAATAAAATATATTAAATATATGCGAAATACAGCTGATTGTCTCTCTAACAATTGAATCATTGAGAAAAGTTGAAAAAAAAATTGCAACGTTGAAACTTTTTGAAAAAGTCAACGTCCAAACTTCTTCTCAAATACTTCGTTCCAAAAACTTCTTCTCAAATAATTCATTTTACTGATAGTGATAATATTATACACATTTGTACTCGTATAACATCGGCCATTGTATACCTACTAGACCTATTCTTAGAGCATTTAACCTATGGAGACGGCAAGCCGCGAATCACCGAACAACTTTTTCTGCCACTTTCTGCGGGAGGCGAGGAAAACACATACAGCACACTACAAAAAAATGACAATCACTCACAGATACATGCATCCTATTGCTACAAACGCACACGAAAAAATAATAATCACACAATCAAAAAACACACATACATTGACATATTTGTGTGTATCTATGCAATAATCCTATGACAACAAATACAAAGTGCTAGTGATGTGATACAAAGAATGACTGGAAATTCATTATAATGCATGAATGAATGAGCAAAATGTTAATTCGTTTTATTTTTGTTATACTAAATAATAATAAACTTAAGTAATTAATTTCACAAATAAAAAAAATACGCAATATGATTTGTGGTCTGCTAAACTACGTAGGTAGGTAAGAAAGGTAGGAAAGAATTTAAGATACACTAAAAAAAGAACGATTGAATTTATTTTTAGTCAATAATATTTCATAATTACATAATATATATTGTTGGACCCGTGTCTTTCCTAAATGAATGACGTTACAAATAAATGTAATATCCAACCATGCATGGTAGACGAACTGGGGATAGTACCTAATAAAATGGTGGCATACGTCTTGGAACAATGTTAATCATAAACTATAGTACCTACAGGTTTCAGGATAGAATAGTATGAAACTGTCACTCATGTCACTGACATTTTGTTTTATTTAGGTTCGGGCATTCGGGATTCATACTTGAGCCCCGTTATTTAATACGGACCTTATGTATACGTGTTAAATAGTAAGAAAGCGTAAATAATAAATAAAACAATCAACCGGATAGACTTTTAATTGAAACTTTTATGTAACACTTTATCACGTCAGTTTTTCGTTTTTTTATCTATTTGAGTACGGTGTTTCCTAGCTAAGCTAGTTTGATATCTTAGATAGGAAAAGGAAAACATACGTGTATGGTGTCTACGACACATTCGCTGTTCATTCTTAAACTTTCATTCTTCGATGTACTTCATTCCTATTCACTCGTTCTATATCATTCATACAACTCTGTACGTTGCTAGTTTTAAAAATTATAAAAAAAAGATTGTAAGGTCTTTATTAAACCTTACTGATTTCTACATTTTTTTTTGTTTAATTTATCATAAACATATGGTTTCACAGCCATAATCTAGTTCATATACATGTCTCAATGATCACGACTAGAGGCAATCACTGATTTTTGAAATGTACCAGTTTATTATATACATGTCGAACACATTTCTGTGGATCAACTTTTTTGGTTAAAAATTATATACGAACATTTGAGTATTTTTAGCATTCGCAAAATTGTATATGGCTTCGAATTGATGTGCGGTGGAGTTGGCATTGTAACCACCATGGCTGCGATAGTCTGCTCTCGATAGAGGTATTAAACAAAAATTCAAACAAAAACCTAAATCGCTTCATCTGTTTAGGAGCTATGATGCCACAGACAGACACACAGATACACAGCAATACACGTCGAATTGATAACACCCTTCTTTTTCTGTCGGGGGTTAAAAAATGATTGAAAAACTCACTAACGAAACGAACAAACTTACTTTTTATTACCCTAAAACTTTAAAAGAAAATAATTTAAATCTATTCTCATAGACATTTGTAAATAATTTTTTTTTTAGTTCAACCTGTCTTGTCCAGATATAAACACAAACAAAATTATTTTGATACTGAACATACTGATTCAAAAAATCATTTCATTTATCAATCATTCATTCACGTTGTCCCAGCACTATGCACATCGCTACCCTGTCAGCCCCTGTACTGCGTTTGTGCTACCAACGTACCACTGAATTTTTCTATCGTAAAGGCAATAACCATTATTTCGACATTGTACTTAAATAAAACTATGTTGATGTATAATTTATACTTATATCTGGTAGGAAACACCATGGCTTCGCAAATTGAAAGTGGCAGCTCGCTTTTTGCAAGGGGAAACCGCACAATTAACCATTTTTTCGGAGAACTTACTTGCGACTCAATACGATACATAATGGCGGCGGTCGGCGAATGAACTAGTTTTATATAACGCGTATGGTCATATGGCCAAGCTACTTTGGCAGAGGGGTAAGCCCAGCTATGCCATCTCCATAGGTTAAATGCTCTAAGGACCTATTGTATCAATTTAATTGACGGCCTTGAGAATCAAGAGAGTGGTTCCTTGCCTTAATTGAGGACCTTGAGCTTGCTTTTGCAACAATAAAACAAACTGATAAAACGTGTTGTAAACACTCTTGAAATTAAAATTATCCTGAAAAGTGTGATCTCCTTGGAGTTTGCATAAGTCAGTGGTGTCAATTTATTAGTCCAACCCCAAAATATCGAGAATCGATATAAACAGTATCGATAGTTGTCAAACAAATTTCGAAAATTGCCAGTCTCTAATTGATGTGGAATGGGGAAAGTCTGTGTTTTCGAGAAAGAAACAATTTAAAAAGTGGGCGACTTCTACAAGTTTGTAAATTATTCGGCAGAAATTATTGAATAATATCGATACTGATACTAAAATACAGTTATTTTTGCTGAAATATTATGCATTCTTTGCAATATTAAAAATGCATTTTTCTATTCCTGATTCGCAACAATTTCATGATGACAATGCGATCTCTTACACGGTAATTTTATTTATAATCAATTGTTGGTTTGTTTTTATTTATTGAAACTAAGTATGGAAATACCAAATCTGTTGTCCCTTTTAATTGCGAAAAGCATTGAGTCCTAAGTTGTATTGTTTCAAATGTTTTGTAAGAAGGTAGGTACCTTCTTAAAAAATGTTTGTTATTGCTGTTTTACTCATTATATTATTACTGTTTCTTTTAATTTGTAATAAGATTGTCTGTCATTATTTTATTCGCAGCTTTTAGGTAATGGTTATGTTATTGTTTTATAAGTGTACAAGATGTAATTAGCTTTCAACTGTTACTTAAATATGGCTATTTTTAGGGCTACAACATCCACATCGACGGAGTCTTCCATTGCACGGCTAGGTATAAACAACTGCTCAGTCTCCATGAGCAGCTGCAGGCACAAAACCCTTATGTTAAGTTACCACAGTTCCCTCCAAAAAAGTTGTTCCTCACTAGCTCTCAACTGGAGGAAAGAAGAATCTTACTCGAAAAGTACATGCAACTAGGTAAATATTCATAGTTTTTTATCCTATCGAGCCATAGCTGATATATAATAATTTATATATTATAACATGAAACCCAAAGAAAGGTGTACTTTTTCGTATCTAAAGGTGTATTTTTTTCAAAATAAAACTAAAGAAGCAAAGATAAACTGCTATTAGTAGATTGCACAATGTTTACAATAACACTGCATTAAGTTACAATAAAATAGTACATGTAACCTCTTTTTCAGTTGGCCAGAACCCCTTATTTACAACATCGGACCTTTTGATAACATTCCTGTTTTCGGCTCAACAAGAAACGCATTGTGTTAAAATGCACGAAGTAGAAATTGAAATATCACTCATGAATGGTTATAGGATACCACTGTCGGTGTCATCTACTGATTCATCAAACACAATATTAGATATTGCTTGCACATACATTAACCTGCCAAAGGAGTTGGTGAAGTATTTTTCCTTATATCTTTTTAATTGGAGCTGTGCGAAAGACGGACAACCAGCACTGAAAAAGTTGGAAGAATATGAATCTCCGTATATATCTCAGAAATATGTTAGGCCAGAGGATAAAATTGTATTGAGGAAGAGGTAAATATTGTTATCAATTAACTGTACTTAAAATACACATAAGCATTTAACTATGTAAATTTTATTATATTGTTTTTTACAGCTATTGGGACCCATGTTATGATGACATTTTAATGGTAGACAGGGTGTCTCTGGACCTATTGTATCTACAAACAATAGAAGACTTGGATTTGGGATGGCTTACAGCTGATACAGAAACTAAAGAAATGCTTTCTGCACAAGCTGAGAAGAAACAAAAGAAAGAGGTAGGTGAGATGCATACTCTTTAACTTAAGTTTTTGTTCTGATTTTATCAGTAATTAGCTTTTTTTGCAGGTTCAGTCCCATTTTTCCAAATTTATGCTATGACACTCAACAAAAGTGTAGCTTTCTAAAATTGAAAGAAATGTCGATATTGGATCATTAATTTATTTATACAAACAAATAATTTTACTATTACTGCTGGCTGACGAACATGTATTCTTTGTCTCATTTCTATCATGTGTAAGTCAATAAGATTAATTATTCAATATTGAGTATTTTGAAAGACATGGAAAGATATTTTTCTTTTGTCCTCAATACTGTAGGTACATAAATTCTCTTCACACCTCAAGTTATCAGTAAGCAATAAGTACTTGAATGATTATGACCTGTATTCACACTAGCACAGGGATGCTACATTGTGGAGATACTACAAACATCTTTATCTGCATAGAATGTTGGGTCAATTGAGTGTTCAGTTTTGTAATTAAACACAAGCAAGTAGGTTTATCAAGTTACCTACTAGGGAATGATGTGACAACATGAGAACAAAGACATTGAGATATCTGTACTGTTCAAATTGAGTGTTAAAGAAGGTTATAGGTATTAAATAACTAAAATTTCTGGATTAACTATAATGGGTCATCGGTCTGTGGATATACACCTACAGTTGTTTGTTTTTGGTATTAAACTTATTATATCTTGAGATATAGAGCAGACTATCAGATCTTCTTTCTTCTTCCTGCCCTTATCCCATGTTACTTGGGGTCGGCGCAACACGTTTTCTTCTTCCATTGCATCCTGCTTCCTGTCACGCTATCACTGAGTCCCTTTTCTTTCATATCACTTCTCACACAGTCCATCCATCTTTCCTTTGGGTTTCCTCTCCCTCTCCATCCATCCTCATTAATATTCATAACTCTTTTAGTAACATGCGTTTCATCCCTTCTCATCACATGACCATACCAGGATCTTCTCCTTTCTTTCAACTTTTCTGTCATGGGCGCCACTTTCAAACTTCCTCTAATATACTCATTTCTCACTTTATCCAATCTCGTCACGCCACACATCCATCTCAACATTCTCATCTCTGCATTCTTAAATCCATGGTATAAATATTAAATTGATTTTCCCAATTTTCTACAAGCCTTGATATAGGTAGAAATTGATTGGAACTGATAGATGTGAAGCTTAGCATAAAAAATAATGGAAAATACTTTATCACAAGAATATATATTGCATATAGACAAACTGCAGATTAGTCAGTAATAAATAATACTGTAGATTATGTCATCAATGCATATGATATCAGCCACAAAGTTAACAAAATGAATCATAGCTCATCAATAATATTATATCACCAAACCTTTCATGGAATTGATTGAATCAACTGAACTAAACAGTCATCTGTTCCAATAGTTTTCTGAATGTGTGTATTTCTAATCTTGTAACAGGCAAATGCATTTTGAGACCAGACAATTAACAGTGTAAATACAAGTAACTTTTTATAGCAGTAGTATATTGTTTGGATAAATATCATCATCGCTGTCAAGGATAACTCCTCTGTATTCTACACTTGTTGCTGATGCTTATTTATATTTCGCCTGCACCTATTTTTCACCTTTGCGCACGGTTGGCGCAGTTGTTGAGCGATTGACTGCTGCGCTGCGTGTCGCGGGTTCGATTCCCGCATGGAACAAATGTTTGTATGACCTACAGATAGTTGTTCCAGCTCTGGGTGTTTGTGTATGTGAGTTTATATGTTTGTAAACGCACCCACGATACAGGAGAAATTCCTATTATATAAAAAAAACCATTTATTTTCTTTTCGAACCACGAAACTTCTAGGTAAGATCATCATGTTCCAATGCCCAAAAATATACTATCCCCAGCCCCGTTTCATGGATAAGGCGATCAAATTACCTTATGTGTTTTTCTATTTCTCATGTCTGATTTGGCCATCCAAGCCCACTTGGAAAGCTTATCCTGTATACTGCGATAGTTGCCACCTATGTTACCACTTCTGTATCATCACACTGACATAATACAAACATCTCTTCCAGTACATAGATCTAGCGAAATCGTTGCGACATTACGGGCGGATACCGGCAGGGGAGGCGGTGACGGAGACAAGCAACGTGACGGACGGCGCCGTCGAAGGCACGTGTCGGGTGCGCGTGTCCCTCGCGTGCAAGGAACTCACGCTTTGGAACCTGTCGCAACCCGCGCACGAGATGCGGTACAAGGTCACCAGGATGCGGTGCTGGAGAATCACTACCTTGCATACGGTGAGTATCACTCGGAGATAAACATATTATCACGCATGTATTTACCGAAGGGTTGGGCAGAGGTGTACGCGGAAGTTTAGGCCTGAATCACATTTATCAGCATCAATCCGCATTCTATCTGTTGTAAATAACTTCTAAGGTGGGTGGACCATAGAAGGCCACCATAACGAACAAACAGTTATTATTCGGTTATTTACTGGATAAATGAAACAAACCAATTATTAAGTAACACTTTTTATTATTTGCAGAATTAATCACTGTTTTATTAAACTCTAGTTTTGTTAAACTTTTCCAAACGGCCCGGCCCTGCTAGGGGCAAGGCTCCATACAAAGCCTAATAATCAGTAGTTTCACTTAAAACCAACGTTGTGCCAATCAAAATATCTGCTTATACTTAAACTACATAAAAAGGTCTTTCATTAAAACGAAAACTTAAATGATTACCATAATATTATATTCATTTATAAAATAGTCAACGAACAGTACATTAACACAATCTTTGTAATTAAGAATGTATACGTTGTATATGTATGGATTGCTCTTAGCAAACCATGAGAAACATGGGCTTTTCTATGCAAACTACCGATATTTTTACTGAAATCGAAATAAGGTAATATTTTTTCTATAGTAACACCATAGTAAATCCTTTTCTATTAATTATTATGATAAAGAAAAATAATAGGTTATTTAATTAAAACCTAACGTTTTGCTGTGAGCGCGTATTACAATTTTAACGTCGACGACCGAAGTCAACGAAGCGAGGGACCTCACTGACAAAATAACGACGTGATTTCGATGGGTGTTAGTGTGAGTAGAAGGAATTTGTCATCTCATCGCAATAACTACGACTTTAATAATTGGCCTTCGAAGGAGCATGCATGGCCTTCCATGGTCCACCCTTCTTATTTAATTTATTTCTTAAAACTTCATGCAGCATACAGCAGGTACGTAGGCGGACTTAACACCTGAGGGATTCTGAGCTTTTCTGTATGAAGATGCAAAGTTAACAAGTGATTACGGCCTTAATATTTATTTTACAATGCATGTCCTCGAAAAGAGCGGTTTTCAAAGCAGCCAAACTGTGCGGAAAGTGTCACTTTTTTCACTAGTGCTTTTTACTCTCCTGTACTTTTTTTAATTTTTAACTCCAACGTCAGCCCGACGCATAGAGTTTTTATTATTTGAGAAAAGTTTTAAAAATTAGTTATGTACAGATTATCATTCAATAAAAGGTAAAATAAAACAAATACTTCATTTTAGGCGTTTTTAATTACTCTAGATTTAGATTTTGATCAATTAATTAATTTTAAATATTTATTAAATATGTTTTGCAGAACGTAATTTTGCTCGTGCCATAATGCGTTACGATGTGACAGCTATTTGCACATGCGCAGTAGATATGCCCGAGGAACTATTAGTTAATCTGTGGATATGCTGAACGCGCTTGAATAAGCCCGCCATTTTATTAATTTCATTTTATTAATTTATTTATTTCCTCGCACAATGCATAGTAAAATGTTGTATGATACACGTACGTAAGATGATTTCCGACTCGTGTCGATTTGCCACTCACTCGCTTCGCTCGCTCGTGAATAAAATGCCACTTATCGGAAATCACCTACCTTCCGCACTTGTAGCATAAATAACTATTTCATAGGCATCAGTTTTCAGGGACGAATAACAGAAAAAAATCCCTGTTTTAGTTTTGCGACATATTATTAAAATCCTTCCGTATTAACATCCGAGCATTTTCCCGGTTAAATAGGTACTCTCGTTTTCCCTATAGGTATGTTCCAAATAAATGATGGAGATGGAGCGTAATTTCTCGGAAGACGCAGAGCGCTTCAAGTCGGGAAGTCAATTGAATCATATAATAATGCATATATGATTCATGGAGTTTAACGTAGGAATTGTGTCAGGGGGAATTTGTACAAAATAATTTGCCGTAACAGGTTGTTAAGAGGAAACAGGGGTGGTCTTTTGTCCATACAAACGCTCTCGTCTGTTTTCTCTCTGGTTTATGAACTTAGAGCAATGATTTTTTACAGTAACATAAATATCAACTTCTTCTATGTCCCTATGTTTTCCTTTTTGGTAATATATTATCCGTATAAGCACTAGTACCCTCTCAAAATGCTCAAAATTGTCTGTATTGAGTCGCTGTCTTCAGAGCCCTAGTGTACAAATTTGACAACTATTAATGAAAAAAGGAAAACATAGGGACATAGTAAATATCCTTCTTATTTATTTTATGAAATATCTTCTAAATCGGTCCAATATTGGAGGAGAAAACAGACGAGAGCCAAACCTCGAATTATGACTTTTTACTTAAGAAAATTTGTCGAATCTGCAGTTGTCCTTATCGCACGAATTTGTGGGCGGGGTGAGACGCAAGGGGTCTGCATAATACGTACACAGACGGAAAGGTGATGCGTAGTAGTTGAAAATAATATCGATATACTAGTGTTGTAAACAGTTATCGATAAACACATTTATATTATTTACATGTGCTGTTAGTGAGAAATACAAATAGAAGTATTAAAAAGTATTGGATACAAAATAAAATAAAGTGCATGTCTATAAATGTTTATTACAAAAAGTTTTCAATACAAAACAGTAAATTATATATCGGATAGGTATCCGCAATCTCTAGATCGTCTACTAGATACATCAGCGAAATTAAACTTATTTCAACGTCAGCCGCACGGGTCAATCGATCAGGTTAAGCTATGCTTGCCGTGGTTGGTCCGTGGATGGGTGACCAATCTTTACATAACAAGACCAGTCCGTGTCTCGCCAAGCACGTTAAGCCGTTGGCTTTGACAGCCCGAAAGTCTGACCAGTTTTACCAAGGGGTTGCATATTACCCAGTAACTGGTTGTGGAGGTCAGATAGGCAGTCGATCCATCAAAATACTGGTATTCAGCTGCATCTGACTCTAACGTAGATGGGAAAAGGCTAGGCAGATTATGACGACGTGCTTTCTCTTACTGGTTTATTCTTTGGTATCCGACCGTCAATGATTTCTAGTAAAAGGCTAATGCCTTGGGCTTGCCACTAATGTGGTAGAACTTTTCTAATAATGGTTCCATTTTTATGCCATAATGCGTCGTCCGTTTTATTTTGAAAAATAAAAGCTTTTGGGACTCCATAAAATAAAATAACAGAAAGCTCGACGAGTTATGTGTAGTTGGCCTTGCACTTGGTAGAAGTAATTGTGATTCTGTTTTAATTGTAACATTTTGCCTTTAAACGTACATAAATCTATTTCATCATCATCATCGTCATCATATCAGCCACTGCTGGACATAGGCCCTCCCCGTCACCACATTGATCGGTTCCGTGCGTCTCGCATCCAGCGTATCCCCGGAACCTTCACCAAGTCATCGGTCCTCCTGGTGGGAGGTCTTCCAATGCAACGTCTTCCGGTTCGCGGTCGCCACTCCAGAACCTTTCTGCCCCATCGGCTATCCGTTCTGCGAGCAATGTGCCCTGCCCACTGCCACTTAAGTTTGGCAATTTTTCGGGCTATGTCGGTAACCCTGGTTCTCTTGCGGATCTCTACATTTCTGATTCGACCACGCAAGGAAACTTCATGCATGGCCCTCTCCATTGCCTTCTGGGTGACTGTATGCTTTCTGGTGAGGCCCATAGTAAGCGACCATGTCTCAGAGCCATATGTCTGGCAACACACACTGGTCATAGACTTTCGCCTTGAGACACTGTCGTAAGTTGGACGAGAAGATACCGCAACTTCCCGAACACTGCCCAGCCAAGTCGGATTCGACGGATGACTTCTTTCTCGAAGTTGGCCCTACCCAACTGGATCGTTTGTCCCAGGTAGACATAGTCGCCCACAACTTCGAGTGTAGAATATCCGACCTTGATTGGAGTGAGTGTAACATGGACATTCAACATCACCTTGGTTTTGTCCATGTTCATCCTAAGACCCACTCTTTAGGAAGCTCTACTGAGGTCATCGAGCATTGTACTGAGGTCCTCCATAGTCTCAGCCATGACCACTATATCGTCGGCAAACTGAAGGTGAGTGATGTATTCGCATTGACATTTATGCCTAGCCCTTTCCAGTCCAGAACCCTGAAGACATCCTCCAGTGCAGCAGTGAACAGTTTTGGAGATATTACGTCTCCCTGTCTCACACCTCGCTGCATAAGGACGGGTTCCGAGGTCTGATCCTGAAGTCGAACTGACATGGTGGCGTTTTTATACAAACATTTCAATACTTCGATGCACCGGTAGTCAATTTGGTACCGTTGGAGAGACTGAAGTACAGCCCAAGTGTCGATCGAATCGAAGGCTTTCTCGTATTCCACAAACGCTAATCAGAGAGGCAGGTTGTACTCTTCGGTCTTCTGTATAACCTGCCGCAGCGTATGTGTGTGGTCTACGGATTCGATTAGTGATGACCCTTGAAAACAGCTCTAAATCCATTTATTTTTGATGAATTCCGTCTTCAGGTGACATACTTGCAATTTCATAAGGACAGTTTACCTTTATTATCGAGTCTTCACCTACCCGACCATCCGGGCTTGCCGCTAAAAAGGGTTTGTTTTCATCGATAAACATTCCACACTCTAATACCTGTAGCTCCGTGTGCTTGATAAATTGATCGATCGCTTCAGATTCCTTTTCCTTGCCATAATTGGTAGCCACGGTTCCTTTAAAATTGTTATATAATAACGTTTCTCATATTTTGCGAACCGATGTTTTCGGTCGCATCTTACATATTCGCCCAGAATTCGATGCCGTAAACCTCTTTAGTCTTTCAATTTCCCATAAGCTATTATCGCTTTGGCCCCCACTATTTTTCTTTGAACATCTTTAGTTGAGAGCAATCTTTCAAGAAATTATTTTTCTTTTAATTTATATAAATCCAAAGGCATATCTTCTTCCAACTCTAAGCGACCGTAGTTTTTAACAGGTTATGTACTTAGTTCTTTTTATTTTGCTCGTTCCGTCTTTGGGATACGTCAGTTTTCTTTTTCGAAAAATATCTGTGATTTTTTGCGAACGCTGCTTTTGTTCTATATTTTTTTTTATATATTGGCCCGGACTGCAGCCCTGTATTTTTTTTTAATGCGTGCATGAATAGCCCTTCGCTATTCCATGGAGTTACTACTCCATAACATCTTGTCTGCTAAGACATAGTCCCCTTCCTGCAAAGTTAACTCTTTTTCCGCCAATAAATTTAGCAATTACATTATTAAATTGCTCTACAGTATTATTAGTCACGTCCAAAAAAAGATTTTCTGATTTTGCTGTTAAGAATAACAGATATTGTTGGATATCTGTCCACAATCCACAACAACAAAAGTAACGAGTGACTGGGGCGATTACAAGAAATGCGCGAGCCGCGGCCCGGAGAATTTCGGAGGCACGCACACACTGTTAACTTACACACACATGGATAGGGCGGCCGGGCGCCACGCGCTCGCAGTTCGCAGAGCGACAGCGCCCGTATTTCCTCTTAATTTCTCTGAAATATATGGTTTGTATGAGCGGGAGGTTTCCCCAGGTCGAGCTGAGTAATAAGGTTTCATTACGTAATTCTCAGAAGGGACTAGGGTTTCCACTAGGGAATCCAAAACCACGATTTACGGGGCTGAGATTTTTTGTTTTATGTACTTAGTTATTTTTTTATATGAAATAAATACAAATAGGTAATTTCTTTATTTTTATTGTTTTAAGTAGAGTTATTATTATTACTCATTACTAATTAAAATTATACCTGTATCAATTCATCATTCATTGTTTTAGCTAAGATTAAATTCCTACGAATTTTAATGAAAAACATCAGGTTTAACTCAAGTCTTCTGTATTAGTTTGTGCAAGAATTTTTGTTCGAGAATAATAGATAGTCATGAACTTTTGTAGGTTATGTGTAGGTTACTTTTAATAAATATTTTATATGTGTTTAAGGTTACACTAGTCGAAAATTCTTCCATACTAACGTAGCCTAGCCATTACTCCACTGTTTGACGATGTACGTTCAAAATAAAAAATTATATCAATTTTTCTCCATCATTATCTAGCCTTGTATGGAAACAAAAAATCAAAATATATTTGAAAGTTATGAGCGTCGAAATTTCCATATTTCAACACTAATTTTAACGCATCTTTGGGCAGAAATAAATACCATATATAAGAGGAAAATTGCAAAATGGCCTCCATACAGGGATAGATTAGTAACTCAACTGTGCAAATAATTTTATTTTGAACGTATACATTTAGTCGTTTTGTCATGATATCTAGTTTCCCAAAGGTCTGTTTATAAAATTTCGCGCGATCGTTTTCGTCCTAAATCATCATCCATTTCGATACAAATTTGCAAAAGTGCTAATTCGTACACGAACTAGCTTCTTACTGCTCATCAAAGCATCTATATCTTTCGCAAGTGTTGTCGGATGAGATAGCACGCGCACAAAATAGTTCGTGCCGTCGACTAGGGGAATCTTAATATGTCTTCTTCTATTCCACTTTCAGACGCTCAAATTTAAGTAAGATAAGATTTCGCCATTGTTCTTTGAAGAGATTGCTTTCGCAATTGTTCGATTGCCATGGGGAAATCGAGAGAACTCTCGGTGTCTAAAAACGAAAAACAGTAGGTACTAAAGACACCGACTTCGGAAAAAAAGTAATTTTTCGCTTTTTAGTGTTTTGCTTTAGAAGTCGGTATTATTTTTTGTTAAAAAGTTTTTAGAGGCATCACGAATTGTCTCGCGCGCAGGTTTGACGATTTCCAGCCTCCCGAACATGCCGCATTCCGAAAAGGCTTTAGCACCGTAGACCACATACATACGCTGCGGCAGGTTATATAGAAGACGGCAGACGAAGAGTACAACCTGCCTCTCTGCTTAGCGTTTGTGGACTACGAGAAAGCCTTTGATTCGATCGAGACTTGGGCTGTGCTGCATTCTCTTCAACGGTGCCAAATCCAATACCGGTACATCAAAGTGCTGAAGTGTTTCTACAAAAACGCCACCATGTCAGTTCGACTTCAGGATCAAACCTCGGCACCTATCCTTCTGCGGCGAAGTGTGAGACAGGGAGACGTCATTATCTCCGAAACTATTCACCGCTGCACTGGAGGATGTCTTTAAGGTTCTGGACTGGAGAGGGCTACCATGTTCACTATATCGTCGGCAATCAATGACAATGCTCAGCGGGTCTTCTGAAAGAGTGGGTCTTAGGATGAACATAGACAAAACCAAGGTGATGTTGAATGTCCATGTTACACCCACTCCTATCAAGGTCGGAGACTCTACACTCGAAGTTGTGGATGACTATCCTGGGACAAACGATCCAGTTGGGTAGGGCCAACTTCGAGAAAGAGGTCAACCGTCGAATCCGACTCGGCTGGGCAGCGTTCGGGCAGTTGCGCGGTATCTTCTCGGCCAACTTACCACAGTGTCTCAAGACGAAAGTCTATGACCAGTGTGTGTTGCCAGTTATGACCTATGGCTCTGAGACGTGGTCGCTCACAATGGGCCTCATCAGAAAGCTTACAGTCACCCAAAGGGCTATGCTCGGAGTGTCCTTGCGTGATGTACGTAGAGATCCGCTAGAGAACCAGGGTTACCGACATAACCCGAAGAATTGCCAAACTTAAGTGGCAGTGGGAAGGGCACATTGCTCGCAGAACGGATGACCGATGGGGCAGAAAAGTTCTGGAGTGGCGACCGCGAACCGGAAGACGCTGCGTTGGAAGGCCTCCCACTAGGTCGCCCGATGACCTGGTGATGGTTGCGTGGATCTGCTGGATGAGGGACGCACGGGACCGGTCAATGTGGCGACGCTTGGGTTAGGCCTATGTCCAGCAGTGGAGTCTTTCGGCTGATATGATGATGATGATGAATCGGTGAAAATATTTTTATTTTGAAATACATTCTTAATTAATGAAAGGATGAATGGATTAATAAAGGCGACTAACGAAATTTACGGTATTTACAAGGCAGACGTGAATGGAAACGCCGGGAGGGGACGCCCGAGAAAGACATACATAGACCTTATAGGTGATGTTCTTCAGAAAGGCCAAGTGCGCATTACCCCTAACCGGCGTGTGTGTATGACTAGATGTATGAATGTGTGTGAAGCAAAAGAAGTATGTAAGGATCGTAGCAGGTGGCGTTCTGTAGTTTCTGCCTACCCCCATGGGAAAAAGGCGTGAGTTTATGTATGTATGTATGTACCTACTTAAATCGAACATGAATTGGAAAGTCGGTAAAGCACCTAACTAAAGTAGTACTCTTTTTATAAGTCTGTACTCTTCATTAACCCTCTCTAAAACCAGATATTTATAGATACTCTATTAGTAAGATTCCTTCTAAAAAAAGGTGGTAATCCTAGTAGGGTCTCTCACTTGGGACTTATAACGCGTAACTACGTTACTGACGGAATGAGGAAAGATGTAGATATCGCTAACCTAGTACTATAATGGTACGTCTATTATATTATATTATATATTATTTTTCTTATTTTCCGGAGTCGAGGATCACAGTTTTTATAAATGATTTAATTCAATTTATGGTTTCATTTTACGTTTTTTGTGCAGATTTTGTGTTTGTTTACTAGTATGAAAATTAGTAGATAAAAAATAGATGAAAATTTTCACTTCAGGTTTTTAGGATATTATATCTATACTTCTATACTAATATTATAAAGAGGAAAGGTTTGATTTTTTGTTTGTTTGTTTGTTTGTATGAATTGAATAGGCTCCGAAACTACTTGGCAGATTTGAAAAATTCTTTCACTGTTGGAAAGCTACATCATTCCTGAGTGACATAGGCTATATTTCATTTTCAAAAAAAATAGGCATCCTTACTAAAATTACGATAACGTAATCCAAGGTGTGAAAAAAATATCAAAAAACTACCTTACATCGCGTGCGCTGCGAAAACTATTGATGATAGAACAAAATGATGTACTACATTTTTTTAGAACACACCATTATCTACAAAAAATCAGCGGCAGCATATCTCTAACTATTACAGTCATGTCACAATAAGCGTTTTTTTATTGAAAAAAAGAAATTAAAATACCACCGCTACAAAAAGCTCTTTATTTGTACCTTGGTATTAACCCTTATCAAAATAAATGATGTATTATTTAAGACTGCTTCAATATCTTTATACTACTTTTTGAATTATTCGATTCTGACAATCCATTCAAAAGATATCACGAGTTAAAAAATAAATAAAAAATAAACTGTATTCGGCTAGCTATGCGTTGTAGGCGTCACTCGGGCAGGGGTACGGGAGGGGGGTTAAGATCACGAAATAAACTTGCCGCGCGGCTCACTCGCGCGGTCGGCTCCCTACGTGATGGACGTATGCGGAATTTACGCTTAAAATATTGTTCACTTAGTTATTAACCTAATAAATTACTTGAATATTTTTCATGATTTTCAATTTAATTTTAATAAATAGTAGGTAGTTGTGTACGTTGTAATATAGTAGCATATATAGCTTACAGTTATGCTAATTTAGTTCAAAGGCATTTTTTCTTTTGTCATTTTGAAATGCCTAAAAGATCAAGACCTCAACTTTCTAGAAATAGTTCCCAGGCCAGGGCATCAAAAATACGTCGAAATGAAGAATCTTCATCAGAAACTGAAAATCGTCTTTCAATTCATAGACAATATGTGGCACAATCGCGTGCGTAGAGAGTCGAGTACCGAGCGTTCGCAACGGCTCGCTGAACAAAATATGAGAACCGCTCAAATACGCGCGCGAGAATCCAGTTTGCAGCGTTCTCAACGGCTCGCTGAACAAAATGTGAGGACTTCTCGAGTCCGCGCGCGAGAGTCCAGTCTTGAGCGTTCAGAGCGACTAGCTGATCAAAATTTGAGAACCTCTCAAGCACGCGCGCGAGAATCGAGTCTTGAGCGTTTACAGCGTCTAGCTCAACAAAATTTGAGAACCTCTCAGGTACGCGCGCGAGAGTCCAGTCTTGAGCGTTCGCAGCGCCTTACTGAACAAAATCTAAGAACCTCTCATGTGCATGCGCGAGAGTCAAGTACTCAGCGTTTGCAGCGGCTTGAAGAGCAAAATATCAGAAATATTCAATCTCGCACTAGGGAATCAAGCCCTGAGCGTTTCCAACGCCTTCAAGATCAGAGAGAACGACAACAGACGTCAAGAGCGAGAAGTCGCAATCAAGTTTTAGCCCACAGTAAAAGATCGGCTTTTAGATACGATCCACAGATTGATTATGCTCAACAGTCTTCCGTCCAAATCGGCGACATGAATAAGATCTGCCCTAAGTGTTCAGCCAAAAAATGGGTCGATGAAACTAATGGCATGTGCTGTGCTTCTGGAAAAGTTAGTCTCCCCAGTATTCAGGAACCACCACAGCCAATAAAAAATCTTTTGACAAATAATCATTCGCTATCTAGACATTTCATAACCAACATCCGTAAGTACAATAGCCTATTTCAAATGACTTCGTTTGGCGCCAAAGAAATAAGAGAGGGTAATTTTATGCCAACTTTTAAAATAGAGGGACAGGTATATCATCTTATTGGTAGCCTTTTACCACCACCAGGCCAAAATCCACAATACTTGCAGGTATATTTCATTTCAGACGCAGATCAGCTATCATTGAGGTCAAACATAGCTCCAACGCTGAAAATAGATTTAATTAACGAACTACAGACCGCACTGAATAGCCACAATGTATATATACGAAGCTTTAAACAAAACATAGAACGCAATTCTTCGGATAATTTAAAATTAATTATTCATTCCGACCGCCCACCACAGACAGCACACCCGGGTAGATACAATGCTCCAGCTGTAAACGAGGTAGCCGTTCTCTTGGTTGACGAAGAAAAAGGCCCCAGAGATATAGTGCTCCACGGAAGAGACGGCCAACTTAAAAGGGTCTCTGAGTTACACCGATCGTATGATCCACTACAGTATCCCTTAATGTTCGTGAAAGGAGAAGACGGTTATTATTTAACCATTCCGCAGGAAGGTACAGCGCGTAACAAAACTGTGACGTGCATGCAATTTTATGCATTTAGGTTGATGGTTAGAGCTAACTGTTTTAATGCATTACATTATTACAGGGACTTATTTAGTCAATATATTGTCGATATGATGGCAAAAATGATATCGGAACGATTGAATTACATATGTCGTAACCAACAGAGACTAAGGGCTGAAGAATACATTCATCTCAGAGATGCTTTAAATCAAGACGGAAATGTTGACCCATCAAATATCGGTCAACGCGTAATCTTGCCATCTTCATTTACAGGTTCTCCGCGTTACCTGCATGAAAAAACCCGAGACGCGATGACTTATGTCCGAAATTACGGGAGACCAGACTTATTTGTCACATTTACGTGCAACCCCGAATGGCCTGAAATTAAAGCGGAACTACTACCTGATCAGCGATCTTTCGATCGTCATGACATCATTTCAAGGGTGTTTCATTTGAAAATGAAGAAATTCTTAAATTTATTCGTTAAAAATGAAATATTCGGCAAAGTGAAATGTTACATGGCAAGTGTAGAATGGCAGAAGCGAGGTTTACCACACTGTCATTTGCTGTTTTGGCTAGAAACAAAAATCCAACCAGACGAAATTGATAGCGTCATAGTTGCGGAACTGCCCAACCAACAAAACGATCCGATATTGTACGATATCGTAACAAAAAATATGGTGCACGGACCATGCGGAGAACATAACTTATCAGCACCATGTATGAAAAACGGTATTTGCACAAAAAAATACCCACGACGTTTAGTCAACGAAACTCAGACTGGAGAGGACGGATATCCAGTTTATCGTCGTCGTGATGCCGCAAATGGAGGACTGAGCGCTTCGCTAAATATCAGAGGCAGAAATTTCACTATAGATAATAGTTGGATTGTCCCATATTCTCCACTTTTGTGCAGGACGTTTAATGCTCACATAAATGTAGAGTACTGTCACTCAGTTCAAGCCATCAAATACATTTGTAAATACATAAATAAAGGATCGGACCAAGCTACATTTGGCGTCAGAAACCCAAATGATGAAGTGGAAAACTACGTAAATGGCCGTTACATAAGTACTTCCGAAGCTGCTTGGCGAATATTCGAATTCCCGATCCATGAGCGGCATCCTACAGTTTTGCAGTTAGCTGTCCACTTAGAAAATGGCCAAAGGGTGTATTTTACCACAGAAACGGCTGTACAAGTGGCCCAAAATCCACGTAAAACAACATTGCTGGCTTTTTTTGAGCTCTGTAATGAAGATGAATTCGCAAAAACACTTCTTTACCACGAAGTCCCGCAATACTACACATGGGCCAATAATAAGTTCACCAGAAGGAAGCGTGGTGAGAATGTAGTTGGCTATCCAGGCATAAAAAAAGATTCCGCTTTAGGTAGAGTCTACGGTGTCCATCCTTCTCAATCCGAGTGTTTCTATCTTAGGATGTTGCTGCACCACGTACGCGGTCCAACTTCATTCCAGTACTTGAAAACCGTTGACGGAGTTCTGAAAGAAACGTATCAAGCTGCTTGCCGTGCTAGAGGTTTGCTAGAAAACGATGACCATTGGGAAAATACTCTCAGAGAAGCTTCGCTTTCTCAATGTCCATTACAATTGAGAGAATTGTTTGTGGTCATACTTTTATTTTGTCAGCCATCGGAACCATTAAAATTATGGAACATTTTCAAAGACGATTTATGTGAAGATATTAGACACAGAATCAGACAGCAAAATCAAGACATCATCTTACCATACAATGAGGACATTTATAACGAAGGTTTGATACAAATAGAAAATAAACTGTTGCAATTAAATGACAAAAGCCTAAGTGATTTCGGATTACCATCATCAGTTCGTACAGAAAGCAATGCAGCAGAGACTATGACTCATCGCTATGATACAAATAATTTGACCGCTTTTGTCAATGAAAACCTGCCAAAGTTAGTCCCAGATCAAAGACATGCTTTTGAATCTATAGTCGATAGCGTCATTCATGACAAAAGAAAAGTTTTCTTTTTGGATGCACCTGGTGGAACGGGAAAGACGTTTCTTGCAAATTTGATACTTGCTAAGATAAGACAATCAGGGAAGATAGCAATAGCAGTTGCTTCCTCAGGAATTGCTGCAACTCTCTTGAAGGATGGCAAAACTGCTCATTCTACTTTTAAACTTCCACTATCCGTCAATCTTGAACAACAATCTACATGTTCCATCCGCAAAAATGGACCTATTGGTAAATTACTACAAGACGCCTCATTGATTATGTGGGACGAATGCACGATGAGCCATAGAGCACATATAGAGGCCGTGAACAGAACCTTACAGGATCTAAGGAACTCCTCTGCAGTCATGGGCGGGATTACTTTTGTATTTGCTGGAGATTTTCGACAGACTCTCCCCGTTATTAACAGAGGCACGCGAGCAGATATCATCAAGGCATGCTTGAAATCGTCTCCCTTATGGACTACGATTGAAACATTAAAATTAAGGACAAATATGAGAGCTCATCTTCATGGAATCACTGATAGCGATTTCCCACAGCAACTGCTAAAACTTGGGGAAGGAATTTTTCCAACTCCAAATTTAAGCGGTCATTGTGACATTCTTCTGGATGAGTCTCTAGGCCAAATACTCCATAATTTGGAAAATTTAATAGATTCTGTATACCCTGATATCGAGAATTTGCACGAAAGAGACTTCCATTGGCTGTGTTCTCGGGCTATAGTATCACCTAAGAATGATACTGTCAATGAAATAAACAATCTGATTGTTCAAAAAGTCCCCGGCCAAACAAAAACATACAAATCGATCGACTCTGTAACGAATATTGAAGATGCAGTCCATTATCCACAGGAATTTTTAAATTCGTTGAACCCTTCTGGACTGCCACCCCATGAATTGACGTTAAAAATCGGAATCCCAATCATGCTTTTAAGAAATTTAAACCCTCCGAGCATGTGTTATGGGACGAGGCTGCTTATTAAGGAGTTAAAGGACAATTTAATAGTAGCAACTATTATCACTGGCCCAGCAGGTGGTCAACTAGCTCATATACCGAGGATACCGATGATCCCAACTGACCTGCCAATCCCATTTAAACGGCTTCAATTTCCGGTAAAAACATCTTTCGCATTAACAATTAACAAGTCCCAAGGCCAAACCTTCGAATTAGTAGGGATCGATCTGCGAAAGAAATGTTTTACTCATGGTCAACTGTATGTTGGTCTATCGCGAGTCGGAGCCCCTGAAAATCAATTTATTTTGCTGCCACAAAATAAAACAACATCAAATATTGTTTACAGAGAAGCTCTAACAAAATAAATGTATTTTCTTTTAGGGTTATGACCTCAATAATTGAAAAAAAATAAAAAAAAAATAAAAAAAAAAACAAAAAAAAGAAAAAAAACCCCAAAAATATACAAAAAAAAACACATAAATACAAAAAAATCATTAAATAATATCTGAATTTAATTATTCTTATTTTTTTTTTATTTACTCTTTTTTAGGAGCTCGACGCAAAAAGGGATGAATATGTGTCATATTATTATTTCCTTTATTTCATTATTGTACATAGTTTTTATATTTTTAAATATTATCTTATAAAAATAAAATAAAAAAAACATTTAAAAATATAAAAATTAGTAGCCCACCGGTATCGGGAACAAGGTCCAAGCTACCGGTGGTTAGGGCTGCTGAGAGAGGAACCTCCTAACGATACGCGCCGTGTCCAGGAGTACCGCTTTCTGGATCACGCCCTTGATCCAGCTGCCCAACGAGAGCCTCCTCAGATGTTCATCGAGACTCTTAGCTATTATGCCATTGGCCGTCACGACTATCGGCACAATGACTGCTGTATTCACATCCCACATGTCGACAACCTCGCGAGCTAGATCAAGATACTTACTTTTCTTATCTCTCTCAGCCTTCACGAGGTTCTCGTCATGGGGGACCGCTATATCAACAATCATTGCGCGACGCTCTAATCGGTCTATCACCACTATGTCAGGCTTATTGGCAACAATAGTCCTGTCAGTGATGATAGACCGATCCCAATACAACGTGACATTGCCATTTTCGAGAACTGGGTCGGGCACGTACTTATAGTAAGGCACTTCCGATTCCACAAGATTGTATTTAAGAGCAAGTTGCTGGTGGATAATCCTGGCTACAAGGTTGTGTCTATGCAAATAGTCTCCGTTAGCCAGACTAGAACAACCGGAAATAATGTGTCGGATTGATTCTCCCGGCCGGTGACATGCCCGACAGATGTCAACCGTGCCGTCCTTCACAATGTATTTCCGGTAGTTGTTCGTCATCATAACTTCGTCCATAATCGCAAAGACAAAACCTTCGGTTTCCCCGAAAAGGTCACCAAATCGCAGCCAGGCCACGGACGCTAAAAGATCTACATCGGGCCCATATAGGACCCGGTAGAAGCGTCCGTGAAGTTCCTTGCTCTGCCATACCTCCCTGCGGTCATTAGTATCTAATACTATAGGTTTGCGCCAGTTCTCGTTAGCCAAGGAGAGCGGGGTAAGGCCCTTGTCCACCGCTACCACATCTCGATGCATACCCACGTCGGCAGCCTGGAAATATTCCCTAAGACTGCATACCTCGCGGTTGTGCAGGGTTTTAGCATTTAAAAAGCCACGACCTCCGCACTTCCGCGGGATATACAGTCTCATAACCGATGATCGTGGGTGATGCATACGATTTGCGGTAAGCAATGTGCGGACTCTCCTATCCAAGGCGTCAAGTTCTGTCTGAGTCCATTTGAGTATGCCGAAAGAGTACATCAAGACCGGCATGACCCAGCCGTTGAAGGCGCGCACCTTGTTCCCACCTGATAAAAGACTATTTAGTACTTTTTTCAGGCGGCCAAAGAAGCGCTCCTTCAACGATTGTTTCACTTCAGTAGCATTGATGCCTAGTGCTTCCGACATACCCAAATACTTGTAAGTTTCGGTTGAGGAAAGGGATCGAAGGTGTATGGAATCCGAGAGTTGTATTCCCACGGATTCCATAATCTCCCCTCGCTTTACATGCATGGCTGCACATTTGTCCACACCAAATTCCATCCTGATGGCGTCACTGAAGGTTTCTGTTACCTTCAGTAGCTTCATCAGTTGCAAGTTGTTGGGTGCAAAGAGCTTCAGATCATCCATGTAAAGGAGGTGTGATAGGACCTGACCACCTCTTCTCAACCGATAGCCCAGGCCCGAACCCTCCAGCAGTGTACTGAGAGGGTTCAGGGCTAAACAAAACCACAGAGGACTCAGACTGTCGCCCTGAAATATGCCGCGCTCGATCCTTATAGGTTCGCTGTTTTCCTGAATCTGTCGACATCCTGGATAGTGAAGGACCGTCCTCCACTGCCCCATACATGACGTCAGGAAGGCGCACAGAGTTGCATCAATTTTATACAACTCCAGCACCCTCATGAGCCATGTATGTGGCACTGAGTCATAGGCCTTCTTGTAATCTATCCAACATGTCGCCAGATCCTTGCGGGAACGGCGAACCTGTTGGCTAATGGCAATGTCTATGAGGAGCAGCTCCTTAGTACCGCGGGACCCGTTCCTACATCCATTCTGAGAAGCAGACATGATGGAATTATTCTCAATATGCTGATTAATTTTAGCTCTCAGAATGGATGTAAAAACTTTATAGACCGTCGGTAAACATGTTATCGGTCTATAATTTTTAGGTTCCGCAGTACTACCTGATTTGTGGAGCAGGTGGGTTATTCCTGTCGTTAGGAACTGGGGCAGCGATCCTGACTCTAAGGCAGACTGGAACTGAGTTGCCAAACGAGCGTGCGACCTTTGAAACCATTTAATCCAAAAGTTGTGCAGTCCGTCCGGCCCCGGAGATTTCCAGTTAGGCAACGGACGGACTGCACGAGCTACATCTTGGGGGCTGATGGTAATTGCCCCCATTTGTGGTATCGAATCGCACGCCCGTTCGACCTCTCGAGTCCAGTCACCCTCGGTGTGACTGACAGGCACCGACCAGATATTGCGCCAGAACGAATACATGGCGTCATCATCTGGTAGGCGAGTATCAGTCACACCTTGGTCAGGTCGCTCCCAAGCCCTATAAACCCACCTTTCGTTGCTCTGGAATGTGCGATTCTGAGTGTATCGCTCCACTCGCCGCTTGTACCGACGAATACGGCTTGCCCATGCATAGATCTTCTGCTTCAGGAAGTCGATACGCTCTGTGACGCGGGACAGATAATCTCGAGAATTGATATCCGTCCCCGAGAACGCCCGCCTCACAAAGCGCATCACTCTAGGGCGAGTGTTGCCCTCCCTGAAGCAGATAAGCTTGCCGATGAGTGCTCTAGCCTCACCGATACGACGCTCAATCCTGCACTGCCAAGCTGGTATAGCTGGTCGTGTAGCTCTGTCAGTTTTGGGAAACTTGACGTTAGCTACACGACATGCCGCTGCAGCCGCACAGTACAAGATCGAGTGGGTATCGGCAAGGTCTTTGCTGCTATCAAAAACATTTGATAGCTGTGAATCTAGAGCACACACCAGCGCCCTATTTTTCTTATGCATGGGCAGACGAGGTAATCGAGGTCTAAGCTCAGGCGGTGTGGAACGATACTCTCGGAATGCACACTCCAAAGCGCTCCTCAGTCGTTCATTGCACTGGGTACTCACGGATATAGCCCCGTCGTCGTCATCCTCTCCAACATGGTCGGGTCGCGGTGAAAGACTGGGTTGCATTAGCACCGCGGCCGGTGGCAAGGCAGGCGAGACACGGCTACTCCGTGATTCCTCACGCAGTCTATCAAGTACGGCGTCATCCAGCATACGGTTACGTTGGATGACCCGCACCTGATCAGATAGACGTTGGGCCGACACGTTGACAGCTGGCTCAAGCACCTGAAACAGAGAGAGCATCCGACCACGGTACGCAGTCAGATTACTTCCCCCCTCTGTAGCCCCAAAGTATGCGCGCATGACGTTTTCATTAATCGATTGCGTCCATCGCATGCGCTGCACACTTCCACCGGGAGCGGGGACCCTGTCAGAAGCCGATGGGCCTCGAGGTCCCAGGCAGTCCGGTGGCCGGCGTCCTCCCCGTCGACGCGTAGGTGGTGGTGACGTCGGCGGAGAGAAGTATTCGTCGCTCGAACTCGACGCAACTACAGCGTCCGGGATCGCTTGACTGACGGTTGTAGGGGGTCCCGGTGGCTGCGAGGCGGAGCTGAGCGACGAACCCGAAGATGTTGGGCGTGTGTTTTTGGCTCGGGCCTGGCTTCTTGTCAACATTTTCTTTTTAGTTTCGTCTTCTTAGCTGTCATTTTTTGTTTGATGTTTAATTGTTCGTCATTTTAATTATGTTGTTTGTTTTCTTCTTGTTGTTGGTTTATTGTATAAAGACATTATTTCAATTTAGTTTTTAGCTGATATAAGTATGACGTTGTACGGTTTTATAATTATATTAAAGAAAATTTTAAGAGCTAAGAAAATTTAACTGTCACTCGTGACAAGTCAGGCCACAGATTATATTATTATTATTATTATGAATGTGTTAAAATTAACAAATCTAAATGTAATGTTTAATGCCCGTGCGAAGCCGGGACGGGCCGCTAGTACTTCATAAAGATCAACGAAGTGAGAGAGATGTGCCATTATATCACAAGGTTAGCGATTTACTGCACACAGTTCTGCCAGCTGTTTATGGAATGTAGGCGTGATGATAAAAACTGATTATGTTAATCAAAATTACTGTTGTTTCATAGCTATCTGGTTGTTACCGAGTTATGTATGTTGATTAGGTGCACCACATGTTTTATATTACTGCTAAGTGCTAACAATACATAAAACCATAAAAGGTAAAATAAAATAAAAATAAAATTGTTTATTGTGTCTCAAACAGTTACATAAACACATGTGAATGAGACAGCCCCAGTAAGTAATCAATAATACTTGTGTTGGGGTTGACTCGCTCCTTCCCATAATAGACAGTTAACAATATTGAGACTTAAATTAAGAAAAACAATGACTTAAAAAGTAATTATCAGCTCTGAGTAGCGTGTGATTGTGAGAATGTGTATGTGTGTCTATATTAGTGTGTGCGAGTGGATTAAGTGTTTGTTTGTGTGTGCGTGTGTTTGTTAGTGTGTATTTGTGCGTGTGTTTAAGTTTTTGCTGAAAGTGCCTTTTTAATCGAAGTTGGAAAATACCAACTATGTAATTACAAGGTATAAACACTGTGATAAAGAAGATAAGTATTCATGTAAGTCTGACTAGAATTTGCTCTGTTTCATCGTATGTTATAGTTTTTAACCACTCAGTTATCACTTTTTTGCATTGATGCGAGACCTCATGATGGAAATTTAGTTTTGCGTTAATTTTATTGTATATGTATGCTGATTGGCATACATACTGACGCCTTGCAAAAACAGTACGTACCCGAGGAGAATAAGCCACAATATCTTTCCGCCTCCTAGCCTGACTTTCTGGGTTAACTGGGACATATTTGTGCAAATAAAGAATTATGTTTAATATAGTTTTCTTACTGATAATTGGCCACCAATTCTATATAGATCGATTGTGGGATATCTATATGGTTTAGAATAGATTACTTTTAAAAGTGATCTTTTGGCTCTTTCTACCTCCAGAAATTTAGTTTTACTGGCTCCTCCCCAAACTGGTAAGCAGTATGCTATTACTGACTGCGCAAGTGCGATATAAACGTCATTGAGTGTCTTTTCAGGCATCACACGTCTTAGATTTTTAAAGAGCCATATAAATTTTCTAACACGCGACATAATAACATCGATATGCGAGTGCCATGTTAGACGCTCGTCAACTATAACGCCCAAATATCTTGTAGATGGTACTTGTTTGAGGGATTTACAGTCACAATTTAGGTCCAAGCTATTTGTACACATATGAAGACGAATGTCGAAATTAGCACCCGCTTTAGACCTTGCACTTGGAGAGAAACAAATATAATTTGTTTTAGAAATATTAAGGGTTAACAGATTTTCTTTGAGCCATTTACTTATAACATCTAGCCCCTGTTCGACCCTATCACGTACCGCTTCCCAAGTGTCACCAAAGTAGACAATAGCCGTATCATCCGCATATGAGAAGATTTTCAGATTTTTTTTCTGATTCTGATTTCAGAAAGGATATTTATTATTAACTTGCTTAGATCAACGGAGATAAAAACTCAACTCAATAAATGTTGTCTGTGGTTTAGGTATCTCGAAGCAAAAACTTCATGCTTATATTGACTTAGGTCAGCATGCCAAAACTTGGCAAGAAAATCAATATGACGTGTTTTATTTTATATTCAAAGTTAAAATGATCAACAAAATAACAATATTTTGTTGAACAATTACTAATTTTTTATTTGGCATCAACACAACCTTATTTTGTTGCAGATTGAAAAGCCACAAACTCAAAACGGTCATGGGTCTTCCCTTCTCGAAGATCCTAACAGGAACTTCGAGCTGTCGTTTGAATATCTCATCAGTAAAGACAACTTGAAATGGATAACCTTGAGGACGGAGCATGCAACATTTATTAGCGTTTGTTTGCAGGTATTGTTAATTAATTATGCTGTCATTAATATCCTAGATATTTTTAAAATCTTCAATGGTCACGATTTTATAAGGTTAGATTTGACTTAATATTTTTATCCATTGACTGCCACAACAATTTTAAACAGTCTTACCAATGCCGATTTTGTATTAAAGTAATATATATTATGGGCCAAGTGACTATAACATATATAGACCATACGACATTATTCATAATGCCCGGGCAATTTGTAAAATGCCCAATACGTGAAGGTTATATGATAAAACTATTGAAATAATTAAATTGATTCTGAATAATGTCCATCATTTATTGGGCCGGGTAATAAAAAGCTGTGTTTTCTTTTAATTATTTTAATTTTGATATTGGTTTTAATATAGAATAGGTAACAAAGACGACGGAACCCCGCTGGGTGGGGCTCTTATTTTAGTCTGCAGGGTCTAAAGTAACCTAACATGAAGGAGATGACGGAAGCTTAGTTCGCTCGCTTTGTTCGCTCACTTCATCTCCTATCATCTTCTTCGAACCTAACATATCCGTGTCGGGGTGCCCTTAACTCTTTCAACTAATTCATTGACCATAATTATCGAATTGCTCAACAGTGACGTGTGTGTAATGTGATAAATATAGAATTTTAAATCAGTATTCATTACATTGCCCGATTTGACTTAACTAGATTCATAATACCCGGGCATTATATTATTTCTGTTTAATCACTTGGTTCATGACATATACATTCAAATATTCAATCATGATTTAGTGTCTACAAAAAAAAAAGAGTCAACAAACCCAGGCGACGCTCTATCAGCGTTTGAGTTCAGCGGCGGGGACCAATTACCTTCAAGTGTATTATTAAGAAAAGTATAATAATCTTTCTTCTTCTTAATCTAGTGTATATCTGTATTCCAGTCGATAGTGGATGAGTTGATGCGTCAGAAGGCAGGCGCGGGCCCCGTGTCTCCGCGGTGCAGTAAGCGAGGCAGTCTCACATATCTACGTCGTGATGGCTCCAGCCAGGTCATCACACCATCTTCTTCCAGCGATACGCTAAGCTCGACTGTGAGTATCCATATTTATTTATATATAGAAATACTGTACAAAGGCGACATTTATGTCTTAGGTATTTTCTACCAATCGAACTTAGGGTGGTATAGCGACCAAGGCTTGGCAACCGGAAATAAAATCTAACCGGTTAACACCTAAGTACATAGGGAACTTTTTTACCTTTAACGACAATTAAACGGTTTTAGGCAACAAAAGTTCGTAAATAGCCTTTGTGGAATTAACCGTGGTGGTAGTGTACTGGAACGCGTCTGACTCATGAACTCCATTGGTAGTGCCAGAGGCGAGCGGTCACGGCACTCTGTTCCCTGGCCGCGGGAGCAGCACCGGGGCTCGCAAACACGTGCCCGTCGCTGTGATGTCCACTGGACCTAGCTTGTTGTTAGCGCGGGTCAATGACCCTATATGAGTGAATGAGACAATATTTGGCGCTGCATGTGACTTGAGGTTCGCCGCGGCGAGCGTTTCTGAACGAGCCCGTCGCTGTGATGTCCACTGGACCTAGCTTGTTGTTAGCGGGTCAATGACCCTATATGAGTGAATGAGACAATATTTGGCGCTGCATGTGACTTGAGGTTCGCCGCGGCGAGCGTTTCTGAACGAGCCCGTCGCTGTGATGTCCACTGGACCTAGCTTGTTGTTAGCGGGTCAATGACCCTATATGAGTGAATGAGACAATATTTGGCGCTGCATGTGACTTGAGGTTCGCCGCGGCGAGCGTTTCTGAACGAGCCCGTCGCTGTGATGTCCACTGGACCTAGCTTGTTGTTAGCGGGTCAATGACCCTATATGAGTGAATGAGACAATATTTGGCGCTGCATGTGACTTGAGGTTCGCCGCGGCGAGCGTTTCTGAACGAGCCCGTCGCTGTGATGTCCACTGGACCTAGCTTGTTGTTAGCGGGTCAATGACCCTATATGAGTGAATGAGACAATATTTGGCGCTGCATGTGACTTGAGGTTCGCCGCGGCGAGCGTTTCTGAACGAGCCCGTCGCTGTGATGTCCACTGGACCTAGCTTGTTGTTAGCGGGTCAATGACCCTATATGAGTGAATGAGACAATATTTGGCGCTGCATGTGACTTGAGGTTCGCCGCGGCGAGCGTTTCTGAACGAGCCCGTCGCTGTGATGTCCACTGGACCTAGCTTGTTGTTAGCGGGTCAATGACCCTATATGAGTGAATGAGACAATATTTGGCGCTGCATGTGACTTGAGGTTCGCCGCGGCGAGCGTTTCTGAACGAGCCCGTCGCTGTGATGTCCACTGGACCTAGCTTGTTGTTAGCGGGTCAATGACCCTATATGAGTGAATGAGACAATATTTGGCGCTGCATGTGACTTGAGGTTCGCCGCGGCGAGCGTTTCTGAACGAGCCCGTCGCTGTGATGTCCACTGGACCTAGCTTGTTGTTAGCGGGTCAATGACCCTATATGAGTGAATGAGACAATATTTGGCGCTGCATGTGACTTGAGGTTCGCCGCGGCGAGCGTTTCTGAACGAGCCCGTCGCTGTGATGTCCACTGGACCTAGCTTGTTGTTAGCGGGTCAATGACCCTATATGAGTGAATGAGACAATATTTGGCGCTGCATGTGACTTGAGGTTCGCCGCGGTGAGCATTTCTGAACGAGCCCGTCGCTGTGATGTCCACTGGACCTAGCTTGTTGTTAGCGGGTCTATGACCCTATATGAGTGAATGAGACAATATTTGGCGCTGCATGTGACTGGAGGTTCGCCGCGGCGAGCGTTTCTGAACGAGCCCGTCGCTGTGATGTCCACTGGACCTAGCTTGTTGTTAGCGGGTCAATGACCCTATATGAGTGAATGAGACAATATTTGGCGCTGCATGTGACTTGAGGTTCGCCGCGGCGAGCGTTTCTGAACGAGCCCGTCGCTGTGATGTCCACTGGACCTAGCTTGTTGTTAGCGGGTCAATGACCCTATATGAGTGAATGAGACAATATTTGGCGCTGCATGTGACTTGAGGTTCGCCGCGGCGAGCGTTTCTGAACGAGCCCGTCGCTGTGATGTCCACTGGACCTAGCTTGTTGTTAGCGGGTCAATGACCCTATATGAGTGAATGAGACAATATTTGGCGCTGCATGTGACTTGAGGTTCGCCGCGGCGAGCATTTCTGAACGAGCCCGTCGCTGTGATGTCCACTGGACCTAGCTTGTTGTTAGCGGGTCAATGACCCTATATGAGTGAATGAGACAATATTTGGCGCTGCATGTGACTGGAGGTTCGCCGCGGCGAGCGTTTCTGAACGAGCCCGTCGCTGTGATGTCCACTGGACCTAGCTTGTTGTTAGCGGGTCAATGACCCTATATGAGTGAATGAGACAATATTTGGCGCTGCATGTGACTTGAGGTTCGCCGCGGCGAGCGTTTCTGAACGAGCCCGTCGCTGTGATGTCCACTGGACCTAGCTTGTTGTTAGCGGGTCAATGACCCTATATGAGTGAATGAGACAATATTTGGCGCTGCATGTGACTTGAGGTTCGCCGCGGCGAGCATTTCTGAACGAGCCCGTCGCTGTGATGTCCACTGGACCTAGCTTGTTGTTAGCGGGTCAATGACCCTATATGAGTGAATGAGACAATATTTGGCGCTGCATGTGACTGGAGGTTCGCCGCGGCGAGCGTTTCTGAACGAGCCCGTCGCTGTGATGTCTACTGGATCTAGCTTGTTGTTAGCGGGTCAATGACCCTATATGAGTGAATGAGACAATATTTGGCGCTGCATGTGACTGGAGGTTCGCCGCGGCGAGCGTTTCTGAACGAGCCCGTCGCTGTGATGTCCACTGGACCTAGCTTGTTGTTAGCGGGTCAATGACCCTATATGAGTGAATGAGACAATATTTGGCGCTGCATGTGACTGGAGGTTCGCCGCGGCGAGCGTTTCTGAACGAGCCCGTCGCTGTGATGTCCACTGGACCTAGCTTGTTGTTAGCGGGTCAATGACCCTATATGAGTGAATGAGACAATATTTGGCGCTGCATGTGACTGGAGGTTCGCCGCGGCGAGCGTTTCTGAATGAGCCCGTCGCTGTGATGTCCACTGGACCTAGCTTGTTGTTAGCGGGTCAATGACCCTATATGAGTGAATGAGACAATATTTGGCGCTGCATGTGACTTGAGGTTCGCCGCGGCGAGCGTTTCTGAACGAGCCCGTCGCTGTGATGTCCACTAGACCTAGCTTGTTGTTAGCGGGTCAATGACCCTATATGAGTGAATGAGACAATATTTGGCGCTGCATGTGACTGGAGGTTCGCCGCGGCGAGCGTTTCTGAACGAGCCCGTCGCTGTGATGTCCACTGGACCTAGCTTGTTGTT
Organism: Orthosia gothica; assembly: GCA_949775005.1. Lineage (NCBI taxonomy): Eukaryota > Metazoa > Arthropoda > Insecta > Lepidoptera > Noctuidae > Orthosia > Orthosia gothica. Next base: position 17,713,653 of record OX459063.1, on the reverse strand, counting down.
AGCGGGTCAATGACCCTATATGAGTGAATGAGACAATATTTGGCGCTGCATGTGACTGGAGGTTCGCCGCGGCGAGCGTTTCTGAACGAGCCCGTCGCTGTGATGTCCACTGGACCTAGCTTGTTGTTAGCGGGTCAATGACCCTATATGAGTGAATGAGACAATATTTGGCGCTGCATGTGACTGGAGGTTCGCCGCGGCGAGCGTTTCTGAACGAGCCCGTCGCTGTGATGTCCACTGGACCTAGCTTGTTGTTAGCGGGTCAATGACCCTATATGAGTGAATGAGACAATATTTGGCGCTGCATGTGACTGGAGGTTCGCCGCGGCGAGCGTTTCTGAACGTCTCGCCGCTTTCCACGGCACCCTGGCGGTCCACTCCCACCAGGTGGAACTTATGGCGCACCATAAGAGAGTGACCAGCGGCAGGAGTGAAAGCGTCAGTGGCGCCGTAAATTTATGTGTGAGCGGCAATGTGCTGAGTTACACCGCTCATGAGTTGCACCAATAGCGAGCGAGGTACTCACAGCGCTATTCGGTGCGTGTGTACTCGCGAATGTATAGTAGCGTTTTTTTTTTATAGATATTCTATAGGCTTGCGCTATCTCACCTGTTGGTAAGCGATGATGTGGTCGACGATGAGACACGCTTGCCTAGAAATAACCTATTCACTCTTGACTTAAAGACTCCTAGATTGTAGCTGTCGGGAAACAGACTCCTGCAGGGAATTCCATTCCTTAGCTGTACGTATAATAAAAGTGTTCCCCAAACCGTTTTGTGCGTATGGGTGGGATGTCAACCATGTACCGATGGCGCATCGCCGTACGTCTGGTAGTCCGATGATGAAACGGGCTAAGTGGAATTAGATAGTGTAATTCTAACGCACACTCCCCGAAACTTAACTGATAAAAAACCGACAAGCTGGACGCTTACGCAATACGGCTGCTGATTGGCATCGCCCCGTTCGGAGACTGTCTGCAAGGGCAGGTTCAAACGCTCTACTATTGTCTCATGGAGAGACCGGATCTGCGGCCCGGTAGCCCGTGCGTTGGTCAAATATCTCTCAGTAACAGTGCTGTTACCGGGTTGTGGTGTACGTATACCGGGTTTTAGCAGCTCATATGTGCAGCAAGAATAATGTCGCTGAGAGTACCGACCACTGAGGGACGCCAGCATTAATAAATAATTGGTCCAAAGAGCAGCCATCGTTAACTACTCGAAACGACCGATCTCTCAGGAAGTCTTCAATCCAATCACACAGACCACCGGGCATACCGAATGAAGGAAGCTTACTAATAAGGCCTTATTAGTAAGGCCAATCCTATCAAAAGCCTCGGAGATGTCGAGGGAGATGGCAAGTGCTTCCCCTTGGTTCTCGATGGCCTCACTCCCTCCCTCCCCACTCCAAGTGTGAATGGCATACTCTAGAAGATCCAAAGTAGACCGATTTCGGCGAAAGCCGTATTGGCGGTCACTAAGGATCTCGTTAGTTTCTAGGTATGCCAGGAGCTTCTGTTAAGTACACGCTCCATACTCAATTCAATCAATTCTCAATCCTTTATTGCGTACCATAATGTATATAGTTGGTAGGAAACTAATTATAAAAGTCACAATTATGGTCCCTATTCGGCCAATGTTGTCAAACCGAGCTCCTCTCAACACCATCCTGCAGGACTTGGCAGCTCTGTTGAAGGCCTTCTTCTTTTGACCCACGTCACTCGATTTCGTCACCCTCTTGGGCTGGGATCGGGCGGGGAGTAGACGGATACAGACTTCACCAGACAATGGTCGGATCTACCCAAAGGTGAAGTTATCGACACAGAGTATCGGTCTGGATCTGTTGTCAGCAGAAGGTTTTAGCAATTGGCCGTGTGGGAATCAACATCCGGTACCCTCGTTGCCCCCTGGACCAGCTGGGTAAGGTTTAGCGCAAGCGATAGCTTACGCATCTCCCGTCCAGCATGGTCAGTGCTGGTATGGGAAGAGCCACTCCTGATGGGGGGCATTAAAGTCCCCCAGTAACATTAATTGGGCGGAAGGGTACCACTGCTGTGCCGCATCAGCCGCCTCACCGAGGTACTCTGTGAGCCTGGATATCTCCTGTTCTCCGCTGTGCGAACGGTAGACATAGGCGTAGATAATTTTATCTACGCCTGTGTCCACTAGAGACCACAGCGTGTGCGGTTTAAAATTGTGCTCTAGGGTAAACCCTGGGTAAAATAAGTACGTCACGTGTGACGGACTCGCTATCTGCGTCTCCGTAAGGAAAAACAAACGCTGGTTTCTCAGTCTCCAGTTGGTAGTGGACTGAAGAGAGATTTGAGTGCAGGCCCCTAATGTTGGTGAGGTGCAATTTGTGGGGGAGGGGGTGTAGCCGCTGTTTAAATCTATTATTCCTTTTCCTTGGCATCATTATCTATACTATATCTATACTATATTATAAAGAGGAAAGGTTTGATTTTTTGTTTGTTTGTTTGTTTGTATGAATTGAATAGGCTCCGAAACTACTTGGCAGATTTGAAAAATTCTTTCACTGTTGGATAGTCCATTTATCGAGGAAGGTTATAGGCTATATAACATCACGCTACGACCAATAGGAGCGGAGCATAAATGAAAAATGTTACAAAAACGGAAAAAATATTCCTTTTTGAGAGCTTCCATTGCGTGCGCTGCGTAAATGGTTTAAGTTACGCAAATATCATGTATGATGGAATTGTTTCTCTTTAAAAGTTCTAAAAAAAAGTCCGTGACACCATATGTCTATCTTTTAAGGTGGACTCACAATAGCAAATTTTATGTTCTAAATTTTAATTAGATCAACGCTGCCGGTAGAAACAAAAGTTGGTTGCATTCGTATAGTAGTATATATATTATTTCTTATTCAAATAAATAGTTCAACAAGTTGGTAGGTAGATAGGGTAGGGTAGGTAGGGTAGGGTAGTGTAGGGTAGGGTAGGGTAGTGTAGGGTAGGGTAGTGTAGGTTAGGGTAGTGTAGGGTAGGGTAGTGTAGGGTAGTGTAGGGTTGGGTAGGGTAGGGTAGTGTAGGGTAGGGTAGGGTAGGGTAGGGTAGGGTAGTGTAGGGTCGGGTAGGGTAGTGTAGGGTAGTGTAGTGTAGGGTAGGGTAGTGTAGGGTAGTGTAGGGTCGGGTAGGGTAGGGTAGGGTAGGGTAGGCAGGTTAGGCAGGGTAGACAGGGTAGGCAAGGTAGGCAGGGTAGCCAGTTGACGGGAGCGAAGCCCCGCGGGTCAGCTAGTATAATATTATAAAGAGGAAAGGTTTGATTTTTTGTTTGTTTGTTTGTTTGTATGAATTGAATAGGCTCCGAAACTACTTGGCAGATTTGAAAAATTCTTTCACTGTTGGATAGTCCATTTATCGAGGAAGGTTATAGGCTATATAACATCACGCTACGACCAATAGGAGCGGAGCATAAATGAAAAATGTTACACAAACGGGAAAAAATATTCCTTTTTGAGAGCTTCCATTGCGTGCGCTGCGTAAATGGTTTAAGTTACGCAAATATCATGTATGATGGAATTGTTTCTCTTTAAAAGTTCTAAAAAAAAGTCCGTGACACCATATGTCTATCTTTTAAGGTGGACTCACAATAGCAAATTTTATGTTCTAAATTTTAATTAGATCAACGCTGCCGGTAGAAACAAAAGTTGGTTGCATTCGTATAGTAGTATATATATTATTTCTTATTCAAATAAATAGTTCAACAAGTTGGTAGGTAGATAGGGTAGGGTAGGTAGGGTAGGGTAGGTAGGGTAGGGTAGGGTAGTGTAGGGTAGGGTAGGGTAGGGTAGTGTAGGGTAGTGTAGGGTTGGGTAGGGTAGGGTAGTGTAGGGTCGGGTAGTGTAGGGTCGGGTAGGGTAGTGTAGTGTAGGGTAGTGTAGGGTCGGGTAGGGTAGGGTAGGGTAGTGTAGGTAGTGTAAGGTACGGTAGGTAGGGTAGATAAATGTTTGGTGTTTTTATGGCAAAACAAAGTTTGCCCGGGCCAGCTAGTTATTTTATAAGAGTGAATGGAGGCGAGGAGTTGGAAGTGAGACGAGGTCCCACGCTGCTAACCTTCAGACACGCACTGAAAAGACAGCATCATTGGGGCACTAGTCCGGAGACTGCGGGGACGCCCGAGCCCCCCCGGAATGTCCATCGGGCCAACCAGCCCGATGGTGCATTCCGGGATTTTTCGACAGTTGGCGGGGCAGCCTTTCATGTGTGGCTGGCACACTAATGAAAGAAAAAAAAAAACGTTTATTTGGATCAAACATTTTTACACATTAAATTATACCCACCAAACTGCGTAACAGTTTGTCGGCGGGAACTGGCGGGAACTTGCGCCCCCAACTACCTGCGGTCGGCCAGCGGCGCACCGTGCCTCGGACCCCGCTACCCTCCGCGACTAGTCTCCCGATACGCAAATAACAGCGCGTGTCAGGTTGGTCAGCCTGCAGTGGAACAGCTATCTCGCCCCAACTCCTCTTGTGACTTCACCTAGCATCGTAATAAACAAACTTCATGCAGGGATGTAGTGTAGGTGACCAGTATTATTGTTTGAGTAAGCAGCGTGTAGACTGTTGCTGCTTACTCAGGGGTCAAATCCGGGAGGTGGATGGGGTTGCAGTGTCGACTGTGAGGTCCCTAGGGCGGCGCTTCTTATCGAGCGGGCGCGAGTGTCGTGGCGCGATGTCCTGGATGTGAGGCACAAGCGTCGGCCGCGCGAACATAGATGTAGGGAGTCGCCCTAAAAACTCGTCCAGGCTCTCTATACCTGAATCCCGCAGGATGACATCGTTCCTCACGTAGCGAGGGGCGTCCATAATACGCCGCAGCACCAGACTCTGCTGGGCGCGTAGTTGCTTCTTGTTTGTCTCGCTAGTGAGGACAAACCAAGCTGGGGCTGCATATTTAAGAATAGATCGCAAATAGGTTTTGTAGATGCCCAGCTTGGCGCGGGTGACTCATGGAACATTACACGACAGCGTTTTATATCGCTAAAATATAACCCGACCAAGTGAAATTGCTCGTTACTTTCGTAATGTTACTTTGAGTTGATTGAATTTGAGATTAATTGTTGTTGATTGAATTTTCGCTATGTAACTTAGTACAAGTACTTTTTTTACAAAATTTGTAGCTTATCATGACGGGGACTTTAGACCTTCAGGACGCCATAGAAAATATATTAAAACACAGCAGATCCTGCATAATGTACCGATAGATGTGTGGTTTCAGTACGCTTTTTCCGCGTTCTATTTTTAGCTTATTTCTGTTGTTAAACAAATTGATCGATCTTTTCAGAACGGAGATTCATATAACTCCGGTAGTTCGAGAGAAATATTTTCTGTTCAGAAGCTGACAGAAAAGTTCGCGACTGTCTCCTTCAAGCCCGGCAGAGAATGCGTGGAAAACAACGCCTTCGAAGCAATCGGAGATGAAGAACTATAAGGGCTTCTCCTTCATTCGAATTTAAATACAATAATGTTTTCCAAAGATAAATTGACACTCGGAAACAAAGTTGCCAATAATGTATAAAAAAATCTGTAAAAATTGTATACATATTTGCATTTTTCGTATTTGTACAGAATATTTTTTTATCTAATTGTCTTTATATATAGTTATATACATTTTACCTACTATAATAAGTACTTGGCTATGAATACTGTTTATATCAAATTGTACGTCATATCATTATTATTGAACAGTCTACTTGCCATATTATGTAAGTGTACGTTCTAGTTACTAAGTAACAATTTCTTCTAGTAAATTGCTCATGAATTATTTTGATAATAATTATTGTATTTTTCTTACGATTAGGTAGAGATCAATTTTATTGATGCGTCATTGTTAAATGCATATTATTGGTTTTGGGATTGTAATATGAAATTTTAGAGTATGTTTTAGCAGATACCGAAGTTATGATTAATAATGAAATTGAAACCGAACGGAAAATGGCTGCCCGTCCCTCCCAGGTGACTCACTGAAATTATAAAATCATACAAAATTTAAATGAATTTTATAGTAAAATTATGTCTTATTCATTCGTCATTTAACTATCACTGCATACCTTCGAGATATCTATAAAGTACTGTAGTAGCTTCTCCTCTTGCCTGTGGTTCGAACAAGTTAAACATTGTTTTTATAATTTAGTGTATGTAGCCATTATGTTTGTACTGTATTTAGAATCATGTTTGGTATTCAATGTAGGTATATGAGCATTTAAATGTCACAAAAAACTCTAGCGGTACCTATTATTTTTCACGTAAATTATGTATTCCAATTCACGTCAGCACAAAAACCGCCCATACTGCTACGAAATAAAGATGTCGTTTAAGTTATACTGTCAGCATGGACGTGCAGTTCAGTGTACGAATGCGAACACGTGGTAGATCTCACCTTATATTGTATAATTTTTTTATCAGATCTGAAACAATTTTCCACTCAATTATAAATTATAGCATAGTTTTAACATAAGCGTTAGTCGTACATACATAAGAAACGGAATTATCGATAACTATTCACAAAATAATCTTCCTACAACTAATTCGAGTAAATACAGTCAATAATTTATTTAGACTTTAATAGAGTGTTTGACAATAATATTTTTAATTAATATTTAGTAAGAACTTTTCCAATTCTATCTTACAGAAAGCGTCCTCTTCTGAAACTTTGAAAGAGCACAACGTTAAGCGTTGTCAAACACACTATTTATCACTCGAAACATTCACTCTGTAGTTTTACTACTTTTCCTCAGCATTAAATAATTATATAAAGTTCATGTATAGTAAATTAGTGAATGAATTTGTCTGTACAGAAGAAGTCTTCCGTGAAAAACACTACTTTTATGAGGGGTTATCCACTTGGGAAAAAGATTGCTGGCACACCTTTTTTTTAATAGCCTGCCTATTCCGTATAGCCCAACCAAAAGTTAGGTGAAGTTCACTGGTCCACCTGTTCTATTCTGTAGCCATCGCACCGTGATAACTAACGTGAAGTGAGCAGTCATTCCAACCAACAATACTAGGGACTGACTGCATCCAAGTCAGCACGGTGAGATTTTTACAGAATAACACTACTGATCTTGTGCTCAGGCCCTCAGTGCTCCAGAGCATGTTCTAAAGTACGCTAACCCTGAGCCTGGACGAATGGCCCGTGGCTCGGAAGTTCTTGACGCGAAACAGTGTATAGTCAAGTCGATTTGCGATTAGTTTCGGTAGCCTCAGTAGGTATTGAAGTTGAAGTCGTAATGGCCGCTGCGCATTTTTATATAAAGACATTTTTCTTCCGTTTCCCCATTCGATGTTTGAATTTTCTTAAAACCTTTCAGTTACTAATTGATTCATAATAAGTATATAAATTTTATATTTTGGATAAGTCTCCAAAGGTACCCAGATGTGAACAGGAGTACATACAATGGCCTTATTTGTGATGTTCTTCGGAAAGGTCAGATTCGTAGTAATTGCGAACGGGTGTGCCGCGTGCGTGTAGTACCAGCGTGCTAATAGCGTAACACAAATTCATGCATTCGATCGAAAATTCTTTAATTTTGTCTATTCACCAATATTATGTTGAACGCATGTATTTTTAAACGTGAAGCAATGGATTAGGAATTTCTTTTGGTTGCGATTGAGACTGTGATTTAGTGTGTTACGCAATTAGGGTGCTGATGTATGAACGCAGGTTTACTAGGTAGTTGTAATTTCTGCCTACCCCACGAGAAAAAGACGTGAGTTTATGTATGTATGTCTCCAAAGGAATGTGATAAGGTGTATAATAATTCTAGTTCAAATGACGCCTAAGTTCATAAAAATTTCGTTTCATTAAAATATTAGTATTATCTCCAATATGGAACAATTTGAAGTATAATATTAGTTAAAAATTCCATTCTGGTCAAAAGCTAATAGGTATTGTATGTACTATTTACCATACTTACCTATGATTTTAAATACCTAAGTTATTTATATTAAGGTTCATATGTGGGCAAAACATTTATCTTTGCTTTGTTTAAGAAAGGATAGAAAGACAGGAAGATCACTAGAATTATCAGTTTCAGCATTACCTGCCTATAGTTATTACCATAAATAAAATATGCCAATTGTTGACTTGCAAACATGGAATTTAATTATTGTTATAAAAACATTCGTGTTATTTTAAAGGGACCACATATTTATGTAAAATAATTGTATTTGGAAAAAGTATCTTTCTTAGTGGCCATAATATAATTATATATTGTTGCCATACTTTTTTTTTATGATTCTCCTATTTATTTATATTAAATTCTTTGAATTCTGTATATTATTATTTTGTACTTTGTAAATTTAATAAAATCGTTTATAAAATGCAGTGTTTCATTATATTATTATTAGGAATAGTTTATACTATAATCATAAGGTGCTTACTATGCGTATCGACGCCGTGTGTAGCTAAGTGGTGCATCCATCCCTCGCTTTTTACCCGACTGCCTAAGTAGGGTAATGTGTTTATCAGTCTATGTATGTATGATTGTACCTATGTGCCGTTCTAAAGACCTAACGCCTTGGCCGATTTTGATGATTCTTACGTCAATCGATTCGTATTAGTTCGACACGCAATGCAATTTTTAGTTCGCTTTTTATGCAGTCAGATTTTTTTTAAATCAACTTACATAGCTCTGCAGCCTTTTATCACTAGAGCTGATCTGAGCTTGGATAAAAAAATTAAGTGATTCTATTGGTAGATATTCTGCTCGCCCATGTTTGGTGGAAAGGCACCTATAACCACAGAACAGAAAACGCGTATAACCTTAAAAAAGTAACAAGTTGAAGTATAACGATCAAAGCACACTGACTCTAATCGAAGCGTCAAACTATAATAATTATACATAGCAAATTGACCATTCCACTACATACTTATTGCATTTTTTTTTTATAGAAATTTATAAAAGATGCGTGCATTCGATCGAAAGATCTCCGACCCAATAGATGGTGCTGCCTTCCTAGCCTTATCCCAGCTATGTTGGGGTCAGCTTCCAGTCTACCGGATATTATACTTACCGGCCTATCTGACCTCCACAACCCAGTATCTGGGTAACACAATACCCCTTGGCTAGACTGGTGTCAGATATCAGCCTTCTGACTATCCGTAACGACTGTCAAAGATCTCAAATAACAGCTAGTACCAACGGCTTAATTCGCTTTCCGAGGCACAGATGAAACTCTATATGTAAAGATGGTCATCCATCCACGGACCAACCTCGGCCAGAGGTGCTTAACCTTCAAGATTGAACCCGTGCGGCTGTTATTAACGCACGGTATATTTAACTAATTAAGATAACCTGACATATCCTCCTAGTTATTCTACATCGACCCAGACAGATGACAAGGTATGAAGCTAATCTCGAAAAAAATAAAAGAAAACACTAGAGAAACATTATTTACAATTTGAACATTACTAAGTTTATTTAAATAATAATACACCAGACATTACATAACTGAAACTATTTAATAAATCTTCTCCCAGTTCTCACGTTCTTCTCGCTCTTTCTTGACTTGGTCTACAACGGGAGAGAGGTATAGCTGGTCTTCCTCGTATTTGGTCCACTCTTCCTTGGGTAGGATGCTCTTGGTGAGGGACAGTTGCATGGCGCGCACGATGCGGAAGTTGCGCTCATCAACTACGTGTTGGGGAATGCGGCGGAGTGCTTCCTGGACATCTTCCGTCTCATGCAGGCAGTCGTCACGGAGGAGACCTGTAACAGATTGTTAAATTGTGTGAAAATAAAATCACTATACATTATGTAGCACTTGGTAATTACCAAGGTAAAAAGTTTCTTTGGATCATTTAAGACAATGTTTACACTTTTTACCCGACTGCCGAAGGAGGGTAAAGTGTTTATCAGTCTATGTATGTATGTAAGTATGTATGTATGTTTGTATTTTTGTTCCTATATGGCGTTCCAGAGACCAAACGCGTTGGCCGATTTTGATGATTCATACGTCAATCGATGCGTCTTAACCCTGCGAGTGTCATAGGCTACATTAAAATTGGACAATAGAAAAATGGCGGATTTTGGGTGCCTTAATGTGGGGGCCCAAATTTTTTTTTCTTCCGAACCCATCGTGTGGGGTATCAAAATAAAGGGTTTTAATAAAATAATTTCAAAAATATATAACACTTATATGTTTAAATGAATCTCATTCGAAAAAAAACCTACTAAAAAGTTATAAATAAAAAAACTTAATTCAAAAAATCAAAAAACCCGACTGCTTCAAAAGCGAACTAAAAAGTCGTAAACAACAATATTCCTTTTGAACGCCAGAGCGTAAATGTATCGCCATCCCCTTCCAAGCCTAGCCACAAATTCAGTGCAAATACCTACAAAAATAGGGATTTCAATATCTTATCGATAACCAATTAATCATTGCTTTTCGTCCGATTGATTGTAATTAAATATTACTTGTAACATCTTGTTTCATCTTGTATTTCCTTTTATTGACACTACTTCGTAATATACTTTTAATAGCAGTTACAAAGTTTTGAAAAACGTAAAAGCAGACATTAGAACTATAACAGAATAAATCAAATAATAATAAGGTACATCACTAGTCTCGTTCGTGACGTCATCGGCTGTCGGGAAGAGCCGACTCTGGCGTGCCTGGGGCGACGTTTGGCTACATTCTCGCATGCAAGTAGGGCTAATCGATTGATAGATAACAATTATGAAGTTGTTACTACAGATCCCAATATAATTTTATATTATGCTTTAGGAATATTCAGATAGGCATAATAAAATTGTTATTAAAAATAATGGTTGAAGTAGTAATAAGCTACTTTCTATAAAATATTTCATAAATTTCCTTACTGACCCATCACTAGCTGTTGTGTCTTGCCGAACTGTGCTGTGGGGAGGCACACCACCTTAGGGATATTGATTAGCATTTTTTCATGATTGTTTTTTCTAGTGAAATGTAACCAATGGATATATCTTAGTGCCTTTTTACAATATTTTTTAGTTAATTTTGTACTAAACAAATGTAGTTTTCTTGTCTGCTTTAGCCGACGGTGGATCACGTTTTCATTTGTGGGCTATACCCAACCATGGCTTTCAAAAGGTTAAATTATTAGAAGTTCTAAGTTATTAGAATATAATAAAAAACACTGCTGAAACAGCATAAAAACTCCTTATGAATAATCATCATTCAGAATGTAATATTAGTGTTTACAGATTATAGAGTTCAGTATTTAATTCATGATTGTTTCCCTTTTAAAAGAAGGCTAAATTTTTGGCAATTTTTGCCACTCAAGCTTTTTTTGACTAATAAATCTTGTACCTACTATTTACAGGTTTTAGCAAAAATAAACACATAGCATCTCGAACTCTGACATCATGCAGATTGGCCTTCAATAAGTGATTCCTGTCCATTATGCTATTTTAGCCATATGGAGTAGACAATCGCAATCTTGTTGTTTACATTAAATTGTTAAGTGTGTTTTATTACTACGATTTGTTTCGAAATCTTTGGAAAACCATTAAGGATAATGCTTGGGAATGTCATTCGAGGTTTTAACCTGTACAATATTCATCAGAGATAAGTTAACATACAAGTACACATATAGGAAAGGCAAGTAAAGGATTCAACGTACCGTATTTGTTAAATCCAGACATGTTGTAGGCCCATCTCTTCATGTTGTCTGAAAATATATAAGTTACATAATGTAACAACTGAAATGGTAGTACTATGTAGGTAATGTTATTGAATACATTCTAGTACAAATTCGTGTGTTTATACTTACTGAAGCGAACAAGAGTAGTCCTAAAAGCCATGTTTTTCGAAGTTATGAAATCTCAGTTGCTGAAAATACCACAATTCGATCGAAGATCGGTCGTGCTTTTTGCGTGCAAATTCCGTCAATCAAAATGACATCGACATGACATCATGACACTGATGACATTCATGACAGAATCAATGACGTTGACATATGTGATTGGGTTGCTAGACGACTGACAATTTATTTGCCATTCATTCATCTGCCTAGTCTTTTTCCCAACTATATTGGGGTCGGCTTTCAGTTTAACCGGATTTTAGCTGAGTACCAGTGTTTTACATGGAGCGACTGCCTACCTGACCTCCACAACCCATTATTTGCCTTATAGGTAAATAAAAATAAACAAATTCTACTAGAACAACAAAACTAATAAATTCCGTATTAACTTTAAAACTTTCGCGTTTTATAATTGAACTATATAGGATAATAGGTAAATAAACAATCGAAATCATCGCATTAAATGCCCGTGACATATTGTTTTGCTATTATATTCCGTCCAGCCTTTAATTTAACATTTGACGCAGTTCTTGGGCGTTCGGACGTCCGATAGACATCTGTCCCACGGGATGTTCTTGTCAGCCGAAAACGTCCACGGATGGCTTGCATGAGGTGCGGGTCGCGTCCTTGCCCTGAGAACAACTCCAACTACGCGAAAGCTTTTTTTGACGTGAATCTCTTCTTTTTATATTGTTTTTTGGTGGACAACATAAAACAGCCGCCGCTAATTCCAGAAGTTCGTACTTGCTTTCACTACTCGACATGTCACTTCGTCAACATATCTTCGTTGAATAAGTGCTCGGACAAGTCAGCAAGCCGCGTCCCAAACGTCTGTGCACACATTTCAGTCGCGGCTGTCAGGCGCGTACGTCCCTCTTGGAGTATTAGTGTTCTGTGCGTAAGTCAGCCGCGACCGAATTGTTTCTACAAACGCGGGGCACCGTGACATTTCTGGTACGCATTTATCTTGACTGAGCTATAAAATGTACATAAAAGATAAAAGTTATCAAAATGTTCTAGTATTTTTTTATTACATAGTCATTTGAACGCCTTGGTATGAATAAAAACAATACAAAACATTGAGCAAACGTTTAATTGATAGAAATTTTAATCGAAATTAAACATTAGTTTAAAATTGATTAAAATTTATTCGTAAATATAGTTGATTAATCGAATCGGTAACGCCTTAGGACATTACTAAGGGCCAGTTTTCTGTTCAGTTATAGTTCTCGCGGTTCTCGCCAAACTTCTTGGCCACCCTTAAGTTGGCTACAGTGGCTGCGCAGTAGTAAATCTCATACAATAACAGCACCGTTTCGTGCCTTGCGCATCGGAAAGCCAGCTTCAGGGCGGCCCAGAAGTTTGGCGAGCACTATAACTCAACCATTGGTTTGGTTAAAATAATAAATAGGCTAACCAATGGTTACAATTTTCGGTAAAATGTGCTTTTATCCGACTACGGCGAAGCCAATAGGAAGGGTTATGATTTTAGCAATCTATGTATTATTTATGTTTGTATTTACGTATATTCCTCCGTAGCGCCTAAACTATTTATCCGATTTTGATGAATAAGGTGTCAATCGATTCGTTATTATGGCCCGGGTAAAATTGGCTAAAGAAAAAAACCGTACTCGAGTTACACTTTTTGTTTCATCAACTTTTAGCCTCACAAATGGTCAAATAAGTTGGAGAGTTAATTATTTAATCTTTCGTATGTTTTGTCTCTATCTATATATAAAACAAAGTTGTGTTAGTAACACCACTTATAACTCAAGAACGGTAAGAACGGCAAGTACGGTAGGTTAGGTGTGTATTTAGGGTAGGGTAGGTCTAAGTCAGTGGGGTAGGTAGGGAGGGAGGCCTATGTCCAGCGTTGCCAATCCGTGCGGAATTACCCAATATTCGGGGATTTTAAGTCCGATTGGAGAATTGGTGGGGAGAGCGACTATGTGGGGAAAATGCGAGGAATGTAGACATTTACACTAGAACTGAACTTTGAAGTAATAAAAGTAGTACTAGAAGTATTTGTATGTATATTTAATTCAAGCTTAACTCAACATATCCGGCAGGAAGATTTTACAGTTTATTTTATGTCAAAATTCATGACCTAGCCAATGCTCGTTCTACCTTTCTCAGACGCATCTATCGAAAGAAAATTTAGCTTTCTAAAGAATTTGAAAACAGAGCATCGTAAACGCCCCCACACTGACAGTATAATAGCGCTTATGGCCACTAGAGAAGGTATTAAGAAGAAAGGAAGGAACTTAAAATTTGATCAACCTACCCTACTCGACCTACCTACCATATCCTACCTATCAATCCACCTACACTACCTACCTTTCCTATCCAACCTACCAACCCATCCTACTCGACCTACTAACCCTACTTTACCTATCTACCCACCTACCCTACCTTCCTACCTAACCTACCTACCAACCGTAACACGTGTTGAATACTATTGATTTATATGAGATCACATAATTAACTAACCCTACCCTACCCTACCTACGAGCCTACCCTACTCGACCTACCTACATACCTACCCAACCTACTTACCAATATTTTTTACCTACCCTACCCTACCGTAGATACCTACCTACAATTTTTTTTTTTGGTTTAAAACCAACTCGCATTGCCTTTCTAATGAAACTGGTTTGGGGCATATCGGTTGGATGGTTTCAAAGTCTATAGCGGACTTAGGTAGAAATATTTTTTGTGTTTTTTAATAGAATTATACGATTAATTTCATAAAAATCGACAACGCCATCTACAGGCAATACCGGAACCAGCATACAACGCCATGTTCATTTTTGAGTGTGCTTTGTTTCTATCATTTATCAGAGATTCGGATATGGCGCTGTGTTCGCAAAATGTATGGGAAAATGTGTTATTTCTTCGTTAAGTTTTCGATGTTAAAGAATACTTATCATCCTATTCCGGACGAAGATAAATCCAAAAACATAAAAATTGGTCCAGCCGTTCTTGAGATAAAAGTGGTGTAAAATAGATAGATTCATTCCTGGTGATCACTTTAGTACAATGTGGTGGATTTGATAGTGTTTTGTCACTCATCGTTGTCGCAGACTCTTTTTAGTCAAATGCCTTGCTTGAAAAGTGTTTCTAATTTCATTTCAAATTATAACTAAACTAAAGATCTTTTTTTTATTGTTCTGATTTTTGCTCAGACTAAGGCCTGTAATACACATTCTGAATTCCTCTCTTAATCCAGATTCGGCATTTATATTATTATTTAAAAAAGCCCGGCAATGCATACAATTTCATTATGCTCCACACACATTCTGATTTTTCAGATTATAATTTACTCATTGCTGGAATTCAAATTATGAATTCCAACTCTGAAATCAGAGAGGAATTCAGAATGTGTGGCCAGCCTAATAATACCATTTAAAATTTTATTTTGTGATTGTGTTCCCCTCGACACTCGACAGCTGTTTTTGGCAATTTGGCATTTTTTGACAGCGCTATTGCCAAATGTCATCTTTGAAAATTGTAAATTTGTGATGAAAAGGTTGAATTTTTTTTGGAATTGGAATTTTTTGGTAATTTCTTTGGAGTAGGTAGAATGGCTTACAAAAACATAGTACTGAGCTAGTCGACACTCAATGCTCAAATTATTAGAGAAATACAAATAATTGCAAAATTAAATGGTATGTACGCTGGTACGTTATACATTGCTTTACAATAATTGGACGTAGATAAGCAAAAAGGATCCAACCCACAACATGACCGAAAATGACTTAAGTATATCAAACTGCTCGTCAAGGTCTATACTCAAATGTAACATTTTGTGGGGTGGATCCTTTTTGTTTATCTACGTCCAATTGTGATTAGAAGTTACACACTACTTATCTGTTTTAATATTAAATGCCCAAGACAAATGTGATAAGGTTGCGTGCGCGTGGCTACTTCGTGCTTCTTATCAAGTTGTTTGTTTTCTTGTCTTGGAGTGAACTTCGAATGACCTCGCTCGACCTCCTAGTTCCAGTCCGCTTATCATTATCAGCACGAATAAAATGAGACGGCGGAAGGTATTTCATTTAATTCATCCGATATCGTGGAGCGATCACATAGTGTTCTCGGTTCTTACTCGACAATCGTCTTTGTGATACATTGTCGTTGTGTAGTACGCGTATAACTATAATATTGTATACTTTCGGGTTTCGTTTTCGTGTGTAACAGTGTAGTGGTTTTTTTGTTCATCCTGCATTCAAGAAGAGGAATGCCAAGTGACTGTCGAGACTGTTTGGGAATTCGTTATCGAATTAATACCCTGCACCAAACGTGGAAGTGGCTGCATCAAACAATCGCGCTTCACGAATATCTGATCTCCCTCTCTTCGGCTGATACTGACGCCTGCAGCTATTCTATGCACTAGGTTATAATATTTTATAGACTATCTGAACTGTTATTAGTCAATTTACTTAGGTATCAATAACATTTAATAATTAGCATTTAAAAACTGTGGTTATAAAGTTCATACAGAAAAGTATCCGTTTGACATTAAATTTTGATAATATAATATTTAAAGATGGCTCAGACAATGATGAAGAAGATAGTCGCAAGCAGTGCCTGCCTTGTGGTGGGTTTAACAAGAAGAACCAGCTCTCGCAGCTTGGTTACTGCAAGCACGAACTTGAGTGCAAAGAAAGAACGCGACTTACCGTCTGAGGGGGAGATCACCAAGTCTGTCTTCATGTCCCAATCAACTGACATCTATACCAACCTGGCTCTGGAAGACTGGATGTACAAGAACATGGATTTCACTAATCACCATGTGATGATGGTTTGGCGTAATGAACCATGCGTTGTGGTTGGAAGACACCAGAATCCATGGTTGGAAGCTAATGTCCCACTCCTGAGTGAGAGGGAGATAGCTCTAGCAAGACGCAACAGTGGTGGTGGTACTGTGTACCATGACCGTGGAAATCTCAACATCACATTCTTCACTCCTCGTGAGAGATATGACAGGAAATATAACTTGGAATTGATCAAGAGAGCACTCTTCAGAGGTTTTGGAGTCAAATCCGTCATCAATGAACGCCAAGATATGATTGTTCGAGATAAATATAAAGTATCCTTTTTAAATCAAACAAAATTTTAATAACTTTTTTCTAGTTTTCGGCATTTCAATTCCATGTATATGCTTTTGTGATTTTAATACTTGCTGCATATTAATACTATGTTAAGATTGCTAAACCAAACCTTGTGTTGGATTCCTTGATCCAGTTGCTGAAGGCACTGTGTGAGATTCAAGGTTTAGATTCAGACCAATGAACCAGTATGGATGTTGCATACAATTTAATATTTCAGTATAATTTCTGGTATTTTTGTTAACAATGCTATACACAAACTAGTTTCCTTAGCAACAACTCCATCAGGTATCTGGAACAGCTGCTAAGCTCGGCCGTCTGACAGCATACCACCACTGCACACTTCTAGTCAATGCCAACAAGGCAGATCTCAGCAGGGCGCTTGCTAAACGTGAGGTGAGTAAATACTGCAACTTCCGAACAAGACCGGATCTTTCTCTATTTGAATTATGCATGTGACATTTTCTGGGTGAAAAACCTCAAAAAAAAAAAAAAATTGAGTTACTAATATGATTCTTATAGTAATTTGTATATATGTACAAAAAATAATAAGGTTAACTTCCTCAGTTAATGTCACAAGTATTGTTTTAACTCTTACTCTCTGACTTCTTTTAACTATCTTCAAAATAATCTTTACTGCTTGTGCGCTTTATTAATGCTGTTTTGTTGTTGACCTAGTTAGCTATCTGTAGTTGAGACTCTTCTAATAATTTATTTTATCAGACATTCTTTACAACAGTTTTAATGTATTGTAATCTTCACCTAATTTTAAATGAATATCAATTTACGATTTGCCCCTTAACAGGTTAACTGCCAGATGCCCGACAAACAATACATTTTCTATTGTGTCTCGTTCTCTGGCAGCCAAACTGTTAAGACTTTTCATACCTTAACTAACGGAATATTCAGACTAATTTAAAATGCAAGCATAGTCAAATTATAGCTATGTATTCAGTATGCTGGTACCAAGCAGGCCCAGTATGCTTTTTTGCATATTCAGTAATGTCACAGGTCGTACATGTTGCATTTCATTGTTTACGTGTGATTCATCACTTTACGTTGCGGGAACAAAGCGTCAATACTGAATTGCACACGACCAGCAATATTCTGGATTACACAATGTTTACCAAAACAATTGTATTCATAAAATTCATTGTTTTATTAACCTTTTAGTTGCTTGTTTTTTCACTAACTCTTTGTAACTGACCTTGACTCGACAGCCCCCTCCAGTTTTTAAGTTAAGGACGTTTTAATTCTATTTAGCATGGCATACAGACTCAGGCGACCGCGTCGACGCGCTCTGAGGTGGCCAACCTGGCGGAGGTGGACACCCGCGTCACCGTGGACAGCCTGCAGAGCGCCGTGGGCTACGAGTACCTGCGCACGCCGGCACTCAGCCTGCAGGACGGCGGACACAACCAGATCTCAAAGCAACGAGGCTTCCAATTCGTCAACCCTACTGATGACTGGTTCCCAGGTATGATATTGAACATCCAATAACAGTCCCCGTGATTTACAAATAATATTTTCCTCTTTTGGAACATTAGTATCCCAATTTTCGGTCCATGCCTTATTTTATATAATTTCGGCAATTATTCAATCATATCATTTTTACCAGGTCTTGCGGACTTAAGAAGCGAGCTTCAGTCTTGGGACTGGTGCTACGGCAGAACACCCGTGTTTACTGTGAGCCGCTCCTTCCCCGTCCCGGCAGAGCTGCTCGCTCCGTCCAAGGTTTACTCTGCCACACAAGAGCTCGTCATTACCATGTCGGTTGAGAAGGGTCTTATCGATGACGTCACCCTCAACATCCCACCCGGTCTTGTTGAGTCTGGATTCCACGGAGAAGCATCCGTCATCACAACCCTGAAAGGAAAGAGGTTCACCTCCGAAGCTCTCTCCGCGTTGGAAGACGCCATGTTGACGCGTCACTTGAGCAGTGACGTCAGAAAGTTGGATGAAAAGGAACAGTTTGTCGCGAAGTGCTTCGACCAAGTGGTGAACACGATGTAAGTCTCAGATTATGTACATTGATCGTTGTAGGTGCTATGAGTACTGTATGTTAGAATAAGTATCATTAAAGAGAATATTGTGGAGTCTATAAAGTAGACTACATTGTTTAATATTTTCGTGTTGATTATAATTGTACAGTCGCCTTTAATTGTCAACATGAAAGAATTGTAATAATGTAAATAGTCTGTACATTGTAATTATATTTTTTATACAATTGAAAATGTTAACGTAACTAACGATATACTTGTTAGCTTCTTGTCTCTTCCAACAACTCCTCAAAGCTTTTTCTTCGTTATTAACTTCCAGTCTGCTTTATTACATTACATATGTGTTTTTTTAGTTTAGTATTATATTTATAAATATCTAGACTCTTAGCGTAATATTGCTGGTACATTTTGAAGGAATGTGAATCTCCTACCACAGTTATATGAGGGCCTGCTAATGTTCGCCACAATATTACGCTAGGCGGCTAGAGTTTGTTCACGCGAGTCGCACTCTGTGCCGAACGCTACAAGAATGGCATCATATCATTTGTTTTAATTAATTAAATTATAATTTTGTTACAGAATTAACTTACCCACGTAATGTTACTTATCAAACATTTTGTGTAGCATGTATTATCTACTGTATTGTAATCATTGTGTAGACTTCGTTGACTTATTTACCCATTTCATAATCCAACCTTGTTTTCGTAACACCACTCCGAAACGGGGACTTTTTTGTATGAAATGGACTTAGAATAATTTAATATAATTTAGTATTAATAAGTAGCTTCTAAGTTGTTTTTAATGATGTCCAGGAGGTTGCTTTGTAATAATAACAACATACCTACCTAGTTTAAATACGCCAAGTTATGAGTTTCATGACCAGAATTATTTAGTTATAATATAATGGCTTAAGAAATTGGACGCAGATTTATGTTATTATTATTATTAATGGGAGATTGGATTTGAAAGTTAACTCATTGAAATAAAAAAAGTATGATAAAAAGCTGCCGTTTTTTTTAAACATCAATTCCTAATACACTCACTTTCGATCTCAGCTGGCTTAAATTAGCCCTGAATACGTATTTTGGTTTTACACAATATTACATAGACAAATTAGCTGACGATGATGAAACAAACGAGACAGCGACTGATCGATGTCTCAGGAAAACAACACTCAAATATACGCCAAGGCCGCTCAGAAACTTATCAAAGAAATCTCTGCATACTACAAAACTATGAGCTTGTAGCGGAAGTGATATAACAAGTGTCTTCAACATTATAGGTTACCACATCATTAATCAATGATTTAAGTTATTCTAATTGGCTTGAAATAAATGAGGGACGTCGCGCGAACAGATCGCCCGCGCCGGTGTAGGCGCACAATACATACAAATCAATGCTACTTAAGGAAACGTGCACTTGTCCTCGCACAAGTAAAACTCGCTTGGAGCCTGCGCCTGGGCTCTTCCTCTCGCTTTCTGAAGACCCGCGGTGGTGGTCGGCGCCGGCGCAGACTCAGCCAGTCTGCGTTCGTTCACAGAGGCGCGCGCGCATTCGCCGCCATATTGTATTTACATACGTTACCATGACGACCGCGTAAACACTCGTACATAAGTTTTGATTGAGCTTTACCGGTAAAGTTTATTTTTCGTATCGGTTGTACTATTAGACTGAAAGTGTTGTGAGTCGGTTATTGTATGATTGAAAGGTTTACCTGTAGTTTTTAAACGAATAAAAGTAAGTATTAAAGTTGTTTTTTTTCGATTTTTTAACCCAGCTTAACATTTTACAGGTAAGTATCTAGATACCTAGCTACATACTTACGAAACCCGCGTGTTGGTACGTGTGACTAAATAAAATTAGGCGACTTTATTTACCTGACAATACTTACTTATTTTGTTTTTCAGAATAATATAACTTTCAACTTAGACCTTTTCTTTGAACGAGGTTTTCTAGCCGACCCACCTTAAATTAACTGTGGTATCTATTAAAGTAGATATAAGTATTTTTACTTTATTCAGAGAAGATTCGAAAGATTAAAATAAATTCAAATGTTTGGTAACTGTTAGTTTTTGTTCGTATTATTTGTCTTCTTAATTTGAGGTGAAGGTTGAAAGATTATTCATGTTTGCACTTAATTATAATCTCTCTAGCTTCTGGCAGATTAATTTAAAAAACCTTGCCCACGTTTATTGTTCCTTTATTTTGCTTATTAAAAATAATTACTTAGTAACTAGGTTAGATACCTACATTAATTAAACTTAACTAACAAATAGGCTTATCTACCTAAAAACCAGGTAGACATTATACATTTTAACGAATGTAGAAGTCTCAGGTTAATACATACATTTGTTTCTGTTAGTAGGTATATAGTATTGTTAGTGACGATAATAAATAGGTAAGTATCAATAAGTTTTGAACCGGGTATCGAACCCTCAACTTCCGTGCACAACAACCACGCATGCGATGATTTTATTAAATGTATCGGAGGAAGCTATTGAAGAAATAATAAGACTCTCCAAGGTGCTCTTCTAATTCCTACTCTGCTCACCTACGATAGACGAGTATTTAGCTTTCCATGGTGATCCACCCTTTGCTATCTAAGTTCTTATCATGTATGTATTGTAGAGTAAATAAATCACCGACTAATAAATTCTCTTACAAATTGTTAACAACATAATTATTAACAAGTCTCATGAGTCATTTATTACAAAGGTTACCTATGTTTAAATGGCGATGGTATTGCCTTCACATAAAACCGTGAACATAAAGAATTGATTATAAATAATAATGATTATTAAGCTAGGTGGCCAGTGCTGTTGTGTCTGATGTCCTTGATTATGATGAATTAGCTACCTTCCCGCTTAGAAAACGGCATCCTTTTCATTCCGGCGAATCGTTATCACGCAGTCTGAAGAAACGATTTCATAGGGATTGCATAACACAAGGCAGCGTTACTAATTTCATTTAAGTAGATATTAAACCAATCAAACAATTTTAACTTGATAATTATGTTGCAATTAGGGTTACCATTCGTCCGGATTTGTCCGAACATTTGGCCTCTTGTCCGGCGTTTCAATTTGTCCGAATGTTTCACTTAGATGGCAAATTATTGTTTTTATAGACGACCACGCGGCTATCTTCTAATATTTTCGTGTTTCATACTTTTAAATCGAGATTTTTTGTAGTCGAACTTATTTTTGTTGAAAATAGAATGACCGACCCTTTTTTTATTAAATTCCGGCTTTGGACTTTTCTTTTTCGAAATGGTAACCCTAGTTGCAATAATTACACATGTCATGATCACTAGTTTCCTACTCAATAATCATCGATACCCACTACAGAATTAGCATTTTCCGGTACCTACAAATGGGGAACTTTTCTCTTAAACGGCAAGAACCTCCAAGCTTCCGAAACGAGCCCCAGATATAGTCTTCTATAATTTTATTGAGATAAGAAAAAAATGGCCATGTAGAGGGTTGACCACTAATTGGGCACTTAGCTTGCTTGAAAAGTTTCTATGTGTATCTAGGTTTATCTTGGCCAATATAATCTTAAAGAAAAGCAAGTTAACACTCATAAGCACGGTACGTTTTGGGAATACTTTCATTCTGCGTAAGGAGTGGAATTTCCTGCGGAGTCTTTGTTTCCTGATAGTGCTAGTCTTAATAGTTCATTTCGAGGCATTGCTGCGTGCTTGATACTTAATATTGATTATTAAAGTATCAAGCAACAGGTAAAAAAAACTCCTGACACATTTTTATTTCATGCTACATAATTTATCTAGTAATAGACACGCTTCGATCGGCAATCTATTGAAAACGTAATTATGACATGATATCTCTTAAAAACACCCCGATTCAAACAGTAAAACGCCCATATTTTTTGAACGGCTGAACTGATTTTCATCAAACATAGCTAAGAACACTCTCGAACAAGAAATATAGTACTCTGCTCTCGAATAAGTCACCTTTCAAACAAAAAGTAACGAAATCATAATCAGTTCATCCGTTTAAGAGCTATGATGCCACAGACAGATACACAAACACACAGGTACACACGTAAAACTTATAACACCCCTTTTTTCCGTCGGGGGTTAATAAGAAACAAGTTGGAACCTGGAAACCATATTAAGGCGTTACAAAAAACGTACTAAACATACCTAGGTGTATTAGTTGCATAGTTAAGTGCATATTCGAGCATTACAGATTTATATAGGTTGGTAGATTAGCTGACAGTTAGCAGTTAGCAACGCCAGGGTCCATCGGTATGCGTTGCACAATTATTGGCGGTAACATCGCATTACGTAATGCTGGACATGGCGGATTCTTCGAGCGAATGGCTGCAGATGCGTCTAAGTAGGTGGTACTTAAGTAACGGCATCTGTGGACATTTTGAAAACAATTGCCATCTCATTATTTGTTGTTTAGGGCAATGATGCCATTAAATGCAAGATTTATTGAGCTTGGGTAATAGATTTTGTTTTTTTTATTTATTTAAGTGTACCTAAAAACATGTGGTGTCTAGGAATTCAGAGACCATAATAAAAAATCGAAGGTAAGTCGGTCTCCAAATAAATCAAGACGCCGTATACGGAAGACTTGCAACTTAACAATGTGTGGTGATCACCTTAAGGGCCTTCCACCGCTTTAGAGCCGTACAACGGTTACTTTCTAAAGCATACTCCTTACGGCTAAGTTAAGGTTTGAAAAAAAAAAAAAAAATTGATTCATGGACATTATTTGAGAAACATGGTATTTCGTATAACTAATAAATAATTAACAACACGATATTTTCTCGCTACTTTTGGATACTCCTGCAAAACGACTTGGACGTTCAAAAATATTTTTACACAGCAAAATTGATGGTTATAATTTCTTCATAACTGAAATAGCATATTTAAATTCAAGAATATTTTGCTAACAAAACTGTCCAAAAGGAGGTTCAATCCGTTCAATATTGATAATTTGGCGCACGCCCAGTACTGCGTTAACATTGGGGAATATATACGCCTTAAGTAGTGGAAAGCTAATCCTTAAGATCTGAGGTTGAGCAAAGATACGTGCTAAAGCTTTTCTTGGCACATAAGACGACGTACGTCTTAGTCGGTTGGAGACTATATAAACTACAATATCTAATAGTAACTTCCACGAGAAATAAGGCAAGGAAAACAGTAAGAAGATGCCTGTTATTTTCATCAACTCCCATGGAGGATAAACTAAGATATAGCATACCTTCCTGTATTAACATATTTGCACTGCAAAGAGGCACTAGCCCAAAAACTAATGACCGGATTCGGCCGAGAAGACGTGGGTTCGAACCCCACCATTGCCGTAAACGTGAACTTACTCCAATCACAAACATGTAGGTTTTATAGTTTTGATTGGAAGATAAGGCAATCTTAAAATCTTTTCACTGTTTCCTTCAGTAGCCTAATCGCGTAACATAGGTAGAAAAACATGGAATCGAACGCAAACGCTTTTATTTTGACAAATAAACAGAATTTATTGGGAGTTTTACATAGTCGAGTAGAAGGATTTTTAGACATAATTATGAAGCAATGGAATAGCAATTCCTTTCGGTTGTGATGGAAACTGATTTAGTGCATTACGCAATAGGGTAGTTTACTGTTTTTTTATTTTATTTTGTCCTTCAGGTAGAATAATAAAAAATATTGGTCACGTATTTTTTCTTTTGACACGTAAACATAAAGTGACGACGATATAATGCCTAGTAATATCGTGAAACGTCACGCCGCTAGTACACTTTATATACAGCCTTAGTGACGTCACAAGCCCCCACTCCTGAACTTTGATGCGCTTTAACACTGTAAATTTGTATTGATTTGTTAAAGCAAAAAATACGTGTCCAATATTATTTGATAATCTCACTGACGGACTAAATAGAATTATCTACCCAGGAAACTTCCCTATTGGGGAGCTGCTCTTCCGCTTGCCAACTAAAGTTTAAGGTACATTCTAAAGAAGGTAAGAGCTCATCTGGCAATAAGTGAAGTCGTTAGAAACTTGCAGGAAGAACGTGCAGCGTGCACAATTGACTTTCACCGTGCAACATCTTCATACTGCGTTTAAGTCTCGTTAAAGTATCCATTTTCCTTTTAACTTATTATATATGTAGGCTACTTATGTTGTATTCATCTTTGCTTGTTTCTGCAATCGAAGATAAAAGCTCTTGTTTAAATCAATTTTGATTCAGGTAATAGATAAGTTCCTATGGTCCATTAGTTGTGCATAGTTTTTTATTAGTGATCGAAGTATTCACACAAAATCCAAAATTTTAGTTATTTTTCACTTTGTAGTGTTTTTCGAAGTCGGTTGTATCTTTTTGTAAAAAAGTTATTAAGTTATCTTTCAGTTTTTAGTTTTACATATCTACCTACATATTGGGCAAGTTCTATAATAAAGTACCTATAACGCCCCAAGTGATGCCAGAATAGATTAACCGAATAACATAAGGCGCTGTCCTAATACAACGCGATCATCACGCCGACAGAGGGCGCTTTTCGATTTCGCCAAACAAATAAACGCGACGGGTCGCACGAACGCGCGATGATCTTATTATATTAGTACCTACATCGCCTGAAACTTGAACATAACCGGTGTAATGTAAGTATACCAGGGTGAACTGTACACATCTGCGTACCCCTTTAAAACGTACTGGCGTTATGTTATGAAATGGTCTGAACAATAAACAGACATGCGATTGCAGCAATCCCGAGAGATATGACGTCATTTATTGAAGAGTTCTGTTGTATATCGCCGAAGTTCTTCATCAGATGTTCACCGTGAAATCGAATCAGATAATCGGATTAGAAATTTTCTTTCTACAAACATATAAACAAACCGTTTTACCTCTTATGATATTATTTTTGATAAGTGAGGAAGGGTTTTATGGACCATCACTTCCTTCATCTAAACAGTGATTTCACAACACAAGTTCTGATTTGCGGTCAGCAGAAAAAAAAGACTGCGCTCTTCAATCTTCACTGATGTAAATGTAAGTGCTCAATGATTTTGGTCCAGTCACGCGCACAGGCTGCGTCTGTACGCATAAGTATGAGATATTAATTAGTAGTTAAGAAATCGCCCCGTTAATATCAGTTGCATCGTTACCGTTTTATATAAGCAGAGCTCGGATTAATTACTTTCTACAGTGCTGGTTTTAATACCGTGGGAACCGTCTTCTGGGTCCTGAAACTGACCATACTAAGCATATTTAAAGGAGGCTCTTTGTTATATCCAGAAGGCAAGCATAAAGTCTGCCTCTTTATTAAGCAATTTAATGGCACAGCGGACGTTACGAGATGTCTGTGAGACGTCTACGAGACGCCTACGGCACGCCGAGGAGACGCTACAAAACTCCGTGTCACTACGAGAGGCCTACGAGGCTGCTACGAGACGCTACGAAACTCCTACGAGACGTCTACGAGTCTCTACGAGGCCGCTACACGTCACTACGAGCAGCCTACGAGGCGCCTACGAGATATCTATGAGATGCTCACGATAAGTCTATGCTGTGGCTTCATCATCACCTTCATCCGCAGCCTGACTTTGCTCACTGCTGGACGTAGGCCTCTCTTTTCTTGTGCCAATCGCCAAGCTCCTGTGCGACTCTTATCAAGGCTGTGGCTTGCTTCCAACTAATTCCTATTCTGGACAAACTGTTCTCTGATGGTTTGCTTGTTTGTTTGATGTCTGTCCGTTCTAATATATATATATATATATATTTTATCTAATATAGGCTCGCGTTTGACCACTATCTCACCTGATGGTAAGCGATGATGTGGTCGACGGTGAAGCACGCTTGCCTAGAAGTAACCTATTCACTCTTGACTTAAAGACCCCTAGATTGTAGCTATCGGGAAACACAGACTCTGTGCCTGGGGGTCTACTCCCTATCTCCGACAACGAAGTTACGGGCCCCGTCCGAAAGTACTCCGAAACTTCGGAGTGAAAAAAACAAGAGTTAAGTTATTTTTTTCGGGCGGGTAAAAAGACATCGGGAGTAACTGTCAACTGTGTTTTCATTCATTCTTAGTTCGGGCCTCGAATGAATCATCCGTAGGTGATACGGAGTAGGAAACGCCCGTAGCGAAGGCCGAATTTACGGACTTCGTGCTTAGGGAATAGACCCCTGGATTTTGTCTAACACCTTTATTGCTGCAGATCTCACAAATATTTTGTAAGGATTTTTATTAATGTTCATAAAACTCACCACGATTTTATTCTTTTTAGTCTGGCTGGTAGGTATGTACTTAACATAAAATTATTAGCTGTTTCAAAATAAAAAGCAATAAAATTGACAATATTTGTTTTCTATCATTATTTGTTAACATAAACGCATTTAATATTTAAATAGCATCCAGCGTATAAAATGTTGGATTTTTAACGAAGCCCCGGTCAAAGTTCAATGTTGCTTACATGCGAATCAATCTGTACGCGTACAGCTAAACGAGTCTTGTTAATACTAGTCGTGGTCGTGATGTTACAGCCATTCCTAAGTAACTGTGGTCGTGTGCAATCGTATATTTTTATAGGTTCATTAATGGCTATTAAAAGCCGTGAAACGTTATTAAGTGATTATAGCTATTAAGTGATCTTTATGGTTCTAATTTGAATGAGTGAAAAGCTTTTATTGGAGCACTAGGATATGAAATGGCTGTAGGTTTATAGATTACGAATAATTTTTGGTAATGAGTAGTTCTAGGAATTCGTTTCTATTTTAAAAGTAACTCAGATAATAAGTCATATTTTTAGGGTTCCGTACCCAAAGGGTAAAAATAGAACCCAATTACTAAAACTCCACGGTCCGTCTGGTGGTCTGTCTGTATGTCTGTCACCAGGCTGTATCTCATGAACCGTGATAGCTGGACAGTTGAAATTTTCACAGATGATGTATTTCTGTTGCCGCTTTAACAACAAATACTAAAAAAAAGAATGTGGTGCGGGGCTCCCATACAACAAACGTGATTGTTTTGCCGTTTTTTGCGATGGTACGGATCTTCTCGTGCGCGAGTCCGACTCGCACTTAGCCGGTTTTTTAACCGACTTACCAAAAAGAAGGAGGATGTTTTTTTTTTTATGTATGTTCACTGATATCTCCATCAATTGTGGACCGATTTTAAAAATTATTTTTTTGTTTGAAAGAGCATATTTCGAAATTGGTCCCATTTTAATTTGGTGAAGGTCTGATGAAGAACTTCGGAGATACACAACAGAACTCTTCAATAAATAACGCCAAAACTCTCGGGATTGCTGCAATCGGATGTCTGTTTGTTGTTTATACCATTTCATAACATAACATCACGCCAGTACGCTCTAAAGGGGTACGCAGATCTCTCATTTCAACGGTTATGTTCAAGTTTCATGTTATTCGGTTAATCTAGTCTGGAGTTATAGGGACCTTAATAAACAACTTGCTATTAGGTAGGTAAAACTAAAAAGGGAAAAATAAAAAACTTTTTTGCAAAAAAATACTACCGACTTCCAAATGAAAAACTACAAAGTGAAAAATAACTTAACTTTTGGAAGTCGGTGTCCATATCGCAAAAAAATGTTTCCTACGAAAGACACCGACTTCCAAAAGTTAAGTTATTTTTCACTTTGTAGTTTTTCATTTGGAAGTCGGTAGTATTTTTTTGCAAAAAAGTTTTTTATTTAGATAGCTATGCTATTCTACAAATAGCTTTACAAGTCTACGCATTATTAATTATTATTATTCCAATTATTCATTCTGTGAACATATTTCAATCATTTTTAAATATTAATATTTAAACATGTTTGAAATATTTTTGACTGTAAAATAATTATTTTGACTATAAAAAAAATATAAGGACCAAGGGAGATCGGACCTGTGTAATCTCATCATGTCAAATAGATAAATTACAAACTAATATTCTACATTCTTCCATTATAATTAGTATAGTATAGTTTCATAATAAGCCTTCATATACTCAGTGAATGATAGGCTGTATAGTAAATTCTGAGCTGTGTATTATCCAGATGACTTTAGAACTAAGTATGACATATAATTCAGTAGTCTACAAAATGCTCACTTGGTTTGGTGAGCAAGTTAACAAAATTATTATAATTGGAGCATTGACGAGTCACCTGCCCACATACGAGTATATGATAGATTAATTGGGTGTCAGTCTATTCAAGATTTATTTAAGACTAGCTGACCCAGCAAACTTTGTTTTGCCATAAAAAGACCAAACATTTATCTACCCTACCTACCCGACCCTACACTACCCTACCCTACCCGACCCTACACTACCCTACCCTACCCTACACTACCCTACCCTACCCTACCCTACCCTACCCTACCCGACCCTACACTACCCTACCCTACCCTACCCTACCCTACCCTACCCTACCCTACACTACCCTACCCTACTCTACCCTACCCTACCCTACCCTACCCTATGTCCTTCTCCTGGTTCTAAGCTACCTCCCTGCCAATTTTCAGCTAAATCGATTCAGCCGTTCTTGAGTTATAAGTAAAGTAACTAACACGACTTTCTTTTATATATATAGATATACATATAAACTAATTAAATTATGCATCTGTTGATGCTTATCTATCGGATTTTAATAAGCAATCATGCAGTTTTTGTGGTTTGTCGTGACAAAAATTATTACTAAAAATTAAAATAGATAAATGATAATATCAGCAAACATTTTTTGCAATAAATTAGGAATTTATTAAACAAATTCTTATGACAAACATGTCAAGCTTATTTTTTTTATCCGCGTTTAACGTTCTAACATTCGATTTCTTGCTTGTTACAGAATTGCAGAATCTAGCCTAAGAAAACAAGATGGAAATGGAGAAGGATAAAATTGTGTTTAAGGTAAGTTTAGATTAAGCCATTTTGTTGCATTTGTTACATTTTTTGTTCTAATTTCGAGAAGCTATTACAGTTTGTTTTTATCTTGTGCCATCGTTGTCTAGAAAACGCGTGAAACCGGTAAACATCCGTGTCGGGAAGTTTTTTTCGTTTTGTCCGAGACGCATTGAACCAGTCAACCGGTGGCACGGTTATTTGCTGCGACGAGCTAACCACACAACTATAATGTATTGAAGCAATTTTTTGATTTATAAATTAGGTCTACCCATGTAGACATAAAGAAAAAACAAAAGACAAAATACATAATGCCGTATGTATACCTATGGCATTATTTAATGATTTGATTTTTATTTGATACGGCGGATGCGCTTCCGTATGATTTCAGCCACGAATATACCACATCCGTAAGAGAAGGCACTTTAATAGACGGCTTTAGAGTAACTGAAATATGACAAGACTTCAAGAATCGTTCGCTTCATAGGCAGCTTAAAGCGGACTTCAAAAAGCAGTATATTCTGCGACACATAAATTAGGCCTAATATTACGTTATTAAAACCAGCACTAAAAGCAGTGTCATTTATCATATCAAAACCACTTAAAAGGTACTTGTATGAACTTAATAAACAATAGAGCAGTTTGTATGCAAATCAGATTGCGCACATTATTTCTAAGGCGATTCAACCACGCAGGCATGTCTTTTCGTGCTCGCCATTTTTATCTCGTAGTGATCTGTCAAGTTTATTTATGGAAATTGTGTAATTTCACGTACACCTGTGGTCAGCAATCACTAGCTATGTCGCAATAATAGACCGTCTGTACGCCATCCTGCGTGTGACCGACGCGACAGCTTGCGGAGGCCGATTCTATTAGCGGATCATGATGAAAATCTTTCGACAGTTTCTATAGATAGATTCACACTTTCAACAAATCTGCTTCCTAAAGCATGGAGGTGCAGCCCACCAGCACCAGCCTCCATTGAATTCCTCCCACCGTGGTGTGTCACAGTAGGGCATGTCGTGCGCCTGTGGCATTCCACTCATGCCATACCTACTCATTAGTCGTCATCAAGGCTTCCCGTTCACTATTATCGTTCCTACCAGTTCCTGTGCTCGCCTTCATGCGTATTTACTCTATATTATTAACCTTCGCGAATCAAACCAGCCTTCATTCGGGCTCGACGGCCCGGCCATTACTTATGTAAGCTATATTGTGTTGAAGCGCAATCATCGCTAACGTTTAACCTGCAATCAGCAATCCAAGTGTCGTGTCGTTGAGAGGCAAACGAATTACTTTGTTTCCCACATTTTTGTTGTTTCATAAACTAGATACGGCGAGATGATTGCTGGGAAAGGTATTTGTCCCCATTAGTTTTTGCTTGCTTCGAACTGAACGCAAAGTTAGTGCGGTAGGTTGTACCGCAGCTGCTAGTGACGTCGCCTTGATGATCGACTGATCGACTCGACATATGGAGACATCGAAAACAGGTTCGATGTCACGGTTATCGTCGTGGGTCAAGGTGTCCGTAATCAGGCGCCGATCCCGAATACAAATTTTCGAGGAAAGAAGGTCACGTGCTCAATGGAGAAAATTGCTGTTATAACTTTATAACAAAGTTATGTTCAACACCTCCACTGTGCTTTGTGATGTTTCGAATATATGAATTAATCATCACGTCTTTAATATATATGAAGTCAAACTTTAAGCTATGATTTCTCGTCGTTAGTTAGCTGTTTGGAATTACCTGTTATTTTTTTGAGAAGCCACACTGTCTAATCTATTAATGTAGTAGTTTAGCACTGGCGCACTGCATGTAATCATAATCACGTACAATATATCAGCGAACAAGAGCGTATGATTAACTTGATCGCTTAGTTCCGACAGGACGTTTTTATTGGTGTTTGTTATTTGTAACGTGGTAATATAAGGTGTGGTTGGGCAAGCGGAGCGTGATGGTCGGCAGCACGGCATGCGGCAGGCGGTGGATCGATCACGACTGTTTCGTGGCCCGACGTTGTAACCGAGCCGGCGCCGAACACTGACACATCTCCGACACATTGAAGATGACATGACATGGTAATCGGAGCTACCAAGGCTGATATTATAGTCTTCTGAAGAGTTGTTAGTGTCACGTCAACTTATTCGTACTTAGGATAATAGTTACTTAGTGTTGCCTCATTGATATGAGTTCAATGCAATAGATCATCGAGCTTTATAAATCCGACTGCAAGTGTTACATTATGAAATTGAATATATGAATATATGAAAATGAATATAATTGATCTTTTAAACGGTGTAAAGTACCTAGTATTTGTACAGCTACAGAAGTACTTACGGACTTACTAAAGGGGTTGAGCACTGCGTGACTAACAGTAGTCAAATATAATTGCGGTACCATTCTCTTCGACAGGTTTCGGCACAACATGTATAGGTTCCAATACATTCGCATATTAATTACTTGTAAGGTGGATAGGTCTATTGTATTCTAATGTATCTAGCCTGTTCGTGATACGAAGGCTGCTCTCGTCACGACTGTGTCCCGGTGACAAAGACAAGATAAAGTTGGATAAGCTACTAATTCTTGCGCCAAATTATGGATGGACGAAGATTGTATGTATTATTCAATCATCTATTAGGTGTTAATTCTGCTAGTAATTGCTTCCGCTATTGAATTACCTATCACGTTACCTACCTAATTAGACAAATTACAAAACTGTTAATTTATTACGTATTTAAATATCTTAATAAGGCTAGTAGAGCTACTAAAGTCTAGAAGCTGGCTGGTTTGGGTGAGTTATGTAAATTCATAGATAATATTATTTCAACGGATGTTATTCTTCCTGTCCGTTCGAGTGGTAATAGTGACATTTATATCTCGAATGGATGATACACGATACTAGAAAATCCTTTCACTTTCAGTGGCCTAACCGCGGTCGATATCAGTTCTACCTACATGCATCCCTTACGTGATTGTCAACACTGAATTAGTTGGCAGGTATTTTTTCTCAGTAATTTTCAAATCAAGGACATGATCTATGCAGAAAATAACTCTTAAAATATCAACTTTTACCTACATATTGTCGAGTTACGCGAGCATAAATGTGCTGAACAGTATTTTTTTTTAATTTCTATAGGCTTGCGCTTGACCATTATCTTCCCAGATGGTAAGCGAAGATGTAGTCGACAGTGAAACACGCTTACCTAGAAATCACCTATTCACTCTTGAATTAAAGACCCCTAGATTCTAGCTATCGGGAAACACAGACTCCGGCAGGGAATGCCACTCATTAGCTGTACGTATAATAAAAGTGTTACCTAAACGTTTTGTGCGTATGGGTGGAATGTCCACCAAAAACCGATGGCGCATTGCTGTACGTCTTGTTTATGATGATCTATGCATAAATTGTGCCTTTGATTCTCAATGCCTGGCAAAAATTTCGATGACGATAAAAAATCACTTTGTATTAGTATATTATCCTGTATATTAAGTATATTATCCTGTACTAGTATAATATCCTGTACTAGTATATTATCCTGTACTAGTATATGATTCAAGATTATCCAAGGTTGTTTTGAATACTCGAGATGCTTCACAACGAATCAAATATTGTTTCCATGATTAATAAAATATTGTTTCCATATAAGCACAACTAGAGACTCGATTTAGCCAAATGCCTGTCAAATCTGTTTACGAATCGGGACAAGTCACGTTTCTGTTATTATGTATTTCAATGTCAGTACCTCAGAACATAATAGACCAGTAAATTCAGTTCATATTTAATAACGGATTCCTTGCGACTTCACAATGGAATCTTTGCCACTGACCCTGACATTTCTGTGGCGTTTAGGTATTTTTTTCGGTTCAGTGATCACTGAGAAACGCTTGCCCTTTTTATGGAGATGCATGATGTAATTTTGGCAGTAGGAAATTCCGTTATAAAGTTTATAGGTTGATGACTTGACAGCTCTATGAAATGTCATAACTTCGCGCCTATGTTCCCTCAAGGCAAGGATTCTGTTATATTTATTAGGACATCTAATATATGGGGCGAAAATTGCTAAAACACAGATCCACACACCAAATGCTAGACATAAAAAACATAATTGTTAACCTACTTTGTCCGGTCCCGGAATCATGCTCAGCGTTTACGACCGACGAGGCAGATTCTGCGAAATACAGTTTGCAATCAAAGAGTTTACACAAACGTGGTGTTATTTAATTTCCTGTTATCATTCCGCAATACCATTTCCTTTTGATACAAAGTCCGTAAAATAAGTTGATAGCTTGCATTAGTTACATCTCTACGTACAATAACCTAATGATAAGGGGACTATCTCCTGAGAGATCGTTATTTTCCGTTCCTTTGTTGCGAATGAAGCAGACTACTGACGTATTTATAATTAGCTACTGTAATAGATAGTGCATTCACTGACGATTTCCTACCTCTATCAGGGCGTACAACCTTCATACATAAAACATACAACACGCCCATACATCTTTATTTGTTAGTTCCTTGTACCAGGAACTGATCGTCGACCAATATAATATGTTGAATTGTTGATAGGTACATAATTGTTGTTATTTGCAAATCATCTCGCCTTTTTATCTTTGTTTGTTACGTTTTTTTTTTGTTAGTTGATGTAGAGCAAAAAGTTGTTATTGTATTAAAATTATAGATACATGTTTGATTCTAAAGTCTAAACTGTTATCTTTAGTAAGAGTGGAAATATTTCTGCATAACTTCTGCTTCTTGCAGATCCCGCTTTTAATCTTTTAACAGTGCTGCCAACTCGTTTAAGCAAAAACGCGCTGTTAGCTCTTTAAAAAAGCGCTAGAACGCGCTAAATGGTCGCTGTCAAAAAATCGCTCCAAAAATCGGTCAAATTCGACGCCACATTCAAACAAAACGCCCAATAATTTGAGACTAGAAATGTACAACGCATTTTTATTTTTTTTCTTTAATTAAAATATGTTACATAAAAGAGTTACATAGATTATATATAGTACTTGTTTAGTAATCATAAAATAAAGTAGTAATGTGTTAATGTAATTATTTTATAAAATAAAGGGTTTCAATTAATTTATCATCGTCTGATTTTATTACAATTGCTTATGCAGCCGAATTATGGTTGGTCTTGGTCAGTTTTGGACTTGAAATTATGTTTATCTGTGGATGAAATTTTCCACAACACGTTGTTCGGATGTTGATAGTATGCGCAATTACAATTTTTTAAAGAAAGTACAGAGTTTCAAATAGCGCTAGATTTAGCGCTAGGTGCTAGAACGCGCTATTGATAAAAAAAAGCGCTAGATCTGGCGCTGAAAGCGCTAAGTTGGCAGCACTGTCTTTTAACGACATTTGATTTTGTAGGGACTAAAAGCAAACTAAACCTTTCAAGACATTCTGCCATAGTGAAAAATTAAAGAAATCTCTTGTAAAGACCAATGAATTAAATGGCCTCGTATAGTGCAAAAGCACCGAGCAGACGTGTCTGCACAAACAAAGCACATCTATCTGACTATTACGCTTTCAATAGTCTGCAGAGATAAGGTCTGTCATCGTAAACTACAAATGGAAAGTCTTAGGGCTCAATGTCTCTAACACATAGTTCATTTCGCTGTCTTCGCTCACATGTCCGGTATCAACCGTCCAGCCGGCCTACTTGTAGGAGACGGCTTTATCAGATAATGTTTGTACCGACATGTAGACCGAGCCAACATATCAACGGCTTTTACAAACATTACGTTAAATACAACGATTATTTATACATAGATATTATTATAGACTCTTTTAATTAACCTAAATGTTTTATCGCCGTTGATTTTAGATTCGGTGTGGCAGAACCAGATTATAAATATCGTACTTAATTATTATCAGTCTGATATGTTTATTATTATTTCTTTTATTTTCTAGATTATTAATTGTTGATTAGTATTACCTACTTACCTATTGTTGATATGTTTTGTTTTGATTGTCCAAAGTAATTTATTGTATTGTATGTAATCATTTAGCATACAAATTTTGAACTTTCCCATTCTAAACTGATTGAATCTTGTTAGTAAAATTTATGAGAGCTATAAAATGACGCCTCGTCTTTTGCATTGCATTAAAAAAGTAAAATATTACTTCTGGTTCTATTGTTACAAGGTATTCTTCCAATATAACAACTTTTATGTACTTTTTCGGTTCAGATTTCGTCATTCAACCGTATGTTGAATTCTTGTGTGTGTGGCAGGCACCTGGCCAAGCCTCGATACAATTTATAGTGGAAGTATCAGGGACAATGATGGATAATGTTGTACAATGGACAGATTGCGACATGTTCCTGTTTGTTAGGACTGTAACTGCCTATTAGTACTGTGAAATATCACTATATTAACCAGCTCACAACGTATTTAACCCAATAACATATTTTGATTTAATGACTGTCCTTCGTTTAATGAGAATTTAATCATGTACAGTTAGTATTTACGAAGGGCGTGCTTTGCACTTTCAAATGCAGTACCCATACAATTAACGCATTGGGAAATATGAATTCCACTAGGCTACTTATATTAACAGTTATTGGATTGATTGGCAGATAAAAAACAGAAAGGAAAAAATAAACAATAGTAAAAAAGAAACTAAAATACACGCTTTATTAGAAAACCAAACTAAAAAGTAGAAAATAATTTTCAATAAATTTAAATTAAGAATAGTGTGAATAAAAAGAAATAAAAATCTTGTGTTGCTTTTTAAGATATTTTCAACATGCCTACTTTTAACAATATCTTCAATAAAATATTATAACCATAGACATCAAGCACCCAACGCTAGATTAATGAAAAATTTTTTTTGTTAATCACACTATTCTTAATTTGAATTTATTGAAAATTATTTTCTACTTTTTAGTTTAGTTTTCTATTAAAGCGTGTTTTTTAGTTTATATAAACTATTGCATTGTCATCGGTCCTTGATAAGTGTGCAAAGTTTCAAATTAATCCGAAGTTTTGAAGAGCGCGTAAATCACGTTCAAAGATTACATAGATACATATATACCACGCTAATAAAAGCGTGTTAAAAATAAATATTCCTAATCAAATGAAGAAAGCTTGTGATTGTAAATATAAAAAGAAAATCTAGCTGAAGCTAGCTTCATTTCATGTTGATCTTTGTTTATGGACGAGATCGCAGACAACAGCGAAATACTTGACTTCCTATTAGAGAAAATAAATAGCTCTTGTTTTGACAATCTTGAGTCTATGGATTACCTAACTTTTTCCAGGCATCTGACATATGATAAGTCACAGAACTCGTCTGTGATTCTCTTAAACTTTCTTCAAGATCTTACCACACGCTTGATTGACAAGTCTACAGGCTACTGAACAGGCTCGTCAGCTGTCCGGTCACTTTTCCTGCACCACAACATGTACATAGGAATTTTATAATGTCTCTATTACATCTGTCATCGACTACCAATAACCACTAATCATATCGATCAATTACTTGACCGGTACAGCTACCTACTTCCACTTATTTGGTGAGAACAAATTCCTGATGTCTTACAAGGAAATAACGTACACATTTTTGCGATATTTCTAGAATTTCTTACGTATAAATATTGCGTCGAAAGTATTTGTCAATCAAACGATGCTCTGGCTCAATAAACTTAATGAAGTAAGTAGGGTCCATTAAATTAAGTATTTATAATAAATGTTATAACATAACAGGCTTTTGTATCTTTTGATTAAACCTTATTATTATTGCTAATTAAAGATCAAAGGTCTTGTCTGAAAACGATGATTAAATAATGTCCGCAGGGATCTTTTTACGAGCTCGTTTATGTGGTTACTTATAGGCAATTAATAATGGCGTCATAAATTATTATATCACAACTGTTTAATGTGAAGGTAGTCAAAGAATGGACTGGAAAACAAACGAAAGAGTATACTTAAAAAAAAAACTTCCGAATTATTGCGGCATCACTTATTGAAGTGTTTTATCTATACCAATATTATAAAGAGGAAAGATTTTTTTGTTTGTTTGTGTTTTTGTTTGTACCGAATAGGCTCTGAAACTACTGGACCGATATCAAAAATCCTTTCACCGTTGGGAAGCTACACTGTCCCCGGGTGACATAGGCTACTTTTATATTCCTACGGGAACGGGAACTACGCGGTTGAAACCGTGAGGCGTCCGCTAGTTAGAAATATATCTCCGAAGTTCTTCATCTGACCTTCCACAAAAAACAGGATCACCTTGGCAAAATTTTCTTGCAATCAAAAATGAATCATCAAAATTGGTAAACAAATGGCTAAGATTTTACTGAACAGACATAGTTACAAAAAAAAAAAAAACATTCAGTTGAATTGAGAACCTCCTCCTTTTTTTGAAGGCGGTTAAAAAGTATAGGTAAATAAGTAATATCACACATGGAATACGTAGAAACATAAATTATAATCACGTATTTTTCTTCAATATAATCAACTTATTTAAAACCAAACAAGTTTTTATTATTATAATAATATACCTACGAGTATTATTAAATAATTTTGTCAGTGTGCGGATTTTATCACCTTGCATTTGCGCATTATATTTTATTAAACTTCTTATCTATTTATTTACACGCGCTACTGTAGAGCCGTTGAATACATTTAAACAAGCGTATTTTAAGGCTCCTACAGACAGGTGCAATGCGACATCAATGCGATGACTTGGTACCATAAAATTGTTCTTCAAGTTACTCGACAGATTCTATCTGTCGAGTAGGTACATGAAGAACAATTTCTATTGAAAAGCGGTATCAAATTATCCCTCTGCACTGTCTACTCTTTAGGTTGGAATCTCATGAGTCGGTGGGATAGAATATGCGTGTGTCAAAGCTTGTGATGTTCATATGGCAGTGTTACCTCTCATTGGTAAATTACCCAGAGGAGATTATTGTATTTTTCATAAAAGCGACTAAACTTAGATTTTGTAATGAAGTAGTAGTGAAAGCTTTATTTTTATATTTTTTATTTTTATTGTCCTTGCTAATTCCGTAATTACCGAAACAATTAAGAAACCATTGTATCTCGTGTGGATCCACGTTTCAGGCACTCATCCATGATTCGGTATTACAACAATTCAGCAAAAAGCAGTCTTTTATTATACAGAACATTTATTTTAAGTTAACAGGAAACTGCGAAAATTATTCAGATTCTCTTTACTTGCGATGGGATTTTATAAGTGGTTCACTTATAAAAATCCCCTTTCTCTTCCTGAGTTTCTGTAAAAAGGTTTAATAATGCCTTCCGTTCTCACTGTCCTCAGCCTTCTTTGTCAATTTTGTTCTAAAATAAATCATTGCTCAGCTTTATCATCATCTTTCTGCCCTTGTCTATTTTAACTTGAGGTCGACTTTATATGCAGCATATTTTGCAAAGGTTTTAAGTCAAAGGGTTACCACAGTCAGATAAATATAATCTGTGACAATACAGCTGTGGAAAACTATGGATCAATTAAGATAAGTCCACACAACGCCGCCAGAGCTCTCTAGAGAATATTTCCTCAACTAAGCAGTATTTGATCATCATACGACCTAGGAACGGATGAATCGTTCAATCGTGTAATACTTTTCTAACAAATACAAGTATCCGTATCGTATTAACAGATATATAAGTCAAGACCCGGCCTCCCGACCAGGGTTATCGGCCCTGATAAAAGTGCCCCCGATGTGCGCCAATCAGTGGGCGAGACAGCCGTCCTACATAATGATGTAGTTACCGTATTATAATAAGATATACTATTTGATACCTACAGTTATTTTAAGAATAAATCATCGTCTTAATTAAGCATTTCGGTCAAAAGTTCATATTGTTTATACGTGTGGAAAGTTCGATAGCTATTTTTAAAGATTTTTCAGCATCTAGTGTGACTTTAGAAGTGAGAATCGTAACGATATTGAATGTTTATCACAGACAAAGCTATCGCATATTGAAAACACGCCAGTACTCATTGAGCAAACGTCATTTTATCCAAAACCATTGACTTGAGGAAAATTCAAGCAATCACTGATTTCATGGCACGCCTGACACGTTCCCATGACTAACCTGAGAGATGAAAATGGGAACACTTCCACCTGCAACCTTACCAAGGAGTTGCGTGACATCTATCACGCGGTCACGCAGTACACATGGTCTAATGTTATCGGATAATCGGAGGCACAGATAACACTAACATTTATGTAACGTCTTGTACAACGTCTAGCTGTCAGCGGGATGACACACTTTATTGTTTTTTCTACACGATTGCATCGGCATGCTCTTCATGTTATAATTGATAATAAGTAATTTTATTCTCGAAGGAATTTCTGCACGAGTAGGTATAATGACAACAGTATTGTTATTGTTATAGGAAAACTGATTAACTGCCAAGAATTTAAAAAGGGGTCCGATAAGGTGACAGTTAGGAAGTTTCCGTCAGATATTGTGTAGGAAAGGATAAGATTAATTTGGGGCTTTTATATCATTCAAATTTCACTAGGTGCATGAAAAAACTGATGCAATTAATCGTAATGATTTTGAAACCGGACTCTTATTAGTCTTAACAGCAACGTATAATTAGATTTGTTACTAACAATGATTCAATTGGCGCAAATGATTTGGGAAGCAAAAAGTAATTGATGAGCAATGTGCCGGGTCACGTAACGTTCGCTTGCTAAACTACTTGCACAACGATCGCGGGTACCATAGCATACGTTGACCGGTGATCACTGAGCCCAATGTGAAATGTCATGACGGCCAAATACTAAACAAAAGGAACTGCCTATTCCTGTCTTTATTCTAACGGTTTCCTAACCTTCTCTGTGGTCAGACTTCAATCCTTTGAAGAATCCGTTGTTGTATCTATTGTTGGACTACCGCTAGACCTGGGGGGTAACCACAAGCTCTTAGAGTAAGGTTATTTTGAGATCGAGTAAGTGACAGATGTATTCAAGTCAGATACATCTGTCCCTTACTCGATCTCAAAATAACCTTACTCTAAGAGCTTGTGGTTACCCCCCAGGTTTGAAAGTTTTATCCCAAGGTAACTAATGTCTAAAACCTCTCAACCATTTCATTGCTCAGTAACTTAAGCTCAGCAGAACTGCATACCCTTATAGACAAATAAAAGTTTTCATATTTTGGCAGTTGTAGGTACTGTTACCAGTAACCACACTTCTCTTGCGTGATGCCCTGAGATAACAGCGTAGAAACATGCCATAAATGAGTAATGAAATTCAAAAGTAATGAATTAGATTGCGATCAAAATGCTAATTACAAAAAGAAGGCTAAAACAATCATGATTTCCAGACTGAATCGCTACCAGATAATTACAATCGAGCTACCTTAGTTGATATCTCTCACTATCGTGTCGCGTGGACGTTATTTATTTAAGTACAAAGCGAAAACAATATATTTTGCTCATTCTTTATCTTCAGACGGACTATACTTAGCGAATATCGAACGTAGATAGCAAACAGATAACAAATAATTAGTTCACTAATCATTTGGTTTTAGCTGGTTTATTTATCTTAATTAAACACGAAAATCGTGGTTGCCCAGTGGCAAAGACTTGTCCAGTGCCTCTCGTGCTTGAGGGTTCAAATCCGGGCAACTACCAATTTGACTTTTTAAATTCATAAGTACTTTCTAAGTTTAACTTGTCATAGTGAGGAAACCTGGACTTACATAGTTAATGTAAAACTGAAATAGCCAAGTCAGAGGTCTGTGGGGTAGCACCAGAGGTGGCCACATCCACACACGAAAATAAGAAGAAGAATTCCGAAAAATCGGATAATCCAATTTCATTCTTAGCCCGTGTTTAAAAACAGACCCACCAATCCAATACACTGTTGGAATTATACTGTTTCTGCTTATTTATTAGAGAGCAGTTTCTTTAGTGTTAACGGCCCGTAATAAAATTATTTTTGAAAAAAAACCTAAAAGTTAAAGAGGCTGACTGAGTCATTTGTCCTATATTGGCTACGCCGGCGCTTTCACGTAAATCGCAGCACAATCTGTAGGCATAGCAGGGTGAGTTAACTTTACAAATTACAAATAACTTCATCAGGAATGAACGTGCAAAACCTCATACAGTTCAAATTACACGGAAACCAGCCTTCTGATAAACTCAATGATCGCTTACATGATTAGGCATTCAGATGTCTATCTATAAACATAATGAGCAATCGCGATAAAAACCAGAATTTGCTAGAAAATATGACCTTCGAGACGGCTCTACGAATCGTAAAAATCCTTTTGTGTCAATGTAATTATCAATAGTTACTATGCGGTAATCAAAAGTCTTGTTTTTGTTGAAATATCTACTTCACAGTCACGTGCTGGTTTATTTTTTGCCAGATAAACATATCGCTCACTGTGATATGCCTTTTAATAAAGGTCAAAGTTGATCAGAATTAAAATAATAGAACGAAGTATTTTAAGAGTATCAACTGTTTGTTTGCCTGACATTTAGTTATTTTGAAAATAAAATATTCACAAAAACATGCAGTTTTATTTATCATGTTTACTCTGCGAATTGTAGATTATAAGTGCGTAATGAAATTCACAGGATGATAAAAGACACCATCGTATTGCAGTCAGCGTTGGAATACCAGATATTACTTTTAAAAAAAAAACTTAATTCAAATAATCAAAAAACCCGACTGCTTCAAAAGCGAACTAAAAAGTCGTAAACAAGGAAAAAATCATGCTGTGCAGTCGGAGGATACATATTCGCGGGCTGGCTGACCAAAATCTGGTGTATCCTCCGCCTGCACAGCATGATTTTTTCCTTGTTTACGACTTTTTAGTTCGCTTTTGTAGCAGTCGGGTTTTTTGATTTTTTGAATTAAGTTTTTTTATTTATAACTTTTTATTTAGTTTTGTTCGAATTAGATACATTTAAACATATAAGTGTTATACATTTTTGAAATCACCTCTTAAAACCCTTTATTTTGATACCCCACACGATGGGTTTGGCAGAAAAAAAAAATTTGGGCCCCCACAATATGGCGCCCAAAAGCCGCCATTTTTCTATTGTCCAATTTTAATGTAGCCTATGACACTCGCAGGATTAAGACGCATCGTTTGACGTATGAATCATCAAAATCGGCCAACGCGTTTGGTCTCTGGAACGCCACATAGGAACAAACATACATACATACATACATACTTACATACATACATACATAGACTGATAAACACATTACCCTCCTTCGGCAGTCGGGTAAAAAAACCGGCCGTTACCACGTACGTACGTACTGCAAAAAACGGCAAAAAGATCACGTTTGTTACCCATAATATTTATTTTGTTCTGTTTTTAGTATTTGTTGTTATAGCGGCAACAGAAATATATCATCTGTGAAAATTTTAACTGCCTAGCTATCACGGTTCATTAGATGCAGCCTGGTGACAGACGGACAGACAGACGGGCCGCGAAGTCTTAGTAATATGGTCCCATTTTCACCCTTTGGGTACGGAACTCTAAAAATGAGTATTAACTCCTCCTATTAAGGCGCTTACTTTTTGCTATTGCTTCAGCAAATGTGCATGTTTAGAGTCTATGTTTGTTTAATAATTCTTTAGTATTTACGACATTCTTGATGCGTGTCGTAAGACGCAGGAGATCTGTCTGCGGGGCGTGGCGGCTGAGAGTGCGCAGGCGCACTGAACTTTACCTGACCTCTAGTTACTAGTTTGCTCTTCGGCTAGAACTTTGAAACACTCAATTAGCTTATTTACTGCACGCGATATACAATTATAAGAACGGGGCTTTGTAATTAGGGTACAATCTAACACTAGTTGTAATTAGAGCAGTCGTGGAGTGTGATATAATACAGTAGTATTACCGTAGAACATTTTATTGTAGAGTACCATGCCAGTCCCTTCCCCTTTATTTGTCTAAGTATTTGTTTGTTGAACAGCTCATGATTCTATAAATGCAGATGCAATGTAAAATATTCACATAAATATAAAACAGAGGTGAACTCGCGTTAGTGTTGACAAGGTCTCAGGACCTTGACATGTTACGCATCTAGCGCGTCTGCGAGACCTTCAGGGAGCTTCTTTCGATACCATTTCTGATTTGCATATACTGAATTTTACGATGGCTTACTGTATAATGGTAAGTTGTTTTTATAATTATTAATGAGGCCGTGTTGCGCCACAAGCGTGACCCAGGCGGCAGCACCCTTTGTAAAGGCTGCCGCGATTCGCCACGGGGATTAAACACCAGCGTCATATGTCACAAGCCTGCCACCGCTTGCGAAACGCCCAAATATTGCCTAGCTTCAATCATAGGCTTTTAACTACTGTACAATTATTTATAAATGATTGTCTTCGGAACTTAAATGTCAAAAGAATAGCATTTATTTCCACACCTTTTGAACGGTAGCATCAATCGTACGGAGCTCTCTTTTGTAATAGTTTCCACTTTATCATTTGGTTCACGTAGTGGAAACTTTTTTGTTAGACAAGGAAAGTTCTCTAAATATTTAAAATATTGAATCATATTATGTAGGCTCATTTGTACGAAAGTAAAAAATTGTATTACAGTAATTATATCAGTTCCCGTAGCACGCGTTCACCATTAGGAAGTAGTTAGTGAACATATCAGTTATGTTTACATAAATATAGTCTAGTGTTATAATTGCGATTATTCAATGGTTGAAAGCTGTTGCACAAGTTATGAGGCTACAGTAAGCCCACATAAATCACATCCTCTCGTTGAACATATAACATAACTATAGCACACGGTAATCGTATGATATGGATCCTTGAAGATAGCATCTTAAATATAACGTCAGATGATAAATGATAAGTAGTCG
Source organism: Orthosia gothica (assembly GCA_949775005.1). NCBI lineage: Eukaryota > Metazoa > Arthropoda > Insecta > Lepidoptera > Noctuidae > Orthosia > Orthosia gothica. The sequence goes on along the minus strand of OX459063.1, from coordinate 17,669,043 downwards.
GACAAAAACCAGTACCGAAACTGTACGCTGCACATATTTTTTTAGCTTTTAAAATACCCACTCAGCCTCTTCAAATTGCGTAAACATAAAATCAGCATACTGATATAAATCGTGAGAACTTAATCATTTTGCTTGCACAGATAATTATCTAACTTAGAATGATTTTGTGAATTATGTGCAGTTCTTATTTCGACAATTTATGGGTCAATTAAATAAAACATTAATTAGAATTGGATCTAAAACAATTTAGAAAGTCGGTTTCTGTCGACGTGGAATCAGTCAGACAGTCTTCTCAGAAATTAAAACATGACAAATAAAATGTTTGACATTACAGCGAGCCGCCATGATGGTTTTGTGACGTCACCCAATAGAGATAAAGACGCCCGTCATTTGTCGCCGTGGTTCAAGGGCTATCGGGAAACTTATTGACCTTTACAATTTTCCGCGCACTTGCCTCTCGCTCGGAAACGGGGAGATGCATTGTTACCAGGGTATGTTGCACCAGAACTTACTATAGCATTACATACGTCAGCTGAAAGATTATTCTTCGTACGTATTTATTAGTTTTACTGATCCGCTTTCCATTAAATTAATTGATTAACTACAAAGGTTATCTGTCACGTTTTGTATAGACGTCTATTTGTAAGATGTGGGTATGTACAATGTAATGTTACACATTTAGATTAGCTACTGATAGTTTAATAAGGTACGCATCCATAAGAAAACTCCCATTCACACATGCCCTTTTGAAGCAATACTAAATTGCTAGTACCCAAATAAAAGTAGGTATGTTGGTAAACTTGGTTCTTAAACATATAATTACGTAACAATTTAATCTCATACAAAGTACACAGTAGGCTTAAACACAGTTCAAATAGTATAACGAAACGGGGGCACCTTTATTTGGCTTCTTATATAACTAGATCGATCTTCTGCTTGGAGAATAAGTATTAGTATTCCATTGGAAATGTCATTGTTCTCCAAAGTTCCGGGGCACCAGCTATCTTTGTAAATATCTGTAGCACATGTGAAAGTGAGTGCAGAACAATAGAATCAAGCACAGGTCGAGAAATTAATCGTCGCCCATCTGTCTAAACGTATATGGATGATATAGATCACTATGATGGATGTTAGGCATCGGTTTACACCAGTACGGTACGCAATTAATTATGAAACCTTTGAGTTTCTGTTGCATAAGAATTGGCTCATGTAAATACTTTTTAATTGCAATGCATATTTTCTTTGAGGTTTTCCATTAGTCATGTTGTCTATTTCAAACGGCATTTTCACAAGAATCTTGTGTAAATTAATTTGCCCAGGAGACCCCTAGGCCTATGCAGCATAAAATTGCTTATCTATTAGGACATTTGTGTTTCTAGCTGTAACTGGCCAGGCGCGCCTACTTTCAGCAGGTGCAATAATCAGAGACCAGAACGCATTTACGTTAGATTTATTACTCAAGTGTGCAATTAATCATTTAGGTCGCGGGAGCGTCTCCAATCGATTGTGTTCGGCTGGTTCTGTTCAAGGCACACGGTTGTTAAGCTGTATTAGTATGCCTTGATAGACAAGCAATTATCCGTTAATGTCAGGCTACGGTTTTACCATCAATTTTGTTAGGGACAGCCGTGAAAAGGTTTGTTTTGAACTTCATCAAATAATTCTGTACGGATATAAACAAGCAGAGATTTAGGTATATGCTCTTTGTTTAGTAACAATTACAGAATGTAAGGATAAATCAAGCGGTCTCGCCCTTGTGTCATGAATGTCATGACATTTGTGTTCGTACCAGAACGTGGCCCAACCTGCGCTTGCGCGGATTCCAACCTCCTTCGCAGAGTATTGTCGAGAAACAAGTGAGGACTAGCATTGCATGTGCACATTAAGGTTACACTAGTCGAAAATTCTTCCAAACAAACGTAGTCTGGCGATTACTCCACTGTTTGACGATGTACGTTCAAAATAAACAATGATATCAATTTGTCTCATCATTATCTAGCCCTGTATGGAAACAAAAAAGTAAAAAAAAAACATATTTGAAAGTTATATGGTCGTCGAAATTTCCATTTTTCAACACTAATTTTAACGCATCTTTGGGCTAGAATAAATACCATAAGAAGAAGGAAAATTGCAAATCGGCCTCCATACAGGAATAGATCAGTAATTCAACAATGCAAATAATTTTATTTTAAAAATATATGAGTCGTTTTTTCAAGATATCTAGACTCGCAAAGGTCTGTTTATAAAATTTCGCGCGCTCGTTTTCGTCCTAAATCATCATCCATTTCGAGACAAATATGTAAAAGTGCTAATTCGTACGCGAACTAGCTTCTTAATGCTCATCACAGCATCTATCTCTTTCGCACGTGTTGTCGGATGAGATAGCATGCATTTTAACCTCGCGCACAAAATAGTTCGTACCGTCGACTAGTTCAACCTTAACTAGCCTTTACATATTAGGATTTACGGCCGCTTGTTCCGGATGCTTGCGCTTGTATCAGTAATCCAGTATGTTACAACTATCATTCTAGTATCTATTATATGCTATTACGTGAAATGTCAGCAATGTACTAGTGATTGGATTACGGATATTCATTGAACTAGAGGGGCTAATGTATCCGAGAGATAAGCCTTTGTGTATAGCATCACACCATTCTACGTAAATATTAAATAAATGTTATCAACACATCGGAACACGTTGGCAGAATGTGTTAATTGACGTTTGTTTATATTAATACTCAAAGGGGGTTAAGAATGGAAAGCTACAGAGATATAGATAGTGATAAATATTAATTATAGTGTTATCTTTATTTGTATTAATCATTGGGGGCGCATGCGCCGGATGCGTGTGCGCTGGTTCGGTGCGTTGATATTGCTGATATAATTATGTAGTATTTTGCGATATGTTGTCTATTTACGTCTTACTGTGACTTCTACTGGCTGACTGTCACTACACAGCCAGATACTATTGCAAATAGGGATTTAAAACGCATCAAATATAATTTTTTGAAACTTCATTGCACCCTTAACGAAGGAAGTCTTGAGTGGTACACACATTAATTTTATAGATCAATTAGAATTCCACATCATTGACTGCCTTTTCTGTCATTATGGTTCCTATTACATTCCATCCATCTTTTCTTTAGCCCCGCTCTCTCTCTCTCTCTCTCCATCCATCCACATTTATATTCATAATGCATTTAGTGACATGCGTTTATTTTTACGATAATTCGAATTACTTAGCAATTATAATACAGTACCTAATTAATTTAAATATGCGGAATGACACAAAATTTTCTTTCTTTTAACTGACTTGCCAAAAAGGAGGAGGTTCTCAATTCGATTGGTATTTTTATGTATGTACACCGATTACTCAAAGACGCCTGGACTGGACCGATTTGGAAAATACTTCTTTTGTTTGAACGGGTACGCTGCCCATAGTCATCAGGTCAGGATGATGGGATCTTGGAGAAATCGAGGGAACTCCTCGAATATATATAATAAAATATATAACACGGACAACAATACCAAAGACACCGACTTTGGAAAAGAAAGTTATTTTGTACTGTGCAGTGTTTTTTTTTTGGAAGTCGTTTTTTTTTTTTTTTGTTTAAATGTTATTTTATTGTTATAACAATATCAGTGGGTATATAAGTAGAGACCATAATGGTACCTATGGAGACTATGGAGCACGATACATAGACGTGGAGTCAATGACCATCCTGTCTAGTAACAGTATACCTACTTACCTACAGTCTATCTATTAATAGGCAATATTGCTTGAATTAAATTAAACATCATTGTTGCTGAACATCTAGGTTTCTGAAACTTGTAGGAGTTGAAGGTTGTTCTTAATACTAGTTGGATGCGTATATTACCTGAAAAAAATATGGGCAACTACCTACTTTTCACCCAACTGCGAGAGAGTAATGTTTTTCGAGCGTATGTTTGTAAGTACCTATGTATGGATGTCCATTTCTATAGCACGCTCTATAGCCCAACGGCTTGACGGATTATGATAAATGAGGTGTCATTGGATTCCTCACAACTGTGGGAGTGACATAGTCTATATAACTTTTAAATATGTCACCCATCCCCTAAAAAAGGATGTGAAACAATTTTGTTTTTCGTTATCATAACATGATGAGTATCAAATGAAAGCTACTAAATAGTCCATTCCAAAAATATATATATTGTAACATTTATAAGTTACTATTTTGGCACAAATTCAATATTAGATAAGCGTAACTTATACAGCAAAATAAATAACCATTTTCCACATAACTTATTTGGAGAACTCGTTTTTTAAAACTAAAAAGTTTGAAATAAGATTGATGACGAATTAAACAAATTATTACAAAAACAAAAACCCGACCGCTAAAGACAATTAAATGAAAAGGGAAAAACAAGTGCTATGGGAAAAAAAAAATGAGTTGCTGCAGGCGGGGACAAACAAATATTATAGAGAAACCCACCAAAGCTTCGTTACGTTTAGCAGATAACGCGTGCTTAACAATTTTTCACATTAATTTAGCTTTGAGAAACCCGGTGTCAGATGTACACGGGGTTGCACAAAGCTTAGGATTTGTTTTGTGAACTGAGATTTAAAATCTGGGTGTGGAGAAGCAATTTTATTTGTGTAATAAAATTTGCTTGCATAGGAGTGACAATGACGCTATTTGCCCAATTTATTGCAGATTGCAGGACATGGTCTTGATCAGATGCACTTGCGTCAGACGCCAGTTGGTTTCTTTGATTCATAAATCTAACAATAAATTTTAATCTTACTCAATTTGCAGACAACATGAAATACTTCAATTATTTTCATGAAAGCATTCAATTTCATGCAGACGTTGCGATGTCAAATGTTTTTTAGAAGAAATAAAAAGAAATATTGTGCAATTTATAAGTATTTGGAATACGTAAACCAAGAAATATTTCGTAATATCAACCAATCAAAATTCGCCATACGACCTAAGTTTTGACTGTGCATACATTGATGCAACCATGTTGCAAGGTTCACGAGTTACTTGGAGCTACTTTTATTTAGCAAAAACACTTGCAAAGCAATTCAAACTCAATTCTTTTGGACACAGAGTTGAATTCAGTGAGGTATGATGATGTCTATTAACCCCATGTATGGGGTTATGCATGCATAAGGAATTGTGAGATGAAGATGCTATGATATGCATTATGTTGATATGGATCATTTGAATTATTATGTAAGTCGTTTCACCATACGTTAGTATGTTAGCGACATAGTCCGAAGAATTGCCAAACTTAGGTGTCAGTGGGCACAGGGCAGTACACTTTGTTTGTAGGATGGACGGGTGATCAACAGGGCCGAAAAGTTCTGTAGTGCTATTCTCTAAGGATACAGCCTTGAAATAGCACTAATGGCGTGGCCACCACGAACCGAAAGATGCAACGTTGGAAGGCTTTCCACTAGGTTGACCGATGATCTAAGATGGTTGCGGATGGAAGACCCACAAGACCGGTTGATGCGGTGACACTTAGGGAAGGCCTACAGAAAGACGCAGCGTTGGAATGCCTCTCACAAGGTGGGCTGATGACCTGATGAAGGCTGTAAGAGTCTCCTGGATGCGAAAAGCACAGGTCCCGTCAACGTGGCGACGCTATGTTAAGGCTTATATCCAGCAATTAACTTCTTTTAGCGTAAATGATGACTTAAAGCACTACGACTGGTACTTCAAAGCCTATGGTCAGTAGTGGACGTCTTACGGCTAAAATGATGATGATGAAGACAATGGTGAGTGTGTATCGTCTGTGGTATCGTTAACAGCGTGCCAAAGACATGTGCCATTACATGTTCTAATGCCTGTTTATTAAATTTATTTGCTACAAACCCTGTTATTAGCACGGTTTATGGTGGTCATCAACATAGTTAGTAACGCCAATGCCGTCAGCGAGTGATTATTTGAAGGAAGATGTATGAAATGTATGTGAGTTATGTAATGATATTGCCGTTGTTTAACTATTAAATAATGGTACCGGAACGAATCACTGGGGTTGGGTTTTTGTCATATGGATATAAGGCACGATGCAAATAAGTATATCTTTACGGGTTTATTAGGTGCGTCGTAATGATTGAAAATCAGTAGAGCTGAAAACTTTTACTGTCTTCACAGCTGAGCTGTGCTTGTTGATTTAATCAGGCCAATCTGGCGTTGCTAACGAGACAGTTACAAGCGTGAGAACCAAATTAGCTTAATTCACATAAAAAATGTGGGTTCAGGCTGGCATTGAGTTAAGTCTTAAAAACGCAATCTAATCAAATCATCAAAGCGCAAGTTAACCACAGCTTCCACATCTGCTTAGCGAATCCGGTGATTGTGCTAACGATCATTGCTGTATGGCATGTTACGCCTAAAAGAACGCATTACCGCCAGTGGTTGCCCGTGACCGCCACTCTTGCATCATCACGCTGGTTATCGGCTACGACTACCAACAGACAGGTAGAGTTAAAGGTCCTTAAATTCCCACGACACAGCTGAATACTCATCATTAAGCTTTGCACTTGACATAAGACCCAAACGCGGCTATCTCTCACCAATCTTGAGCACCATTGCACCGGTTCTAATACTTTAGAAGATTGTATCTTCTGTTAAATTTATTACTCGAAGTAATAGCGAAGACTACGAGCGTATCGAATGAACTTTGCGATTTTGGTCGTAACCTTGTCGTTACTGTTAAATAATCGCACGTTAATAACACGGAAGACGAAACTTTATAGATGCTTTGAAGACCGTGTTTGTTGATTTAACTGATACACGGTTTTATGAAGCGATTTATTACTTTCAACCAAACTCAATGTCGATTTATTGTATGACACAACAAAGCATTAATTTTTGGAAGGTTTGAAAATCAATTGTTGTTGTAGCATTATGCATGACTTTGGATGTAAATATTCACAGAATGTTAGGTGGGGGGGTTGACTAATGTTTTCCATTTATAACTCCAACAATTAAGCAGATAATCAATTAAGTGTGTGCACGGAGTATGTAGGTGGGATGTCAAGGTTATTTATTTATTTAATAAACATAATATTATCTAAGACGAGCCTATGTCGAGGACTCGAGGCCCGATGTGCATGTTAAGGCCGCCCGCGTCTCTTGCCGGAGATGCGACCCGCTTTAATTCACACCTGTGCACGACTGTGTGAAACTTTACTAATTAAATGGCGTACTTACGTGTTTTATGATCTTGTCAAGGCACTATCCATTACTCAGATTATGCTACGCTGATATGTTCGCGTTAAATTCGGAACGTCTTAATTATGCTCATCATAGAGTTGTCATACTACTCAAGTTTTTAGTAGGTACGTTGACCTGTTTGTGAATTAAAGCTGTAGGTGCAGTGCTCTATAAGATGACTTAGCATACCTATCTGTGTTAGAGGCCCTTAGATTGTATTGCACTGATTTCCATGTCAAAAAACCCATTATAAAGTCGAATCAATCCTACCTCATCATCTTGGTTGGTTACGATGCAGTTGGCTGGTGACGTGTCCGTTATCTGTCAATGATCTGAGGGCTCAGGGACGATGGACGTGTTTATCAGACGGCGGCTGCACGCCGACCGGTGTCCGTCGCACCCGGACCCAGAGACCGTTGAACTTCTCGATCGAGATATAAATAGTTAAGTACCGAATTACCGATTTCGGATACATTCATTACATGGGTGCGTGATTCTCAGCGTTTGCAATCTCTGACTATCGACTTTCCTCGTTACCTCGACAATGCTTCTAGAAAACAATTAAAGTACCTACAATCAGATTACAAGTTACTGACCTGGCTATCTGGAGCTGGTATTTAGCCCCGGAATTCCCAGAAGATATAATTCTTAAAGACTTTGTAAGATTACGTGGTGCTTTAAGAAAACCTAGATCTTTGTATTGGCAGCTAATAGTGGTCACTGGATAAGTGATTCCCTATTTATGGGCACTTTGGATGGTGCATAAAGGATCCACTTGAGTCCACTGTTCTGTACAAAACAGCGTATCAGATAGATAATACTAAAACAAAGCAATCGAAAAACTCGTTGTATTACATCCATGCCGTTCTTCTCGAACACTTCCAGCAATTCGTATCTGGGCGCTGATACGTCTCCCTTCAACTCGTTGATCTTCCTCTGTGACTTCTTCGTCGTTCATCTTCCTGTGCATGGCTGATACGTAGCGCCAGACTAGGGCTTGCATTTGCGGTGTAGAGTACTTCATGTTATTTGATGAAAAATTCCAGCCTTAAAAAGGTTTTCTTAGGGCCCTTCTTTGTAGGTGTTTACTGCTTTATCTATACTATCTATACTTAATATAATATTATAAAGCTGAAGAGTTTGTTTGAACGCGCTAATCTCAGGAACTACTATTTGGAATTGATAAATTATTTTTGTGTTGGATAGCCCATTTATCGAGGAAGGTTATAGGCTATATAACATCACGCTACGACGAATAGGAGCGCAGCATAAATCAAAAAAGTAGCAAAAACGTGAAAAAGAAAACTTTTTGAGAGCTTCCGTTGCGTGCGCTGCGTAAACGGTTTAAGTTACGCAACAATAATGTATGTAGGGTAGGTAGGGTAGATAGATAGATAGGACATAAAAAATGATGATAAAAAATCATTTGAATCCTTCTAGAATCTGCATATATCCAGCTGTACGTAAATCCGTTTTAACAGCGCTAATCCCCGAATATTTGGCACAAGCAATGATGAAATGCTTATAATTTTCTTTTTCAATCCATAGATTAAGTTAATACTTTGATAACGATATCCCACATAAGCATCTGCATTTGATAGGCTCAGACTTTTGTACTTAACAATATATACGCAGATTCAGTTACAAAATCCGGTCTCACATTACGCAAATCACTTTTTCTCGATCATATCTAACGGGAACGCTACAGAGGACCTACCTTAATCTGATTACTTTGAACAACATTAACATAAAACAAAGCATGACATTTGTTTCCATTCACAAGCAACAGGTATTATGTACATACTTGAGTACAATACGTGTTAAAACATTTGCCATTTGAATGTCTATGAAGCATGATATTATGTTCTTACATGTCGACCGGCGCAGGCGCATAGGGTGTCGTTGCGAAATGATCTATTGTGCTCAGGCGCCACTGCCATACGTCAGCAATGCCCCGCCCCACAACCACTATCAGCATATTTGAATTTCGAACACGGGAGCCTTGATGTGTCCATCATCCAACGATGAATTATATTATTGTCAGTCACCGTAACCCTGTACCAGTCATCAGAACTAGGTGATCAATGAGGTCTCACATGCATTCTCAGCACTTGAGTCATTTTGTAGTTTCGTTTCGATAAACATGCCAAATGCGTATGCAAGTGCTGTAAACCGCAAAATGAAGTGGTTTTAGGTCATTCTTGTTCAATGCGTATTTAAATGCATGTGAGAATATGTATAATATTAGTGCTAGCACTTTGGTGCATTAAATTAAGGTCTAAGGTAATTCTAGAATAAATTATTCGCTAACGAAAATAGCTAGGTTGTCAAGTACACCAGTTCAAAGATTACCGAGCACACGTAATGAAATGATTACAGTTTATATTTATGACTGTTGTGTTGCATTTCTTTCTGATGATGTTACGATAAAAACTGAATAAAATGATACTTAGAGATGATAATATAGTCGTCACGGTGGCTGTGGATGCACGACAGTGTGACGAACGAGGATTTTATGGCTAAAGATGAAGATTTGATGAAAAAGCATGAAGCAATAGCGTAAAAGCGAAAACACACATGTTACGTGAGCACTTTGGATGTAGACAGATGTCATATTACAGTACATTAAATTATAAATGGGGATTGCATAGAGATATTTCTGTTTTTCTTAAAGATGTCACTTTACTCTGAGAACTACAATACTTCTACTAATTTACAAGCCATCATCACACAAAACTACACTCGGGAGCAGTATCTAAGTGTGGGTCAAGCTCAAAACGCGAATTTCTGACTGAACGACCAACTAGTAAGCGACCATTTATCACCTATTTTTATTAAAACAGCTGTAAGGATAGGTTTTTGGTTTGTTCACAATACAAGTTTAAGGCCTTGGGAGACATTGACTGCTACTGAGTGCATTTCGTGCTTATTGCAAGTAATCCCAGACGCAAGTGACCAATTCAGTTCTGCATAGTAACGATGAAGTCCTATAAACTTTGCCATATAATTCTCGTCAAACAAAATAAGCAATCATCCGAAATGATAAGTCCAAGACAATACGTATTCAGAACATGACTCATTTCGACTTTACAACGGATACTCGGATAGTAATAGTTCAGTCCTATAGAGCGTGTAAGTAACACTTTTTACCCGACTGCTGAAGGAGGGTAACGTGTTTATCAGTCTATGTATGTATGTATGTTTGTTTGTTCCTATGTGGCGCTCCAGAGATCAAACGCATTGGCCGATTTTGGTGATTCTTACGTCAATTCATTCGACTTAATCTTCAAGTGTCACTGGCTACATTAAAATTGGAAAATAGAAAAATGGCGGCTTTTGGGCGCCATATTGTGGGCCCCCAATTTTTATTTCTTCCTATCCTGTTCATTCTGTGGGGTATCAAAATAAAGGGTTTTAAGAGGCGATTTCAAAAATATAACACTTACATGTTTAAATGTACCTAATTCGAAAAAAAAATGAATTAAAAGTGTTACAAAAAAAAGGCAAAACAAAAACCCGACTGCTTACAAAGCGAAATAAAAAGACGTAAACAAGAAAAATATCATGCTGTGCAGTCGGAGGATACATCTGGTTTTGGTCAGCTAACTCGCGAATATATATCCTCCGACTGCACAGCATGATATTTTCCTTGTTTACATCTTTTTAGTTCGCTTTTTAAGCAGTCGGGTTTTTTGTATATTGAGTGATACTACGATACGATACACGGGCCCTTATCAGTACCGAATAAAAATAGAAATCACAAAATGTACACGCTATCACAGTTCGTGGTAACATGATAAATACAAATGTACTCGTACACATATTTACATCTTTTGGTGGTTCAATAAATATGAGCACTGATATAGGTAGGTACCGGGGTCGAAGTTTGTTGTAGGTATAGGTACTCTAAAGCATATATTTTTATTGTTTTAAGATAAAGTTGTTGACTGGGGGTCTTATTGGATAACAGTGATTTCGCAGTAGGTACGAATGGCAATTAAAATATGAGTTTTTTATTTAATTAAGATGGGTTTGCTCTTGACTAGGTCAGAGGTGACAGAGACAGAGTCGACGATGGACATATTTTTTTAAACATATAGGTATGTATTTGATTTGTTCAAATACGGTCTCTATGAACAGCTATATAATTAATCAACTAGCTTTTCCCCGCGGCTTCGAACCCGTGACGCACTCCACAGGACCCGTTTTCGGGATAACAAATAGCTTATGTAACTTAGGAATAATGTCAAAATCGGTTAAGTAGTTTTTGAGTTTGTCCATTACAAACAAACTTACAAATAAAGCTTTCCTCTTTATAATATTAGTGTAGATGTAGATAAACCTGCAGAAAAATTGAATTTCTCCTCAGCTGTAAACTTGAAGACTGAAGAAACGAGAACCACTAAAATACATTAAGCGGTTGAATGTCGTAATTACTGATACAATTAAAAAGCCTTTGTGTCTCGAGTGGATTCACGTTTTGGGCACTGAAGTTAATCCTACCCTTACCTACTTCAATCATATGCTAACAAGTGGTACCTACTTCAATCATACGCTAACAAGTGGTACCTACTTCAATCATACGCTAAAAAGTGGTACCTACTTCAATCATACGCTAACAAGTGGTACCTACTTCAATCATACGCTAACAAGTGGTACCTACTTCAACCATACGCTAAAAAGTGGTACCTACTTCAATCATACGCTAACAAGTGGTACCTACTTCAATCATACGCTAACAAGTGGTACCTACTTCAACCATACGCTAACATGTGGTACCTTCTTCAATCATACGCTAACAAGTGGTACCTACTTCAATCATACGCTAACAAGTGGTACCTACTTCAATCATACGCTAACAAGTGGTACCTACTTCAATCATACGCTAACAAGTGGTACCTACTTCAATCATACGCTAACAAGTGGTACCTACTTCAACCATACGATAACAAGTGGTACCTACTTCAATCATACGCTAACAAGTGGTACCTACTTCAACCATACGCTAACATGTGGTACCTTCTTCAATCATACGCTAACAAGTGGTACCTACTTCAATCATACGCTAACAAGTGGTACCTACTTCAATCATACGCTAACAAGTGGTACCTACTTCAATCATACGCTAACAAGTGGTACCTACTTCAACCATACGCTAACATGTGGTACCTTCTTCAATCATACGCTAACAAGTGGTACCTACTTCAATCATACGCTAACAAGTGGTACCTACTTCAATCATACGCTAACAAGTGGTACCTACTTCAATCATACGCTAACAAGTGGTACCTACTTCAATCATACGCTAACAAGTGGTACCTACTTCAATAATACGCTAAAATGTGATACCTACTTCAATCAATTACAGATAGCGTTTCTTCGTATGCATAATTATGCTGCTATGCTCAACTAATATTTGCTAACAAAATAACGTTTTCTTCGACAACTTGCTTGTAACTGTAGAATTTCTATGTACAAATCAAGCTTAATTTGACAATCTTTGGGTACCTACTTATTTTCGGCACTCAGTTTTATCATTGAATTGACCCACCTCTTATTGTTTACTTCAACATTTCTTATCACGGCTCGGAATTTTCCAACACTATTAAAGTTTGAAGTTAATTATAATTATTGTCAATAATTTAGTTTATGAGAGAGTACACAATGACAACATGGACAATTATAAAAATAAAAACGTAATACGTTTGATTAAGACCAGATAGTCTACAGAATGGATAAATAAATTGTGTGTTACGAGCTTCCGTTTCCTCTCCAGCGGCTTTACTCCGGTGGGGTTACCACTCCACTGAAATCGTGCATTGTTTCTGGATAAAATAATTATCTTAATTGGAATCGTAGGTATCTATACTTCCAGAGATATAATACCCTTTCCAAAAACAAACAAAAATCTTTGGTACCTCTTCTATTATATTACTACAAATTATAACTTTTGAGGGGTTTACTTACATTTTATGCCGGAATTTTCGAAAGGATCCCATTTTCATGAGCTCATCACGCGGCAGAGTTGCGGTTCCAACTTATGTTATTAGTGAACAATTAATTTTTTTCCCGGCATTAAACAAACACTGATAAATATGAAGTCAAAGGTCTCGATCTTTTTTTTTGGTTATTTGTCACCATTAGCAACAACTTTTAGGTACTCCAAATTATCGGAACCGGAATTAACAGTACGAATTCGTCATTAAAAAAAGGTTATCGGTATGTGGCATAGTGATTGGAAAGTAATGTGTGAAGACGTACGAGTACGTGCAAATTGTTGTGTAAATTGATGTAACTATAAATTTTGTAGTTAATTTCAGTAACTTAGGTTACATTAACCAAACATCGACAATACTTCATTGAAAGGTGTGCTGTCTAGACTTTTTCTTCATATATACTCCAAACCGCCAAACCAAACCAAGCCACTAAACCGTTTTAGGAATACTTTTATTATGCGTACAGCATGCTAGTATTATATTATCTGTGGTAGAGCTAAAGAGCGGAATTCCCTGCCGGAGTCTGTATTTTCTGATAGCTACAACCTGGGAGTCTTTAAGTCAAGAGTGAATATGTTTCTTCTATTCCAATTCTATCAATAAAAATAAAACATTTATGCCAAATCTTCTTTTCTCCGTGCGCTCATATGAATAAAAGGGGTTCAAAGTTTCCTCTTTAAATATGAATTCATAGATTATTGATTAGTCCGTTTAAAAAACAAACAACTTTAACTTATTAAAAAAAAGATGTTTTATTCGTTAACAAAAGTTGGTTTAACAATATTGAGGTCGACTTCTCCTTTTAAGTGTGAAAACACCTGTGCCAGGAGAGGCCACTCTCCCATAACTTGGTTACATTTATGTATCATCATAATAACTTATCTTTAATCTATTTGATTGAGTTAATAGCTCAATTTACTAAATGTTAGTGAGTGCGCACGCAATTGTGCACACGTGTGAGACATATTATTATTATTTATTGAGACAGGTAGCCAATTATCTTCGGCAAATGTCGTATACAATATACAATTCCTTTAATCAAATACTTTTAGCAGTGATCCATTATTAGTAATTTTAAACATAATATCAGCACCTACCTACCTAACAAATGTATTATATTTATTGTGTACGTGTATATGTCAAAGGATAGCAGAATGTTCATTGATGCTTACGCTCAGCAAAATGATTTTCGTGAGATATCGCAACCTATCCTATCCCCTATATATCCCTATATCCTATGTATGTATTTGCAATACTAATTTGTATGTATGTAGAACTGGAAACATATACATTCTTTTAAACCTAAGTTCGGTTCATAACTTTGTAGCTAATTGCAAGGTAACTGTAGGTCCCATTGCAAGAAAAATCGTTCTACTTCTCATAAATCTCTTAACGCTTGCGACGAAATGGTGATTCCAGACGGAAAAAGTCAAGAAAGTAATTTTTATAATATATTTTATTGAAATAAGTTGAGAGCCTGAAAGATGTAAGAAATATCTACATATCAAGAACAGTCGAGATGTTCAACAGTTTGTTTTATTTTTGAATCCGTATGACTACCTACTAACTATGACACACTTACTACATACAGCGCGATATTGTGTTAAAAATTTTCCGCAATGTTTTAATCTTGTTGCAGTGTAGGTATCTTGTGTAATTTCATTCATCGTTAACTTATCTCACTCATAATTGGTATGATTTCGAAGCTTCTAGATCAATATTCTGAGATACAATGTGGTCCTGATTGCAGTGATCACTGCAAATAATCTATTATTATCTAGACGATAAGAACGCTTTGAGCGAAAGCTAGGAGCTCCCTATTTGGTGAGCCCTCTAACACTGCTCTTTAACCTCGTACTGAAAACGGCAACTACACCAAAACATTGGACTGAGTCGGACATCATTTTATTGTATAAAAAAGGAGACCCGAATGATATAAACAATTACCGACCAATAAGCCTACTGTCTTCAATATACAAGTTATTCTCATCAATTTTAGAAAAGAGAATCAGAGGCACCATAGAAAACCAACAGCCCGTAGAGCAGGCAGGATTTAGAAGAGGATTCTCTACGGTGGATCATATCCACTCTATTGAAATGATTATAGACAAATATCAAGAGTTTCAAAGGCCGCTCTATATCGCATTTATCGATTATCGAAAAGCTTTTGATACTTTGGATCATCGGTCAATATGGGAGTCTCTAGAAACGCAAAATATTGAAACAGGATATTTGAAGGTATTACAATATCTATATGAAAACTGTAGCAGTAGAATTAGACTGGAGACGACTGGACCTTCAATACCTATAAGAAGAGGAGTAAGACAGGGCGATCCCATCTCTCCCACTTTATTTATAGCAGTGTTACAACGAGTCATTGGACAACTACAATGGGAAAGATTCGGTCTAAATATAAACAATAAATATTTAAGTCATTTGAGATTTGCCGACGACATCGTGTTGCTGTCTGAGAGCAAAATGGAGCTTCAGTCGATGTTAAACGATCTTCATGCCGCAAGTCAGCAGGTAGGACTAGAAATTAACCGCAGTAAAACCAATATTATGACAAACTATCGGAAATCCCCTGTATTCTTGCACAATGAAGCGCTGGAATACGTCGACGCCTTTGTATACTTGGGTAAACAATTATCGTTTGAGAAGCAAAGAAATGAACTGGAAATAGAAAGGAGAGTTTCGAATACTTGGAAAAGGTTTTGGAGCTTAAAAGAAATTATGAAAAGTGACATGCCGATCAAAATTAAGCAAAAAGTTATGGATACCTGCATACTGCCATCATTAACATACGCTAGCCAAACTTGGAAGTTTACACATCAAGCGCAAGCAAAAATCAGGACGTGTCAAAGAGGAATGGAAAGGAGTATGTTAAATATCAAAAGAATTCAAAAAATACCCCATAGTATAATTCGAAAGAAGACAAAAGTTACAGACGCTCTGATTCAATGCAAAAAGCTTAAGTGGCGCTGGGCTGGACACATAGCCAGACTTACAGATAACAGATGGACCACTAGGATAACATCCTGGAAGGGCCCATCAGGCACCAGAAATAGAGGTAGACCAGGTGCCCGGTGGACTGACGATATTATACAAGCGGCTGGCAAACAGTGGATGGAGACAGCAAAGAACAGGGATACTTGGAAATCTCTAGAGGAGGCCTTTACCTTCGAGAACGAGGGGTTCTTACATAAATAGTAAATGTAAATATCTATAAATATAAGGTATAAGTATAAACATAATAGTCGTAGAAGATAATTAGAAATAAGTTTATTTTTTGTATTTTTTTTGTAAGAAATATAAGGCTTTTTTATTTTTTTATTTTTATTTTATTTAAGAACGCTTTACGAATAAATTGATAAAGCGGAACATTGCATCTGCTAATGTGTCGATGATTGCCTCTTGAATAAGTTTATAGCTACCTTGCTCGTTGCTTAATAGAAACATGAATGCTAAATGTTTACGAGGCACGGCTGGCATTCAAACTTCTGGTATTCCATTGGATCAACCACATCCTGCCCCGATTAAACTACGTTTCACGTTCCCTCGAATGGTTTGTACTTTTCTTCTACAAAAATATCACGAAGAATATTTTTAAAGCATTGTTATGTAACGTGATACACAGTCGAACAAAAATAAATCACAACCCTGAACTTTTGAACGCCAATATCAATCGGCTTAAAAACAGTGCGTTCCTACGTAGAGTTGAACGAAATATATTAATGAGACGTTTGAATATTCATTCAAACGTCTTCAAGGAGCATCACACTAATGCTACTAATGACTGTTTATTTAGTAGTATAGGTACTTAGTCGGTCGCTGTTGGGGGAGTGTGCCAAGGTGAGAGCATTAATCTCGCTCGACAAGAAGCCACCGATCTGCGCTTGCGCCGACGCACTGACTCATCCCGTGGGCTCCACAATAACACCTATTGTCTGATAATTTTGGCAGGTGCACTTCATTATCCGCATCCACCTACGAGATTATATTCACCACATATGCAGCAATGACGTAATTTTAAGCCAAAAATGTGTACTTACAAACATAACATATGGTACGTGGTACTATTTTAAGAATATTATTCCTAAAATGGACAGGATTAAGTACACCAAAAGAGAACATTGATGTAATACCGAACAACAGCATATTCAGACAATGTTTTTTGAAATTTTTGTTAGGGTCTTAAAGATTAATAGGTATACTTGTCATATGTTTCGTCACAATGCGCACCAAGTTTTTCTTCGGTGTGAAATTTCAGTACACAAAAAAGAAGCAAAAATGTCCACTGTATTTACTGGTATTCTGATTGACGGACTTGTTTGTTTGATTAGTTTTAAAGACATTTATTTCCCATAACAACTTATAAATAACAGTTCATATTTGCCTCTGGGGCTTTGGCGACATTATAGGGTAGGGAAAGGTTTATTCTTAAATATGTTGATATTATCACACCTCTTTATACGTGGGACACTCAGAAAGTTTTGCGAAACTAAAAAAAATTGTTCTATACGTACATATATTTTTATTAAATCTTTTCAAAGTACTTTCCACCAGCCTCTATACAAAAGATTCATGCGCCTAAACCAGTTTTCAAAACACTTTTTCCAGTCCGCCGCAGACACCTCGTTTACAGCCTGCTCGAACGCAGCCAGCGCATCTTCCGGCGACGAAAATTGTATCCCTTTGAGCTGATTTTTTATTTTTGGGAATAAAAAGAAGTCACACGGTGCTAGATCAGGGCTGTAAGGAGGGTGACCCAGGAGTTTGACTGGCGTGCTGTCCAGGAAGTCCCTCGTTTTGAGTGCGGTGTGCGCAGGTGCATTGTCGTGGTGGAGCAGTAGCCCGCGGAGCCCTGTGTTTGGTCGCTTGTTGCTTATAACAGAGAAAACTTCTGGCAAACATTTGGTAGTATACCATTCGGCATTAATGCTTCTTTGATCCCGTAAGGGAATTGATACCAAGTGGCCAGTCAAATTAAAAAAGCTAGCGATCAAAATCTTACCCCCGCTTCTAGATCGCTTCACTTTGGTAGGCGTTGGCTCATTTTGAAACACCCAAACAGTCGACTGGCGCTTGGTTTCTGGGTCGTATTGATAAATCCAGGACTCATCACCTGTAACGATGTCGTAAACACGCCGAGACGAGCCTGCTTCAAATTTGTTAAGCATATCACGGCACCATTCCACCCGGGCCTGCTTCTGAGCATCGGTGAGGTTGTGCGGCACCCAGCGTGATACTATCCTCCTCACGCGAAGATGGCTGTGTAGAATCTCGTGAACGCTTCCCGATCAAATCTTCAATATGTGTTGAATCTCCTGATATGTAATTCGCCTATTGTCTTGGATTAAATTTTTCACTGCTAGCACGTTTTCTTCGGTAACAGCCGTCAAAGGGCGACCGCTTCTTTCGTCATCCCCCAAAGTTGGTCGACCGCGCTTGAATTCGTTATACCAACGATACACGGTTGCCTTGGAAGGGCCTTCATCCATGAATGCCATTTGAAGTCTATCGTACGATTCATCCGGTTTCAGGCGACACTTGAAATCGTATAAAATCATAGCTCTAAAATGTTCCCGGCGCAGATCCATATTTCAGTGAGACACAATACTTTGAATTAACTCGCAAAAAATGTGGAGGGAAATTTTGAAATTGGAACTTACTTATTTTTACTTATAAATAATCATATTTTCGAAAAACATTATAACTGGCCAGTCTCCCATATATAAAAACTTTTTTTCGCAATACTTTCTGAGGGGCCTGGTATCTATAACAGCTTTGAATGCTTTATTTATACAACACAAGCACCTATATTTTATACCATACTGGGGTTACTCCTCCCATATTATTATTTAACTCTTTGGGTTACTCCTAACTCTGGAATGCAGACTAATGTAAGAAATACAATAAAACATTTTGATTTGTTTTTTAAACATTTTTTTTTCTCTGCAACTTTCTTGTTTCCGCTGCCAAGCGTAGCCGTGTAGCTACATAGCACATTTCTCTATTGGTGATTTTCCGATCAGGACATTGTCGCAATGACATTGCAAGTTTTTGGAGTTCTTTTATGCCTGGTGGATGACAAAGGTACACCCATACGGAAATAAACACTTCCAATAGTAAAATGTAGGTGTGTAACCATACATCTCTACTATCCTTAACATTAAGTGCATGTATTCATCCATTATCAGACTGTCTTCCGATCCGACGTAAGCAACTGCGCTCAATTCTAAACCGTACGTACGTTCAAGGGTACATTAGTACATTCCAGTGTTTATATTATTTTGAGTATCTAGTGAGTATCTATCTAGGGTCAAGCGACCCCATGCGGCCGACGATCCCACCGGGGCATCACTTATCAGTATATCAGTATGTTTGAGGATTTGGCGACCTCGGAGCATGCAGCACTTAGATGCCACCGAGATGACACAGTTGTCACACCACTGTTGAAAATAATGATAACGACTTTGTTTTATATCAATTCAACATGGTAATAGTTATCGCGATAACCTAGTATAGTATATAATCAGCCAATAATGTTCCTAGTGTTCAGACACTAGCCACCTCTCTGGCAGCCCTTGCCGCAGAGGTATTAGGTCGAAATCCACCACGAGGACCCAGTGCAGGTTGGTGAATTACAAGCGTCTTCGAACGACACACGGTTTCCTCGCGATGTTTTCCTTGACCGTTTTGAGAGCAGTGGTGAATGTAGTGATGATAAAATTGCACGAAGTAATGTTACATTACCTTTAGTTGTCAAGATAGTTCAGTATTCTTCTATCCTTCGCTCGGTCGGTTACTCAATACATCCGATCCGTGTCCGTGAAATTTCAGTTCCGAAGTAACCGTAGTACTCCTTGTAGGGAAGCTTACGCACTACATCGGAACTCTTTCCGTTATAATTCAGAACATTTTGAAATCGGAACTCAATCCACGGACACGGACGTGCAGTGCGTAATCGCACTTATCCAAATTTATTTATGGTCGGCGCGGCATGTTTTCTTCCATATATCTCTATACGACGTCATCTCAATAGCCTTCTCCTTTCAAGATAGTTCACAGTAAGTAAGTGATAGTATCTGCTTTCTCAGCTGCCGTCAGATACCATAATTGAAGTAGTAACTTGCTACTCGAAGCTGCTTATAAGGTACATCAAGTGGCGTTGAAGATGATAACAAGTGCTGTATAAATTCGGATGACCACGTTCATATTGTTCATATACCTTCGATTATTTCTACCGGTTGACTAGAGACTCTTGGCCCTTTTATGTCAGCTTTGGGATATCAAGCTTCCCTTGCTTGATCAATAATTTTGTAAGGCTTTTACACAGCGATATTTATATATAAATCTTTTACGATTTAAGCGCTTATAAATATTAAAATTATTCAACATTTCATAAAACGATAATAATAATTCGACCTTTCTTTATAATTTTATGAACAGTTTGCGCCCGCGTCGGCGCCGTGTGTCCCCGACTCTCCGTACAAAGCGGCTGACCCTTTGCAAACTAATTTACATACCTCAATGTTGCTTTTTTTAATCAGTTCTTATTATTATACCTTTAATTTATTCCTTAGTTTCTCTGTCCTCAATAGAAGACTGTGATTAACTAACTCGATCTCAGTAATTACATGTAGATTCTATCAATCTTCCTTATTTACCCTGAAATTGTCAGCCTATAACCCACTACCCAACTTTGCATAACCGGTCAACTAGGTACATGTATAATCAAGAGCACGACCAGTTCTTCTATTTCTATCTATGCTAATGTCTGATCTAGGTTCATCTGTCGTCTGTTCTTATGTTTATAAAATACTAGAAAATAAAATATTTGAATGTCGGAAATTATCCTACAGGGATGTACTAACGATAAAAAAAAACATCTATATTCTAATCCTGGTCAAGGTCTACCAGTGTGCAATGTATCATCCAATTCCATTCAGCCGTTGGGGCGTGACGTGATTGAATTACAATACACCAAACATGCAGACTTTCACGTTTTTAATATTAGCAGGAGTACTAGACTAGTAGGGTGCACTATTTATAAGTCCTTCACACATTTATAATGAGCGATGCAATAACATATCTGTCAGTTAACTATTGACCTCTGAACTCATGTTAACGACGCAAATTGGCAAAAAGTTTACTACGACATGTTCGTAAACGTATTGAATCAACTTGAATTGAAGAACTCACGCTTTAGCAATTACATGACGAACCACACCACTGCCATTAAGGATATCAACTACTAGTACTGCCATACCTACTAGTACTGCCATACCTGACGGATGACTACATATAGTTGCTACGTTAATTCAACTTAATACCAACCATTATGGATACTGCGTTAGAGAACTATGCGAGAAATATGCGAAGACTTTGAGATGTGTAAAATTGTACAGTGTATTTTTTTGTTTATCTTTTACCTCTATAAAACACAGTCTGTCTGTAATCTATCTGAAAAATTCATAATTTTACACATGTATATCTCAAAGAATTAGGCATAAATATCTATATACGCCCGTATTTAGCCAGTTATGTTCTCCTGCAATATGTATACAATCATAAATAAACTAATTCAACTGTTTGCAACTATGTATGTATAGGTATGGATGTTTTTGGCATTTGCATTTAAGTGTAAAATTACTACTTAGCTGGTTCATTGTGCTGCTCAATAATTCATAACCCCCAGGGCTCTATTGAACTACACTTTTGCTCTATGTAGTACTAAGTTACACTCTATGTTTACATTCAAAATTAAGCCGTCAGTTTGCCTAGAACACAAATTTTTGATACAAAAAATTGATAACTCAAGTTTTGCACGGAATATATTTTGCTTTAGCAACTGTAATGCATTACGTTTTCGTACTAAAATACGCATATAAACTGACCACCACATAATTTAGTTTAATCCAATCTCATAACCCAAATCTGTGTCACAAAACTGAACATGCGTGTTATTATATTACATACATTTATCATTTGCAGAATAATTTACTCAAGCGGTTTTGTATATTGTGAAGTAGGTCAACATTATTTAACCTGTGCTGTTCCTTTTGATCTATTTGTGTCTTATATATATATCCACTGCAGCGAAAGTCTCTCGATGAACAAAGATGCGCTGTTTAAAGTAGGTCGAACTGTTTGTTGTGTTACATTATGTAATGAGTATTACATTTTGATTATGTTTAGTAACTAGTTATCGTTAATAGAGTGATGTTGAACTGAGTAGCCAAATAGCGCTATTGCATGACAGCATGCAATACCACAATTAGGATGCAGACACCAAGTGCTAGGTATTCTTGTTAAGCTCACTGATAATATATTATTCAAAGACTACGTCAAATCTGGGCCAAGTGCTTTAACAGCGTTCGTAAAGAGCTATCCAAACATCTAACTGCCTTCAATACAGTGGACATCAGACAGAACATGAAGCTACTCGTAACAAGCCCGTGATATAGCATTTGCTCAAGGATTTCGCCTTGTTTGGATTGTATAATAGCAGACAAAAGAATCAACACAAATGAAACCAAGCTTTAATATTCATGCAATTGAACTCAGTTTCAATGGGCATTGAATAGGGATTCTAAAAAGGTGCACCCTCTGACCCGTGGGTCATGTCGGCTCTTATGCGGCGGACGATAATTGTTGAAGGTTCGCAGAATACACTGTATTGTGGCCAACACAAATTAATAACGATGGTATTCATGCTCGGCCACGTGCAGGGATTTATGTGGTCGTGTACGAGATGTCTTGTGTCTCATAGTTAGTTATTAATGATGCAGAATGTCTAGTATGTTACCACTGCAAGCATTCTGGAGGTGTCGTAGTGCTCCATGCACATAACTCACGAATGCGTTACAGGCCATTTGCATGTGAATGCGTATTGTTGAGGTTTCACAATATCTGAAGAAACAACACTTCGATCAGTGCGAATAATTTGTTTAACAAATAAACGAAATTGCGTAAGGTTTTTATTTGTAGATTTAGTGGCAAATTCAACAACCTCTAGCTGTTCAGGTAAGAATGCTGAATGTGAGGTTGTCGAACTACCTTCAGCTAAATTTAAAGTAGGAACTTTTTGGTTTATTTACCTACACTAAGGTTATCGAAACTTCGATAAAGGCGCAGCTGTCAACAATTAAAACCAATGTCATGAATATTAAGTTAAATAAGTTATGTCCAGAAGCTTTTATATTGTTGTTTATGTGACTTATTAACAGCTGCTGTTGCAGATGTCAATGTTTCAACAACATCTTTTTTGGTTGTTCATATAGGTACATAGTCTCGTGGTTGTGGGATCACTGGCGTCGTGTCATGGCCTGAACAATTGCGCAACTTCACAGAGATGCCGCAAATGCGCTGCAACGTAAAAACGTCAACGATGTTATTTTAATTGATGGTGTAACACGGTGTAAGGGAATAAAATACACGTATAAACGTTTAACTTAAGTTGTACGGTATGATCTTGCGTTACTGATAAAGTACGTTACTTACTACTGTTTGTGCCGCACGCATGTTATTTCTGTTTTATTTGCTTTTTCGCGTCTTTTGGGCGCATTTTATTATATTATATGTATTTCAGTTTGAAGTTTTCTACCTCTTTCTCATAAGTTATAGCTTAGTAAGTTATTATTATAGATATATTTCTTGTTAGTTATATCTTAGTAAGTTCTCATATTTTGTTAATAATATAGATTATTTTGGTATTATAAAAATTGTTTAAAAATTGATTGTTCACGCCTGTCGCGAGATAATGTAGGACATATGGATTCCAGCGCAGATCATTTATAAGCCATGCATTCGCACATCTGCCAATAACTGTAATTTTATAACTATTGTCCTGTAATTATTTAATAGCAAGACTACAGTCAGCGTAATTACTCATTCGTTTTGATAATGATTGTTTTAGCAAGATTTTGCAATTTCATGTAATTCCATACATTAAACAATTAACATCAAAAACTGAAGGTCCTCTTCATTGCAACCACAATTAGTCCTTATGACAAGACAATCCCTTATGTCTAAGGTTTATGTTTTGTAATATTTGTGTAAGTATTATTGAAATCACAATTGCTGTCGCGTGGCTTCATGCATATGGCAGCTACTAGTACCAGCTATTAAGCTGTCATCTAAAATATTGGCAGTTATGGCCATGTGAAGGTTAATCCTCTGATTGTCAGTGCCTCGAATGCCAGCGTGAATAATGCGCAAAGTACTTTGTACTTGCAAAAATTGTATAAGATAATGTTATGATCCGTGTCGCCTCTTTTTGTGCATCCCACAATCAACGCACCTTGAAGTAATTGTATAAGCTATTATGTGGATCTTTGAAAGAGTTTTGATACTTGCAAGGATATTAGCATTGCGTATTATTACGAATAAGTTATATAACTTCACGTCCATTGTCAGCAATTAAAGTTTATTGTAAGTGGGTAAAGGAATACTATGCTGTATGTTAACGATGTTTGTAATAAGAACTATTATATCATCGAGGAATTTGTTTAAGGTCACCCGAGTTCGTTAATGTAATGCTTTTATTTATTACAGATAATAAAATCAATACTTTCGCGAAATAATGCAGTTTAGCCTTCTTCGTAGGTCGAAATAATTCTCCTTCGGCTTTTTAATTATTTTTTATGACGGTGACGTAATCCTTGGTTGTCAGAATTAATACTGGCTGTTAATATAGGTTTCATAAATGCCTGTTATTTATGCATATTGGCAACATTGCCTGTGTCGGTGCTAGCCGGATGTTATAACAAGTTGACCTCTCTTGCCATGATGCTTTGCTCTCGTTTATATTGTAAATCACGACGTCCATTCCATTCATGCAAATGGGATCTCATGTCGTGACCGAAGATAAAAAACAGAGTGGTAAGTATGAGCACCCACCCATTATTAGTCAACTTCTGTGGACGATAAGCCCATGAGTGCGCACTGACTTTGTATGACCTATGGATTTTATGAATAGTGTTTTCAGTTTTTTAACTTGAGACACAGGAAAACTCGCTGTGTCAAAAAGTCACGCAAGGTTTTTAAAACCCGTATCAGATTTTATTGAAAGTTAAAATCTCCACAAATAAAACTAAAGAATGATTCTATCATATTCAAAGTCAAAGTCAAATATATTTATTCAACTAGGCCAATAAACGGCACTTTTGAACGTCAAATAAATTAAAATGTACAAATAATAAAAATTGATTCTACCGTGCATTCGGAAAGTAGATTGTTATGGAGAAGAACGCACAAGAAACTCTATACTTACTCTTTTTAAAAAAAATTGGTGTTTTACAATATTTACATAAGTACATACATTAATAAATTAATATATGTGAGGACGATGCAGCCAGAATAGCTCTACACACTATACTACGTACAGGTATAAAGTATTAAAAAGCATTAACAGGAAAATTAATTAATTTGATAATTAGGAACATGGTTCTCACATACTTACAAATATTGCAAACATAGGTAAAATACCTAATTCAACAACAACGTAACATTGTGTGGGTCAATTTATAAAAAATAAACAATGAATACAATAACTATGAATAGGAATATAAATTAACAAATTTGATTTAGTCTACACCAAAGACCTATGGGGGACCTAACAACCTACCAACCTATGGAGCAGGACCAGCATGTTTCCAAGCATTCTTATCTTGAATATAATCATCTAATTTGTAATATCTTGTTTACAAAGAGTGCTTGTTTACAAAGAGTGCTTTTAACTAAAGTTTAAAATTTACTTTCATTTAGTTTTAATATATCACAAGGTATTTTGTTATAGAATTTAACACAGTACCCCATGAATGATGATTGTACTTTAGCTAGTCTGTAAGAAGGTTAATACTTATCTTTATTTCTGGTATTACAATTGTGTCTATCACTGACTTTACTAAAGAGATGTATATTTTTCCTTACATATACCTTACATATATTACTTAACAAATCCACCTAAAAATATTTACTATCCATGATTAAACAGGGGTCAATTTTCTCTCCCGCCTGATAAAGATAAATTGACCAAGAAATAAGTTTAGTTAGCGCATCAACCGTATAATAGCATGACTGTGAAGAAATCAAATGCCAGACTTCAATTGTCAACAAAAAACTGAATAGGAAAAAAGAACACAAATGTTCTGGTGCTTTTTTGAAATGGATTGCATGCCGTCTAGAATTTCGTGTCATCTTTTTGTTCGCTCAAATTTTAGTGGATGCAATACTTAATTTAATGTCAATGGATTTTGTAATTGACATTAACCGCCATCGGGATGGTAAAACTGATAGCAATGTTACGGTATGAATAATGATTGCAACGAGGTAGCGGATTTGAGATAATTTGGATGCTTTTATTTATTCTTTCTGTTACGTTACGGATAGTCAGAAGCCCGAAAGTCAAACACTAGTCTTGCCAACGGATATCTATCTATATGTTACGAAGTTACGGGCCCGTCCGAAAGTATTCCGGAACTTCGGAGTGATCCCTACTCCGTAATGATTTCATTTTTCGGATGGGTAAAAACACATCGGTAGCCTACTCCTGCATTCATTAGTAGTTCGGGCCCCGAAAGAATCATGCGTCCGTATGTGATACGGGTTAGGAAATGCCCGTAACGCGAAGGCTGAAACTACGGACTAAGTGCTTAGGGAGTAGACCCCCAGATAAGATATTGGTAATCAGCTGCATTATTAGATGGTTAGACTGGAATCTTTCTTCAACATTGTAGGAAAATGGCTAGGAATGATGGTGTGTTATGTCATTTTCTAAATGTAGAGCAACTCCTTGTCTCACGCTCCTTTTGACTCGATTCTACACGATCAATATTGGCGTGATTCAATAAGCACGAAAACCACGAATAGAGAACAATAAATAAATCACATAAAAAACTTTTTTGCAAAAAAATACTACCGACTTCCAAATGAAAAACTACAAAGTGAAAAATAACTTAACTTTTGGAAGTCGGTGTCTTTCGTAGGAACCATTTTTTTGCGATATGGACACCGACTTCCAAAAGTTAAGTTATTTTTCACTTTGTAGTTTTTCATTTGGAAGTCGGTAGTATTTTTTTGCAAAAAAGTTTTTTATTTTTCCCTTTTTAGTTTTACCTACCTAATAGCAAGTTGTTTATTAAGGTCCCTATAACTCCAGAATAGATTAACCGAATAACATGAAACTTGAGCATAACCGGGGAAATGAGAGATCTGCGTACCCCTTTAGAGCGTACTGGCGTGATGTTATGTTATGAAATGGTATATACAACAAACAGACATGCGATTGCAGCAATCCCGAGAGTTTTGCCGTTATTTATTAAAGAGTTCTGTTGTGTATCTCCGAAGTTCTTCATCAGACCTTCACCAAATTAAAATGGGACCAATTTCAAAATATACTCTTTCAAACAAAAAAGAATTTTCAAAATCGGTCCATAATTGTCGGAGATATCGGTGAACATACATAAAAAAAAAAAAAAAAAAAAAAAAAAAAAACATACAAGAAGTAATAGTAATAGTAATAGTAATAGTAATCTTTATTCACAGAAATTTGTACATTTTTCACAAATAATGCTTAAACTAAGGTTAAAATACACAAAAGTATTAGCATTTGAGGCCGAACTAGGCATAGCCTGTATTTCAGCCTTCAACGCCGATTCCCTTGAATTGCAATTAATTATAGGTATTTCGAGTATGATGATCCCAAGCTTGAAAGTACTTATCGAATACAAAGATAATAAAATAGTACATAGTAATACAAAATCAATAAATTACGTAATGCAAACTAATGATGTTATCCAATACAAAATAGATATAGAGGTAGAACTAAAAAATAACAGAAAAAACAAAGAAAAATAATAATGTTAGGTGTGTAAGTAGTCCTCTCTTAGTGTGTGATGGAAGTGAGATGAGTGAGTGTGAGAGGGTGTGTGAGATTGCGGACTGTTTGTTGATCTTATGACTATCTTCGTTATTAATTTACAAAATTATAGCATAGTTTATAATATGGTCTCATTTATTGTTGTCTATCTAGGAACTCGAAGTAATTCCTCTGTCTCCTCGTACGTGAGTTTCTGAAGGTATTCACACACTTTGATTTTACAAGATTTTCTTGTCATCGGGTAGAAATTAAGAATTTTATTTAGCTTGTTGTAGATGTAGGGGCCAATGAATAAAGGAAATTTAGTGGCGAAACTGGTTTTAAAAGCAATCGGTTGAGGACAAACCAAGTGTTTTGTACGTCTATTTAAAATGAGTGGGTTGTAGGTGAGATTTTTATGTTGCATTGTTATAACATGAAGAATAAAAAGCTGTCTTACGGTTAGGACTCCACAAAATTCGTAGAGTAGTGCGGTGGGAAACAATATTGGTTTGAAGGTGCTTACCTTCAGAATGGCACGCTGAGCAACTTCAACAGGTTTCAAAATAGTTTTAGGGGATCCACCCCATGAAGATATGCAGTAAGTGATGAGGGACTGACAGAGAGCAAAGTATATTCGCTTCAGTACAGAGGGTTCAGCAACGTGTCTGAGGGTCTTAAAGACGTATATCAATTTCCTGATCCTACCACAGAGGGTCTTAGTGTGGTTTTTAAAGTTGAGGTTGTTGTCTATTATAACTCCTAAGTATTTAAACGTTTTAACTTTTTCTAATTTAGTACAAGAACAATTTTCTTTAGAGACACACTCATGTGGAATGATGTACTGACGATCGTAATTGATGTTTGTGTTTGTCCGTATACTGAAGCAAATATACTTAGTTTTTTCTACATTTAGAGTCAAGATATTGTACTCAAGCCATTCCCTAACAGCATCAAAACCCATTTGGGCAGCATTGAAAGCCCCTTCCCATGTATCGGCAGAGAACACGAGAGCAGTATCATCTGCAAAAGAGATTATTTTGCCATGGGGAAGCTTGAGATTCGTGAGATCGTTTATGTATACGAGAAATAGGGTTGGTCCCAGGATACTGCCTTGTGGCACACCATACGTAACTGGAAGGTCTCCACTATTAAGGTTGCCAATACGAACACTTTGAAGCCGTCCGGTCAAATAGCTTTTGAAAAGATCCAGTTGAGTACCTCTAATACCAAGTAATTCCAGCTTGTTGAGTAAAATCGGGACAGAAATCGTGTCAAAAGCCTTGGCTAAATCAAGGAAAATTGTTATACATTTCTTATTTTTGTCGAGATTGTTGCTAACAAAGTTTATGAGATTATCAACAGCTTGATCTGTCGATCTGCATTCCCGAAAACCGTATTGGTTTGGTGAAAGCAGGTGTTTGCTTTCTAGATATCGCACTAGTCGCGTGTTTATTATTCTTTCCAGAAGTTTAGAAAGTGCTGGGAGGATTGAAATCGGCCTGTAGTTAATGACACGACTCCTGTCACCGCTCTTATGTATGGGGCATACAACAGACTTCTTCAGGCTGTGAGGGAAAACACCATGATGAAGGCAGGAGTTAAAAATGAAGGTCAGCGGAGGCACTAGAAACCCTTTAAATGTCCTTAAGAAAGAGCTGCTTATTTGGTCATAGCCTGTAGCACAATTTGTTTTTAGGTTGGCGATGAGACATTCCACCTCTTCCGCGGTGGTACCCTCCAAAACGAAAGAATTCAGCTGCGCGAGAGAGTGAGAACTGCCTCCAGTAGCAGTCGAAAATTTGCCTGCTTTCTTTTTTTCGATCTTATCAGCTAGTGACATACCCACATTTACAAAGTATCCATTAATTTCATTTAGTGATGATTGAGGGGAAGTTGATTCAGACAGCAGTTCATTGGGGTGGTTTGTATTTTTAGTAGTGTTTGTAATTTCCTTTATCACTTTCCATAGCCTCCCGTTATCCCCCTGCGCAGCTTGTATCTTATCCTTTTCGTCGAACATAGAACCTCCTCCTTTTTTGTAAGTCGGTTAAAAATAGATAACAGTTTTGTGATACTGCAATCCACTGCGTAATAAATTTAATATACCCTAATATAACCTTGATGTTCTGAGTCTATACTTTGTAATAATTACTTAACTTCTGTACTGCAGTACTGCGGTAAGTCGTGGTCGAATCAACTAGCCTGCCGATGAGACTTGAAATTACTTTAATTTCGATTTCACTTTCAGGTTTCAGGAAGTTATAATAATTTGTTGTAATTCTTCACGAACTAGCTTGATTTAAACCGTTTTGACAAACCAACGTAAATTTAATGGAAACAGTTAGTTAGTTGGTGGTATAGTTGGTATGGCAAGTTAGTAGTAATGGTTTGTTTACTGATAACTATAGGACGCTAAAGCCCTTAACTTTGGTTCTCAAGATTAATGAGCTATTTAAGTCATTAACTCCGAACAAACTGACAATTTGATGTTAGTAGCAAAGGTTCTTCTTGAACACACTTTCCAATGGTGTTTATCTGATAAAAACTATAGGATGCTATAAACTTGAGAACTCATTTATTTCGTGCCATTACCGTCGGTAATATAAACCAGATAATTTAGATATTCATCGATACCGTATGTCAGGAATCGACTCCCCAACAATGCGGACAGCGTTCGTATCATCGTCAGGTACACAAAGTTCAAGCTTAACTAAAGAATTCGTGTGTAGCACAAATGCCAGACAAAGGTCGCAGATGATCTGGTGCCATTATCGTAACCTAATGTACTCACCTACCATGATACAGGTTATAGGAACTCGTGACTTGTCGACGAACAATCAAGATTGAACGATTAAACCCTCATTTATTCAGTTATCGATAATCGTAATTGATGTTTGATGTCTCTCAAGCTATACGGTCAGTTTGATAAATTAGGTTTCAAAGTCAAAGTCATCATGTAAAAGTTGTAAAGCCATTTATCAAAATGTTATGGTTACGTCGTCCTCTCTGCCAAGAATGTGACCTTAGGTAATAATTTGTTATTTATTTGCGCAGTGACGTGAGTTACCTATGACGTGTGATATGTCGGGTGCTCTGATAACAGTTTGATCAAAGTACAAAAGTATTTTGTATCTTTGTTTTTCTTATTACGTGGATTATCTGCCACTATTATCTGTAAGTGACCACTTTAACGTAAACACAATATTCAGTAATTAAATTTAGGATACCTATGATTAGAGAAACTGAGGGAATGAGTCCCAATGCACCGCACAATCCTTTTTTTTTTTAGTTTTCGATAGGCTCGAGTTTGACCACTATCTCGCCTGATGGTAAGTGACAATGTGGTAGACAGTGAAGCACGCTTGCTTAGAAGTAACCTATTTACTCTTGACTTAAAGACCCCAAGGTTGTAGCTATCATCAGGAAACAAAGACTCCGGCAGGGAATTCCACTCCTTATCTGTGCGTACAATGAAAGTATTCGCAAAACGCTTTGCACGTATGGGCACCATGTACCGATGACGCATTGCCGTACGTTTTGTTGTCCGGTGATGAAAAGGGCTGGGTGGAATCAAATTGTGCAGTTCCATCGCACACTCCCCGAAATGTAACCGATAAAAACCGACTGGCCAATTGGCGTCGATGTTCGAGGCTCTGGAACTTTGAGGCGACCAGTGCATCGTTGCCGATAAGCCTCTTGACCCGTTTGTCAAATAACATAAATAACAACATAAATCACAAACAAAAAAACAACATAATTATTTATCTTTTAAAAATATTCTCAAATGAGATCGACTGTTCTGATCTCCTGCATAAACTGCATTTTAAGGTTTTACAGAGATCAGTAAGATTTAATCCACCTATTTCCATCCCCGACTCTTCATCTAACTACAGGCAGGCGTGATTGATACTTGGTGCGAGCGAGTAAAGTTCTTAACTTATTGTGTAAGGAGTTCTCGTTTGATGTGTTTACCACTAAAAGCTTATCAGTGCGTAAGAAGCTTAACCTTGTTTTTTCAAAAGTGTGTGCAATATTGTTTGGCGTTAGTGATTTCATTTTTTTATTGTTGTTGTTTGTGTGATCCCTAGAAGAAGAAGAAAGAAGGAAATCCCTAGAAGATCTCTTCATCTACTATATAAAAATAAGTCGGGTTTCTTCCTGACGCTATAATTCCAGAACGCACGAACCGATTTCCAAGGTTTTGCATTCGTTGGAAAGGTCTCGGGCTTCGTGAGGTTTATAGGTAGGGTAGGGTAGGGTAGGGTAGGGTATGGAAGTGTAGGGTAGGGTAGTGTAGGGTAGGGTAGTGTAGGGTAGGGTAGTGTAGGGTAGTGTAGGATCGGATAGGTTAGGGTAGGGTAGAGTAGGGTAGTGTAGGGTAGGGTAGTGTTGGGTAGGGTAGGGTAGGGTAAGGTAGGGTAAGGTAGGGTAGGGCAGGGTAGGGTAGGGTAGGGTAGGGTAGGGTAGGGCAGGGTAGGGTAGGGTAGGGTATTGTAGGTTAGGGTAGGGTAGGGTAGGGTAGGGTCGGGTACGGTAGGGTAGGGTAGGGCAGGGTAGGGTAGAGTAGTGTAGGGTAGGGTAGGGTAGGGTAGGGTAGATAAATGTTTGGTCTTTTTATGGCAAAACAAAGTTTGCCGGGTCAGCTAGTTTTATATATAATTGTTGCTTTTCCATCCAATCAAAAAATAAATTCTTCACGGTATCATCATATCAGCCGAAAGACGTCCACTGCTGGACATAGG
This sequence comes from Orthosia gothica, assembly GCA_949775005.1. NCBI lineage: Eukaryota > Metazoa > Arthropoda > Insecta > Lepidoptera > Noctuidae > Orthosia > Orthosia gothica. The sequence goes on along the minus strand of OX459063.1, from coordinate 17,636,225 downwards.
CCTCCCCCAAGCGTCGCCACATTGATCGGTCCCGTGCGTCTCGCAACCAGCGGATCCCCGCAACCTTCACGAGGTCATCGGTCCACCTGGTGGGAGGCCTTCCAACGCAACGTCTTCCGGTTCGCGGTCGCCACTCCAGAACCTTTCTGCCCCATCGGCCATCCGTTCTGCGAGCAATGTGCCCTGCCCACTGCCACTTAAGTTTGGCAATTCTTCGAGCTATGTCGGTAACATTGGTTCTCTTACGGATCTCTACATTTCTGATTCGATCACGCAAGGAAATGCCGAGCATAGCCCTCTTCATTGCCCTTTGAGTGACTGTAAGCTTTCTGATAAGGCCCATTGTAAGCGACCATGTCTCAGAGCCATATGTCATCACTGGCAACACACACTGGTCATAGACTTTTGTCTTGAGACACTGTGGTAAGTTGGACGAGAAGACACCGCGCAACTTCCCGAACGCTGCCCAGCCGAGTCGGATTCGACGGTTTATCTCTCTCTCGAAGTTGGCCCTACCCAACTGGATCGTTTGTCCCAGGTAGACATAATCTTCCACAACTTCGAGTGTAGAGTCTCCAACCTTGATAGGAGTTCACGGTATACCAATAATTTAATAAAAATACATATATTTTTTTATGCTCACATTGTATTTATTATTCATGTATCGTTAATGGTTATGACATTGTAGCAATAATAATTTATACTTAACACCTACAGACATTCATGGTTTTCCGCATTAGAGATTGTCTTTAATAAATAGTATAATACAATGTTTACTACGATATTTAATTTTACATTTTTATTTACAGGAACCATAGTTCACACCTTATGACAAATGTCTAAAGAATTTAGCTTCACAATAAGGTAGTTGAAGTAGAAATTACAGACGACGCCTACACCTATTTCTAGCCTAAAAGGTTAAGTAAATAATTTGGTATAATTTAATAAACAAAACAATAATTCTTCCGGTCACTAAGCTTATAAATAAGCATAAAACCACGCAATCATGATCACAGGTGATGACAAAGAAATTACAATATGATTAGCATGACATTTTGAGTCGTAGACACTCGTAGTAATTTAATAATCGCGTGTTTGTAGTGAAAACCGGCGACTCCCGCGCAGCTTCCGATTACATAAACTTCGTAACAACAACATTCTAGTCCGCTACGGTAATGAATATTTGACTTTTGACATTGTCGCCTATTTTATGCTCTCTAGATTTTCTATTCCGTGTCATCGTTTTGATTGCAATATATAGAAACGTTGCGACATAGTGACATATGAACTGATATACCTAGAAGATTTAAGTAGACAATAATTTGAACTTTAATGTTAAAATGTATTTGCATTTCAATTTACGCAGATGATGATAGGTATTATCTGGCTCGATCATTAATTTGATTCTCTTGGTAAGCATTTGTCATAGAAATGACATTTTAGTCATGACTTTAGTAGTGCATAGTAACTAACCTAAATTTTTCCTTTTCAATAATGTATTTGACATGACAACAAAGCTCAAAGTAAAAGCAGTTTTAAATATCATAATAATTAAAATCACATAATTATTTTAAGTGCTCCGGTTTGATACTTTTCGCGAAGCCATTTAAGATCAATAATCATGAAATTACACTTCGGAGTGTGAACAGAACGTTTACGATGGAGAGTTTATTTTAAACGGTTTTATCTTTAAAGATATGAGTATGACCGCGTGTGATGCTGCTAAGTAAAAGGTGATCATAATGACCAACTGGAAGTTCAATTGGCGCCGTTTTTGTGTATAAAGGCCAACTCACACGGGGCGGTTGTTGTACATAATTTTTCTCAGGTCTTAAATATAGGCCTTTTTTCTACATCTGCAAAAATTATCTCTTTCTTTTAAATATTAACGTTGTCTCACACTAGGAATATCTTCCTGTATCGTGGGTGCGTTTACAAACATAGAAACTCACATACACAAACACCCAGAGCCGGAACAACTGTAAAAGACTATAGAATGGCATAGACTTATTTATTTCTAAATCATTACGGATATTCGTGTAGTATAATAAGTTTTAAGGAAAACTTAACATTTTCAGGCACATATACGAGGTCAATTTTATAAGACCGGTAACACTATTAAAAGCTCGAGGATTTATAACTTTAGTGGTCATTTCTGTTTGATTTCCATTTGTTTTCCGGTCCCCTCCAATTTCACGGAACTATTAATCAAGCTACAAATCAGTGAAACAAGACAAGTCACTATCATAATGGGAACCAGCTTTTATGTATGCAGCGCGAGGGTGTAACCGGTCTCTTAACATGAGACCAGTGATATATGGAGGAGACAAGATGAATGGCCCCCAAACGTAATACCAAGCTAATTCACACATTTATACCTCATCATTAGAATCTCCCAATCAATTATTTATCTAGTTTACGTAACGACCGCCGACTGTTCCGCTTGTTTATCTGTTTTGATTATAATTGAGTGGGAAAATAAATAATTTTGTGAGTCGGTGGTTTGATGTCATAATATTGGTTTATAATGTACTTTTTGGAGGGGTGTTTCTATCTTTTTTCTGTTGTTATGAAAGTTTGAGCATTGAGAACACACAGAATAAATCTTTGGAAACTGAACTGTTTTGCACATATATCTATATACATAAAACAGCTACGTGACCGACTCAATATTATACAGTGCAGAGCCTATGAAGACAGGAGCATGTAAATTGTTTTTTTTTCTTTGGTGATGTGCCAGCTCTTTAATGCGATGTCACCAGATGGTAAGCGATGAATGTCTGCAAAGAATCAAATCTTCGGTGGAGTAAGGAAACACAGAAAATGATTGCTGACTTTGTTTTGAAGGCTGACGACTTATATTGGTGAACTACATGAGAAAAAATAAAACTTTCCTAACATATTTGATTAATTATGATTATATAAAAAAAAAAATGTACCTCTTCTCGCCTGAAACACAGGATTACCTATCTAAGAAAAACTTGTACTTATTGTTTATAAATAAAACTTTACTTTTATTTTTTTCATAACTTGATTTTAAATAAACTTATTATTATTATTTAATTTATTAAATATTATACATAATTGTTACATTTCTAAATTTTTTATTGTTTTTATAGACATTGGTGTCTATAAAAAAACAATAATAAATAAAAAAAATATTATTATGTCTTTTATTCATTACATTTCCTATTTAGTACATTTTTAAAAATATATATATTTTTTTAAATTATTATTATCAATTCATTATATCATTTATCCAATTGGGTAGGGCCAACTTCGAGAAAGTGGTCAACCGTCGAATCCGACTCGGCTGGGCAGCGTTTGGGAAGTTGCGCGGTGTCTTCTCGTCCAACTTACCGCAGTGTCTCAAGACGAAAGTCTATGACCAGTGTGTGTTGCCAGTGATGACATATGGCTCTGAGACGTGGTCGCTTACAATGGGCCTTATCAGAAAGCTTACAGTCACTCAAAGGGCAATGGAGAGGGCTATGCTCGGAGTTTCCTTGCGTGATCGAATCAGAAACGTAGAGATCCGCAAGAGAACCAGGGTTACCGACATAGCCCGAAGAATTGCCAAACTTGAGTGGCAGTGGGCAGGGCACATTGCTCGCAGAACGGATGGCCGATGGGGCAGAAAGGTTCTGGAATGGCGACCGCGAACCGGAAGACGTTGCGTTGGAAGGCCTCCCGCCAGGTGGACCGATGACCTGGTGAAGGTTGCGGGGATCCGCTGGTTACGAGATGCACGGGACCGGTCAATGTGGCGACGCTTGGGGGAGGCCTATGTCCAGCAGTGGACGTCTTTCGGCTGATATGATGATGATGATGATGATGATTATTAATATAATTTCTTTTATTTTCGAAATGTCACCCTACTGAGGGTAAAACCTTTTTACGCTTCCTACGCTGTGGGACAGTAATTTAAGTTAGTAGTAAATGTCGCATGGCATTAGCAATTGATGTTGGGTAGTGGTGTTCGGTTTCCGTGTTGTACATCATCATCCTCTATGATGTATTGAAGCTGGTTTTTCTATAGGAACCGGTAGAACACGGCGCAAGTAGCCGCTACTGTTGACGCGGACAGTAAATTACTTTTATAACGTTAATAAATTACAGATTATTAAATAACAAGATTAGCACATGAATAATTATAGTTTTCTATTTGTTGTTTATTATTTTTCTTTAATCTTATTATAATTGTACGATTCGAAACTGTTTTGCTTTTCGGTATAAAACAAAATATATGTATTTTAACCGAATAAAAAAAAATAGTAATTCAGTGAATAAATATACTACTAACTAAATAAGGAGTTCTTAAGTCATTGTTTTCTTTGTGATGAACTTTTATCATAATATCAACTCAACCATATTTCTTTGTTTATTTTTCTTTATTATATGCTCGCGCTTGACCACTATCTCACCTGATGGTAAGCGATGATGTGTTCGACGATGTAGCACGCGTGCCTAGAAGTATAACCTATTCACTCTTGACTTAAGGTGGTACCCCGAGCAAAACGCCGCGCAAGACGTTTTTCGTGCTGTTTTTAGGAGCTATCTACTCGTTATTCAAAAAGAAATATCAATTAATAAAAATATATTGAAATTCTACATAATATTGATTCTAAAATGATAGATTTCGTTTTTTTTAATGTTGTATATATTTCACTAATCTGCTTCCAAAATAAACACAAAAATGAGAAATAATTATTGATAGCATGCATCTCCTCGTAAAGTGTTCATTAATTATTTTTGTACTAACACTAATGGATAGACAATTTAATAACGAACATTTTGGTAGATTTTTTTTTTCAAAAGACCAAAATTCGATTTTATAAAGATTTTATTCTAAAATCTGGGCGTATTCATTACTGTAATTCATGCGCCACCAGTGCCGCTAGACCAATAGGAATGCTCATATCGCATGTCGATTTTTTGGTCAGGGTACCGTCTTAAAGACCTCTAGATTGTAGCTATCAGGAAACAGACTCCGGCAGGGAATTCCACTCCTTAGCTGTACGCATAATAAAAGTATTCTCAAAACGTTTAGTGCGTATGGTTGGGATATCCACCAGGTACCAATGGCGATGGATTTGTGATGTAAAAACCATTAATCTTCAAATAATTTAACGAAAAATATTGCAATCACAGTTACACACACAATTCATCATCTAGAAAATACCTAGGGATTTCGAAGGTGTAAAACATAATTAAAATAGCAATTAATTGCTTCAGATCAGATAGCATTATTCAGGGTTCTGTGTGAGACGTATAGACAATAGATTTAGCAGTAGATATTTCTTTAACAGTGATTGCGATACGTTGGGTAAGGGTCGTAAACTTAGCTATGAGAAATATTCAGGTATTTCACTATCATTAATTAAGTATAGACATAGGTTTAACTGCGAAAGATTTAACTTGCTACTCCTATTAAGTGTGGAATTTATAACCCTATTAGCTTCTTTCAGCGTCTTCGCCCGCGTGAAAGACGAATATTATCCCTAAAGGCGCATATTCCCGGGATAAAAAGTATCCTATGTGCTATTCCAGTCTATAATCTATCTCTGTGCCTAATTTCATCCAGATCTGTTTTGTAGTTTTTGCATGAAAGTTTAACAAACATACAATCACACTAACATACTCAAAAACTTTCGCCTTTATATTATCAGTGTGATTGATTTCCAAGGGGACTCCTAACATAAGCATGTTTCCTCAGTTTGAAGTCGATCTTATATTCCAGTATCAAAATCTAGCGATCTGATTGGAGCTCACCAGACAATGTTAATGCCGTTGTTTTGTTTGCTAATAACTAACGCGACGTAATTTCGTCGTAGATAATTCAAAAAGATTTTTGATGTATCGAAGTTTTTGTCACGTTCTGTACTACCCGTAGCTATAGTTATTACGGGTCTCATTGTTAAGAAAGAAAATTTGGTTCAAATAAATCTCACTAGATGCCGCGACATGTACACACAATTCAATAGAAGTGTAAGTAAAATTAAAATTTTCTGGAATTGAACATAAAAATTTTATGTTCTTGTTTAATCAACTCTGCTAATTACAAAATTATGGAATATTGGCCTCTTAATTCACATTTCAAAGATTATTTGAACGGATCATTTAAATTGATGCCAATAGATGGCGCATTTTTAAATTTCTGAGGCATTCTACTCGATTGTTAAAATTTGCATTGTATCACATTTTGGTGCAAAAAAACTGTAAAAACGTACAAAAAAATACTATAAAACGAACCTTCACTGTATTAAAAGAAAAAAATATTCACGAACCTAGTAAACCCTTTTACTTGCAAGTCGCTGCTAACACCATCTATTGCCGTGAAACGGGATCGAACGCGATTGATGTCCTTACAAAAATAACAAGATTAATTAGATGAAAAACGTCGGCACGGTTTCTTTGTATGGGATGAGGCATCTGTAGGCTAGTATTATATTATCTGTGCTATAATAGTTATACATAAGATTTATTGCACTCATTCAATAACCTGTTGCTTATTGCGTAGTAAATACTGAGTAGGTACACTATAGCAATAGTCTAACTGAATAATAAAATAGGTTACAAACGAAGAGGACAAAACACTTGTCGTAGAATCGCATCGTAGCTAAAAGGTGACGCAACGCGTTGATGTCTTTTGTTCGTCCACATGACGAGTGCAGTAACTTCTAAAGAACACTCACTTTGCACGCGTGAATCTCAAATGCATGTTGAAAGCACGCGTCAAATAAAATAGTATTGTGGTATGTGCTTCAGTGATTGATGTATGTCCGTATGTATGGTAGATTATGTGCCACTTGTTAGCAATTATGTAAACCTGTGCTACGCCGTTTTCTGAATAGTTTTTGGACGTTAAATGTTACACCATCGGCTATTGGGTTTCGTTGGTACAGGCAATTACGAATGTTTATGCTGTATTGTATATTTGTATTGGTTAAGAAAACTCCAACAATATTCTAATTCTATTGTTATTTCTGTTTTTCAATTTTCCGTTTATTTTGTTAGATTTTTTTACAATATAATGAAAACAATGGTCAAAAATATAGAATGGGTTTCTTGTTTTGATTACTAAGAATTAAGGAAAGATGATATTAATCTATACTATATAATATTATAAAGAGGAATGATTTTTTTGTTCGTTTGTTTGTACCGAATAGGCTCCGAAACTACTGGACCGATTTTAAAAATTCTTTCACCTGTGGAAAGCTACATTATTCCCGAGTAACATAGGTTATAATTTTGACGGGAGCGAAGCCGCGGGGGTCACCTAGTGATTTATATTTTGTCCGAATGTAAGGTAAATTAAGTTGTAATTCTTAATTTTTAGACCCTACTTACTACTATCCAACTTATTGTTGCCTACTTAAGTGTATAAATGTAGAAGCCTATGTTTGTATGTTAAGGTCACACCTCAACGCATTTAGATGAAAATTTGGAAATCGAGTAGCCCATGGCCTGGATTAGGAAATTTGTATCCCGATAGTACGTTCCCGTGTGCAAAATTTTCGACTTTCAGACGGTCAAAACCACATTCAATAGCGAGTTAGAAATAAAATTGGCATAGCGCATCAAGCTTTTTATCTGTGTCTATGGTTGCACAAGTGGTGTTTTATTCATCTGTTACAGAGCGCGCGCGCTGTCTGCGCGTGCGACTATTAACTTACACGCGTTTCCACTACACAATATAATAATAAACAATAAATTTTAAAAAAGGACTTAAGTGACAAAACTAATAAACTACAATCACAATCGTCAGTGGGGACCTCTGCAGCCGAACTAGGTGAGAGCCTGTCTTCCGGCATCCAGCTTCACTTTTAAATACAACTTACCTACCTTGCAACATTAAAATAATAACATATAAAACATTTTTAGATATTAGCAATAAAAATCTGATTATAAATTATCAATTGATGCAGTCAGTGTAAGTGGTTACCGGGTCGAGCAGTCGAGCAGTTTTATTGAGTTATCCGATCAGGAATTTTCAGTAGTAGCCCGGAGCTTGGATTTGTACCCGATTAATGGTAATTGACCCCCGATTGACCGATTACATGAGACTTCTTCTTCTTCGTTTGGCTCTTGACAGAGCGGTCGTGATCATGATGAATTTTTGTCTAATCGCTGGAGTTCTTGTCTCTCGCTTCACGACCTCTCTCCATTTGGCCCTGTTAGATGAACTTGAGTCTGAAACCTGTCAAAATGATTGTGTGCCATAAATAATAGGCAATCCGCCTTTAGGGGTGATTGAAATAATACAATATTACAGTAAGAAAAATAAGTAAATAAATAGTTATTTATGCTACAAGTGCGGAAGGTAGGTGATTTCCGATGAGTGGCATTTTTATTCACGAGCGAGCGAAGCGAGTGAGTGGATAAATCGACACAAGTCGGAAATCATCTTACGTACGTGTATCATACAATATTTTACTATGCATTGTGCGAGAAAATAAATAAATAAATAAAATGAAATTAATAAAATGGCGGGCTTATTCAAGCGCGTTCAGCATGTCCACAGATTAACTAATAGTTCCTCGGGCATATCTACTGCGCATGTGCGAATAGCTGTCACATCGTAACACAATAAGGCACGAGCAAAATATACGTTCTGCCAAACATATTTAATGAATATTTAAAATTAATTTATTGATCAAAATCTAAATCTAGAGTAATTAAAAACGCCTAAAATGTCGTATTAGTTTTATTTTACCTTTTATATGAATGATAATCTGTACATAACTGATTTTTAAAACTTTTCTCAAATAATAAAAACTCTATGCGTCGGGCTGACGTTGGAGTTAAAAATTAAAAAAGTACAGGAAAGTAAAAAGCACTAGTGAAAAAAAGTGACACTTTCCGCACAGTTTGGCTGCTTGGAAAACCGCTCTTTTCGAGGACATGCATTGTAAAATAATAAATCAGCTGTAAATGATCTTGTTACTGTTAATCTACATTGACTACTTTCAAAATTATTCTTGAACAATCCTTGAAAAGTAATTTCACTTGGAATGCGCGTTCTGCGAACAATCATAGACATTAGTTCCAAAATGATATCATAATTCACCACTACGAATGCAGATTGTTGAAACGTTCACGATTTACCATTCACAACTCACTTGCACTTTGACGAATGTGTCATTTGTTTTTGTCATTGTTTGCCAATTTGAGAACGTCCGCGGGAACTGCACGTACTCGTATTCAAGAATGTTGCCACAAAAAACAACGTAAAGTGATAGCAATATATAAAGCGATGTTGAATAAATTCTCCTTTGAGAATAAACGCCATGTTTTTGCCAAACGAAATGCTCTTTTACAGATTGTTCCGCGGAAACCAAAGCCAGTGTGCAATGGACACAGTTCACTCCACATGGGAACTGGCACATATCTTCTGGGAATTGGCGTCTTTTGAATTGTTTAGAACAGTTTTTACGTTGTAATTATTGTTGTAACATAATGTAGTGTTATGTACTGTATTTCTGAAAACATAAATTAGTGCTCATAATTAACTGAATACCATTTTGTGGGATTGTTTTGCTGACCCTGAAATACTAATCTTTTGTGAGTGTATGCTTTTTCAGCAAGCATTCATAACTGTTGTCTTGATATTTGTTATAGCATGTTAATTGCTGATTGATCAAGTTTTGATTGATAAATGGCGTATGTGGAGACTTACTTCTCAGTCTTTTCTGAAAACTGCGTTGTGCATCTCTTTTAGGGCGGCTTTTTATTTTGTAGCAAACATTAATTCCTGACGTCATCTGTAGTCACTCAAAGTATTGCGTAAAAGTTCTCAGTTAGTTTGCTGTTCACCAGACATCTACTCAGCCACATCCAGTTCCCACCTTATTTTCTTAGCACTTAAACATTCAAACGAAAACTATTGTTGTGTTACCATTTAATCCAAGACTGAGCAATAATAATCACGTTCAAAATTATCTAGTATCTTCTGTGTATAATAGATTGCGTAAAAGTGTAGTTAGCGGGTTTCCACGGTTCTGTTGACAATGCGAGGTGGTGCAACGGTGGTGGTGATGTGGCTGAGCGGCTCAGTCGCACGCGCAGCCTTGCACTGTCAACTGCACATGCCAATAAACCTACGAACATAGTGAACAGTACTTGGGTATAGTATACCATAAACGTTTCAACAGTACCCGGGGTGTAGTGTGCCCAGTTCGCGTTTCATAACAAACAAAAAAGTGTGTTGTTTTGTTTTTCCAAGTGGTGGTGTTATCGAGTGTTGGGTAACCAGATATTATAGAATGCTGGTTGTTTTGTTTGTTTTTACATTCTTATGTGTTTGAATTGCTTATCAATGAACAGAGTTATGTTATGTAATGAACTTTTCTGTAAAATATGTAGATAGAGTACTTCTATCAAAATATAATGTAAATAATGTGTGACACTAAGGACTATTCAGTTTCGTCTTGAGAGGCTTTTCGCGGATGCGATGGGCGGGCGCTTTTAGGGCGGCCGATCAAAAAGAGATTAACTTTAACTAGCGACATGAGGGCGAACTATGGCTATATTTCTGCCTTCCTTATCGGGAAAAACAAGCGAAGCGTTATGTATCGTTTACATCGTTGGTATTTGTCTTACATTAAGCTGCACTATATAACTTTTAAATAAAATATAATATAAAAACAGAATATTTTAGTTAAAAGTTAAGCCGTTGGTCCCGGCTGTCATTTGAAGATATTTGACAGTCGCTACAGGTAGTCAGAAGCTTGCGATCTGACACCAGTCTTGCCAAGGGGTATCGTGTTACCCAGTTACTGGGTTGTGGAGGTCAGATAGGCAGTCGCTCCATGTAAAACTGGTACTCAGCTGAATCCGGTTAGACTGAAAGCCGACTCCAACATAGTTGGGAAAAGGCTAGGCAGATTATGATTATAGAAACAGAATAGTTATTTGTAAATATAAACATACTCACTGTTTATAAACAATCACTCTTTTAATCATAACCGTATTGGATTTCCCCAGTTTACGTCGAACTAGTAACAAATTAATATTTGCTTAGAGTCGTTGACCGTGGATCGATTTCTCCTGAACCCGATAGTGTACCTACTAGTATCCTACTATTAGTAGGAGTACTAACGGTCAAATGGCATGCTAATTGAGCATGTCACAGTTCAATGCTCTAATAACTCTGTGTATATCAATCAGTGCGTACTAATGATACATCTACCCCTCCTGTGACAGACTGACAAACGTTGGCGCCAACATTGCGAAACGTATAACTAAGATAAATGCCATAAAGGTTTCTCATCGACTATATTGGTTGTATTGACATTGGTTTAATTGAGAACTGGCTTTTTTCTGAGAGCAGTGGTAATGGCCGCGTCTTACGTGTCGTAGGTCGTGGGTTCGAACCCAGACAGGCGATTTACTTTGTGTAAATTATTCCATTTCAGACATCAATCTACATGGTCTTCACACAATCTAACCAAGATTTTGTCTGGAATTTAAAAGAGACTGACCTCTGAGTTTGTTTCGGCCTTTCTTCTCAGATTAGTCAGATAGGAAACGCCAACCTCATCTAGTTTAAAAAATATGATCGACATGTAAAATTGTTTGTACAAACCAACTTACAGCTAAATAAAATCATTTATCATTTATCCGATGCTCTTAAAGCGTGAAGGAATACATCGTGAGGAAATGGCATATCCTAGAACCAAAAACTCGAAGACATGTGACATCCACCAATCTGTACTGGGCTCGCGTGGTGGTTTACGGCCCATCCCCTCTCACAGAGAGGAGGCCTGTCCCAGCAGTAAAAACATTAAAAGGCTGATGATGAAGATGATGACGCTCCCGTGGCCTCCACAGGGGCCGTGCATTTTGTGCTACCTATGATACTCAACCAATAATTTTACCCAATACTGTAGTTTATTATGATGTTGATTATTCATAATAGTTTTTGCGTATCTTTGTTTCAACGGCCTTGTAGGACTGAAATCTACCGTAACATTTTCATGTTAACTGGGGCGAGGAAGATCTATTCTATTCGAATTATTCTTTTTGTAAACATAATTGTAAAATAATAGTACAAAAGTAATGTTTCTAGTAATTATGTTATTATTCACATTGACGCAGCAAATTACTTACGAAGCCACGTATGCCAATAAGTGGTATTAAAATCCGCTGTTAATAAATCCATCCAGGTCAATTAACATGTCTGTTAATTCCGGTATAGATACACGTTGTTTAATTTCTAATTAGACGGAGTGTTCACTGTGATAATGCATTGTTAGGCGCAGTGCACACGACTTCGGCGCGCGCTCGCTCGTGACGACATTACAGTACGAATACCGCTACGCATTATGGGCTATTTGACGCCTAGCGTACTCTTCGAATCAGCCCGTTAAAGACAATAAACCTAACATTACTGTCTCTTAGCAATTTGACATTTGTTTTGCAATAAACTTTATAGTATGTGCTTGTGTAGATCGATCCATCTTGATTGGCAGATTTTTCTTTTGTTTTTCTTTGTAAGATGCGGTACTATCTTATCGAACACGAACTTTATAGCGACATGTAGGTATTAAAAATAATTCCTTCATTCGGTATTGTCTTATACTTACAGTTGAGAGAAATTAGAAACATAATCGTTGTAAAAATTGTTGTCAAGAAGTTATATTGCTATTGATGAATTGCTAAACGATGCGCGAAGTATTCCTTTTTTTAACTTTGCCTCGCACTAAGAATTTCTCCAGTATCTAGGATGCGATTACAAACATAAAAACTAACATACATAAATACGCAGAGCCGGAACAACTATCTGTAGATCATACAAATATTTGATCCGTGCGGGAATCGAACCCGCGACACGCAGCGCAGCAGTCAATCGCTCAATCACTGCGCCAACCGTACGCAATTCTTTATTGTACACCAAAAGCAATATTCAATACAATGTGATAATAAAATACTATGTAAAAAGCGAGCTTAACTCAATGTTGAGTTCTCTTACAGCTAACCCTAGAGTTTACAGTTTCAATGATTATGATTATGAGTGACAAGTAAAATTTACAAATTTAAAAAGGGTGGTATTTAATACTTTAACTGTAATTCCCCTTTTTTCAATCAAAATATTCGAAATTACTACCAAAAATACTGAATTGCACACTAAATTTGCTCATCAAATAAATGAATTATACTATACTGCTAGATCTTTAAAGCTTAACTGTTTTACTGAATAACTATCTGTTAACTAAAAGTAAATCTAATAATTCTTCGAGTGCAACAAAATATTTAAATTTTAAGGGAGGGGGGGAAACGAAACAAAGTCGACGGAGCCCCGCTGCGCAGGGCTCCTATTTCTGTCTGCAGGGTCTAAAGTAACCTAACATGAAGGAGATGACCTATCCGTGTCGGGGTGCCCTAAGCTCCCGAGCTCGCTTCGCTCGCTCTTGGACTAATTCACATTTATTTTATATTTAATTGAATAATTTGTGTGCAAATCAGTATTTTTGTTTTACGGTGAGTAATATTGTTTTGCAGTAGGTTATTAGTGGAGATATTTTGTTTGCTTAAATTTCTAAATAGAGGTGCAGTTAAAAATTCCCCATTTAAAAACCCCCGACACATTCTTGCGAGAACATCCCGATTCAAACAGTAAAACGCTCACTACTTTTAAGCGGCTGAACCGATTTTATTCAAACATAGCTAAGAACACTCTCGACAAAATCACCTTTCAAACAAAAAAAAACGAAATCATCATCGGTTCATCCGTTTAGGCGCTATGATGCCACAGACAGACACACAGATACACAGACCCACAGATACACAGATATTGAGATTTCCGGCGGGGGTTAAAAAAGGATGATGACAAAAGAGGAACCATTCCAAAATATTCCGTAAAATAAATTGTAAGTTTAAGTTCAATGAAAATTACGTTATTACACACAGATTTATGATTCAGAAATTACTTAGTTCGAAAAGCTTTATTGTGTGCCGAAGTGCATAATGCAACAGTACAACAGGTTTGAAAGATTGCGCTACCTCACTTAACTTGCTTGGCTTTTTACTGCTTAACTTAAACTATGGCTATTCATTAGTTTCACTATAAAACGCAGGTCTTACATTGTATCGCGGTTAATACGAAGGCAAATTACTGTAAAAATATCAAAAACATCAAATCAAAAATAATTATTTACTAGAATATGGTACGTAAGGTGTTACAGTATATTTATTTCAGCATATCATGCCATAACATGGCGTGCAAAGGTATTGACAATCAGCAATGTCACTTAATCTAACTTACAAATTACAGACACTATTGACTTGTCTTCCAAACAGTCCTTAATGCTATAATATCTTTTACAATGCATGTCCTCGAAAAGAGCGGTTTTCCAAGCAGCCAAACTGTGCGGAAAGTGTCACTTTTTTTCACTAGTGCTTTTTACTTTTCTGTACTTTTTTAATTTTTTACTCCAACGTCAGCCCGACGCATAGAGTTTTTATTATTTGAGAAAAGTTTTACAAATTAGTTATGTACAGATTATCATTCATATAAAAGGTCAAATAAAACTAATACTTCATTTTAGGCGTTTTTAATTACTCTAGATTTAGATTTTGATCAATAAATTAATTTTAAATATTCATTAAATATGTTTGGCAGAACGTATATTTTGCTCGTGCCTTATTGCGTTACGATATGACAGCTCTGACAGCTATTCGCACATGCGCAGTAGATATGCCCGACGAACTATTAGTTAATCTGTGGATATGCTGAACACGCTTGAATAAGCCCGCCATTTTATTAATTTCATTTTATTAATTTATTTATTTTCTCGCACAATGCATAGTAAAATGTTGTATGATACACGTACGTAAGATGATTTCCGACTCGTGTTGATTTATCCACTCACTCGCTTCGCTCGCTCGTGAATAAAAATGCAACTCATCGGAAATCACCTACCTTCCGCACTTGTAGCATAAATAACTATTACAATGCATGTCCTCGAAAAGAGCGGTTTTCCAAGCAGCCAAACTGTGCGGAAAGTGTCACTTTTTTTCACTAGTGCTTTTTACTTTCCTGTACTTTTTTAATTTTTAACTCCAACGGCAGCCCGACGCATAGAGTTTTTATTATTTGAGAAAAGTTTTAAAAATTAGTTATGTACAGATTATCATTCATATAAAAGGTAAAATAAAACTAATACTTTATTTTAGGCGTTTTTAATTACTCTAGATTTAGTTTTTGATCAATAAATTAATTTTAAATATTCATTAAATATGTTTGGCAGAACGTATATTTTGCTCGTGCCTTATTGCGTTACGATGTGAAAGCAATTCGCACATGCGCAGTAGATATGCCCGAGGAACTATTAGTTAATCTGTGGATATGTTGAACGCGCTTGAATAAGCCCGTTATTTTATTAATTTCATTTTATTAATTTTGTTTATTTCCTCGCACAATGCATAGTAAAATATTGTATGATACAGGTACGTAAGATGATTTCCGACTTGTGTCGATTTATCCACTTACTAGTTTCGCTCGCTCGTGAATAAAAATGCCACTCATCGAAAATCACCTACCTTCCGCACTTGTAGCATAAATAACTATTAAATAATAATAGATTGAAAAGTATTTTTTAAGCATTTTCAGCGTCACAAATCATCGAATTATTATTATTTCAGGCCTGTGTCATCCCACTGTGGGTCAAAAGCCTCTCTACCCTTTAGCTAGTTTTCGCGGTTTGATTCGATTATGGCTTACTTTTTTGAAAATGAGTCTAGCTCCTCCCGCCATTCCATAAATCATCAAAAACACCAATAAAATGTACTGATCACATTAGTAAAACTTACATCGAGGAAAACGCTCGAACACGTCTCTGAAAAATAACTCAACCCGATTGAGGCTAACTCAGTAGGTTCGATATTGTATAGAACTGAATTCCCGATGCTGTGGTCGACCACCATAATCATAATAATGACATTGGATCTAGAATCAATTAGGTAATATATTAATGAAATCTGTTGCACCAGTACAGTGTGCAACTTTGGTAAATCACCCAAAATTGGCACAGCTACATATTACATACCTGAGAACGCTAAATATTTGTTTGCTAAAATACGAATTTTCGTGACAGTGCTGTTTAATAATGCAGAAAATGTAATAACGAAACTTAAAAAATTGTCGGATTGTCATAATATGACGGCCCTAGTGACATTCTATCATCGAAAGCGTGGCGATAGTGATTCTAAAAATGGCAAAACTGTATGGGATTGACAAGCGATATTGAAAAATCACGTGATCAATTTTGCCTTTTTGACAATCACCTTCGCTGACATCGAATACCACTTGTCTAAAACCTCGTCAGCTGTCGGTATTATCAAATAGTTTGAAACTAAACGCAATCATTTATTTGTTGACTGATTTGAGATTTACGTCCGTCACAGTTCAGTCTCTCTTTGAGGGTTTGGTTCGGATTAAATAATTTTCAGTGCACTCATATGTGCCCTTTAATTAAAGATTTACCGTGTATGTATATCGAAGAAGTTAGCATTTGTTCGAAACAACCCTAACTACAAAAGCAGCTACGTTACCCAACTTTCAGCTAGCAGGTACCTTCTTCATACAGAGATGCATTGTCTTTTACATTTATACCTAATTGAATTTAATAAATGATGAATGGAATTAACTGCGGCGCCTTACTAATCCTCTCCATCTGATTCAACGCAGCCGCCACGATGAGTAAATCCTAAACAGTACGTTAGAAAACAAACGCTGCGGCATTGAAGTTCAATGGAATTCTATTGTTTTTTTTACCTCTACATTCATAGGCATGAAGTATTTATATTATTATTGCGATTGCAAACGGTCCAAATCGTTATTTTTCTAACAACCATTCCTGTCAGGTCATCAGATAAATCCAATCCTCACCTCGACATTTAGGAAAATCCGTTCTCCATCTAAATTCCAATCACAGTTTTTCACAAACTCGACTTACCAAATTACAGTTCAAAGTAACATTCAAACGTGAACAAAGGAATGAACTTTATGATATCGGAATTCTCAATGGTGTGTAGGGTTAGGTCACAGATACAATGATAAAATATCATGAGACGATCCGAACTTCAAGTTGGGTTTGTATTAAAGTAATAATAGCTTACGAAACGCCCGCCTGCCTACACATAGATCAAGGCCTAGGTTCGTCATTACTGATGTTACAATGCAAACGATTATATGAATTGTAGGGTCTTGTCTTCCATAATTATATAAGTGGTAATGGAATTTGCATTTCGATAAATATTTTATTTGCTCCAACATTGCGCAGACGCATGTTTCCTCTCACTACTGATGGTTATTTTAAATCGGATATCAATCTGGACATCATCTTTAATCAATTTGCAGCTGGTACTTATCGGGCGTGTGGTAACTGTACGAGAAACGTGAATTACAATGCGCACTGACATTACTACCTTGTTCGATGCACTTCGAAGGATCGTTTGTGTAGTTTAGCAATCTTTTCGTCTGTCATTCGTTTAATTCCTTTGCGAGTCGTTAAAACAAGCAACAAGTACATAGACACCAGAAATATTTTCGCGTGTTATTAATCTTTTTGCGCCATTGCAATTTGCAATTGGTAACGAGTGTGGGAGCTATATCATAGTGCGTTGGGATTTTTTCGTAGACTTTTCTTACTTTGCAACTAGTACAGTCAGTTAAAGTTATATTTAACTGCTTTATGTTGTCCTTAAGATGTTCTTGTGAGTCTTGAGAATAAACTTAGAAGCATCACACATAGGACAAATTTTAGCAGTTGCATATAACTACAGAATCAAAGGTGAGAGCTGTGATTTGATTTAATTGTATAATAGATAGTCGATACTAACCTGAAGAAGACAGATTACGCGCGAGATGTAGCAACACGCGTCGCAAGTTCACAAATGCAGTTAGCCTCCATTTCACTTTATATAACGTTTTCTAATGAAGAGAAGAAGCTATTTCGCTGGTATGCATCAGGAAATACTAGTCTTGTAATAGATGAACCGAGTTATCAGTGCATCTGTACCATTAACGGCACATCAGTTGCATAAAGTACTGGCGCAATTGCACAATCGCAGCAATTCACTCTCGTTGCGTGTCTCGCGGCCGCCATTGTAGCGCACGCGCTTTACTGAGAACGTTCCCGCGTAAAGGGGGCAAAAAGCGCGGGAACTGCGCCCAAACAATCATGGCCGACATAAAGCTACGAATGTTATCTGTCTGTGTGTACTTACTTGACGTTTACAACATAGCGAATGTTCTCATTGCTTGTTTCAATGCAGCAGCTCATTACGAACGTAATGAAGGTGTCCGCTAAATGAAACAGTTTATAAATAAAATACAGCTGTCGAAACAGATTTGGTGATGATTTCAACAATCATCAGGCACCTGTTCACGATTTAAAAAAAACACAGGACATAACCAAAAAATGTGTCGCAGTGGCGATATTGATTCTCTTGTTAAGTTGACAAACAAAAGCTAACAGAATACTCTACATCCGGCCTTTATCTCAAATTCTGTATAATTGATGCATATTTTACAGCTAAAGAATCCACTGTTTCGCGAAACATAACAAACAAACAATCAACATTAATAATAAGTGATTTCATTCAAACTTAGTGATTCCAGTATCGTCGTGAGATTAACATCATTTTGTTGCGAACAACTCTGGCGCAGGCGTTCATTGCAATTTACAATAAAATATTATAATTTTTTAAGTGAAGTGTAGAAATAGACAATGATTGTAAGAAGTGATAAATATTCATAATTCGATCATTCATAGAGTGATGAACTATTGTTCAACATGGTAAACGGGAACTACGTGCTGTACGGGGACCGACCATCCTCTGAGTCAGAGATAGTCGATGACCATGTTCATTCGCGAACACACGACCGTAAGAACAAACGCAAAGCGAACAGGACAGCAAATGAACTGCAGCACTCATTGAACTTGGCTCAACTGGACAACGATACGGATTCCGTTAAATATGAGAAGAAAATAAATGAGCCGAGATTGCTGCGCTACGTTCCGACTACAGAAGTGAAGGAAAATTTTATTTCTGAAAAATTTGAGACATACGATCTGAAACCGACAGAGGAACGACCGAGACGATACGCGTTTACGAAGAAGCCGAAAAATCCGGCGGACGGGTCTGTGAACTACGCTTATTCGCGCTCCAGCAGCAGTTGCAGCTCTCCCAACGGCAACCTGCCCACCATCTCCGAGCACGGCGAGCAGTACGGCACGTACCGCGTGCGTAACATGCCGAACATGCCCGGCATGCCCAACATGGCCAATATGGGCAATATGCCCAACCCGAACGTCAACGACCTCATCCCCGGCTACGACACCAAACTGGACAAATATTTCACGAAACCTCGAGATGTGAAGCCATTCTCTGCTAAGGTAGGGTACAATGTAAGTTTAGTATGCTTTTTTAACGTCTACATTTAACATATTCTACTTTTTACAGGTCTCATCCCATACAAAGAAACCGTGCTGACGTACTGTACTTATTATACTGATTATTATTTGTATATCGATCGCGTTCGGTTCCGTCCCATGGATATAGATGGTGATCTATATAACAGATGCACACGCTAGTTACGTCGGCACGGTTTCTTTGTATGGGATGAAGCATCTGTATGCTAGTATCATATTATCTGTGACTAAACAAAGTTTATTTAATTTTAAAGTGATTAACATCAATAAAACTCTTACCCATTTTATAAAATGATATATCACGGAGAAACCAATAAGTATTAATTATGTAAAAGTTAATTTATGTACTGTGAAATTCTTTCATTCCATTTATATTAATGCAAATAATAAATTTATTTTTTGTCAGCGGATAAGAATGCGTGGTTATCTAATAGAATCATTATGCAAATGTGTTCTACCTCGATTATTAGAGGTAACTTTATATTCTCAGTTCGTGTCTTGTGCTGATCACGAACTTATAATAAAAGATTCGATATCAATCTCCAGTGACATTAATATTTATATCCGTGTATTGCATTCTTCTTAACATAACGTTATAAACAGTTAAATTCAAAACTAAAAGTATAATTTGTCTAACACCAGTCGCTAATAAAGTAATAATCTGTTGATCATCTGGCAAACAGAAAATTTATTAATAAAATTCCTAATCCAAATGTATGGCTTTACATTGATTTCTATCTTTTTAATTGGAAGTCTGTGGGTGTTGTGTTTGTGAGTTTATATGTTTACAATGCATGTCCTCGAAAAGACCGTTTTCCAAGCAACTAAACTGTGCGGAAAGTGTCACTTTTTTTCACTAGTGCTTTTTACTTTCCTGTATTTTTTTAATTTTTGACTAAAACGTCAGCCCGACGCATAGTTTTTATTAATTGAGAAAAGTTTTACAAATTAGTTATATACAGATTATCATTCATATAAAAGGTAAAATAAAACTAATACTTCATTTTAGGCGTTTTTAATTACTCTAGATTTAGATTTTGATCAATAAATTAAAATAAAATTGGCTGCTTGGAAAACCGCTCTTTTCGAGGACATGCATTGTAAATTAATTTTCAATATTCATTAGATGTGTTTGGCAGAACGTATATTTTGCTCGTGACTTTCTGCGTTACGATGTGACAGCTATTTGCACTTGCGCAGTAGATATGCCCGAGGAACTATTAGTTAATCTGTGGATATATTGAGCGCGCTTGAATAATCCCGCCATTTTATTAATTTATTTATGTTTTTATTTCCTCGCACAATGCATAGTAAAATGTTGTATGATACACGTACGTAAGATGATTTCCGACTCGTGTCGATTTATCCACTCACTCGCTTCGCTCGCCCGTGAATAAAAATGGCACTCGTCGGAAATCACCTACCTTCCGCACCTGTAGCATGAATAACTATTATAAACGCACCCACGATACAGGAAGAAATTTCTAGTGTGGGGCAAAGTTAAAAAAAAATATATATGTAAAGAAATGTTTGATAAAGCCACCGATTAAAGTCACTCTTAAATAAATGCCCTTAGAAGACTTTATTTTTATTACAAGTAGGTCCGCGCTTGTGATAGATCGAGAAAAAAAATACTGACACATTTTTATAGTAACAGTTTTTCAATTATTCATCCTCTTTTATATAGAAAATAAAAGAAGAGAAGAGAATAGTGTTAGAAACTGCAGACTCATCTCAAATATCATGTGTAAATTCTGATTAAAAACGAAATATTCAAAGGCGAGCTTTTCACATCCGCAATAATTAAACATGCAAAAAGGTACACTTAAGATGTAGCAAGAACTTAGCCGGTTAATTAATCTATCTCATATACCGGGTTTTAATATCGTCTAAGTACCAAATACGACGTTTTATAAGAGGCTTGGCTATTAACTAATTATGATAGTAGTATCTATTCAGGTTGAAATTGGAACATATGTAGTAGGAACGTTGATAAGCGACAACGTAACTTTAGGACTAAATGCCTTCCGCGTCGAGGCGGTACAGGTCGAATCAAACTTAAAAGCGGCTGTGGAGTGAAGAATTTGCTACTGCGCAGTAATTTATTCCGTGTTCCGAGTCGCCATTAGGTTTGAATCTACTTGTGACTATGCTCCTCTTGCTAAATTAAACACTGATACAGCTACAAATCAACATTAAGATTTATGATAAGATGAAAACGAAGCTACTTTTACAGATGTCTGATTTGCGATAGCTGTGCTAGTATTTACATAATTCAAAGTTAACGATGTCTTGATTTATTAGTCGTAATGTTATAATTAGCTGTCGATGTTACAGAAACAGTTACAGGAACGGACCGTGATCCGTATTTCTAAGGAATGTTCGCATTCGCATCGCCAGTCGTAATCTGTCAAGAACACCTCTAATTTCCTTACATTTTGACAAGATTTTGACATTGATTTTCGATGAAACGACATTGCGACAATTTGTACGTTTTTAACCGACTTACCAAAAAAAGGAGGATATTCAATGTTCGACGGTACAATTTTTTTTTTTTGTTTTTTTTTGTATGTATGTTCACCTATATTTGCGTCAATTGTGGACCAATTTTGATTTTTTATTGTTTGTAAGAGTATATTATGAAATAGTTTCCATTTTAATTTGGTGAAGATCTGATGAAGAACTTCGGAGATATACAACAAAACTCTTCAATAAATAACGGCAAATTATTCGGAATTGCTGCAATCGCATGTCTGTTTATTGTTTGTACATTTCAGCGGTTATGTTCAAGTTTCATGTTAATCGGGTAATCTATTCTGGCGTTATAGGTACTTTTCTAAACAACTTGCCTATTTTTAGGTAGGTACAACTATAAAGGAAAAAATATAAATTTGTTTAGCAAAAAAATACTACCGACTTCCAAATAAAAAACTACAAAGTGAAAAAGAAAGACTCCGTGTCTTTCTTTTTCACTTTGTAGTTTTTTATTTGGAAGTCTGTAGTCTTTTTTTGCAAAACAGATTTTTATTTTTTCCTTTATAGTTGTTAAAAATGTTTTTTTTTTAACTACGATTGTTGTCCTTCAGATTGAACACAGCTTTACAGGTTTCCACAAAGAGGACAAATTGAGAAATAATAATCTTTTTCCTTGAGATATACCAAGCAGTAACCGTAAGTCTCAAGCTTTCAAGTTAACTCACCTTATTGTCCAACAAAATTACCAATTAAATTGCGATAAAAATCATAAAAGCGAATCAAATGATTCATCGCTGCAACATCTTTGTTATTTAACACCTTACAAAGTTGCCGATTTGTTAATAACTTCACCGAATAACGTATCGCAACAATAAGCAATTAAAGAGGTTTATCGATGTAACAATAACGTGGCCAAGACTTGTATTCAGCCATCAGGCAACCAAGATCACTGTGAGGCATCTATTTATTGTCAAGGAAAATTATAATGCATTACGTAACTGAACACAACTGAATGATTGTTTAAGTTTGAATTGAATATGTACTATGTTTTAATTGTTCTCGTAGGACATTGATTACGTTTGTTTATAACACATAGAATAGAATAGAATAGAATAGAAAACATTTATTCGACATAGAAACAACACAACAACAACAATCACAAAGTAACAGAAAAATAGTAAAAAACAAAAGTACAAACAAGGTTTAACAGTGATTGCGCCGAGCGTGCCCATACCGAAAGGGTTACCAACTCAGCATTTGCTGGGCGTCAGACACCCAGCGCTGATTTTCAGTTGGCACCCCGCTAGTGATACACGGACGTAGGTAAATAAATAGATACTTAAAATAATGTCATACAGTGGATACGTGTGCTTAACTTATAAATTGAAAGAATATGTAATAGATAGTATAAAGTAATGTAAATAAAAAATATATAATGTAATTGTTTAAAATTGACTCAAAAACCCCAAAAGACAGTGTGGTAAGACGCAACCGAAACATAAATAAATGACAATATAAAAAACAAATGATATTCGCTTTTTCGTTCTGCTAGTTCATTGTAAACACGGCTGCCTGTTATGTCGGCTGAAAACTGTCGCGCGAGTGCTTTAGGAAACGCTGTACATTGAGTTTTTAAACAAAATAATTCATGATTTAACTCAGTACCGGGAGTAATGTACATCATCCTCGCGGGATATCGCGCGAGGATGTTCAGCCGGTATTAGTGTTGTGTTCTCTGGGGATAGTACGAGTACATCTGTTAATTATAGAAAAGTGAATGGATTACCACAAGGATCACTATAGACGTCAGGTAGGCAGTCTTTTTCTTGCTAGCGCTATCCCATATTAGTCGCTCCGTTTAATTATATTATTCATGATTATATTATCAGTATAGTTGTACAAAAGGCTCTTGAATAGATTAATTATCTCTGAAGACCCAAGGAGATTAGCCAACATTTCTCCTTCCTTTAGCTCAAATCTTAATACGTTTGAGAACAAACCATTATACTAAATTAATATGTAAATGCTTTATATGCCTAAAGCCGTAAAATCAAACGTTTTAATTACTATAAAATTCTATTAAACGTTTATAGCATTAATTTGGTTTAATTCATTTAAAACGAAGCCCGGTAGCAGTGTTGTGTTGCATACGTTTGAGTGAACATCGCGATGGAGTATCTATAATGAAAATGTTCGTGAAACAGACACTTAATATGTAATTTGTATGGATTAAGTCGATACGGCACTGCAGGAGCCCTGATATTACGCGAAGATTCTACTCAAGATTATAATGGTTACCAATATTAATGTTATTTATGGCCCGTTCCATATTTGGAATGGTATTTCCTAACGCATTTTGCATCTATAATAATGATTTGTGTATAATTCAATCAAAATGCAACTTTCCTTTATTAGCAAAAAATCCAGTTCGAAAATTCCAGTGACCATTTTTTATCATGAATTAAATATTTTAACAGCATCGATAAATCACGGTCGAATTACAATCGATTAGAGAAATTTGAATACCGCCCACATTCTTGTGAGTTCTTTATGATGATAATAATGTGAGATAATTTAGCCCGTAGCCAATATCTGGAAATATCAATAACATATAAGTGTAATATTTATTGACACTTCCGATTGTTCTCCATTTTCTACATATTTATGCCTTAGATATATAAATATGTTGATTATGTAATTTTCCAAAAATATGAAGTTGGATATTAGAATGATAACATATTTGTTGAATATGAAGTAGATAATCCTCAATAACTGATTTTTTGAATATAGAGGAGAATTTTGGAAAAAAAAAATACTAGACATTTTTTTTATAATTTGATCTGTGAAAATTTTAAAATTTATTGGTGTAACGTAGTGTAATTAATTTGTAAAGGTATACCTAACGCGGATAATAATAAATAACAATCGCACCGAAACCACCGAGCGTATTTTTATGAAATGTTCACCATCTGTGGCGACGCTTGGGGGAGGTCTATGTCCAGCAGTGGACGTCTTTCGGCTTATATGATGATGATGGTGATGATGTTCACCATCTCAAAGACAACTATATTTATATACATTTTACATACAGCTTTTTTTAATTAAAAGAATAATAAGAAAAATATTAAAAACTTCAAAATTTTAGGGTCTCACGGGTGTGAAGCAGGTTTCCCTCAAGATTGTTGGCATCTGTCATCGCCTTAAGTAGGTCAAAGCGTCTTCAATCTTATGACGAGTGAGTTAAGTTTGTCTCAGTGCCACAGTGGTATCTCTCCCTTGCATAAATTATTTCAAGCTTTACATGGCGCTTAATAAAAGTTATATAGGCGTGCGCCACCCGGGCGGCAGCTTTCTTCAAAATAAATGACATAATAAAAATGTTATTCGACCATCACGTAACCTTACTGAGATGAGCACAATATGAGTGTTTTGTCGTGAATAAATTCACTTAATCTACCTGAAGCGTGGGTGTAACGACTTATGTGTTTGCACATAAAACTGACCAATTTTATTGCTAATCGTTCTCTTGGAATTCGGTACAGCTATTAAGACATTAATAATTAATATTAATAACAGTGCGAATGTATAATATAACTATTAGCGAAGTTTTTATATACTGCAAAACTGTCAGAGAAATGCCAATAGGTATAGGTATGTACCGATGAATTAGGAATTTCCAGAAAACATGTTTCATTTATTTTTCGGAAGGCAGTAAAGACTCCACGACGATTGAAAGATTATGTACCTACGGAAAATCTGTTAAAATACAAAACTAATTAGCGAGATAAGATTTGTTATTTGGTCAAATTCGCTCTAAGACTTCTCTTAGACAACAGCTTTACAATTACAGGTTTGATACAGATCCGAAAACCTTTCTTCAAGCAGACGAATCGTAACTTTAATTCTGCCTCAACATGGCTTATTTACTGACAGTTACCTTTTCTGTCCCCAGGGCTCCCACCCCGACAGTCTGTACCGGGTGTCGGCGGACAGCGGCACAGGCTCGAGCAAGGTGACGCGGATGCTGCGCGTGATCAGATGGCCGGTGGCACTCATCCTCGTGTGTGTGGCCCTCGCAATGTTCGTCTACTTCCTCATGCCCGGTGAGTACTGTCTGGTTAGAACGGAGGGTTATCTATAGGGTTGCCATCCGTCCGGATTTATCCGGACCTGTCCGGACGTTTGGGCTCGCGTCCGGACTTTATCTAGCCTTCGAATTTGTCTGGACTTAGACGGAAAAATTTGGGGGCACGGTGGTGCCCCCGCCAAGACGAGCCAAGCGAAGCGCAAGGGCACTACCTACCTTTTAACCCGACTGCCGAAGGAGGGTAATGTGTTTATCAGTCTATGTATGTATGTATGTATGTATGTATGTATGTATGTATGTTTGTATGTATGTATGTTTGTTCCTATGTGGCGTTCCAGAGACCAAACGCGTTGGCCGATTTTGATGATTCATACGTCAATCGATGCGTCTTAACCCTGCGAGTGTCATAGGCTACATTAAAATTCGATAATAGAAAAATGGCGGATTTTGGGTGCCATATTGTGGGGGCCTAAATTTTTTTTTTTCTGCCAAACCTATATTGTGGGGTATCAAAATAAAGGGTTTTAAGAGGTGATTTCAAAAATATATAACACTTATTGGATTAAATGTATCTAATTCGAACAAAAACTAACTAAAAGTTATAAATAAAAAAACTTAATTCAAAAAATCAAAAACCCTTTATTATTAATTTTTATTAAACCCTTAAACTAGGGTATGGAAGATTGTACTAGTAAGTAACTAGGGTAGAAAGAATTTACATCTTTTTAGTAAAAACAGAGACAGACATAATTACATTAGGTACTAGAAATAGGGACCAATTATTTCAACCAGGTTTCAGACTGGCAAAAGAAGCCTCATCTTTCATGGGGTACTGTACAAAATGTTACAATAAAATTCCTCCCCACATTCTAGAACTGAAAGAGACGAAATTTAAAACTTGTATAAAACGCACACTATGCAGGCAGGCATATTATAAGTTGGAGGATTACATCACTGTTAAAAATGCTTGGCTCAATGCTAGTCCTGCTCCACAACCACTAGGGCGCAAGAACAAATGATATGTAGAACATTATTGTTTTGAAGTATTGTTGGAACTGCTGAAGACTGTATGAATATGTTTGTGTTATATTACTACAGTATGACTCGATTTCTTTTAGTATTGTATAGCTGCACAGCACGTGTGTGGGTACTATGTACCCAACTGTAAATCTACCATTTGCTATACCTATGTGTCGTTCGTTGACTTGTGTGTGCCCTGGCAGTTAAGTGTGTCATGCTCTCTCAAATGTCTCTCTGATGGTGGCGCGTGTGTTGGATCATTCGGTTCTCTTCATGATGGTTGAGCTGGGTGGTGCCGATTCATGCGTCATGTTCGTGAACGGGCGCCGTCAGTTGGGATTGGTCATAACTAAACTGCTTCGGATGTTAATGTTTTTCTAGTACCTATTATATAACTGCACAGTACATGTGTTAGTGCTTTTAATACTTTATACCTCTACGTAGTATAGTGTGTAGTGCTATTCTGGGTGCATTGTCCTCACATATGTGAATTTATTAATGTATGTACTTATGTACCTAAATATTGTAACTTCTTTTTTTTTTAAAGAGTAAGTATTGAGTTTCTTGTGCATTCTTCTCCATAACAAGCTACTTTCCGAATGCACGGTAGAATCAACTTTTATTCCATGTAAATTTAAATTGTGACATTCAAAAGTGCCGCTTGGTGGCCTAGTTGAAATAAATATCTTTTGTCTTTGTCTTTGTATGAGACTTCCACAGATTTTGTAGCTAGTGGTCTGAAAATTGATATAGGGACTCCTTGTTATCTATATATATAAAAGCGAAAGGTCACTCATTCACTCATAATGAAATTTCGAAAACCGCTTGGCGCATAAAGATGAAATTTGGCAGGGAGGTTTCTCAAGTGTCGTAAGTGCCCATTAGGGGGAAAAAGTGTTTTTTTTTAATGAAATTTCAACAGTTTGTAATTTGGTCATGTGAAATTTTAGATTTACGCTGTTGGTTGATAAAAAGGATTTATGTATTTATCACCCTAAAGGTGAAATAAGGGTTGAAAGTTAGTATGCAATATGTACGTCTTGTAGTCCGATGATGGAAAGGGCTAGGCGGAATCAAATCGTCTGTCGCACACTCCCTGAAATAAAACCGACAAACAACAACAACAACGACAAGTAGGCAACTCGGCGTCGATGTTCGAGGCTCTGGAGCTTTGACGCGATCATTGCCAATAAGCCTCATAGGCCCGTCTGTCAATCGACTAAAGTGCATCAAGCTGGTATTTGGCAGATCCGTCCCAGAGGTGAGAGCAGTACTCCATGCACGACCTAACTTGCACTTTATACAAGTTGAGTAGCTGTTCAGGTGTGAAGTACCGTACCACCATTGCAAGAATCCCCAACTTTTTTGCAGCCAACTGGGCTTTCGCCTCAATGAATGAACCGAAATTTATTATATTTTTATATATAAGGTACTTCAACGACTTATTCACTAATACATATTACATAAAAGAACTTATATATCTATTAGTATGGTAAATTTGTCACTTAAAGAAGTACACAGCTTAAACATATGTAAAAAATACATACAAGAGAACTTTTCCAAAGTGATTTAAAATAAACTAAACATATTTTTTGTTTCAATTAGATATAAATAAGAGCTACTTTATCCTAGGATGACAAAATAAAGAAAATACAACATCTGATTTACTTAATCAATAAGTAAATAATAGATAAGCTCAGTTTAATATTATTGTGATTAATAGGTATACGTAAAACGACTGCAATAAACGTGATCAAAATGTTATGATGAATGGTTGGGGATCATTAGTTTTTAGGGTTCCGTACCCAAAGGGTAAAAACGGGACCCTATTACTGAGACTCCGCGGTCCGTCTGTCTGTCTGTCTGTCTGTCACCAGGCTGTATCTCATGAGCCATCATCATCATTATGTATTTCTGTTGCCGCTATAACAACAAATACTAAAAACAGAATAAAATAAATATTTAAGTAGGAGTATTTCGTAGTAGGAGCCTCGCTTGTATAAATCAACTTGAATCAAGGTTTCATACGATTGGGAGCACGATATACATATGCATACGTCAAAGTATTTACTTACTGTAAAAAAATGGCTAATGGATTTATTTATTTATTGAACAAGGCACACCAACGACTCATTTACAAATTAATAGCAGATAGTAAAATTCTGAAAAGATCCTGTGTAAGCAAGTCAGTTACAGGCATGCACAACATTGTAGAAAAAGTAACTAATGTAGAAAAGATTTACCTTATTTGTAAATCGTTAGTTATTTAAAGGGAAAGTTTAACAAATAAAGAAAGCATAACTTATCGGGAACTCCATTAAATTATAACGTTGACATTTTTTATTAACGGCTCGTAAAGCTATTATCTCAAAGTTTTATCTTTTTTGTTACAAATAAATACACCTTTTTGTAAATTACTGCCTTTCTATACCTTTCACCCGTTTACCTTATATTTACAATCTCGTACAATTCTCCTCTTACCGTTCTTGTTTGATACGATCTGTGTGATTTATTCGCTCTATGTTTTATTTTGTTCGACACGTATAAAACTCAAGTTTACACGCTACGCAAAAGGTTAAAACAAATCAATAGTGCAAAAAACACAACATTTTTCATTCAACAGTTTTTAGACAATCATAATTCGTAGTTTATCAAAATTGTTCACGGCTATAAAAGGAACAGAGCCCCGATTAGCCGTAGTTATGGCTAGAGTAAGTACGTACATGGTTCGCACAAGGCTTTGTTGGATTGTTCACGTCGGAACTTTCAATTTCCCAAACATAATGCCCCAATATCTGCAGCTTTGCATCATACCGGGCATATTTGTATCGTGGGTATCGCTCGAAAGCTGTTATTGACATCATTGTTGGTTATGGCAGTAACAACTGGATGTGACAAGTTATCAATGTTCTCACAGCTAAATCAGTAATGTTTATGGACAAGGGACACTTCCGAACGGTCTGCGAACCATTCTAAAACAATTTATATTTTACAACAGTTTTATTATGACAATGATTGTTATGATTTCCGTCGAGCGACCGAAAGTTGTATTCTGTTATCTCTTATGTTGATCTCCTTTACGGAATATAATATTAAAATAATATGGATATTAGGTGTATCGGTAAACGCGTGTGCACCGATTTACGAATGTTAACACCGTGTATAATTATCAGCTCTTAATTAAAAGGTTTCAGTAGTCATTTAGTTAGTTTTCTAAATTCAATTTTCACTTTTTGAAACCCCATGAACACCTGCCACCTGGCCGTGAACTGCAGTGGCCTGTATGGAAAGCACGTAATCGATTACGCCAGGTAGGCCGCTGCAAAGACAATTTGACGAAATAGAGTTTAATAGACTCGTCTGAAACACAATGTGAGTGCGATGTCCCTGTGCAGAATAAGACACATGCTGGAGTGCCCCAAGAACCCACACACTTGCACTTTGGAGGACATAATGAACGCCACTGACGCTGCTATTAGTGTGGCTCGAAAAGAAGAAGAACTTCAAACGTGTTTGATTTGACTGCGATCTTGACTGAGCCAGTGGAAATAAGATAAGCTTATTTCGTAGAGGTAAACATAACTAACACCTCTTAAGTTGATTTTTGACATAATTTCGATTATATCAGACGCTATTCAACATTCTTGATCGAAAGTCGTTATTATAATGTGATAGAGACTCTATTCACGATTTGGGCGGAGATGCGCCGGACGGTCGGCACGAGCGCGAGCGATGTCAGGGGTCAAGTCTACACGTAACAGACACTCGTAGAAAAGCTCGACAACGCCGAACATGTTATAATAAATAGCTTTGTTATAAACGTCACAACGACGTGTTTGACATAACCTATACAGCCACTACAGTTTTATCGACATTCTGACTCAGATTTACCGACATCTAATAGATTTTTATTACTGTTATCACCTAATAAACGTAATTGGATTCTAGTTGACTAGACATTTTTTATTGACATATCTGTCATAACTCTATTCAACCTCTATTTCTGATTCCTTTATCGATATGACCTGATCTATAAATAAAAGGGAATTTGCATATAGAAAGTCTGTAATGTTAATTTTTGCATTAAAATCAGTAATTACTCTCGAAGCGGAAGCTGAATTGCATCGTAAAATAACTTTCAAAGCAATTATAGTCCTTTTCATGTGCAAATTGTACTTTGATAAGAGTCCGAGGCACTGGAAACTTTTGATATCTTCATAAATATTCAGCCACTTTCACATCTCACACGCGAAGGGATTTTTAATAACAGATTTTAAATGGTTAAGTAAAATCGTGGTGGGTAATGATTTTATTGCATGGTGAGAAAATATTGTGGTGTGCTACCGCCACCGAGCCGCACCGCGTCGCACTGCATGTGACCGGATGCGCTCCAGTCTCCTTTGTTGCTCTCATATTGTGTTTTTATTTGCCAAGGATCCGTAAAAACGAAAGTTGACCTCGCGAATACTTTTGTGCATCCATAAAGGATGTAGGCAGGTTTATTTTTATACGTGCTCTGCTTTTTCGCATTTCTTTTCCTTTTTAGATAGGTAAGATGAATGCTTATCGTTTATGTCGCGCTTTTTATGTAACTTGCATAATTTTGCAACACATAAAAGTATGAGTTGTCATCACATAAATAAGATCACTTAGCTGCTTATGCTGCTGTATTATTATGATATAATATGCATGATGTTTGTATACTTACTTATACTCCATTTGAAATAACATTAGAAATTTAAACAATCCCTTTTACAGTCCATTCAACCGATTTTGAGTTCTATTCCGTAAAACATGAAGCTGACATGTTTACTACAGCTGCCATTTGTCATATCACCAACGCAATAGAAGTCAAAATTGGTTGAACGGCCTGTAAAATGGGATTATTAAAATGTCTCATGTTTTCTCAAATAGAGTATAGTATTAAGTACAGTGAGCAGTGGTGGCCTAGTGGTAACGGTCCCGACTTACTTTTCGGGTCGTGGGTTCGAACCCAGGCAGGCGCTTTACTTTGTGCACAATTCAATCAATCTGCCTAGCCTATTCCCAACTATATTGGGGTCGGCTTCCAGTCTCACCGGATTCAGCTGAGTACCAGTGTTTTACATGGGGCGACTGCCTATCTGACCTCCACAACCCAGTTACTGGCTAACACGGTACTCCTTGGCAAGACTGGTGTCAGATCTCAAGCTTCTGACTACCCGTAACGACTGTCAAAGATCTTCAAATGACAGCCGGGACCAACGGCTTAACGTGCTTTCCGAGGCACGGAGGCAACTCGGTATGTTGAAATAGTCAAGCGTCAAGCGTTGCTTAACCTTGATGATCGACCAATGCAGCTGTTATTATTTAGCCACGAGCTCCTCCTACTTTGTGCAAAATTATTTCACCACCAAAAAAAAAACATTATTTTTTTATCTCTAAAAACGGTGAAGGAAAACATCGTGAGGAAACAGGCATGTCCTAGAACCAAAAATTCGAAGACACGTGACAGTCACCAACCCACACTGGGCCCGGGTGCTGGATTATGGCCTTTTCCCTCTCTCACTGAGAGGTGGTCTGTGTCCCAGCAGTGGGAAAATTAATAGGCTGTTGATAATGATTAAGTACTTCTACTATGTAATCCTTGTTGCTGTGATGGTGAAAAATTTTTTTTTTTTTATCTAGCTAATAAATTGACGTTTATTAACAGTGTCACTTCTGGCGCAATTCGTGTATTATTGTCGATCATTGTATCTATTGTAATATATGCATAATTACGTCATGTTCGGCATGTTGAGAGGATGAATGAAAGTCGACTAACGAAAGGTATTTACAAGGCAGACGTGAATGGAAACGCCGAGAGGGGACACCCTAGAAAGACATACATAGACCTTATAGGTGATGTTCTTCAGAAAGGCCAAGTGCGCATTACCCCTAACCGGCGTGTGTGTATGACTAGATGCATGAATGTGTGTGAAGCAAAAGAAGTATGTAAGGATCGTAGCAGGTGGCGTTCTGTAGTTTCTGCCTACCCCCATGGGAAAAAGGCGTGAGTTTATGTATGTATGTATGTACCTCTAATCGATGACAATGGTGCTTATAAAAATACGCAAGTGAAAACATATGACATGTGCTCACCCGCGACGTCGCTTTCTTTTTACATTGAAACTACAATTACAGTCAGTAAAGTGTTTATTGTGGCGATATAAAAGGAGGCAAGACAGTCCGTTAATTACAGTATGCAAAACGTGAAGATGTATGCGTATAATCATGCTGAATACACGTGAAATCAATTATGAAATAAATTGAAGGTTGTATTGCTATATGTTGATGCTAATGACTGCTTCACTGCACTTCGAATTAATAATGCCTCTTTATGAATTGTAAATTGTTTAAATATTGATCCGAAAACAATATAAGGACATAAAAGAAAAAAAAAGATAATTTTCTGTACATTTTTTGGTCCTGTCTATGGTCAATCATTTGAACTAATATAATAAAGAAGCTACATTCTGTAAAGTGGAAAGTTTCTGAATTCTAAAAGATTCTATTACAAAGTGCCTTTAAAAACAGATAAAAAGCAATTACACTATCGCTATTTAGAAAGCACTATACGTACCGAAAATTGCACGGTCTTGTCACCACAAGACCACGGAGTAAGGGCCTTAACACCTTAAGGCCCTTACTCCGTGTAAGTGCCGTAAAATGGTTTCTTTCTAAAGCACACTACTTAGTAACGGCTAGGTGATATGGTTTGAAAAAAAAAAAAAAAATGATTCATGTCCTTTGATTTTATGTAAGGATCGTAGCAGGTGGCGTTCTGTAATTTCTGCCTACCCCCATGGGAAAAAGGCGTGAGTTTATGTATGTACTTTAAATTATTTGTGAAACATGTTTTTTTATTGTCATTAGGCTCGCGCTTGACCACTATCTCACCACGCACGCACTAGGCACGCTTGCCTAGAAAAAAACCCTTTCACTCTTGGCTTAAAGACTCCTAGATTGTAGCTATCGGGAAACACAGACTCAGGCACGGAATTCCACTCCTTAGCTGTACGCATAATAAAAGCATATTGACATCGCATATTTCATCTTAACCTACACAGGATATAAACTTTAAAACTTTCGCGTTTCATAATTGAAAACAATATAATTATAACGGGAAATTTAACGCGATAATTTCGATAGGTAAACAAACAATCGAAATTATCGCGTTAAATTTCCCGTTATAATTATATTGTTTTCTACATAGGATCATCACATCATCAGCCTATTAATGTTCCCACTGCTGGGACACAGGCCTCCTCTCTGTGAGAGGGAATGGGCCGTAATCCACCACGCGGGCCCAGTGCGGGTTGGTGGATGTCACATATCTTCGAATTTTTGGTTCTAGGACATGCCGGTTTCCTCACGATGTTTTCCTTCACCGTTTTTGAGAGCAGTGGTGAAGAAATAATTTACACAAAGTAAAGCGCCTGCTTGGGCTCGAACCCACAACCTACAACTTATAAGTCGCGGCTGATACCACTGGGCCACCACTGCTCATGAGCTACATAGGATATGTCAATCAAAATATATTTTGCAAACAAAACTTTTCAAAAGGCGGTCCAATATTGATATTATGGCACCAAGCGGCGCACAGCCAGTACCGCTTATTTAAACGCCTTAACCACGAGAGTGAAGTCTTCAGAAAAAGCTAGGCTGGTTGCAAGGCTCTCATAATTAAAAGTCCATTAAGTATTTTTAAATTCGCTGTCACCATCGCCTATATCTTATAATTTATTTGATATACTATACACATCATTATTTTGTAATTAATATTTATAAACATCATAATGTAAATTAGGTATTTAAGCTTGTTACATTCGATTTGCTAAACAATTTATCTCGGTGGAGTTAATAATAAATGGTTGTAATTAGGGACGTTTATAACTAATAGGACTACGGGACAGTTGATATGTTTCGAGTGTTTCGACCATAGACTAGAGAATCGACTGAGTAATATACTCAAAAAATTTAACTCTCAATAGAATAGAATATAGTTTCCTTGGTAGAATAAATGATAACTTTATTTAGTCCGTCAGCGAGATTACCAAATAATATTGGAGCCGTATTTTTTGCTTTACCAAATAATTAAAAATTTACAAAGATAAAGCGCATCAAAGTTCAGGAGTGGGGGCTTGTGACATCACTTTGTCAGTATAAAGTGTAGCGCACTTTGACGTCACACGATATTTGAACGCACTGCATCGTCGTATTTTTTGTTTATGTGGCAAAAGTAAAATACGTGTCCAATATTTTTAGGTTATCTAACTGTTAGTCCGTCAGTTCGATAACCTAAAAATATTGGACACGTATTTTTTGTCAACTACCCTATTGCAACCAATTTACCAAACCAACCACTTATCACATTTCCAGACGCCAGGTCTATGTGCAGATTAGCAGAAATCAACCTTTCTTGGAATCAGAATACAGAAAAAATCTAAAAATTACTGGGCGCACAATCGCTAAATCTTTCACATTTTTCTATCCGTATGAAGATCTTTAGACAAGTGGCTTTCGATGTTAGTGACAGTGATAGTTGAAATGTCAGAATGTAAGGGATTGATCACGTGATGTTTCGATGTTGCTTGGCTATCCCACACAATTTTGCCTTTTTGACAATCGCTATCGCCACGCTTTCGATGATAGAATATTGCTTGTCTAGGGGCTCTGATGCTTTAATATGACCAGTAAACTTCTCAGACAATGCCTCACCTGTTGTCGTGCTCTCTGTGCAACAACACCTGCACCCGTGGCTGGTCAAAATACATTAAACGCAAAAAATATAAAATAAATAAATAATTTGGAATCCAATGATTCCAATTTTTTTTTTTTTGGTTTCAACACTAATAACGTGTTGAAACCATCATTGTTAGAGTGTGAGAGAGACGAAGCTTTATATATTTTATTTATATAGGAAACGCTATCTACGTCCATGGTGTCGGCAAGGTGTGGCCGCCTAGAGGTACGTGTCACTTATGCGTTTAAATCTCATGTGTAGAATACTTAGTTATCTACTAAATTACCTCCTGGGTACGTAGTTAATAGCCTCCTGCAGCGACTACAGCACTAGTTCACAAATTGCATTTATTTGGCGCACGCCTCACAGCCTTATGTAACGTGTAATCATTTTAATTACGAACAGAGCAGGATTCGTGTTACAGGGAGCCTAAACTACATCCCGTTCATATCGGTTAGGTCACTTTTCTGCGAAACTGTTCGGTACGCGGTGGAGTGGAGAAACTAAGCGGAACGCGAGGCTACTGAATTCCTATTGCTTACGAAAATGTTGGAGCATCTGATGATCGAAACACATAGATTGAGCATTTGTCTGTACACAAATGCGATTCTATAGGGTTAAATTCAATTAAGGTTGAACTAGTCGACGGCACGAACTATTTTGTGCGTGGGGTTAAAATGCATGCTATCTTATCCGATAACACGTGCGAAAGAAATAGATGATGTGATGAGCAGTAAGAAGCTAGTTCGCGTACGAATTAGCACTTTTGCAAATTTGTTTTGAAATGGATGATGATTTAGGACGAAAACGAGCGCGCGAAATTTTATAAACAGACCTTTGGGAGTCTAGATATCAAGAAAAAACGACTAAATGTATATTTTCAAAATAAAATTATTTGCATTGTTGAATTACTAATCTATCCCTGTATGGAGGCCGTTTTGCAATTTTCCTTCTTCTTAAAGTATTTATTTCCGCCGAAAGATGCGTTAAAATTAATGTTGAAATATAGAACTTTCGACGCTCATAACTTTCAAATATATTTTTTTTACTTTTTTTGTTTCCATACAGGGCTAGATAATGATGACACAAATTGATATAATTTTTTATTTGGAACGTACATCGTCAAACGTCAAAGTAATGAAAAGTTTTAGGATTTTTTATGTTTTGTTTTTGGTCGTTTTACTAGCCATAAACACGTCTGTGGAGTCTTGCTAGCTAATTTATTTTGATTTGGTTTAAAAAATAAAACACTTAGAAACAATAATCCGTAATCACATGCAACAAACTGCATGAATAACCAATGATGAGTCGACATAGGAAGTACCAGCGCTCACCTATGACTCTGACACAGCGGCACGGGAGCGTGATTCTGATTACCTACTACTGGCACATCACTATTTGAATTTAAATTTTTGAACAACAAACTCTATGACATACTAGACAAAGTTCAGATTCCATTGCAATCCAAATATTTTTAGGGTCTTTTTAAAACAAATTGTCACTCGAAAGTCAACTTAAAATACACACGGTTATAGTCGATATATGAGTTGGTGGCGATGGATTATAAATTCAAGTATATGTATGTATGTTGTGCAACCGCGATAAGGATTAATGGCGATACTAGGCTGACACGGCCGGAGGAGTGCCGTGACATCTTGAACGAAGCTTTCACCAGGCCGCGTCTTCGTTCAGAGATACTCTGGCTTCCTATACTACATTTACCGGTATGACGACGTAATGTTATAGACTGATCTTCTTTAGGATAGTCAGACTACCGGTTACTAGAGACTAGACGTAATACAATACATATACGTAGTGTACCTTTCCAGTATGATTACTATGACTGAGTATCTCTGAGCTATACGATTCCAAAGGGTCCTTTCAAACTCCTGTAGAATATACCAAAAAAAACCGGCCAAGTGCCAGTCGGACTCACGCACCGAGGGTTCCGGACAAACCTGTAGGTATATAAATAAAAGTGGCCGGCCGGCCACTTTTATTTTTGGTGGTTGCCCGGTTTTTAGTTTTTTTTAATATGATTTAACTAAAATTTTACGGTTTTCGCAATTTTTCCTGTATCTGTGCTATAAGACGTTGCTTCTTACCAAATTTCAAGATTCTGAGTTCACTGGAAGTACCCTGTAGGTTTTGATTCCCTTGCGAGTGTCGAAAATTTGCGGTAATTTGCGGCATTATCGGCTGTATCTTTTGATTGCGTTGGCTTAGAAGTTTATTTTTTACACAGCTTTAAGGGACATAAATTTGGTACCTACCTATAAATTTCAGCTTGATACCTCCTCACCTCCTCACATTCCTGAGAAAAAGGGTCTTGACAGACAGACGGACGGACGGACAACAAAGTGATCCTTTAAGGGTTCCGTTTTTTCCTTTCGAGGTACGGAACCCTAAAAAAATAAATAATTCGAAAAAAAGCCTGCGTGTGATTCAAATTTTCATTACGATATTTGTTAAAATGTAATTTTATAGAGATGTACCAGGTTACCTATTTATTTAAATGAATAGTAGGTAGTATTGCATTCAATAAAATCATAATTTGCGAGAAATCCATTAGAATCAATTATGTTGTATCCAACGTTAGAGTAGTTTAGAGCAATATAACATAAATTAAATACGGTATAAATTACATTTCAAACATTCTCGTTCACATTTGTGGGTTTTTGGCACGCGTCAGAATTTATCTGTGCATTTAATCAGTGGAAGATAAAGTTATTGATTTATAACTATGTGTCCTGAATATCGTTCACTAACGACTTTAAAGGCAGTTAGCCCGTTCTCTCCTTAATTGCCCAATCACCAGACTGATCTAAAAAGTAGTGAATTTGAATACATTCAACGTTTTTATGAGATTCGATTTTGTTTATGATTTCAATTTGTATTTGGAATAGCTGTTTGACGTAATGTAATTTTATTTTTTTATTTATAGCCAGTCTTCATTCCACTTGTTACTGGGATATAATTAAAATTGCTACACTAGCTCAATTTGATATTGTCTATTGTACAATTTAAACTATTGTTTCTCTTCATAGCGCCTGTCATAACTCCAGAGCAACACAAACAATATGACGTAAATTCGTTACTCGCAACCTTTTTAAAATGTTCCACCTTAATTAATAAACGAGCAACAGTATTTTTATCATACTTAAGTATATTTACTTCACTTAGCATGAGCTGTGCGAGGATAAACTGGTATTAAAAAAATAGAAAACCGTAGGAAGTAGTTTTTCTAACTTCCCTTCGCAACTAAATATAGCAACGAGCCATACTTACCCGATCGTTAACCTTGCAATTCCAGACAACTTGGAGTCCCGGACGAGTACGAACGGCACGTACTGGGAGCCGGTTGTAGCCGGTGTCCGGCTAACCGACAAGACACGGCAGCAGCACGACAAAAAACCGCAGAATACTAACAGTGGTAAGGTTTATGAAACTAATTCACGTATTGAGCACTTGCAATAGACGCATTTTACATTTGAAGGCTCATTTTTGTGTATTTTAATATACCTTAGCTGTGTCCGATGTACCAGATAGAATCTTAAAGTTATTATAGTATCTTAAGCAACTCTGGTCAGTGGTCATACTGTCTTTTATTGATGGATGATGATGGTTGAGAACAAATTAAAGAATTACTTTCTAACATAAAACAGAACTAGTGAAAAGAAAAACAATAAACCAATTTTTTTTTTTTACAATACGGCGCTGTTGACTTGATCGGCCTGCATCAATGGTATCCCTAGGTAGTTCTATACTGTAGTGCAGGGATGTCAAACCAACGGTACGGAGTCAGTGGAGGCACGCGACAAAATCATTCGGGCACTCCAAATTAATAATAAATGAGTCCAATTTAGTATCCGACCGAAACTGGTTTTTACGGCCGAAACCGAAACCGGATTTCGGCAACAGTCTCAGTTTCGGCCGAAAACGAAACCGAAACTTCCTTGCAAGGATCATGTTTTGAGGGTAAAATTAAAAATCGTTATTATAATCAGTCTTTATTTTTTATCTTAATAAAACTAACTGCAACAAGCCAGTCACGACATGATTAAGCACGCGGACGTGGCAAAATGTCTTAGGGCCGATTTCACCATTGAAGCTAATCGCGATTAGTTCAACTAAACTCATGTTTTAGCAAATACAGCGTTCTGATTGGTAGTTTCTCAGCGGTGTCAACCAATCAGAAAGCTGTATTTGCATAAACTGAGTTTAGTTGAACTAATCGCGATTAGTTTCATTGGTGAAATCAGCCCTTAGTCGCTTGGTTGGAATTTAACGCGCTGAACATGACCGATCCCAGCGCGAGAACGCCCGAATGCAGTTTCGGTTTCAGTTGTAATTTCGACAAGTTTGCCGCCGAAACCGAAACTAAACCGAAACTCGATTTTTGCCAAAACTCGATCGAAACCGAACTTTCGGTCGGACACTAGTCCAATCTATATATATAAAAATCAAATGCTGTTCGTTAGTCTCGCTAAAACTCGAGAACGGCTGGACGGATTTGAATAATTCTTTTTTTGTTATGTTCGACAGAATACAGGGAAGGTTTAAAAGCAAAAAAAAAATAAAAAAAAATAATAATGTTTGGTTGGATAGGGTAGGTAGGTAGAGTAGTGTAGTGTAGGTAGGTAGGTAGGTAGGGTAGGGTAGGGTAGCGTAGGATAGGGTAGTGTAGCGTAGGGTAGGGTAGTGTTGGGTAGGGTAGGGTAGTGTAGGGTCGGGTAGGGTAGGGTAGGGTAGGTAGGTAGGGTAGGTAGGTAGATAGGGTAGGTAGGTAGAGTAGTGTAGTGTAGGTAGGTAGGGTAGGGTAGGGTAGGGTAGGTTAGGGTAGGGTAGGGTAGGGTAGTGTAGGGTAGGGTAGGTAGGTAGAGTAGTGTAGTGTAGGTTGGTAGGTAGGGTAGGGTAGGGTAGGGTAAGGTAGGGTAGGGTAGGGTAGGGTAGGGTAGGTAGGTAGAGTAGTGTAGTAGTTAGCAAATACAGCGTTCTGATTGGTAGTTTCTCAGCGGTGTCAACCAATCAGAAAGCTGTATTTGCATAAACTGAGTTTAGTTGAACTAATCGCGATTAGTTTCATTGGTGAAATCAGCCCTTAGTCGCTTGGTTGGAATTTAACGCGCTGAACATGACCGATCCCAGCACGAGAACGCCCGAATGCAGTTTCGGTTTCAGTTGTAATTTCGACAAGTTTGCCGCCGAAACCGAAACTAAACCGAAACTCGATTTTTGCCAAAACTCGATCGAAACCGAACTTTCGGTCGGACACTAGTCCAATCTATATATATAAAAATCAAATGCTGTTCGTTAGTCTCGCTAAAACTCGAGAACGGCTGGACGGATTTGAATAATTCTTTTTTTGTTATGTTCGACAGAATACAGGGAAGGTTTAAAAGCAAAAAAAAATAAAAAAATAATAATAATGTTTGGTTGGATAGGGTAGGTAGGTAGAGTAGTGTAGTGTAGGTAGGTAGGTAGGTAGGGTAGGGTAGGGTAGCGTAGGATAGAGTAGTGTAGCGTAGGGTAGGGTAGTGTTGGGTAGGGTAGGGTAGTGTAGGGTCGGGTAGGGTAGGGTAGGGTAGGTAGGTAGGGTAGGTAGGTAGATAGGGTAGGTAGGTAGAGTAGTGTAGTGTAGGTAGGTAGGGTAGGGTAGGGTAGGGTAGGTTAGGGTAGGGTAGGGTAGGGTAGGGTAGTGTAGGGTAGGGTAGGGTAGGTAGGTAGGGTAGGTAGGTAGAGTAGTGTAGTGTAGGTTGGTAGGTAGGGTAGGGTAGGGTAGGGTAAGGTAGGGTAGGGTAGGTAGGTAGAGTAGTGTAGTGTAGGTAGGTAGGTAGGGTAGGGTAGCGTAGGGTAGGGTAGGGTAGGGTAGGGTAGGGTAGTGTAGGGTAGGGTAGTGTAGGGTAGTGTTGGGTAGAGTAATGTAGGATAGAGTAGTGTAGCGTAGGGTAGGGTAGTGTAGGGTAGGGTAGGGTAGTGTAGGGTCGGGTAGGGTAGGGTAGGGTAGGTAGGGTAGATAAATGTTTGATGTTTTTATGGCAAAACAAAGTTTGCCGGGTCAACTAGTTAAAATATAAAGTAATAAATTATGAGCCTGCTGCCTATAAGTTATTTAGCATCTTATTTGTAGCTGCAGAACTTAGATACTCTTTTATTAAGTAATATTATATGTTTTGTCTATTAAATCGCTTAGCCAAGATTCTATGATAGCACCCCATATGGCTACAATAACCGCCACATAAAGGTTCACCATCCCTACTGTAGTGTAACTCATTTCAATAGGGAGCATATTCGTTAAAAGAGCAGTGTGTTGTCAATAATCACTATTACGATAAGATGCACGAACCAATGTGTTCATGTGTGTTTGTGTCCACTAATGATAACGCCTTATGTGTTGAAAGTTTGTCTGGTGCACCATACAGAACTTATTTAATTCAAAAGTAAATAAAAAAAAAACATCTAAAATCTGTAGGCCCCACATAATACGAGTATCACCAACTACACTGTTCGTAGATATGCTGAGCACAACTTGGGAGTATTACTGTTATATCACATTTAACTGTTTTATTTTACACAATACACCACACAATATCGTGCTTGCTGAACGTTTGGGACAAAT
This sequence comes from Orthosia gothica, assembly GCA_949775005.1. Lineage (NCBI taxonomy): Eukaryota > Metazoa > Arthropoda > Insecta > Lepidoptera > Noctuidae > Orthosia > Orthosia gothica. The sequence continues at coordinate 17,593,821 of OX459063.1, read as the reverse complement.
AACCATGCATGTGTCTTGTATTACTAAACAAATCACTATTACGACGAATATTGTTCAAAACACATAATTGCAGGTTCGAAAACATCGGAAATAGATTTCTACGACGCCGACGTCGATAGAAACCCTGATGTCGATGATATTCCTAAAAGCAAACTACCCATACCTCCAGTCTTCCCTACCCACCTTACGCCCGAAGTCCAATACGGAAACGAAAAAGCGGACACCGACAACATAAGAACAGCCAAGGTATTGGAAGACGCTGCCTTCGACGACTCAACGTTGAAACCGCATATTACACAAAAGCCAGAGAAGCCGCTAGCGATTTACTTCAAAAATTTCAGTGCAGCGACCACGGAGGTCATAACAAGAGCAGAAACAATAAATGATTTCACTAATTATGATCATAAACAATTAACCAATAAGAACTTGGAATACGCACAGAAAGAAAAGAGCCAAACAGGATATCAGGAACATCCCGGCGCAGACATCCAAGTGCCGATAGAAGTGCAAGAATTCTACATTCGCCGCCCCAACGCCGATGTCAGCTTTACCTCAGGTCATTCAAAGCTCTTTGGCATTTCTATAGAAGACGCAGAAAAAATGAAATCAACTACTCAAAGCTCTCTGTATAACACAAGAGTGTCCCCTACGCTGCCGACGTGGCGTGACGGAGACGACACCACCACGAAAAAGTATCCATCCAATATCTACTCAGAGGGTAAGTCTTTAACTTTTGTATCGGGCGCATGCGGCTCATCACTAACGCTCAAGGTAAATGGTATGAATGAACCAAGATGTTACTCACATTTCAATGTTCACTTTCACATTGTAATCCATCGACAAGCGGTTAACATTTTTAGTGCAGTGGGTGGGTGTAACTAACTATGTTTCTTTAGCCCTGGTATTTTGTTTACGCAAAACCAATGTTTTTTATTGATTTTTTCAGTTCAATGTCGTTCCACCCGCATGTCTCTGTGCCGAGGCATCTTACCGTATGACTTAGCGGGAGCACCAGCGAAGATTGGGAATGTAGAGGCGACATCTCTGCTTTCCCAGATTGATTACTTGGTGTCAACTAACTGCAGTGACCGTGTCAGGCATTTCATGTGCGCTTTGCTGGAGCCTGAGTGCAACCCACCACCCTACCCTACGCAGATGCCATGCTACGGTCTATGTAAAGGTAAATAAATTTAATAAAACCTTTTTATATCCTTGCCGTAACATCATATCGATATCGATATCAACTCCTCAATTACTTTAATTCCAGCAATCGTAGACTCGTGCGAGGGTCAGATTCCTACGGAGCTGACTCCTGCGTTCAACTGCAAGCGCTACTCACGTACCAACTGTGTGGGGGCCAAGGCACCGTGCTACGAGCGGGAGTTCTCGTGCAGCGACGGCACGTGTGTGCCCCGGGACTGGATATGCGACGGCACCAAGGACTGCCCCGCCGGGGAGGACGAGGCGGCTGCCTGCTTCAAGTGCGATCAATCCGAATACCGGTAATTTTAAATTCAACATTTAAACTGTCTCAATTCTTTGAGAATAGATTTTTGATCTTTCTTCTACCAATTCGTACGCTAATAATTTGCCTCACAGCTGTAGTACTGGTGGGTGCATCCTGAAGCGTTGGCTCTGCGACGGGTACACGGACTGCCCGAACGGCGAGGATGAGCACGTGGACAGGTGCGGCGCGCGCACGCACCACGCGCCGCTCGCGCTCACCGATCCCGACGCGCACACCGGCCCCGACGCTCACGAGCCAGGCGAGGAGTCTGCTGGCTCCGCGCCTGCACCTGCCATCCGCAGACCCAATAGAGTTCCTATTTTACAAAAGGTCTCTCGTCACCATGCTGGTATGTTAAACACTGCAACGATTTTATCGCTATACAATAAGAAGGATGTCTTCCTTACAATTCTCTTGTACCATTTGCACGTCACCAGTCGACAGCCGTGCGAAGGAATATTGTATCTTTTTCATTAGATTAAATACAAGTTATTCCAATATAAACGTTTCTTAATTGCTTTGACATTTTACATTTGTTTTAGGAGACAATGAAAGTAGCAAGGAAATACTTATGACGAGCGACAGCAATAATTCTCTGAAAAGAAACTTCACCCGCCGACCATTACCACCCCGACTATCGCACTATTATCACTCCCAACCTACGAGACCAACCAAGGATGACATCAAGCCACTCAGCAACGAGCCCGCCGCAGTGAGACCTGTTCCAAAGAAACCCAAGGAAGAAAAAGTTGTCTCCCAAAAAGATACTCCCAAAACGACTTCAGAAAAGGAATCCGTCGAAGATGTCAACATGGGAGATCTTGGGTTTTTTGATGAGTTTGAAAAGGAACCACAAGAGCTTCCAGCTCAAAAGTCCGGGCAGCCTACAAAGATCATGAGGTTCGGAGTGCCTCCACCGAACTCGCAACCCATACGACCAGCCGCGCCAGCACGAGCAGCAACAGAAGCCACTACCCTGGACAAAACTGGCAGCAAGCTTGATAGAGTCATCGATGGCGCCGCCCTGCTGAGGGTAACTCACAACTAGTTTTTTTTTTGCTAATCTATTTTGTTTCTCTGTTTGTGCAATTTCTATTCATACCAAATCATTCCTGTCCCGGAAATACGTCTTTGCAGTATCGGCGCTTTTGACCTCGAAAACTATGTTCCTTCAGAAGTCCAACATCTAGACCAATCTGTCCAGTAACCAAAATATATTCTAATTCTATAAGTACTATTCGTTTTATGGACGAAAGTTTTATGATCCCTGTAATGAATTCAAAAATATTGGCTTCGCAGAAAGCAGACGCAGAGCATGCATCAGAAGTCGCAGAAGCCCTTGCTGCAAACGACACCTCCGCGTACGCAGACGACGCGCCGGACGTGCCTGTCCCGCCAACCCGGCATTTCCCGGCCCCCAAGCCGGCCCCAGCTGACAAACCCATCGTAACCATATCTAAGAGTCCCGGCATCAACCAACTCGCGCCATCAGCGGATCAGTATGGGAGCCCGATGACTAACAACAACGTGCGGGGCGGCGGCGGAGGGTCGCGCGCGCACGCGTCGCCCTGCCCCAGCGGCGAGCTGCGCTGCGTGGACGGGCGCTGCATCACGCTGGCGCAGCTGTGCGACGGCACCATCGACTGCACCGACCACGCCGACGAGGACAACTGCTATACGTGAACCCGCAGCCACGCGCTCGCGGTAAGAGGCAGTGAGTACACCTCACTCGAGGGAGCTCGATATTATTCCAGTGACTGACCAGTGAACGATGACTTAATACTATATACAAGTACATTTTACAAATGAATTAAATTTCGTTGTATTTTGGTAAATAGCTTTTGTGTCATTAAGGTGTACAAAACTAAAAAAATTGTAATTAATTTTAAATGCTGACCGAGTGACCACTCGATTTATATATCCTTGTCGAATGTTCATAAGAACGTAGTTGTCCTAATATCTACCTAACAAAACAGCAATGATTATGTTACAAACTAAGTGTAGTAAGTTCGTTAAGTATTAGTCACTTGAACTGCAGCCTCATCAGTTACAGTCACTAAGTACCACGCTAAAGCTGACACCACCGAGTGGCTGCCTATTGTTTTCATCAGACAGTTGAAATGTCATCGATTTACTGAAACAGTCTTTAGTTCACATACAAACCAACCAACACTGGGAAAATACGGAGTATACATGACCCTCGTGGAGCGACGTTCTTAACTTATGGTATATGATAGTAAGTATACGCTGTGATAAAGCAATGCATGATTACGGTGGATTAGTATTCACCTGGGTAGGTAGTTTAACTCGTACACCCGGTTTTAGGAAGAAATTATCGACGCGTCACAAATTAAACGTAAGTCAAGTGATGCGATTGACTGTTGATAACTATTCATTCAACCAATCACAGCAGCTAACGCACGTTTAACAATTTGTCACATTAATTTTCGTTCTAGAAACTGGGCCGTAATGCCGTCCATTATAGATATTATTAAGTACCTGTGGAACAAGATGTTATGTATTTAGTTATATTATTATATTAATTAGGTTATACGTTCATAATTAAGATAAAGTCCAATTCGTAGTTCGTAGAAATTCAATCCACAAAATATTTTCTAAAATTTTGTTAAGAAAAGATGTATTTTCTTGTATTACTTAATGTTTATCATCGGCATTCGATTTTAGGCCTTATTATCATCATTTTTTTTTTGTAAATATTTTCATCTAGATACATACTTAGCTAAGTACTTAGTTATAAATCATGGTTGTTTTACAAATCATTTAAAAATGTCGATTTAAGTTGATTCAAGCTTGAATCTTTAAAAATATTCTTAAAGAGTATTGTTTAATTACATTCATTATCATTTCGCTTATTTCATGTAACGAATAGTGTTGCGCATTTGTAAATAGGGCCACGATGAATTATTTATATCGATAAGTATTTATATGAAGGTAAGTGTATTGATTAGAATATAAATAAAAGTTACTGCGTTGTTATTATAATGTAATTTTGGTTTAAGGTTTTGTACTTACCTACTTGTCAAGCGTTCTCTTCGTTTGAATACTGAATTTATACTGATTAAAAAGCTGGAAATTAAATCTAACATTTCTATATCTATAGAAATATCACAAACTGAATGTTTGTTACATAAAAAGCCTCAATTACGAATTTATTAAATATTTTCTGGGATATCCCTACATATTTAGCAATAGTTATTTGTTTAGTAGTGCGAGGTCCACCGAAAAACTTAACTCAGAGTTAGTTGCTAACACGAGGTTAAACTGACTATATTGTATGACAAACTGTCAAATTAACCTCGTGTTAAGCACTAACTCTGACTTAAGTTTTTCGTGAAATTGGACCTATCTGTTTAAATAAAACGAACATAATATGCTTAAAAAAGTGACTGAAAAATGAAGAACGAGTGAAAAATTGGTAGAAAACTTTTGTTTTATACTTTTCGAAAATTCCTGCTAAGACCATGAAGTTTTCTATATCAAGCATAGAGAATAATAAGTGTTATAATAAAACTTGAAAACATTTAATATTATTCCTAAGTTATCCGTCCATAAATTAATATACTTAGGTTAATTTAGTTTATTGCTTCATATTGTCCAAAGTAATGTCATAATAAACCTCTAATGCCGAAATAACTAACGTAGCCATTCGGTTTTTCTCCACTCTTTGTATTGAATTTCTTTTCTAAGTTGTAAGGAATAAGGATTATAATTGTAAATCAGTTAGAGTATTAAGTTATCTATTGTTTTAACTGTATTAAAATGATTACGATGTAAGTTATCATTTTTATGATATAAATACTATGCCATGTTATAATCCTTCGTTTTATTCTCCCCTCTACAATTCACAATACTTGGCGTATTTGTACAAATATTTTCTGCAAATCTCTATTACAAAATGAATTTTATTTCAATAGCGCTAAGGTACGTTTTGTATTGCAAAAAATTCGCAAATATTTTGCCTAATATGCTAAGCGTAGTGCAAAAAAAAAGCATAAAATACAATAATACTACCTGTTGAATCACAAAGCCAAGAGCCGAACACTGGGACCCATAGCAATATTGCGACTCCTGGATCCTACAAGGTCTATACCCGCGAAACCGCGATACGCAGCAGCGGTCACTAGGGGTTTGTTCTCTGGGCTACCGAAGTTGGAAAGTGAATTGTCCTACGATTACAAATATGCACTTACCCCTGTCCTCGTGCTGGTCTCCTATCTTCGTTCAAGCCCGTGTCAGGTCGGAGGGTTATAGTTAGAGGAAAATTTATATAATAAATGTGGAAGAGACAACAGACGTGGTCTGGTGGTATTCCCAGGTAAGATGGTAGTCCTCGGCGGGAAACAAATCTACCTAGTGCTGTAACGAACGCATCTGTGCTGAGGGCAGTTACAAGTTCCAAGTAAATCGCCTTGGAGCCTAGGCCAGACAAATGAACACACACAAATAGGCCTTGACAGACTTAGCATTACGAAGTTGAGAAGTCTTCACAAAGAAGGGACCAGCGAAGTCAGTTCCAACAAAAGCAAATGGCCTACTCTCAGCCACTCGATCGGAAGGCAAATCACCCATTATGGGTTGAGTGGGAGTAGCCTTCAAACGATAGCACTGCATACATTTAAAAATGATGGCACGAACAGTGGCATCAATTTCAATTCAATTTCTCCCCGCTGACCAACCGCTTCAATACCAACCTTAAGGTAAAAGGATCTACGTGGGAGACCCAATCTTGCCACTAAACAAAAGGATACAAGACAGCCTTGAGAACCCGCTATAATCAACTAAAATCAACCAGCGCACTCCCGCATCGTCTGTGTGGAGGAGGACTGGGAAACCGGCACAGCCTTTACTTCCAGTCCTCCGCCGACGACTGCCCACCGTAATGGCGGGCCCCGCACGCCCCTCCCTCAGTGGAGAGGCCCGGGAATGACCGTGAGTGCTCGGCCATTCCCGCCCGACGAGGGTGGCGATTGTGCAATGCAGACGACAGGCGCCCCCGCGCCTGCCGCCCGCTAATCACCACCAGGAGGTGGGCGCAGGCGATCGTACAACCGCCCTCTCCCACCTCCACCGCTGCCTCCTTTTGCGACATGGCGTCCTCGCAAAAGGAGGCAACCGCCGCCCAGGCCTCCCCGCTCCCCAGCATGGAATTCACCACGCCGGGAAGCGAGAGGACCTGCCAAACACCTCCTCAGGGCATGGCGCAGCTACGCCCCCGCTGGGCACACCTAGACGGTGTGCCGCGCCATGCTCCTCACCGCGCTGGACCTTACGGTCCCCTACGTTGCGGCATCCGGCCTGCGAAGGCCAGATGCCGCCCTCCGCGTGTGCGGCGAAGCGTCGAGACCGACGCTCCGCCGCCTCCTCCTACCACCGACTTGTCCCTGCCGACCATCCCACGTCAAAGGAGGGTCGGCAACGACATATCGTCCTCCTCGTGGGCCCACTTCCCGCCCCCGAGCCGCGGCCACCCCCACCCGCAGGAGAGATTCCGGGCTGCAGAGCCAGGTGCAGAGCGGGCAAAGCCCGGATGCAGAGCCGGGCAATGCAGGGTGCAGAGCTGGTCAGTGCACTCGGGGAACTCAAACCGCACGAGTGCCGAGTGCAAAGCCAGGTGCAAAGCGGGTAGAGCCGGTCACTGCAGAGCCGGGTAGCGCAGGGTGCAGAGCTGGGGTGCCCCGGGCGTTCCCCCCCGCAGGGGAAGGCGGCCCGCCCAGAGGCAAGGAAGTGAGCCCCACCGCTTACCTACCAAACCTAACCTACCCCACCCACCCCAACCTACCTACCCAGCCTACCCCTTCGTCGCATCTAGAGTGTCCTCTGCTATTCAGAGGAACACCCAGAGCGACGCGAATCCCCCCCCACCCCGCCCGTCAGGTATTCGCCACCGCCAACAAGAACCCACGAATGGGAAGTTATTGACGGTGCCCAGGGTGCACCAGCCCAGCGGGTTGCTCTTCCCCCCGGACGTATCCGAAAGAGCAACCAACTAGGCCAACGTGGCGGTTACCTGACCCGCACCCCACATACCTACCTACCCTGCCTTACCCTACATAACCTATACTACCTACCAATTTTTAAACTATTTTTTCATAAATGCATTATAGCCTATGTTACTCCGGCATAATATAGCTTTCCATAGGTGAAATAATTTTTTAAATCGGTCCAGTAGTTTCGAAGCCTATTCGGTACAAACACACAAACAAAGAAACAAAAAAATCTTTCCTCTTTATAAAATAATAATAATATAATATACACACACCGGCAAAATTAGCGGAACAAAATAAAAATTATGATATGTTTTTAAATAAGGTTTAATTTAAAAAACTTATATTTGGACATTTTTCCTTGCTTAAAAAAAACAATTAAAAATAAAAATGAGAGCGCAGACGAGTATAGTACAATTTTTGTGAGTAACATGACTTAATGGGCAAAATGGACATAGTTGATTTTTTAAGATTACAGAGAAAAGTTAAAAAAATTAATTAAAACAAACATTTTTACAATAAGATAATATCGCATTATATTGCGTGTTTCCTCCACTTGCTCTTAATAAAGTTTTCACCAGTCTGGACAAGTTGAGAATGATGTTATCCATTGTCTCCTGTAGTAGTCTTTATTATTCCTTACAACGGCGCTTCGCAGTTCACCCACATTGACAGGTGTTTGGAGTTTAATTTTTGCTCTTCGTTTTAGCAGGTCCCAGATGTGTTCTATCGGATGCATGTCTGTTGATCTCGCCGGTACCGCCCAAACTGCGATGTTGACATTATTAAGATAGGCTAAAGTTGAAAAAGTGGTATGGAACCGAGCATTTTCCTGGATCAAAACGAAGTGACCACAAATGATACCAAATTTTAATCTTAATTAACACTACTACAGCGATGTACAATAAGATTCCCTCCATCGATCACCAACAGGTCCGTATGAGCTCCCAAACATATCCTACCTGAATCCAATATTGTTCCTCTACCATATGCCGCTGTAGTTTAACAAATTGACAGAATATGATGTTCTTGTTTATGTTTACACATGCATTGCCGTCCTTCAATTCGATTTAAATTAATTCCACACTCATCACTGAACAATATTTTACTCCATTAATCCGTGAACCAAAGTCGATATTCCCGAGCAAAAGTTATTCCGTTTCAAAGGTGGTGTACCTAAATTATTAGACCTTCGGCGGGGACGAACGAACCAAAACCAGTTCTTTCAACCTTTTTCTTACCGTAAACTTACTTTTTGTTGCACCTCGAACTTCTTCCAGCTCATTCATTGCTTAAACTGCCTTTAAACGCGGGTTTTTGCAAAAGTGAAACTAAATAAAACAATTATTTATGTTAGAAGTACGAGTAGTTTTCTGCCTTGTCCTGATACTCTCGCAAAAGCATTAGTCACTCTGAATCATTGGAAACTGCAACAAATGGTTGAAACAAGTAAATGGTGAATTATGCACAGCACTCTGGAGGTTTGATCATTTCTTCTCATGTCAAGTGGCCTGGCCCTCTCAGTTTGGGTAAAGTTGGGCACAATGATGTCCTTAACTTCGAAAAAGATCTGGACATAAAAAATAAAACAAATATCTCAGTATGTTAATGAAAACATAACGAAATTTTAAAACAATAGCGTAAGTGGGCATAAGCAAAATTCTTTCCAAATGTTGTAAGTTCGAATAAAGTTAAAACAAATGCATGAAAAGTGAAGTCGAATTTTTTTATCAATTAGGAATAATTGGTTTTATTATAAAACAAAAGAAAAACCACCCAGCAATGATAAAAATAAAGTTATGCGAAAATTTATTCTTGTTCCGCTAATTTTGCCAGTGTGTGTATATATTAGTATAGATTTATGTAAATAACAGACGTGCACAACATTCACAAAAATAATGTCACATAATACAATACAATTCTAATTTAGACTGAGGGTGAATGAATAATAGGCAAAATTACAATATAATATAAATAGATGTCAACATTTATAAGATTTAAAATAACATAATAATAATTTAGAACAATTAAAAATAAAACAACAGGCAAAAATAGTATTAACTTAAAAAAATAAATAAATCATAGATTGCAAATATGTTTTTCTTTCTTTTCCAACAACTTATCTTTGATCCGAGCGGGGCGGTCATGAAAAATTTCTCGATCTAAAAGCTCACAACAAGCATTGTATGTTGCAAGCAGCCTTGCTATTGGGGAATTCAACCCGAGATTCGATATGTAAGGGATGGACAGGCCTTAAAAAAAAAAAAATCGTCCTCTCTATATTTTACTTGACCTATATCAGTAACTAGCGGTTCGTAACTAACTAGCGACTTCGTCTGCGTTGCATTAGTACTTCGAATAGCTTATTTTTTTATATCGCGCAACAATATTATAGGTTTTCCATACAAACTTCCACCCTCCTTTCCACACCCTTAAGGATGATTTCCGGGATGTAAACTAGCCTATATCCTTCCCAGGGTCTACTATCTACTACTACTATCTCCATAGCAAATTTCATCTAAATCGATTCAGCGGTTTAAGCGTGAAAAGGTAACAGACAGACAGAGTTACTTTCGCATTTATAATATTAGTAGTAAATACGTAAAAATTAAAAAAAAGGTACATTTGAAGGTATATCTGGAGTCCATGTAGTCTGTATAAAATGTTACTGGGTTAGCTAATCTAGAAAAAAGGCCCAACTACTTATAAGGGCTATTTTATTCCTAGTATAGTTAATAGCCAGGCTGTCTACGCCGTCTAACACAAGCACTCATTATGAACTGGTCTGGGAATTATAGCTGAATGTAAAAACTAAGATTGCGCAGACTCGTGGGCATAACTCGTAGGTAAATGTTAACACTGTGATATTAATTTACGCAACAGTAGAATGGAGGGAAATGTTTCCCACAGATTGTGGTGCAAAGTTTGATGTTTTAATTTATGTTGATGGTCAGGTGGGGTGAGATCGGTCGGTAAAACAGAAATAAAAAAAAGTTAAATAAAAAAAATCAAAAATATATTCGCGGGCTGGCTGACCAAAATCTGGTGTATCATCCGCCTGCACAGCATGATATTCTCCTTGTTTACGTCTTTTTAGCTCGCTTTTGAAGCAGTCGGGTTTTTTGTTATTTTTTTTTCGAATTAGGTACATTTAAACATATATAAGTGTTTTATATTTTTGAAATCAACTCTTAAAACCCTTTATTTTGATACCCCACACGATGAGTTCGGAAGATTTTTTTAATTTAGAATTTGGTCCCCCTTAATATGGCGCCCAAAAGCCGCCATTTTTCTATTTTCCAATTTAAATGTAGCCAGTGACACTCGCAGGGTTAAGACGAATCGATTGACGTAAGAACGATCAATATCGGCCAACGCGTTTGGTCTCAAGAACGCCGCATAGGAACAAACATACATACATACATAACATACATAACCTTCGGCAGTCGGGTAAAAAACCTTCAGCTTTGATCGAGCTGATAGGCAACTCATTTAATCATATCTCTGGACAGTAATACAGAACTTTACGTACTGATCTTACTCCATCCGATATTTCTTACAAAAAGGTTACGGCGCTGGTTCTAGGCAAAAGGCTTTCGTCTTTTGCCAGGCTATGCCACCACTCATTGTGCAGTTACCATAGCAATAGGTGACTGAGACAAAATGACTGCAAAAAAAGTTTCAAATATAATACAAATAATAACTTCAGTTGTTAGTCATAGCAATTTTTTTCTGATCAACCAAGCTGTTAGGCTAAACAGTAGTCGTCCGAATCTAGTAACAACTTGCGCGCAGCACACGCAGCTCTTAGCCGCTTCAACGCAATCCTCAAATTTACGCGAACGTCGCAAAGCAGCAATGATGCAGTACGATGCGTAGCAGAAATACGCAGCGCTGCAGTGCTACGAAGAGAAGTAGCTCACGGCGCCGTGTAGTAGCACTACACTAAACCGTGTAGCAGAGCTACGACGCGTAGCTTGGCTACGCCGCGCGTCGGTCAAAGAAGCGCTACGCTGTGTGTGCAGTGCTACGACGCGTCACAGCACCACGACGCGTAGCGTAGCAGTGCTACGACAACTAGTAGCACTGCGCTGTGTACCAGGACTACGCCGTAATCAGTGCTACGACGCGTAGCAGTTCTACGTTGCGTAACAGTCCTACGCTAAAATAGTGTACTATTATTTATTCTGTGGTGTTAAGTGTAGTGTACTACACTGTCTACGCTATGTCAACGCAGCGTCTACGCTACATAGATAAAGAAGACACTTAAACATTCATAACTAAATACAATACATACCTACTGCACATACACGAGCCGTGTCGGGTGCCCTGTGTTCAAGCATGCAGCTGAACTTGTTTAAAGCTAACGAAACGTGAAACAACCAAATCCTATTGATTTTTTGTTTCGTGTTAAATCGTTCTTTAAAGGTACTTACTACAGTGAGTCACTCTCCGTATCTTGGATTCCCCAGTTGCGGATTATCTGCCTACAGAAGTTTCCCCAGTTTCAACAATAGGTCAGTAATAATAATATTGCCCATATTCCTTTATGACCTATTAACCTTCACTTCAGTTTGCAAAAACCTTAGTCCGTAGACCCTAGTTCCGGATAGCCTTTTAGTTCGTGAACATTCTAAATATAGACTGAAATCTTATACCGAGAACTTAAACACAGCTTGAATACCTAAAGTTCACGCTCAGTGATCTCCTCAGTCCTAGTCATAGATGAGTCATGTTCTGTATCTGCTACATCTATTCAATGGCTGTGTCTCAAAATATCTACGCGCTGCTTCACGATCAAAAACTATTTCTATACTGGTGAGATAAGGTTCGTTTTTCATTGGTTCGTCGACGACCTTACAGTTAGCTTATTTTAGATTTTTTATATGTTTTTTCATTCATAGTGTGATTACCTCATCGGCGCTACCGTTCCGTTTGGTTTCGGCTCGTATTCGTTTTGCTTTAGTCATTTCGCACTTGTTTTTGAGGTCGGCCGGCTTCGTGGCGTTTCCTTATCGATGGTAGGGTTGCCGATACTTAACTAAACAATGATAACTAAGAGGAAAAACCTTAATTATAATTTGGTATCGTTAAAACATATGTATATATGTGTCACCAACTAACCTACTTATGTTATCAACATTTGGCAGGAAATAATCCGCTGCTTTTATTTCATTGATACATATTTACATGGAGACCGTTGATCTAGTGTAAAATAAGTCAGATTTCACACGATTAACTACCCGAACATCACTAATTTACAAAACAGTCCTATGTAAACCTTAACTCCCATTTCGGAATTACGAATTTGAAGGTTAGTGTTGAGTTTTTCTACTTAAAAAAGAGATAACTTCAAATTCTTAAGCCCTAAGTCCCACCCACCGAATGTAAAATATTTCTTAGTCACTTGTTTACGACATTACAATTTTAGCACAATAGGTCTAGTACGAATGGGGAATAAACAGGCCTGGTGTCATCGACCGCTGCCCACCGGCTCAGGCAAGCTGGTAGAAAGCGCCGTGAGTCACCGAGCCCAACGCGAGCCACTCCAGGCTGCCTTGACGAAACAGATATGCTGTACCTACCTATGTATCAAGGACCTTTATAACGCAAGGGGAAATTGTAGCAGATAATTTACTCAAAAATGAAGATTTTTTAAATGAATTTAATATAGTTGATATATTAACAATATCCGCATATTTAAGCTGACATGGTCACTATCATTAGAATTAATATTTGTTTCGGGCAACGACCACACATGTGGTCAATAGTTTCGGCATATTTATGGCACCGTTACAAGCGCCATGATCACGAACTAAAGTCTTTACGGGAAATATCGAGCTCTCAACCAAAATCTAAATATACATGGTAAATATCCCGAAACAAATATTAATTCTAAAAACCGCAGTTTTGAAATTAATTTAGATATATTGCCTTTTTAGAACTTTCCTACTTACTCTGACAACCTAATTAAAATAAAATAAAAAAACGAAAAGAGTATCGAAAATAAAAATCAGTCTTCAACTATTGGTACTGGCACTGTACGCTGTGAAAAATTCAACGAAAGTCATTAGAGATTTTACTTCTTCGTTTACCTTTTTCAACTTAATGGCAATGTGAGATTTTTTTCAGAGATTTGGCCAGTACCGACAGTAATATTTCCCTATATTTAAGGTTTGGTCTACAAAGGTTGATTGCCAGTACATAATGCAAATGTTTAAACTGAGGATACAAAATGTTGCAAGACGAGAATTTCAACCACACGAACACTAACACAACCTGAATGGGACAAAATTTTCTTGTGGCTCAGTCAGGCAAGATACAAAGAAATACATTCTCTCGAACACAATGGCTGGCCGGGCATTCTATGCAGAATGTAAGACAGGTTGCTGGGAGACGAATGAAAGTAAAGTAAATAAACATTCGCGAGGTAAACAAACTGTGCGACTGGTTTGTCCACTCGGTGCTCTAGGTAGTAGCTATAGCGAATGCTTTCTAAATACTTAGGTCGAACGTTTATCTAATCAGAGGCCGAGTGCACACATAAATTGTCATCAGGCTGAATTATTGTAAAGCCCTTTTGTTTATCGCGGCAGGTTTATAAATGGCTCTGAATGAAATTATATTAGACTAGGTTTTTGCCCGCGGCTTGTCCCAAAGAAACCATGCAACTTTTTTTATAAACTAGTTAAGTAGTCTACGGCACTCGACTATCAGTGACAAAATTTTCGTAATCAGAGGCCTTAGTGCGAGTTTTTACTCACGGTCAATCGCGTTAACGTAAACGTCAATTTGTATGGAAACTGGATAAGCGCCGTCTGGGGACGGTAAGGAGAAACCTCTTTTTTTGTATACATTTTGACATAAGAGATCGTTTACGTAACACGAGTGAGCGTGAGTCACGCGTGAGTAAATACTCACACTAAGGCCTCTGGTAGTGCTTTCAGAGATTAGGTTTATCCTTTACATATAGATATATAAACAAACAAGGAATCATACCTCTTTATCCTACTATACTATTATAAACGTGAAAGTATGTGAGGATGAATGATGGATGTTTGTTACTCTTTGACGCAAAAACCACTGAACGGTTTTAGATAAACTTTACAGAAATATAGTTTAGAAATCAGAATAACAAATAGACTATAATTAATAAATATATTGGGAGAAGTATCTACTAATACCATGCGGGGCAGCAGCTACAAAATATAGATTTGATACAGAAAGGTTTTAAAGGAGACATGTTATTCTCACATTCTCTATACAAAACCTCTTGACAAAAGGGTTACAGGGACTTGAGCCAATGAAACAATACCTAGTATGACTGTATGAGGTAAATGCCTGTTTATTATCACAGAAATTCCTGTGTTAAGAAATTTCTAGATGACCAACGCTGACTAAGAAGTCAGTTATTTTCCTGTAAGTGAAACAGTTGCTGAAGTTATTTATATAACAATCACTTTTGCCATTTCAAGTACTTAGTAAAAAAAAAATGTGCCGTTTTTCTGAACGACTAGGTTAGCATAAAATATACTAAATATGCTTAGGTGTTGCTATACATCGCCCCGTAGTTCAATACGCCTCTTGCTGTTTCCTCTTCCTTCATATTCCACTATTTCACGTGATACGAGTACCCTTTCCAAATTCAAATAGTTACTTAACCACTAAAGGAATATGTATTTTCAGCATTGAATTTGTCTTAGGGGCTGATGATGTTGAACAGTAACTAATTATTGACGATGATAAAACATTAAAACTTCGAAAGGCAAAGATCATTTTATCTTAGGGCCAGTTTAACTCAGAAGTATGCTTACCTCATAGAATATGATACAGGTGGTATAATATAAAGCTGAAAGGGCTAAGGTCTACATTTCTCGTCGGTGCTCCATGGACCAATTCAAATTTGACCAATTGGTCTATGGGGAAATTTACATGTTTCCATCGTCCAAATACAAACTGGGCTTTGAGAACACTGGACGTAAACCAAAACTATGTTCCATTATAACATTATAACCCCGAGTTCTATTTTTTGGCTCACATCAAACTGAATTCAAAAATATTATAAATAAATAATATAACGACTTTTCGTATTGCAAAAAGTAGTTTTTGGGAAAGAAACAGATTGTTTCCTTTGCCGAATTTACTTACACAATTAGGCTGCTGGTGGGAGGCCTTCCAACGCAACGTCTTACGGTTCGCGGTCGCCACTCCAGAAACCTTTCTGCACCATCGGCCATCCGTTCTGCGAGCAATCTGCTCGGCCCACTGCTACTTAAGTTTGGCAATTCTTCGGGTTATGTCGGTAGCCCTGGTTTTCTAAAAAGTATGTAAAATGTTTGAAATGGGCACTTCACCGAAAACTTTGTCATTATGTATGGTGACAATGTATTAATTTTTGGATTATCTCGTTTGCCTCCCAGAAGGAAGAATTGACGTATTTATTTCGTTGACATGTGGTTCACATTTAAAAGTTCGCCAATGCCGATAGCTATATTTAAGGACTCCCTTTTTTTTCTATAACTTGCCAAATTACAGCATGTCTCCGGGATGAGGGTATTGCTAAGACTGTTGTCTCTAATTCTGGGATCCCAACGGACTCAATGAGATAGACGTTCACATTGATTTGTATTGTAATCTTTGTACAAATGAATTGTTATGTCGTGGTTATTCAGTAAATGATTATTGTTTCAAAAATTGATCTTGATTTTTTTTAAATACTTGTGGACAAGGCTTTACTATACTTTTAAACTGGGCAGTGGATCATTTCTTAATTCTCCATAGCCCAGTTGATAATTGGACGATGGAAGCATGTAATTTTCCCCATAGACCAATTGGTCAAATTTCAATTGGCCCATGGAGCACCGACGACATTTCTTCACTTTTAGGGCCACCTTAGCGCAGAGCCAATAAAAGTGTGGCAAGGTATCGGTATGCGAAAGGCCCAGTCGACTATACTACAAGTGTTTCTTAATCTAAGATTCGTACTTGGACCCTTGTACAAGCAACTGACAGCCGCTCTCGTAACTATTAGAACACACAGGGCCAAATATAATTAGAGGCGAAACTCCACACACAATAGGATGGGTACAAAGATGTCTAAAGTTACTAATAAATAAGTATTCTAAAGAGATAATGCGAATCTTGTGCGATCATGGACGGTTGCCCCGGATCCAGTGCACCTAGGTACCTATTTGCAATATTCACTCACAATTGACTATATATACGTAAGTATATTACAGTATGGTTAAACCAAGCTATATTTTTACCTGACTGCTGAAGGAGGGTAATGTGTTTGTCAGTCTATGTATGTATGTTGGTGTTGTGACGGAATCGGAGGACTCATCTGGTTTTGGTCAGCCAGTTCGCGAATATGTATTCTTCGACCGCATAGCATCTTCTTGTTAACGTCTTTTTAGCAGTCGGGTTTTTGATTTTATGAATTAACTTTTTTAACTCATAATTGAAAGAAACTACGTCTTTGACTTAGTAGTTTCTATTTCGATTGATCGTCTTTAGATGTTGATTTGCAACACGTCTGACATCTGTGAAGTTTTGCTAGCTAGTTTAAAATGACCCTGTACTTGTACGAGTGACTAACGTATAATCTGAAACTAAAACAACACATAACTAGGTACTAAACTTACTGATTATTGAACAAGATGAACTTGACAAAACATTTTTGTTTGATTTTGTATGCTTGCCCGATCCACAACAGCCCTAAGCATAGCAGATAATTATATTATATACATTTCATTTGATTCATAATGTATTTACAATTATAAACACATACAAATGAAGGAAAATAAGTAGGTAAAGTCACAACTTTTGCCTCTAGGGATAGGATAAGCAGAAATTCAATTGAGGAATATTTGTGTCCCATAAGTTACTTATTAACAGCTGATAACCGCATTTATCAATTAATGGAAAGTCGGTAAAGGAAATGATTTCATATCTAACTTTAGGAAATTATATGGAGGATACAAAACATTTGTTGACATGTGGTTGACCTCGGTGGTAGGTAAGTAGGTACTTTCTATCGTAATATATCCATGGGTGTATCCAGCATTTTCTAAGGGGTGGGACACAAGTGAAAAAATTGAAAAATTTTAGAAACTTTCGAGGAGGACTTAACCTGTCGGGGACCCAGGGTGGCAAAATCAACTAGACCCCTAGAATCTGTATGCAGAAAAGCAAAAGAATGTCAAATGAATGGGTGATCTTAGTAAGCTCGATAATTTAAGCACCCGGCTGACAGCTTTTAAAACGCTTTTATAAAATTGGTATGTATGTATTTATGTAACGGAATCTTTGAACGTGATTTTCACTCCCTTCAAAACGTCGGATTAATTTGAAACTTGGCACACTTATCAAGGACCGATGACAATGCAATAATTTAAATAGTTTGTACCACTATAATCCTTACCAGATTCTTCAGGATTAGCGAATGGACTAAAATAAAAAAAAGTTTGAAAAACTAAAAAACGCGTTTGCTTGATGTCAATTGTTATAATATTTTATTAACTGATATTGGTAAAAGTAGAGCCATTTTTTTCCAAAATTTCTCGAAAAAGCACCCTACGCTTATTTACAATAAAATATATTTTTCTGTTTATCACACCTTTGTTAATTTAAAATTCTCTTTTGTTAATTAAAGTAATTTTTTCTTCTTTTAGTTTGGTTTTCTATTAGCGTGTTTAAAGATGTTTTAGCTTTTATTTTTCTCTTAAACATTAGATAGGTACATTTTTAGTTTCGAGTCAGGGATGAAGGGTGGGTCAGACTGCCCCATCTGCCCCACCCTGGGTAAGCCCATGAATATAACCACGCTCTTTGATTAATGCCCTACTGAAGGCAAAATTAGACCCACAGGACTTAAACACCACCACATTCTAACCAGGTACCTACCTGGTAGAATGTGGGTGCAGGTAGAGTTCAGTCGTACATCTACACCTCTGTTTATCTTCAAAGAATACAAGCGTAATGTTATTTGTAATAGCCCCTTCTGGAAAAATAATGGTTCTTTGATTATGATTAGTTCCACAGATACCTACTTAGGTAGCTGACAATATTTGCAGATCTTGTGAGTGGTGGTGTGAGTCATTCGCGTCTTATTGCGAAGTTAGTGTGCAGGGGCAGGGTTGTCGCCGCCACTTGTTACAACACACGACGTAGATAACCATGTTTTATGCGTCAGTAAAAATTAAATATAATACTCACAACGGATCTTTGTGGCTCTGAAGTTGGATCTGTCAACTACTGCGCACGAAACAGATTAACTGCATAGAGTAAACGAGATAGGATGATGCGACAAACGTATGCGAGTGAAAGAGACAGTTATACAATGCTATTTTTACCCGACTGCCGAAGGAGGGTAATGTGTTTAACAGTCTATGTATGTATGTTTGTTCCTATATGGCGTTCCAGAGACCAAACGCGTTGGCCGATTTTGATGATTCATACGTCAATCGATTCGTCCTAACCCTGCGAGTGTCATAGGCTACATTAAAATTGGACAATAGAAAAATGGCGGATTTTGGGTGCCAAATTGTGGGGGCCCAAATTTTAACAGTCGCCATAGCTAGTAACAGTAGTTATAATACTCACAAAGGATCTTTGTGTCTCTGAGTTGGCTGCAAGACTCTGCGCAGTAGCTATTTTTGTGACAACGTTGAAGATGAAGATAGCATTGTATAACTGTCTCTTTCACTCGCTTACGTTTTCCACATCGGCCTGCATCTGCATCTGTTCTTGCAGTATACTCGATGACAAACTGTTTCTTGCGCAATGGTTTTGGTTGGCATAGCCAACTTCAGAGACACAAATATGTTCCAATTTCAATTCCAATTTCAGATATTTCCTGACTGTATAGCTCGATTTTACTAAAAATAAGCGATATAGGTACTTAATGCTCTATCACTTTTGCACTGTTGGAATTTCAACTCTCGCCGCTAAGCTGACCATTGGCAATGCTACAGTACCTAACTACGCTATTTTTCAGGCATTCATTTACGTGTAAGTAAATATAAAATCTGCAAGTTGAGGTTTTGTATAATTGCATTAATGATGTAGAAGACCCCCTTGAAAGAGACCTAACTCAACCTGCCTAATCCTTGTGAGGTACCTATTTCAAGTTAGGTAGATACCACTAAAACCTAGACCTGTCTGTGTCGACGCTAAATAATTGGGATTTTTATTTGATATCAAAATTACGTTCTTAACAATAAATAATGATGTATTTAGGTTTTATCTGGGTTTTTTACTTAGGAAATGTTGTTAAAAGTTTATTATTTCTATTCGAGGACTAAAGTTACACTAAATAATCGGACGAACTTAAATATTTAGCTAAATGCCTCTATCTTTTTTTTACCTACTAGGTACATAAACTATCTAAAAGTAATTAATGTCTTTATTTACAAATTACAATAATGAAGCAGTGTTGTGGGGGAATGCGTACTACATACAGCATTGTAGAACTGAGTACGTTGGTGATTCATTTCTCGGAATTGACCTTGCTATGAGTCATTCGTTGGAAGGCAGAGTCGGGGATACCGCGCCTGTCTGCCGGCTGCTTGCTAGACGCACTCCGCTCACAGTGCACAGCTTTTTACGGAATACTTTGTGTTAACAATAATAATCAGTTATATTCGTGATAAATATGTGTGTTTTCAAAAAACGAAGAAGATTTAATTAATAATTCTTCTTTCGAATATTTGTAAATATTTTTGTGTTTCCGAAGTTGGATATCATGATAACAACCATGACGTCATTCATACTGTTGAAGGTAAGTAATATTTAGATGCTACTAATATTTATAAAAGAGTCCGTGATAAATTCTGTAAAATTAAATAAGATTTATAATGTGGATGAATCATCCTAAAAACTCTTATCAGTTTCTTATTTGACCATTGTAGTTGTTCTGACGTTTACAATATTATGCGGATAAATTGAAAACAAATGTTGTACTTATAGCTATCTCTGTTTCACGTACTAAAATAACATGTTTAAGAAAGAGAATGAAGTATCATGTACAAGAATTTCAAATTATTCGCTTATTCGAGTGTGATTTGTGCTGTGCTAGAAAGAAATAGGGAGAAACATGGCGACAAGTTTATAAAAGTTTATATTGAAACGGATAGAAGTCTCGTGTATTTATTTAACTATATAAAGTATAAAAAACAACAGTTCCATAAATTAATTATGATATTTTCGTGATATTAATTGAATTAACATACCGTGTCAGCAAATTCTCACTTACTCAAGAAATGTTCAAGAAAAGTTTTGTGTCGTCTGTGAAAATACTTGTTGAACAAGTTTTAAATTAACTTTTCAGACAAACTCTTTTTTGTTGAGAATGAACAGAGAAGATAATGTCAACTGGTTTCATGGGAAAATATCTCGAGACACGGCTGAGAAGCTGTTGAAGGAAGGTCTGTTGTGATTATTATTGTATGTTGTTATTGTTGTTCCAATGTTTTGTGTTATTGACTGACTGGAATTTTGTTAAAACTTGCAGAAGGAGAGGATGGAGTGTTTTTAGTACGTGAAAGTAACACTTCCCCTGGCGATTATGTGCTGTCAGTTCTGCATCAGGTCAGTTTTAAAAGTTTTTATAACCTCAAAATAAAACTTGTTTTCTTGTTTTTAAGCCTACCAGTGTTATCTGTAATGTTTATCTAAATACAAATCAAAATGAAATTAAATTAGCATTGCTATTTCATATCGTTAAGCTTTATAAAGATTATTTCTACACCATTTTTTATTGGTCTGAGTTCTACACTTATAATTTGTATTGTACCATTGTGTGCAGCTCTCAAGAAATTTTCAATGAAGTCATAAAAGTAATCTGTTTTACAGGGAGAAGTAGTGCACTATCAAATTCGGAGACATGGTGAGGATGCATTCTTCTCAATTGAAGAGCACACAACAGTGCACGGACTGGACACACTCATACAGCATTACCGAGGAGACTCCAATGGCCTCGTCACCAGGCTATCGGTTGTGTGCAAAGGACAACCCCCACCTCATGAATCTCGCACTCAGGGCACTACAAACTTGTTGCACCGGTAAGTTTTTAAACCTCACAGTCCCAGTAACAATAATTTTGCTGCTTTTTTATGCACATTCTTTTATACAGTACAAAACAAACAATAATTTTAACAACTTATTATTATAAATGAAATATTTATTAATACAAACAATAATCTACATATATAAATTAAAAAAGGCAATTTAACTTATATCCAGTAAAACCTATTTTATTTATCACATTACAGTTATTTCTTAAAACCTAATAAACAAATAAACATCAGAAATATGGAAGTCT
Organism: Orthosia gothica; assembly: GCA_949775005.1. Taxonomy (NCBI): domain Eukaryota; kingdom Metazoa; phylum Arthropoda; class Insecta; order Lepidoptera; family Noctuidae; genus Orthosia; species Orthosia gothica. Next base: position 17,571,986 of record OX459063.1, on the reverse strand, counting down.
GGCTTTACAGTTTAGGACTTAATTTCCACTGGTTAAACACTTAAGTATTCTATTTTGGTACTACATATCAGGTGTAGTATGGTGTCATAATATTGATAATGGTTTGGATTTAAGTGGAACAATGCTTGATGTGTGACTAGTTAGATTGTTTTTAATAATATTAGTATGCTTGTAAAGTCTAATTGACTAATTGTTTTTTTTAATGGCATTATCCTTATTGAGGCTCTACATAAAAACAACAATTAATGGCCACAAAACAATGTGTCTATTGTGCTACTAATTGGAAACTTGCCAGTAATTTTTATTTATGTTTATATCTACAAATAAAAAATTAAAATTATAAAATATTTATCATATGAAAATAATACACTTATAAATATTTTTGTTTCTTATAAGTTGTAATAACTTCAAACTTTCTAAGTAGTCTTTCCCACACTATTAAAAAAGTAAATTGGTCAAAAACAAAATAATTGCTAGAAACATGCAATGTCAATTAGAGATAGAACATCTAGTTGAAGGAGGAAGTCCCATTAAGATGAGAGCCACCTAAATTGCCCTTAATTCATCCTTCTTGTTTTATTACAAAGCTGAATGGAGTGTGGAAACATTCTTTTGTCATCAATGGATTATTTTTCTATTCTACTGAAAGACTGAAACTTGATGGAATGTACTGTATATTATTATAAATATAAATTCCTTAGTTTCTGTGAGGGTGAGCTTTGTATTTTTTAATAATAAAGGCTATTGTCATCATCATCACTCGACTGTTTCAGTCTTCCTGCAAATCAATATTCAACTACTTGTTTCAATATAAATCTATTGTGCTTCAAACCTCTTGTTTATTCTACTAGCTCATATTTTAATGAACCCAGGGCCTCACACAAAGTTTTATTCTTTTTTTAATAATTTTATTAATATGTAAATGAAAGTAGGATTAATGCAGTAGAAATGCGCTCCTTGCGGAGTATGTGTGGTGTAACTTTAACTGATAGATTGAGGAATGAGGTAATAAGACAACGTTGTGGTTTAAAAGAAGATGTAGTGACTAAAATTGAAAAGGGTATGTTAAGATGGTTTGGCCATGTTGAGAGGATGAATGAAAGTCGACTTACGAAAGGTATTTACAAGGCAGACGTGAATGGAGACGCCGGGAGGGGACACCCTAGAAAGACATACATAGACCTTATAGGTGATGTTCTTCAGAAAGGCCAAGTGCGCAGTACCCATAACCGGTGTGTGTGTATGACTAGATGTATGAATGTGTGTGAAGCAAAAGAAGTATGTAAGGATCGTAGCAGGTGGCGTTGTGTAGTTTCTGCCTACCCCCATGGGAAAAAGGCGTGAGTTTATGTATGTTATTAATAAATTTGGGTCCATTTAGAGTGCAATGACCATGAGTAAAATTAATTTCTTGTCAAATTTTAATGACCCAGCCTGTTCACTTATATTTTAAGTTTAATCGTAAGTTGGATCAGCCATAAAAGGGGTTATTGCACTGATTTTAACGTACACTGCACTTTATAGGGCTTGTAATTTAATACAAGTGCTGACAAGCTTATTGACAATTTCCTGTTGAGCGCATTGTTCAATATGTTTATCCAATAAATATCACGAGAAGGCCAGTAGCTGTGGCCATATACTGACGGCATGATAATGTCTACAGCATGATGCTATGTGTAGGTATAACATCAAAATTCTTTGCATGTTTTATGACAAGATGTGTTTGCAATGTACACTGATTGGAATACCAAATGTGGTCCGAAATAATTGAGTCAGAAGTCACATGCCATGCCTAGTTTTGTAATCACATTCTTGAATCTTGTGTAAACTTTTTTGCTAGGAATACTTATTGGTTTTATGACTAAACTTAATTAACTTTTAGATGAGAAATTTTTATATTAAACTTGTTCGATTTAGAAGTATTAATGCTGATTGGGTAACCTAATAAATTCACGAGTATCACACTTTATTATTATTTAATTGCACGTCATTGCCTCAATTGTAACAAAATCAAATGTAAACAGTAGTGACTCAGCTCAATATACTGTCTATGAACTATCAATACAAAATTTAAAAGAAAAAATATTAATTCTGTGGTAACTAATCCAGATCAATATTAGTTCAAGTGCTAAGTACCACAGAAGCTGACATGAGTCATACCCTGGGAATGTTTGATGGTGTCTGATATGATGACAACTATTATTAGAGCCATCTGTGTTTGGCAAAGGTGAATCATTGTTTATGCTAATGATTCATTGGCACACACATTGTTCCTTATTGATATTTAATTAAATATTTCTTATGAGCTACTATCAATTGCATTGTCTTAATTATGTTGTCATTAGCTATGGTAATGTGTTTGAATTAAGAGACTGATTTATCAATAATAATTGACTGAACTTCTACTTTAAAGATAAGTTTACAATAACTACATACATATACACTTAAATCAAAAACTACTTACTAACTAAGCTTAGGCCGCGTTTCCACTGACGCGGAGCTGGGCGGAGACGTGCGGAAGCGACCAATTACAATGGTTGAAATTCCTCATCGCGCCACTCGTCTCGTCTGTGATTGGTCGCTTCCGCACGTCTCCGCCCAGCTCCGCGTCAGTGGAAACGCGGCCTTAAATATGCTGATGAAAAACTCCTCCGCATTGCCGTCCACCGGCAACATGCCCAAAAGTCTTGTAAAGGCAAGGCAAAGTTCTGTAAAAGTCTTTGTATAGTTTAGTTAAATCTTTGTCAAAGTCAATATACGATATAATTATATTATCCTACCATAGATAATAAATACCGCCTGCAGGGCAAAGGTCACTCAAACAACTCTTTTTCCTTGGGCTAGTAAAAAGTTCTTGTTTCAAAGCTAACGGCATATTCCATTTCCAGGGCGACGGAAGCCGGAGACTTCAACATAGTGTCTCAAATGCTAGCATGTGGCTACCGAAGTCGCGACGCTAAGAACCAGGACGGTCAGACGGCCGTGCATATTGCCGCGAGGGCCGGGAGAGACAACATACTTGCCAAGCTGATAGAAAGTGGAGCCACTGTCAATGTTAGGGACTCGTTTGGATATACGCCTTTACATGTGAGTTTTGTTGTGTTTAACTTTTGTAACGTTTTCTTATAAAACACTTCATTAATAGCGAGACAGTGAAGCATCCGCGTGATAACTATTTTAAAAAAATCCTTTATTCACTGCTTTTTACAGTTCATTTTAAATTTATCCTTAACTAACTTAATTTAGACTGTTTTTTAGTCAGGTTGTCCTTTGACTGGCCTCCTCCAGGTCATGCCACTTTTTACGGTGCCTTACCAATCTCTTTTTCCCCTGTGGGAGATCGTCCTCCCACCTCAAGTGTTGCCTGCCTCTGTGTTTTTCCCGTCGCGTGATTCCCAATAGCTTACATTAAATAGCCACCACGATTTCGTCAAAGATAATCCCTGGCATTCTGAGAATCATCCCAATCCTTCATCTTCATTCATCATCCAATCCCTGGATTTTCAGTTAGTCGGTCCTGAGAAGACGTAACTCACTTGATGGATTCGCAGGTGAAAATGGCTGCGGGCCGTTCTACCGGTCCTTATTACTGTTGAACAGCAAAGGACATCTATTATACTATAGTAACGAGGTCTGGCAGACCTAACCCGCGGCCAAGACCGTATAGGGAGTTCTCCGTTTTACTACTTTACTTATTGACTAAAATTTTCACAATGTTATGAGCTATATATTACTATTTCTATGTGGGAGTCCCTGCTATCTGTAACACATAGTGACGCATTGTACATTGCACCAACTTTGCCTTCATTCATGGAATTTGTTCCTAACTGCTTATCATTTATTTTCATATTGTTTTTTATAAAGTATAATAACCAATTTTTTGTCGACAGTACACTTGCCAGAATAACTTGCCGAGTACGACAGAGCTGCTGATCACGAAGGGCAACGCTAACTATCAGATGAGACACGCGCCGACAGGCAAGGTGCCGCTACACGATGCTGCACAAAGGGGACACATTGAGTGCATCGAGGTTTGTAGCCCTGACTTTGAGCTATAGGAAACTATTCTTATCTATTTAAGCTTAAGTGAGGGAGAGAGTTGTGTCACTCACAGATAACGCACTGCTTAACCTAATTCTGTGTAGCGGTATCTAGCGCCACAAATTAACTACAAAAAGACGGCCAAGTGCGAGTCGGATCCCACACGATGGGTTCCGGTACCATTATCGCAAAAACGGCTAACAAAAACGCGTTTTTTGTATGGGAGCCCCACTTAAATATTTATTTTATTCTGTTTTTAGTATTTGTTGTTATAGCGGCAACAGAAATACATCATCTGTGAAAATTTCAACTCCCTAGCTATCACGATTCATGAGAAGGACAGACAAGACGGACCGCAGAGTCTTAGTAATAGGGTCCAGTTTTTACCCTTTGGGTACGGAACCCTAAAAAGACCTTACACAATGTAGGATCCTGTAATCAAAGTTCTGCGCACGAATTGAACAAGCATCGGGCAGTTGCCCACGAGATACAACACCCGTCTGATCGGAGAGTCTCCGTGTTCAACGGAGATTGCCGTGTTCAACGGTGGGACTTTCTACCCTGTTTCACATATAGTCAAAATATACTGATTTTCCAAAATCTACTCTAGAGCAGGTCGATCGAGAGTTGAAGTTAGTATGCAAACGAAATTGCGGTCACCACAGTTATCTTCTTGGTGTCCTGCGCAATAGCATTACAGGGACAACAAGCACGTGAATACGGAAGACGTGCGCTGTCACGGTCGTCCAAAGTATACTTGCTACGTGAGTGTGCAGCATGCATTCGGATTTACGGATTATATTTCTGCTTTGCGATCGGCGTTAATGATGTGGAGTGTCCCCCATCTTACTATTATGATAACTGAATTGAGCATCGTCGTGTCGAGATTCTTGGAGGGTCCTTAATGAAACTAATTAGTTAGTTAATAGTAAAAACGAAGCATTTGTATTGTTGCCCTACTAAGAGGCCCATCGAACTGGAAAGGGTCGTGTGTATCCGCTGTTTGCGGGCAGCGTTAAATCAATATTTATGACGAAAATACAGTGCTACTCTACGTCCATCCACACTAAACATTATCAGTCTTATTACAAAAAACTCAATAAACCTTGGTTTAAACCTGGCCTATCAAGTCCAGGCTTATCTGCAAAACCATGGTCTAAATTTGTCCGTATTACAAAACTTAAAAAAACCCTGGTCTTCTTAGTACCGTCATTTGAACCATTGTCAATATATCAACCACAGAATAAAACAAATATCATTCGTTCACCATAATATCGTTCAATTGCAACGTTCCGTATGCCCAGAAAAGAAAACTTTTTGATAATACGATAAGATTAAATGATGTTTAGGAGTGTTAAAATATTGACACTTTGTTATTTTGCATGTATATAAACATTAGTTATTTTATCGATTGCAGTTTTGTTTGGGTTTAAGCATATTACTTAAATTCGTATTAATTACTAATAATACATCTACGTACGTGTAACGAAACGTAACATTGTCGCGCGTTACATGAAACCATAACATTAAACAAAACCATCGCTCGTTGAACAAAGTTCATTAGGCTTTGGATTTTTAAGTTCTCCGAGTCTCTATTATAACAATTGCCTCTTTGTTAATAATGTGTTAATATATTAAGTGTTATGGACCAACAAAACAAAACATCTGAGAATTGGAGTACCGAGGAAAAAGTAATATCCTCAATATCAATTAAATCCACCATGTTAATATCCATTTTCGGGTAAAAACAACACAACACAATGAAAAAGATTCTATAACCTAAAAGAAAAACTTTGACAGATACGACTTAGACCACCGTTAAACTAGGGGCCGCCGAGGTTTAGCGTTAGACCATGATATGGTCCATGGTTTATCGCTAAACCATTATTTGTAATATCATTTTTATTTAAACCGTGGTTTATAGAGATTTAAACCTGGGTTTTTAGTTAAACCGCTTTTTGTAATAAGACTGAAATTGTTTACAGGTTCTCCTAAAGCTCAAGGCTCCAGCTCATGCCAGGACATTGGCACACGACACCCCTGCTGACCTCGCGAAACATTATGGACACACAGAATGCTACCAGCTTCTGAGTAAGTGACTGACATTGTTAATCTGTTTTGCTGCATGATAGAAGAATCACCAAACATTATATGAATTGGCTTTTTGAAAATAGTGTCAGAGCTTGCAAAGAACTTGTTTTGACTGCCAAACAAATATCATCATAGAATGCATTCGAATAAAGTCGAAAATACATTAATGTTTACTCATGCAGACTAGTAGAAGCTATAAAAGCTTTTTTATCTACACTTCATTAATTCATGGCCATTAACATGATATCGTTCGCAGAAAACCACCAGCCAGATACCCCGAAAACATCTAAAAAGTACTGGTACCACGGCACTTTGAACCGCGACGAAGCAGTGAAGACGTTAGAGGAGTACTGCCGACAGTACGCGGTGGAGGGCAAGGCGGCGGACGGCGTGTTCCTGGTGCGCTACAGCGAGCGGCACACCGGCGCCTATGTGCTCACCATGCTGAGCGAAAACACGCCTTACAACTTTATTATTAGGAAAGAGGTGAGTTTCAACGTTTATAAACATCACTATTTCTCCTATAAATTATATTACACTTTGCAAGCACAATTTTTTTTTTTTCCTATATTTTGTGTAACTTCCAAGAAAGTTTGCAAATAAAACAGAAAAAAACTGGTCCTGTTGTAGTTAGACACATGCACAGTAATGTGTGTAAATAAATTAATGGTTTCACTTCTAATAGTTGATAAATAATTTATATTTTATGGTTGTTTTGTAGTTTGTGTACACCCACCTAAACTCTAAACTGGAATGGTACAGAATAATGCCTTTTTGCATTGTATATAGAGTTAAAAAATATAATATTGATAAATATACAAATGTAATTAATTTCAGACAAACTGGCTATTTATAGACGACGGACCCTATTTAGAATCTCTGGAGAGGCTGATCGAGCACTACAGTACGGTGCCGGACGGTCTACCCACTCGCCTCACTACCGCTGTGCCGCCCAAACCTAAGCCACCTCTACCTGAAGTAAGTACACTTATGATAACCATAATTTAATTATTTATTTGTCCTTCACAGTTGAAGATCGAGATTCTTTAATATTTTGTGTGTTCCCGTTTGTATCTTTGACATTTAAGCATACTCGAGCATTTCAAGTTTTCCCTGTTGGGACAAAGGCGTCCTTTCAGAGTGTGAGAGTGGGCCATAAACCGCCATGAGGGTCAATTAATTATTCCCACATTTTATAAGTGTGAGTCACACGTTTTTACCCGACTGCCGAAGGAGGATAATGTATTTATCAGTCAATGCATGTATGTATGTTTGTTCCTATGTGGCGTTCTAGAAACCAAACGCGTAGGACGATTTTGATGATTCTGACGTCAATCGATTCGTCTTAACTTTGCGAGTGTCACTAGCTACATTAAAATTTGAAAACAGAAAAATGGCGGCGTTTGAGCGCCATATTGTTGGGGCCAAGTTTTGTTATCCATACTAATATTATAAATGTGAAAGTAACTCTGTCTGTCTGTCTGTTACCTTTTCACGCTTAAACCGCTGTACCGATTTAGATGAAAGTTGTATGAAGATAGTTTGAGACCTGGGAAAGGACATAGGCTATATAGGTAGGGTAGGATAGGGTATGGTAGTGTAGGGTAGAGTAGTGTAGGGTCGGGTAGGTTAGGGTAGGGTAGGGTAGGGTAGATAAAAGTTTGGTCTTTTTATGGCAAAACAAAGTTTGCCGGGTCAGCTAGTTATATATATTTCTTCCAATACCATCGTGTGGGGTATCAAAATAATGGGTTTTAAGAAGTGATTTCAAAAAATATTAATACTTGTATGTATAAATGACCTCAAACGAAAAAAAAATGTTAAAAGTTATAAATAAAAAAAGTTAATAAAAAACAAACTGCACTGTTTGTTTTTTTTTTAACCTTGTTTACGTAAAGACGTAAACAAGAGGAAAAATCATACTGTGCAGTCGGAGGATACATCTGATTTTGGTCAGCCAGCTTGCGAATATGTATCCTCCCACAGCACAGCATGATACAACAAAAATCCTTACTGGTTTATATTGAGTACTATATTCCCTCTTCTTGTTTCAGTTCTCAACAATGCCAAGAACCAAAAAGTTAGCGTCAAGCCGAGCCGCCATGAACCAGTCACTCTCTCTAGTGAAACATGACATCCTGAGCGACAAACAAATGGCGGCGCAAACATCACCACCTAATTCCATACAGTCCAACAACATGTTCGAGCTGCTCACAAGGAATCTGTCATTCTCGTCGGACTTCAACAACGATAGTATCAATAACAACGAAGAACCCGCTGATGATAATGACACATATAAGGTTCCGGGGAATAACAGTGCAGTTGTAACTTTAGCAGAGAATTATAATGAGATATCTATTGATTCTGATGGCCAGCTTTCTACACTACAGGGTAAGTTTTTTTTTAAATGTTATTCCTCTCTTTAGTTGTTATGTTTTGGTAAAGATTCCAACATAAATAGTTATTTAGAAGGTGGAAATAGGACTAGGTGTTTACGAAGACGTGAAGGCTCTGTTTTGCGACTTCCGTCAATTGGTTTCTCATAGATGATCCTTGCACTTTCTCTGTTGTTGTATATAGTATTTATGTGTATATTACAATCAATTCGGTTTCACTATGCGAAAATCTATCGTAGACGCGGCCCTTACTGTTAGGAAAATAGTTAATACATCTGAACATAAGTACGTAATTGGGATTTGTCTAGATATTTCTGGGGCTTTTGATAACGCATGGTGGCCAATGCTATCACACTCGAGGTCGCTAAACAAATATATACAATTTAGTTCTTTACTTATAATCTTATCATTTACTTATAAAAGATTAGGTTAGGTTTATCTATGGTTAAATTGGCCGTTCACAGCCAAAGACCTTATACTTCTTACTACTAGACTAACCGGTCCGAGCGAGAGGGCTCCCGTTGGTAGTGTGTCACTTTCTAATGAGGTGACCATGACCAAACATAACACGGGACAAATTGATTGTAAAAACAATAATATCCCAATATATGTATTTATGCTACCTAACTACGCTACCTAAACCTAACAAATTCATTGAAAAAAAAAAATGTGTTTATTTTTTGGAATCTACGTCACTTACTGAGTCGGTGTCGAGCGTACAGAATTTCGACATCCCATGTTTTTCCATTGGTGTCGTAAGAGGCGACTAAGGGACAGAGAATGATCAGCAGCGTTCTCTGTGCATTTGTAACAACCATACTGGGATCGCCAACCCGCATGCAAAGCACTCCCCATGAATAGCACAAATAAAACATAGCCCCTAGTGCCCGGCAGTCTGCCTAACCTCGACTACGGTAGCGGTCTAGGTTACGGTATAGCAAGGGGTGCAAAGAATCTCGAACGAGATCCGGCTACCCCAACAAATACCGACGACAGGACCTGGCAACGTACAACACGCGCACACTCCGGACTCCGGACCGACGATGAGATGACCGAACTCGAAGAGGAATTGAGCAGTTTACGATGGTGTATTCGGGGAGGACTCGATAATCCTCAAATCCCAAGTCTGCATAAGTCTTATTCTTCAAGACCCATCGTATAGATAGGAAAAAAACTCTCTGATCTTACTCTCAAGCCCATGAAGGAGAGGCGTTAGATGATCCTGCAGTCTTCAGACGATGCTTTGATGTTTGTCCAGTTGAGTAGACAGTTGAGAAACAAAACTACACCAATTTTATTCCACTAGGAATCAATTTGCGAATAATATTAACAGCCGCTGAATTTTACTCGAACAAAACCCGCCAAAAACGCCGCAAACCTGGTGGTCTTTTTTTTTTTTTGTTCGCCCTTTTCGCGCAGGCTAAGGTCTTGGACCATACCGCCTCGTCTTCAGTGCAATTTTAACATTCTTTAGTATGCATTAGAATACGGGTATAACAGATTCTAATTGTTTTTGGAGTATTTGGCAGCAAATTGTATCGAGTCAGCCTTCCCAGTAAGCTTTGCGGAGGTAGTCAATACTACAATAAAATTCTCCGCTCCACTATCCTGAGATCGCTTCTGCCAATGTTTTCACATATTGTCCAGTTGCGTAGACAGTTGAGACACAAAACTACACCAATTTTATATCACAATATCCACTAGGAATCAATTTGCAAATAATATTAACAGCCGCTGAACTTCACTCGAAAAAATCCCGCTAAAAACTCCAACCTGGTGGTCTTACATTTAGTATTACCAGGCCCAAACATTTAAAAGTGCTACTCTTACTCAGTATTTTTTTTTTTTTTTTAATTCAATTATTTGATTAATTATAGGAACTGTAAAAATATTTAAATACGTTTCAAGGTTTCATAGACTTTGAAACGTATTTTTTTTTTATTCGTTCGTTTTGGTATAACATACAAATGAAAAATATAAAATTTTCTACCATTTCTACCAAATCCAATGATTAGTTGAGCTAGCAAGATGTCAGACAAGGACACACTACCAGCGGGAACCCTCTCGCCAGGACCGCTTTTGGTTAGCTACCGCTTATAAGGAAATAGCTAACCTAGGCGTATGATAATAGATTTCATTTTAGCTAAACAAAAATTTTTGGTGGACAGTCTAGTAGTAAGAAATACGTATAAGGTCTTTGTTCACAGCAGCCGGTCATAAAGATGTAGAATGCAATAGAATCGATTTTTGATGAATCTACGAACCAGTAATGGTTTCTTTTGTTTAATAAATAATTATACCGTACAGGTATAACGTGTCTATAATGAAATACGTCGTTGATAGTGTCGAACAAAATAGACCTAGTTTTTAGGTTATTTTCGATTTTATGAAATAACTGCAAAACCCTGGTTTTGTTTTCAAAAAGATGTTTTGTAGGAGTTAACATGGTCAGTGTAGTCTATAAAAAACAAAGTTTGTTTTTGATGCAGCTTGGTACGGGATTCCATACATCGATGAGCATTCTCCTTTGTATTTTTTTTCCTACTCCTTCGTTATTATTTTCTGATCAATTTCGTTGCGGGATCCAAGACAGTTAAATTTATTCTGCGGGACTTCGTCGAGCTTCATTGCCTCGGCGCTTTTCTGGTGGTCGCCACTGTTGCTTCTTGCTTTCAGGAGTTGCAGTGGTTTGCGAATAGTGCGGTGGTATTGTCCCATTAAATAGTAAACAAACACAGCAACTTTGTCCCATTTAATTTACTTACAACCTTAATATAATGATATATCACTCGCCAAACTTCTTGGCCGCCCTGAAGTTGTCTACAATGGCTGCGCAGTAGTAAATCTCATACTAAAACAGCACCGATCCGTGCCTTGCGCATCGGAAAGCCAACTTCAGGGCGGCCCAGAAGTTTTGCGAGAACTATACTAGCCTGTGACTGTACCACACGTTTTTTTTTTAAATTATTTATTGGCTTGTGCTTGACCACTATCTCACCTGATGGTAAGCGAAGATGTGATCGACGGTGTAGCACGCTTGCCTAGAAGAAACCTATTCACACTTGACGTAAAGACTCCCAGGTTGTAGATATCAGGAAATACAGACTCCGGTAGGGAATCCCACTCCTTTGCTGTACTCATATTAAAAGTATTTCCAAAACGCTTGGTGCGTATGGGTGGTATGTCCACTTTATTCTTCTTCTCATACAGAGAAGGCACAAGCATTAACTATCTATGTCCAGATTTCCTCACCATGTTTTCCTTCCCGATGTGTAAGCTTACAACGTTACTCCCCCAGAGTTCATCCCGATGTCGGAGCTGACGCTGGGTGCGGTGCTGGGCGAGGGCGAGTTCGGCTCCGTGCTGCGCGCCACGCTGAGCGCGCCCGAGCCGCAGCACGCGCCGCAGCAGGTAGCGGTGAAGACGCTGCACGTGCAGCACACCGACACCAACAAGATGGAGTTCCTGTCCGAAGCCAAGCTCATGATGTCTGTCCGACACCGGTGCATCGTGCGGCTTATCGGCGTGTCATTGGTAAGTACAGGCAGAATCAAATATAATGGCCGGCCAGAACACTCCGTGAGATGCTGCAGTAGCAAATTCATGTGAAGGCCAAACTGAGGGACTTTAACTTTAATCGATGTAATTACCTATAAGGCTAGTGTAATTGAATTGAAAATTAATTATTTAATAATTACAACACATATTTTGTTTTATGGGTCAGCTTAGCAACATATTGTCGAACTCTTATTTCTCTCCTGTTGATACTGTTAAAAATGTGTGATGTAATGCTATGTGACCTCGTATTTCCTTTATCACCATAAAGTTGGGCCTTAGGGTGATTAAGGAAATACGAGGTCGACAATACGTTGATATGGCTGACCCATAAACAACTGAAAAATGTCGTTAAGTTGTCGTCCTTATGCATTATACCGAAGAAAAAAAACCTGCTGTACAGTGAGACCCGACTTGTAATGAAATGGGATAAGGCTAGGCAAAGAGAGAGACAGAGACTATGGCGGCGGAACATAGTATAAAAGTGATTGCATGCTTCTGGGTGTATTTGTCTATGTAACAGTTAGATTTTTTAACATTGAGGCACTTGTCCCACTGCTGCCGGCGACGAAGCGGTTAGCTATCGACTATATTTTCGCAAAAAAACGAACAAAGATACAGATCCCGTGTCAATAAAAGAGACACATGCCTACCTTATGTTAAAATCTTCAACATTCTGTAAAATTAGTTCACAATAAAGAATTTGAATAGTTGATCGCTGGCTGTTCACACTGCCGGCGACTCTCTCACCACAATTTTGTCGCAGCGACAAGCGCACAGCGATACTCACTCGGCGATGCTCGCTTGGCGGTCAGAACTCACGCAGAGAGACCAACCTACTAACGCGTGCAGGACTGACCGCCCGAGCGAATGGTGCGAGTAAACGTCCGTAGCAACAAAATAACTCGCTCTCTCTATTAAAATTCTCAGAACTACACACGCGCTGTTCGCCAGCTCGTATCAAGGTTCTAGCTCTGCTCGCTGATCGTCGGCGGCGGTGCAGCGGTGGGACAAGTGCCTAAAGTTTCGACCTAGCTAGGTTGCATCATAGGAGAAAACGTCGTCTTCTCTATTTTCACCCGAGCAGTGCTCGGTCGGTCAGGTATTAAATAATTAAACTTGATGGTTACGAATGATACTCGTTGTTATAGTGTATAGGTAACACAGTACTTAATTAGGATTATGAATTTAATATTTTAATTTCTTACGTAGAAAGTTATCGCGGCATGTAAAATGAGAAACGTCAACGGACTTCTTAGATTGTCACGATTATAGTGGAGCTTAAACTAACTGAATTTTATTCATTAGTGGTAAAGCAATAAGTTCGACTTGATACTTGCAATGCCTTTGGTATTGCAGATGTCAGTAGACGGTCGGTGATGATGACATCAAGAGGACTGGCCAATAACAAAAAATGCGATGTTCCTTTATCGTTATCATGCTATCAGTGAATGACCTGTACAACTAACACAAATGTGTCAGATAAAATAGTTTGTATTTGTGTCAGCTACTGTGCTACCTACATATTTTGTGCACGTCATGATAAACAAACAATATTGTTGTTAGTTTGAATGGATAATGGAAGACAATATAAATAATGGTTAGATTGTGTGAAAGAATAGAGAGTAACTGAAGAGGGGTTGATTAGAGGTGTATAAAAGACAAACAAAACATTTTAACCAAAAAATTACCGACTAAATAACGAACTGAAAACCAAAACTACTTGTGATAGTGCAATTGGAACTGCACTTTCCAGTTCACATGCATGCTTAGGATAATCATTCGACAAGAGCCTTCAGCAATAAAAATTTAGGTACAATCACACTATTTAATAAATAAAATTATTGTATAGATGTTAAAAACTTATCAATTTTGTCTGAAAGTCGTCTGAACATGACGGTAAAAACGGGCATTTTTTTCGGGTTTTCGGATCGTTATATTTCTTTTAGTGATTATGTTTTTGAAAAAAGGAAATGATAGGGGCACGTATTAGTTAGACCCTGATTTTATGGAAAAAATCATTGCTCTAAGGGCATTATCCACGAAGAAAACAGCAGAATGTTTTTGTATGGAGAAAGGCCCACTAGAGTTCCCTCTTAAAGTTTTAGTCTAGCATCATTTCATCTTTTTTTTCATCATCTTGGCATCAAATAAACATCCAAATTTACCTAAAACATTGGATGATTGTAACTAGGTTGGTCTTCATTGATTGTTTGCCTCAAAATGCTAGACTATAGTTTTATTCTTTGCTTTTCAGTCCGTTATTTTGTCGGTGAATTTTCTGTTAATGGTTTTTTTTCACGCTTTTCAGTTTATTTAATTTCAACAGAATCGGTGCACAATAAAAACAAACATTGGGCCAACAATCCTTTTCTATACCTTTAGAGGTCGATTTTACTTTTCAAATTTAATGGGACCACCTTTGAGGTATACTCTGCCCAATAAAAAAAGAATTTTTGAATTCGGATCGCTCTATTAAAAGTTATGCCATACATTTAAAAAAAATATACATGTTCAATTGAGACCCTCCTCCTTTTTTTTTCGTCGGTTAAAAAGACATTAGTGCCGACCTCAATTTATTTGGGACAAGAGTAACTAGGATGTTGATTTTACACATAGCACACGCCTGTAGTCATCGAAAGGTTAAAGAGCCGCGCAAACGATGAGCCACCAGTGGCTAGCAACTAATAGTTTATAAGATTTTTCATACAATTTGTATGGCCTCGCCGCACACGCGTAGCGAGAGGAGGCTACTCGCGACTTAGTGAACACTCTACCTTTATTTCCTACTAGCGGTCCCACGCGGTTTCGCTCCAACTGGCAACCTACCTACCCTACATACATGAATGTTGCGTAAATTTAACCGTATACGCAGCGCACGCAACGGAAGCTCTCAATAAGGAATAATTTTTTCCCGTTTTTGCAACATTTTCTTTTATGCTTCGCTCCTATTGGTCGTAGCTTGATGTTATATAACCTTCCTCGATTAATGGACTATCTAACATGGCAATGGTATTCACATATAAACCTATAGAACACCAAAATGAGAAATGTGGGTGTTCCATAGATCTTACGTTTGAGTATATTTTTTTAGTGTAACAATCTTTACATGGGAGTGCATGTAAAGATTGTTACACTAAAAAAATATTTCTACAAAAATAACTGTGTTTTCTTGTTTATCCAGGGCCCGCCACTAGCAATGGTTCAAGAGCTAATGCCTCTGGGATCATTACTAGAGTTCCTAGTTCGTCACCCGGACAAAGCGTCTCCGGGGTACGAACTAAGGTTGTGGGCGTGCCAAGTGGCGGCCGGTATGCGGTATTTGGAACGGCGTCACTTCGTTCATCGCGATTTAGCTGCGAGGAATATTCTGCTGGCTAGCAGGTAACTATCACGATTATTTTGTAACTAATAGTTTGATAGGTACAGTAATCCCTAATCATTTTGGCTGGTTTGGGCGTAAGCTATCCGATGCGCATGACATGGCGTGTTGCTGTTTCAGTATGGGATTTACTACATGGCAGCCACTTGTAGACAACTTCAGACTGGTCAAAATATTAGGGATTACTGTACAGCTCTGAATAACCCATTTAGAAGTACAGGCATTTTGTTAGTTTTAATAATTAATTATTATCAACCCGCGTCTATTTATGAAACGTCTCTGACTAATGCTTTTGTCTTACTTTGTACAGTAAAAGAAAGGGTGATTATCACTTTGTTTTGTTATCACAGTTGCTTTGTTCTGCAATTAATAAGCATCTTAGATAGTATGGCGATTAATAGACAAAGATAATTATAACGATTTTTAGGGTTCCGTACCCAAAGGGTAAAAAACTTTATTCAAAAAATCAAAAAACCCGACTGCTTCAAAAGCGAACTAAAAAGTCGTAAACAAGGAAAAAATCATGCTGTGCAGTCGGAGGATACATACTCGCGGACTGGCTGACCAAAATCTGGTGTATCCTCCGCCTGCACAGCATGATTTTCTCCTTGTTTACGACTTTTTAGTTCGCTTTTAAAGCAGTCGGGTTTTTTGATTTTTTTAATAAAGTTTTTTTATTTATAACTTTTTAGTTAGTTTTTTTTCGAATTAGATACATTTAAACATATAAGTGTTATGTATATTTGAAATCACCTCTTAAAATCCACACGATGGGTTTGGAAGAAAAACAAAAATTTGGGCCCCCACAATTTGGCACCCAAAATCCGCCATTTTTCTATTGTCCAATTTTAATGTAGCCTATGACACTCGCAGGGTTAAGACGAATCGATTGACGTATGTATCGTCAAAATCGGCCAACGCGTTTGGTCTCTGTAACGCCATATAGGAACAAACATACATACATATACTGTTAAACACATTACCCTCCTTCGGCAGTCGGGTAAAAACGGGACCCTATTACTAAGACTCCGCGGTCCGTCTGTCTGTCACCAGGCTGTATCTCATGAACCGTAATAGCTAGACAGTTGGAATTTTCACAGATGATGTATTTCTGTTGCCGCTATAACAACAAATACTGAAAACAGAATAAAATTTATATTTAAGGGGGGCTCCCATACAACAAACGTAATTTTTTTGACGTTTTTTGCGATAATGGTACGGAACCCTTCGTGCTCGAGTCCGACTCGCACTTGGCCGGTTTTTTTTATAATCACAACAAAACAAGCTTTAACTTCAGTTCAAGGTTAAAGCTTTGAGCCACTTATTTTCTTTTAATCTTTGTTGCCACAAATGTAAAGTTCATAATATAAAATTGACAACTTGGGCTCACGTCTTGAGTGCGTTTTTGTAATGAACACTACCTTATTCGGAATTAAGTTCAAAATAAGTTAAAAAGACGTTATCACTTATAATTTGTCCAGACACCAAGCCAAAATAAGCGACTTCGGTCTCTCCCGGGCGCTATCCACGGACAGCTCGTACTACAAGGCCAGCCGCGGCGGCAAGTGGCCCATCAAGTGGTACGCGCCGGAGTCCTACAACTACGGCTCCTTCAGCCACGCCAGCGACGTGTGGAGCTACGGCGTCACGCTGTGGGAGATGTTCTCCTACGGACAGCAGCCCTACGGAGACATGAGGGGCATTGAGGTGAGCTTACTATACTACAACTACGGCTCCTTCAGCCACGCCAGCGACGTGTGGAGCTACGGCGTCACGCTGTGGGAGATGTTCTCCTACGGACAGCAGCCCTACGGAGACATGAGGGGCATTGAGGTGAGCTTACTATACTACAACTACGGCTCCTTCAGCCACGCCAGCGACGTGTGGAGCTACGGCGTCACGCTGTGGGAGATGTTCTCCTACGGACAGCAGCCCTACGGAGACATGAGGGGCATTGAGGTGAGCTTACTATACTACAACTACGGCTCCTTCAGCCACGCCAGCGACGTGTGGAGCTACGGCGTCACGCTGTGGGAGATGTTCTCCTACGGACAGCAGCCCTACGGAGACATGAGGGGCATTGAGGTGAGCTTACTATACTACAACTACGGCTCCTTCAGCCACGCCAGCGACGTGTGGAGCTACGGCGTCACGCTGTGGGAGATGTTCTCCTACGGACAGCAGCCCTACGGAGACATGAGGGGCATTGAGGTGAGCTTACTATACTACAACTACGGCTCCTTCAGCCACGCCAGCGACGTGTGGAGCTACGGCGTCACGCTGTGGGAGATGTTCTCCTACGGACAGCAGCCCTACGGAGACATGAGGGGCATTGAGGTGAGCTTACTATACTACAACTACGGCTCCTTCAGCCACGCCAGCGACGTGTGGAGCTACGGCGTCACGCTGTGGGAGATGTTCTCCTACGGACAGCAGCCCTACGGAGACATGAGGGGCATTGAGGTGAGCTTACTATACTACAACTACGGCTCCTTCAGCCACGCCAGCGACGTGTGGAGCTACGGCGTCACGCTGTGGGAGATGTTCTCCTACGGACAGCAGCCCTACGGAGACATGAGGGGCATTGAGGTGAGCTTACTATACTACAACTACGGCTCCTTCAGCCACGCCAGCGACGTGTGGAGCTACGGCGTCACGCTGTGGGAGATGTTCTCCTACGGACAGCAGCCCTACGGAGACATGAGGGGCATTGAGGTGAGCTTACTATACTACAACTACGGCTCCTTCAGCCACGCCAGCGACGTGTGGAGCTACGGCGTCACGCTGTGGGAGATGTTCTCCTACGGACAGCAGCCCTACGGAGACATGAGGGGCATTGAGGTGAGCTTACTATACTACAACTACGGCTCCTTCAGCCACGCCAGCGACGTGTGGAGCTACGGCGTCACGCTGTGGGAGATGTTCTCCTACGGACAGCAGCCCTACGGAGACATGAGGGGCATTGAGGTGAGCTTACTATACTACAACTACGGCTCCTTCAGCCACGCCAGCGACGTGTGGAGCTACGGCGTCACGCTGTGGGAGATGTTCTCCTACGGACAGCAGCCCTACGGAGACATGAGGGGCATTGAGGTGAGCTTACTATACTACAACTACGGCTCCTTCAGCCACGCCAGCGACGTGTGGAGCTACGGCGTCACGCTGTGGGAGATGTTCTCCTACGGACAGCAGCCCTACGGAGACATGAGGGGCATTGAGGTGAGCTTACTATACTACAACTACGGCTCCTTCAGCCACGCCAGCGACGTGTGGAGCTACGGCGTCACGCTGTGGGAGATGTTCTCCTACGGACAGCAGCCCTACGGAGACATGAGGGGCATTGAGGTGAGCTTACTATACTACAACTACGGCTCCTTCAGCCACGCCAGCGACGTGTGGAGCTACGGCGTCACGCTGTGGGAGATGTTCTCCTACGGACAGCAGCCCTACGGAGACATGAGGGGCATTGAGGTGAGCTTACTATACTACAACTACGGCTCCTTCAGCCACGCCAGCGACGTGTGGAGCTACGGCGTCACGCTGTGGGAGATGTTCTCCTACGGACAGCAGCCCTACGGAGACATGAGGGGCATTGAGGTGAGCTTACTATACTACAACTACGGCTCCTTCAGCCACGCCAGCGACGTGTGGAGCTACGGCGTCACGCTGTGGGAGATGTTCTCCTACGGACAGCAGCCCTACGGAGACATGAGGGGCATTGAGGTGAGCTTACTATACTACAACTACGGCTCCTTCAGCCACGTAATTATAACAGTTCAATACAAGACTTTATCTACACCCATGATATGAAACCTCTATAAAGGTTCTGAAACCATAGGGTATTAATACTTAGCGTACTTTTCAGCATTATTATCATGAAGATTAGAATTTTTCTGATAATTCTTGAAAATATACTAATAGCACATCTTCAGAAAATTATGTACTACTCTTTGATATATTCCAATTCATGAAATTTTGGTATGTCTTTTCATAATATTTTCTCGACTTTTCTGGTAATAATTGGTTAGAAATGTCCTTTGCTGCATTAGAAATATCTGGTGGTGTGTTATCAAAGCTTGTATCACTCATTTTTGTAAACAACTTTTTTTTTTTTTTCTTTACTATTATTGAACGAAAATGGCGGGATATGACGTCAAAACAAAAATTCGAATAAGTTTTTTTTTAAATTACGGCTCTGTGGTAGTGAAACGCGCGTGCATGACAATGTTCCTTTTTTGAAATTCATAAAGATGCCATGAGAATGTGGCTGTTCGATGAGTAAAAAAGGAGTTGCATTATGAAATTTAGTACAACATTATAACACCCGTTTAGATGATACATAATATCATCTAAACGGGTGTTATACTATTACTATTGTTTTAATGTTGGCAATAAGCTAACTGTTTCAAGAACTTTTATAGAGGATTTATAGCATGGGTGAAGATAAAAGCATCAAATCATCTCGCTTGGGGGATGGTCCTGTAATAATAGTATATTAAAACCGGTTCACTTTATGTGTTATACTTGTTACAGGCTATCCAAGTAGTGGAAAGCGGTAAACGCCTAGAACGACCAGAGAACTGTCCTGATGAAATCTACCAAGTGATGCTGGACTGCTGGGCTTATACTCCAGACGTGAGGCCTACTTTCAGCAAGCTAGTGGACGTCTTCTCTCAACACCCGGACTACGTGAACATCAGCCAACTGGCGCTGGAGAACGAAGACGTTAACGTGTAAGGAATAAGGAACAAAATGTATTTATTATGTAGGTTCAATGTATTTGTAGTTTTTGAACAATGCCTCGACGCGTTCTAAATGATCACAGTTACTGTGTCTTCAATAGCAATAATATACGGTTTACTTGTAGCTGACTCAAATTCCAATAAAGGTTATTGGATCAATTTGGTTGAACAGTATATTGTTGCTAGTAGAAATATATAAAAAAAGATTTGTATTTTTTTACCTGCATGTAATCAAATTTGGGAACCGGGTTACTGCGCAGACCGTCGACGTGCCTTTGATAGTATGTTTATACCTCTCTACTAGTGTATATCCCTACACTTTCCATAATCTAGACATG
The DNA here is from genome assembly GCA_949775005.1 of Orthosia gothica. Lineage (NCBI taxonomy): Eukaryota > Metazoa > Arthropoda > Insecta > Lepidoptera > Noctuidae > Orthosia > Orthosia gothica. The sequence goes on along the minus strand of OX459063.1, from coordinate 17,551,441 downwards.
CACAAATATTGTGTACAACGAAATATATTAGTATCGATTCGGGTAGTGGAAATATTCGCGTGATAATCAGAAATGACATGCCATGATGTGCCTGATTACGTATTATATTGTAACTAGCCGTAAAATGTGTAAATAGGGTAATATAATATGTATTTGTATGTCGGTTAATATCACAGAGCACAGATGCGGCGCGCTGGCAGCGTCTAGACTACACAAAAAAATTAAAAATAATGGCGCAGAAAGTACGTTGAGCGCACGTCTGTGACGGAAACCGTTCAAATCAGTGGGCTTATTACGAATTTTTGCTTGTGCTCGATCGGTTTAAAGTAAATGTACTCTACTCGTATATTAATTTTTATACAAAAGAAACGGCTTCGCCTCACTGTCACCAGAGGCGTTTATCTAATTTCAATACAAATTGACGTTTACGTTAACACGACCGAGCACGAGTAAAAACTAGCCCTACACCTACAGATTCAAGCTACATATCGTAGTGAGAGAAGACTGCGACATGCTTGGTTTGTATGAAGTGTTGACCGCCGAGGCGTCTCCGTGCTCTGTGGTTTGCGGCTTTTAAACTTTACGTCTGGTAGTATATTGGAATAGCATTTGTTTAGGTATTCAGTTTTAGTATTGTTTTTGGTTTATTTGACTAATCATGCATTTCCAGTTCATGTTCCTTTGATAGCCAAAATGGATGTATATAAAACTTGTAATGATATTATTTTTATTGTCTTTTTAACGCTATTTAATTGAACTGTACATTCCATTTTCTTACAAATATACCTAATTACCTATTTATTTATAAATCAATAGAATGAATACTTATGTTGCATATGTGATGCTTGCTTTTCTGTTTTTATCTGAATTTGATTTCCAATTAATTTTATTTTCACTAATGACATTTTGGGCGCCTGAAATAGTTCAATATATAATTTTACCAGTGTTTGGGATCTATATGCCATGGGAATGCCATAGTTTACGAATACGAAATTGCCACAAGGTTGTGTTATGTAATGTACAAAATTCTATAGAGTTACCCAAATTATATCTATTTTAATTTTAGAGAATTTATATTAAATTCTATGAGTCTGACTTAGCATATTATATTAACTTTTATATTATGACAGATCATATAATTATGTTAATGAATCAAATGTGATAATGGTATTTATAAAATAAATAACGATTTTATAAAAAAAAAACGTCTTTATTTTGATTTACACTCCAATTTAGTCTTAACTGTAACTAAATCTTCCGCATCCTCGACGAAAGTTATAATTTTTACATTCATGACTTCAAACAGACACACACAGTCTTATTACAAAAAGCGGTTTAACTAAAAACCCAGGTTTAAATCTCTATAAACCACTGTTTAAATAAAAATGATATTACAAATAATGGTTTAGCGATAAACCATGGACCATATCATGGTCTAACGCTAAACCTCGGCGGCCCCTAGTTTAACGGTGGTCTAAGTCGTATCTGTCAAAGTTTTTCTTGTAGGTTATAGAATCTTTTTCATTGTGTTGTGTTGTTTTTACCCGAAAATGGATATTAACATGGTGGATTTAATTGATATTGAGGATATTACTTTTTCCTCGGTACTCCAATTCTCAGATGTTCTTTTTGTTGGTCCATCACAACACTAATACATTATTAACAAAGAGGCAATTGTTATAACAGAGACTTGGAGAACTTAAAAATCCAAAGCCTAATGAACTTTGTTCAACGAGCAATGGTTTTGTTTATTGTTATGGTTTCATGTAACGCGCGAGAATGTTACGTTTCGTTACACGTACGTAGATGTATTATTAGTAATTAATACGAATTTAAGTAATGTGCTTAAACCTAAACAAAACTGCAATCGATAAAATAACTAATGTTAATATACATGCAAAATAACAAAGTGTCAGTATTTTAACACTCCTAAACATCATTTTATCCTTATCGTATTATCAAAAAGTTTTCTTTTCTTGGCATACGGAACGTTGCAATTGAATGATATTATGGTGAACGAATGATATTTGTTTTAATCTGTGGTTGATATATTGACAATGGTTCAAATGACTGTACTAAGAAGACCAGGGTTTTTTTAAGTTTTGTAATACGGACAAATTTAGACCATGGTTTTGCAGATAAGCCTGGACTTGATAGGCCAGGTTTAAACCAAGGTTTATTGAGTTTTTTGTAATAAGACTGACAAGGTCCAAGAAAGTATGTAAGTATTTATTACCATGAAAGTCATACAATCTTATCTAAAACGTCTTAATATAAACGTAACATCACAAGTTTTCAGTTCCGACAACTTAATTCGAAATATCACAAGAGATAATGGACACTAGAACAGAGCTCAGTCTGTCGCTTATATATTAATGCGGCAGTCGTTATACGGTGGTGGCGGAGTCTCCGCGCGGTCAGGCAGGCGGATCGCGTCTATTTGTAGAGGAGCTTCAGTAAACCCTGGCAGCCCGTACGTCGGGAACGGCGCTCGTCTCTCAGGCAGAGAGAGCTGTCTGCGGAACGAAGGAGGAGTCTCCAAGTCGGGGTTCACGATAGTACTCCACAGTAAATTAGTCCTCATGTCTCCATCTAACCTCTGCATCCTTCGTCTTCGTTGTCTCCTCGTCTGCGGCCGCCCGCAGTGCAGCGCACCACATGTACAAAACTTGCTCAACCAAATATAAGTTCCTACTATTCCTATTGCTAAGCCTATTTCAATACCAATGACGAATGCTTTTACTGATGAAAATTCTTGGTCAAACTTCTCATACGGTGTGAGAGGTGTTGGGGGCTGTTCTGCTGGAACCGAATCATTTTTTTCAGTAGTTATATTCCAGATGTCGCTCACGTCGACTTCTTTTTTCTCCACAACCGGCACTATCGATATAATCTTCTCAGACATTTGCGGCAGTCTCTTCTTGCATTGCTTCTCATAAGTGATACCTCGTGATGTTATCCAATTTTCAACCGCCATGAAGTCTGCATTGCACTGCCAATAGTCATTTCGTAGTTCTATTCTTTCCAGCCTACGCAGAGGCAGTAAAAGTTCAGTTTTCACAGTAACTACATAATTTTCGCTAAGATCAAGTTTTCTTAGATTCGGTAGACGGTTAAACAGACGAGTCGGTAAAGCTTTAATTCGGCAGTTGTTCAAGTTTAACACCTGGAAAGACAGATTTCAATGAGTAAATTGCTTATACTTATATTGACAAAGACTTCTACAAATCTTTTTAAAGAAGCTCCTAATCGCATTTTGTAGTTTTTTAGTGTTTTCTTACCTTAAGTTTGGAATGCATCAGAAAAGGTTCATTCTTAAGACTTTCAAAGACGTTGGATGACAAATCCAAGGTGTCGAGTTCTGGCGTATCCCAAAAGAGATCCGAGGGGATAAATCTCAGTCGATTGCTGCTCAAATCCAAATGGACTAGTTTGTCTAATCCCGAGAAGGCGTGCAGGCCAATCCAAAATATCAGATTGTATGAGAGATCCAGTACTTCCAGAGAGGTGTAGCCAGTCTCCTAAAATTAAAAACAATAGTACAATGACACACAGCATTTTCAACCAATATTGTTCCTCCTGGCTGGGACAGACTTCCTCTCTGCGCGAGGGTGTGGATCGTTATCTGCCGCGCAGGGCCAATGCTGGTTGGTAATTGATAAATGTATTCGATTTTTTTTGGTTCTAGGACATAACGGTTCCTCACGATTTTTTCCTTCATCGTTCGAGAACAGTGGTAATGAAATTATTTACATGAAGCAAAGTCTGCTTGTCTGGATTCGAACCTAGTTACGACTCTGGACTCATAAAGACCAGCACTTGCTCTCCATTGACACACCATGTATTAAATACGAACCTAGGTATTTAACATATTTGCTATGAGTAATATCCCTTTTCATTGTGTTTTGATCAACAACAGACATGTCAAACAATTATACATATTAGATCGAAAAAGCAATGATAAAATAAGTGGATAATTTTTTTATTGTAAGCAGTGTTTCATTGAGCTCAAGTGGTTGGTACATTTCGGATACCCTAATCTGAATTATGAGATTTAACGAAGCTGGGAACTTGGTTTCCGACACGAATCGTTTATTTATTTAAACAGTGCAGTTTCTTTGTTGCACCAGAAAAGTCTTAAGGTTATTATACCATAATTGTACATACATGCTGCATTGACCTGGTTTTCGACAAAATCTTGGGTATACATAGTGTGCAAAATTAAGTTTCTAAAGCCTGAAATCTAGACTACGCAATTAAATTACTGAAAATCTTCTCTAGTTGGTCTAACTCGCTGTAATCAGTAGTGCTGAGTCACCAAACAAACAAACATCACTACAACACGGAAAGTATGACCGACTTCTTTCAAGTTCCTATTACAATGTAGGATTAAAGTTGTGTTATTTATTTGGGATTTTCCTTTTACATTATATTTCAACAGCTTACTCACCACAGGGTTCAATGACTCTATGATGGAAAACTCAAGTTAACGGACTCATAAAAATAAAATAACAAAGGATTATTTACCTTAAAACAAAAGTTGTCCAGTTCACTTATAACATTGTGACTCAGACTGTACACTTGCACCGCTTTCGGCACTCCCACTTCTATGTTGATAATGTTCTGATCGACACACACGGCCCTGTTCAACCCATTGTCCATATCACAGTCACATTGCTTCGGGCACTTTTCACTCCACACGCCAGCACTAAATAGTACCAACACTAAAAAACACTTCAATTCCATCTTTAAAAAACTCTTTTACCCCAACGTGTGAAAGTTCTCGCATTATTGTACGAATATTTAATATCAGAAAACACGATTTACTAAACGCGGCTCTGTCCGGTTCACATGAAAAATGGAGCAATGATACACGATTTGATAAAACAATCACTATCAGTGAAGATAAGATAACTACGTAGAATATAATCTTTCACTACATAAACACTGCTGTTCTTATAAATATAACAGGATGAATGCAGTTTATACGAGGAAAATAAAAAGCCGAAATCACTAAAATAATATCTTATTCATAAAATACAGCTGTTGTCATCATTAATATTCATAAAAGGTTACAATATGTACAGGTCAGATTACAAATATTCAGTCTGTATGACAATAATACTAAATGCCTACAACTTAAAGTTCATAATGGCATGTAAATGATTTGAAATGCACTTAATATTATCGATAAATTATGAGATCACTATTAACTAGAATATATTAGAGTTTTGCCGCTGCTGCGTTGCAGTTGCGGGGTAGCACCGTTTCATGGTGTAATCGATTCCTAAGATAGCGTTCCTGACGTCATGAACTGATGCGCTGATGGTCTCAAATGTCCCAGCTAGTCTGTCTACTGCTAGTGCCTGTGAAAATACTTTCTATGTGTTTAATGGCTAGGATACAATACATTACCTACACGTCTTAAGATTGCCCTAGTCGACGGCACGAAATATTTTTTGCGCGGGGTTAAAATGCCTGCTATCTCATCGGACAACACGTGCGAAAGAGATAGATGCTGTGATGAGCAGTATGAAGCTAGTTCGCGTACGAATTACCACTTTTGCAAATTTGTAGCGAAATGGATGATGATTTAGGACAAGAACGAGCGCGAATTTTTTAAACAGGCCTTTGGCTGTAGCCAAAGGCCTGTTTAAAAAATTCGCGCTCGTTATATCATGAAAAAACTACGAAATGCATATTTTCAAAATAAAATTATTTGCATTGTTAAGCTACTAATCTATCCCTGTAGGGTGGCTATTTTGCAATTATCCTTCTTCTTATGGTATTTTTTCCACCCAAACATGCGTTAAAATTATTGTTGAAATATGGAACTTTCGAAGCTCATAACTTTCAAAAAAAATATTATTAACTTTTTTGTTTCCATACATGGCTAGATAATGATGAGACAAATTGATCGTTAAACAGTGGAGTAATCGCCAGACTACGTTTGTATGGAAAAATGATCGACTAGTGCAACCTTAAGATACGCGAACATTAACTTTCTTTTGTTTTTAAATATTAGCGAACTCAACCAATAAGATCAGTTTGTGTGTTTAGCTCCTAAGGCGCTATTCACATATTCCCGGGTCAGGATTTTGTTTGTTTTCCTTCAGGTACGGGGAAAATGCAGCCGCAAGAACGGACAATCCAAAATGCAGCCCCAAAAAAGAAGGACTTCACAATTAAGGCGCCGATACCCTTGAGTAGCTGATTTTAAAATGAGAATCACGTCTAAACGGCTAGCCGTAATTTATTGGAAAAAAATATATGTTATATTAGACCATTTTCTTAATAATTTCATCTGAGCAAATTTTGAGTTTTATTCGTATAACATAGTGTAATTAATTTGTAAAGTTATGTCTAAAACGGACAAAAACACGACAATCACAACAAAACCGCTGGGCGTATTTTAATGAAATTGACACCATATCAAAGACAATTTAATTATCTACATTTTGATCTGAAGTTTTTTTTTTTTTTTAAATCATAGAATAATAAGAAAAGTACAAAAAACTACTAAATTTCGGGTCGCGTGGGTGAGAAACGAGGGCGCGTTTTGTTCCCTCAAGGTCGTTGGCGTTAGTCGTCGTCTTAAATGTTGGTATGTTAAAAACACACGGCCACATCTTATCACCTTACTGTAAAATGAATGCCAAACAAGTTTGAGAACTTGAAATAATATTATAGCCTACTGCCTAGGTATGGGATAAAAACTTACTTGTAAATGTGATGCTTCTGCTACTCGTTCTAAGGCTTTTGCGTTACTGAGTGACGCTTGCGCCATTTGCGTGAGAGCTGCTGATTGCTGATCCATTACTTCTACCTGAGAAGCAAGGAAAAGTAATAAGAAAATAAGTTTAATCTGAAGAATGGGTAATTTAAGAAATGTGCACTAAATGACCAAAAAAATACAAAGAAAACCATTTTAAGGTGGTTTTACACCGGCGAGGCGAGGCGTGAATAGGATGGGCGAGAATTGATATTTGTATGGCAAAATTCTATCGACGCCCTGTCCATCTTTGGTGTAAAAGGTCTGAGCGAGGATGTGCGAGTCGAGAATTGAAATATTTGTTAGTACAATATTGAACTTTATTGCTTTAAGAATAGAGTATTTATTTACTTTGTAAACTTTGTAAAAACGGATATACAAACCTCGCACCGGCCATCAAGGACCTGAGGTATAGCGATGGATATAAAAAGGATAAGCGTGATTTCAATTCTCGCCCATCCACGCTTCGCCACGCTGGTGTAAAACCACCTTTAAATTGGCTATTCATTGCATTGAAATCAGATCATGTTGAAAATATATTTTCTGCATAGCCTTTTCCCAAACAGACGTGTTTGCGATGTAAAATGAGTTTGTGGGCGGCGGACGGAGATAATAGTGGTGGTAATATTTACGACTCGTGACAAATTGTGTATTCTAAGCTAAATCGTAAGGAAAAATGTCTCGGTATGTTAAGCCAGCCATCCATGAAATAACCTCAGCAAGCGTTGCTTATCCTTCAAAAACTACTACAACTTAGCTACGAGCTCCTCTTCACAATACAAACAATTGTTTCTTCAAATCCTACAAGCAACAGATACCGACAGCATATAAGTCGAAACAGAGTAATGTATATAAAGTACCCACCAACTTATCAATCATATTCAACTGTCGTTCTTCAGATTCCGTTGGGTAGAGTCGACTGTTGTCTTCAGGGCTGAAGTCTTCATCCTTTGAGACTGAGTCATCAAATGAGTCCTCTTCATCACCATTACAAGGTTCTTGCTTCACAGCTCTTTTTTTTCCTAGACAATATTTTTGAAAGAATTTTAATTTGGTGATTTGATTTCATTAATATAATAAAATTTAAATAACAGCAGACTGAAGAATTAAGTGAAAGGGTTGTAGCGGCACCAAACCACCTCTTACGAACTAATGACATGTCATACAAATCCTGCATTGTGCAAGCAAAGTTTTCTGCGCAATTTGAACACATACAACAGACATAAAATAATCGTTGGGCAGTTGCCCGGATCAGACAAAACACCTGTCTGGTCGGAGGATCCTCCTTTTTCTATGGATGTTTGTGGGACTTTACACCCCGTTCCACCTACCTCCAAAGGGTAGTTAAACAATAGTAGATTATTAACCAAGGGGATAAAGCAGTCTTCTGTCGCGGGTGAAAATTTAAATCGCGAGCGTAACGAAGGACTCGAGGTTTACTCCCGAGCGCAGCGAGGGTGTTAAAACTTAAATCACGAGCGAAGCGAGGGATTTAAGTTCACCCAAGACTAAGACAGCTTTATCACCGAGGAAAATACTCTACTTTTCGTACCATTTGCGAAAAAATAAACACAATAATAATAATATGAGATAAGTATTTATTAAAAATAATGACAATTAAAAGTAAAATAAATTAAAATAAACTTAACGTTTATGTATTTGAAGAAAACAAAAACGCGGCAAATTCATAGACTAATTTTTTTTTGACGGAAAAGCAAAGGCATCAAGCTCATACGGCCTGGTCGGTTTTCTTAATTTTATTTAATAATCATAACTGCGTAATAAATGCGTATTCCTTTTTCAAAAAGATGTATGATGCTTTATATACAATGGTGTAAACACAGATGTAGTTCAGTATAAATTTCGGTAAGTATTCCAAATTTAAATCAGATTCTCCCCCTAGAGGATGAATGAAATTCAGTACAATTTTCTTTCGCTGTTTTTAACAGATTAAAAAGGTATTTTATTTTGAAATTTTGAAGTTTCTGTATAAGTTTTATATTATAGTTACTGTTAACTGAGACAATGCTTAAAGGTTGGGCCGCAGAACAGCTTGCTCAAGCTCCATCTTGGTTATGGTAACCCTGTAATTTTTTCTATCATTCATTTTAGGTAATCAGAACATGATGGTTACGTACTTGGTGTGGAGTATTTATCATCACTAAGTTGTAAAATCTTTGCTTCTAGTGGTGTCAGGCTGCCTTGAAGTTTTCCTTGGTCAATCTGCTTTTGTTTGAGTAGTAAACTTCGTCTTTTATCTGACCAAAACTGAAAATGTATAAAATATACAAATCCCAGTAAAGATGCATTGCTTCTTCACTTTATTCGCTTAGCTATGAAACTCATTACTCTTTGCCAGCTATAGGCCGACCGCTTTTATTAACCAACATCATTCTGAAGTAGCTGCGCAGTATGGGGGGTATTAATTTATTCATTAAAACTACATGCAACATAAAAGTACATAGTTGGACATAGTGTTGCCGTGGGTGTAGTGACCTGTCAGTCGATAGATTGCTAATGAGCATCAACATCTCTCTTGCTACCTTAGAAATGGTCTTAGTTAAGCGGTTGGCCTATAAAATATGGTAGCAAAACTTATCCCAAAACTTAAGAACTCCTGGATAGTACTTCCTACTGTTCAAAGTGTCCATGCTATCCTACATTCTACAAATAAAATCAATCACACACACCTTCATGGATTTGTAAACTTGGCACATGAGTAAACTATGACTTGGATTAAGTATGATCTATAATACTTTTCATCTTGGTAGTATATTAGCCCCCAACGGCGAGCAGTGGTGGCCCAGTGGTAAGCGCGGCAACTTACAAGTTGTAGGTTGTGGGTTCAAACCATGCAGGCACTTTACTTTGTGTACATTATTTCATCACCACTGCTCTCAAAACGGTGAAGGAGAACATTGTGAGGAAATCGGCATGTCTTAGAACCAAAAATTATTTGACATCCATCACACAGGGCCCGTGTGGTGGATTACGGGCCATTTCCTCACAGAGAGGATGCCTGCACGGACAACGGACCAAATGTGAATCTAAGTGTGGTAAAGGGGTCCATCTATCCTATCCTATACTTTTTTTTTTTGGGTGGGAAATCATCCAATGACTCCTCCCGCTCTGGGTGAAGCGGAAGGGTGTGTCAGACTTTTACTGACTAAAACCCACCCGTGTTCCTTCAGTTGCTTGTGCCAGGGCCGTGGTAACTCTCTTTCAAATTTATCCACGACCCATCCTATCCTATCCTAGCCCCTCAAGGGTAGCAATACTTAAATCAGGAGAAAATGTTTGGTCGCTATTTGTGACCCTTGAAGGTTTAACTTTTATATACGCAAAGCTGGTGGTAAGTAATCAAATGTTACCTTAATCCATCCTTTTGTAGATTTCATAGCACCATCGATAGCATTGGCAATGTTTGACAGCTCTTGCCATAACTTCTTAAACCTGGCATGACCTATACCAACACGAAGCTTCCTGTTTGCCGTTTCTGGGTGCTTTTCCATAAATGCTATCACTGCCCTAACTTGGGCCAGTGATGGTCTCATATTCTGAAAGGAAAGAACCGTATTTAGTTATGTGGTAGCGAAATTACAGGATGAAATTGAAGCTAAGATCTAATGTCATGGGTGGGATTGGGTGGGATACATATCGGTTTATGGCTTTAATTACAATGCCTTGTGGGTTTGAATGAATGGTGCGCCTGATGTCTGGTAATTGCTACTAGTAGATATTAAGGCACGAGTTTCATGAGTGCTCTAAAATGGGCATAACTCGATAGATAGCATTAAAATCTAAATTAGTAAAAACACAAGTTCAGTGTTAATGGTACCCACTCGTACAGTGCATTCACCATTATCTGTGTCATCTAATAAAATATCAGACATTTTACCAATGTTTAGACAATTCTAATTCAACGTTTACTTAATTTCTACTTTTCACCGCGTTCCTAAATTAATGTTTTCCCCGATCAGCCAAAACAAAAGGTAATTTTTGGTAATTTTGACATGACAACCAGTGTTGCCAGTGGCAGATAGTCAAATGTTACATGAGACCTCTCAAAAAGTTACATTTTCATGAGAAAAGTTACGTTACCTTATTTTATGTGGAAACGACACTAAAATAATAAAATACTACAATTTGACTTTTTTTTTCTACTTTGTAGTAAGCGGAACAAGCCCATTATTTGAATTTTCGCGCGGGCGGGCCCTCTTCTACGTCTACCACGGGTAAATCCATTGCGTTTGGTTTAGAAAGAACATTCAAATTACAACAAGAAACAACTATGTAGCTTATCATCAGGTGAGATAGTGGTCAAGCGCGAGCCTATAATGAATTAAAAAAAAATAGCTAGGTACCTACTTGGTCGCATTAGCGAAAAGATCGATAAACATAATCAAATCTAGGTTACGCCGGCCGGTAGGCCGTAGTAACTATTGAGTAATCTGTGACCCAGCCCACTCTAGTTCTTGTAAACGAAACCAAAGTTACTTAACAATGAGTAATAAATAGCTAAATGAACTTCTTGAAGCTATGTGCAGTGCAAGGCACACAGATTATGCTATTTGACTTGATAATCTTGATATTTAGTTGACGATTGATATAAAAATCAACATATTTCAGTTGCAAATACGATTTTGTTGTTGTTAGCACAAGCAATTTGAAAACAAACCAATCACTACACTATTGACGAAATAAATTTAATAAAATTTCATCCATAGATAATAACTTTCGTATTTATTTACTGTTCTTTGGAGATAATAAAAATTTAGTAAACAAAATACGACGCTCACTCGCTCGCCGGACAAAAGCTTTTCTAGATGCGTTACGTTTCACGATTATTTTTTGTTTGTGGGCAAATATTTTAATATGTTTAGTAAGTCCTAAAAGTTACGTAAAAGTTACATTTTGAGTCGTGTTACATGGAGGTTACGTAAGACGGTCAAAAGTTACGTAAAATGTAACAAAAGTTACGTTCTGGCAACGCTGATGACAACAACGGATGAACGGACGGTAGTGATGGGATGAGCAACTCGATTTCTACGAAATGGTTACGCCCAGCGCAATTTGATTCGAGTGGCATACTTCCGAACTCGAGTTTCATTTTCATTTAATTTATTCAACATCCTTATCACTACCACATATAAGTTAAGACTGACAAGAACGGAACGATGGAAGACAGCAACTATACTTCATAGTGAATTAGTGACCGGCTAATTAGCAGACGCAATAGAAATTACCATTGTCTTCCGCGGTTCCGCCGCTCCGGGTATTTCGACAGATAAGCTACGGGCATGCTGGAAGATAGCTTGATCTCTGCGACATAATTATGTCAAACTTACGTATACGTTATTGACTTATTGGTAAGTTATTGTAAGCCTTTCAAGCGCTATTGTTACATTTGTTACTGTATTGTTACTGACAGCTGTCGCAGAGATCAATCTATATTTTAAGAAGTATAGCAAGCAAATTAGAGAGAGACCGAGAGCGTGATTCGTTCGTTATGTGCGCCGTGCGCGCCTCGGGTTTCCTCCACAGTGCATCGCCCGAACAACACCAACGACGATACGAAGTACGTAGTTTGAAGTTTATAGGAAAAAAAAATATGTAAAAAAGTGATTTGAAACAAATTAATAACTAACTAATAATCTTCGTTCTGTTAACTCGAGTCACAGAATAAATAATAGTACAAGTACTCGAGTTGCCTAACTCGAGTTCAATTCGAGATAGAAGTTAATTCGAGTAGTTAATTGGGGTTATCTCGAGTTTACTCGAGTCCAAAGATTACTACTCGAGTCGAGTTTTTTTCCGAGTTGGCACATCTCTAACGGACAGCCTACGATAATGTGTTTGTTTGTTGCACCGCGTTCCGACTTTCCGAGTCAAGTCAAAATTGCTATAGCGCGTTACGAAAAACACGGGTTGGCGGCTTTTGACGCATTAATAGCAATTTCGAAGTGACACGAAACGGGTTAACCCATAAATAATAAAATCTCCAATATTGGGGAGAAATAACCTCGATTCTCCACATTATCTCCACAAATCTATACTAGCTGAAGAGTTTATTTGTTTGTTTGAACGCGCTAATCTCAGGAACTAGGTTGGAAATGAAAAATTATTTTTGTGTTGGATAGTCCATATAACGAGGAAGGTTATATGTTATATAACATCACGCTACGACCAAAGGGAGCGGAGCATATATGAAAAATGTTGCAAAAACGGGCAAAAATGTTCTTTTTGAGAGCTTCCGTTGCGTGGGCTGCGTTAACGGTTTAAGTTACGCAAATATCATGTATGATAGAATTGCTCCTCTTTAAAGTTCTAAAATAAAGTCCGCCACAGCTATGTCGAGACTAGTTGGGAGTGTTGGGACAAAGTACCTACATATTTTGTAGAGTAGGTACTTTGACAATACTCGATGCGAATGACGGCTATATGATGCAGTCGAGTACCTACGTCGACCATCAAGTACGGACTCACGCGAAACGTAGTGTTACATAATCTTTGCTCACGTGAACGAACGTGATCTCGGTGGCTCGCGTATTAAGGTTGCACTAGTCGACGGCACGAACTACTAACTAACTACTTTTGTGCGCAGGGTTAAAATGCATGCTATCTAGTCCGACAACACGTGCGAAAGAGATAGATGCTGTAATGAGCTGTAAGAAGCTAGTTCGCGTACGAATACACACTTTTGCATTTTTTTTTGCGAAATGGGTGATGATTTAGGACGTAAACGAGCGCGCGAAATTTTATAAACAGACCTTTGAGAGTATGGATATCATGAAAACACCGGCCAAGTGCGAGTCGGAGTCGCACACGAAGGGTTCCGTACCATTATCGCAAACAACGGCAAAAAATCACGTTTGTTGTTTGAGCCCCACCAAAAAATTTACTTTATTTTGTTTTTAGTATATGTTGTTAAAGCAGCAACAGAAATACATCATCTGTAAAAAATTCAACTGTGTAACTATCACGATTCATGAGATACAGCCTGGTGACAGACAGACAGACAGAAGGACCGCGGAGTCTTTGTAATAGGGTCCTCTTTTTACCTTTTGGGTACGAAACCCTAAAAACTATTGTATATGTTCAAAATAAAATTATTTCCATTGAAAAGTTTTTAGTAACAGGGGACATTTTTGAGTACTCAAAAAGTAGTTTTTAATAGCTGGTTCATTTTTAAAACCCTTTCCAAGGCAGGCATAAGACCTAGCCCTCTGATTTTGCTATAGCCGAGCGTTTGTTGATATTCTGTTTCAGTTTCGGCGCAAAACTCCTATAGAGCTTCAACTGGAATAGTGTAAATATAAAAAAAATATACCTATATCTAAAGTTCTAAGCAATAATGCTTTCGTAATCTAAGGGTAGCCTGTCTGCAGCAGATTTTGTTGCATTGTGAATTACATGGGCTCCACATCAAATACCTATTAATGGCTTTTTCAGAGATGATTGTAATTTCGATAACACATGCGGCGGCCGTCCGGCTGGCTCGACCACTCAAATTTTCGCGTGGTTTCAGAAAACGGGTCAATTTTGCGTCCCAGAGTATATTTAGGGGACACGGTCTCGTAATTATGAAAAGGGACAGTCCCGTTTAAACGGGACGTTTGGTCACGTTAACTTTGACTACTCTATTTACGTTTTGTTGTTAGAAATGTGACAAGTCACAAGAAAAAAATATCGATACTATTTGTACAGTCTTACGAGAGCATAACAAAAATTTTCACTTTAATTATTATAATGTACTATTTGCGCCAGCTATTATTAAACATTATATAAAAGATATATGATGCACACAATCCTGTGCTACATTAGTTAAGTCTTGAGACACCCTCTCAGCTTGGACCAGGTCCTCCGTAGCATCAGGCTGGACCGCAATTAGATTTCAGACTGTCTGGCAGTTACACTGACACATCACTAACTCATTTGCGGCCAAAATGTGTTCTTTAATTTGTACCTTTGAACTTACATATTTATTGTAAAGAGAACTAAGTCTGTTCTCAAGTACCTAGATTTCTATCAGCTGTCTGTAAGTCTGTCTAATTTAATTTGTATTTAATTTATTAACACGTTCTTGCCTGAGTGGAATATTTTAATAAAGAACTTGTGTTGTTTTCTAAACTTGTTACAATTTCTAATTATTGAAATTCAATTTATTGCATCCATAATTTACATACAGGTGGTAAATACCATTATCTCAATGGTAAATACAAGTTATAGAAGTTAGAGTGGTTGTATTCTATTTAGTTGGAAAATTATACCTAACTAAATATCTAATTCTAATGAATGAAAACGCCTATAATCCCTTATTTTCCTCGTATTAACGCCCTCTTCACAGTTTACCCGTAGACAGAGAGATTACCCAATAGAACTGAAATTCCCCACATTTTGGGGAAATTCCCCAAACATTAGTACTCCAGTGTGGCAGAGAAAATTAATTAGCATGGAATTACTATGTTAAACCTAGTCTAGCGTTATTCTATTTTTTGTCTGTGCGTTGACAAATTGGGTTGCCAGTAATAACATCAGTTCCCCTAAAACAGGAAAATTACGCTTAAACGATTAAATTTTCAGATAGAAATAATAGCTTAGTAATATTTTCATATAGAATTCTAACAATGATTCAACGGCATGGATGGCGCAGTGGCTGAACGCTTAGCCGAGTTTGAAAACGTTAGGCATAATTCCTGGTAAGGCCGTGTGGGCCAACGTTTAAATGAAAAGTCATTGATGAGTTAGACAACTGGTACATATGCAGAATATTGTTTATTAGAGTATTTCTTAAATATAAAAGAGTATTTATGACGACTGGTGGACTGCTAAAATAAAGGCAATAAAACTACGCCATCTCAGGCAAATTTTATTCATGGACTGGTAACACTCAAATTGTTTGCTGTCAAAGCTGAAATAATACTCTTCTTTACTCATTGCGTATGAAGAAAACCAATAAAAACTTGTATTTCATAAATTTGGTGTAATTTTATGTAGAGTGCATTAAATTCATAGAAACCTATTATGACCTTGTTTATTCATGAAACATTAAAAGATTATTGAGTTCATCTAAGGTAAGCATTAATGACGATTTGTCACAGGGAAAAGTTCAGCTGATTGTTGTTTACAAAATGTTTTTAGTTTATGTGTTTAAAGGTCGTGTCTTCTGTTTTTAGCTATGTATTCGTTTGAGGGGGACTTCAGGCGCAAGCCCCAGCAGAACTTGGCCGGTGCAAGCGCGCAGCACAAGACAGACAGAGATGCCTTGATTCTGCAGTCACAACAACAAAGACAGAAAAGAGAGGTTAACTTGAGCTATATTTCGTCACTTTCACTTTAATTGCTCTTGAACTATAACAGTGTATTAATGAGATAATTTGAAATAATGGTTAATGTAAATTACTATCTAACTCTTTCTAAACATCACTTACAAAATCATTGAGTCCTTTTCATCCCATATAGTTGGATGAAGTAGAATGTTACACACTTTTATCTTGATACTGTTGATAACATTAAGTATTACAACAATAATTTTTAAAAGTAAAACCATGATAATACATAATTAATGTTACAAATCATCCAATGATCATACAATGACTTTGCAGTTTTCATTGAGTTAAGTTTCACCATGAATAGTAATGTTACTTGTTTTAATTATTTTGGTGCTGTTTTAATATATATTACAAATTCATATCCTACTAGAAAACCTGATCTTTTTCCAAATTTAGATTGAAAATATAATCTCATTTTTTTCAGGAGCATAGGAAACGATTGAATAGTACAATAAAAATCCAAGCTTATGTGAGGAGCTATTTAACTAGAAAACACTGTAAGCGACATGAGAGGGAGCAGTTTGACAGCATATTCCCAAGAGTCAACCCTGATGATCAGCAAATGATGTGTGCACTGGTTGCTAAACTACTGTTCTTTTATGATGAACAACAGGATTATTCTAGACTGGTATGTTACTATTTTATTTATATGAACTATCTGGAACTTATAGAGGAACCCACCAAAAAACTAAATGTATCATTTGTTGCCTATTTTGGAAGGCAGAAGCAATAGAATGCCTTCAAAAATAGAAAACAATACATCATCAATTATATGATCTCTTTCTGGAACTTTCTTGAATAGCTGTTGCGATGCTAGCCTGCATTTTTTTAACAACATATTTTTGATATTAACTGGTAGCAAGGCCTTTAAAAAAGCATTGTCCCCTTTAAAAAGACCTTGCGAATTTCTTCATTTTCTTACAGGGGTAGTCAAATAGGAAATTGTGCTGAAATTTTGGATCCATGTAACTTTTTCATTGTTTTTAAATAACATGACATGAAAGTGATGCGAAAAGAGCCAGCTGTGGGACATAATGGAAAAGTCATGATTAGGTCAATAGAGCAAATAATTAAAAAAAACCAAGAACAATATTTTCCTGCCTGTTTGTTTTCCTGTTTTTATTTGAATATTAAAAGAGAATGTTATCAGTGAGCTAAATGAATGTATCATTGGGGATTTTTTATCAGTGTAACCAAACAAACCACAACTATAAACAATGAGTCTGATTGTTCTTTTATTGAATTATGAGTTCAAAAATATGATTTGTTACTTTTCTTAATAGCAGAATAGGATCATTGAAACTTTATATTAAATCTTGTCCCGCAGTTGGGCACAGGTCTCCCTTTTCCCACACAAACAACCAAAATCTCTTTTTCATATGGTTCTGGTTATTACCACTGTAGACTAGTCCTTTCGGTAGAAGTTGAGCTTGACCCACCGGTAGTAGGCCTTGGTCTGCCACAATGTTGATAAGACCCATTTAATGGCTTTTCACTCCCTTTGCTCGAAAAGTGCGTCATTTTTGCGTACCAGAGCAGGGGGATAAAATACCATATTTTCCACGATGGGAAAAAGTAACTCATTATAACTCAGATCCTATTTACTCCCTCCCGTCGGGAGTAAAACTACCTAGTATATATAGTATATACGAATACTTCCTTATGAAAAAAAGGTATCATTTGATGTTTAGTTTTATTAACATTGTTTTAGGTTGCTATTTCACAATTTCTGCTAAAACAATGGAAGAAGGTATATCAAATCTGTGGCGCCTGCATACAGATCAGAAGGCTGCTAGCATTACATCTTCGTTTGTTGAGAGAAAATCATGAGGTAAGTGTTCACAATCCACCTATAATGTGTACACAGACCTGTCTGTGAGAGGGGGCGGGCCCAAAAAGTGATGGAGGCATAACACGAAATTCATGGCCTGCGCACACTGGTGGACGGGACGGCAGATGATTTTAAATTGAATTTAATAGTTATCCAATCGCAATAATGTATATATTTCAATGCTCCTTGATCGGCCTCGGAGCATCGTGGCGCAGTTTTCTCTAGAGTACTGAGCATTGAAATATATACCTTATTTCGATTGGACAAATATTAAATTCAATTGATAAATTTAAAATCCTCTGCCGTCCCGTCCACCAGTGTGTGTTCAACCCATAAATGTACACAACCAAGCTATATTGTTTTAGACAGTTGGGTCATATAATGTTCCCTCTGGGACACAGTGATCTATGTCACAGTAAAGACGAGGACATATGATGGAGTTATGAGTTAATTCTCACAATACTCGCTTGGATCTTCACTTTACTTATGTAAGAGGTGAAGATCTATTACATCTTGCCATTACGAGGGGAGGAACAAAAATTCGCTTATTTCTTGTTTAAGAAGATGTATTTTTCATTGCTATTGTTTCACAGGTACCGCTGGCCGTACCGCTCAGAATGTTTGAAGTGTTCACTTCTACAAACACTGCAGAGGCTTCCATCAACTGTGACGAAGCTCTCAGTATTGTGGGGAACACATTTTTATATCTTGTCAAAAGAGGTAAGGGACATATATAATTATTATATTATCTATTTGTAATTTCTTTCCTAATGAGTACTAGCAGACGCCTCGCGGTTTCACCCGCGAAGTTCCTGTTCCCGTGGGAATACAGGGATAAAAAGTAGCCTATGTCACCCGGGGATAGTGTAGCTTCCCAACGGTAAAAGAATTTTTGAAATAGCTCCAGTAGTTTCGGAGCCTATTTGGTACAAACAAACACACAAACAAACAAACAAAAAAATCTTTCCTCTTTATAATATTGGTATGGTATAGATAACACACAGTCGGGGTCTGCCTCTGTTCTTTCTTGTTTTGGTCTGTTTTTCCAGCTTACATTTTCTAAACAACGCCACGGACTTTCATAGGGTTTTCACTAATAGAAAGAGTGATAAACAAGGCAGGTTTCAGTGTATTATTGGCCCACGCAAAGCCGGGGCGGTCTGCTAGTATACATATTAATACGCTGTTCATACAAACACGGCCATAATAAGTACCAAAAATGTATGCTCATATTTCTCCTTTTTTGCAGGTTACTTCCAAGATCTGTGTAAACTAATGTGTCAGAAGACCCCGCCCCTATACGGGCCTTCGCCCAACCCGCCGACGCCGTTCAGTGGAGCCCTACTTGATCTCATACAAAGACCCCTCACACTCACCTCGCGGGTCAATATTCCACATTACGAGTAAGTTTTACTAATTTAAACTATGTGCATAATTGTATTACGTTTTTGTTGAATTTGTTCTATCAGACTTGGAATTGTATAATTACTTGAAATTACTTTATCAAAGCAATAGCTTCTGCCAGCGGCTTTGCCCGCGTGAAAAGTGTTTTACCATCCCCGGGGAACATTAAACTGGGATAATAAGTGCTATTCCAGACTATATCTATCTCTGTGCCAAACATTCAGTTCCGTTCAGTTGTTCCGGCGTGATTGAGTAACAAACATATAACATCCATCCATCCATACTTTCGCATTTATTATATTAGAAGATTTTACGAACTTTTAATTATTTTAGAAAAAATCTTTAATTTTTCCTCTCCTGGACGAAAGACCTTCAGTGTGTGTGACCAGAAGTGCAATCCCACGCCTTCCGTTTTAAATGAATTCATATTCTTGTGTGTTCCTTCTTCTTGAGTGCTCCTTCGTTTAATCCTGCAGTTTTACTAACATAGTATATTTTCTATCTTCCAGCGACAGCATAATGACAGAATTCGCGTCCGCCTTCCTATGCAACCCTTACCCCGAGCCGGTGGAGATGTACATCATCCCGGCGCTGTCGCACGACCCAAACAAGAGGTTCCCGTTCCTCCCGCTCATCCAAGCTCTCCGAGATGACTCCAAGTTCAACACCCGTGTGCTGACCAATGACTCCTGGTTACTACACTCCGTGTTGTCATTGGAACCGCCAGATTTTGGTAAGTCTGTTGATACAAGTCAAGTGGGCGACACAGACAATATAGTACATTTCGTGTCGAGCATAAAAAGTCGACATTTTAACACGAGCGAAAGAGCCAACGAAGGCTACTTGCGAGTTTTAAAATAAAGCCTTTTTATACGAGACACGAACGATTCTTTTTCCACTACCTGATGAGCTTACTTAATTAAATGCAAATAATTTCCAACAAAAATTTATTTGAAACATTCAAAATGAAAACCAAAGACTATACTCACAATCAACGCGTGCTTTTTTGAGAGGTTACAGGTTAAGTATCATTCTGCCAGATACTTAATGATCCATACAAAAAGTAATTTTGTAACTGTAATTATGTAATTTTGGTCTTTTTAATTTTATAATCTTGTGTCTAAATGTTCATATTTCGAAACGAATTTCTTAGGCAATGTGTTACATAATTGATAATGTAGTGGAATAAAGTCCATTACAGATTAGGCGTATTATTGACGCTTTAAGCTCCTAGGCTTGCTCGTATGTGGCCTTAGGGTAGCTTGACTTTGTGGCTAAATGCGTCAAAAAGTCCTATAT
Organism: Orthosia gothica; assembly: GCA_949775005.1. Lineage (NCBI taxonomy): Eukaryota > Metazoa > Arthropoda > Insecta > Lepidoptera > Noctuidae > Orthosia > Orthosia gothica. Next base: position 17,530,803 of record OX459063.1, on the reverse strand, counting down.
TTTATGTCTCTAATGTGGCCTTGATAAGTCTACATGCTACAATAGGGATGTTTCCTGGGTAGAAAAATTATAATTCTATTTAGTCCGTCAGTGAGATTATCAAATAATATAGGACACGTATTTTATGGGTTCCCTCTATCTGGCAGAATCTTGATACTCCGAAATTTATTTGGCATAACACACTTGGCATAATCTTCTTTAAACGAATATTTTTAAGGCATATTTTTTTTTTAATAGAATTATTGTTTGGCCGAATGTTTGTATGTCCGAATTTACAATGGTTTACTTTTAAGATGGCAGAATTTTATTTGGCATAATTTCACTTGGCATATTCTGAGGATGGCAGAATTTCATTTGGAATAATTTTATCAGGCATTTCTTTAAAATAGCATTTTTAACCTTAAATTAAAATTGAAATCCTGTCTTAAAAAGTCAATATGTTGTGTTACAAAAGTTAGTGACCGAAACGAATCGCTGCAAAACCGACTCCACGTAGTCTTGTCCGCCCTACCCCTAGAGTGTAATTTAAGCCCGCGTAGGCGCGTAGGGGCGAGGCGGCCTGCGAGCTGAGGAGCAGGTGGTTTAATAACGGTCGCCGCCGCGGCTGAGGCTGGCCGGTGAAGCCGGCCAGCAAGCCGAAGCTGCGGTGGTCAGCGTTAAAACCATCTGCGACGATATGCTCGCGTGGGACTGCCGGAGCCCCGCAGCGCCGGAGCCGTGACAGAAACCATGCCTGCTGCATGCTCACTTGCATGTTGCATGCTTGGTGCATGCTCACTTGCATGCTTGCTGCATGCTCACTTGCATGCTTGCTTGGATGTTGCATGCTTAAATTGCTGCATGCATGGTGTATGCTTGTTTGAATGCTGCATGCTTGCTGCATGGATGGTGTATGCTTGTTTGCATGCTTGCTGCATGCATGGTGTATGCTTGTTTGCATGCTTGCTGCATGCATGGTGTATGCTTGTTTGAATACTGCATGCTTCATACAGCGAATTAATACCCAAAAAAAAATGTGTTCAATCAATCTTTTACTATGGTAAAAAATACATAATTACTCTAACTATGTATTATCTGTAATGTGATAGATGAGTATTTCAATTAATATAGATATGAAATGTATGCCAAAAGACGATTCTGACTGTGAAATTTCTGCGATATGATGGTTCTGCCTTTTGATGACTATCGATATGAAATTTATGCCTAAAGATGATTCTGATTTACAAAATTATGAGTTTGAATGTATGATAAATGAGTGTATGCCAAACGATTTTCTGCGAAATGATGTTTATGCTATCCGTTGTTATGCATAATAATATTATGACATAAAAAGTTCTGCTATAAAAGGTAGACCCGTATTTTAATCAATAAAAATAGACAAAGTTAAAGCGCATTAAAATTTAGGAGTGGGGTCTTGTGAGGTCACTAAGGCAGTATAAAGTGTGCTAACGGCGTGACATCATACTATATTTCAACGAATTATAGTGTCATCACTTTATGTTTACGTGTAAGAATAGAAAAAATACATGTCTAATATTTTTTATTAATCTACCTGATGGACAAAAAACTAATTTTTAGTAAACTACCCTATTACACAAATCATTTTTCATTCCTAATTAGAATTTCAATGTGGTGTGAAAATGTTCGGAATGGCTGACACAGGACACTGCGGTAAAAGCGTATGTTACTTATCCAATCACATACGAGAACCAACATCTAATCATACAACATTTGTTACAGTGAACATCGTACGAAGCATGGACAACTCAAGACTGCCGAACAATCCTATTGTTTTAGACTACTTTAAAATTATTGCTAAGTTAACTGTTAATGTTTGTAATAAGCAAATTACGTACGAGTACGAAGACTCGTTGTATAGCCAGGACACGGCGGCTAATAAGGACGACGACAGTGACAGCGAGCAGGAACCCAGCCCTACGTCGGTGAGGGAGCAGACGTTGCTGACGCGCTGCATCGAGCTGCTGAACGAGCCGGAGCGCTGCGTCATGGCCACCTGCTCGCTGCTGGCGGAGCCTGACCTGACTGAGGAGTTCCTGGACAGCGTGTCTGAGATATGTCACAATTTGTTGCTGAGTCACAGGATGGCGTTGCATAAGTACAGGTTGGTTGGATAACTGGTAACACTTTTGTGTAGTTGAGACCCCGTGGGCCCGCCGAGGCAATCTTAGATTGAGTTATTAACCAGATTTATAAGATACTAGCTGTTCCCCGCGGCTTCGCTCCCGTGGGCCACCCCACAGGATCCGTTTTCGGGATTAAAAAATAGCCTATGTCACTCAGGAATAAAGTAGCTTTCTATTGATGAAAGAATTTTTTAAATCGGTCCAGTAGTTTCGGAGCCTATTCGGTACAAACAAACAAACAAAAAAATCTTTCCTCTTTATAATATTGGTATAGAAAAGAAAGAAAGAAAAAGTGTTTAATTGTCTCAAAACGACATACAAACATTACATTAAAAGAACAATAACAGTGTAGTGTTAGCAGTTCTTATTGTGTTAGAAAAGTTGAAAAATTAACAAAAAAAATAAATGCTAGTATAAATAAAAGCAAATTAACGTAAACGTTCAATGTGTTTTATACAATAATGACCTCAAATTGATTTAGTTAATTGCGCTCACGCACCATTGTCATTCAGTCCTCTTTAAGGACGCTGTTACATTTTCGACGAACTCAAATTTAGGTATCTAGTCGTACACAGCAACATTACGCCTACGCACACATTGAAACTACTAAGCGCTCGATTTTATAGATCACGGAAATATTCTTGGTCCTTGATATTATTTTTTAATTTTATTGAAGTTGATTCAGGAAGGTTAGTTGGCACTTTGAAAATGCATTTGATAACTGTTACAAACCGTCGTCGTAAAAAGTAGGTTATTATTTTCAACCGACTTCAAAAAAAGGAGATGCTCTATCTATTCGGCCAAACTACTTATCCGATACTTATCGGGTTTTCATCGATAAATGTATGTGGTGGTAGTTTCAGGGAAGGTTTTATTGTATAATATATTAGGATCTGGTAAAGATCTTCGGAGATAGACAATGGAACTCTTTAAAAACAAACAGGAAATGACCTGCGATTACTGTGATCGTATGTTTATGTTTTGTTTTATCCATACCATAATATATCATCACGCTTGTACGGTTTTAGGGGGTAAACAGATGTATTTAGTATACCCAATATGGGGTACCTACAAAAATTTAAAAGAGAAAAATAATAGTTCCTGTGACGAAAAACAATAGGTACCGACACCGACTCCCGAAAAGAATTTTATTTTTCACTTTGTTGTAGTAAGAAGGTATTTAAAAAAAAAACGCTACGTGAAATAAGTAGATACCTAAAACGAATTAATTTCCGGTCACAAGGATTAAAAAATGACTTGAACATTTTGCATTATATGGAATATATTAAATATTACTATCACATCATCGGTCACTATTAATGTACCCACTGCTGAGACACAGGCCTCCTCTCTGTGAGAGGGAATGGGCTGTAACCAACAACGCGGGCCCAGTGCGGGTTGGTGGATGCACATATCTTCGAATATTTGGTTCTAGGACATGCCGGTTTCCTCACGATGTTTTCCTTCACCGTTTTGAGAGCAGTGGTGAAGAACTAATTTACACAAAGTAAAGCGCCTGCCTGGGCTCGAACCCACGACCTACAACTTGTAAGTCAAGCTAATGACATACTACCCAAAACCATGAAAATGACACCCATGACGAAAAGATGTCAAATTTTCGTCGGCGCCAACTTGTATTTTGGTTTTGACCCCGTATTCGATATAAGCGTCCCCAAAATCCATAAAAATGACATCCATGACGAAAATTTGTCTAATTTTAGTCGGCGCCATCTTGTATTTTGGTTTTGACCCCATATTCGATATAAGCGACCCCAAAATCCATGAAAATGAGACCCATGTCGAAAAGCGGCCAAATTTTAGTCGGCGCCATCTTGTATTTTGGTTTTGACCCCATATTCGATATAAGCGACCCCAAAAACTATGACAATGACACCCATGACGAAAAGATGACAAATTTTAGTCGGCGCCATCTTGTATTTTGGTTTTGACTCCATATTCGATATAAGCGACCCCAAAAACTATGACAATGACACCCATGACGAAAAGATGACAAATTTTAGTCGGCGCCATCTTGTATTTTGGTTTTAATTCCATATTCGATATAAGCGACCCCAAAAACCATGAAAATGACACCCATGTCGAAAAGCAGGCACAATTTACGTCGGCGCCATCTTTTATTTTGGTTTTGACTCCATATTCGATATAAGCGAACCCAAAAACCATGACAATGTCACCGATGACGAAAAGATGTCAAATTTTAGTCGGCGCCATCTTGTATTTTGGTTTTGACCCCGTAATCGATAAAAGCGACCCCAATAACCATGAAAATGACACCCATGTCGAAAAGCGGCCAAATTTTCGTCGGGCATGCGATATGAGCATTCCTATTGGTCTAGCGGCACTGGTGGCGCATGAATTACAGTAGTGAATACGCCCAGATTTTAGAATAAAATCTTTATAAAATCGAATTTTAGTCTTTTGACAAAAATAATTCTACAAAAATGTTCGTTATTAAATTGTCTATCCATTAGTGTTAGTACAAAAAATAACTAATGAACACTTTACGAGGAGATGCATAATATCAATAATTATTTCTCGTTTTTATGTTTTTTTGGAAGGAGATTAGTGAAATATATACAACATTTAAAAAAAAACTAAATCTACCATTTTAGAATCAATATTATGTAGAATTTTAATGTATTTTTATTAATTGATATTTCTTTTTAAATAACGAGTAGATAGCTCCTAAAAACAGCACAAAAAACGGCTTGCGCGGCGTTTTGCTCGGGGTACCGCCTTAACCTTACCCATCCAAATGGCAAATCCTAACCTTACTCAGAGCTGTTTAAACCCACCCATCCATTTCTCAACCTTGTCAACAACTGCTTAACACCAACTATTCAAATCCCGATCATACCCAAAATTTCTAAACATTCTAATAATAATAGGAAACTCAAAAATACGGCACACGTCCGATAAAATTTCAACTCCTTTCGATCACGACGAGGACGGTACTCACACGCATGCACACTACAATCTTTCTATTACTTTTATCGTATTTATTTCCTGCGAGAAAGCGATACGCCCGTCCATCCACGAGCGCTTCCGAGCGCGGAATGATGAGCGGCGGGTACAAAATGTATGAAGACGTCGGCAAGTGATTTTATTTTAGCTAATAATTAAAAAATATAATTATTTAGGTGAAAATAATTAGCTGAACCTGTAAAGGACTATATATACTGCAATTTTTTATAATTTTGAAGATAAAATATGCTGTAAATTTACCTAAACTGGAACCTATTCGGACCCTACTTTTTTTAATTTTTTGTGATTATTGTGATGGGCAAAACGTATTTGTGCGAAAATTTTGTATGATTTCATACAATTTTTCTGATGCCAATCTGGAGCTGAAAATATTATCTTTAAATTAAGACCATGATATCTTCACATCGGTGATTGCTTATACATTAAAATGGTACCTCAAAAGTACTGTTATTTGTAGAAAAATGTAATAGCGTCCTTAAAGGCCTTGTCAAATAGTAAGCGAACTGATAGCGAGGCGAAGCGTTATTATTTTGTAAATAGGTTCGCTTTTGCTTTTCTATAAGACTAGATTCAAACGATACTATACATTACAAAATAAAAACCCTTCGCCACGCTATCGACTCGCTGTCTATTTGACGAGGCCTTAAGCAAGGAATATAATAGGACTCACTCGTGGGCTTGGATATGCCAGCGGGCTATGTCCGCCGGACTTCGCTACTTTACAGAAGCGAGACAAACCTGTCTGACATTTTGCAACAAAGTTAGTCTACTAGTAAATACATCATTTTAGCTAAGTTTTACCATGGCATGATTTATTCTTACTTCCCTTGACCACAGATAATATAATACTAGCATACAGATGCCTCATCCCGTACAAAGAAACCGTGCTACGTAACTAGCGTTTTTCATCTAATTATACCGATTATTTTTTTGTAAACCGATCGCGTTCGGTTCCGTTCCACGGCGATAGATATATCTCCATCTATATCCGTGGAACGGAACCGAACGCAATCGATGTACAAAAAATAATCAGTATAATCAGTACAGCACGTCGAGACAGTTTGTATGGGATGACACACCACTGCCTTGACAGAAGAAAAAATCGATGTTATATCAAACTAGCTGACCCGGCAAACTTTGTTTTGCCATAAAAAGACCAAACATTTATCTACCCTACCCTACCCTACCCTACACTACCCTACCGTACCCTACCCTACCCTACCCTACCTGACCCTACACTACCCTACACTACCCCACCCTACCCTACCCTACCTTACCTTACCCGACCCTACACTACCCTACACTACCCTACACTACCCTACACTACCCTACCCTACCCTACACTACCATACCCTATCCTACCCTACCCTACCATACCTTTAAACCTCACGGAGCCCGAGACCTTTCCAACGAATGCAAAACCATCGAAATCGGTTCGTGCGTTCTGGAGTTATAGCGTCAGGGAGGAAAACCCGACTTATTTTTATATATCAAATATTTCGTATCCACAGACTCCTGTACACGCTAGCCTTCAAGCCGATGTTCCTGCGCGGCGTGTGGCTGTGGCTGTCGTCCATGTCGCACCTGTCGTCGTTCGGCGGCCCGGCCACGCCGCTGCTGCACGCCCTGTCGCGCGGGCTGGGCGCCGACGCGCATGCGCTCAACGTGCATAGACTACTGGCGCCCCTGGCGGTCTTCTGTGCCTTGTTCTCGCTGCTCATTGGGACGCTGCATGACACTGAGTTCTGCAGGGATCCCGAGGATGAGAAGAAGATTAGTTGTAAGTAATTGTTCTTTACTATTAAAACGCTAGACGCTTCGCTGCAAGAGGACGCCAAGTCTTTGCCACTTGTCAAAATCATTTTGAACAAATCGACCTAAAAAGGTCAAGTTAGCAAAATACTCAACGCCATCTGGTGATGATGCTACGAAAAATTCAGCAAGGAACACTACTGTCGGTTCTTGATAACATTAAAAGACAATCAATGCCATCTATGCAGAACAAATTTGTTAGTGAGCGTCCCCATTAGACCATTCTTTTATGACTGTGCTCACCAAAACAACAACCCAGCTGACAGAAATATATAGTTGAAGTGTGTAAAGGCTATATCGGTAATTTTCAAATAATAAAGAATCTCATAAATGTTATTTTTTACATCGAATGTATTCTGTAACTGTATTTTGCTTACATAATCTCCGTTTGATCTTCAACAATATATTGCGCAGTGGGCATTCAAAACGTGGTCGTAAGCCCAACACAAGGCATGGGGGGCCGCGTCCACGCCTTCGAGTTCAGCGAGCTGGGCGGCCTGTGCCGCACGCTGCGCACCGTGTGCCTGGGGCTAGTAGAGCTGGCCTACCCGGAGTCACGACCAGCCGTCACCGGACACTACCGGGACGCGGTGCACACTGACCACATACAGATCTCCGGGAAGAACCAGACGCCTGCCTGGGCGCATCTGTTCAGGGTAAGTTGTGCATCAGTTTCAGCATGCTAAAACTTAGGCAGCATTGATAAATTTATAGTGAACTAGCTGACCCCAGCGACTTCGCACCTGTCAACTGGCTATCTACCTACATACCACCTACCTAGATAGGTAGGTGGTATGTAGGTAGATAGCCAGTTGGTATGAGTTGGTACGGTTGGATGAGTGGGTTGGTAGGTAGGTAGGGTAGATACCCTACCTACCTACCAACCCACTCACCTACCCTACTGATCAACCTACCCAACTTACCCTACCCTACCCTACATACCTACTTACCTTACCCTACCCTACATACCCTACCCTACATACCCTACCCTAAATACCTACATACCCTACCCTACCCTATCCTACATACCTACTTACCCTACCCTACATACCTACTTACCTTACCCTACCCTATCCTACATACCTACTTACCCTACCCTTCATACCCTATCCTACATACCTACTTACCCTACCCTTCATACCCTATCCTACATACCCAACCTACCCACCCACCTACCCTAGTAGGGTAACTCTATCTACCCTACCCTACCTACCGACCCACCCACCTACCCCAGTAGGGTAACCCTACCTACCCTATCGTACCCTACCCTACCTACCGACCCACCCACCTACCCCAGTAGGGTAACCCTACCTACCCTATCGTACCCTACCCTACCTACCGACCCACCCACCTACCCCAGTAGGGTAACCCTACCTACCCTATCGTACCCTACCCTACCTACCGACCCACCCACCTACCCGAGTAGGGTAACCCTACTTACCCTATCCTACCCTACCTACCAAATTGTTAAACTATTTATATTTGAATAAATACGAATGTAATCAACTTTTGTGTCTACCAGCGATCTAGTTAAATTTTAGAACACAAAAGCTGCTATTGTGTCTTAACTATGATAGTGATATATATTCTTTAGTTATCAACTGCTTTTATTAAACTTCCCTTTTATGTATAAGTTAAATCTTGTAAATCAATTTAAGAAAAGTTATCTCCAAGCTATAACATGAAATTTTGCATACCGTTCTGGTTTGAATTAAAATGCATGGTTAGCTAAGTGACATCATTTTAAATCCAATATGGCGGACCAATATTTTTATGCACCCTCATGATCAGGTATCGATATCGAATGTAAGGGTTTGCTGAGAGGAATACGAAAAAACGTGTTCTGTTTCTAGTTTTTATGGTTCCGTACCCGAAGGATCCAAAGGGAGCTTTATTGCTGTCTCTCATGTGATTGTTTGTTGTCTGTCACCCAGGTTATACAGCCAAACGTTTTGAACTACAGTCTTCAAATTTTCACAGTTTAAGCATCTTGTTGACCTAAAGCCATAAAAAATGCGTAAAAACAAATTAAGTTGTCCCATATAGCTAACTGTGGGGCCGGAACAAACATTTTGACATACCCTATCGACTGGTGTATCGTTGTTTAGAGTTTGTTGAGTAGATAAATACTTTATTTTTATTTAAAAAAATATCGGAAAAAAAAAGGAATAATAAGCTACCAAAAACAGCTTTATTTTACAACATTTTGTTCCGTGGAATTGTTTAACCTCCCATTGACCTATGAACTTGAAATTTGGTGATAATGTTTATTATACCATATATAAATATACTGATAAATTTTTCCTTTGAAATTTCCTCTTTTTTTTTTGTTACAACCAACTCTTAATGTGTCCGACACGCAGTTTTTTAATTATTTGGTTAATATATTCTTTTCTCCATTGTATTCAGGTGTGCACATCTCTGCTCCGCGCGCTGTACGCCCGCGACGGGCGCCTGCAGTTCATGGGCGCGCACGCGTGGCCGGCGCCGGGCGCCGTGCCGGAGCAGGGCGCCGCCGTGCTGCTGGTGGCGGGCGAGCGCGCCAGGCTCAACACGAGGCATCTGCGCAGGCCGCCCAACCTTAATGCGGCGCTAGCATTCTCACAGGGTGGCTACTCTTTTCTATTCATTTTTTTAGGCTCTAAAACAGACACAAATTTAGATGGTTTGGTTATGTTGAGAGGGTGAATAAAAGGCGACTAACGTAAAAGTGAATTTATAAGGCAGACGTGAGTGGAAACGCTGGCAGTTCACACACGGATCTTATTGGTGATGTTTTTGAGAAAGGCCAGATGTGCGGTACTCATATCCGGCGTGCGTGTATACGATTAGATGTATGAACGTTGATGAAGCAAAATCAAATAGTTTATTGAAAATTAAAAAAAAAGATGTATCTAGTTACACATTCGCAAGCGTCAGTAGGTCTCAATCTCTAAATGGAGAAGAATGTGCAAGAAACTCCACAAACACTCTTTTCCATCAATAAATTTTAATTATAAGTACATATTTGGTTACATCATACTTCTTGGAAAATTACATATATGTGAGAACAATGTAAAAACGTGCACGCAAAAGCTTCTAGCTAGGTTCTAGAGTAAAATAAAATACCTCAAAATGCAATAATTAATCCAAAACAGGCCGAGGCAACGAAGTTATGTCCTATCTCAAAATCTGATGGCGCCCGTTCACGAACATAACGCATGGATTGGCACCACTCAGCTCAACCATCATGAAGGGAATCTAATGATCCAACACATGTGCCACCATCAGAGAGACATTTGAGAGAGAATGACACACTCAACTGTCAAAAGTTGAGTGTGTCATAAGTTCTGCAGTTTCTGCATACATACATGGGGAAAAGGCGTGAATTTATTTATGAATTTGCTAGGCTCCCGTGTGACCACCATTACCCTTGGTGATAAGCGATGATGTGGTCGATGATAAATATATTTATAAGACTACAAATGTAAAGTTAAAAAAAAAAAAGAGAAAAAATATATTTTTTAGTAAAATAAAACTTCAGTAGTTAAAACTACTATAAGTCACAAACAAATGAAGTTAGTCGTTTAATGCAACTTTAAGGTAGTAAACAATATTAATTTCAGTTACTGACCTGTTTATTTAACCAATAATAATAAATGATCATCTTTGTTTATGGTTAATTTAGTTTTTAGGAACTGACCTAATCTTTTGTTCGTAAGCTACTAATTATATCCAAATGAGATGCCCGAGTCTCTCCGAACTCTCATAGTCACTCTAATTGCTTGCTTCAGAATGGTCAGTGAAAGTTTGTAGAACTATACGTACTTACCTGTCTTTCTTTCATATCTAGATGAGGGACCACCCTTAACGATTAAGGAGCTGAGGACAGTCACTATACTTAGAGAAATTCCTTTCGTCGTGCCTTTTTCAACGCGTGTTCTTATATTCCAAGGATTATTAGCAAGGTAAACAATTTCTAATAATAACTGCATATTGATGTAGTAATCTTTTTGGCCGTGTTGATCATAGGTTTTCCAATGCGCATGGCATGACGCGTCGCTGTTTTAGTATGAGATTTATGTCAAACGGGGTGAATAGGAATGCAGGGGTGAATAGAAACAAAACTTTGAAGGACATTTGCATGTTATATAAAAAAAAATGGAGCGTTTTAGTAGGTACTGCAATATCATCATCATTTCAGCCGAAGCCAAGCGTCGCCACACTGAGCCTGTGTGTTTCGCATCCACCGGACTCCCGCAGCCTTGACCAGCCGGGCGAGCACGGCCCGGTTTTTGCTGCCAAACTGTGATACAATTATAAAAAACTAGCTGACCCGGCAAACTTTGTTTTGCCATAAAAAGACCAAACATTTATCTACCCTACCCTACCCTACCCGACCCGACCCTACACTACCCTACCCTACCCTACCCTACACTACCCTACCCTACCCTACATTACCATACCCTACCCTACCCTACCCTACCTATAAACCTGACGGAGCCCGAGACCTTTCCAACGAATGCAAAACCATCGAAATCAGTTCGTGCGTTCTGGAGTTATAGCGTCAGGGAGGAAAACCCGACTTATTTTTATATATTAGATAGATATGTGACTCAAGCCTCTCAAAGAAGGCCGTGCTCGCCCGGCAGGTCGTCGCTCCACCTATAGTAACCTAGAGGGACACTCCAATATATTAAATAATTTAAAAAAAGTCGAAGCTTTGTTTTAAACCAATAAAGTGGTATCACAGTTAAAATCCTAATTAAAGTTTTGTACACATTCACCCCCTGCATTCCTATTCATCCTGTTTGTAGATACTGCACAGCCATTTGTAGCCAACTTCAGACCGGGGACCAAAAAGATATGGGTTTTTTTTAAATACGTTCAGTTAGTTCCAGAAACTTATGTTTTGTTTTTATTTCAGAGAGAAACACGACCATTGGTATGAGATGACGAACTTCAACGAGGGGCCTTCAATAAACATCAGCGTGAGACGGACACATTTATATGAAGACGCATTTGACAAACTTAGTCCAGATAATGGTAATTCTTATTATAATAAGTTTCAAAAGGAGAAAAAGAAAAATAATACTTTAGCTGCTTTTTTACTAAATTAGCACCTTATGGCGTACCATATAAAATGTATATTTGATTGGTAACCTTGTATCCAACTTGCAATGATTTTTTTTCCATATGAATAGAAGTACTATATGTTGTATTTTCTAGAGCCTGATCTAAAACTAAAGCTGCGAGTACAGCTGATCAACCAGGCGGGTGCGGAAGAGGCTGGAGTCGACGGCGGAGGTCTATTTAGAGAGTTTATCTCTGAACTTCTCAAGTAAGATATTCCTTGTAAACTTCATTAGAGAATTCGAAATTACTGGATGGATATGTAATATCAGCCCTGAACCAAGTTCTTGAATCCCGGAGAACATCACAATAAGATTATTTTGGAATCGATATAGATTTGCTCTGCAGGAAATTGGTTGAAATAAGATTTAATTTTTTATGTGGACTCGATTTTTATGCATTAGGGTTTCGCAGACCACACAATATGTGTAATATTTTAACTTTTTGATGTTAATGAAATGTCGTCTCTTCCAGGTCCGCGTTTGACCCGAACAGAGGCTTGTTTCGCCTGACGATAGACAACATGTTGTACCCCAACCCCGCAGTACACCTACTGTACGATGACTTCCCCATGCACTACTACTTCGTCGGCAGGATGCTGGGCAAGGTAACAAATCTATATATATAAAAGAAAGTCGTGTTAGTTACTTCACTTATAACTCAAGAACGGCTGAATCGATTTAGCTGAAAATTGGCAGGGAGGTAGCTTAGAACCAGGAGAAGGACATAGGGTAGGGTAGGGTAGGGTAGGGTAGGGTAGTGTAGGGTAGTGTAGGGTAGTGTAGTGTAGGGTAGGGTAGTGTAGGGTCGGGTAGGGTAGGGTAGTGTAGGGTAGGGTAGTGTAGGGTAGCGTAGGGTAGTGTAGGGTAGCGTAGGGTAGTGTAGGGTCGGGTAGGTTAGGGTAGGGTAGGGTAGGGTAGTGTAGGGTAGGGTAGGGTAGAGTAGGGTAGGGTAGTGTAGGGTAGGGTAGGGTAGGGTAGGGTAGGGTAGTGTAGGGTCGGGTAGGGTAGTGTAGGGTAGGGTAGGGTAGTGTAGGGTAGGGTAGGGTAGTGTAGGGTAGGGTAGTGTAGGGTCGGGTAGGTAGGGTAGATAAATGTTTGGTCTTTTTATGGCAAAACAAAGTTTGCTGGGTCAGCTAGTATTTTTATAAAGAAGCTATGCACTTTCCAATATACTTTTATAAAGTTTGATTATCTGTGAGAAAGCTATAAGTTTTCTGAAGAAGTAAAATAAAATTTTGTTTTGTTTGTTGTTCTGATGATGATTTCATAATTTAGGATATTAATCATTAGAATAAATTCATACATTCTTAGGATCATCCTCTTATACAATAGGTACGGTCTTGGACATGAATATCGGCATCTCTGAACGAAATTGCCAATATCTCAATTCCGATACAGAATATCGGAGTGAAGACAGAATGATCCAATATCAGAATCCCTTAATCAGAAAATAACCTATATTTTAGATCTTTATGCAGCGCCGAGCATGATAGCGGGTTCAAACCCGTTGACGCCTGTGATTAGCAGTGATCGGATCATTTGGCACTTAAAATTTACATCATCAAAAATAATACGGTCATGCTTAGGTTGCGGCAGACGCACGGGATCGGTCAATGTGGCGACGCTTGAGGTAGGCCTATGTCCAGCAGTGGACAACTTTCGGCTGAAATGATGCTGATGATGAATGCCTAGATACTTTTTCGAGTGCTGTTTCAAAGTTTTTTTTTAAATTTTCAATGTGCCACTTGCTTGAAAATCTCAATAAATGAAAGCTTAGTAATTTTGATTCAGTCTTCCGCTAGAATAAATACAACAAATTAGTCTAACCGATCACTGATCTGTTGGATAAATGTACTTCCACTGCGTGACTACATGTCTCTACATTATAATTTTTTTCATTGATATTCCATTCAATTTGAATAAAATAAAGATAGGATAATTATATTTTATTTACCATTGTTATACACACATCAACACGGTCTAGGGATATTTCAAACTCAATTAAATAACTCGAAAAGTACTGGCCGCATTGGAATCTTTTATACACCGATTTGTTTGTAATTTATCTCAGACTAATTCCAAATTAAAATTTTTGAAAATTCTTTTGGTTCGGTGGCATAAAAATGTCTTGATGTGTAGGAGAGGGAATTTTCATTTGTGCGAAATTTAGAAAACAATACGAATTACGTTTAGTTATAGTTTTTTTTTCATTTTTAAACGAAAGATAAAGTTAAAATTGAGGTATTGTAGCCATGCAACGCCAACATTTGACGAGGGCGGAGATGTTACGAGCTGTGGGAATGCTGGAAGCTGGGTCTGTTCAGCGTAATGTTGCTGAGGCCATAGGGCTGGAGGCTCAATCGCCAGATCTAAATCCCATTGAGCATGCGTGGGATATGCTGCAAAGAAGAGCTCTGAAGGAAGTTCCTGAAAATCTGGCTACAGAAGATCAACTTTTTGCGCACCTCAGAAGGACATGGGACAATATTCCGCAGCAAGACATTGACAACCTTGTTCTGAGCATGCCGAATCGTTGCCGATGTGTTATGAACATCATGGGCGCTTTCTCAGACTACTAACTTCAAGTTTATAAATACAAATTAAATGATTTTTCTATTTTTTTCAGTTTTTACTCATCAATTTAAAGTTAATTCATATACGGTTTTCGTCTATGCTTCATTTTTTTTCCATAAAATCCTGAAATTTTAATCGAAGTACCTTAACCATTATTAAAAAATTGTAGAATATTAAATAACGTATCTTTTAAATATATACATGATAGCGCTGGTAAATGAAACTAGCACCACAGACGAAATCAAACATCAAAAAGGCACATGACATAACGGAAACACGAATTATGTATTGTTATTGTAAAGATTTACTTTTATTTGAGTAATATTTTAAAATGGAAGGTAGATCACTGACTGCTAGTTTATTTAAATAAAATGATTGGTAGCTAAATCCGTTCAAAATATTTGTAAACAGTGTTATAAATTACTAATCAAATAATATACACAATTACTGTATTTTTACAAACCTAAATCTATAATTAATTGATAAACGGATGTCACCGGATGTTGTTGCTGTGTGACGTCTTGCAATTTTTTTAAACGTATAAGGTTCTAGTCGAAAGAACTCAGTATTGAATTGTATTGAACTGTGCACATCTCATTATAAAATTAAGTTGTGAGACTTACTGTTGGTGTGAGTAATAAAAAGTGTATACAAGATGTCTGATCGTTATCATTTGAGGACCCTGAGTACGCCCGCTCTTACATACATGTCATATAAATAATTAACACATTGATAGTAATTCGCTTTTTAAAAAATATCCCTAGACCGTGTTGATGTGTTTATTTTAAGTAGTTTATTATAGTTGTTTTATGAAATATGCTAATTTATTTATTAATAAGGCACACCAACGACTTTTTACACATTAATATTACAGTGAAACATTTAGAAAAGATCCTGTGTAAGTAAGTCACTTACAGGCATTCACATCATTTACAAAAAATCAATTTAAAACCATGCAAGTGAAAAGAGAGACACAATAGAAAATTTAAATATGTCGCTGCATAAATGTATTTTTAAGGTTCTGTGCCCAAGGGGTAAAAACGGGACCCTATTGTTTTTTTATAAATTATAGGCTCGCGCTTGACCACTATCTCACCTGATGGTAAGCGATGATGTGGTCGACGGTGAAGCACGCTTGCCTAGAAGTAACCTATTCACTCTTAACTTAAAGACTCCTAGATTGTAGCTATCGGGAAACACAGACTCCGGCAGGGAATTCCACTCCTTAGCTGTACGCATAATGAAAGTATTTCCAAAACGTTTAGTGCGTATGGGTGGTATGACCCTATTACGAAGACTCCACTGTCCGTCTGTCTGTCTGTCACCAGGCGGTATCTCATGAACCTTGATAGCTAGGCAGTTGAAATTTTCACAGATGTTGTATTTCTGTTGCCGCTATAACAACAAATACCAGAAACAGAAAAAATTTATATTCATATCTTTGCCGTTTTTTGTGATAATGGTAAGCGCGAGTCCGACTCGTACTTGGCCGGTTATTTTTGCTCTTAGCGCGAGTTTACTTACATTTTTTTATTGTTGTGAATATATGCCAAATATTTTTAATATGGCATATTATGATTGATACAGGATCCTACGGGATTTATCAACCACTTCTTTAATAGAGTTTTATGTTTCGGCAAATATTATTCCCCTTTTTTTTCGAAAAATGGGGCTGCGCAAAACTGATATTATATTTATTCGCACTTCTACGGGATTAGAAATGATTTTAATTCAAACTTTGCTTCCATGCGCGTTATAACAACGTTTTACAGCTATATTTATGGATCTCAACGTTCCAAACTACAACGTTTAAACTGACGTTGCTCGTTTGCCCCCAGGCGTTATACGAGAACCTGCTCGTGGAGCTGCCGCTGGCCGAGTTCTTCCTCGGCAAGCTGTGTGGCTGCGGCGAGGCCGACGTGCACGCGCTGGCGTCGCTGGACCCCGCGCTGCACCGCGGCCTGCTGCTGCTGCGCGCGCATGCCAGGCGGGACGTGCCCGACCTGGGGCTGGACTTCACTGTGCTCACTGACGAGCTAGGGGAGCAGAGGGTATGTACATATATATATCTACTGCTGCTGCTGCGCGCGCATGCCAGGCGGGACGTGCCCGACCTGGGGCTGGACTTCACTGTGCTCACTGACGAGCTAGGGGAGCAGAGGGTATGTACATATATATATCTACTGCTGCTGCTGCGCGCGCATGCCAGGCGGGACGTGCCCGACCTGGGGCTGGACTTCACTGTGCTCACTGACGAGCTAGGGGAGCAGAGGGTATGTACATATATATATCTACTGCTGCTGCTGCGCGCGCATGCCAGGCGGGACGTGCCCGACCTGGGGCTGGACTTCACTGTGCTCACTGACGAGCTAGGGGAGCAGAGGGTATGTACATATATATATCTACTGCTGCTGCTGCGCGCGCATGCCAGGCGGGACGTGCCCGACCTGGGGCTGGACTTCACTGTGCTCACTGACGAGCTAGGGGAGCAGAGGGTATGTACATATATATATCTACTGCTGCTGCTGCGCGCGCATGCCAGGCGGGACGTGCCCGACCTGGGGCTGGACTTCACTGTGCTCACTGACGAGCTAGGGGAGCAGAGGGTATGTACATATATATATCTACTGCTGCTGCTGCGCGCGCATGCCAGGCGGGACGTGCCCGACCTGGGGCTGGACTTCACTGTGCTCACTGACGAGCTAGGGGAGCAGAGGGTATGTACATATATATATCTACTGCTGCTGCTGCGCGCGCATGCCAGGCGGGACGTGCCCGACCTGGGGCTGGACTTCACTGTGCTCACTGACGAGCTAGGGGAGCAGAGGGTATGTACATATATATATCTACTGCTGCTGCTGCGCGCGCATGCCAGGCGGGACGTGCCCGACCTGGGGCTGGACTTCACTGTGCTCACTGACGAGCTAGGGGAGCAGAGGGTATGTACATATATATATCTGCCGAGCTTCGCGGCCATGTGTCACCTGATCGATCTGTTATATATGTCGCAGGATGATTTGATAATTCGAATCTTCGTAAATTGCCTAGAGATATTGCGAAAACGCGGATAATTACACCTTAAACATTTCTTAATCTGACTGGAAAAAAATTGTTTTTGCAAGAACACGAGTCGCTCTAGTAATATTGCGAAATGAAACGTTATTATGAAATAATAACGCTGATTGGCCGGTCGGAACGCCCAAAACGAGACCTCTGATTGGTTGACATTTTAAATGTCAATCTTACTGAGGTAGGTATATACCCTATCTTTTGCCAGTAAGATTGAGAAATTTTATAGCCATATTCTAATTATCCGTGTTTTTGCAATATCCCTAGGGTTTACGGAAAAATTCAGAATAATCAAATCATCCTACGATATATATAACCGATTTAGAACATTGCAATCAAATGTTAAGTTAAAGATGCTGAACTTGTACTACTACTTGCGAATTGCGAATAGTGTGAGACGGTGTGACTTTCAATGGTTTCTAAACAAGTATATTTTTGTTACAGATAGAAGAATTAAAACCTGGTGGTGCAAACATTCCTGTGACTGCAGAAAATAGAATAGAATACATTCATCTAGTCGCCGATTATAAGTTAAATAAGTAAGTTAACTTTTTCTTTTTCAGATAGATTGTAGATTTGTGCACTAATTAGTCACCAGTTTATGGCCGTCCGCAATTTCTCGCCACGACACGGAGAGAATTTAAAAGGTCGAATTTTGACACGTATTATTGTTTTTATCTAAACCCGTGATAAAATTCTCTATAAAAGTTTCTGAAACAGCTTATTTCCAACATTAAAACAACCAGTGTCACCATTAAATAACTAATTTACTAACCAATAGTACTAATAATAACTAATAGTAGTAACCATTAAATCATCCAACCGAATGTTAATGTTGTACTAAATTTCATTTCATTTCATTTATTTATTCTCAAACAATTTACATTGTTTCGAACATTATAAAATTAAAAAATGAATTATAATAATACACTTGGAAGTCAATTAAATTATTAGAAAATTGAGCCACAAAAATTAAAAATATGTTCCAAAAGAAAATTTACAGTTTCAACTCCTTTGCTTTTTCGATCCCTTCCTTACTCATCAAACAGCCACAGTCGTTAGAACGACTCAATTCCTGGTATCTTTATGAATTTCAAAAAAAGAACATTGTCATGTACGCGCGTTTCACGACCACAGCGCCATAATAAAAAAAAAAACTTATAGGTTATTCGAATTCACGTCATATTCCGCCATTTTTGTTCGATATTAATATTGCAAAAATTTATTACTTTTTGTTTACAAAAATGAGTGATTCAAGCTTATACATAGTTTGTTTGTATTAGATACTCAACAATTAAACTTTCCATGAATCCTTACAACACTGTACCAACACCCTATGATTTCAGAACCTTTTATAGAGAATTCATATCATGGGTGTAAATAAAGTCTTGTATGCAACTGTACATAATTAGGTATAAAAACACTCATGTTATACTATTACTAAACTGTTTCGCCTCAAAAGACAAAAAGACAAAAGATATTTATTTCAACTGGGCCACAAAGCGGCACTTTTGAATGTCACAATTTAAATTTAAATGGAATACAAGTTGATTCTACCGTGCATTCGGAAAGTAGCTAGTTATGGAGAAGAATGCACAAGAAACTCCATACTTTTTAAATTTACATGGATTAAAAGTTGATTCTACCGTGCATTCGGAAAGTAGCTTGTTATGGAGAAGAATGCACAAGAAACTCCATACTTACTCTTTAAAAAAAAAAAAAAAAACTACCGTGCATTCGGAAAGTAGCTTGTTATGAAGAAGAATGCACAAGAAACTCCATACTTACTCTTTAAAAAAAAAAAAAGATTTTTACAATATTTAGGTACATGAGTACATACATTAATAAATTCACATATGAGAGGACAATGCACCCAGAATAGCACTACACACTATACTATGTAAAGGTATAAAGTATTAAAAGTACTCACATATGTACTGTGCAGTTATACAATAGGTACTAGAAAAACATCAACATCCGAAGCAGTTGAGTTATGACCAATCCCAACTGACGGCGCCCGTTCACGAACATGACGCATGAATCGGCACCACCCAGCTCGACCATCTTGAAGGGAACCGAATGATCCAACACACGCGCCACCAAAACCTCGTGTGATAAACCCACATTTGTCTTTTAATACCCCTTATTATACAACAGTTGAATAAATAACTATTAAGGAGCGTCCTCACTGGGAGCATTCTTTCGGGAGCATTTGTAATCAAGCAATCGTAGGCGAGCAACAAATGCTTCCCAGCGAGCTCAGCATTCACTTTCGAGTAAAACTATGAACGTTCGAGTCGAACATTACCTTGCGAGCTTGGAGCATTCGAATACGATCTCGTTAAATGTCATTTATTCGATAATACGATTGACCAAAAAGGTCACAAACACTTGAGAGGAAATACGGGCGGAGACTTTTGAAAATTAGGTATTTGAAAAACTATCGCTGTCGCTCTGCGAAACTGCGAGCGCGTGGCGCCCGGCCGCCCTATCTATGTATGTGTAAGTTGACAGTGTGTGCGTGCCTCCGAAACGCTCCCGGAGCGTTATTTCTTGTAATCGCCCTCGTTGTAAAGTCATTCGTTACTTTGTTGTTGTGTATTGTGGACTGATAAACAACAATATCTGTTATTTTTAACAGCAAATGCATGGGTGAATATGTAACATGCGACCAAAAACATCGGTTCACAAAATATTAGAAACGCTTTTATATAACAAATTTAAAGGAACTGTGAAGGCTTCAGTACCGTAGACCATATACATACGCTGCGGCAGGTTATACAGACGACCGAAGTGTACAACCTGCCTCTCTGGTTAGCGTTTGTGGACTATGAGAAAGCCGATTCGATCGAGACTTGGGCTGTTCTGCAGTCTCTCCAACGGTGCCAAATTGACTACCGGTACATCGAAGTATTGAAATGTTTGTACAAAAACGCCACCATGTCAGTTCGACTTCAGGATCAGACCTCGGAACCCGTCCTTCTGCAGCGAGGTGTGAGACAGGGAGACGTCATATCTCCGAAACTGTTCACCGCTGCACTGGAGGATGTCTTCAGGGTTCTGGACTGGAGAAGGCTAGGCATAAACGTCAATGGCGTCACTCACCTTCGGGTTGTCGACGATATAGTGGTGGATGGCTGAGACTATGGAGGACCTCATTACAATGCTCGATGACTTCAGTAGAGCTTCCGAAAGAGTGGGTCTTAGGATGAACATGGACAAAACCAAGGTGATGTTGAATGCCCATGCTACACCCACTCCAATCAATGTGGGAGACTACATTCAAAGTTGTGGTCGACTATGTCTACCTGGGACAAACGATCCAGTAGGGCCAACTTCGAGAAGGTCATCCGTCGAATCCGACTTGGCTGGGCAGCGTTCGGGAAGTTGCGCGGTATCTTCTCGTCCAATTTACGACAGTGTCTCAAGACGAAAGTCTATGACCAGTGTGTGTTGCCAGTGATGACATATGGCCCTTACAATGGGCCTTATCAGAAAGCTTACAGTCACTCAAAGGGTAATGGAGAGGGCTATGCTCGGCGTTTCCTTGCGTGATCGAATCAGAAATGTAGATATCCGCAAGAGAACCAGGGTTACCGACATAGCTTGAAGAATTGCCAAACTTAAGTGGCAGTGGGCAGGGCATATTGCTCGCAAAACGGATGGCCGATGGGGCAGAAAGGTTCTGGAGTGGCGACCGCGAACCGAAAGACGTTGCGTTGGAAGGTCTCCCACCAGGTGGACCAATGACTTTGTGAAGGACGACGCTTGGGGGGGGGCAATGTCCAGCAGTGAAAGACGTCTTTCGGCTGATATGATGATGATGATGAAATAGATTTCTGTACGTTTGAAGGCAAAATGTTACAATTAAAACACAACCACAATTACTTCTACCATGTACAAGGCCAACACAACTCGTCGAAATTTCTGTTATTTTATTTTATGGAGTCGCAAAGGCTTCATTTTTACCCGACTGCTGAAGGAGGGTAATGTGTTTATCAGTCTATGTATGTATGTATGTTTGTTCCTATGTGGCGTTCCAGAGACCAAACGCGTAGGCCGATTTTGATGATTCATACGTCAATCGATTCGTCTTAACCCTGCGAGTGTCATAGGCTACGTTAAAATTGGACAATAGAAAAATGGCGGATTTTGGGCGCCATATTGTGGGGTCCCAATATTTTTTTTTCTTCCAAACCCAGTGTGTGGGGTATCAAAATAAAGGGTTTTAAGAGGTGATTTCAAAAATATATAACACATATGTTTAAATGTATCTAATTCGAAAAAAACTAAACTAAAAACTTATAAATAAAAAAAGTTAAATCAAAAAATCAAAAAACCCGACTGCTTCAAAAGCGAACTAAAAAGACGTAAACAAGGAAAAAATCATGCTGTGCAGGCGGAGGATACACCAGATTTTGGTCAGCCAGCCCGCGAATATGTATCCTCCGACTGCACAGCATGATTTTTTCCTTGTTTACGTCTTTTTAGTTCGCTTTTGAAGCAGTCGGGTTTTTTGATTTTTTTAATAATAAAAACATTATTAGAAAAAGTTCTACCACTAATGTCTTTTGTCAAAAATCATTGACGGTCGGATACCAAAAAATAGACCAGTGAGAGAAAGCACGTCGTCATCATCTGCCTAGCCTTTTCCCATCTACGTTGGAGTCGGATGCAGCTGGATAACAGCATTTTACATGGATCGACTGCCTATCTGACCTCCACAACCAGTTACTGGGTAATATGAAACCCCTTGGTAAAACGGGTCAGACTCTCGGGCTGTCCGCCGAAAATAACAGCCAGGACAAACGGCTTAACATGCTTGCCGACACACGGACGGCTCTTGGTATGTAAAGATTATCACCCATCCACGGACCAACCGCGGCAAGCATAGCTTAACCTGATCGGTCGACCCGTGCGGCTGACGTTGAAATAAGTTTAATTTCCCAGATGTACCTAGGAGGCGATCTAGAGACTGCGGATACCTATCATATATATAATTTATTGAAAAACAATATAATTAATATTATTTTTAAGTTAATATAATTTATTGTTTTGTATTGAAAACTTTTTGTAATAAATATTTATAGAAATGCACTTAATTTTATTTTGCATACATTTAGTTTTTAAGAAGTATTACTAAACAGCACATGCAAAAAATATAAATGTGTTTATCGATAACTGCTTACAACATTAGTATATCGATATTATTTTCAACTACTACGAATCACCTATCCGTCTGTGTACGTATTAAGCAGACCCCTTGCGTCTCACCCCGCCTTCAAATTCGTGCGATAAGGACAACTGCAGATCCGACTAATTATCTTAAGTAAAAAGTCATAATTCGAGGTTTGGCTCTCGCCTGTTTTCTCCACCAATATTGGACCGATTTAGAAGATATTTCATAAACTGAATAAGAAGGATATATACTATGCCCCTATGTATTTCTTTTTTCATTAATAGTTGTCAAATTTGTACACTAGGGCTGAAGACAGTGACTCAATACAGACTATTTTGAACATTTTGATAGGGTGCTAGTGCTTATACGGATAATATATCACCAAAATTAACAATTTTTCTCTTTAATTGTTTTTCAAATGAAATACCAAATTTATTCGTTTTTTCTAGGCAAATAAGGTCTCAATGCAACGCGTTCAAGCGTGGCCTAGTGTCTGTGGTCAGCGCGGAGTGGCTGCGCATGTTCTCGTGTCGCGAGCTGCAGCTGCTGATATCCGGCGCTGAGGTGCCCATCGACATCGACGACCTCCGGAGATACACGCAGTATGCTGGTCAGTGAACATTTGTATAGACTAGCTAACCTGTGATTTTTTATTTCATAGACTAAACTGACAGCTGCCAATGACCTTATTTTTTTTAATGTTGCAAGCTCGGAGCATAGTGTTTTAGGAAAGGCTCAATCATAAGTGAATCGCCGAATCGATATGACATGACTCCTCAACTTAATTTTACTAATTGGTGGTTGGTTAGTATTATGTTTTCGTTGTTAGTTTTCCAATGATGAAGATATCAAAACGTGTGTTTTTCACCACAACAAACCACTTGTAGTGTAGTTAATTGTAACAAAGATACTATGTTTTCGATACCAGAGGTGTGTTCCCTCCACTCCCTGTTATAATACAAATGGGCACCTCGGGAAACTTTGTAAACAGCGTCTTCTGATATTTGTATTCGCGTCCATACAGGTGGTTTCTCAGCGCAGCACCCGACGGTACTATGTTTCTGGCGAGTGCTGACCAACTTCACGGACGACCAGAGACGACAACTACTCAAGTTTGTTACCAGCTGTTCCAGACCACCACTGCTTGGATTCAAGGTAGGAAGATTTCTAGCTAATTAATGATATATGACGGGGGGAAACATGTTTCACCGACCCCAAGTAAAATGGGTCAAGGGAAGGAGGATCCTGGTTTCTATTTTTAGAACTGTTTCTTTAGATTACCTAGTTTTATTTTTATTACAAAACTTAGAAGGTGATTCAAAGTTTAAAGCCTAAAAATTACTGTCGCTCCGCTTGCCTTTATATAATTATGCTGATTTGCTTTTTTACGCTAACACTTGTTTCCTTGCTTTGCATGAACTCTCACATAACTGCTTTGCTTAGCTCAGCCTTTAGAAACTGCTCACTTTAACCTTGGTAGTACTATTTATTTTGTAGTTTTGAGGTATTTAGTCCAAAACAATTTCTGCCCTAGGACCTGCAACCTCCCTTCTGCATCCAGTCAGCGGGCGCATCAGACCGGTTACCTTCCTCGTCCACGTGTATGAACCTGCTGAAGCTGCCCGAGTTCCACACAGAAGAGCAGCTCACCGAGAAGCTGCTGTACGCCATACAGGCGGGCGCCGGCTTCGAACTTAGCTAGAGTAAGTTATCAAATTTTGTTTTCATATACAAGTAGACAATACAAAATTACAATCCAATATGGTTCCTGAGGATCTCGGAAGTAGATTATCAATTGAACGTCAAAACATTCAAAGATCATCTTGCTCCAAATACAAAGCACGACTTTCAATCAATCCGAACCTACTAGCATTGCAATTGACTATTCCAGAATCAATACACAGTCTGAAAATGGAACAACGGCATATTTTGGAAATGGACAGCATAGTCATGAAGTTAATTTCTTCTCACCTGCCGACTACCGACTGATTGCAAAACTGTGAATACAAAAAAAATGGCTATAGGCCGACCGCTTAATAGAGACCGTTCCTAAGGTAGCAAGAGATATGTTGACAACCACCAGCTAACTATCAACTGACAGGTTACTACACCTGTGGAGACACTAAGTCCTCCTATGCACTTTTATGTTGTATGTAATTTTAATTAATAAATAAATACACATACAGTACCGCACAGCTACTTCAGAATGGTCTCAATTAAGCGGTCGATCTATTGAGAGAGAGAGCTGTTTTGTAGATAAGCCCACACAATTTATATGTGAAGGTTCTTTATATCTTCTCAGTTCAAATAATTCACCCCTAAATAGGGATGTTTCCTGGGTAGAACTGGGTAAAAATTGTAGCACACCGTGACGTCACACGATATTTCAACGCACTGTATCGTTGTCATTTTTTGTTTACGTGGCAAAAGAAAAATACGTGTCCAATATGTTTAGGTTATCTAACTGACGGACTAAATAGATATTTTTTGTCAACTACCCTATTAAGGGGTACCAAGTCTCATGTATTGGGTATTTTGTATGCAAATCATTATGTCTCGAAATACACTGGATAGAATCGTAAAGCCAGTCTTAGTAGCGAAGTTTGTGGTTTTGAAATGTCTGCTACGCAACTTATCACAAATATTTTATTTTCAGGTACAATCACAAATACCATATATTTACGTAGTGATCTACTAAATACGTGGAGGTATGTTGTTAGTTTATTTTCCCACTGTAGTAATTCATTTACCACTTAAAAATCGCATAACTTGTGATAATAGAATATCTGAAAATACTTTGTATTGAACTGTGCGAAGTGGTTGTGTTTCTGTAAATAAATGTTACCGTTAGTTATTTTCTCGAGTTCTAATGTTTTTAAGAAACATATCTTATGTATCCTAATGTACTCAACTTTTATTCACATTAAATTATTTATTTCTATCAAATACATAACTCATTTGTTCTTAATTGGTATTATAATTTTAATTTATGGAGCATAGGGCGTGTTGAGGTTCAATAGATAAAATGTTAGTGCAATGTTGTTACATGTAAATAAAATAAAATAAAAAACATATTGTGTCGAATTTATACACTATAGCTGTTCTAGATTAGGTACGTGGGATTGTGTAAAAGAGTAATAATATTTTATTTTATTGTATTTTGTAAATGTCCGAATAGATGAGATGGAAACAGCAATGTTTCTGTCGGCTATTGTGCGGTGTGCCCGGTATTGTACAAAACTATTCAGTCGTGTCAAATTTGGGACTTTATATTTTAGTACCTATTGAATAAAGTTATCTGAATCTTAAAACATTGGTTTTTATTTGACCCCTTATCCGCTGTTAAGGTTAAACTAGTCGAAAATTCTTCCATACAAACGTAGTCTAGAGATTACTCCAATGTTTGACGATGTACGTTCAAAATAAAAATTATATCAATTTGTCTCATCATTATCTAGTCCTGTATCGAAACAAAAATGTAAAAAAATAATATATTTGAAAGCTATGAGCGTCGAAAGTTTCATATTTCAACACGCATCTTTGGGCGGAAATAAATACCATAAGAAGAAGTAAAATTGCAAAACGGCCTCCATACAGGAATAGATTAGTAATTCAGCAATGCAATATTATAAATATACATTTAGTTGTTTTTTCATGATATCTAGACTCCCAAAGGTATGTTTATAAAATTTCGTGCGCTCGTTTTCGTTCTAAATCATCATCCATTTCGATACAAATTTGCAAAACTGCTAATTCGTACGCGAACTAGCTTCTTACTGCTCATCACAGCATCTATTTCTTTCGCACGTGTTGTCGGATAAGATAGCATGCATTTTAACCCCGCGCACAAATAAGTTCGTGCCGTCGACTAGTTCAACCTTAAATCTTTGTTCTGAACATCCATCTGAGTGTAACACAATCTTTCTCCATGTAATGGCATGGCTGATAAGAAATACGAAAAGTAGATGACTATCAGAGCTCAGAGCACGTACACAACACTACCACAGTGTCACAGGCCAGCGCCAGAGAAAGATAATCTTGATAACTAGCGCGTTGTGCGCGACGTGCCGCGAGACGACCACCGAGCACGAACACGTCACCACTCAGCTCACCACGCGGACCCCTAATATCAATTTTACAACTCTTGGCTACCTATGGCGCGCACAATGCCTTGATTGACGCACGCCACTTTATTGATCGTCGTAATTTATATCACCGGAACATTGAATGCCACCTTTTTAAACCTGCAAGATTGATGCCCGCCGTACACAACATTTATTTATTGAAGTTATACCAATTCGTCATGTTTCACCGATGGATGTACGGGGAACACATAGGATTTCTCGGAGATCGAATGGCCGATACGAATTCAATTAAAGATTGATTGCCGCAATCAGTTTTACGTGACTGCCAACATCGTATCTCTTTAAGTGCAGTTGAGACCCAAATGCGGTTGTACGGAATCCTACTTACTGTACCTAGTCAGAGGGAGAGGAGTCACCTACACCTACGGTGTGTTTTAAAATTAGAATTGCGGTTGCAAATAAATTAGAAAACGATTTCAATTGAAATACAAAAAAAGTATGACAATGCAGTTGCCTTTAAATGGAATTGGACGGGCCGGCCTTGTTTTTTGAGTGCATCTGGAAAGTTGGGTACCTACAATCTTCACGTAGCGAATACCTTACGAATCTACAAGACCTCGGCAAATTATTACGATAAGTAATCACCAGACATAAGCTGCATGAGGATACAGCTGAATTGGAAGAAGGAGAAGATGTCAATTGTAGTGAATATGAATCATTATCTTGGATGAAGACTTCTCAATCGTGATTAGTTTCTTAAAATAATCTAAGACCTGGCAATCAGACACCACCAATACTTAATATCAAGAAAGTATGTTGAACCCAGAAAACAGTGACCTAAGCTGTTAGATCCCAGAATATAAACGGTGAGTCGTATCTCAGGAGTCTGTATTACCCTACCCTCGTTAACAAGATTTTACAGCCAGCTCATTTCCCTCTTTCTAAACGCGTATCCACAATGTTTAATAAATTACACATCTAATAAGTAACCGTGAACTTGGAGGCTGCCCATCAATAACGAGCATTAATATTGGCTTAGTTGCATTCATCGGGACCAATATGGCCGTACTCGCCGCCATTACCGTTTTGACAGTTGCAATCAATCAGAGCTGATGAATGAGGTTCGCGAGCGAGAGCCGTGCGCGCGTGTGCGCGTGTGCGCGTGCGCGCGTGTGCGGTAGCTACACACAAAAACTATAAACTACATTAATGTTTTGATTTCGAAACTGTATTTAGACATGCTATTTGCCGTATAAATCCTGAGTGTCTCTCCCTTATAAGCGTAAAGAATCTTGATCGAAAGCGTAGGTTGTGGAGAGAAATAATAGAATTACTGATGTTTAATTTTGCGGTGGAAGTTTCATTTTAAGAGGGGTACAGGTGTTCCACAATTTGGAACGGCGAACTTTTATCTTCGGCTTCCAGATATGATCATTTCATAAATAATTATCTGCGAAATTACACTCTAGTAATAAGAGATATAATCGTAGTCTTAGCCCTTAATTAGGTGAGTACCTTTCATAAAATATTAGTCCAGTTCGCATGAAACTGTGGTCTACATCTCGTAGCAGCCCTAATGCGTCTATGTCTGCATCAGTCTTTGTCGTACAGTTGTTGAAGATGAAGGATTGAGCTGACAGTCGGTGGCGTGAGTCACCTCGGGCTCGGGCCACCGCGCTCGGTTCATTCTCTGCCAATGAAAAGATTAAACGACTGTCCGTCAACCGACTCGTACCTAATGTGAATTAAATTACCGCTCCATATATTACTCAATAGTCTGAATACTTCGTGCAGCCACTTATGCAATCTTGTATGAATCATATCTCTTAATTGTAGGTCGGTACTTTTTAATAGCACGAATAATTAAGGTTGCCCTAGTCGACGGCACGAACTGTTTTGTGCGCGGGGTTAAAATGCATGCTATCTCATCCGACAACAGTGCGAAAGAGATAGATGCTGTGATGAGCAGTAAGAAGCTATAGTTCGCGTAAGAATTAGCACTTTTGCAAGTTTGTAGCGAAATAGGTGATGATGTAGCGGCACCAACGCCGCCACTTACGAACTAATGACATGGCGTCACACAAATCCTGCATCGCGCAAGTAAAGTTATCGGCGCGATTAGGACACATACAACAGTCCGACAACAACCGTTGGGCAGTTGCCCGGACCAGACACAACACCCGTCTGGTCGGAGGATCCTCCCTTTTCTACGGAGGTTTGTGGGACTTTCCACCTTGTTCCAACTACCCCCAAACTGGTGACCCTCGAACATGAACATCAGCGCAGCCTTCGTGCAGACGAGCTACTTCATCGTGACGTCATCATCACTTCCTCAAGCTTTCGAGCAGAGCGAGTCACACAGCCAGCCAGTACCCACACCCACGGCATCTACGGGGGTATCCTGACCACCAGCATGCAGCGGACGCGCATTCCTGGTCATCACCCTCAGCTTCTATCATCATCGCTCCGACCCAATGGAGCCAGCAGCACTCTCCCGACTCACTGGGACATCATCACCGATCCGAACTACTGGAGCCAGCAACACTATCCCGAATCACTGGGATACCAGCACCCCGACTCACTGGGGCACAACCGCATTCAGTTCCTACTCACCGCGAACTCTGCGACTTCCGGTTCCGACTCACTGGAACCAATCTTCCACTGGCCAGGTACACATCACGAGATGTACGGACGACTCAACCTGCTATCGACCACCGGTCTCCGGAGGGGAGTGATGTAGCGGCCCCAACGCCGCCACGTACGAACTAATGACATGACGTCACACAAATCCTGCATCGCGCAAGCAAAGTTTTCGGCGCGATTAGAACACATACAACAGTCCGACAATAACCGTTGGGCAGTTGCCCGGACCAGACACAACACCCGTCTGGTCGGAGGATCCTCTCTTTTCTATGGAGGTTTGTGGGACTTTACACCCTGTTCCGCATACCTCCAAAATGATTTAGGACGAAAACGAGCGCACGAATTATTATAAACAGGCCTTTGGGAGTCTAGATACCATGAAAAAACGACTAAATGATATTTCCAAAATAAAATTATTAGCATTGTTGAACTACTAATCTAGCCCTGTATGGTGGCTGTTTTGCAATTTTCCTTCTTCTTATGGTATTTATTTCTGCCCAAAGATGCGTTAAAATTAGTGTTGAAATATGGAACTTTCGACGGTCATAACTTTCAAATATATTATATAGCCTATGACACTCGCAGGGTTAAGACGCATCGATTGACGTATGAATCATAAAAATCGGCCAACGCGTTTGGTCACTGGAACGCCATATAGGAACAAACATACATACTTACATACATACATAGACTGATAATCACATTACCCTCCTTCGGCAGTCGGGTAAAAAGATTGTATTACACTCAGATGGATGTTCAGAACAATGATTTAAGGTTGAACTAGTCGACGGCACGAACTTATTTGTGCGCGGGGTTAAAATGCATGCTATCATATCCGACAACACGTGCGAAAGATATAGATGCTGTGATGAGCAGTAAGAAGCTGGTTCGCGTACGAATTAGCACTTTTGCAAATTTGTATCGAAATGGATGATGATTTAGGACGAAAACGAGCGCGCGAAATTTTATAAACATATCTTTGGGAGTCTAGATATCATGAAAAAACAACTAAATGTATATTTATAAAATTACATTATTTGCATTTCTGAATTACTAATCTATCCCTGTATGGAGGCCGTTTTGCAATTTTACTTCTTATGGTATTTATTTCCGCCCAAAGATGCGTGTTGAAATATGAAGCTTTCGACGCTCATAGCTTTCAAATATATTATGTTTTTACATTTTTGTTTCGATACAGGACTAGATAATGATGAGACAAATTGATATAATTTTTTATTTTGAACTTACACCGTCAAACAGTGGAGTAATCACCAAACTACGTTTGTATGGAAGAATGATCGACTAGTGCAACATTAAGGAGAGGTTTAATGCCAGGTTACTTTTCTGTACAACGAGAGCAGCAGAGCAAATGAAAACGTCCAATCAAAATGAATAACTCCGCGTCATACGCTTTTCAACTTCAAAAATACAATGTGTTCTCAAAACTGGTGTTGTGGTTAAAACACGGCGTTACATTGTTAGTGTTCGATGCACTCCGGGATTAACCTCAACGACTTTCAAAGATGGATAGCCGTCATAAAGGCCGAGCAACACCGGCACTCGGTAGGCAAGTCACGCGTGCGTGTCCGTGCCGATTGTCGCGCGAATTCGATGGACGCCCATTTAATTTGCAACATTGTTCACCAAACTGCAACCATGGAAAGTTACGAAGCCTTTCGGGAGCTGAATAAGAAATCAAAACATTTTTGACTTGCAAATTAACACGTTTTTGTGTGAGCTGCTTTAGGCCGGTTCTTTGGTCCTATATTTTACTGGCACAGTGCCACACAGTAGGTAGTATCTAGTAGAAACCGACACTAGATAACTTGTTGCGTAGGTTTAATCTGAGATTAAATGCACTTTACGACATGTTGTAAACTTATATCTGACAGAATGTAAGTAGAGCAATACCTTGATTTCGATCTGCAGGTTCCTGCAGTGGTTTAAGCCACGCTTATAACCGTTGAAAAGGTGGAGCAAAGAGGCAAGTATGAAATTGCTGCTCATAAAAACTTATGTAAGAGCCAGTATGAACGTAATTAACTATACCTGCATAAATAGCTTTAAGAGCATTAAATATGAAACCAGGAAATCCATGTAACATAAAGAGCAAATCTCTTCACAAATAGAAAGATGGGACGGCTTATGAATGTTGCTCAGTGAAATAATAGCGTCAAGTGTCGTACAAAAGATGACAGCACAACAATACGTCGTGGGTGGTCGCGACTCTGTACAACTGATACACTTCTCGGAAGGTGCCTGACACAGCCCGAATGCCTCTGAGCTCCTCCGAAGCCACTGGGACTAGAAGCTCGTAAACCTCTGGAGCCTATAATTACGCATGCGGAACTCTCTGGCCTGCATATGAGGAAGGCTTTGAAGGACAACCCTAATGACCGTGTTGAACGTTCCGGGAAATATTTATTGAGTTTGATGCGTATTGTTTAAGTTAAATTATTAGTTATTTAAAATGCTTGCAGGTATTGATACATTGGCAAAGCTTGCGAGCAATGTGGGATTCGAAGAGATGGCGTATTGTAGAGAAACCTTATTTACAATAATTGTATTTGTATTGCTTATTGACACGCAGCTATCTCAGGGTATTAAATAAATGCTTCTAATTAAACTTATAAATTATGCAGGTATTGAACCACCAGATACGTGTAACATGTCGTAAAAGCAAAACGTTAATATTATTATCACCTGGGCGTTTCTTTATATGGTAAATAATTAAAAGCCTGAATGGCGGCGGTGTTTGTTTAGTACCAACTAATTTTGGTATGAATATGCAATTTAGCGTGGGAGTAATGATCATAAAATGAAAACGAGTGACAATCGACTCCATATCTTGTACCCTTTGCAACACAGTGAAGTAGGTCTAAATACCGTTTATTGGGGAATTGCCCAACGCTTGACAAACATTAAATTTATTTTAATGGCAATTCTACCGGCTATAAAGTAGCTGTTGGACATAAAATTAAATCTAAATTGTAATCTTATACGATTTCGTCACGGCTTGTTGGTTGTTCGCGCCGGGTCGTAATGGCGGCGGAGATATGGCTGGTAAATGTTCCGAGGTGACATATTATCTAGGCGCACCGGTGCACTAGATTCGATGTGACGCGAGATAAATCTCGACTCGCTATCTATTTCAATTTCATTGGAGCGCGCGATATCGTACAAATCTCGGCCTTATTCTGTCGGGCCGCCAGCGCTCGCGGTGCGCCCGCGCCGCCGGACCACCCAGCGCGATTCACAACCACTCCTAAACATAGCGGCTGTCTATCTATCTGTTTATACTAAACGATACCAACAGATACAAGAATAACGAAATCCGAGATGAATGTCAGCTCATTCGTTTTATTATCCTTACATTCGTATTTTCAGCTCGTGGAACGTCCGAAATTATATTCAGGTCTTTTATTCTCTTTGCATGTTCATTGTGACGGATGAAATGATTATAAAACCTGATAATCTCATCATAATATCCACTTTTGGGATCAATAAAAATAACGTGTCATCGTAAATAAGACATGTATAAATCTAAAGTCGATTCATTATTATGAGGTCGTAAGAACTTAATTTACCCGAATAATAAAATGAGGTATGTGCCTTAAATCGTACTTTTGCGGTAGGGAATTTAAGTATAGGCTTTATTATATACGGCAACTTTTTGTAAATTTGAATGTGGTTGTTATAAACTGTTTTATTTTTCGCGTGGTGGTGCGGCGACCGTCATATTTCACGATGTCTGGTCAAAGGGGATCGCGGTCGCCGGCTCGTGTTATACGGTCAAACCTCTGGAATTTTTGATTGAGAGCATAGCCGAATCATACCTTAAATAAAATATTTGTCGATAAAATATTTGATTAGTTTCTTAGTGGTGTTGATAAATTAGGGAGGATATTGAATTCAAGATCCTCGTACGTACATACCAGTACGTATTGTTCGAAAATCGTCCAGATGTTGTTTGCTAAGTAATTTCGTAGACAACGTCGTCGTTGTTTTTGTAGGCCATTCTGACTGTATTACGATTGGCTTGTGAAACGGTAACTGAAAATATCTTCCGTATTATCATAAACGGGTAAGGTAGTCGGCAGACCGAGTCGGAGTGATGGTTAAGGTAAGGTACTGTCACATACAACTCGCCTCACTTACCTTATCGCGACCGCAAAGTCACATGTCGCTCGGTACACCCGATGTGAAAACTGTTGCTACAGACAGATAGGCATTAAAAAAAAGAAAAATTTGTTTTTATTTCACATAGGCCTCATAGGCACTTATAAAACGTCGACAAAAGGTGCACGGTTCGGGTTGGTCGTTTCCTATGGAGAAGAACCGGCAAGAAACTCCACGGTTACTCTTTTAAAAAATTGTTTGGTTTTACAATATTTTTATGTTACAGCATTAGTACTTAGATGGCGGGACAACACCAACATCTTATTCTTTAAGGAGATACCAATTACAGATTTTCTTCAGTTCGATGACCTATGGAGCTTTTTCTGCCACTTTTGTTTAAAAGTCTTGACCACTTTTAGAATAAAGTGAGAAGGTAGAACAAACTGGCTGTAACACATAACTGCTACTGGCAGAAATAATTAAGTAAGTTCATTCTTCTCCGAGCAATTTGGGTAACTGTGATTTTCCAGCTTTTGTTTTTTTTTTAATTTAAATTCTTAAAATATGTTCACTTATGCACCTGTCTGTACGGAGCTCTAACTTGACGCAGCTCGTAATATCCGTCTTACTCAGTGACGTTCAGAAACGACAGTGTTAACAGCAATGCTTTTATTTGACTATATCACTCACAACCATGCGAAGCCTTCGTAAATCTTCGTGGGTGGTATCTCGCTCTTGTTTCCTCACAAAAACAAAAGAAAAAAAATTAATCCCCAAAGGAAATTAGTCCCTCTAAAACATGGCTCGGACATGTGTTACTTTTTTCGCTTTAAACACGTCTCTTTGTAAGATTTATGTTTTGGTTCCTCTCCGACATAAACTCGTGGTCAAGTAAACGTAAAACTTTAGAAGGATTAATTTAAAATAGAATGGAACTAAGTCTACCCACTCGTTCGTACCGTGATCTTCAAAATGGTGTTTTTATTGCGTTCGGTTTGTTTGATTTCAAAATCCTTCTTTGAGTATTTGCTGTGGGATTTTGTTGTATTTTATAGAATGATAAGGATTGTGTGCGCTGTGTAGTGGCGCAGGTAGAGCGTAGTACAGGTAGCACAAACAGCCACTGTGCTCCGTCCTGAGTACACAGTGCTCGACTGCTCATATAATACAGGGTAGGTTAACAACGAAACGGGGGCAAAAACTAGACGGGCTTACTGCTCAACCCTTAACATATTAAGAAGTTGCGTGTCGCATTCACTCTCATTGCTATGCAGATGTAGGAATGCTACTGTTTGTTTAATACGTTGTGTTTACTTAATGATATTGTTCGTAATTAAACAGCTTGTTTATTTAATTAGTTATGTTAGCGAGACTATAACATGCGACGTACACGATAATTAGATAACTGTTAATGTTAGTGGCAATGTTTAGGTAATTAACTGAAATAAATTGTAAAAATTACAAACATAAATTAAAAAATACTTTTATGAAAACATATTAACTTAGTCTAACTAATAATTGCAATGTTGAACGTTAGAAAAAAATATATAAGAAACATAAAAAAAAAACTCAGTTAAAAATGTATCAACCTATATATCCTGTTGAGCTACCAGTTTTCTAATGATTGGCACAATGGCGCACAGCTTGGACGAAACGTCACTAACAAAATATTCACGTACCCACAATCACTCTCATAAATTGCATTTTTCTTTTGCTGATAGATGTTTACGGCTTAAATAAAGGATTGCGTGTTTTTTTTCTTGTCCTCGTTTAACTATTCCTCTTTATGACTTACTCCCTGATAACATTCCCCGCCCAATTAACATTCCGTTCCTATTATCTTTAGTCCATACCCCCGCAGTAAAAATGCTTTATAGATTTATTAATATTAATAAAATCCAACTGTAGCTATAGTATTTCTATTTATGTATTATATACTTGATGTTTTAACATTTATTTTGTTCTGTACTATATGTAAAAACCAAAAATGTTTTGTCCCCTTTTTTAGTATGGTGAACAATGGAGGTCAACGTTACAAACACTGATCAATAGTTATATAAAGTATTCTTAAAAGTAAACCGACTATCACCAACTACCTTGACATTGGCAAAATCATCGATGGAGCTATAAACATAAAAAATTGAATTGAATTGAATTGAAAGGATTGCGTGAATGTTTAGTTTTTAGGATGAGTGAATAGTTGAGTAGTTAATATAGTTATTAAGGCGAATGTGAGTACCAACACAAACCCATACAGGTTTATTGGTACAAATTAAAGTGAAATTGTATTCAAGACTGTATTAATGAATAAAATAAATAAATAAATAACTGAGCAAATAAAAGACTTCAACGACATGCTTATAAATGATGGTTTAAATTTTAAAAACGATTTATTCAGTCGTAATATCCGATAATCTTTCTTAAGAAATTTCAACAATGGCGCTTACCGTAAGCAGTTTTTTTTTAATAGGTACTCAAGTTTCAAGAGTCCAAGTATGTCCTATTATGGTCGTAATCTATGGGCACAACATCATGTAACAATGCGAAAGTGTCGGGCAACTGGTCCGACACCGTCGTCTGTTATTGTTTATCCTGTGGCTGGAGAGGTAACAAGCAGCCGCTAACCGGGCCTGCAAACAACACCGGTCACTGCCGACGCCCGGCGGCTCTGTGCTAATAGTTCCTCAGAAAGACTGTTGATTCAGGAGCAATTTCTCACAACTAACGATTACGACTCACCGAGCTACGCGACAAAAAATTATGCGAAATTTTTGTGTCGCTCCGAAGTTAAATAGATGTTGTATAAGTCCGTAGCTTGCTTGTTACTGCGGGACGAGTGCTATTTATGGTGAATTTCGGTAGAGGTATTTTATGATAAAAGGTATTTTATGATAAAAGCTATTTTATGATTTCCTGGAAGAGTGGTTTTAATTTATAGACGAAGATCGTTTGTGCACTCACTCGTATTCGTGTTTTGTAACGAACATCATAATAACGGATATACCTACAAATATATCTATTACTAGCTGACCCCCGCGGCTTCGCTCCCGTCAACTCGTTGTCTACCTATCTACCCTACCTACCTACCCACATACCTACCGACCTACCTTACCTACCTACCCACATACCTACCGACCTACCTTACCTACCTACCAACCTACTCACCTGCCCTACCGATCAACCTACCTACCCTGCCCTACCTACCAATTTGTGAAACTATTTACATATTTGAATAAGACACAATTAATACTACAATACGAATGTAACCAACTTTTGTTTCTACCGGCGATCTAATTAAAGTTTAGAACAGGAAAGCTGCTATTGTGACTTAACTCTTCTCTCTCGTTGGCTTTTTAATACTTAATAATGACTATTTTAATGATGTAGTACATAATTTTTAAATATCATAAAAAAATTCCTCAGCGCACGCCAAATAATGAATTTTATAGGCAAAATTTTGCTACTTTGGGTTACATTATTGCAATTTTCATAAGGATCTCAATTTTCTTTGAAAAACATTGTAGCTTAAGTTATTTTAGTTATTTTTTTAAATCGTTCCGGTAGTTTTGGAGCCTATTCGGTACAAACAAACAAAAAAATCTTTCCTCTTTATAATATTGGTATGATTATTTTGTTTTCAGCCTGAATAGTCTCACTGCAAGGTAAATATGGTTCATATAAATAATAACGAATACGAGTGATGTACAGAAACCCTGTATTAGCACGATTCGTAATAGAGCTTTTAAAGCAAAGTCTTTCAGAAGGTCATTCATATCTACGTACTACCCCAATTTAAAAAAATCTTGTTCAGAGACGGAAAGTGCGAATTTGCTGAAAATAATCCCTATGAGCCGGATGCCAAGACTACATATTACATAAGTACTTATATAAAAAGTAAACCTGTACCAATGAAGTCACAGAAGTGAAAAAAGAACAATCGTCTACTCTATATTACGAAACCCATCGACTTTGAAATTCTGGATGAGCTGCAAATCAAGAAGGTCCAGTTTCACTATTTTCCGCCGACCCTTTCAGATCAACCGTCAGAATTTCAATAAATATAAATTAAAACCTTTAGAAATCAGCATTCAGTAGCTCGGCCCGCTCTCATCATCAGCTGTCCCTGTCCTGTGTCTGGGCGGGGCGGTGACAGCGCGACGGATTAATGTAAATAATCGCGCCGAGATCGCTCTCCGCGGCGCTGACTGGACTTACGCAGGAAGTACGCTTATCCTCGAGACTTGCTGCCACAGAATGCGGGTTTCCATTCGAACACATTTTCTCTGTCGTTGAGAAATCTGTACTGTTTCAGCCAATAAAGTACTCTAATGGCTTATATGTGTGAAAATAACAAATAATTATAAGTAGAAAAGAATCATCATCATCATCATTTCAGCCGAAAGACGTCCACTGTTGGACATAGGCCTAATAGAAAAGAATAAAAATAAAAAAGGCTGATAGTTCCTACTTACTAACAAATTGGTAATTGACTAATTATAAAATAACACTAGTTTTTTAGCAGGAACCCCTTCAACAGGTGAAGGCCTCCTCCAAGTCTTTCCATTTGATTCTGTTTTGGGCTACTTGTAGCCATTTTGGGCCAGCATTAGTTTTTATATCATCCTCCCATCTTGATATTGGGCGGCCCTTCTTTCTTTTCCCTTGTGGCCCTTTCCATGCGGTTACTCTTCTAGTCCATCTCTGGTCCTGAAGTCTTGCTGCATGTCCAGCCCATTTCCATTTTTGGTTTTTGGCATATTCAAGAGCGTCTATGGATTTTGTGGTTTCTCTTTGGTTTTTGTGGTTTTGTGGTGTGCCTGTGATTTTTTGGATTTTCCTAATATTTAGCATCCAGCTCCATTCCCCGTTGGCAGCTTATTAGTTGGTTATTGACCTTTACGTAAACGTCCATGTTTGGCAGCCATAGGTCAAGCATGGTAGAATGCAGGTGTTCAAAACCTTCGTTTTTAGGTTTGTTGGCATCGTACTTTTGAATATTTCACGCAACTTTCAGTATTTGTTCCATGAGTGTTGGATTCTTCTTCCGATCTCCATTTCGTTGTTCTTTCTGTCAAAGCTAATCTGTTTTCCTAGGTAAATATATTGGTCTGTGTAATTCAATAATTTGTTTCTAACTGTTATTTTCTTTCTAGCACTATTTGTCATTACCATCGTTTTTGTTGTGTTCATTTCTAAACCTACTTGTATGCTGGCTCTGTGTAATGCCTCAACCATGTATTGGAGCTGTGAGCTTGTTTCTGCCAGCACTACTAAGTCGTCTGCGAAGCGGAGATGATAGAGAAGATATTGTCTATATAGTGTATACCTTCAATATTGATATCATAGTTTTCCAATCCAACTGCCTAAATATTTCTTCGAGTATGGTTATGAAAATTTTTGGCGACAAAGGGCCTATCTGTCTGACACCTCTTTTGATAGGAAATTTTGGGCCTATAGATTCTAATTTTATTCTGCTGGTACTATTTTTGTAAATATTTTTAATAATCTGTATGTATTGATCATTCACCTCTTGGTATTTTAACGACTTCCATACACTTTCATGTGAAACAGTGTCAAAAGCTTTTTGGTAGTCTATGTATCTGGTCTATGGTATCTGTTGTTCTTGGTATTTTTGAATCACAAGTTCCAAGGTGTGAATATGATCTATCGTAGAAAAGGCTGTTCTGAATCCTGCTTGTTCAATAGGTTGGTTTTTCTCTAATGATCTACTAATTCTATAGTTGATAATTGCTGAAAAGAGTTTATAGAAACAAGGCAGTAAGCTAATAGGCCTATAGTTTGTTATGTCCTTTGGATCACCTTTTTTATAAATTAATATGATATTTGATTCTGTCCATTGTATGGGGACATCAGCAGTTTCTAGTTTCTGGTTAAATAACTTTGTTACAGGCCGGGCTAGTATTTTGTCGGCTGCCTTTCGTTTGGGACGCCATCTGGGCCTGGGCTTTTGTCGATTTTCAGGTTTTTTATTGCTGTAATAAGTTCAGTTTCTGTTATTGGTTGTACCTTTTCATTGCTTGATGTGTAATTAATTGGTGTTAAGTCTGCATGAGTGGAGGTTTTTTCACTGTATAGTGATTTATAAAATTCAGTTGCCATATTAATTACATCATTGTGGTTTGTTATTGTAGCTTGTTTTCCTGATGGTTTCAGTCCTTCTATCCATGTCGTGTTTTTTGCTAATTCCTTATAAGCTTATTTATTGCTGCCTGAAACTTGTAGGTGTCTTGTTATGGTATCATGTCTATATGTTGTATAGTCTTGTTTAATAAGTTTGCTAATGAGTTTGTATAGAGCTGATATTTCGTTTCTTATACTTCTGGTTTTGTTCTTGGTCTTCTGTAATTCTCTTCTTCTAGCCATGAGCTCTTCTGTGCGTGGTGATATATTTTTGTGAATGTTAGTGTTGGGTTCCTTGTATGTTTCTTGTAGGCTTGTCGAGATTGCATAGGCTATTTTGTTGTATTGGGTCTGTACATTATCTTCCTTTTTCAGATTCTGGTCCTCGTCACGCAGCAGGTGATATTGGAGATTTTTTCTGAATCTAAGAATTTCCTCTTCATTTCCCAGTTTCGTATTCTGGCTGGACTTGTATCTAGTCGTGGATGTCTTTATTTTTCCAAGAGATATGGTTGCTCTCACAGGCCTTTGGTCTGACGGGTAGTTGATATTTAGAACTTCCACATTATGAAACTTTTGTGGTTGATTAGATAGGATGTTATCAATCTCATTTTTATACTCACCACTGGGTGAGCGCCATGTCCATTCGCGGTTTGGTTTCTTGTTATAGAATGTATTTAATATTTCCGTCTTTGTTTCTAGAGCGAAGTCCATCAATCGTTGGCCTCTCTCATTTCTTGTACCGAGACCAAATAATTTTGTGACCAAGAATTCTTCCTGTTTTATTTATTTATTTATAATAAGCACACCAACAGCACTGTCACTTACAATTCAAATAAAATAACATCTCAAATCGGCATTTCAGTAACCATGCAAATAACAGGTATGTATGACATTGACACAATGATTATTAGAGACAAAGTAAAAATAAAAACTGTATCCAGTAGACCTAAAACAAATTGAGATATATGGACGTACATTGTTCACACTGTTTATATAGGGAACGTCTGTATGAAGCGAAACTCATAGAGAAAACATCGATAGGGTAATCCGTCAAATTGGACCTTTCATTATATAGCCTTGCCATGCGTGTTATGGGGCAATTAAAGGTAGTATTTAAGGTAGAAGTAGGCAATAAAAAAATGCGATGATGTCGCTTGCTACGTTTGCTAGTCCTAAAGCTTAAATAGTTTATCAATTGCGCATCTATGGAACCATTTATAATTTTGTGCAGTATAAGTAAGTCAGAATTGATCCGTCTTACTTTTAAGCTAATCATCTTACAGTGCCGTAACCTATCACTGTAATCAGGTATAGCTTTTCGGATCCCATTCTTAACACATAGATACCTAACAAAACGGGCCTGAACTGATTCAACATTATTAATATAACTTAAGAAATAGGGTGACCAAATAGTGGAACAATACTTCAAGTTGCTCCTCACCAGTGCGTTATAGTGTAGAATAATGCTACTATAATTACGGAAAGGTTGGTTGACATGCGGATTATAAAGCCAAGCATTCTTTTAGTCTTAGCAACTATAGTATCTACATGATCACGGAAGGACAGGGATGTATCAAAGAGTACACCAAGATCACGGATGACTGATACTCTGCTCAGAATGGATCTATCTATATGATAATCAAATTTAATGTAATTCACTTTATTCGTGAATGTAACAGTCTGGCATTTTTTAACATTGAGCGTAATTCTGTTGTTGAAACACCATTGTTGAAGGACATCAAGATCTTTTTGAAGCTTCATACAATCACTCATGTCAGATATTCTGCAGTATATTTTTAAATCATCAGCGTAGGCTAAACAATTGCAATTTATTAGATCCAAAAGATCATTCAAGAATACCAAAAAATCAAAGGGCCCAACTTTGAGCCCTGTGGAACACCAGAGCCAGGCGAAAAAGGTACAGATTCATATCCCGCCACGGCAACTATTTGAGAACCATTAATTAAATAACTCTCGAACCACCGCAACAGATAGCCATGAATGCCAGCGCGATTCGATTTTATAGAAAGAATTGAGTGATCAACACGATCAAAGGCTTTTGCAAAATCTGTGTAAACAGCATCAACCTGACCCCTAGCTTCAAAGGTGTTGCCAATGAAAGTAGTGTAAATAAGTTAGTTAGATATAGTAGAACGGTTAGACACAAACCCGTGTTGCTTCGAACTAATTATATGACGGAGGTAACAATACACTGCATTGTATATTAGACCCTCAAACATCTTTGCAAATTGTGATATAATAGAGATTGGTCTATAGTTAGTTACGTCATTCATACTACCAGATTTATGCACGGGGATAACGTGTGAGATTTTCTATAAATCGGGCAATGTACCTTCCTTAAGGGATTTATAATATATTATCTGCAGTGGCACAATAAGAGCATCCATGCAGAGACGAATAAAAATAGGAGGAAGTCCATCCGGACCAGCTCCCTTATTAAGATCTAACTTTTTGATGCTATCTCTAACGTCAATTTCAGTAATACATACTGTAATTGGACGAAGAGAAACCTGGAGACAAGTTACTAGGCTTTTGACTAACAGATGTAACGTACACAGATGAAAAATACTCTGCAAATAGATCAGCCATTTTGGTTGACCTATCTTAGCATTGAAGTCACCCATTATGATATAGTCTTTATGCGCTGTCTCTCTTGCACTTCTGACTGTCTCATAGAAGTTTGAAATGTCTTCTTCTTTTGCTGATTCTGTAGGCGCATAGACTTGAATGATTGATAGTTTTTGTTCTTGGAAATGCAAATATAATATAGCGACGCGTTCTGACAAGCCTGTGAAGCTCTCTATGTTTTTTTTTTTTATTTTTTCTCACTAGAAAGCTCACACCATATTGCCCAGGTGTCTGGCCCATGTAGCAAAGAATAAAATCCTTGTATGGATTGACTTGAGAAGTGAGACGTCTTGGGACACAAATAGAAGACTATTTGTGTCCCAAGACGTCTCACTTCTGCCATTCCTATAATGTCTGACTTGGTTGTTTTTAGTGCTTCCTTTAATTCTATTAGTCTTTCATAAGAAGAGAGCGTTCTGTCTTGAAGGTTATTATGTAAAGTTTCTGTTCTTCATCCTTATTTTTTTGACTAATATGTTTTCCGTTTATGTTTATATTTTTTATATTTGGAGGGTTGTAGTCATAATCTTCCTCTGTGACCAGCCGTGTTGGAAGATGTTTAATTGTTGCTATAGTTAATAGAAAAGAATACCTAGTCATAAATAACAACATAGAGCTACCAAAAATAAAAGTTTTCTACAGAACTGAAAAGATTATAAAACAAGTGAAAATGAAACCTACTTTAGAGTGAAACTTATATTGAATTTGACAGCTTGTCCAAAATTCTGCGTAAAGCTCATAACTTGAGACAGTGGAAACAGTCGATGAGATGTAGCGTAGATTGAAGAGTGAATTATCGATGTCGCGCTCCAAGCTAAGTTTGTTCGGCCGCCGAATGCCACCTTGACTAAAGAACGGAAAAAATATATAAAAAACCCTCTGGGAACGGACGACATCCTGTCCTTTCATTAACTTTCAGTTTTTCTCAGAGCTGACCAGCGCCGCCACAATTATCCGTTAATGATTGATTATACTGTTTACTTTCCATTTTTGTAATGTCACTGTTTGGTTTATCGTGAGATAGTTTGTACAAAGTTTCAACTTTTTATCGCTATTCAAACATCTTTTTCCTTTTAGGACCATAATCGAGTTGTCCCCGTCCCAGCAGTGACCAGCTCAACCCACGGCAATTTACAGTCCATTGTGTAGCCGGCTTTATCTCGTGCGTTCTACTAATTGAGTCATTCTACACTAGGAATGGCATTGTTTGCAAAACTTGACCATAAGTTAGCCGCAAACTATTCTACGTGGGTGGTCTTCAGTAAATATGATCCGGACGTTGCTCCTATTTTATGATTACATTTTGCATATACTTACAGTAAATGGAACATTAAATTTTAATGTAAATTAGGAGCTACAAGCAGTTATATTGTAGTTGACAGACCATAACAAATCTAAAATTATATTTTAGTAATTAGAATGAACATCATAGGACGCGAGCTTTGTTGTCTGAATTTGAAGCTAGACTTTAGAATCACATTGTAATTATGCAATTACTAAGCTCTTCAGCGCTTATTATGTAAAGTCTGTTTCTAAGGGCTTTCGAGGCTTAATTATGTGGCAACTTTTTGTACTGCCATTCTCTCACGGCTCGTCTTAGAAACATATTAATAGACAAATGCGTACAGGATGCGTGACGAAAAGCGCATGTATGATGCGCGTCGCGAGTGTCGGGGAGCACGGGGGAGCAGCGAGCGCCGAACAAATTGATTACAGCGCGCTGAGTGACAGCCGGCCACCCACGACGCTGATGCAACTGCATTGTGACTGTTGAGCCGACCGACTGCAGGCATTGTGGAGCTGTGGGCACACAGCTAGCAGCAATTTGCGACCATTCAAATGTCATGCATTGAACATTTGAAAGATAATTCCGTTTATAATCTTATTAAGTATGAGCACGTAGGTTGGGATGTTCTTCCTGAGATTTAAGACGAAAAGCCTGAATACTGGTTAGGTTAGTTAGAGTGACCACACCACGCATAGCTTCGTAGTCATCACGATGAGGCTCATGCTACGAAAATTCGTAGCATGTTCATACTGAGTTATGGTTCTTGCTGACGAAAAAGACAAAACATAATCTCCTTGCAACTCCTATTTTATAATACATACGGTACTGCACCTTAGCAAAATTGGCGAGTATTTCAGGTTTCGTTGAACCTAAATAAAATCTAAACTAGGTCGTAGCAAATCGTTTGACCTGATGGCCTCTAAAGGAAGCCTAATGGCTCTATCAAATT
Organism: Orthosia gothica; assembly: GCA_949775005.1. NCBI lineage: Eukaryota > Metazoa > Arthropoda > Insecta > Lepidoptera > Noctuidae > Orthosia > Orthosia gothica. Next base: position 17,486,028 of record OX459063.1, on the reverse strand, counting down.
GAAACCTATTTTCAAAAAGGAAATCTTATGTAAATATTTATGATCTCTAGGATGATAGAATAAACATGAAGGTTAAGCAGCGGCGGGCGCGGACGCTCACGTACCTTGCTATCCTTTCCTGCTATTAGAATCCTTAATTGCTCTCAGATTGGTCATGTTACTCTCTTTTATGGCAATGCGGTCAAACATAATTGTTTTTATGTGTGCCTGTTTTTTAACTCTGTATTATTAGTTTTGTAATCGGACGTAGGTGGTCTGTCATTAGTGCGGCACGGTTCGTCTACGGCATTTTAATAGTGTAATCGCTAATTAATTGTTTGGAAACGATTTCAATGTCTGTTTTTATGGAAAACGTGTTGACACTGAATAAATATAGATATTTTATGGCATGTTTATATTTTACTGTTAATTTATTCAAGTCTCGCGTAATACAATGTTCGCTACGTTGCCGTAGAAGTATATATTTTTATCGGATGGGAGTTCCTCGCATAAGCTAGATCTGTATCGGAAGCATGCCTATGTTCTGTAATAATGTTGAATATTTATTAGCTTGCAGATGATAAATAAAGATAATTCATTTTGCAGAAAGCCCCTTTATGCTTATTTATAATCTTAGCGACCGACTAAGAATTTTCTATAGTATATTAATTTATCACGTAAAATCTTCGTAGTGTACAAGTTAATAGTCCCCTGCGTGCCACGAGCTTCACGGAGAATGAAAGTTCAATGACAAAGTTGTTTGAACTTCATATAATCTGTGTTAAATTGAGTATACTGCAGAAGTCTACCTACAACACTTATGTATACAGCGCGCCGCTTAATATGTTTAATGAAGCTTGACGAAAGAACCAATATGAGTGAAGGCACGAAGCTCAAACAGCGAGCGTGCGACATTTAGCGTGCGATTTGGTACGAGTTTAAAACTCACACGTAGCGGTATTCCTTTGTTCCGCTGTCGTCCTGGGAGGCTACTGAACAATAAAACAGACCGTTGCGAACAATGGCCACATAAAAATTGGGAGTACTGAACAAATGACGTACGAGTATGACGAAGTGATTCGTAGGCGACGACTTTTACGCGTTCAGTGTTGGCCAGTAAAAACACGTAAAACTCAACCTATAGTGTTGTTCATACTTTTCAGAGATTTCAGAAGACTGGTTCGTCTTACTGGAAATTGTTTTTTGACACATGTTCGACATAAGCCTTTGTACGATTTGATGAACTTAGAAACTTGGCACATGTAGGAATATATAAAGTAAAATTTAAAAAGCCCCGACATAAAACCTCTAAAAATTAAGAAACTGTACTCCTCAATACAACATTTTTTTTTTGTTGCTAAATTGTTTTTATTTTTATTTACTTAGCTATCACCTAAACAAAGCACTCTCGACAAGGTCACCTTTCAAACAAAAAAGCTATATCAAAATCGGTTCATCCGTTTAGGAGCTATGGTGCCACAAACACAGAAGTCAAACTTATGACACTCCTATTTTTCCGTCGCGGGTTAAAATTAAAACTGATGATATGATTTTGTATTATATCTAAACAAAGAGCCTATTTCATCATTTCCTTCCATGTGTCACAACAATTGATGCAAAAAAAGAGTACGGAACCAAATGCCTCAAATTATAATAGAATTTGTAGCCACATTATTGCTATAAATGGATATGGAAGGATCTAAAAGTTCTACAACCGGAATGAAATATTCGTAAGGATACAAATGGATGGATCAAATGCCTATCAGTGCCAACAACAAGATTGTGGAAAACTAAATCTTGTCGAGATCTACTGATCAAACTGTCAATACAATCAAAAGTCCTTCGAATACTTTTCATTTTGACAATTTAACAATACTCTCCGTATCATTCTAGGACAGGCATCAGATTGACGAGACGGAGATTTACCTAACTTTTGTCGACTTTGAAAGGTCTTTGATTCTGCTGAAGTTGTCAAGCAGGTCAGCAGCCTAATTTCGTAAGTGAATTCGGCAAGGCAAAGGGTTTTGACCCCATCAATCGACCAATCACATGCGAGATAAAAGACGAGATGTGGATTTCCGTCGATGTGATTGGTCGATTGATAGGGTCTTTGCCTTGCCGAATTCACTTACGCAATTAGGCTGCTGGTCTGGTACTGCCTGCTGGACATTGGTGTTTCCTATTGAATACTTTCCGTCTATTGGGGTGTATTTACAAGAAGTATTCTTGTAAGGTAACTTATGACAGCTTCATTTCGGATCATTGTCATCATCATCATCATATCAGCCGATAGATGTCCACTGCTGGACATAGGCCTCCCCCAAGCGTCGCCACATTGACCGGTCCCGTGCGTCTCCATCCAGCGGATCCCCACAACCTTCACCAGGTCATCGGTCCAACCCGAACCGTGCACCTTTTGTCGACGTTTTATAAGTGCCCATGTAGGCCTATGTGAAATAAAAATGATTGATTTTGATTTTTGATTTTGGAGGCTTTCTTCCGGTTCGCGGTCGCTACTCCAGAACCTTTCTGCCTCATCGGCCATCCGTTCTGCGAGCAATGTGCCCTGCCCACTGCCAGTTAAGTTTAGCAATTTTTCGGGCAAGAATTGCATTTCGGATGACATGGCAGTAAACGTGGATGTTCTGTCCGCAAGGGATGCCTCCTTTCGCCGCTACTCTTTCTAGTCCCAAGAGATGAGAACTAGTGTGAAGAATCCGTTGCCAATTGGTAAATAAGTCCACTGCTTTTTTGCCAATCAAAAACGGTGACAGATTCTCGTAATCATGGGTCCTCAGATTATTAGTAATCACGGAAACTGACCCGAAGGATGAAACTCAGTTTTCGTTTCGAAAGTGGAGATGGATTGGCCATACGCTTTCGAAGCAATCCTGGTCTGGGAGGAATTCGATTCCTCATGGGGAAAAGAAAGAGTGGTCGTCCCAAACCTGGCATCGCGTTGGCCGTGTAGCATCAGAATAACGTGGAGCGAAGAGAATTGCGAAGCTCAAGCACAACCGTTCTTCGAAGGACTTCTGTGGATGCCCTCTGCCTCATCTCCCTTAGTTAGTAACCTTACCTAGGACACTAAGTCAAGTAAGTCATTGAATAATTTAGGTTGTCAAGTTGACTAATTTTTCAAACAGATGAAGCAATTACATTCAAAAGCCGTGAGATTGTGATAGAAAGTGTTTTAAGTAATTGGAGTGCAGATAGGTAATTTTGAGAACAGATAAGCAGATAGGAGTGTGGATAGGCAGATAGGTTTTCCGATCACTTCGTTGGCTTCTTTCAAAAATGTTGGTAGTGAAACAGCAATGAACAATGAATATTCGGGGGATGGTATCCTAGACTTACGAGTATACTATGTATAGTAAAGTAGATACCAAGTGACAAAAAGTTATCTTGCTACGTAGTAGCAGCTGCAGGTCTCCGATACATTTTGCTGATTGACAGATATAGCAGTTTACTTTAAAATGCACACTTTTACGGGCACAGTATCATTAGAGCAAACGAGTTCTAGTTACAACTAGACACGGGTAGCTACCATTTACGCTGTGGTCGCCATCGGCTGGTTTTACTGCCTATTCTGGAGCTCGATTACGTTTACGATTGAATATTAAGTTATAAATCAAGGCGGCCGCGAATGTGCCAACAGGCGTCAAGTTTTTGCGCCAATTAACTTCGAATATTGCGGCAAGATGAATAGACACTGAGATATTTTGTATTTTCAATTGAAGATATGCATCCCAGTGAAATGCGCTTTGACTAATATTTATTTTATGACTGATTTGCTTCATTTACCGCCATTCCACTTCGAAAACAGAATAAGTCCGCATAAACAGAGCACTAAAGACTCCACCAGTAAGTATATCTTACAGATTACGGACATTTTGTTCTGTTTAGTTCCATTTATATCGATACTGGTAATCCAGTAGATGTCGGTGGTCTACTGGATTTTATTGTTAGTTCACACAACAAATGAGACAAATCGTCGATTTGAAATGTGATACCAAACTTGAATGTTTACTTAGTGATTTGGAGGAGGTTTACGATCCTTAAACGCGACTTCAGACACTTGTGTGTCTTTGAATAGGAAATTTATTCATAGAATGTAAGCGGATTAGAAAATTAGCGTGCTTGGATCAGCTCGGAGCGTCGTAAAGTGGGTAGTTTGCGTCCTCCTACGCAGGCAGGGCGCGGAGGGCGAGGAGGGCGCGGGCGCGTGTCACTCGCCGCGATTCCTGCAATAATCTCCCCGAGCGATTGCTCTATCCGGTGACGGAGTAAAGTATCGCTAGTTGATTATTGTGTTTATTTGCGCGTCGGGAGCGTGTGTTGGTGCGCGGCGCGTGTGTGCGATGCGTGCGCGCGGCAGCGGCCACCCAGCGCGCGGCCACACAGCGCGCCCACCCACGTTGCAGGGGCGCCGCACTCACGGCCGCGGCCCGCGCCCTGCCTATCATCCACCAATATACGAGCCTCCCCTTACGGCACGCCAGCTACCGAACGACGACCATCGATATGGGCCTTTGATTGACATGTGACTGTCTCCGATACAACCATCCTAATTGAAATTTGATTGGTGGGAGCTACTGTTACGCTACGCATGAGGAAACATGCAACTTCTCAGCGGGAAATGATTTATCACCCTTATTTCTTTGAACGCATCTATCATGTTCACTTTCTAACATCATTTAAGTTAAGGTTAAGGCTCCATTAATATGTCTGTTAAATAATGTAGGTACTATTGTAATAAACAACTCAACATTCGAACACAAAGTTCAGACGAAAGGTCGAAACAAATGTTAAAGTCAAGTGACGTACGCTCAAGTTTGTTATTCACGTCAAATATTAATGTTATTTTTGATTCAAACACTTTTAAGAATACAGTACTGATTGATCTACAAAAAGACTATATAAAAGTTGAACTTTAACACAAAAATGTTGTTACTTCCAGTTTTATTAAAATTTAAATGGCAGAAAATTTCAATGTGTAGTTGCAGTTATGAATGCGACCGCGGATGTGTAACACCTGCCTCGCTACGAGAGCGCGCGTGCGCAGGTCGCTGCCGAATTTCGCGAGCGTCATCGCCTGCGCCGGCGCACCTCACCTTCTAGCTCTCATTCACTGTTTCGCTAACCCCTGGCACTTCGCAACACATCACGTTAGATATGGCCTATAAAACACTAATGTTTATATAATTTAGCGAGAAATATTGTTCGCGCCTAACGTTTCGGCCAAATTGCTGTGAATAATCTTTAATATCGTTTTATGAGATCTTTTCGACTGATGCGTGTTTCTTACTACACTATCAAAATTTATTAGGTGCTAAGCTGTAATTTATTTTTATATAATAAAACGTACGTACAAAAACGTCATAGAATGAGACGCAAATTAATCTCATCACTCAAAATAATTAATGTCTTTAACCAGTAGAAAGACGTCCACAGCTAAACAAAGGCCTTCTCAAAAGTCGTCACATGGACGGGTCCTCCAATCCAGAAAATTGCCGCGGTCTTCACCAGTTTAATAAAATACAATAGAAATCATTTACGTATACTTCAGCTGAAATAAAGTAATCTTCTTAAAACTTCAAAATATCAACCAAACTCATCAGCAGCATCAGTAGTCATAATAAATGGTCCAACAGGAAATTGGAAACCATGCAGCTGTGTCATCCTTTCATCATAAAATTATCCTGAAAGAGTTCTTAACTCCTGAAAAATGGAATGGTATACCAATCCAAATTCAGTCTGCCTAGCCTTTTCTCAACTATATTGGGGTCGGCTTCCAGTCTTACCGGATTCAGCTGAGTACCAGTGTTTTACACGGAGCGACTGCCTATCTGACCTCCACAACCCAGTAACTGGGTATCACGGTACTCCTTGGCAAGACTGGTGTCAGATCTCAAGCTTCTGACTACTCGTAACGACTGTCCAAGATCTTCAAATGACAACCGGGACCAACGGCTTAACGTGCTTTCCGAGGCACGGAGAAAACTCGTTAGGTTGAAATGTTTACCCATCCACGGACCGACCTCGTCAAGCGTTGCTTAACCTTGATGATCGATCAGTGCGGCTGTTATTATTTAGCCACGAGCTGCTCTTATATATATATATCATGGTATACCAATCAGGTATACCAGGTATACCAATCAGGTATACCAGGTATACCAATCCAAATTAAATCAATTATATCCCTTCATACATATACTTGGCATGTCAAGAAAAACCTTGTTATTTTATAAAGATCCCATTGACTAAAATTACGAAATTTATACTAGGCCATGACTGTTTTTACCCGACTGCCGAAGGAGGGTAATGTGTTTATCAGTCTATGTATGTATGTATGTTTGATCCTATATGGCGTTCCAGAGACCAAACGCGTTGGCCGATTTTGATGATTCATACGTCAATCGATTTGTGTTATCCCTGCGAGTGTCATAGGCTACATTAAAATTGGACAATAGAAAAATGGCGGATTTGTGCGTCATATCGTGGGGACCCAATTTTTTTTTATATACGCAGCGTGTGGGGTATCAAAATAAAGGGTTTTAAGAGGTGATTTCAAAAATATATAACACTTATATGTTTAAATGTATCTAATTTGAAAAAAACTTATAAATAAAAAAAGTTGAACAAAAAATCAAAAAGCCCGAATGCTTTAAAAGCGAACTAAAAGTCGTAAACAAGGAAAAAATCATGCTGTGCAGGCGGAGAATACACCAGATTGTCAGCCAGCCCGCAAATTTGTATCCTCCGACTGCACAGCATGACTTTATCCTTGTTTACGATTTTTAGTTCGCTTTTGAAGCAGTCGGGTTTTTTGATTTAACTTTTTTTAAATTCATTATAGAAGTTGTCACTTCAGTTTTGAGCAACATTTTATGCTTCTAGATATAAACAGTTGAGGCTATGCGTTGTTATTCGATGTAGAAGCAAAAGATATTTCACATATCTTGCAGATATTGGAAACGGGATCGATGGGCAGAATGGAGTATGTCATTGCCCAGCTGTGGGATAGTACAGTCTAGTTAAAATTATAACACCAAACGTATAAATAAGCTTTACACTAAAACCGATGACTTGGACATAGGATATCAACATCATCATACTTTTAAACCAAAAATCAAATTATTTTCACCAATCGCCATCTTCAGAAATATCGTAAACATTATTTAGCACATAATAACAACATTTACAACTTGACAAATCGCAAGAATCCTCCCTAAACGCGGTACTTTGGCGGCGAGAGTCAAGCAGACAATATTTATTGTGATCATTACCTGCGCCGACGCCGATCTCCACTTCACACCTTCCTAGAACTTGCTCATTAACTCCTGAAGTCTTGTAACATTACAGTTAGGGACCACCTAGTGTCGTGAGTCAGACAATATTTATTTCTAACCTTAACATTTAATTGCTTTGATTTGAATGCACGTTTGTACCGCACCTCAGTTATTGATGTTGGAAACTGAACCTTGTGGCTTATATCACCATACATTACACTGACTGATAGTAATGATGTTGTATTAGAGATCTACTACCATACACATAAGTAAAGGCTTTATTTTATGCGTGTTTGATCGTCATCGCTAAGAAACATTTACCTGTAAGGAAACATAAGTTTGATAGATTTTCGGATTGAGCACATGGAGATTATTAATGTGTACCCGTCATTAAATTATCATCTTCATTTATTTGAAATCCGTTTCTACGGCCTGGAGTTAGCTCTAAAAGGAATCATTTTTCATACTGAAGATTTCTTCGAAATTCCCTGACGAACAGCCTTCGTATTCCTCTTGTTCCTAGAACGGTCCACAGTCCCGACCACATTAATAAGTGGCCAAACATTGCGAAGACAAACATCCTTAACCATTCTAGGAAGTGATGAATGCTGATGATGATGTCTCTTCCTTAATGACAGGTTGCATATGACCGGCGATAATAACATTGTTATTGGACGGTATTTTAGTAAGCTCATCAGTTCAGGTAGAGTCTGTATGGCCGGTAATAGGGCCTGTCGCCACGTAATCGCCGTGTCCGTAGATAGAGAGAGTATTTTGTTGCTGCGGATACCTTAGCATACGTCAAAGAATATAAAATGGTCGAAGAGGAGACAATTTGAGTGTCGATATAAGTATTGCTTCTTATCGATCTTTGATTCAGATTAGATGAAACCAAGTGATAAATGCAAGCAGATCGAAGAAGCTACTTAGACAGACCCTTCATTATTAATCGTATGTACTGCAAAACATCATAGGTACATGTCTCTTTGGTAACTAGGATCACTACGTGACATACCAAATGAACCTCAGTTCGAGGTATCGAGCTTTTTCAATTTTGCGTAAGAGTACGTGAGCAAAATGCGTTAAGCAAGCAGATTGCTGCACAAAATGCTATTGAATTTGCATAATTATGAGGTAATTTTATTGCAGGAAGCTAGCGCTCACATCTATGATGCGTTTATAGCTGAATCTATGTAACGTATCGAAGGCTGTGTGTCGTTTAATGTAGCCGCCAGCTACCGAGAAGCGCTCGCCGGGGCCAGGGCGTGCCCAATCGCCGTCCCATCAATCTGCGCCACCCTATAGAGACATTAGCTCGACAGACAGTTTCGTTGTGCGATTAGTCTGGAATCCGTTTCCGCTCGTTTTTACCTACCTTCCTTTTGCATTTTTCACCGCCGCTTTGTTCTTTGTATAATTTTGGACAAATTTTTCAGTCCATAAATAAACGAGGGTCCAGCCTGTAGGGATGTTGCAAAATTGTTACAGATATCGTTAACTGATACATTTAATAAGTGGGTCCGCGGTACCCACTTTTATTACACTATAAATGTTATCTCGTTTTCAGTTTTTTGTTATTATTATGATCTTCTTTAGTAGGAAGAAATTAAGTTTTAATTCTGACTTGTATGATGATGATGATAATGATGATGCTATCCAGCCGGTTTCGGGCACAGCGACCGCAATCTCTGGCTACTCAATGTGGTTGAGAGCTCAGATTTGCTGATCTGTTATGAGCTCTCATGTGACTTGCATATCCACCCATTGCCGAAAAACGCCAAGCACAAAGCGGACACGCCAGAACACCATTGACTACGTGATAAATATTAGCTGTTGGTGGTCTAGCTTTGAGGTCGTCACATTTCTGGTACAATTCCGACCTCCTTCTATCCTCAAAGGCCTGCACCTGCTGCTGCACACGACGTCACGGCTTGTATGAGAACTTACTTTATATGGAATGATAAACCTCATATTTTTTAGCAAATGCGACACTAAAGTAATTCCAGGTGTAATAAATTGGTCGCGGATAAATTTGAAAGAGAGGGACCGCGGCCTTGGGACAATAAGCAACTGAAGGAACACGGGTGGGTTTTAGTCAGTAAAAGTCTGTCCCGCTTCACCCAGAGCGGGAGAAGTCATTGGATGATTGCCAAAATAAAAGAAAAAAGATTAATAAATTCACATGACAACTAAAGCCCAACTACAAAACACGACTCCATCTGGACCTATAATTATTGGCAATAGAAACTTACTAGTATGTAATAAAGTTTTATGCAGTTATGTATTATGCTCGGAAAGATGAAGGTTTGACTACAAGTTTCAGGATTTTTATAGCTTTTGTAACAAAATATTGCTTGTAAAGTTGTAAGACGTAATGCTAAAAACGTTAAGAGCGGACACTCGTGCGCATTTAAATTTCAAAGTACAAAGTGAGTTAATAAACTCAGTTGTTGTTCCGTCGAAGTACAAAATTAAGTCATTATATGGAACGACAAGTATTATTTAATTAATGCGTGGTTGGTACAAAACAATGGCTCGATTGTTCCGCAGAGCGTCTGTCAGCGGGGCCCGTCGCCGCGCGCCCACTGCGCCCAATGTGCCCGGTGCGCCGGCGCAGCTTCGGACAAAATTGTACATTAGACACGGATGAACTCAAACGATTACATAATAACGATGAACCCAAATGTATGTTTCTATAATTTATAAAGAAATTAACTTCGAATTAATTATAATTGTAGAGCCAGAAAATTTTAATTTATTTGTCTGTTTATCTACAAAGGTTGATAGTATTGCGGGTAGTTTTAGATTAATATCAAATGCTTGATTGCTTTTTAACTGTTATGTTTACATAGTTGTCATTTACTAGTTTTGTAATTGGCTTAATTGCAATCTTGCCTGGCGCTAGTAAGTTGTACAAAGTGACACTGTAAATTGAATTATATTGTAAGTTTGAGTATGATGTTGCAGCACTGTGTGATACAGGCGGGGACGCGTCTCTATGGCAACGGCTTGTTCCGCCATCTTGCCCGGCTTTTTGTGCCGCCGACCACCCAACACGAACTCGCTACATTATTTTATTGTACAATAAACAAATTTATTGCTCCATATGGCTATTTATGTTTTTATTTATAAGGGTTTTTGTTAACAACCGAAAGAGATGTTAGTAATCTTTCGTGGGTGATTGCGTTTTAACGTCGAGTCTACGGTTGTAACCATGACCCTTCATAACGCGAGTAATAAATCTTCAGTCTGTACTGTTGACACAACTGTGACGAAAACCGATGATGTTTTAGCGAGCATGGAAAGCTTGTTTGAGTAATAAACCATACCTACGAGTACGTCATGTATTATGTAGGTATATGTATCTATAGCATATTAAGCTTTTATTATAGTGATCCCACTACTGGGGGACACAGACGAGGAGACTCCTCCCCAGTCCCCAGTGCTATTCAGAAAGAAAGAAAGAAAGAAAGAAAGATTTGACCGATTCAACCGTCCATTCGAAAAAAAGTGGTTTGTTATGGAGAAGAACGGACAAGAAACTCCATACTTACTCTTTAAAAAAAAATGTTTTACAACATTTACATACATAAATTCATATACGTGACGACGATGCACCCATCACTTCTATACTACGTATAGGTATAAAGTATTACAAGCTCTAACAGGTAAATTCCTTCACTGTATGTGTGTATTGTCAGGGTGGACTGTATTGTTGTTGATTTGTTGAGTAAAACTTCAGGCTTCTTGTTTCTTAGTTATATTTCTTGTTCCCAGGGTGGCTTGCTGCTGATGGTTGAGTGGCGAAATGTTGAATGACAAATGTGCCGCAAGCCACCCATCCTTTATACATTTTTGCTTAGCGCAAGTAAAAGGGTGGCATAGAACGCAGGTACTTTCCGCTCGGCCAATCGGAGCGCGCCGCGCGCGCCCCCGCCCGCGCCCCCGCCCGCTATCTACGCATCTGTTCAGGACAGGTCGGGACAGGTTTCTACTTGTCGGATACTGTCCGCGTGGTGTTTGTAACCGCGCTCTATGCCATCTTACAATAATGCTTACTCATATACTTATGTCTAAGGGAGTAATACAAACCTAATCTAATTATTTACATGAAAAAGCCCTACTTAAATCTGTCTTTATTCAATACTTAAATCTAAACCTTAAACAAACATGAAATCATACTTTATCCTAGTTATCTATTTACTTAAGTCTATCTGGGTTATTTATTTACATCATAATCATACTATATATCAGAATTACATAATATTACGTAGCTACGACGTCCGTAACATCCTCCCCCCGGCGCAGGGCTACCGTAGCCTAATCTTCAACGCAGAGGACGGCGAGCTTCGTGACTGGACGCCGTAGGATGCCCGCTGTAGTTCTGACGTCTGCTGATCGCACCTTGCCGTCAGGACCATCGTAGACTGCTTCCACGACGCCTCGAGGCCACGTTCCTCTTGGTAGTGAGGAGTCGATGACGATGACCAGGTCGCCAACTTGCAGCGGCCGTCGTTGGTCGTCTGACGCCCCACGGGGCACCAGCGTGGGCAGGTACTCGTCTACCCAGCGCCGCCAGAAGTGGTCGGCGAGCGCCTGGGCAGCTCTCCATTGCTTGCGGCTGGCCTCATCACAAGGCCCAGTGCGTGGTAGGCCTGAGGAGGTTCCTATGAGGAAGTGGTTGGGCGTGAGGGCCTCCGGATCCTTGGGATCGACAGAGACATGGGTCAGAGGCCGAGAATTTATAGAGTGCTCGGCCTCTGTCAGCAGCGTCAACAGCACTTCTTCTTTCAGCGCCCTCTGATGCAGCGTCGCTCCTAGCGCCGCCTTAACAGAGCGCACGAGTCGCTCCCAGGCTCCCCCCATATGCGGCGCTCCTGGTGGGATGAACTTCCACTTCATGCGGTGTTCCAGTCCAAGTCGCGCGAAATCCTTAGTCCATTCTTGGTACGCCACTCGTAGTTCGGCGTCCGCTCCTCTGAAGTTGGTACCGTTATCTGAGTACATTACTCTGGGCCAACCTCTTCGCGCTGCCATTCTTCGTATGGCCATTAGCGCCGAGTCGGTCGACAGACTCGATACCAACTCCAGATGTACTGCCCTCGTCGTCAGGCAGGTAAACAGGGCTCCCCATCGCTTTTCGTGTCTTCTGCCTATGACTACTGTCATTGGTCCAAAATAAACGGTCCCGCAGTGAGTGAAGGGTCGCTGTGTCTTTGTGATTCGCTCTACAGGTAAGTCCCCTGTCGTTGGTTTCAAGGGCGTAGCCTTCCTAACGCGGCAGAGCTGACATCGCTGGGCAATGGCTCGCACCGTAGGGCGTAGGTTGACAACCCAGTATCGCTGTCTTAGGTCGTTGATCACGCGTTCATTATTTGCGTGACCCGCCTTGCGATGTGCGTCTTCCACCAATAGCCGCGTGAACGGGTGTTTTCCGTGTAGAATCACCGGCGTCTTCTTGGCGTCCATAACTGCTGCGTGTCCAATCCTTCCTCTAACCTTAAGGAGGTCATCTTCCAGGTAAGGGTCCAGTTTATACAGGCTGCTGGACTTGGGCACCGGCTTTCCTTTCTGTAGTATCTGTATTTCTTCGGCGTAGTCTTCGAGCTGTGCTTGTTTCAGCCATAATTTCTCGGCCTTTTCTATTAGGTCGACGGTCATCTGGCTAGTCCTGTCCTTGCACTTTTCCTTGAAAAGGAAGGGCACAGCAGTCGCTCGTAACAACTTCTCGTACGAAGAGAATCTGCTTATGTCGGGCAGGTGAGAAGGGCGTTCTCGTACGCTTTTCTCTTCTGTTGTTACGTACGTCACTTCGTCTTCGTTTGTGTCGTGGTTTTTGGCCTTTTCCTTTGGCCAGGACTCTTCGTCTTCGTACAGGAACGCGGGGCCAGTAAACCATCTGTCTTGAGGTTTCATGTGCACAGCGTAGTTAGGGCGTGTAGCGTCGTCTGCCACGTTATGATCGGTGGGCACCCATCTCCACTGGCTGGCGTCGGTTAGCTCCGCAATCTCACCTAGGCGATGCGCCACGAATGCAGTGTACTTCGCGGCGTCCTTTTCTATCCATCGCAGTACAGTTTGTGAGTCCGTCCAATAAGTCACCTTTCTGGGCTTGTCTCGATGCTCCTTTATAACCGTTTCCGCCAGCCGTGCGCCAATCAACGCTGCCTGCAGCTCTAGTCGCGGGATGGTAACTGGCTTCAGGGGAGCTACCCGTGCCTTCGCCGCGACCAGCCTTATGTCCACGCTTCCATCTGACTTCTGGATTCTCCAGTAGGCTGTCGCTGCGTATGCTTGCTCGCTGGCGTCGCAGAAAACGTGTAGATCCATTATGTCGTCCGGGCCCTTGTCGTAGCACCTCGGGATGCGAAGCTTCGTCACTTCGTTCAAACTCCGTAGCCATTCTTCGAAGTGCTGCGCGTCTTCTTCTGGTATTGCTTCGTCCCAGCCTATGCCATGTCGCCACAGGTTCTGAAGCACGATCTTGCCAGTGACCGTGAAGTGGCTGATGAGACCCAGAGGATCATAGACTGCCATCACCGCTCCAAGGGCCTCTCGTTTCGTCGGAGCTCTGTCTCTAGTTTTAACTTCAGGAGACAGTCGACTCAGCCCGGTATTAAAACCTAGCTTGTCTGAGCCTGTTTGCCAAAGCAAGCCCAGTGTTTTGTCTGTGTTCTCTTCGCGTTGTCCGAATCGTACTTCTGTGTCGTGTGCCTGTTTCTCCGGCGATATGCTCTTCACTACGTTGGGTTTATTTGAGCACCAACCTCTCAAGTTGAAGTGAGCATTCTGGTGGATCTTCATGACCTCACGCGCTGTCTTGATTGCTTCGTCTTCAGTCGCCATGCTATCTACGTAATCGTCCATATAATGGCTCGACGTTATAGCTTGCACAGCGTCGGGGTACTCGTGCGTGTGCAGCCTTGCGTTAGCGTCTCGTACTGAGTGCGCAATGAAGGGTGAACATGAAGCTCCGAAGATCATTGAAGTCATCTTATACTTCTTCGGTGGCTTAGAGCGTTCTTCACCTCGCCAGAGAAACATCTGCGCAGCTTGGTCTTGGTCCCTTATCTTCACTTGCAGAAACATTTCTTGTATGTCTGCAGTGACGGCTACTGGACGCTCTCTGAATCGAAACAGGATCTCTGGCAGCGATTTCAAGAGATCAGGTCCTTCCAGTAGGTAATCGTTCAGGCACACTCCACTATATCGGTGCGCGGCGTCGAACACTAGGCGCATCTTACCCGGCTTATTTGGGTTCACGACCGGGAAGTGCGGCAGGTACCACACTTTCTTACTTGCGTCCTCTGTACCATTGCACTCCTGGGCGTATCCTTTGTCAAGTAGGTTCTTGACCAGGGTGCTGTACTGTGCTGCGAAGTGTGGCGACGAATCCATCTTCTTTTCAATCGTCTTCAATCGACGAAGTGCATAGTTGAAGTTGTTGGGCATCGAGGCATCTTCATCACGCCACGGTAACCCGACTTCGAAGTGATCACCAACTTTTGTCATGGTGCCCTGGACCACGTCAATCGCCTTCTGGTCGTCTGGCTTGACCTTCTTGGCCAAAGAAACTCCTAGGGCGTCAATCTTGAAGTGCGACTTCATCAGCTCTTCTACACGACGTACGTCATCTGTCTGTCTTGCTGCAGACACGTCGTACAGATGTAGCACAACTTGACCCTCTTGTTCCTTCAGCGTAGCGCGCGGTGCAGTCCCGTGGATCACCCATCCCAACTGAGTGTAAGAAGCTGCAGGTTCATGCTTCTTACCCATGCGTAGTTCACGTGTGACTATTAGGTGCCAGTTGTCAGCACCTATTAGTACCATCGGTGTGGCTTCCCCGTAGTACGCGTCTCTTTGTATGTCGCGGAGGTGTGGATAATTAATTAGTGTCGACTTATCCACCGTCTGACCATGAAGTCGCAGGTTTTTCATTGTCCGTGCGCGTAGTTCCTGGAATGCACCGCCCTGGCCGCGTATCTGTAGCTTGACCTCTTGACTACATTCTTCACGTTGTTGTGAAGTCACGCTTTGAATGCGTAGAGTGGAGACCGGCCCGCTTACTTGTAGGCGACGTGTCAAATCTTCGTCGACGAGCGATATTGTCGAGCCTTCGTCCAATAGGGCGAACGTCGATATCTGCCCGCCGGGCCCTTTTAATGTCACCGGGCACATTTTTAATAACACGCGCTGCGACGCATTGCTTGGCGCGGACACGGTCATCACTGCTTCCTGTGGGTGCGGGTTCTCGACGTCGGTTGGCTTGTCTGGCTTTTCACTGGGCGGCGCCTCTCGCTCTTTGTGCAGCAGCGCGTGATGTGGGCGGCTGCATGTCCCTTTGCCGCACCGCTTGGCTCGGCAATGCTCGCGTCGATGGCGTCTTGTCACACACTTGAAGCACATCTTGGCGGTACGTACCCATTCCCATCTTTCATCGATGCTCATCCTCAGGAACTTAGCGCATCTGGGTACTTCATGGTCGCCGCCACAACACAAACACTCTTGTTTCGTGTCTTCCTCCTGGCCCGACGTCGTTGTGTAGATTGCTTCTCGGCCCGGCTTCCTCTTTGTGTTGAGTTGCGACACACTTCTCGTTTCCTTCCTTGGGGCGGGTGCGGGCGTCGCATTCGTGAAGGCGAACCTCATAGCTCGGTCAGCCTCCCGCATCAGGAACCTGGATAGCAGTAGCACCTCAGGTTCACGCGACGATTCCGCAGTTTCAGAAGCGTAGTCGCACCATCTTGATCTAATATGCGGGCTCAGCTTCTCTACAACATCGCGAACTAACATTGGATTCCATAAATAGCCACGGTTGTCCATCTTGGATAGCACGCACACTATGTTTTGGAATTTCACCGCGAACGAATTCAAATCATTGGCCGCTCCTGTGAGTCGAGGTAACTTTTTTAAGTCTGTCACCACTCGATCCATTAGTATCTCCGGCCTCCCGTAGTATTGTTCCAGCGTCTTCATGATCACTTGCGGTTCGGACGCGGAGTACAGGAGCGCTGACACTGCTTCCCTTGCTTCACCCTTAATGCAGTTGCGTAGTCTTGCCAAATTCTCGAACGCGGTGAACTTGCATAGATGCGATGAGTCGTCGTACGCCGCCTTAAATGGCAACCATTCAGTGGCCGCTCCCGTAAATGCAGGGAGCTCGGTCACTTGTCGAGGCGGCGGGCGTACGCGTATCATTCTTTCTAATGTGTCGGCCAACTGATCAATGCCTCTTCCAAGTCGACGTTCTCCTCTGGTAGGTGAACGTGAGGCCGATCGTTGTCTTCTTCGGTCATTCATGGCAGGTGCGGCGGCATCATTGTACGTGGCGGGTTCGACGTATGTGGCATTCTCTGGGCCGGTGTGCGTGGCGGCGGGCTGCGGCGGCTGCTCTGTCTGCAACCGATCCGCGACTGGAGGGCGGCTTCGGTCATTATTTTGAAGCCACTCGTCCACCCTGCCTTCACTCATACACGCGGAGCCCTCTGCCTCTGCCTCGATCGCCGACACTTCGTATTCGAGTCGCTTACTGACGAGCGCCTTTTCAAGTTCAAGTTGCTCGTTCCTTATTGCAGCGATCCTCTTCTGTGCCTCGTATTCTGCCTTCTTCACTCTTGCCACGTCACTACCATACGATCTTCTGGAACGTATCGTACTTGCTGTGTCCCTCACAGAAGTATCGTGTGCAGCTGTCATAGTTCTCGCCGAGTCCTGGGTTCGTAGTGCGGAGAGCGTCATCGGATAACACGACGCGGATGGCGTGGCGAGCGATTCGCTATAGTCGTACGCGGTCGCGGTGGCTCTACTCGCAGGTAGGCGAGGAGCCGGCGCGGCGGATGCGCTATCGGACGTCGTCGACGCAACCCTCCCCGCCGCGGCGGGGGCAGGGGGTGCGGACGCGAGCGCGGGGGCGGCGGGTACGGACCCGGCCGCGGGCGCACCGCTCGGGGTGCGCGGGAGCGCGGACGCGACGGTCGACGGCGACCTAGGCGATTCTTCGAATGTGCGGGGGCGTCGACTATCGTAGCCCGATTCCGATACGGTTTCCTTGGCTGCAACGCTTCTAGTCTTCATGCTGGATGTTGAAGTTTAATCTTGATTAAAATCGACGATCTTCTATCTTGAAGTCGGTCTTGATTCAGACTTCAAGCGGCGATCTTCTTTCTTCGATGTAGATATCAAGCGCGGATTTTTCTATATATCCGTCGCTCGATAGACTAGATGTAGGCGCAGACTCTTCTTTAATATCCGTAGCTCGATGGACCAGCTACGGGGTGGATTCTTCTTAATATCCGTAGTTCGAAGGACCAGCTGCGGGCGCGAATTCTTCGTAATATCCGTAGCTCGAAGGACCAGCTGTCAGGGTGGACTGTATTGTTGTTGATTTGTTGAGTAAAACTTCAGGCTTCTTGTTTCTTAGTTATATTTCTTGTTCCCAGGGTGGCTTGCTGCTGATGGTTGAGTGGCGAAATGTTGAATGACAAATGTGCCGCAAGCCACCCATCCCTTATACATTTTTGCTTAGCGCAAGTAAAAGGGTGGCATAGAACGCAGGTACTTTCCGCTCGGCCAATCGGAGCGCGCCGCGCGCGCCCCCGCCCGCGCCCCCGCCCGCTATCTACGCATCTGTTCAGGACAGGTCGGGACAGGTTTCTACTTGTCGGATACTGTCCGCGTGGTGTTTGTAACCGCGCTCTATGCCATCTTACAATAATGCTTACTCATATACTTATGTCTAAGGGAGTAATACAAACCTAATCTAATTATTTACATGAAAAAGCCCTACTTAAATCTGTCTTTATTCAATACTTAAATCTAAACCTTAAACAAACATGAAATCATACTTTATCCTAGTTATCTATTTACTTAAGTCTATCTGGGTTATTTATTTACATCATAATCATACTATATATCAGAATTACATAATATTACGTAGCTACGACGTCCGTAACATGTATGTATCAACATAGGAACATGGTTCTCACATACTTACAAATATTGCAAACATAGCTAAATTACCTAATTCAACAACAACGGAACAGTGTGCGAGTCAATTTCTTAAACAAAAAGAGAAGAAAAAAAATAAAGCATTACCACAGATACTATAATACTACTACTATAATAATAAAAAAAAATAAAAATGTTTATTGGTGCAAAAAGAAAGGTTACATTACAGTTAACGTACAGCTATATTGCAAGAATTATTTCATAGCAACCATTTTGAGTAATGAACCCTGCCTCTCAAACTAGGGCAACCTGTATCTTGAGAGACAAATATGAATATAATACAAGTTACCCAGTTTGATTTTGTCTACACTAAAGATTGCCTCAGCCATAGCTTCAGGGACAGTTCACTTCATACGAACTTCACCTAAGTTCCACGGTGACGTTTTTACAGGATAGTTCAGCTGGTGGGATTAAATCCACCAAACGGGAGGAGCACGAGTTGGTGAATATCATGATGTTGCGTTGACATTACTAACGTCGAGTGATAACTTTCTGAAACATGCTCGTATCCGGAGACAAGCTTTTAAGAATGATTGATCATTATAGTCTGATCGACTCATGCCAATATAACGATAAGGTTATTGCAGTAAGGTTACTACGGGTTTTGTGCTTTTGCGTCAGGAATATTTTCAGGAAAGCAACTTTAACTAAGCATGCGATATCATGGTACCAATTGAGTAGAATACCGGTAGAAGTAGATAAGGCTATATAAGCCACGTTTTCTCTAAGATATTTTATCTTACGGTTAGCCTATGTTAATAGTACCTGGCAATATGAAATAAGGGATGTTAGTCACGATTTATCTGATGAGTGCTAAACAAGATAAGAAATAATGCGATAGGAGGCACCAATGATAACATTGTAGTACTGGATGTCCATACCCACAATTTTATAATTAGGTCTTTGGGACCTTATCGCCGAAGGAACAAAGCTTAAGGCGGTACCCCGAGCAAAACGCCACGCTAGCCGTTTTTTGTGCTGTTTTTAGGAGCTATCTACTCGTTATTTAAAAAGATATATCAATTAATAAAATACATTACATTTCTACATAATATTGATTCTAAAATGGTAGATTTAGTTATTTTTTAAATGTTGTATATATTTCACTAATCTCTTTCCAAAAAAACATAAAAATGAGAAATATATATCGATATTATGCATCTCCTCGTAAAGTATTCATTAATTATTTTTGCTACTAACACTAATGGATAGACAATTTAATAACGAACATTTTTGTAGATTAATTTTTTTCAAAAGACCAAATTTCGATTTTATAAAGATTTTATTCTAAAATCTGGGCGTATTCACTACTGTAATTCATGCGCCACCAGTGCCGCTAGACCAATAGGAATGCTCATATATCTCATGCCGATTTTTTGGTCAGGGTACCGTCTTAATCATGGAAACTTCTGTCGTATAAAACGTATGTTTTCTATATAAATCATATTTAGATGAGTGCAGGAACCAAGTACAAAATAACATCTTATATAAAGATTCCATCTTTCGTAGCCAACCGTACATAGCAGTCAAGTGAAAACTATCACCAGCAACTTAAAAAAGCTGCGCACGAGTGACGGTTGTCAGACTCTGACGTATGATTGACATTGACAGGTATCCGACTGGAATTCGTCCAACTTTATCGAGCAGTTAAGTTTGATGCCCTCACATGGGCACGTGTTTATGAATACTAACTTGCTTCCTGCGTGCTAAGTTATTGTTCTTGTCAATGACTATTACTTGGCGGGTCTTGCGCAAGCGCATTGATGAGTCATTTGCAGGACTCTGAGATTGCCTGCAGTTATGACTTGCTGTATCAACTCCGAATAGCCTCTAGGAACTTATCTGTCAGAAAATAATAAAAAAGGAACTTGGGAAGATGGACCTCGAATATTTATTAATACTTAGAATATTTACAGCCGCACGTAGTCATACAGATTTATAGTCATTAGAAAATAAATTACATCAGCGAATAGCACAGAAATAGTCCGTGAAATTATTTTTTAATCAATTTCATAGCCGGACTATCAAAGGAAAGGACTTTAATCATGTCCCTTCTAGGTTCCTGCTATAACATTGTAAACCTACCGGTCTGAAATACCAACGCAAAAATCATTAAAACAACGATTTAATGCTACTAACAGCCTCGTAATTGTCATCTTAATTGCCCAGTCCGTAAACAATCATACTAGAAGTGGAAATAGTGGAATACAAAGCACGCATTATTTTCTTAAACTTGGACTGCGGATAATATCGCCCAGAGCAGTGTGCGGGCATTGATTAAAATAATTAAACTATCAGTGAGTACACGTTAAGGTATTATAAACATGCATTAAGTATTAATTAAGTTGGTTACAAAAAAAAAATTCAGCATCATTAATGGAAAATATCGCTCGGACTTGCATTATGGATGCGCCTGCGACGGTGACCATGCGACTAGGCAGTATTCATAGGATATTATGGACCAGTAGATAAATTAAGTTCCTTCAATTTTGTGTAATTGTTATTTCAACTACGTACGACCATTAATAACTTAGGGAAAAACCTGATAAAATCTCAATGTTAATTTAATTTAGTATCGTAATTAACGTGTCGCGGGGCAAACCAGACACAATAAATCGGTCATGAATGAATATACGATAACTCAATTGAACGTCGCAGTGTGACAGATGAATAGATAACTATCCAAATATAGTAAACAATAATGAGTAGCATCGTAAGACAATCCTCCGCTATAAATTTACAACAAACACTACAATGAGATTGCAATAAAAGATAAGCCAGGAACGGTTGTCAACCCAATGCTCACGGATACTATAGCAGCCCGTTTTTCTTTTACTTACGCAGAATATAAATCAGCTGATTCATTCTACGTTTCAGTTGACAATAGAGGCAGTCTGCATGTCCTGAATACATGTGGAATGTTGGTGCTCCTACATTGGAGCAGAGTGGCAGATGTAGTGAATTATAAGGACATTTAGATGCATGTCCGTAGGCCGGCACATAGAGACGTCAGAGGACCACCCACCGCGCACCTGGCTACTAGCTAGGCCCGTGATACTCGGAAACAGACTTATCGTACAAGAGATATTATTAAAATAACACTTAAAACAAGCTGTTATGATTTGTTTGAATTGGACAACTGATATGGTGAAAATATGTTTATTTTATAGAGCAACAATTCATCTTTTTAAGTGGCAGTCGTAAAAGGTGATACTTTTTTTTCGAAAAGTAGTTTTAATGGGTGCATTACACGTGAAAGAGCTACGTTCTTGAACCGCGTCTCGGTTAATATATGTTTTATATCAAAGTTGACCTTTATTAAAAGCCAAAGTGACTAAGAGCACGGTATAAACGTATTGGTGATTAATCAAACAGTGTGAGAGATATCGCAATGAATTATTTTATTGTGTCAATCGAAAACAAATTACGATCGCGCGGTTGTAGCCATTTATTACAAAGTAGGTACCTATTCAACTAGTCGGTCAATATTCAAGTCAAATTAAAATATTATTGCTGGTTTTATATTCCGATTGAATAATTGCAGCTTCAGTTACTAACAAGAAACTTGACATTAAGGTTTCATGATCAGAAGCCTTAATTATTATAGGTTTCTTTTAACTTCATTTACATTTATAACACTACTTAGTCAGCGATTTCTTTGGTTTCTCCCACCCTAAATTACTTATACCGTCGGAAATCCAGCCTTATCCTAATTTCTTTGGTTTCTCCCACACTAAATTACTTATACATACATACATACATAAACTCACGCCTTTTTTCCCTGGAGGTAGGCAGAAACTACAGAACGCCACCTGCTACGCTCCTTACATACTTCTTTTGCTTCAAACACATTCATACATCTAGTCATACACACACGCCGGTTATGGGTACTGCGCACTTGGCCTTTCTGAAGAACATCACCTTTAAGGTCTATGTATGTCTTTCTAGGTCGTCCTCTCTCGGCGTTTCTATTCACGTCGGCCTAATTACTTATACCATAGGAAATCCAGCCTTATCCAAATTTCTTTGGTTTCTCCCACCCTAAATTACTTATACCGTAGGAAATCCAGCTTTATCCTAATTTATTTGGTTTCTCCCACCCTAAATTACTTCTACCGTAGGAAATCCAGCTTTATCCTAATTTCTTTGGTTTCTCCCACCCTAAATTACTTCTACCGTAGGAAATCCAGCTTTATCCTAATTTCTTTGGTTTCTCCCACCCTAAATTACTTCTACCGTAGGAAATCCAGCTTTATCCTAATTTCTTTGGTTTCTCCCACCCTAAATTACTTATACCGTAGGAAATCCAGCTTTATTCTAATTTCTTTGGTTTCTCCCACCCTAAATTACTTATACCGTAGGAAATCCAGCCTAATCCTTATTTATTTGGTTTCTCCCACCCTAAATTACTTCTACCGTAGGAAATCCAGCTTTATCCTAATTTCTTTGGTTTCTCCCACCCTAAATTACTTATACCGTAGGCAATCCAGCTTTATTCTAATTTCTTTGGTTTCTCCCAGCCTAAATTACTTATACCGTAGGAAATCCAGCCTAATCCTTATTTATTTGGTTTCTCCCACCCTAAATTACTTCTACCGTAGGAAATCCAGCTTTATCCTAACTTCTTTGGTTTCTCCCACCCTAAATTACTTCTACCGTAGGAAATCCAGCTTTATCCTAATTTCTTTGGTTTCTCCCACCCTAAATTACTTATACCGTAGGAAATCCAGCTTTATCCTAATTTCTTTGGTTTCTCCCACCCTAAATTACTTCTACCGTAGGAAATCCAGCTTTATCCTATTTCTTTGGTTTGTCCCACCCTAAATTACTTATACCGTAGCAAATCCAGCCTTATCCTAATTTCTTTGGTTTCTAAGTCCAAGTCGTTGGATTCGTACATGAGTGAGTGAGGACTTTTCATTTTACACAATCATAATAATGTATTGTGCACTAGTTATCTTAGGCATTTTTCTTATTAAAGATAGAAAAAAAAAAGATAGTTTTTTATAGTATTTTATCTGATGTACCTATATATAATAGAATAGAATATTATATATTTATTATATACCATAAGAGTTATACACACTTATTTATATTGATACAAAGACGGTCTTATCGTTGACAGCGATATCTACCAGACAACCTTTGAATGGACTGATTAATAAAAAAGTTAAATCAAAAAATCAAAAAACCCGACTGCTTCAAAAGCGAACTAAAAAGTCTTAAACAAGAAAAAAACATGCTGTGCAGTCGGAGGATACATACGCGCGAGCTGGCTGACCAAAACCAGATGTATCCTCCTCCTGCACAGCATGTTTTTTTCTTGTTTAAGACTTTTTAGTTCGGTTTTGAAGCAGTCGGGATTTTTGATTTTTTGATTTAACTTTTTTTATTTATAACTTTTTAGTTAAGTTTTTTTCGAACTAGATTCATTTAAACATATAAGCGTTATATATTTTTGAAATCGCCTCTTAAGACCCTTTATTTAGATACCCCACGCGATGGGTTTGGAAGAAAAAAAAAATTGGGTCCCCACAATATGGCGCCCAAAATCCGCCATTTTTCTATTGTCCAATTTTAATGTAGCCTATGACACTCGCAGGGTTAAGACAGATCGATTGACGTATGAATCATCAAAATCGGCCAACGCGTTTGGTCTCTGGAATGCCATATAGGAACAAACATACATACATACATAGACTGATAAACACATTACCCTCCTTCGGCAGTCGGGTAAAAAGGGAGTAGTCGGCGGTGTACTGGTATTACATTAAAACATAGATATATACAAAATTATATTACCATAATAAATACTATATATTATTATTATGTATCTATATTCTGTGTCTTTTAGTCTGTGCCAAATAAATATATTTTCATTAGTCTGAAATATTTTCTTTCTTCATTGATGATTGGTATTTACAGATGTTAACTTAAGGCGGTTCCCCGAGCAAAACGCCGCGCAAGCCATTTTTTGTGCTGTTTTTAGGAGCTATCTACTCGTTATTTAAAAAGAAATATCAATTAATAAAAATACATTAAATTTCTACATAATATTGATTCTAAAATGGTAGAAATAGTTTTTTTTTAAATGTTGTATATATTTCACTAATCTCCTTTCAAAAATACATAAAAATGAGAAATAATTATTGATATTATGCATCTCCTCGTAAAGTGTTCATTAATTATTTTTTGTACTAACACTAATGGATAGACAATTTAATAACGAACATTTTTGTAGAATTATTTTTTTCAAAAGACCAAAATTCGATTTTATAAAGATTTTATTCTAAAATCTGGGCGTATTCACTACTGTAATTCATGCGCCGCCAGAGCCGCTAGACCAATAGGAATGCTCATATCGCACGCCGATTTTTTGGTCAGGGTACCGTCTTAAACCACGGTTAGTTCCCCAACATACCGTTAAAGTAACAGTTAGTACACGATACCTGGAACACTCGTGGCGTAAATTTTATGTATTTATTGGTCAGCAACTGATAAGATCACTCCACGTCTCACACTTGACAGCACCATCTACTTGTACACTACTTCCCTTTCCTTTTGTCCACCTTTACGACTTGTATAGCATGATAAGCAGGTGTTCTGATTTTTAAAACAACAATAAAGTTTACGTACTTGTAATTTTTATTTGTTTAGTCATTTCAAGATACTTATTAGCAGGCTTCTAATGGACATTATGACTAATTTTTTATTGAAAATTGGTGGTTAAATCTCATGACCAAATAATAGTCATGCATGACCAGCTTGATTGCCGAAACAACAAGGCAAGTACTCTTAGGTACCTTGTCAGTTGTCATTCCTGTGTAAATTACGCAATTAAAACAAAATAAATATACGTTAAAGTCTTGCAAATGTACAAAGCCACCTTTATATTTAATTCCACCGCACTGTCACCTGTCGCCAAGTAAGTTCATATCAGCATAATGGCGCACTATTACGAACATAAACTGCAGGTTTTTTTTTTTTAGCCAGCGAATTGCCTACATATTATAAATATAGGCCTACGAAAGCGTGCTACGCGGCTACGCAGACCATTAGAAAAGTTGCATATTTGTGTGATTACAGCTACGCCGTAGCCTCGTAGCAAGTCTCATATGCCATAGTTACTCAACAACCTGCAGGTAGAACAACAAATTGTTTAATTCAGTGTATCGTGCGTCTAACTCGGCAATTTATCCAATTAGGCGTCCGCCGGACCACCCACCGCGCTCCACTATTAAACATAAATTATAAATAATTTGGTAAAGTTTATTTTGGCTCTCCGTCCTCACTGATTGCTGCGGTTAGGAAGCTAGTGGCTGAGATGTGTTCGGAGGATATAGTTTTGTTTGGTTTATTCTAAGTTGGGTTTTATGGCTTTGGAGTGCTATGACTGTATTGAAGCGGAGAGCTTTCTAAAAGCATACAGCCGGTATATAAATGGAGAATCTATATAGACTCACTTCCGTGTATCTTGAAATTAAATTACTATAAGAAGAATAAGAATAAGAATAAATTTATTAAGCCATTGTTACAATCATTTTCTTAATCTAACTTAGCGCTATTAGTAATCGTAACAAGTTATATTTTAATAAAGTAAAGAAAAAACAAAGGTACCCAAACTAGGCTGCGCCTGTATCTTGGGCCCGGAGTTGCGATATCTTAAAGTTAAAACACAATTTGTTGATGTGGTAACAAGGCAGGTAATATCTTTTAGGTAATTCTGGATTACCTACAAGAAATAAAATGATATTACAAAAAGAAATAAGACGAATTTATCCTACTAAAATAATAATACCGAGTATTGCAAGCGAATGGAAGATTCCAAGCTGAATTGTGGAAAATTTTCATTTAAAAACCGGCCGCCAAACTTCTAGAAGGCCCGAGGTTGAACTTGTCAACAACGCGTCACTCCGTAAGTAGGTCATTAGATTACCTTTAAACAAGAAATAAAATGATATTACATAAAGAAATAAAAGTACTCTAAAGTTTAATAATGTTGAGAGTGTGTGTGTATGAGTGTGTGCGTGTGTGTACATGAGTGTGTGAGTGTGTGTGTAGTGCGTGCAGATGTGTATATTATTTTCAGTTATTTTATGTTTTTTAGTTACTATGCCGTAATGGAGCCATAAAAATTGTCAATATTGCAAAATATCTCAGGAACTGCAATCATTTTACGACGTATTTAATGAATCCATAAACCGTCATAATCTCAATAAAACTACAGAAGTTATGTGTTTATTATATGACGTAACACTATACCGGAGAACCATTACTTAATTTGTTGCGTGGAATCAAATACTTTAATCCATAAACATGAATATTGTTAATGATAGAGTAAATGATACTGTACGGCGCCACATAACAACGTAGGAGCTTTATAGTTGGCACGTAATGAAGTGACAATTCGTTCTAAATCACACAAGTTATCGCAGTAAGTACTACATTATTTAACGAGGGGCGGCGTGACATGTTTTTATCAAGATGTCGAGGCGCGGCTCGCGAGGTGCGAAACCGAAGAGCGTACAATTAAAATACTCCAAGTGCTTGATTTACGTCCATGCGCCTGCGCATACATACACCGCCCTCCTGCCCCTCTTCCCCCGCAACAGAACTAACGTACGTATGCATCAAGTGCAAACAGTCATACGTTTTATTGTTCACCCATTCATAATGGAGTAAATATATTTTTCTCAAAAATGGTATGTAATGTTGACATAACATCTCTAAAAAGTATCCAGAAAGTGAACTCTACCGGAGACTATTCACAACTGTCCGGTAAGAAGCGAGATTTTAAATTTGGAATCTCCTACTGTCCAGTAAGTAAGTATGTAATTTACTTACTGGACACTTGGTCATCCTTCATCCCTTTTTTTTTTTATGGCTTCGCACGGTTTAGGTCATCCTCTTTAGATCTGCTTAGAAAAAAAAAACATAGTACCAGACACAGATTAGAGTTTAGCCATTATAACATGGTTAGAGGGAGGCTCCAAATATATATCTATCTCTTTTTGGTATGACATTTTATGAGATACATAATATATTTTGGAGCCTTAAACATCCATTTTATTGTCTGTGACACTTTTTTTTTTTTTTTTTTTATGGGTCTGTGACACAACGCGACGCAGAAAAAGTATGCACGTTGCGTTTTGTACTTAGTAATGTTGTAGAAGTATAGTGTGGGATTTTATGTTTGTATTTAGTCATTTCAGTTTATAAATCATGTTGGATTAAAGAGTCCGTTAATCAAGATGTACAACAAACAAATATAAATGCCCCCGGTAAATCGATCACAATATCTATCAGTAATTGCCCTAATATGAATGTAACCTTCAATATTAATTAAACGAATTTGTTGTTAAACTTTCTTTCATTTTTGAGAAAATATATTTTACGATTCACTCGGAAGTGGGTTTTGTACAACTATCTACGTATCACTGACTAATTCATTATTGCACTCCTCCAGCGTATATTGCTTGCTACGAGATTTTTCAGACATTTCATAAAATATCACAAAACATTTTGTAAATATTTCTGACCCATAGCTAACAAATATGACCTTAAGCACTTAAGAGGGGACTCTAGTGAGACTTTCTCCATACAAACACATTCTGCTGTTTTCTTCGTGGATAATGCCTCTAGAGCAATGATTTTTTTCCATAAAATCTAGGTCTATTTAATACGTGCCTGTATCATTTCCTTTTTTCCAAAACATAATCACAAAAAGAAATATGACAATCCAAAAATCCGAAAAAAAATCCCGTTTTTACCGCCATATTTATAAGTTTTTAACAAAAAAGGAAATGATAGGAGCATAGATATACTTTTCCTCTAAATTTTGATTTAAGAATTTTTTAGATCAGACCAGTTTTCATGAAGAAAACAGCAGAATACGAAACGTCTTTTAGTCAAAGTTTTTGAAGGTAAAATCAGCCTGAGCTGCAGTTGTCCCTTTCGCACTTTACGGGGTGAGGTTGGAGGTGACGCGACGGCAATAGTTTCTACAAATACCTATTTTTAAATTCCTGTTGACTAGAGTCCGCTCTTAAGAGAATTTGTCCGATATCATTGAATCTTACGTATTTTTCAGCTTTGCTTTGATTGTCTGAATAATGATTCAGCTAATAAATACTGAACTACTTACGAAACTAAAACGTGCAATGTGCATTCAGATTTTTAAAGACTGACTATTTAAATACCCATTCGCTGTCAAATAACTTACTCGAAGTGCCACTGAGTCCTTGATCTGTCTAATAGAGAGTGTGTGCAGAATTACCGTATTTCTTTATTGTATCTAAATTCATCTCGTGACGCGTTTCGTAGTTTACGAGGACTATAAAATGGTATGGCGACATGCGCGTCAGTCGCGCGCAGTCACTACATGTCAATGAGCCGCCGATACTTCCACTTGGCGCAGTCAAACACTGTCTAGAAGAGTCCAACGGTCGATAATGATCTAACCACAGTTTTACTTACACGGACCTACAAGTTAATAATGATAATGCGTATTTAATTGGCCCCAGGATATCCGATGCCTTTTCCAGCGATGTCTAACTCTGTGTAGATATGCAACGATTGGCTAAAATTCAGGCACGGTGCAACATGGCGGCGCCATAAATTTGTCAATGTCACGCCTGTCGACAGCACGACTACTACTAATTTTTATTAGGCATCGTGATCGCTGACTGGAATGCCAAAAGGCAATCACGAATGCTAGTTAGATGCATATCGCATACGCCATTTTAAAGGATTACATCCTATGGTGTGAAGATTTTAATCTACCTACAGTATGATTAGACAATGAAACTCATTTTAAATAGTCAGGTGTAGAGACTTAAAGTTTTTATCAAAAGCTCTATTATCCAGCAATGCTTATTCCCAAGGTCTATATCATAATTGAAACATTTCACAGGATGGTCTCAATCCCGTACCTCACGCGAGCTTCTAAGAAGATGTATAGAGCGACTCCCCGCTGCGTCTTCGCCCGAAGTGTCAAAATGTCCAAGTTTAGCCACCCTTACGAAACCAAACAATATGAGAACTTAAGAACGGTCGGCTGTAGAATATGTGACTTTATGTTTAGTGAAATACGATGTATTGTTTGGTGTTAATCGGCAGAGCTTCTATGGTGGTAGTATATTTGCGGTCCCTAATATCGCGAGATCGATCTATCTGTTGCATTCACATTATGGTTGGAATATATTCAATAGGTACGTTTACACCTCCACGGTTTCTAGGAAGGTTGTCCACCCCGTGTCCCCGTGAAATCGAGTTGTCGTCGGGTGTGGCTCGAGATCTTAATCCGATCGACTTTATATTATCTCTATAATGCAGTAAAGTTTTATTGTTGTTATTGGATCTTATCAATCTGTGAGATATCTTTTATGCTGCCTCGTTAAAATTATCTATGTAAATTCGACATTTTGAAAATAATATTTTAGAACAATAATCTTTTAATAGGTTTATCCGAATCAAATAGATATATGCTGTATTAAAAAATCTAAAAAACATGAGTAAAAGGGGAGAATCGGTAACAAACAACTATATGATTAGTTGTGTTTCTAATGTTATTTTTTTTCTTTGTACCTACCTTGACAATTAGTAATACGTTATCTTTACCAAATTACGAGCTATAACTACCGGTAAAAATTAGGAATTCTGTGCGAACTTCTGTGCAATTTTTTTCTGAACTCTTAAAACATAGTCAGGTCACACATTTCAAGTAATTGTGCCAGGCACAGGCTGTAATGCTTCCTAATCTCAACCAGTGTATGTAGGTATGCGCGGGTACGCCTAGCACTTGGCAACAGGCCAAGTCGTACAACTTAGAAACTGTCAATACATGGAAGAAACACAGCTGCCTAGGTAGAAAGCTTAGCAATGTATGTTAGACTAGACAGTTATCTGCTAGTATATAAAAACCCAAATCTTTTGATCAATATAGGGCTCTTCTTTGGTTATATAGTACTATAAAAGTTATTGTAAACTAAATCATTGTTATATTAAACGATATCAGAGTTCAGAGCACTTACGAGGACATTCTAATCTCCACAGAAGTGTTCAGAGCCTACTTTCAGGTTACTATGTCCAAAGACCTGAAAACTTCTGTGTTCAGAGCTCAGAGATGTCCTCGATGTACTCTGAACAGGAGTGCCAGATAGTATACACACTATCCTGAAACAAAATTTATAAATCTTGGTTTTTAAATTTCTTCGTCATTTGAAGATCTTTGACAGTTAGACTGTTGTCTTTCTGCAAAGACAACTAGTCGTTAGACTAGTTGTCTTTGCAGATGACACTAATATAATAGTTGGGGCAAATGACTCAAACGAACTGACCAAAACTGTAAATGAAAGCCTAAAAATTATCTGTGATTGGTTTACAGCCAACAACCTTATACTAAATACAAATAAGACAAACATTATTTTATTTAAGACTACAACTCGTAATAATGACCATTATAGATGTCCAAATCAAAGATGACCAGATTTTATTAGTTGACAAAGTCAAATTTTTAGGGATGAACATAGACGTGCATTTAAACTGGAAACATGAGCTATCTGCTATTGACTCCTCAATCTCATCAGCATGCTATGCACTTAGGAGCCTTAGAGATCTTTTGGATATGAAGCAACTAAAGGCTGTATATCACGCCCTAGTTGAATCAAGGTTACGATACAGCATCATGTTTTGGGGTAACAGTTATAGTTACAACTGTCAGAAGGCATTTATTTTGCAGAAACGTGCCATTAGGACTATAGTCAGGATCTCACAAAGAGACTCATGCAGAGACCACTTCAAAGAACTAAACATATTGACTGTACCAAGCTTATACATATTAGTAGTCCTTAATCATTTTGCTAAGTATATTCATCAGTATGAATCACAAGAGGAACGTAGAATTAGAGAAAGCACAAGACGGAAGGAATTCAAGCACAAAATGTCACCAAATTTTAATATAGCAAAACATTGCTACAGGTACCAAGCGGTAGAATTATTTAATAGGTTACCGACTGAGTTAAAGTCATTAATTTATAGTTTTCACTCATTTAAAACTAAGTTAAAAGCCTTCTTGTTGGCAAAATGTTTATACTCGGTGTCAGAATTTATAGCAGGTAATGGAAGATATTAATTTTAATTTTTTATGACATGCATTGTATTAACTTGACATTATAATTATTACTTGACATAATTATATTGGATTAATTTAAATTGATTTTTATTACTTGTTTTAGTTTTAACTTGACATTTTAATTTATTACTTGTGACATGGTATTGGATTAATTTAAATTGTATTATTATTATTTCTTTTTTGACATGCATTCAATTAACTTGACATTATAATTATTACTAGTGACATTATACTGGATGAAGTTGAAATCCCAAGGGTTTTCTAAAAAAAAATGTATTAACTTGACATTGGAATTTTTGCTTGTGACATTTTTGGAATAATTTGTTTTATTTTTATGTTACCTGTAATTTTGTATATTAACTGATATTATAATTATTATTTGTGATATAAAATACTGGATACATTTTGAATTGAATTTTATTGAGACTATTGTTTTAACTTTGCAAAGTAATTCATGTTTGATAGGTATTTTTTTTAAATTAATGTTGTTCAATATGTGTTTTTGGAATTTTAATTATGTAATGTTCGACACAATGTAAATTGTTTGAGAATAAATAAATGAAAAATGAAAATGACAGTCGTTACGGGTAGTCAGAAGCTTGAGATCTGACACCAGTCTTGCCTAGGGGTATCGTGTTACCCAGTTACTGGGTTGTAGAGGTCGGATAGGCAGTCGCTCCATGCAAAGCACTGGTACTCAGCTGAATCCGGTAAGACTGGAAGCCGACCCCAACAACAATTGGGAAAAGGCTAGGCTGATGATGGTGATTTTTTAATTTATTTGAAAGCCTTAACTTCATTCGTTCTTGAGATTGGCGTAGAAAAAAGAAGGATCCATCTCTCAGGAATATATCAAAGCAAAGGTGAATTATTTTGTTGGTTCCACAACAAGTGCTAAATTGTGTAAGTTTTAATTACCTGTATAAGTGCACACTAATGAAATGTTTGAGGCTTATGGCTCGTTTACGTATAACATCTGATTTAAGATTTCAAGCACAGCTTTTAAACGATGCCTTAGAATACTAATAACATGGCGGCCAAATTTGGAATCGCCGCGATTTTTGTATAAATTCATGTCGCGTTTCACGAAAACATGGTACAGTATACTTGGCTAGTTGAGGATTCAGCCTGGGCCTCCCTTCTGCGCATCACCATTCACCTGTCACATTTGTCATTTGAATAGAAGATTACTGCTGTATTGATCCATCATTATTAAGGATTCTTGCGTCGCACTTTATGACTGCACATTTGGATGACTTAACTTCAACACAGGAGGTTTGATGCAAAAAGTTTTTGCTTTTGCCTGGTAGACTGTGTAAGCGTGTAACTCTTCTTTGTGGTACTCGTAGTCGTACGCAACGGAATATTGCTTTTCTTTAAAGGTTCTTATTGTGCCAACTTGACCAGCATGGGTAAGCTACTTGAATCACCGGGCCGTTTAGCTTTCACATCGATTGAGGAATAGTTTCGTCTTCCAATCCATCCCTTTATTTGTATAATTTTCCAACTGTCCCCGTTATTCGTGTTTTGTTTGATAATTGTGCAACTTCCTGATAATCAATGATCAATTACAACAGTGTCTAGTGTCGAGTGCATGGGGACAGGGCGGCAATCATTCAGTGCGGCCGCTAAATAAATTCATTAGTTAAATCACCGCCGGCGGCGTTTTGTGTCGGCAAGATCAAAGGGCCAGCCCGCCGCCCTGCCGGGGGCGCGCTCGTTCGACTTTTTACTCAGAAAACTCTGTAAACAAAATGATATGGTGCGTCCGAATGTTTGATCCGCCTTTATTATCTGTATACAGAGAGAATGTTTGGCTAGCAAACGTCCTCTCTTTGTGGTAATTGTGGGGATGTAATAACTTGTGAGTGCGGGCAAACAACGCTTTGAAGTGTTTCTGAAGCTCTGGATCCCTCTGGTGGACACCTTTCACGTTTGTCAGTAAAACAGTTCCCAAAGCTCAAATGTTTGCGTTATGCAAATCCCAAAAGCCACTTCAAATTTTTATTTGGTTTTCCGTGCCCTAATTTCCACCAATGTATCAAATTATATCGTCGATATCGGTAATGATAGTGTATTCGTTGTGATCCGGTGGCATTCGTAGCAGCTTCATTCAATGCTTTTATTTTGCCGCGCAGCTTCCCTCTTCCTCTCAATTGTGTGAGCGAGACAGCAACAACATGTGTGTGGTCCTCCGGCGAGGGGGCTCGGCCGTTTCCGCCGGGCTTCGGGCGCTCTCGGCCCCAAGACGGCAACATAATCGTTCGAATCATGATGGCGGCTCAACAAACATGCAGTGTACGCACTCGAAGCTCGAATCAGTATTGCCCGAGTCGCCTCGCTGTCGACACGCAAACGCGACGTAACTTTTGTAATGAAATTCGGTATCGTTCCGTGTTTCGTACGGTAAAGTGATTGATAGAAGTGACGAATCCTGGTGTACAAGTGTGTGGTTATGTGGCGGCGAGTGATATGACAGCGTGCGCCGCCAGACGGACCCCGGCCGTCTTCATGAGGATACTGGTGACAAGCCTGGCCCCGAGATCATGGTGGCTCCCGATTCCGAGGCTCCTGCGAATCCTCGGATAGCGGCCGCCGCGCACGAAAGCCCCTCCGCCGCTGAGGCGCGCCACAGTGCTGACCTGTACATTCGCACCAGCTGGGTGGACGCGGCCCTCGCGCTCTCCGAACTTGAAAAGGTGCAGTGATCACTTCATACACAACAGTCCAGTGTTGAGCTTCAATTGTCATATTGCACGTGTGATTGTTTTTCTGCGAATGCCAATCGCGTTGAGGAACGCGGCAGCGCAAAGCGGTGGCGCCGACTAGTGGTAACAGAGCGTACTATCAAGGCCGCGCGTATTTTGTAATGAAAAACATCTAGGCTCCTACTTATTAAGAAGATGACATTTAAGAACTATACATATAAGAACTGTGTCGTAGTACTCACACGTAGTAGTGGATGCCATAACAAAATATTATAATAATGAGTAAATTACAAAGTTACTGTCCCACTTTGGCTTATTCTCCTCTAATTATCTCGTTATTTAAATAAAGGTGTAGTAATAAAATAAAGGTGTAGTCTGCTTAAAAGTTATTACTTTACTATACAAACCATTATTCCAAATAAATTGTAAGACTCCAGGATTTACGAAATACTTGAGTATTAAAACGAAAGCCATTATGAAAAACGGCAAAGTTCTTATGGCAATCTTTGCAATTGTCGAGTCGAGTAGGCACGTCGTGTTTGTGTCCCAGTAAGCAGTGCCGGCGGGTTCGGGGAAGGTAGCGCTTTCCTAGAAGGCCGCACGCACGCCCCGCGGTGGTCCGCACCCCTACCAGCGCCATTCGCGAAACTTCCACTCCGAAATGTTTCAAAAAAACCTCCATAGAGCGCGCAATCAAACCTACAGGGCTCCATTTGTTTACAAAACAATTTCTTCTACATAGATACATTCGAAAAAATTACAAATACAAAGGTCACCAAAACATTACAAAATCGGTACCCAACTACCTCTTCACAGCTATCTCCTTAAGAAACATCTATGGAAATCATAAAAAACAGCTGTAATCTGTGGTAAGGTTAATGTAACATACCACTAGTGGATGTGTAGTTACTTATAATGTAGGAACTTGGTCGGTCGTATGCAAGATGAAGCAATTAAGGCTGGTGGGAGCGCAGCGGCGCGCGGGGCGCACGCGCATGTCCGCGCTCCGGAGCGCGGCGCCGATAGAGACATCAGCCCGCACGCCACGAGCCCAAGACCCACACAACAATGAACAAAACACACACAGACGCATTTATTTTCACCGTTTTTATTTTTGTGGCATGAATAAAATAAATAGCCGGAAACATGACTAATTAATTGGTTAATACAAATATGTTTTTATTCTAAAACAGGCGAAAAATGAAATCATTAAATCAATTGTACTGATTTTTATTTACCAATTAGGTAATTAATTACGAAATAATAACATTACAAACAATAATGCTAAAGAAATTTCAAATATTTAAAAATAAATAGATATGTAACTCCTCTCAAATTATGAACAAACATTTAACTGCTATAACTGCTTCCTCAATATAAAAATAAAAGAATGCTATTCTACGAAGTTTTATGTCTGACAAGACCGCACAGCGCTCGCCTCGTGGAATTGAGACATCTTGTGGTTTCCGATCTTACATCTCGTTTCTTCTTAGCAAAAGGGCAGTTTCTTTCCTCTTCTTTAAGGTTTATATTCCATCTCTTTTCCACTAGTTTTTCCCATATATCGTCTGTCTTCGTCCAAACATTGCGTTCGCCGGCGGTCGGCAGCTGCGTCGGAGACCTATAAATGATTGTAAATCTACAATTTTTAAAGGTGCGTCTTTTGGGACGGACTGTTCATTATGTATTTTGGAACAAAACATGGTTTCGAAGTTGTCTTAAATCTTGGCAATGCTGCTTTTTATCTGCTGGATCTGAAAATCGAGTAGAACTGGCCTCTGGCGAGTTAATACCATCAGATAAATTGTTTGCTAGACTATGAAATACATGTGGTGGCAGCAATTTGGTATCCAATTACTTTACACATAGTGCAGGGCGCCGCAACACGTGGCCTCACACCTCGCTGCACTCTCAGCAATTTTCCTCATCACTGACCGTTGCCTCCGTCTCAGTAGCTTTACAACACCAGCTGTTTTTCTCCTGGTTTTAGTAACCAATCAAGTGTTTGCCAATTTGATTCGAAGGACCTTTCTTCGCTAATACAGGTCGCGGTCATTCATAGTACCTGACGTATGCGAACTTGTGTCAATTCCTCCACAAAAACCTCTAATCAAGAGTTGTAAGATTATTATTACAACTAATTTCTTCTGTATAAGTCGGACTTTTATGTCCCACAAATTCTTGGAAATCTTCCTCCGTTCCATACATAACTTCTGCATTGATTGCCTCTAGAGAAATATTTGTTTACTTATTTACAATAACCCGTGGACTTCCAAATAAGACGTTACATTTCCATAATGTTCCAATATAAGACGGGAAGCGATCATTTATGAGAGTACAAGTTCAATCACCATTGGCGGTATCTTAAGAATCTTCGAAGAGTTAAGAATTTAGATAAGAACAGTCGGTTTCTTTAGTATAACGCTATTACCAAATTCCTTATGAATGTATGGAATTCTGAACAGCAAACTTAGGGTCCGACGATGTTTATTCCAAACTGGAATCCCTATTCAACTCTGCTATCTTCGAATTTCATCCACACTACTTATTATACTTGAAACCCAAATATTTGAATCACTGTCGTTCCAGGGCCTGCAGTCTCGACATAGCTAACGATCGTTACGCTAGCTAACATTCGTTAACTCTTACCACAAAATAGTAAGTATACAGAAGGGCCACTCCCGCCGTTTGGAAAATTGACAGCTAAACTTGACAGATTCACTAGGGTTGTAGTGTTCGTGATATTAAATGGATATTTGATGCCCTGTCTACCCTCTAAGGCATGTAAGCATGATATTATGATGTATGTTTAGACGAATCTATGTATTTATGTTTGTAACTTGGGCAACCTACCCTTTTTTTTAATTCGGAATCAATATAGTAGCAACCCTAGTGAATCTGTCAAGTTTAGCTGTCAATTTTCCAAACGGCGGGAGTGGCCCTTCTGTATACTTACTATTTTGTGGTAAGAGTTAACGAATGTTAGCTAGCGTAACAATCGTTAGCTATGTCGAGACTGCAGGCCCAGAATTCTTTGTTTAAGTGTTCTGAGATTCTCTCACTAACAGAGGCAAGGTCAACCTTCTGGAGCGATTGAAAAGCTTCTGAAGGAAGAGTGACTCATACATGCCATGCCGGTCATTCCATCTCCCTTGCGGACCTTGTTTACTAGAATTTGGACCACTCGTTATTTTTGGAATGAACCCAGAATCTCGGCGGTTGCAGCCAGATGTTGCTTATCTCTGGTTAACTATTAACCTAGTGCTTTACTGATATGATCGCTATCATATGGCCGTTGGAACCGGTTGTGTTGTCCACCTAACTTGGCAACTTTCTCGATGTTGTTGAATGCTTTCCGCTCCGGATTGACATTGAACAAATCTCTCTACTTATAATTTGCAAATAGTGTCTTACTAAGCTATACCTGTCAAAAGGTAGTAGATTAACGCTTACTTAATTGAAAGCGTTACTACTCGTAAAGCTACTCGAATAATTTATAATCCCTGTCATCTGTCTGAGTTTCTGTATCCGAAATCAGCTCGGATCGAGCTTCATATATATTAAATAAACAAGTATGCAATATATTATTCTTCAAAAAGCAGCTATTTGCAACTGTTTCTCTGTGGCCGGTCCCACACATACAGGTGATCGTTGTCGTGAAGCAGGAAATGAGATTCGACGTTGTCTCAAGAGAATTGCTACATTCACAGCTGGTGGCCAGATTATTTATTCGATACTTTTCCGCTGGCGATGGCGGTTGGAGCATCTCATGAGATTATAGCGAGCAGATGATAAATTTTATTAATTTGACCCTAGAATGTTTCTGGGTCTAGAATCAGTTGGTTGGCCATTGGTCCCGATAGTACGGTAATAAAACGCTGTTGGTGATTGCCAAAAATTCAAAACAAACTCGTTAATTCGTTTTTTTTTTGTCCATTGAGTACAGACTACTCATACTTTATTCAGTTAGGTGAGTAAAAAAAAACACAAAATCTAGTTCCAAGTATAGCAAAAGGCTTCTTTGATGTGTCCTAGTATCAGATATGTGCGTAGAATTACGTAAAGAATTAAATGTCATTGACATTCAGTGGCATTGGCAGCAGCGCGTCGCCGCCGCCGCCGGTGGCCGACTGGCCAATTGGGCAAACGTGATGTCCTTGACGAGGGCCATTCGAATCTTTAATCATACACGCACTACAAAGTAGGCTGGAAACGATAAAACTTGCCATTAAATTTCTTTTTGTCCTATAAACTGTATTATTTTCTCGTTGAGTTATTTGCGGACACCTCAGGTCTTCTGGCCTGTAAGACCCACGGGGTTAATCACAGATCATTGGCTTTAGCCATTCATTTGGCACAATTTATATGATAGGCAGTAACAATTAACTGCAGATTGTTTTACTATCGCTCATAGACTCTTGATTATAGCCCTAAGTTTCTTAACAGACAAGCTTTCTAAAGAAAAGTTTGATGACAACACTTGTGAGTTAAAACCTTTTTCTTTTACGTCAATCTCTATATGGCATTGTGAAATCTTTAAAAAAGTGTAGACATTGAAATGTTTGAAACACAGGCTCATGTATTGT
This sequence comes from Orthosia gothica, assembly GCA_949775005.1. Taxonomy (NCBI): domain Eukaryota; kingdom Metazoa; phylum Arthropoda; class Insecta; order Lepidoptera; family Noctuidae; genus Orthosia; species Orthosia gothica. The sequence continues at coordinate 17,447,324 of OX459063.1, read as the reverse complement.
AATGGGATGATGTTGGGGCGACACCCACGGCCCATTATATGCAGATGTAGGGCGCGTCTGATCGCAGCACGTCGGCATCGAAGCTGAGCCGCGCACTGCACAGGACACAGGATGTCAGGGATCGCGCCAATCACACCACTCACTCGTCTTGTTGTACGTTCAACTGATAAACTCCGACATGACAGATTTGAATGATACATCGACCTCACCAACAGAGGGATATGGCGCACATTCCTAACATATCTTATAATTTCATGTTCAAAATCATAAATGAAATCTGTTTTACGATTGTTATTTTTATTAATAGGCATAATAATTACAGTTCGAATTTTCCTCAAGCGTAGTACGTAGATCTTAGACCGTACTAAATCATTGATATTGTTGAGTAGTGAGAAGATTTTTAGTGAATGGAGCGTTTCAGATCAGCTGTTATTCTGACAATTACTAAATTATTGACTCCACGTGACCATGTCATGTGTAGGTATTTCATAGGTGAATTTTAATTATCAAACACGTGAACCCTTTCGTGTGTGGCCTACGCGATAAATTGGACAATAACAAAAGTTTTACTATTTGGAGACACTTTATGGAGTAATTAAATTGAGACAATAATTACACCGCGCTTGACCTCAGATAAGTGACAAAGTCAGCCGGCGAGTACTTGCAGCCTATCGCCTGCTATTCATTACTAAAATTATCTCAGAACTGTTTCCTGTAAGATGATAAACAGTTGTTTATGTAATGGTTTATTAATAGCTAGTAAATTATTTTGAAATCAATCGAGAGGCGCATGAAGTACCTAGTGACAAAAGTGTACTGCCGAGTATTAGTAGACCGTAGCCAGCATCCAGTATCGTGAGAACGTTCTCCTCCTAGTGGGCCAATCTGTTATCTGCAGGAAGCGCGGTCGCCGGCGCCGGCGCATCGCGGATTATACTCGTACATAGTAAATAATCCCGTAGCACTTGCGTCAGCGGTTTACGTGTGACTGCGCGGCCGTTGTATGCCTGTTGTTGGTTTGTAGGACACCGTCACACCGGTGCAGCCGCACTCGGAGTTATCACGTTGCACGTTATGCATGTGTGTGCCAAATTCGGTGCATGAATGAAGGAGTGTTGGTGGTGGTGGTGCTGAGCGTGGTGGCGTGTTGCGTACGCTCCACGTGGGTCGCGCGGCGTGCAGGGGGTGCGGGCGGCGCGGGCGCATTCCGACCGTGACGTCACGCCCACCCAGCGCGCCCGAGCGCCCGACGTTCACCTCGCCTCGCCCGCACCGTTCTACGACTCTGTATCTGCCATTATTGCTGCTACGATTTATTTATTTACGCTCGGAAGCTAAACAACACGGTTTCGGCGGGAAATATCGGACAGTTCAGCGAACCCACCCCACCGACTGGAGTAAATCAGGATGATTGACCATAAGCGCCTGGGACTTGCTGAAATCACTAATGATGTTTTGATTGCTACGTATTTTATATCGCTCGCTACGGTTCCGAGTCTGCTTATGCGAGTTGCTGTGTTTTCGCTTCTAAATTATTTAGTCAGATGTTGTTTTGGTTTTTCTGAGTTATAATTTTATGGATGGATGCTCCTGCTGTAAGTGATTTTCTTTCTGTGGACGTACCTACACTGGCTGGTAAAAATAAAAGTACTTAAAATAAGTTTCCTTTATCATTATAAACCAATCAAGTTAAAGGTAGACCCTCCTTCAACTTTTTGCCGGATAAAAGAGGAAATTAGTAACATATTAAAAAAGTAGGTAAATTAAGACCGAAACTGCTAATTATTTCCACATTACTGTTCGTCGTCTTATCGAAGTGACCACTACTAAAGGGCAAACGTACCCTTGATCGCTTAATCGCTGCGTTCAACACGAGACGTCGATTGAGTTATTATTATGCAATTAGTGAGTGCTTCATGAGATTCGGAGTATGTCGGCTGGGCTCGGGAGGCTCCGGCCCCGCGTGCCCTGCGCCTGAGCAACCGCGCGGCGCCAGCGCTGCGGGCCCCAGCCAGCCCACTCTCATTAATCACAATCAACTCAGAAATTATTTCGACGTTTAAAGAGTTCGATGTTATTATATCTACCGCCAAAGCGATCTCATAATCTGTGTGTTTATTGATATAAGATCGAAAGATTAATAAACCGACATATCTGCGGTGACACAGCATGTATGGCGGCTACCGTTCAAGCTATTCTTGCCACTGCTACCGATTTTTGTTTACCAACTGATGATGAATAGTAGATTTGAATGTTTGTTTGTTACTTTGCAGGGCAACATCGAAGGCGGGCGTACGTCTTTGTGGATCCGCGCCTGGCTTCAGGAGCAGCTGTTCATCCTCGGCTGCTTCCTCCAAGGCGACGCGGGCAAAGTTCTATTTGTCGCGATACTCGTGCTCTCCACGTTCTGCGTCGGCTTGAAATCCGCGCAGATACACTCACGGGTCGACCAACTCTGGGTTCAAGGTACGTTAAATTGTAGTGGACAGTGTATCTTTGATCTTTATTGGCTGAGTACGTAGGAAGGGTGAAGCGCATCACGATAGAGACATTGTGGCACATTGTGCATCTTGTGGAATACCAATGCAGGGTGACAGGCGTCTGTGGAGCCGCTTCCGTCTCGAGTACGTGCGCGGCATGCGCGCCGCGAGAACACAGCGCGCCGCGGTGTGTACGCGCCCTTATAAGCTCTGTAAACTTGAATTTAAATTCGTCAATCAACAATCTGAATGGGCATTAGCGTCCGGTGCGCTACTCGATTTAGTCTAATTGTATTTCAATGTCTTCGTATTGTATTAAGATGTAAAGTTATTTACATATTTTTTTGAATGGTAAACGTTTCCAGCAAACTCATTAAAATGTCGTATTGTTCAATTGACTATGTGACAATAACTCTTTTACATATATACGCAATAACAAGGACTGCTATGTTGAAACATTCATCACTCAATTTGAAAGATTATTCAAATTAAATCGAAGTTAACATAATTTTTTCGTACTTGCTACGCCGTAGCCAAACGACCGTGCTGATTTACGTATATATTATAAATTCACACCTTAAGAACACGTATTTAATATTTTTTCAAGAATATAATAATGTTCGGGTCTTTATAAACGAAGATTTAGAACAACGGAAACCATGGCATATGCGTAGATAAATAGAACTGGGTGAGAAAAATCGTAGCGCTGAGGTCTACGAGTGCTACGACAGACTTTATTAAATACGTGGGACACTCAGAAAGTTTTGCGAAACTAAAAAAAATTGTTCTATACGTACATATATTTTTATTAAATCTTTTCAAAGTACTTTCCACCAGCCTCTATACAAAGATTCATGCGCCTAAACCAGTTTTCAAAACACTTTTTCCAGTCCGCCGCAGACACCTCGTTTACAGCCTGCTCGAACGCAGCCAGCGCATCTTCCGGCGACGAAAATTGTATCCCTTTGAGCTGATTTTTTATTTTTGGGAATAAAAAGAAGTCACACGGTGCTAGATCAGGGCTGTAAGGAGGGTGACCCAGGAGTTTGACTGGCGTGCTGTCCAGGAAGTCCCTCGTTTTGAGTGCGGTGTGCGCAGGTGCATTGTCGTGGTGGAGCAGTAGCCCGCGGAGCCCTGTGTTTGGTCGCTTGTTGCTTATAACAGAGAAAACTTCTGGCAAACATTTGGTAGTATACCATTCGGCATTAATGCTTCTTTGATCCCGTAAGGGAATTGATACCAAGTGGCCAGTCAAATTAAAAAAGCTAGCGATCAAAATCTTACCCCCGCTTCTAGATCGCTTCACTTTGGTAGGCGTTGGGTCATTTTGAAACACCCAAACAGTCGACTGGCGCTTGGTTTCTGGGTCGTATTGATAAATCCAGGACTCATCACCTGTAACGATGTCGTAAACACGCCGAGACGAGCCTGCTTCAAATTTGTTAAGCATATCACGGCACCATTCCACCCGGGCCTGCTTCTGAGCATCGGTGAGGTTGTGCGGCACCCAGCGTGATACTATCCTCCTCACGCGAAGATGGCTGTGTAGAATCTCGTGAACGCTTCCCGATCCAATCTTCAATATGTGTTGAATCTCCTGATATGTAATTCGCCTATTGTCTTGGATTAAATTTTTCACTGCTAGCACGTTTTCTTCGGTAACAGCCGTCAAAGGGCGACCGCTTCTTTCGTCATCCCCCAAAGTTGGTCGACCGCGCTTGAATTCGTTATACCAACGATACACGGTTGCCTTGGAAGGGCCTTCATCCATGAATGCCATTTGAAGTCTATCGTACGATTCATCCGGTTTCAGGCGACACTTGAAATCGTATAAAATCATAGCTCTAAAATGTTCCCGGCGCAGATCCATATTTCAGTGAGACACAATACTTTGAATTAACTCGCAAAAAATGTGGAGGGAAATTTTGAAATTGGAACTTACTTATTTTTACTTATAAATAATCATATTTTCGAAAAACATTATAACTGGCCAGTCTCCCATATATAAAAACTTTTTTTCGCAATACTTTCTGAGGGGCCTGGTACATTTTTAAACTACCTAGTTACTATTTATACTCAATATTTCTTTAAATCCATTCCTTGTTTGAATCTTATCCAAAAACGATTAACTAATTTTAGAGCTTAAAACGAATGAACGTAGGAATTCTACAAAAAAGGAAAAGAAATCATTTCGTAGCAAAATCTCGTAGCAAACATTTTTACTCAATTATGAGCATAATTACCCACGTAAATAATTATTTTGTTCTATCCTTGCTTGTTTGATACTACCTATATATGCTTTTATTTAAATACCCGAATGTTTAAAACATTACTTGCTATTTTGAATATTCTAAATATAACAAAGTCTAGTCTCGTAGAACTTCGTAGACCCTTGCAATTACCACTTTTGGAATTATTTATTTGTAACATTGATTGAAAATCAATGTAAATTGGTCTTTAACATAGGAAAACTGAAATTTTATCTTCTGCAAAACCTACGCGAAACGCATAATCAAGTTAGTCAGAATCGTAGTCAAAGTATTCGAAGCCTCGTAGATCATGACACACCATTGTTCTAAGTTTTTTTGTTGTTGTATATCTTGGCACTTATTATGATTTGTTATTTCATGTAGGAATACGTTAAATCTTTCTTGTGCTTAAACATTGCGTAATATACCAATAAATATGGAAGCGCCTGTGGCGTAGTATTTCGCAGACCTAAGCTATAACCTATGGTAAAAAGTATTTTTCCATAAAATTAATTGGTAATGGTTCCTTGATACTAAATTCCAAGAATTCTTACTTATTCCTGTTTAAGGCGGTACCCTAACCAAAAAATCAGCTTGATGAGAATTCCTATTGGTCTAGCGGCACTGGTGGCGCATGAATTACAGTAGTGAATACGCCCAGATTTTAGAATAAAATCTTTATAAAATCGTATTTTCGTCTTTTGTGGAAAAAATTACGTCAAAAATGTTCTTTATTAAATTGTCTATCCATTAGTGTTAGTACAAAAAATAATTAATGAACACTTTACGAGGAGATGCATGCTATCAATAATTATTTCTCATTTTTATGGTTTTGTTGGAAGGAGATTAGTGAAACATATAGGTACCTCTTTAAAAAAAAAAGTAAACGACCATTTTAGAATCAGTAATATGTATTTTATTAGTTGATATTTCTTTTTAAATAACGAGTAGATAGCTATTAAAAACAGCACGAAAAACGGCTAGTGCGGCGTTTTGCTCGGGATACCGCCTTAATACTAAGTAGGAGCTTACCCAGCCACCATATTGCTACAAAGAGTTGATCAGTTCCTTGATATAGGAACAGGAAAATTCGGTCTCCCAAAAAGAAATACATTACTAATGAATTGCGCAAGCGCATGCTATCCTCTTCGTATTAACATTAGTACACAGTCCACGTACGATCGTTGCACGTACCTCACATGATTTATATTCATTGATGAGAATTATTAATTTACCTCACAATCTTTTATTGATGTGGGCAACGACGTGTGTAATGGTGTATATTCTCTTTTCCGGGTTAGATAACTATTTATTTTAACTTTTTAAGATTTGGGATTCATGAGCTTATATCATGCATTTTTTTTAACTCAATCGTAAATAGTGTATTTAGGTTGAATTGTGAAGATGAAGTTACTAAGCTAAGATGTCTGAAGTTATTTTTTTTAACTTTTCCCCGCATTAGGAATTTGTTCCTGTATCGTGGCCAGTCGTGGGTGCATTTAAGGCGGTATCCTGACCAAAAAATCAGCATGAGATATGAGCATTCCTATTGGCCTAGCGGCACTGGTGGCGCAAAAATTACAGCAGTGAATACGCCCAGATTTTAGAATAAAATCTTTATAAAATCGAATTTTAGTCTTTTGAAAAAAAAATACGACAAAAATATTCGTTATTAAATTATCTATCTATTAGTGTTAGTAAATAAATAATTAATTAAACCTTTACGAGGAGATGCATGTTAGTAATAATTATTTCTCATTTTTATGGTTTTATTGGAAGGAGATTAGTGAAACATATACCTCTTTAAAAAAAAGTATACGACCATTTTAGAATCAATAAAATGTAGAAATTTAATGTATTTTTATTAGTTGATATTTCTTTTTAAATAACGAGTAGATAGCTCCTAAAACAGCACAAAAAACGGCTAGCGCGGAGTTTTGTTCGGGGTACCGCCTTAAACTCACGTACTCTAGTCACTCAGATCCGGAACAACTATCTGAAATACTACTAAATTGGAATTCTCATCACGTTTGCCTGTATTCAATCTTCATAACCTTTTGCCAACAATGTTGGGAACGGCTTCCAGTCAGATCGGATGTAGCATTTCTCATGGAGAAAAAGCCTTTTTAAATTTCACTGGAACTGTAAAATATTTCGGGGTTAAGGAATATCCCACCATGGCAATCGGTCATAGAGTGGTTTTCAGTGAACGATTTTTCGTCATTGGATCAGCGATTTCTGATAAAAACAAAATAAAATCTTTCTTTCTTCTTTCCTTTTACCTCTTTTTAATTAGTTTGACATCAAAATGTTTAACCTGTTTGTTCTCAAATATGAAACGCGTTAGAAAATAAACCGAAACATAATTCTTACAAAATAAATTTTGTTTTTTTTTTTAATAGCTTTTAAGGGTTCCGTACCCAAAGGGTAAAAACGGGACCCTATTACTGAGTCCGCGGTCCGTCTGTCTGTCTATCACCAGGCTGTATCTCATGAACCGTGAACGTGATAGCTAGACTGTTGAAATATTCACAGTTGCTGTATTTCTGTTGCCGCTATAACAAAATATACTAAAAACAGAATAAAATAAATATTTAAGTGGCGCTCACATACAACAAACCATTTTTTGCAATAATGGTACGGAACCATTCGTGCGCGAGTCCGACTCGCACTTGGCCGGTTTTTCGTATTCTTCTCAGCAAACCCTTTCATTTGACACCCATATCATGGCAGTGCACAAAAAATAACTAGTCCGCCATCTTGGACCGTCCGCCATATTGGGTTTAGATTGACGTCACTTAGCCAAACTATGCATTGTTATCCAAACTAAACGTGTATGCAAAATTTCATTTTAATTGGTGGAGGATAACTGGTTTAAAATTCAGTTGCAAGATTTGACCCGAATACACCCATACATTGCCAGTTAAATAAAAGCTTGTAAAAATGTAGTTTCATCGTTCCTTATCAACAGTTAAAAGTTTTTAAAAGCGTTCAATTTAATTATACAATAAAATAAACAGAATTGAGTCATATACCGGGATCAATAGCAATTAATTGGTGTTTTTATGACTTTATCAGTTCGCCGTAAAATATCACGGCGCTGTCATGATGTTGTTTTTACTTCTTTTTGTCAGCATTTTTGATGTCAAAGCTATTAAATCTGTTTATTTTTATGGAGGTTTTGTTGCCAGTTATCAAGCTTTTGTTTCTTATGATCGAACTAGCTTTTGCCAGCGGCTTCGCCCGCTTGAAAGTCGAATATTATCCCGAGGGAAGATATTACCGGGTAAAAAAGTATCCTATGTGCTATTCCTGACTATAATCTATCTCTGTGCCAAATTTCATCCAGATCCGTCCAGCCGTTTGAGCGTAAAGTGGTAACAAACATACTCACACAGAGTGATATATTTTCGTCTAAACATGAAAATGTGAAAATCAACATGTTTTTTAGGGTTCCGTACCGAAAGGGTAAAAACGGGACCCTATTACTGAGACTCCGCGGTCCGTCTGTCTGTCTGTCTGTCTGTCTGTCACCAGGCTGTATCTCATGAACCGTGATAGCTAGACAGTTGAAATTTTTACAGATGATATATTTCTGGTGCTGCTATAACAACAAATACTAAAAACAGAATATAATAAATATTTGAGTGGGGCTCCCATACAACAAACGTGTTTTTTTGCCATTTTATGCGATAATGGTACGGAACCCTTCGTGCGCGAGTCCGACTCACACTTGGCCGGTTTTTCGAAATTTAGATTTAATTTAGAGCTTTTTCAAATCTTTTGTTCGGCAATACAGAAATAGACAAAATCCGTCCCATAAAAATGCAATGTTTAAAGGTGCACGTATGTTTAGTTATGATCCCGGAACTGCGACAGACGTGAGCTCTGCGCATGCGCACCAAGTATCTCTTACGGACACATCCCCCATTAAACTTACTATTTATTATCTACCAGCGTTTGCTTTTAACTTCTTTGCTTTGATGTTACTTAAAGCTCGTTAAGCCATTTAATTGATATTGCAAGGACACCATTTTATGCACTGTCGCGAGGATGTTATTTTATTGTTTATTTTAGACAGTACTAATGATGTCTTATTCTTTTTTTTTTTAATGTTAGGCTCGTGCTTGACCACTATCTCACCTGATGGTAAGCGATGATGTGGTCGACGATGTAGTACGCTTGCCTAGAAGAAACCTATTCACTCTTGACTTAAAGACTCCCAGGTTGTAGCTATCAGGAAACAGTCTCCGGCTGGGAATTCCACTCCTTAGCTGTACGCATATATGAAAGTATTCCCAATACGTTTTGTGCGTATGGGTGGGATATTGTCCACTATGTAAGTACAGATGACGCAACGCCGCACGTCTTGTAGTCCGATGATAGAAAAAATTATTTCGTCATGAAACCAAACGTATATGCAATTCATTTGACGATTATCAAAGAAATCCTTACATAAATTACGGTTGATAGCACGATATCTAAAAGCCGTTAAATCACAGCAGATTTTATTGACTTACGGAAAAATATTATTAATACAACACGAATAAAATAAGAAATTAAGATAACCGTCGTTAAACATTCCCTGTTTATTAAGAATAATAAACAACTGACGTTTATGATTGCGAATGGGCTTAAGACCCATATTTATAATTCTCATAACTGTGAAGAAACAAAAGTTGTGTCTGCTTTTGTAAGAAAAGTGCATTTTAAAACAAACAAAACTCTAGGAAGCCTCCTTGAAACCAAAAAGGATACAAAGCAGTGAATAACTGATCCTTTTTTCAAATTTCGACCCTTACGAAGTTGGGTGGTCTTGGGTTTATGAATGTAAGAAATGGTACTCATTATGAGCCAGTATTATTATTTTTCGGTTTGTTTTTAATTGGATGATGACGTCATGAGCTAGATGGAAGGATGTTCACGAGTGCAACTTCCGTGATTGCAACATCCCGTGGAAGCTGTAGGGTACTTGTCACGGAACTCGCAAAGATAATGCAAGCTTGTTCAGTCAGAAAAATGTACACAGATTCAGTAAATTATTTTGGTGGTGATAACTTTTGTGATTCTGAAAACCACAAAGAATTAATTTCAGTTTTGATACCTTAGTGTAACTTCTAAGTTCTGTATATTTTTTATATATTTTACCATTGTTGTATCCGATTGTTTATTATTTTGTTTACGGTTTGTTTTTTCTAAAGAATAAGCTATAAAAGCTTTTTAAGTCCTTATCCAAACTTCAACAGGAAAAGTATCTAAAAAAGTCGCAAAAGGGCGGACGTAACAAAAAGGAAGCCAGCGATTTTATTGAAGCACCTGCTTCAACACCGGCACAACACTATATCGCTGATAACGATACTTTATTCGCGATGCTCCAAAGATTCAAGGGTCTTTTACATTGAAGTTTATCGAATGTTAGACCTTTTCTCTAAAAACGATTGAAATGTCAATTTATATGAAGTCGTCGGCTACTGTCCAAACAATACAAACACATTGAAAGGTAACTGCCTCCCAGACGTTATCGCGGAACAAAGCCGGCACAGTTAAACAATGCCGAAGGTCCCGAGTCGCCTAACAACTTAATTAGGTGGCCCGCGGCCGCCCGTAAATATCCCTACGTAGAATTACGACCAATAAAACTAAAAAAATGTATAACATTTCTATTGAGTCACAAAAAACGAGGGATCTGATTGTCCGGCCGCTTTTGTGTGAAGACGCCTTGCTGCGCGCCACGCTCGCCCATTGTACCGCGACCCCTCCAAACCTGAGCTCTTTCCTCTTTTCTATTGACGATGGGATGTGGTCGAGTTCTACGAAAACTGGTGTTTACTTGTGCAGCGTAGAGAATAATTATAGTACCTATTATTTGCGGAACTTGAAAGGACTTACGGTACCTCTTCTCTCTGATAGACAATTGAGAATCATTTTACCTGTTCGGTAATTAAATTTCGAAGTGAGTACAGTCGACCGTACGTAGGTGATAATACTTAAACATTTAGTTGATACTGCATTGTTACCACTGACATGCAACCCTACTGTACAAGACATATTATCTAGTCTTATATTGTAATTATTGCTTTATTTCGCGATTTACGAAGGAATTCGTAAGAATTCCTTTCTACTAAGTATATCGATAAAAGCATGAATCAAAACCACCTTTCAAGTTACATTGTTTAAGCTCTTTTCTCTTTGTTTGTCTTGTAACATGTGGTCGTATACTACACTCGACCTACTGAGGCTTCAGTTAACTCTCAAGTGCATGCCAATAAACTGACAGATATAAAGTTCTATAGCCTCAGCTAAAGTAGGCTTTGAATCCGTTCAGTGGAGGCGGAGGCTCGTAGATGCAGTTACGTGAGGCGTGCGGCGTGCCACACGTGTTATTTGTAACTGATACATGATACAGCACGGCATAATCTATCGGCTGATTACCGGCGAGTTGCGGTGTGGCCACGCCATCGCGTCCGCGCCCGCTCCGCCTATCTCAAACCTCACCCGTTCGTAACTCGCTATGAACTACCAAATGCGACTAGTTTTTGTCCTAAAACCGGCCTCAAGCTCGATCGATTTAGCGACCATGACCGAAATGTTACAGATTTCTCTTATTCAAACTTTGCGTTTGATGTAATCTTGAAGTAACTTCTCGTCTACTTTCGCTTCTATAGAAAGCTTTTGAACCAGTTCTAAGCTATTGAAATAGTTTGTGTCGCACTTGATGTGTCAATTAAAGGTCCGGAGAGCGTGCGCTAACAAAGTCGCGTCATGGCTGTGAGCGCTCGCGCCCGCGCCCGCGCGCCGGCCGCAAAGGACGCGGTTTGTTTATTCCGCCATCCATCTGTTGTCTACGCTCTGGCTAATTTGCATAGAGGGCCAGTGGGGGGCGAGGGGTGGCGGCGCGGGGCCGGACCACACGGGCTCGGCGCGGCGCGCGCGGGTGGCCACAACCACATGCGCGAGCGCACGTACCCGCGCGCCCCGCGCCCTCGGATCCTCGGCGACGTCATTCATTGCGATTGTCCGCGCTGATCGTCCGCTACCACATCGAGTAGAAATGTTGTCATTATCGACGCACACGCATCGAGAATGCAATAAAAGGTTTGAGATTCGCATTGATTATTTCCAGCGTACATCGCATAGATTTAGGTACCATTGAAGCGGTCATTACGCATTGTGTTGTCAGAAGAGCTGATTGTTATGTTGACTTATGCAACGGCTTTGTGCGTTGGCGCATGTTCGCGATAAGCGCAAATGTAACTAAACTGTATAAAGACACCGCCCCGCTGGCCGCCGTGCTATACGGCACGATACGCTGCGGTGAGTGTGAAAGCTATACTCTGGCAGACAGTCACGATAACCTCGCGCGACCTTGCGATGTTTCCGCGCTTACCGCCCGCCCTATGGCGATGTTACATTTATATCGGCAATCTACCGTCTCCGAAAGCAAATTATTTAAACTTGTTTCCTTTGGAAGAGATGAAGAGAGGCATTTTTCACTCTCTTACTTAGCTTGCAACTAACACCTGGCTTCAGGCTGTTAGCTAGGCTTTAGGAGTGCATATTTATATAGCTACAGTTCTTGCCAAACTTTTTGGCCGCCCTGGTGCTTACCGATGCGCTAAGCGCGGCGCGGTGCTGTTTTTGTATGAGATTTACTACTGCGCAGACACTGTAGCCCAACTTCAGGGCGGACAAGTAGTTTGGCGAGAACTATACGCAAAAATAGAGAAAACACTGAACAAAACAGTTAGCTTTCCAAATGACCGTACGGTAATTCATCTTAATTTTGCCACAACATGCAAGCACCACTCGCGTATGATACTTAATCCATGCTGACGCGATCCAACACAAGCGTGGCGCGATGCAGCGTCGTAAATCGCGCCCACGGGCTGGTAGGTGTTAAAATAGAGGCGCCCTGTGCGGCCAGCGGCCCAGCGGCCCGCCGCGCCACCTCGCCACCACGCTCGATTCCATTCCACTTGCTTTATGATAATCCCTAATATCCGGCACGAGTGCAGCTATGTTTAGCTTGAATGATTACGAAACCGACGCCCGCGCCCTTCACTTGGAACGACACTTCCAATGTTGATTTTTCTACGTCGATAGTTTTAACTGACGCTTACATTTTATGTGGGTTTGTTGGCTATGCTAAACGAACACGCGTTTTATGAGCACACACGTCTTGGAATATCATGGAATATGGCTGAGCGAGAAATAATAGTTATTGTTTTTGTTTGGAGAAAATTGTTTGGTTTCGTATTAATTCTGAAGTATTAAAATTAAGCATTATAATTAAGTGATTCCATCGAATTTGTATAAATACGAATAATAAACATTAAGTGACACAAATTGTATATATTAACACGCAACCATTAGCGTTGCGTCACGAACTAAAAACATTTTTCAAATGCCTGTACGTGGAGACTTCATTTCACGCAGTTTATTTTTGAACAGAAAAAGTTCATTCTTTACCTTCCCTCTTGAAACCCGAAAGGCAGTATTATTAGTTGAATGGTAGCTTTAAAGTGTTTGGTTTTTTAGCCAAAGGCCTAATAATCTTGTTATCATTTTCTGAATTGAGAACCTTGTCGGATTTTCGAGATTGTCCTTTAAATCAGTGTCTGTACAGTCAGCATTTGAGGTACGATCGTATAGTTGAGTTGCAAAAACTTAACAGTTACATAAAAGCTTTTTTATACCGTTGATTGCTACCCACTGATATCGTACCCATGTTATCTGTGTTAGAAGACAATTTGAATGTAATATTATATACATTTAATGTACTTGTAGGTATACACAGTTACACACAACGGTGCGAGGTGCAAAAAAGTCTTGGCACATTTCATCAGATTTTTTGCTCATACTCGTTTTGTAATTTTTAATGCTTATTAAGCTCATTTACATACAAAGTGTTCTGCGAAATGTTGATGGCATTAGCGTTAGTACAATATCTGTAGCTGTGAACAAATGACTGGCGTCTGTCAGGTGATCTAGGAACATTTACGTACGTCATTGCGATACTTGCCGAGTACCCACCGAGGAGAATACTCAGTAGTAATAAAATAATATACTCCTTAGGACCGCCATATTTATTGTCGCCTATGTGAGGTCTTTATAACTTAACTAAGCACAATGCCAATTCTGAAATGAAAGAAAACCGTAGTGTGTGGCTCTTCAGAGGTTTTCCTTTCCTGATTATGCGAAAGTTATGACCTTTCATTTCGCAAGTTATTACTATTGCTGTATCGACAATACTGTAGCTATATGTTGAAAGCTACGTACGCTGGCAAGTGTTAATCGTATCGGGTTCTGCTCATTAAAGGTAACAACCGTGAAATTGGTACTGACCGTACTAGTAACCACTAGAAATAAATCATTAGTGTTGGCAATATGCAAATAACATGGTTGTTTATTTGTAAGGTGGGTGCCCATTGTGCTGGTGCGTTCTCTATGCACTACACGCTACAGTGAGCGGTCACGCTATATATTAGCGACGACATTCCGAGCGAGGGCGTTAACTGCCACTGTTTCACTGTTCCACCAACACATGTGAGAAATAGTTCCACTGTGGGGAGACTCAGGATTCGGATTTCAAGTGTCCAAAGTCGCGGTACAACCACTTTCAAAGAAACGTTCCAGTGAACGTGTTTCAACTTTTATAGAACTTATATGAAGCATTTTCCTCAAGTGATTTTACTGCTTTGAAACTATTTTTGTTTTTTGAACACAACACTTATATTTTTGGCTTTAATAACAATGTTACGAGCCAAGCCTTGTGTTGTGTAATCTCTAAATACAGAATGTGCGTGCGCACAAATACGCATAAGTATCCTGCTGTTTTCGTTATTATTCTCTGATGAATTTCGAAATGTGCACTCTGAAGCACATAAATAAGTTTTATTTATACATTTATACCTACCCACGTAATATAGTGTGTCTTCACAAGATAATTTAAGGTTAAGCGAACCTGTCAAACCTTTTTTTATTCTAACACGTCGTGCACCTAATTCGGCACAAAAAATGTTACAAACCGGCTTATAAATCAGCGGGACGGGTGTTAATTGGAACGAAGTCTCTCGCCGATCCGCTGACAACATGCGAAATGACTCCGGCTTTACATGCGACAATCACGAACCTAGTTTAATTTATGTTGAGTAAGCCGTAGCGAACAGTTTATATTTAAATTATTTGATTTCTTTATTGAGGAACTAAAATACTTGATGATTTAAAACCTTATTTATATCGACAAGAATAAACAAGACTTCAACACGTCAAAAACGCAATGAATTGGCGCTGAAACGTTCAACATCTGTTTTAATTAAAAGAAATGTTGACTATTTCTAATTAAAGGGTTTCAGGCGACGATGGTGACAGTTGGAACACAGGGGCGTCGGATAGGATCCCGGTAAATCACTGCTCGAATGTGTAAAGTATCGCCTCGTCGCGCGGCTCCACCCGCGGTACAAATGTGTCGACTACACCCGTAGATGGGGCGTTCAGCTATATTTGGATGTTTTCACACACTGGCTTTGCCTATCCCCTATTTAATGAGGAGAAATGCTACTGTTTCCACACATGATAAATCTTGTACCGTCTCGTAATTAGGTAAATATCTACTATTGTTAGCTTTTAACTTGAGCGTTATCTTGTTTAGTCGGAATATTATTAATTAGTCTGACACTCAGAAACATCAAAACAATTGTATCAGAAACGTGCCAAAAATAGAAATTACAATATTTCTTATTCATCACCAAAACACAACAGAACAGAGGATTCATGTAAATAAATGACCTGGTGAGAAATTATCTGTAGGTAAGTACTGGTTATCAACAGGGATATGAACGATATGAATAATAGGTACCTAAATTAAGAGATGGTAAGGAGTAGCTCATTAAACATGAGATTTATTATAATGTAGGTAGGTACATAAGGAGCCTGCACGCGATAAAGAAAAATATAATTCAATGCAAAGTTAATTGCTTTTCCATCGACACATAAAAGTTTTTGCCGGACTCGCAAATTGTGCGCTAATTTGACATTGATGTTAATACAGCCCACCACAGCGAATGCTATTGGAGATATGTAACAATTTCAATTGGATTGCGATTAAACGTAGATTTTTTAAAGATACTCGCACCTCGATGTTATCAAGCTAATTATACTAGTACTGCTGCCAAGATCTCACTCTCATTCATCATCATCATCATCTGCCTAGCCTTTTCCCAATTGTTGTTGGGGGTCGGCTTCCAGTCTCACCGGATTCAGCTGGGTACCAGTGTTTTACATGAAGCAACTGCCTATCTGACCTCCACAACCCAGTAACTGGGTAACACTATACCCCTTGGCAAGACTGGTGTCATATCTCAAGCTTCTGAGTACTCGTAACGACTGTCAAAAATCTTTAAATGACAGCCGGGACCAACGGCTTAACGTGCTTTCCAAGGCCACGGAGGAAACTCGGTATATTGAAATGGTCACCCATCCACGGACCGACCTCGGAAATCGTTACTTAACCTTGAATATCGACCCGTGCGGCTGTTATTATTTAGCCACGAGCTCCTCCTCCACTCTCATTCATCTACAAGAATTACGTAAGATCGTCAAAAATCATACAGATGTTCTAAATGTTTTTTTCCGTTTGTCAACAGAGGGTGGTCGATTAGAAGCAGAATTGAAGTACACAGCGAAAGCTCTAGGAGAAGCTGACTCCTCAACGCACCAGCTCATCATACAGACTGCCAAGGACCCTGACGTGTCATTACTGCACGCTGGAGCGTTGCTTGAACACCTAAAGGTAACTATCCACATACATCCAAAGTTTATCGTTGTATCAATGTGAAACGGAATGGCTAGAAACCTTCAAGTTCGAGTCGTGCTAACACACAAGACACAGAAATTACGATACAATCATGTACAGACATACAACTTGTGGTAGCTATATAGACGATACGTTGTTGTGGTTGCTGCAAAGATTCAGAGGTCGAAATTTAATAAGTTTTTGGTTTGCCTAGGGTTCCCAAAATCGGACTTATTTGACAATTTTGTTTTTGTCGAAAACCAGTAATTATTCGACTCGACCGTCATCTCTAGTTTTACGGTCAGGCCGTTGCAGTCTAACTAACTACATGAATATTAGTACCAGACCTTATCTGCACAACCCAATTTTTGGTTTGTGTATATGCCTCATCGATATCTACTCGTAGTGATTTTGTTTCGTAATTTAATGGTTTTACTCCAGGTGGTTCACGCAGCAACCCGCGTCACAGTTCATATGTACGACATCGAGTGGAGGCTGAAGGACCTGTGCTACAGCCCCAGCATACCCGACTTCGAAGCCTACCACATCGAGAAGATCATCGACAACATCATTCCATGTGCGATCATCACGCCGCTTGACTGCTTCTGGGAAGGATCCAAGCTATTAGGGCCTGATTATCCCATTTATGTTCCGTAAGTATCTGATTGTTCATGGAGCGTTATATTGTTCTATTCCAATTTTGAGCAAGAACTTAATTAGCAACTTAACCCCACAGTGGTCTTCAACACAAACTACAATGGACACAACTACACCCCCAAGAGGTTCTAGAAGAAGTAAAGAAACTGAGGTTTCAGTTCCCATTCAGCACAATGGAGGCTTACATGAAGAGGGCTGGCATCACCTCCGCCTACATGAAGAAGCCGTGCCTCGACCCCACCGATGCGCACTGTCCCGACTCGGCTCCCAACAAGAAAACAGGCAATGTAAGTATTCGCTGATACTAAATTTTATGCTCCCCAAACCTTCAGGTAGTATTAATTCTCCTTTGTAGCCAGTTGTTGTGTATGAATCATTTGTTACGGCTCCGTGCGACACACATTAGGGACCATTACGACAACTCCCGGTCCTTTTATGAAGACTTCAATTTACGACAGTTTTACTGGCACATAAATAAAGCATATAGGATCATGACAAATAAAATATCTTTATCGAGACGAACGCATAAAGTTTAAATACTTTCCATAATAATAAAATATTTTTGGAAACGGTAATAAGGCAGGATGAAAGCGGTCGCCGCCGGGCAGATGTGCGACTACCTGCCGCCGGCTCCGCCCAGCGTGAAACTTACGTTACCAACTACGTGATAACATCATCACCAAATATAGCTTTCGCGACTGAACCTTTTCTCGCTACTCATCAATTTTGTTTTGACACTTTATTTTTTCAATAAAACATAAATCAGGAGAAACGTTTCAATCCTGTACGTTTGTTTAAATTAACAAATTGTCTTTAACAAATAGTACACTCGTGGCGGGTCTTCAATTGCATTGGTTTGGTTTTTGTGAGCTCGCTGAGTGTCTGTCGCCACCCACGTTCGGCGAAGGGTCGGGCGCAGATCGGGCGCATTGTTCGGTGCGCGGGCGCAGCGGACCAGCGCATTATACGGGCGCATTGTGCGCGCTTCAATGGGCTTCGTTTGCCGCAGCTATCGCCGTCACAATGACACTATTATATCAATAATGCCCACCATCCGATGGAGGCGAGCATTTCCACGGAATCCTCATAAATTTTGAAGTTTACTTTGTTTCATTATCATTGTCATCGTTAATAACTTCCAGGAATATGTCTAATTTGTTAACTGTACAAACATGAGTCATAAATAAACAGCCTTATTCAAATTGTACCATCGTTTTTTTCTACAAAAACACCCTTTCTCGTTCAGATTCCAGACGTAGCAGCAGAACTGTCCCATGGCTGCTACGGTTTCGCAGCAGCATACATGCAGTGGCCCGAACAGCTGATAGTAGGCGGGGCCACCAGGAACTCCACATCCGCCCTGAGGAGTGCGAAGGCGCTGCAGTCGGTGGTGCAGCTGATGGGCGAGCGAGAGATGTACGAGTACTGGGCAGACCACTACAAAGTGCACCATGTCGGCTGGACGCAAGAGAAAGCCGCTGCTGTCTTGGATTCGTGGCAGAGGAAGTTTGCTGCTGTAAGTTTCAATACTCATATTATAAACGAGATAAGATATTTCTGTAATGTGATGGACCGATTCTGTTCTTCATTGTGGGTATTTCTTACCAATATCGATCCTAAAACATTTAAAAACACAAAAAAAACAAATAAAAGATAATGATAGTTTTTCTAGCTTATTAATTTAACCTCATCATGAACATTTACAAATAATAAACGTAAAGTTACGACCTTCAATTTATATTGCGTTAATTTCCAGGAGGTGCGAAAGATGACAGTGACCGAGTCCGTATCTCCGTCCTATACGTTCTACCCATTCTCTACGTCCACTCTAAACGACATACTTGGCAAGTTCTCCGAACTGTCGTTAAAGAATATCATGTTGGGATACATGTTCATGGTAAGAATTTCTCTTCTTCATTTTATCACTTATTTGCACTTGTAGATTATTTTATTTGTGTTTGTTTACACCTGTTTTTGTTGTAGTTGTTTTATGTTTGTTTTGTTTTGTTTCTTCCAGTTAATTTATGTAGCTGTGACACTAATGCAGTGGCGTGACCCCGTGCGCTCGCAGGCCGGAGTGGGTATCGCCGGGGTTCTGCTGCTTTCGATCACTGTCGCAGCCGGATTAGGCTTTTGTGCTTTGTTAGGTGATTATTATTTTATTTTGGTTTATTTTTTTCCACGCACCGTTTACACACTACTTTTTTTCATCCTGAGTTTTTTTTTTAACCTATATCTATACTCGTATATACTAAAGATTTTGTTCCATCCTCAGGAATACCATTCAACGCATCAAGTACGCAGATAGTGCCATTCCTAGCGCTAGGGTTGGGCGTGCAGGACATGTTCCTTCTCACTCACACGTACGTGGAGCAAGCGGGAGACGTGCCTCGCGAGGAGCGCACCGGCCTGGTGCTCAAGAAGAGCGGGCTCAGCGTGCTGCTGGCCTCTCTGTGCAACGTGCTGGCCTTCCTGGCAGCCGCCTTGATGCCGATACCTGCTCTGCGCGTGTTTTGCCTACAGGTAAGATTTCATGCACGTTTTTTGAAAAATAATCGCAGTATTTTCTCGTGATGAATTTTTTAGCTTCTTAAGGATCTTTATAATATTATATGTTCCATTGATCATATTCATAAGCAATATCTTACCACAGGCGGCCATCCTCCTCCTATTCAACCTGGGCTCGATGCTGCTGGTGTTCCCGGCGATGATCTCGCTGGACCTTAGGCGGAGGTCTGCAGCCAGGGCTGACCTGCTGTGTTGCCTCATGCCGGAGAGCCCTGTGCCCAATCGAAATAGGAAGATTGCTGACCGCTCCCGGGGTAGGAGCGGCAAGACTGATAAGGTTGGTTGAGACTTTTATTCTTTACTATATAGGTAATCATGAAACTAGTTTCCAGAAAGTTTTAGTAATTCTAAAATTGGCAGAAAGTTGGCTAAAATTTTCGTTGATCAACAATTTAGAGTATAATAAATAATGGTCATGAATTTTATTTGCAGATTAATTGGAAAGACACGACGAGACAACCACTGGATCCTGAAGATTTAGGTGACCAGTCGAAGACGTGCTGCATTAGTTTGTCGCTCACCAAGTGGGCGAAGAACTATTATGCGCCGTTCATCATGAGACCTTCTGTTAAGGTAAGATAATAAAAAACTTTTCCGCATTTTCTCATGATTTGTTTCACAATATGGAAAAAGTCGGTTAATAATTTAAATTTTTAAAACATGTGAGTTAAAAATATGATTAATTTACAGGTTACATCAATGCTAGCGTTGATCGCAGTAATATTAGCTAGTGTCTGGGGAGCTACGAAAGTCAAAGACGGTCTAGACCTCACAGACATAGTGCCAGAGAACACGGACGAACACGAATTCCTGTACCGTCAGGAGAAATACTTCGGCTTTTACAGCATGTATGCCGTCACTCAAGGAGACTTCGAATATCCCACCAATCAGAGGCTACTCTACGAATACCACGACCAGTTTGTTAGGATACCGAATATTATAAAGAACGATAATGGTGGACTTACGAAATTCTGGCTGAGCCTATTCCGAGACTGGTTACTGGACCTGCAGGCAGCTTATGACAAGGAAGTGGAGAGTGGGTGCATAACGCAAGAGTACTGGTGCAAAAACGCAACTGACGAGGGCATATTAGCTTATAAATTAATGGTGCAGACTGGACACGTAGACAATCCCATCGACAAGTCACTAATCACGACCGACACCAAGAATGGTCACCGATTGGTGGATAAGGAAGGTATAATTAATCCCAAAGCGTTCTACAACTACCTATCCGCCTGGGCCACCAACGACGCCCTGGCGTACGGCGCGTCTCAGGGCAACCTGAAGCCTCAGCCCAAGAGATGGACGCACTCGTCGGGAGACGTCGAGCTGAAGATACCAAAATCATCTCCACTGATCTACACACAGCTGCCGTTCTACTTATCAGGGTTAAGTGACACGGAGTGTATAAAGAACCTGATAATGTCAGTGCGGGACCTGTGTTTGAAGTTCGAAGCGAAGGGATTGTCTAATTTCCCGTCTGGTATTCCTTTCCTGTTTTGGGAGCAGTATTTGTATTTGAGGACATCGCTGCTCCTTGCACTCGCCTGCGCTTTAGCTGCAGTTTTTGTGGTAAGATTTCTTTATCTTTACGTCAATTTTTTCTAACTTTCTTGTCCACCTGATTCCAAATCATGTTCTATAACCCTATTTTTTTCTACAGGCTGTAATGGTACTCCTACTGAACTTCTGGGCCGCTGTGCTGGTAACATTGGCGTTAGCGACGTTAGTGCTGCAGCTGCTGGGTACGATGGCGCTGCTAGGAGTCAAGTTGTCTGCAGTGCCAGCTGTCTTACTAGTCCTTTCCATAGGCAGGGGCGTCCACTTTACCGTGCATTTGTGTTTGGTGAGTTTTGCTTAATTGATGTATTTTTACCCATACTTTTTGTTGAATTATCATTTTCTTCTACCTAAAAGATTTTGTATATCTCCATTAAAATTTTGGTTGACTTGTCTGTTCTGAAATATTCGCCTTAAAATTAATTTGTTCGTCTTTTTCTCCACCAGGCATTTGTGACATCAATTGGTTGCAAGCGAAGACGAGCATCTTTAGCCCTGGAGTCAGTATTAGCTCCAGTGCTACATGGAGCTCTGGCGGCCGCTCTAGCAGCGTCCATGTTGGCTACCAGCGATTTTGGCTTCGTGGCCAGACTATTCTTGAGACTACTGCTGGCCCTTGTACTCCTCGGATTGATAGATGGACTGCTGTTCTTCCCTGTTGTACTCGCCATATTGGGACCCAATGCTGAGGTATGTTTCTATGACTTCAAAATCCAATCCATCTTCAAATAAAATTTTACTTCCGTGACTTAAATTACTTTGTCAATTTGATGATGTTGTTAACAATTGTACTTTTCATTCAGGTTCGACCGTTGGAACACCCTGAAAGATTGTCGACGCCATCACCGAAGAGTTCTCCTGTGCACCCTCGTAAGTCGAGCTCAGGATCGGGGGGTGGCGACAAGGGCAGTCGTGGCGGCAAGTCGGCGCCGCGGCCCTCGGCGCCGTCGCTGACCACCATCACGGAGGAGCCCCCCAGCTGGCACTCGTCCGCGCCCTCCGTGCAGTCCTCCATGCAGTCCATCGTCGTGCAGCCAGAAGTGGTCGTGGAGACCACCACCTATAACGGCAGTGATTCTGCCTCAGGACGATCGACGCCTACTTCAAAGACGCCTCACCCGGGCGCTATCACCACTAAGGTTAGTTTTCGATTAGTAATGCTATCCCTAAGATTATTTTCACATATTTTATGCAGTTATATTTTTTATACTTCGATATCTAATCTATCCAAATCTTTTGCAGGTAACGGCAACAGCGAACATAAAAGTAGAGGTAGTGACACCGAGCGACAGGAAATCAAGAAGGACGTATCACTACTACGACCGACGTAGGGATCGCGACGACGATAGAGAGAGAGATCGGGACCGAGACAGGGACCGGGACCGGGACAGAGATAGGGACCGAGAGCGAGACCGAGACCGGGACAGGGACCGGTCGAGGGAGCGAGACCGCCGAGACCGATACAGAGACGAAAGGGAATATCGCGCCTCACCTAGGGAAAATGGCCGCGACTCCGGCCACGAAAGCGACTCCTCACGACATTGAAGACACAAAGACTGTGTCAAACTGTGTCACTTGAACAGCGAACCACACCGTGTCAACACGCTGTGAAGACTAGATATATTGCATGAATGCAACTAGATATACTGTATGTAATGATCTGAACGATTCGACATCTTTACCTAAAGTTACGGAGTTTATCTCTTATAAGCTGAGCAATCGTACGTAAAACATGTTTTAAGGTTGGCAATACCGCTTATAATCAGTACCTTAAGACAGTATTACGAGATTTGTAATTTTAAGTTAACTCTTCATATGAATATAGTGGAGGCTATATTGTTATTCGGTACATGATGGAAGTGCTAGTATCTCTGTCAGCATTATGTGTAGCTGATAGTATGGTACGATACAGGACGGTACAGAAATCATTCCAGAGCGGGCACTAGTACTTGTATATTGTGCTCCAGCGTCACAAGCTAGTGAATTCTTTACTGTATAAAACCAAATATCATTTGTAGACGTCATATCTATACATTTGTTTGAGTGTTCCTATTTTAAAGACATTTCCATTTGTCTCCAAACTCTTTGTTACATTTATACTTCTAAAGACTGTGGTCAAATATTATTAATTTATAATATTATTTATTTGTATGTCTATAATTATTCTGTCACCAGGAAAATCTGTGGAAAATCTCAGATTAATTGTACAAATTATTTAGGTAGTTGTAACTGTAGGTTAGACGGCTATTTATGAGATTACTTAGTTATGTTTTATACCTAACTGTATTGTTGTGATCTTTAGGTAAACTTAGTAATTGTGAAGACTGCATTTAAAGATCAAAGCACAGTATTGTGTGGGTAGGGCGAGGTGACGCGTCGGTGGTGCTGACTGCAGTCGGTGGCCCTGACTACAGTCGGTGGTCCTTACTATAGTCGGTGGTACTGACTGCAGTCAGTGGTCCTGACTACAGTCGGTGGTACTGACTGCAGTCAGTGGTCATGACTACAGTTGGTGGTACTGACTGTAGTTGGTGGCCCTGACTACAGTCAGTGGTCCTGACTACAGTTGGTGGTACTGACTGCAGCTGGTGGCCCTGACTACAGTCAGTGGTCCTGACTACAGTTGGTGGTACTGACTGCAGCTGGTGGCCCTGACTACAGTCAGTGGTCCTGACTACAGTCGGTGGTACTGACTGCAGTCGGTGGCCCTGACTACAGTCAGTGGTACTGACTACAGTCGGTGGCCCTGACTACAGTCGGTGGCCCTGACTACAGTCGGTGGCCCTGACTACAGTCGGCGGCCCTGACTACAGTCAGCGGCCCTGACTACAGTCGGTGGCCCTGACTACAGTCGGTGGCCCTGACTACAGTCAGTGGTACTGACTGCAGTTGGTGGCCCTGACTACAGTTGGTGGTACTGACTGCAGCTGGTGGCCCTGCCTACAGTCAGTGGTCCTGACTACAGTCGGTGGTACTGACTGCAGTACGACCGCCATGATGCCGACCTCATGTTATGATCGACGAGTTAGTTACGTTGTAACGTTTTGTGCAAAGTACTTAGTAGCATATATTAATTTATACGTACCTATATAACTTAATAATATTCTGTAAATATAGCTGTAACACTAGCGAGTAACTGTGTCGTAGGCAGCGCCCCGTGCGGCGGCTGCGTTCTTTGTATCATTTATTTTTATACAATTTTAACTGACATATTGTCGAAAAACTGTAGGTTGTAACTGAAACGAAAGCGTTTATTAACTTTTGTAGGTTTTAAAAAAATTAACAAATGAAATGCGGAAAAATATAATTATTTTGACAGTGTTCATTAATAAGTATCTATCATGTAGCATTTATTTACAACGAGTATTTAAATTATAACATTGAAGGCTGGATTATTATGGAATCTCAAAAGGCGTCTATTACGATTCATTATACAAATACATTTTGTGAATAAAAAAATAGGGAAAGTACCTTTTATGGAGACAAGTACAATTAGGTACCAACTCTGAAAAATATAATATTTTTAATAGAAAAATAAATAATTCGAAACGAATCTGTTGACATGAATTTTACTTAGCCACATATATTTGTTACAATAATAGTTATTGTTAAAACAAAAGTTAATGTCGACTGTATTGAGAAAATAAAATAAACTTTTAAACTGTAAACTATCTTATTTTATTTAGCCCCCTATCTGCAAACTTCGCAACCCACCTTCCTCCAGAAGTTAATTAGGGCTCCGCAGCCTAATTGTGTAAGTAAAATAGGCAAAGGAAACAATCCGTTTCTTTCCCAAAAACACACACATACACAAAAAAGTTGAATATTTATTCAACTTTTTTGTGTATGTGTGTGTTTTTTTTACACAATTAGGCTGCTGGTCTTCTAAGACCATCTGTGTAGGATCTGGGTGACTCGAGGGTTTGTGTTCGTATCTGGATAACACCTGTGCGTTCAAAGAGCACGTGCATGACAGTTTCCTCAGCCTCCGTGCACGCTCTGCACAGAGGACTGTCCGTTATGCCTATTGTGTGGAACTGAGAATATCTTTAACTTTGTTAAAGATATCCTCAGTTACGGTTAAAAATATGTCGTCTAAAACTGATAACTGATATTTTTATCCACTTAATAAAAAAAAAATCATTGAAAGCAGACAACGCACAATCCAAACCGCTGAGTCACCAGAGCGGTTTAAGCTGGCTCTTTCAATACATTTAATACTAGTGGACGCCTCGCGGTTTCACCCGCGTATTTCCCTTTCCTGTGGGAATACAGGGATAAAAAGTAGCCTATGTCACCCGGGGATAGTGTAGCTTTCCAACGGTGAAAGAATTTTTGAAATCGGTCCAGTAGTTTCGGAGCATATTCGGTACAAACAAACAAACAAAAAAATCCTTCCTCTTTATAATATTGGTATTGAAATCTGTAGAAATGTAATTTTTGTAAAACGACAATATTTAAAAAAAAAATGCCAGCGTGTTAAAGAATAACCAACAGAACCCATTACCAGCATTTTTCGATTTTTTGTCTGTTTAGTTGCGCACGCATCACGTAAAATTTACGAAAACAATGTAGATAATTATAAAAGCTTTTATACATAAAAATAGTGTAAATTTAAGTATAACGTTTTTGTTTCATCGCAACCGGTTCACTTTATCGAAAGATATATGAATTTAACGTGTTCAAGAAGTAAAATAACACAACACACGCAATTCAGATACTCGGACAGTTGGACTCAATATTCGATAGATGGCATTGGCGTCATTTTCTGAATGGCTGTGTTAAGATTCTCCGCAGGAGAATGACCCTAGAAGAAAATTGGTAGGTAGGCTGGGGTGGGCAGTAGACGGTAGCGAGCTAGTAATATAATATAATAGTACCAGTCTGTTACTGTTTCTACTAATTCCATCGGGCACGCGGGTTGTGACGCAAGAAAATGCAACTAGTTCTGTCAGTTAAACTATTTTTACAAAGATATAAAAATATCAAAGAGGTTAGTAAAATCCTTTATTTTGGATTCCTAGCACACACAGGCAGGTCTTCTTCACAGGACGGCTTCCGACACAGGTGCAAACCGGACACAGATTGTGACCAACATAACGCCATCTATACTTACACCATGAAGTCTACAAACTCAACACCCTACGTAAGTGATAAGTTTGCAGAACTTTGAAGTTGTTCGTTATAACTTGCAAGTTCATACATTGGTATGTACAGTACTTTTTCAATAAATTCGCTGAAGAAACAAATCGACATACTATAAAATCAGTTTTAACCCTTCCCCACCGAAGCCGAAGTGATCGAAGTGAATGTTGCGTAAGTACCACTTATGTGTGACCTAGGTTACCTGCGCCTCTCCGACGTGTCGTAATGATACCGTGCTGTTACTTGAGGCCTCCTAATTTTAGATTTTCGTAATCTTACCTAATCTGATTTTGTATAGCTCCTTTCTGATCAGCAATATTCGTTACACAATTAAAATATAAAGACAAAAACAATAAATGCAAATGACTGACGGCAACAATATTTTTTTTTTTTCGAATCCCTTAATGTTTGCGTACCTATCTACTTACTTCAGAAAAAATCCCTGAAATTCGCTAGGTGTAAAGAAAGCAATCCACGGAGCGTACAGTGATCCGCTTAGCTCAAATTATAATAGTGGGAGGGTGAAATTTTGGCGGTAGCAACGCCTGCGACATTCCTTAGAAAGCGGGAGCGCGGGAATCAATAAAGGATTTCCTGGCGACTTGCCCACGCATGTGCGTGGCGGCCGGTGCGGTGTCGCGACTCGCGGCATCTCCTCGCACCACCAGCGAGCTGCCTGCCTGACACCCAAGCACCCACCAGCATCCGCATCAGCTAGCTGCTGATATCATCATACCAGCTGGCCGCGCGGCCCTTACTACCCGCTCCGCGTATTACGAGGCGGATGTTGTCGTAGAGCGGCTCGGTGGCGTTCTCATCGGTCGCTGACCATCAACCCTATGTATAAGCAAATAAATCTCAGTAATAAGTAGTAGGCCGCTGCGTTATTGGGCGTATGATTCGCGCGCAGCGTCAGTGCGGGCGCGGGCGCGGGGCGCGGGGCGGGGCGGAGCGCGGGTGCGCGGCGCCCGGCGCGACACGCTCGTCCTCCGGCGGCCCGCCCGCACGACACCGGCCCGGTCCCTAACCTGACTGACACTACCACTCGATGACTCAAGCACAATCGTCCGCCCTGTGTGACACTGTCAGGAGAGTTTAGTGCCGTGTGTTGTTCCATGTAGGACGTCAGTGCTGTGTCGGTTGTCGTGTGCCCTTGTCATGTGGGGAGTGCGATGGTGCTGATGGACAGCATGTGTCTGCACAGGCCGCTGGGCCTGCTCATCGCGCTGCTCGCGGCCGCCGCGCTCGCCAACCAGCTCGAGGACATCCCGCACAACGAGTAAGTGCCCGCAAATCTGATATCCTATCACCCGCAGCCGGAACACAGTATAACGTAACCGTGCTAAAACGTGGAGAAATGATAAATTGCATGTATTAAAGATTATGATTTATCACAACAATTGGTATCTACATAATATTCCAAGAAATGTAGACAATAACAAGGTTATTATAATAGTGCATGGCCATTTAAAAGGTTAACATTAATTGAATCAAGTAAGTAAACAAAACTATTTACCGTCAATTATAGTTTTTCAGTTTTTGTAATGCTACCACAGAATTTTCACAACAATTTCACAAATTTACCTGCAAAAAGGTTACACAATCGCAACAGATTTTACCTAACAGTTTTGTAATACGGATATTTGATTTCTCAGATATCTGTTACTGTAAAGATACCTGGCGGATATTAGAATATTATTCTATGTAAAATAAGTAACTGTAAGCTCACACACGAAAGGTTTGCCCATTAATTGTTCCAAAAATGCTTTATCTTTAATACCTCCAGATTACAGTGGAAGATAGCTTTTAGGAATACAATTCAAATCTTTTCAGGAAGGTTACGACTGTACAAGTACTTAATACATGAAAAACCAATCTAACATCCACAATAAAAACGCTACAGTGTTTAGAAAGGCTTCAATCGTGGATTCACCCACGCTTTACTATGTTTCGTAATAGTATCAAATGAAGCAAGAGACTGATTACATTTGACTTCGAGTGAATATCTACATACGAGTAGGTATATGCACGACAACCATTCAACCTTCGTACATCCAAGGACTCTTGAAGAAGGGTAATAAGTTTATTTCATCGTGAAGATATATTTAGATACGTTTCATCGCAACATTTGATAACTTAGATGAGTTTCTCAAATGGAGCGACGAGATACACTTCAGTAGCTCTTTATCGCGAGATATCCTTTGATATGTTCTGTATATAACTCCAAATTACATATTACGTTTAAATATAACTCTCTCTTCGTGGAACTTGCTTTAATATATATATCGTGAAGGAAACCACAGCATATATCACAGAGTTGACAGAAAATGCTTTAAATTGACACGTTACCTTGGCCGCCTACTTTCCTGTACATTAATCATATTATTTGCACCTGTTGCGACTATATTTGCGCCATTTTTTCCTGTAACTCTTATGGAGATATTTTCATGGCGCACCATTGTGGCATCCCTCCTAAGTTGGAGTTCATGTAAATAGGCTGTTGCGATCACCCTAGTTTAAATTTAATGCTCTGAGGTTAAGACATAGTAATTAGTATGATCTACTTGTGATTATTTGACACGGCTTCGTGACATATAATCAAATCGCCCCGTCCGTTAATAGCTTTATTTTTAAGTTTGATCTTGAACATTAAAGATAATTAGATCAAGAGGGTTATCAAGATTACATACTTAACAGCAATTCAAGAACCGATTTGGTTTTTACTTTGGTATATTGTAATGTAATATCATATAAGTCTGTTTTTTTTCCAAGGGAAAGGTAGATGTGTAGGTTTCGCCAACCATGGGTGAGAGTTAGAAGTGCAGACTCGACTTTTACTGATCATCTCCTAAATAAATAGCACTAAGGTCTTTAAATACATAGTAAATCATAACATAGTAAATACATACTATACATGTGGACGACACGGTTGGCGTAGTGGTTTAGCGATCGGCTGATGTGCTGCGTGTCGCGTGTTCGATTCTCGTACGGAACAAATAGCTGTATGGCCTACAGATAGTTGTTTTGGATCTGGGTGTCTTGTGTATGTGAGTTAAAATGTTTGTAAACGCACCCACGATACAGGAAGAAATCCTTAGTGTGGGACAAGGACATAAAAAAACATTAGATATTTTCACAAATAATTGGGCAAAAATTTAAACAAGATTGGGACATTGGAGAAATATAACACTGAGAAAAAAGACCAGTGGTGGCCCATTGTGGTAACGGCCCCGACTTACTTGTCGTAGGTCGTGGGTTTGAATCCCGTGAGACACTTTACTTTGTGCGCACTTTATCACTGCTCTAAAACGGTAAAGGAAAATGTGAGGAAACTAGTATGTCGTAGAATCAAAAATTCTAAGACATGTGATCCACCAACCCGCGCTTGGATCTTTCCCTCTCACAGAGAGGGGGCGGTGGGATGAGGTGTCCCAGCAGTCGACACGTTAAAAGGCTAAACTGGACTGACTGTATTGTAATGGGGCATTTAAGGCTCCAGTGTCCTAACAATAACATTATTTCATTTCTTAAATGTAAATAAATAATAAATAAATAATATATATGAATGTAAATGAAGTTCGGTAAAAATTCAAACCCAATCAGAAACTGATACATACACAACAACCAATAGAATCATAATCTAATTTAAAAAGAAGAATAGAAAACATGTTGAATAGTAAATTGATAAAGCATTTTTAAAAGCAAAAAACGATTTCTATCATTTGTGTAATTCCGTTTCAATATAATCTAAATAACATAATTGTAGAGGGCACGCGACCAGTAGCGGTAGATTTTCTACCGCATATTATTATATTTCATACCTGCTATTATCTACCCACCTATCTCTTACTATTGCTACGTTTTTGCTGCTTTCAATTCTAGAAATATTTTCGGTCCTACAAAATTATAGAATGCTAAAGAGCTGAATATTTTAGATTGAAGGCTGACCTCAACCAAACTTTGGTGAAGACTAAATCTGGAATCCTAAAAAGTTTAATTTGCTCATATTGGAAGTAGACCCCAACAAAAATTATGTGAAGGATAGACATAGGTTACGGATTATTTGGTTTTGTTTTGGTTAAAACGATTCTTCTATTTAAATCTGCCATCATCATAATATAATCAAATGCCTAAGTTTATGGATTGGAACAGTATGTAAAACATAGTTTTTTTTCCATTTAAAATTGCAAAGTGCAAGGAAAACATGTCCAATAAAACTAATCTTGCGTGCAGACATCCTCTACATTTTGCACAAGGCCTCGCGCTGCAGCGGTATGTAGGGCAGGAGTCAGGACGTGCCCGCACGACCAAGCAGCTTATTGACAGCCAATTACAGAACGATATTCAGTCGCTAGCACCCCCGCGCCCTCCGCTGCTTAGATGAATTTCTGGAATGACGTTTCGACGCGATTTGCTAAACGAAAAAGTTCACAAGTGACAGTTGAAAGTTCCAAGATGGATCAATTCGTGATAAATGGCGCCACAGCCTGCCTCCCCCCTCTCCCCGCCTACCCTCGGCCACTCATACAATGAAGCGGTTGTAAAAACTTTGAATTATTAACGAGGTTTTCCGGTTAAAGTAATTACGAATCCGCGCCACTGATTAAATGTATTGGGTTGGTTCATTAATGTGTGTTACGATGTGTGCGAGAACGAGTTCCTATTGGTGTATGGGGCTTGCGTATAAGATAATTAATTACTTTGTTTCTTACTTGTTAACAATTAGATATTTCAGACATTCTTCTCTGCTTCATGCTAGAGAAGATATCGTTTGTTTTTAATCTGATTATCAGTTCGTGCGATATGCCTATATTAAAGGTTTATTCATTACGTTTATAATCTACTAGCTGACCCCCGGAGCTTCGCTCCCGTCAACCTACCCTGCCAACCCTGCCAACCCTGCCTACCCTGCCTACCCAGCCTACCCTGCCTACCCTGCCTACCCTGTCTACCCTACCTTACCTACCTACCTAATATTTTTTATGTATCATCAATAGTTTTCTCAGCGCACGCCAAAGAATGAATTTTACAGGCAACATTTTGCTGCTTCGGGTTACATTACAGCAATTTTCATAAGGATCTCTATTTTTTTTAAATATAGTATAACATTTGACACTCAGGAATAATGTAGCTTTCTACTGGTGAAAGAACTTAAAAAATTCCGTTCAGTAGATCCAGAGATGACCCCCTACAACGTCACAAACTCACAAACAAAATAATATATAATATTAGTAAAGAAGTAAAGATTTTCGTTTCTAATAATGAAGTCAATTCTCACTCATCATTATACAAATGTGGGTTCGTTTGTAAGTGTGAACGAACGTGGGAATTTTATTCAATTTCGCCACACATCGGAGGGGAGAATATCCTTTTATCAAGAGTGCAAATGTAAAGCTTAAATGAAATCAAAAAAAATAGCAAGCTAAGGCCCGGAGCTGGTGTGATCACGCGCGCAAACAAACTCTATTAGCTATGTTCGTATGGAACCTGCATTTTAAATCAATTTCCAAGGGATATAGTAAAAGGAATGAAGCATACACAAAGTTATAATTACAAAGCACAGTATGTTCGTAACATTGAGTTTACGTATGTTATTTCGCTTCGCTTTCCAACTTATTTAGATTCTATTCTAGAAGCCCATTTCTTTCATTTTATCGGAGAGTTTTTAAAACCCATGAATAAGGGAGAGTCACCAGCAAAATGATTAAACGTATCGCTTAATAAACGTTTACATTTGGCTGGCTACCTGAAACTAAAGGTTATCCTAGAGGGATAACCTTCAGTTTCAGGTAGGGGGGAGGGCCTCGGCAAATCACCAGCAGAAACATAGTAATTAATCGCGTGTGATCCCCGAAGGTTATCCGGCAAGCCGATTAAATAGTAGATTCGCCAGCACCCATGCAATCTTTGACGAACAAACTCCAAACAAATAACAATTTCATAAATTTTGTAACTAAGTCTCCATTGAATGGTGCATAAACACACTGAAAATGTATGCATGGCCCCAGTAATATACAATAAAATTCCGAATGATATAAAGCAATTGAATTTTAATTTATTTAAGAAAACACTTAAAAAGCTACTTACTGATAAGTGCTACTATAATATAACATTGTTGATTTTTTAAACGATAAATTTTGAATTTTATTATGCATTTTGTTCTATATTGACATATTTTGTATGTAATTGATATTGACTACATTTTGTACTGACTCTGATTGTATGTTGAATTATTGATAACATTTTGCACTGACTTAATTTTTTATATATGAAACTGACATTGATTTATTCCATTTATAATTGCCAATTTAATTTTAATTAATAACTATAACCAATATTTTAATTTTGTACGCCGAGTGAGGCAAAACATGTTGATCCGGTAAAATTATGTTTCCATCTTTAAGTGCATATTCATGTATCATGTTACACATGTTTTAACAAATATATTTTTCTTTATCTTTATCTTTAAAAAAGTATAATTACAATTTGTAGTGATAAATGTTGCCCGCTGACCTCTTCATTTGCCCACCCGACAAGACGCTCTAGACAAATTCATTTTAAAATTGCCACCACGTGTAAACGGAACTTAAAGAGAGGAGTGGTGATTTAGTGGAAACATCGGCCGTGTTTTATTAATTGTAGGTCTTAGGTGGCAGGCAGGCTCTTTATTTTTTGTGAAATATCTCTTCAATACGTTCCCAAAACGATGTAAGACTTCCACGCACCCGCACTGGACCTCTCACAGAGAGGTAGCCACAGAGGGAAACTAGCTATGGGACCACTGTAGGCCGCTTACGGACAGTCAGACACCTTGCTGATAGTGCTAGAGTTATTTTTACTACGATATTAGCCAACAATGTATAAATATGAGTACTTTATCTTGTTCTAGCTGACCCGCGCTGCTTCGCTCCCGTCAAAATTATAGTCTATGTTACTCGGGAATAATATAGCTTTCCATAGGTGAAAGAATTTTTAAAATCGGTCCAGTAGTTTCGGAGCCTATTCGGTACAAACAAAGAAAAATCTTTCCTCTTTATAATATTGGTATAGATTATTTGGTGTATGCTTTGTTGGTTGTCCTTTATTAAATTAATAAATAGGAGGAACTCTCTAAACTTGGCACATATACTTGGTTACTTAAGGGCCTTCCACCGCTTTAGTGTCGTAAAACGGTTATTTTCTAAAGTATACACGGCTGTGTTAAAAGGTTTGAAAGAAATGTATTATTGACTCATGAACATTATTTGTGAAACATGGTTTTTTCGTGTCCCTAATAGTTTTGCTTTAAAAATAATTGACAACACGATATTTTTTCGCTTCTTTTGGATACTCCTCCAAACTGACTTGATGTTTAAAAAAACTTTTACACAGAAAAAATGATGACTAGAAATTCTTCTAAACTGAAATAGCTTAAGTAAATCAAAGCATATATTGCAAACAAAACTGTCCAAAAGCAGGCTCAATATTGATATTCTGGCTCTGAGCGGGCGCACGGCCTGTACTACGTTAGCATTGGGAAATATATATGTCGTAACTAACTTAGTGCTTATTAAAAGAAAACAATAACTAAAAAGACACAATTTTAGTGCCACTAGAATTAAATAACACAAAAGTCTTCAAACTGTCTGCATTTTGACATTAAAAACGAAATGTACCGAATACCGTTTTGGCAAGTGCATTAGCATTGTAACTAGGCCTTAATATTGTATTGGTCTTGTGGTTGCAAGCGCCACTGGATTTTATACCCAGGTCAAAGAAAGATTTTTAAGGTTTTCAAACTAGAATTACTCAAATGCAGAGCTGATTTGTGCCCCGCTTGACTGGAATAGGTTGGCCTCCTATTGCATGTGTGCTCTAGTAAAGTTCTGCCTAACCCTCAGAAGAATACAACATGCGTGTTGTTTTGTACGTATAGTCTGCTGCTTCAACGTCAATAAAATCTTTAAGAGGGCCCTTCCCGGTCCGTCTACCGTCAACGCGAGCATTGTCGAAAAGCTTGTTGTTTCATCCAGCTCAATGTTTGAAAAAAGGCAAAGCGAAAAGACAGAACCTAGTCAAAAATAGTGTTCGAAAGTTTCATAAAACTTTCAAAAAACTCGATATATAGAA
Source organism: Orthosia gothica (assembly GCA_949775005.1). Taxonomy (NCBI): domain Eukaryota; kingdom Metazoa; phylum Arthropoda; class Insecta; order Lepidoptera; family Noctuidae; genus Orthosia; species Orthosia gothica. The sequence goes on along the minus strand of OX459063.1, from coordinate 17,412,762 downwards.
AAATAGTTTTCTAAAACTTGTTCTAGGAAATACGTATTTTTGATTAAGCCTTACAGGTTTGTGATATAAATATTTGTCAGTTAGAATCTCCATTACATGTTCAAGGTTTCTATCAAGATGATTTCTTTACTTTTAAAATTTATGAGTACATTATGAACGGCAAAAGTTCTGGTAAAATTTGTGCAAATCAGAAGATTTTTGGAGGCTTATACTGAATTTGTTTCTCCAAATTTGTTTTTTGCTCTCATAGAAACCTAGATATAATAGAATAGAATAGAATACAAGATACCTATTAGTTAAAAAAAAAACAAAGGTAGATGTTTTACAACGGCATAATGACGTAATAACGTTTGTATTAAAAGTATGACGGTTTGGCCGCTCTTAAACGGTACACATGCCTCCGGGATTAAACTAACTGTAGTAGTTTTTCCCTAGAGATTGTCGTGGTGGCCCAGTGGCTAAGATCTCGTCTGTGATGCTTGGGGTCGTGGATTCAAATCCAGGCAAGTACCAATGTGATTTTTACGAATTCATATGTACTTTCTAAGTTTATCTTGGACATCACAGGCAACGATGAAGGAAAACATCGTGAGGAAACCTGGACTTGTATAGTTAATGTAAGTCTGAAATAGCCAATTCAGAGGCCTGTGGGGTTTTCCAGAGGCGGCTTAGTTAACTCTGACACCAGAGGACCTCAAACTTAAAGAAGAAGATCCCTAGAGATGATCTGAGATGAGACAAAGACAACTTTTTATCGAAAATGTAGTTCTCATGCACTTGTATATGGAGTCAGTAAAATGAATAGTTTCTCCACGTTTAAAAACAATTCCTAATGAAATGAAATTTCTCTAAAGTTTCATCATCTTCCTGCCCTTGTCCCATATTACAGGGGATAGGTGCAACACGTTTTAGTCTTTCATTCCGTCCTGTCAATTGTGAGTCTGTGGCGCTTTTCTTTCTTCTTCTCTAACGTTTATTAAACTACTTATATAAATTTTACATGAACGAATAGACCTTGACCTTGTATCAAGTGCGAGTGTGAAATGATTAATATCCGTGACCGTACTTATGATTTACATAAGGTTTCAACTTGTTTTGACATTTGTTGTTATGTATGTAGGTATGTATGTTCCTATGTGCCGTTCCAGAGACCAAACGAGTTGGCCGATTTTGATGATTCATACGTCAACGTCAATCGATTCGTCTTAACCTTGCGAGTGTCACTGGCAACATAAAAATTACAAAATAGTAAAATGGCGGATTTTGGGCGCCATATTGTGGGGGCCCAATTTTTTTTTTCATCCAAACCCATCGTGTGGGGTATCAAATTAAAGGGTTTAAGAGGTGATTCTAAAATATATAATACTTATATGTTTAAATGTACCTAATTCGAAAAAAAATGGTAACTAAAAAGTTAATCCAAAAAATCAAAAAACACGACTTCTTAAAAAGCGAACTATAAAGACGTAAACATGAAGAAAATCATGCTGTGCAGTTGGAGGATACATCTGGTCTTGGTCAGCCAGCTCGCAAATATGTATCCTCTGACTGCACAGCTTGATTTTTTTTTTGTTTACGTCTTTTTAGTTCGCTTTTTAAGCGGTCAGGTTTTTGGATTAACTTTTTTTTTTAACAATCGCTATCGCCATGCTTTCGATGATAGAATGTCACTTTTTTAGGGCGTGTAAGCCTGATTGTGTTTTGTTATTACACGGCAGTAAGACTCCGACCGGCGTTTTACCATATGTTACAGTTTTGTACTATTTTTAGAGTCTGTTTTATTTCAATTGGACGTAATTAGGAACATCCTTGAAGAATCATTAATGTTTCCATAGAACATCAGTGCTTTACTTGGTTGCGTTTGCTGAGTCAGACATGACATGTGTGTTTGTTTTTTAAAACACATTGCTTGTAACTAAATTTGTAGCGATTATCTCAGAAGTTTTTGCGTGTATAAGTTTTTTTTTGGTCACACATTGAAAATATTGCCACGATTTGATCGTTAAAAATGCCAGTAAGAAAACAAAATTACAGAAGCTTGCTAAGCTTGCTAGGGTTGCGAACATTACCAAGTTCCCTTCCTACGGTAATCTCGCTGAATATCCACAACTACAATAGCAGACCACATTCATCCATTCTATCAGCACCTTCGTTTTGACCAGTACAGTACTGGTCGTTAGTGAGCAACATGTGGGCAGCTGCAATATCCGCTCCCCACCGCCGAGCCGCTGCAGCGCTGTGCACAATAGCTTTATATGAGATACGGGCATAGTTCAGCGAATCGCGATGTAAGCACATTGATGCAGCTTTCAACGCTGTATCTATTATTCAGCGGTTATAACGTATCGTGAGCTTAAGCTTGTAGTGGCAAGGTTTAATGCGTGGGACACAATACATGACTCCAACCTACGCAGCTTCGTAACATACACGGCTTTTAGACGTATTGGACTTTTTTATTGTATTAGGTAAAGGAAGATATCAAAGTAGATGTTCCAGAAATGTATGGCGCCTGGGCCAGCTCTATGTACACTTTATGTAAAAATAGCTGTATATTATAGTGACTGATTTTTATTGTTAATTTTCTTTAATTTCACTTCGTTTCAATGTAAACTCAAATTAACTTTGTCAAGTAGAGCAACACAATTTACAATTAAACATGGTGGGTCAGATCAGCAGTAGGCAAAAAAAGTAATTTTGACAAAGACAGTATGCGAAGAATGACATTTTGACAATGACAGTATGCGCAGAATGTCATTTTGACAATGACATTTGTTTGACGTGTCATCGTAATATCTGCGTCAATAAAAACAACACTAATTCAATTGCAATAGAGAAGCAATCAATTAATGTCCGAAGTAGTAAAACAATCACTAAAAACGCCAAAACATATCCAATTCAAAGTCAAAGCAAAGAATGACTCAAAGAAGTCACTTCTTAAAACTGACAAAGTTGTCAGACGTCATGTCAAACACAACTGTCATGGCTGCCCTAAAAATAGGGTTATCTAATTAAAAAACTATAAATGATCATTTTTGTTACTCCTGTACCATTCTTCAAATTAATTTGTTAGTATTTTTATGGAATTCCCCCTATTTTTTTTCCTATTTATCTATGTAGTGTACATAGTGATGGCCCAAAATCGAACATCTCCTTTACCTGAAATGATACTGTAGTAATCTGAGTTCTGAAATAAACCAAGGTTATATTCAGTTATTCGCCATCCTTGCGAAGCATTTTTATACTCAAAACAGTTCGGTACTTACCTACTTATATTATACACACACAAACACACGCCTGCTCTCCATGTGTCTAGGCAAAAACATCATGTGACCGAGCAATAACGGACCATCTTAAGCTTCTAGGCGTTACGCTGACACGCAACTCTTAATTTTGGCCCATACATTGAGGCAAAGGCTCAGCTGGCTGCCAAAAAGTTGAGGATCCTTGCAAAAGTGAGAAGGTATTTCACGCCGGGACGGCTGTTTAACTTGTATCAAGCGCAATTTCGATCATGCATGGAGTAATGTTCCTATCTCTGTGACGGATCTGCCAAATACCAGCTTGATGCACTAGAGTGGCTCGAAAAGCGGGTCCAGAAAGTTCATCGGTAATGAGGCACTGGTCATGTCAAAGCTCCAGAGCCTTGAACATCGTTGCCGAGTTGCCAGCTTATCGGTTTCATTTCGGGGAGTGTGCGATGGAATTTCATGATCTTATTCCACCTAGCCCGTTCCATCATCGGGCTATCAGGATTACGGCGACGCGCCATCGATACATGGTGGACATCCCACCCATACGTACTAAACGTTTTGGGAATGGTTTTATTATGCGTACAGTTAAGAAGTGGTATTGCCTGCCGGAGTCTGTGTTTATCCGATAACCACGACGGGGGGTCTCACATCAAGAGTGAAAAGGTTACTTCTAGGCAAGCGTCCTGCACCTTCGACCACATCATCGCTTACTATCAGGTGAGATAGTGGTCAAACGCCGAGACTATAATTTAAAAAAAAAAAAATTGGTCATCACCTTCTGCGATCCTTGCTAATAACAAGCTTTTATTTAACTTGCAGTGTATGTAAGTGTGTTCGGGTCAAATCTTGCAACTGGATTTTAAAGCAGTTATCCACCAACGATAAATATGAAATTTTGCATACACGTTTAGTTTGGATGACAATGCATGGTTAGCTAAGTGACGTCATTCTAAATCCCATATAGGACGGACGGCCCAAGATGGCGGACTAGTTATTTTTGGTGCACTTCCATGATATGGGTATCAAATAAAAGGGTTTGCTGAGTAGAATAGGAAAGAAAAGTAAAAAACAAAAGTAGAAAGTACCCATAACCGGCGTGTGTGTATGACTAGATGTATGAATTTGTGTGAAGCAAAAGAAGTATGTAGGGATCGTAGCAGGTGGCGTTCTGTAGTTTCTGCCTACCCCCATGGGAAAAAGGCGTGAGTTTATGTATGTATGTATGTATGTAATAGGAAAAAAACTTGTTTTAAAAAAATATTTTTTAATGAATATTTTTGTTTTGGATGGGATTGACAAAATGACATGGCAACGAAATGATGGCGTGGTCAATCCTAAACATATTAAACTTTTAAAAAGATTTATCGCTGATAGTGTAAAGCCCATGCGTTAACACATAGAAAACCTTTTAACCGGGGCAACAACAAGTATACAATTTGTATTATTAGTAACATTTGGGGTTAATCCTCAACCTTAAGCTGTTAACACGCAACTATTAGGCGGTGAGTTCACCTTCAGAAACATCATAAATCTCTTTCACAGATAAATATTATTGATCTGAACCCATGGACAGCTCAAAGTACCGACAGTTAACCGAATTGTATATTGGCTTCTTTTTCCCTAGAATCACCTTGATCGCTGAAATGGATTCTAAAATTGCCGACCTTGACCTTCCGACACTAACTGTAATAATTGCAAGTAATTCTTGATTGCTCTAAGTCACTGTCAGTCACTGCAGCAGGGACTTCTGCTTTTGCGGTGCTTTTGGCGTATAACAATATGAGTTTTGGCGTGGTTATGACTTATGGATTAAGTCACTCATTTCTGACTGTTACACCAAAATTCACGAAGGCCATCAATCCAAAGGATAGTTCCGGCTTTTCGCACCATATCGGCAAACTCTGCAATCTGCAAATCGTTGCTTTAACGTAGCAATCTCTCTTTAGGTTAATTTATTTATTTATTTAATTAAACTTCATGTACACTGGTTATACATAGGCGGACTTAATGCAGCAAGGCATTCTACCAGTCAATTTTTGGGTTCAAAAGCACACAACAGTGGTAGGTGTACAAAAAAAAATGTGAACAATAACAACAATATTAAAAAACTACGTAACTAATAAAATACATAAATCACATCATTAATCAAACTAATAATTAATTCAAATTACTTCAAAAAGTCATTTTTTTATAGTCAGGTAGATAGGTAGGTAGGTAGAAGTAGCCCAGTAGAAATCGACACTAATAAAAGGCTTAAATCGCAAAGCATGATTTAGTTCTGGATTTTAATTTTGTTGTATGGACCTGTTAGGGTAGTGTGAATCTAAAAGACATGGCCAGATTCTGCCCTACGAATCAATTCAGAATACGTAATGTACAGCAGTTATTAATATGTGAAATTTACTTGTAAAATAAATTAAAATTAATGGGAACAATTACATTACTCTAGAACAGGCGACAAAAAATTCCAAAAATTAAGTATTTTAATTATTTTTGTGCGGTTTCTGTGTAATGGATTTGCGTTTGGATACACGAATAAGACAAACACTGTTTCTGAAGTACGCCTGAAGGTAGATTAAAAAATAAAACAACTACAACTGCATGAATCGTATTGCTAAGATAATTACCTCTAAAATAAATGGTAACGTTTTACGAATATCGCAGATACCATTTTTCAAGCTACCGCGCGTCACCATAATGCTGAATGCATCGACAATATATTGCAGTGTGTATCCGAACGTCCTAGTCATTATGACGTTTCTACGCGCGCGCACTGCACTGGTGCAGTCTAATCTGTGGTGCAGTCTTGCGTTGATCGTATCACGTGTTCTTGTTTATTATTCTGTTGGATATTTTAGCTTAACCCCACGCTATCGTTTATCGACCTTTCGTTAACGCTTCTTAGTGAATATTTTTGCTGTGCTTAATGGACTTGTTTGTTTACCATTTGGATTCGGACGCTCACGAGTCACGATTTCATGATGTCAAGGTGCCTGAATTGTAGTGTGGCCACTACTCGAATGCGAAGGCATATTGTAACATCTTAAACACCGCAGTTACAAAATGCAGATAAAGACAGTTACTGTTACAGTTGTTAATTACAGTTCTATTTTAGTGTTTTGTTGCTTATCCAATTGTATATTTTTTGCTAAGTCGCTATGAGGATGTATGATTTAAATAATAGTCATAATATCCCAGTAATATAAGTAAACGACGTTTCTTCACTAGCCAACTGTCGAAGATTAATTCTATAAAAATGCTTGGAACAACGACAGTGTGAGTGTTTCATACATACATTTTCTTTTTTCCTAAATTCTGAAAGGCGCTCAATTACTCATCTGTTACTGTCATTGTCAACTGTCATTGTTAACTGTCATTGTCAACTGTCATTGACAACTGTCATTGTCAACTGTCATTGTCAACTGTCACTGTCAATTATTACACGTGCCACAACGACATCATTGCTATTCAAAACGATTAGGCATTTTTTTTGTTTCCTTTTTAGAGTGTCTCTCGCTTCTTCTATGATCATAAAACTTAAACTATTGTAAAACCTTACCTTTAAGCTTTAATACGACGTACTGTATGTCAATGTACATGCATTGAGATAATATGTACTACGTACTAGAGAAGCTATCCTAAGCAAAATACATGCTCCATTTTGTCAATTTTGACAAGAGTTTAAACTAAAAATTCGCTGCAGCGCTGAAACAATAATTAGTCGTCTAACAATACAATATAAACATGCAGCGCTAGAGCGCTTCTAAGGTGTAGTTTTCTCGCGACCAAAAAGACGGAAGCGCCGTGATTTTCATGGCGCTTACGCGTTTCGTACAACGTTCTGCAACACATTGTCATTCATATAGACTAATTTGCTGACTGACTACAGAAGCGACATAGCTTTATACCTAACAAGCTTCATTAGAATTTTCACTTTTTCAAATTTATTACATACATACATAAACTCACGCCTTTTTTCCATGGGGGTAGGCAGAAACTACAGAACGCCACCTGCTACGATCCTTACATACTTCTTTTGCTTCACACACATTCATACATCTAGTCATACACACACGCCAATTCAAAATTTATTAATAGTTGAAATAACCGACTGTAAAGTGTAAGTCAAATGCGCTTACAATAAGTTAAAAACCGGCCAAGTGCGAGTCGGACTCGCGCACGAAGGGTTCCGTACTTGGTAAATTGCGGTTTACGATTTATGACGTATTAAAAAAAAACTACTTACTAGATCTCGTTCAAACCAATTTTCGCTGGTAGTTTACATGGTAATGTACATCATATATTTTTTTTAGTTTTATCATTCTCTTATTTTAGAAGTTACAGGGGGGGGACACACATTTTACCACTTTGGAAGTTTCTCTCGCGCAAACTATTTAGTTTAGAAAAAAATGGTATTAGAAACCTCAATATAATTTTTGAAGACCTATCCATAGATACCCCACACGTATGGGTTTGATGGAAAAAAATATTTTTAGTTTCAGTTTCAAGTATGGGGACCCCCAAAATTTATTGTTTTTTTCCTATTTTTGAGTGAAAATCTTAATGCGGTTCACAGAATACATTTACTTACTAAGTTTTAACAGCATAGTTCTTACAGTTTCGGAAAAAAGTGGCTGTGACATATGGACGGACAGACAGACAGACAGACATGACGAATCTATAAGGGTTCCGTTTTTTGCCATTTGGCTACGGAACCCTAAAAATATCAAATCGGAATAGGGAACTTTACAATTTGCTTGAAACACGCATCTTCTTTACTTTTTATTATAATAATAAACCTTAAATAAACAAAATGTAAATTAAGTCTTACATTATGTAATAATTGTTTTTCATCTTTCATTTTTTATCTTTTTTCATTGAATAACCACAGTCAGTTATTTTTCTAAATATTTATTTATTTATTTAAACTGCATGTACAATGGTGATACATAGGCGGACTTAATGCAGCAAGGCATTCTCTACCAATCAACCTTTGGGTTAAAAAGAACACAGCAGTGGTAGGAGTCCAAAAAAAATATACAATAATTAAAATTAGAATGAATGGATGGAATGGATTAATATATGTTAGATTATTATTTTCCTCTTTAACAAGAAACGTCATTTAATTCTACCTACACTTGTTACACAAATTGTCACATCTTAATTTTTAGTCTATATGAAAAATGTCACAACAAGACGTCCACCAAATATTTTGTTCAAATTATATTTTATAATGATTATCTAGTTACTTACCGATGAAAAGTTATTCCTTTGCACTTCGCCGTATTAGTTGAATTATTAGTGCAATATCTTAAAACACACCACGGCATATTTAATGCGTCTGAACGTTTTTTTCGTTTAAAAACAAAAAATGACTTAAGCTGTTAAGATCTAGCAAGCAAATGAGTGAAATGCGGCTAGAAAAGCGCAATTGAACGGCACGCAGTAGTGATGTGTGATGACTTCTCTAGTGCGTAGTACATTATTACCTCAATGTGTACATGAATATTTTTTGTTAGGGCACAGCTCTATACAAATTCTGGCCATGTCCTTTGCTGAATCCAAAACTACAAAAACGAGTGCTTGCTGCGACAGTGCGAAATTTTGGAACTTTTTTCACTTTTTGCTCTAAAAGTCATAAACAATGCGTTTTTCGGCATACAAAAGCTCGGCATTTTTTAAAAGTTCATTAAATTTGCAACAATTCAAGCTTAATATATGAAGGGATGCGTGTACTCGCCTGAGAGCTGGGATGAAATATCTTTTTACATGATTTTATGCCTTTTTCTACACAAATAAGTAATCAGAGGGGTTTGTCTCAATTCTTCAAAAATCCTTTTTACTTTCTTTTTCTTTTTTTGAGATTGTAAGTGAACTGTTAGTCACACAGACTTCGTCCTGGTTTAATGAAAGTATATTAAATATACGTATGTAAGGATCGTAGCAGGTGGCGTTCTGTAGTTTCTGCCTACCCCCATGGAAAAAAGGCGTGAGTTTATGTATGTATGTATGTCTTAAATATACTACAACTTTATTTTTAATGGCTTTTCTCATAGCTTTGCTAAGAATAGTTACAGCACTAATAAAAACATTTGTGCCACATGTAAAATTTTGTCATTTTTATAGATTCTTTTACCGATTGTTTTGTAAATGTGTGAACATCGTAGGCCTTCTAGATGCTTGTTATCATTTGTTAACTTTTTAATTCGTTTTATTTTCTTTTGTTTATATAATATATAATCGTTTTTCTTACGACTTATTGTCGGGCCTACGTTGTCCCCCCATATCTAAGTACTAATGCTGTAACATGGAAATGTTGTAAAACCAAACCATTTTTAAAAGAGTAACCATGGAGTTTCTTGCCGGTTCTTCTCCATAGGAAACGACCAACCCGAACCGTGCACCTTTTGTCGACGTTTTATAAGTGCCCATGTAGGCCTATATGTAATAATAAAAATGATTTTGATTTTGATAGGACGAGCGATTTGGCCAATATCTTGCAAAATGGACCATATTAGAAGCTCTATAAACTCTATAGGGACCAAGCTATGGAGCTTGGTCCCTATAGAGTTTATAGAGCTGCGGTTGGGCTTAAATTGTTGAAAATTTTATGAACGTTGAAAAAGTAAGGCTTTTTATTGTCGAAAAACCCATAGTTTATGACTTTTACAGCAAAAATGGAAAAAGAGACCGAATATTTGGCAATTTTTTCCGAAGTTGCAAATTTGGATTAACACTACCCTAACTGGTCCATACAACAAACTACAAATACAGAACTACATCAAGCTTTGCGATTTTAAAGTCGATTTCTACAGGGCTTAGGTATTTAGACTAAATCTTCACTTTCAAATTTACATAAGAATGAATATTCTAAAAAAGAGGAATCCTCGCCATATCATTCTCAATATTACCTCTTCAACTCTTCTGCATAAAGATAACCCGCTTATCTTTGCTTACTATTAATAAAATGATAATAAAATCCGTGTCACCCCTCTGCTAGTTTGCGAGATTGATCACAAAACTTTGTCTAGACATAGCTAATTATATAGCACAGCCCGGTTCAGAGCTCTTAAGGATAATATAAATGAAAGTTCCATTAAAACTTGCCCAGTAGTTTTAAACATCGCATCGCTAAGGAAAAACGCGCAAATGTTGTAGTTTTGAGTTCGCGCCTACCATAAGTGCTTTGGTCTTATGGGTTCAGTTTTAACATAAGAAATGGTGAAATACTAGAGCTCGGCATAGTCACAGATAATATAATGATGCCTCATCCCATACAAAGAAACCGTGCCAACGTAACTAGCGTTTTTCGTCAGATTAAACTAATTATTTTTCTAAGAACATCGATCGTGTTCGGTTCTGTTTCACGGATATAGATGGTGCTAGCAGTGACTTACAAGTAAAAGGATTTATTCGGTTGGTGAATATTTTTTTTTAATAAATCGCCGATTTGTTTTATAGTACTTTTTTGCACGTTTTTACAGTTTAATTGTATCAAAATGTGTTACAAAATATATTTTTTAAACGGCGCCATCTATTGGAATCGATTTTAAATTATCCATACAAAAAATCTTTGAAATGTGAATTAAGAGCCCAATATTCCTTAATTGTGTGCCTAAGAGAGTCAATTAAACAAGAACATAATATTTTTTATGATCGTCTCTAGAAAATCTTAATATTTTACAAAACTCAATAACAAATAGAAACTTATCACGCCATCTAGTGGAAGTTATTTGAACCAAATTTTCTTTCTTCGCGTTGGGTGCCCGTCTCATAGTGTAGCAAGCACTATCAGTAATTTTAATAAAGGTTAATAATGGCGTTTTATTTTTAATTTCTTATAGGTGCTAGTAAGACGTGATAGACATGCAAACGATTGTGGGTTCAAATCCGGGCCAGTACCATTTGACTATTTCAATGTATATGTATCGAACATCAAAAGAAACCTTGATTTATAAGTGTAACATCACTAACCCGCCTTGAGGAAACGTGGTGTTGTGGTGCTTTATTAAAATGGACCTTTGCCCTACAGTGGGATAGTAACAGGCTGGTATAAATAATTATTTTACTTTATTTTGTCGTAAGTAATTTTAAGAATATTCTCTTTTATTTTATTATTATTTTGTCAGACTCTGACATAATTTAAATATAAATTTATAAGTAATGTATAGGTAGGTTATATATTAATTTATGACATTGGATACGTTTTAATTTTTATCTATCACATAGTATGCATTAGAAATTTTTAATTTATGGCATTGGTTACATTGGTTATGCATTAATTTTAATTAATGACACTGGATACGTTTTAATTTTTATCTATCACATAGTATGCATTCGAAATTTTTGATTTATGACATTGGTTATGCATTAATTTTAATTTATGACACTGGATACGTTTTAATTTTTAATTATCACATAGTATGCATTCGAAATTTTTGATTTATGACATTGGTTATGCATTAATTTTAATTTATGACACTGGATACGTTTTAATTTTTATCTATCACATAGTATGCATTCGAAATTTTTGATTTATGACATTGGTTATGCATTAATTTTAATTTATGACACTGGATACGTTTTAATTTTTATCTATCACATAGTATGCATTCGAAATTTTTGATTTATGACATTGGTTATGCATTAATTTTAATTTATGACACTGGATAAGTTTTAATTTTTATCTATGACAAAATTTTATATTGTCTTTTTTTTTAGTTTTTTGTTGAAATTTTTGTTTTATGACATTGGTTATGCTTTGATTTTAATTTATGTCATTGGATACGTTTTAATTTTTATGACATTGGATGCGTTTTATTTTACCATTTTTAATTTATACATTTCATACCTTTTTTATTTTAATTTATGACATTTGATACGTTTTAGTTTTTAATTTATGTCATTGCATACGTTATAATTTTTGATTTATGATATTGTATAAGTTCCAATTTTTAAATAATTTATAATATTGTATTATTTAAATTATTATTGTAATTATGATTTTGCATGCCTAAATTGTTGGAACACTGTTAGTTGCGCATTCATCTGACATCTGGAAATGTATTTTTATGTACTGTGTTGAGTAATAAAATTAAATTGAATGTTCTGTAAGCGATCATGAGAAACTCTATGGTAAAATGGTTGACTCTGATTTAATATGTATGTGGAAAAAGCAAGTCTTTTTTGCAGGAGTTTGCCTGCAAGTATTTTTCTTTTTTTTGATAAACTTTGAAAGGTTGCAAACATCACATACTAGTTTTTGGTGAAAAATAAAACCATGTAAAACGTTCGGAAAATTCAATACACCGCCAGTTAGTGTTATCAAACCTGCCAAAGTTCAGCAAATACGATTTCAAAACACTACTGTTCAATTTTCATCTAAAATAATATTTTATAAAGAGAAAAAATATTGTTCGTTTGTAGGAACCGAACATTCTTTCAATGATAGAGAATTGAAACGAACGGCTGCTGTAGGTCATTCGAGCGAATCGGCGGGCAAACCCAGTAGGTATTCAATAAACTAACGTATAGTAACACACAATTCAAACAATGGGATTGCTTTACCATAAAAGCCTTATAACTAGTAACAACCTTTAATGACGGTATTAAAGTCCGTGCCCGTTACAATCCTAACTCAATTAACTGTTTCGTAGAAGCGTAGACAATTTGCACAAGCGGCGAAGCCTCGTAGCGGCGAAGCCTCGTAGCGGCGTAGACTCGTTGTATCTCGCGTAGCATTCAAGTGCTACGCCGTAGCAGTGTGCAGTGTGGCGTAGTCGGATAATACTTTATCAGTTCTAGTTAATCTATATATATATAAAAGAAAGTCGTGTTAGTTACTTCACTTATAACTCAAGAACGGCTGAATCGATTTAGCTGAAAATTGGCAGGGAGGTAGCTTAGAACCAGGAGAAGGACATAGGGTAGGGTAGGGTAGGGTAGGGTAGGGTAGGGTACGGTAGTGTAGGGTAGTGTAGGGTAGTGTAGTGTAGTGTAGGGTAGTGTAGTGTAGGGTAGGGTAGTGTAGGGTAGGGTAGTGTAGGGTAGTGTAGGGTCGGGTAGGGTAGGGTAGTGTAGGGTAGGGTAGTGTAGGGTAGCGTAGGGTAGTGTAGGGTAGCGTAGGGTAGTGTAGGGTCGGGTAGGTTAGGGTAGGGTAGGGTAGGGTAGTGTAGGGTAGGGTAGGGTAGAGTAGGGTAGGGTAGGGTAGGGTAGGGTAGGGTAGGGTAGGGTAGGGTAGGGTAGGGTAGGGTAGTGTAGGGTCGGGTAGGGTAGTGTAGGGTAGGGTAGGGTAGGGTAGTGTAGGGTAGGGTAGGGTAGTGTAGGGTCGGGTAGGGTAGGGTAGTGTAGGGTCGGGTAGGTAGGGTAGATAAATGTTTGGTCTTTTTATGGCAAAACAAAGTTTGCTGGGTCAGCTAGTTATATATGAATAGCAATATATCCCTTCAGATTAGTTAAATTATTCTGAAATATTCAATTTTTTTTTTTTTTTTTTAGTTAACTTAATATTAAATAAAATCATCATTAAGGCTAGGTTTAAAGCTAAACTAAAAACGAAAGCCATGTTATCATTTGCGACACTTGAATAATTAAATTAAAGCCCCACATTAATGTAGTTAAAATTCAGGGTACAAATTAATTTGGATAGTTTTATCTGGTGGATTGCAGCTTATCAATGATTGGCTGGCACCACATGCGGTAAACGTTCTAGTTAAAACTGACTGAACATAAAACAGTTTGAAATGAATCGAAATGAAGGCTGTTCAATTACGTTTACTGATAAGTAAAAATGTAATTTCAGCTTAACAGAAACTAGAGGGAAAACAGAAGCTATTAAGTAAAACTAATTGAGACATTTAAGAGGTTTGTAAATTTAATTGGTTTTTATTGTGTCGCGGGTGGCGTACAAACAGGCAAATGAAACTAGTTATGATCTGTTTCCACAACGTAAATATTTGCAGAGCGGCACGCGGCGCGGGGCACATGTCAAAGGCGCCGGCTCCGGTATTGATCTAGAGCGGGGTGAGGGGGACGGGGGGCTCGTGGCTCGGGGGCTCGCGCGGGCTGGGAGGGCTCGCTCGTACTACGCGGAGGCTGCCTTACGTAAGGGCGCAGCGCGTCTGACACCCGTCTGCCAGCACTCGCCGACACTGATTAATAAAACAACCGTTATCGACTCGCTGCAACCGAGATATCATCGCCTTTCATCTCTAAGTAATTCACTTTGACACTTAATTAAATACCTCGCCTCCTAATTCGTATCGATCGCACACAGAGAGATTTAAGCGTTCATAACAATACCATTGCCACACTTCCTGGAAAATAAGGAGGAATAATTTCTGAGAATTTGCCTCAACACTCGTTATTCTGTGCACACCATCGTTTCTTGTTTAATCATAATATATTAAAAGGACCTCGCTACGATCAACCCTAATTAAACAGCAATCATAAATTAGATAAGTAATTTAAAAGGTCGCTTTGATGTCGCCGATTGCGCCGGTTCAATTTTCCCACGTTTACTAAGTCCCAGTATTTTAAACAGAAATTTGTCATACGCAAAGGAATGATATTAAATTCAGGTGAAACGTAAATCGGTTTACTCCGCCCCGGCTGACGAAACCCTATGCTCAGCGCCAGGGTTAAACTGATTACAGTAACAAGATATTTTAAGCGGATCACTGCAGTGTTAAGACCCTTTTCTCTGTTTTGCAAACTTATCGCATAGCTCTAATAGAAAATCTAGTCATACTTCTTGTGAGTTCACTGAACGGATATGAGAAATGAAATCGATTATCTGTTATATGAGGCACACGGGTGGTTTCTGAATTGAAATACTGAACTTCAAAGACTTAATTCAGAAATCATGTATGAAAAGTAATCCAAAATTCATCTTACCAGCAAAAAAATCATTGAGATTTTTAAAAGAAAACCCAGGGTTGCCTTAACAGCCCTTAAAGTGATTTGTTGAAGATGTAGTCTCCCCCGTAACGGGCCGGATCCGGCGCCGGCTGCGCACCGTACACCTGCCGGCTACCGAACGAACGTTTTAAATAATTCTAAATTCCGAACCGGTGGCGGTGACGGCCGAACTTGGCGAACAATGCCCGCGAAACATTCCCTGATTGCTAATGAGGACATTGTGGAACAACTTGAATTAAACGAAACGGAATAAGGAAATAAGAACGAAGTTTTGCCCAAAAATTCGCTGAACCGTTCTCGTCTTTTACATTTCCTTTATTATTACTTATGTTATCAGCGAGATCTTTTAAACATAGATAGGACCGTGATACGTCAGAAAAGGAAGGAATAAAAGAACGCGAAGGGTACGCCAGAAAACATTGCAAACGACTTAGAAAAGACATTTTGATAAAGTACACAAAAAAAACACTCCATTAGCTATCTACAGGAAAGTCATACCCTTATTATTTTCTTTCCAGTTACTTTTTTGCATATCAGTGATAAAAAGATTGTGACAATCTATTCAAGGTTCAGAACCCCTAAAAGGATATAGCTCAAGCAATCTCTTTTGATATATACTCTCAAAGTTAAGACATTACAAATTATAAGTTTGTAGCAAAATATGAAACGATTCAAGTTATTCTAATCTCGCTCGTCTTGAAGCGAAGGGTTTATGTCATACAGTCTAGACGTCGTCTCCTCGTACTTCATTTCGCTGCAGCGCAGTTTCCATCGATTTCTCATCACAGAACTGCTCAGGACAGGGATAATCCCGCATGGATAGACTGGTTTAAGCTCTACTAAATGCCAAAGGATGGAACAGCAGTTTTATTATGTATAAAAATTGGAATTTCCTCCACGTAGATTGGAATTTTTAAGTAAGCTCTTAGAATTTTAATCCGAAAATATGTAAGGAGTAAATATCTTTGTGGTAACGTTTTAATATTTGGAATAGTCATATTTGAAATGTTTTTTATACAATTAGTGTTATAAAATTATAGTCACGCAAATTGCGGTAATTTACTTTATTTACGTAAAATTCTTTGCACTCCATTTTGTTCATACTTGCACGCAGCAGCATAAAAGTGCCTAAATACTTCTTTGCCTGAACAAAGTTTCTTATTGTTATGGACATAATTAGGCCAGACCGACTGGTCTAAAAATGCTCTTGGCAACTAGTAAATCCATTAGTGAATACGTTAGCGGGAAAATGAAAATAGCGTAGTGAAGTGGGTTGATTCACATAAAAGTGAGCTAACAATAAGAACATGCAAATGTCGCAGAGGTCCACTTCGGATGAGCGAGATCTAGACTATCACGGGTAGTATTTAAAAATAGCAATGTCGTAAGCTATTCCTGCAGCTGAATGGACTCACACGAGCTATTTTAATCGTTACTTCACAGGTATTTTCGAGTGAAAGGCTAACCTAGTTTGAATGCATTTATTAGCACTTCCATCGTTAGTGGCTATTCATATTTCCTGAATATATAAAACTGCACTGTTACCTAATAGTTACGTGATTACTAACTTGTTGTTACAACTTATAAACCTTAATATTTACCACTTATGTTTGATACGAGTGCGAAAAACAGCTGCATTACAAATAAGTTTTATTTTGTTAACGTCGATTATCTAAAAAACTACTACAAATTCGAAATAAATACTTTGAAAGCTACAGCTTGTAAATTAGGTACTTCGATTTCATTAGAAAATACGACGAGATATACATATTTCATAGATTTTTCATTTTTAACTTCAGGTAGTTCTAGTAAATAATAAAAATCCTGTTATAATGGTAACTATTATTATATTTTGAGTCATGACACGACACGACCCGGCGACACGACGGCAGGTATCGGTCGAGACAATCATTAAATTGGTCTCATCCTGCGACAAAGGCTATACATTTGTACGCTGTGCGACAAATATAAATTGTACGAGTAAGCTCCTACCGAATAAGGGGTGCTTGACGAAGTGGAAAAAAATGCTTAACCTATTTCCTCGATCACATTTACTTCCCCGACACAGACTTATGATAAATGTTTTTAATTTTTTTGTGAAAACCGCGCAAATTTTGTTTCCTCTATTTTCAACCTGTTTTTTACCATTCGTGATTTGCCTGGAATAATAATATTTAAGCAATGTTTTTCTCAATTTAAAATTGTCGTTTTTGTTACAGAGTCAAAAATTGGGCGCTAAAATTCGGCGTCGACTTATGGGAGTTCGGAAGGCATTTTACGAAAATGAATCAAATTCAAAACGTAAGTACCTTTTATACAAATGAATCCTTCTTTCATGGAAACGAAGATTTGCAAAAACCCAAGCAAACCTCAAGTTCTACATTCGTAGTAAAAACCGCACGTGAACATCGGACAAAAAAACAAAAAATAACGTTTCCATTTCCTGAGAGTCGTGCGTGGAGGTACGTGTGGTGTGATGTTTCTCTCTTGAAGGCGGCGAGAGAGCGTGTAGCAAGTAAGCCGGATCGCCGGTCCGACGCGTACGTACAAAAACTACGAGTCCGCTCCCGTGGCGGCCCCTAGCGGGGGCTTTACTCCCCGGCGCCCCCCGGCTCCCCGCGACCCAGTTACGTGTCCGACCAGAGATAGGGATACAGCGACTGTTACTAAAGCATGGTATTAGTCACTTATCGATGCATCTTGATCGCTTAATGGTTTCAATTAGATGCTATTTGTGATGTTTATTATGTGGGGACTCTTTTACTGGGTTTTGTGGGATTTAGGGCTGTCCCTGATGAAACTTCTCTGCAAATGTTGAACATGATATTTTTAGGCAGACACGTTACTATGTGATTTGAATTGTTCATATCACTTAGTACGTAGTTTTAACTTCAGAAAACACTGCAAACTGACCAGATACATTATTAGAGAAAATTGACAGTTAAAATACAATTTGCATAAAATCTCGTACTTTTCATGCAAGTACCGCAAGCTTCTTGAAGCTATAACTTTTTTAAATGAAAAGGTAATTTGAAAAAATTGGAAAGCATTACTTGTCTGTGAAATTATTTATTTAGTCTAGACGCCATTTGGGTTGCAAACGACTTTTATGACGCTACCTATGTATATGAATATCCAGTTATTATGAGCATGATACTACTATATATGTTGGTACATATATAGTTATTTTAAGGAAATTGAATTTCCTTTTGTGTATGAAATGATAGCAAACTTTAGTTATGTCAATGCCATTAACATCAACTTTTACTTTAGAACTTGAAACTCATGATGATTAGTGAGTTTTGATATGACACTAAATATGCAAAAATGTAATGATGTACGTATAACCTTTCTACAAGCTTTTATTAACTTGCAATGTATGTATGCATGTATGTAAGTTTGTTTGGGTCAAATCTTGCAACTGAATTTTAAAGCAGTTATCCTGAACCGAATAAGATGAAATTTTGCACACACGTTCAGTTTGGATGATAATGCATGGTTTGGTCCTTATAAATTCAATATGGCGGACAGCCCAAGATGGAGGACTATTTATTTTTTTGTGGACTGCCATGATATGGGTAACAAATGAAAGGGTTTGCTGAGAATAATATGAAAAAAGCTTGTTTTATAAAAATAATAATTTATTATACTTACGACTGTTTGCACAGTGGGAAATATGGTTAAAGGTAGATATAGGTATCTACATATTTTCAGTATTTTTTATTGTAACTTTGTAGATACGGTGTTATTTTACGTTGTAACGATCGACCGCTCTGACTGTATATATGACAGTAAGAAACATTAAATAAATAAATAAAATATTTAAAAATAACAAAAAGCCCGACTGCTTAAAAAGCGAACTAAAAAGACGTATACAAGAAGAAAATCATGCTGTGCAGTCGGAGGATACATATGCGCGAGCTGGCTGACCAAAACCAGATATATATTTACACCTTTTTTGTTTTTAGAATTAGGCACATTTAAACATATAAGTATTATATATTTTTGTAATCACCTGTTAAAACCCTCCATTTTGATACCCCACACGATAGGATTGGAAGAAAAAAAAATATGGGCCACCACAATATGGCGCCCAAAATCCGCCATTTTTCTATTTTGCAATTTTAATGTAGCCAGTGACTCTTGCAGGGTTAAGCCGAATCGATTTCCGTAAGAATCATCAAAATCGGCCAACGCGTTTGGTCTCTAGAACGCCATATAGTAACAAACATACATACATAGACTGATATATAAACATACATACATACCCTTATTCAAGAAGGGGTAAATATGATATCAACAATTACCGACCTATAATTCTTATACCCATATTTTCTAAATTTTTTGAAAAATGTATGCTAAAAAGGTTAACTGACTTTTGCAATAAATTTCATATTATAAGTGACCAGCAGTTTGGATTCCAAAAGAACAAGTCCACATCGTCAGCTATTTTTTCCCTCATGCAAGCTATACTTTCAAATATAAATAATAATTATATAACTACAGGCCTCTTTTTTGATCTATCAAAAGCCTTCGATCTGGTGTCTCATGACATATTGCTACAAAAATTGGAAGCTGTTGGTATTAGAGGACCGGCACTTCAGTGGCTGTCGTCCTATTTAAGCAATAGAAAACAATGTGTTATTATCAATAAAAAAAATGAAAATAATGTAATAATATTCTATTCATCGGAATATAAACATAATAAATATGGCGTTCCACAGGGAAGTGTGCTAGGCCCAATATTATACCTCATTTATATAAATGACATCATAAAAATAACTAACCATAAATGCGTATTATTTGCTGATGATATTTCTATTATAGTGACATC
Organism: Orthosia gothica; assembly: GCA_949775005.1. NCBI lineage: Eukaryota > Metazoa > Arthropoda > Insecta > Lepidoptera > Noctuidae > Orthosia > Orthosia gothica. The sequence goes on along the minus strand of OX459063.1, from coordinate 17,392,758 downwards.
TAATAAAAAACTAAATACCATTTCAGAACATGAACTTGACATTAATAATACAATTGACAAATTATTGCATTGGCTTGACATTAACCATTTGACGATAGATTTAGATAAATCCATTTACATCCAATTTAATCGATCAAATAATTCCAAAAATGACATTAAACTCAATATTAATAAAATCAATGAAGTAACGTGTACCAGATTTTTAGGTGTAATAATAGATAAAGACATAAACTGGAAAGAGCACATAGACAATGTTAGCACTAAAATTAATAAATTTGTGTATGCATTAAAAAAAGTAAAAAATATAACTAATATTAAAACTGCTGTAATGTCATACCACGCATACGTCGAATCGTTGTTACGTTATGGACTAATAATGTGGGGTAACAGCACTGACTTCCAAAGAGCATTCATCGCTCAAAAAAAGTGCATGAGAGCAATTTGTGGACTTAAGCCCGACGACTCATGTCGACCAATATTTAAAAAACTTGGTTTGTTACCGTTACCGTCGCTTTACATTTACGAAATATGTGTTTTTGTTATGAAAAATAAGCAACTATTTAAGACTGCAAATGATGTAAATCCTCGGAATCGACGAGATCCATATAAACTAGTGTTAAATGATTCGCCTAGACTGTCTAAATACATTAGTAACTGCTTGGCAATGTGTGTGAGCATTTATAATAAAATACCAAGGCATTTCAAAGCTTTAAACACAAAATTATTAACAATAAAATTTCATAAGTGGTTAATCGAGTGTAGTTTTTATAGTTTAAAAGAATTTAAAGATAAAAATGTCGTTGTATTTAAAAAAAAAACGGTTGTTGTTGCTTAACTTGTTTTTTAAACTTTTGCATGCTGTTTTATCCTAGCTAAACATGCTTGTGCCTCAATTTGTATATAACACCCTTGTATACCATGTTTTACGCAAATAAATATTCTATTCTATTCTATTCTATAAACACATCACCCTCCTTCGGCAGTCGGATGAAAATATGATGTTTTGGTAACAATTATTTTGTATGCCATCGTTAACAAATAAAAATTTCGTAACACGAGTGATGGTTAGAGTAAAAAAAACTATATTAAAAAAACTTTTTATAAAGTAACAGATAACGTTTCACCCGTTGTACAAAAACAATAAAAATTCCGTGTACATCGCGCCGTCCAAGTAATATAATATGATGTTTCGCGAGAAACTTCGCCATCGCAACTTATTCAATATTAGAGGGCTGATCGACCCCCTACCCTGTACCCTGGCCTGGCCTGCCCTGCCGCTATCACTTCAATAAATCATTTATATTATTAACTTTCCTATTTATTTATTAGCTGCTCCATTGTTGTGGTTGACTCCTACTTGCCTTCGCTTCTATCTAATGTAGTTTCTTTATTAATGTTTGCTTGTATTTACTGATAGTAAAAGCTTTTTGGGTCGTTACTCGGGTGATTAAATTATTTTCTGGTGGGCAGGCATAATAATATTTGCAGAAAAGAACATATTTACTTACCAACTTTGGTTGGTAAGTATTTCGCTATATGTCGCTAAATTTCGCTATATTTCGCATTTAATTGGCCGGACTCTGTGAAAATCTTCAAACATAATTCGACTCTACAACAAGAACAAAACAGGCTCGTGCTGACGCGAGTCACACGTAAATTTCTTCCCTAGTGTCTGTTGTTTACCTTGCCCCACATCTCACAAAGGGAGATGCGACCTAAACCCACTACTCCGTGAAGGTCCAGGCCTTCACTATTCACTCTACAATCAAATTAGGTTAAACTCTGCGCGTCCGCCGAGCGAACTAGTTGCGCACACCGGATGCGCCCGCCGCCCGTCGACACTCGCTTCAAAAGATTACAAGTGGACTATTGAAATTAGCGGAGTTTGTTCAGCTTCGTCTCTTAATTTTATTAAGGTAATTACTGTTAGGGTTTAATTAGGGGTAATCTAAATTTATTGTAGCCTTGCAGGACTGACGTCTAGTAATAGACATTGTTTCAGTATATTGTAGAGAGAACGGCTTTAATCACTATATTTGATAGAGATAATTACACATCTCTGTAAATTTGTTGTAAAGTGGTTGTACATGCTTTTATATGATGATGACATTCGTTACCCAATAAAAGCTTTGACTTTAACAGTGCTTTAATATCTACATAATTATACCGCCCCATAGAATCTGTAAATTGCAATAATTTCATACTTAAAATATAAACCGGCCAAGTGCGAGTCGGACTCGCGCACGAAGGGTTCCGTACTTGGTAAATTGCGGTTTACGATTTATGACGTATTAAAAAAAAACTACTTACTAGATCTCGTTCAAACCAATTTTCGGTGGTAGTTTACATGGTAATGTACATCATATATTTTTTTTAGTTTTATCATTTTCTTATTTTAGAAGTTACAGGGGGGGGGGGGACACATTTTACCACTTTGGAAGTGTCTCTCGCGCAAACTAGAAAAAAATTATATTAAAAACCTCAATATCATTTTTGAAGACCTATCCATACATACCCCACACGTATGGGTTTGATGGAATTTTTTTTTTTTAGTTTCAGTTTCAAGTATGGGGACCCCCAAAATGTATTGTTTTTTTTCTATTTTTGAGTGAAAATCTTAATGCGGTTCACAGAATACATCTACTCACCAAGTTTCAATAGCATAGTTCTTATAGTTTCGGAAAAAAGTGGCTGTGACATACGGACGGACAGACAGACAGACAGACATGACGAATCTATAAGGGTTCCGTTTTTTGCCATTTGGCTACGGAACCCTAAAAATGATTGAGAAACTTCAGAAAGAACTGGTGCTTGCAAAATACTGAAAAGACGATAAAAATATATCAAAAACGCATTCACTGCTGCAATAATCTGATTCAAAATGAAGTTTCAAATGAAATTAATCGTCAGCACGCTCAATCTCAACATTCTAACGAGTATATGAAATTCCAAGAAGCTCGGCTCGCGTCGCTCTTTGCCTTTCGAAAACTTAAATTTCATTAGTGATACATTTTTAATTAATCGCTGCTACGTATTAAAAGTTTGGCATTCTGGCAAGCCGTCGCAATTAAAATTTAATTGGTGAGGACGACACTTTGTCCCCAGAGGTGAATTACCTGGGTAATACATTTTAACGACAGGTTCATTGAATAGCTCTGTGATAAGGTGCACGAAAACATCGCTCTTTTAAACAGTATACAGAGGCAATTACTGGCATTTTTCACAAAATATTTCATAACAAAATTAAATGACTCATTAAAATGAAGAATCACTTTGAACTGCACAAAATATTAAGTACTCATTACCATATTAAATAGAACCTGCAGGCGATAGATATAGATCTTATACGGCTATGAAAAATAGATCTAGAAGAGCTAAAGTCATACAAGAATGAAGTGCGTACTAGCTGGGGAGCGTTTGTTTTCTCGGACCATTGTAGTCCACAATAATAGCAACGAACACCTTTCATTCTTTTTAAAAGTTCTATCAAAGAAGAAAAGCGACGGTCCTTGCGTTACATATCGGCACACACCTCTCTGGTTGTATATTCGTAGTTTAAAGAGGAACAGCCGGCCAAGTTCGAGTCGGACTTGTGCAGCGAGGGTTCCGTGCGAATTTACAAAATTGTTAAATTATTACTGAAGTTCAAAAACAATGATTGTCCGAATATTGCTGTAACGAAAATATAAGGTGGGCATACGGTTTTCAGATTGTTTCCATTACTTGTGCTATAAGACGTTGCTTCATGCCAAATATCATGATTCGTCTGGTTCAACGGATATTATACTCTTTGGGTTTTGAATTCCCTTGCTATTCGTCAAAGTTACGGCATAAACGGCGATATCTTTTGATTTCGTTTTTCTAGAAGTTTGATTTTTTTACAGTTGCAAGGGGTTGCAGATTTGAGTATAAAATATTAATTTTAAATTAATACTTCCAGGCGCGCAGACAGACAGACAACCAAGTAATCCTATAAGGGTTCCTTTTTTTCCTTTTGAGGAAAGGAACCCTAAAAACCAAAATCTATGTCTCTTTCTTCAAAATTGTTTTAAATTTGCGCATTCCTCTTTTTAAGTTTATTCACCCACTGCAGTTGTTTTTAACCCCCGCCGAAAAAAAAAGGGGTGTTATAAGTTTCACGTGTGTTGCTGTGTATCTGTGTGTCTGTCTGTGGCATCATAGCGCCTAAACGGATGAACCGATTTCGATTTAGTTTTTCATGTTTGAAAGATACTTTGGTCGAGAGTGTTCTTAGCTATGTTTGAATAAAATCGGTTCAGCCGTTCAAAAGTTATGGGCATTTTACGGTTTGAATCGGGGTGTTTTTAACCCCCGCCGGAAAAAAAGGGGTGTTATAAGTTTCACGTGTGTTGCTGTGTATCTGTGTATCTGTGTGTCTGTCTGTGGCATCATAGCGCCTAAACGGATGAACCGATTTCAATTTAGTCTTTATGTTTGAAAGGTAATTTTGTCGAAAGTGTTCTTAGCTATGTTTGAATAAAATCGGTTCAGCCTTTCAAAAGTTATGGGCATTTTACTGTTTGAATTGGGGTGTTTTCGCAAGACAAATGTGTCGGGGGTTTATTAAATTGTAAAATTTTACTTGTAGGCAAAAATATTTTTCATCCCACCATCTCGGAAAGAGTATTTTTAATCTTCAATATCTGAGTGGAAAAGCCGTTTTTATTCACTAGAGGATAAAGTAAATTGAATTTAGAACATCGTGTGCACTAAGTTTGTGAATTAAAAAAAACATTAAACCTATTTACTGCTACCTCTATGGTGCCGAATATATCATACAACTTTTTTTTAATTTGTTAAAAACTCAGACTCGGAACCTTCTTGGTGTTCTTTTTTCAATTTGCTTTGTACGCGGTTCTAACCATCTCCCTCTCTCTCCAACATTCACGCCAAGGGAATCCGATGAATCGGTACAACTATTAAGTATGACAGATAGTTTACCGAAAAACAGTACACAAGTGACTAACACCAATATTACAGTACCAAACAAAAATATTACACTCAATTTAAATAACTGTAGCAACGTTACTTTAAAATTTTCTTAATTATACCTTAGTATTATTTTGTTATAATTTAAAGATTATTCTGTACTACTTACCTGTCATAATGTAGTAATTAATACCTAAACTGAAATAAAAGTGTACCTATCTTAGTGATTGTAAACGTTTTTTATTTGCATTTAGTCATTTCCTCGCTGAGGTGGAATGAAAAGTTACGTGTTGCACTCGAGTGCAAAGATTTTTCACCTCGTGCTCTTTTGATTCCCTCGCTAACGCTCAGGATTCTAATTTTAGAATCCTTCGCTTGCTCGGTCATCAAAATTGAACACGCGGTTAAAAAGCAACTTTGCACTCTTGTATAACAAATAACTATTGTTATTTGTACATATTTACTTTATTCAAACGTTTTTCAAGAAACAAATTTTCGTCTTCATTGGGTACCTACCTAATTACAATTTTTAATTAAAAACTCAATTCACTGGTTTCGTTTGGTAACATCATAAAATAACTATTTTTTTTCCTTTTAGTACCCAATATTTACATTAAAATGTTTTGCTACTCTAACATTTTCTTTGCATTTCCTTGTTGAAAATTAAAAATATTTTAATTAATATTACAAGGTCTGATTTTTTCATATTTAAAAGTTCATGAAATTCTTTACAGATGCTTCTAAAAGTATTGAAATATCTCTGTAAAAATACACAGCTAAGGATGCACATTGGTTCATTGTACATGTTTGCTTAGGAATGTTAGCTTGTTTAAGATACTTTCAACACCTTTTCAATGATTCTGTTGAAATGTAACTAAGTAATAGAATCGCCCCACTAAACCCCGAGGGTTTACCAATCGTACAGAAACAATAGAGTCGCGGCCGTCCTATTACTGGCGTTAGTACCTTCTGCGAAAACTTATTAATCAATATTCAGTAACTAACCAATTATATATCATAGTAGTATTCACAGTTTTAACACAAGTTTGACAAAAAAAACATGGAAAATAATAGCCCACAAAATGATATACACAGTAGCGATTTAAGAATAATATTTAACTTTTTGAATAACATTCTGCAGTACAAACATTTTCACTAAAACAACACTAGATTTCATTTCAAGATCAAGTCCATCCGTGTTCATATATCATGTCGGCATACAGGGTGTGAACGGATTCGATCGGACTCGTCGGCGACCACCGCCATTACTTATTTCCATCCTATGTATTCGGAACTGTTGAGAGGCGCGCCCACCTAATATATTTCCCATCGGCTCGTGTTTTGGAATTCGCTTAGAATTGTACAGCACACAAGGCGATCCTGCCCTTTTCACTACATATTTTTTGTGGGCAAATGGAGTTCCCTTGTGCGTAGTACGCACAAATGCGGCCGGGCGGAGTGGAAAATCCTGTCCGGCACGGGCAAGAAACGCCGGACCGGCGAACCGGCCACGGCCGTGACGCCGCGTTTTTACTGCTATATTTAACATAGTTGATTATTCAACTGTCCCTGATATGGGTTTATCAACATTTTGTTGGTGGAACCATATAAGCCGCCTTACAAATCCTCTTAGAAAATCTTAGCTTGTCATCATTTGTATGCCGTTATGCCAAAAGTGTAATAATGTATTACATAATGTACAACCGCCTTACAACATACGATTTTGAAAAAGATATGTCTTTTTATTCATAACTAATAATTGGTTACAAATACATTGAGATGCTTTCTGAAATGGAACGATGTACCATACACAATACCTAGATGTATAAAGACTTTAATACAGCCTGTAAATACTCAGGAATAAGGCTCTTCAGAAGCCATATCCGCAGATGAAGCAGATCACCCACCTACACTCCTACAGTACAAGTTCCTATAGTAACGCTACCGTTGGACGATGACCCCTGAAAATGCTCGGCGTGCCATTCATTCAGCTATCCATAAACCGGTTCAATTCAGAGAGAAGACGTTTTTTTTTTATTAAAGGCTTTTAGTTGGGTGGGGTAATTTTATATCAGATATTGGAATACTAAAATGGCACTATCATTTTACAAAGTAATGTTTTGTATTACGTTAATGACGAGTGTTATGTGAAGAAATGTATTTACCTTCAAGTCATGCTATATTTGTTTTTACTTTAGAAACTACGAATAACCATTTTACTTCTATGTTGGTAAATTGGAAAAATATTACAAAAATATATGAATTCATGCGTAATATACCTTACGTAGATATAGAACGCGTCATCAAGCGGGTATCCCTCACGCATTCAATAACAGACACCGTTAAAAATGGCACAACTAAGTATCAATTCAGCATTTGGCTTTTTCTTTGCAGAAAAATTTTCATTATAATGATGAACTACAATCGTTACTTTGTAACACTAGCAAAACACAAATTTTACACTAAATCCTTAAAATTAACGAAAATAGTTGAATACATAGGATTAATCATAGGTCCGCGAGGGTGGTGTTGACACACAAAGGGGATTAAATTAACTGCCTTAATTGAATTTAGGTTCCTTGTTAGCCAATGTGTCCGGGGTCCCTGGGGCGGGGGGCGCGGGGCGGGGGGCGTTATGCAACCGCGCGCCGCAGCGATGCCTGCCCGGAGTGGCCAGAGTGCCGAGTGCCCGCCGCCGCTTGCTCGACCAACCTACCGATTAAATTACGAATTGAATACAACACCAACTAATAAATTGTCAATTTTGATGATGTTCGACGAGTTTTGGCGGTTATGGCTAAGATAGGGTTGAGCTGGGCAGTAGTGTGAGTTTTTAAATTCGTTTTTATACTCGAAGATATTAGTAACGTTAATGATTTGACTAATTTGTCTTTATGTAGGATGATCTTGAACCAAAAAGGCAAGCGACTTAATTTTTGCATAGATTGATAGCAGCTCATCAATATTTTAGGAACTCACTTATCCCTGTATACTCTTTTGCTTATTACGAAATAAAATAAAAACGCTTTTTACTCAAAACTCCTCTTTAATCATCAACTTCATGCCCTTATCCCATGTTACTTGGGGTCGGCGCAACACGTTTTCTTCTTCCATACCGTTCTGTCCCCAGTTAGACTATTACTGACTCCCTTTTCCTTCATATCACTCCTCACACAATCCATCCATCTTTTCTTTGGCCTTCCTCTTCCTCTCCATCCATCCACATTTATATTCATAACTCTTTTAGTAACATACGTTTCATCCCTCCTCATCACAAGACCATAGCAGGATAAACGGTTTCCCTTCAATTTTTCTGCCACTGGCGCCACTTTCAAACTGCCTCTAATATACTCATTTCTCACTTTATCCAATCTCGTCACACCGCACATAAAAACTCCTCTGTAATGAAAAACAATAGCTGTTAGAAAACAAACAGTTATAAGAAAAAAAAAATAGTTTATTTTTTCATAAATCTTTATTGAAGTCTCGTGCCAGTAATTAATATGATACATTGATAACATAAAAACTTTTTAGTAAACAGGAAAAATAACTGGCCACTATAATCGAAAGCCACATAAAAAAAGTTAAGCCATTATTTGACAAATGACACAAAATTAGCGGGAATCTCCAATGTTTGGTTTTGTTTACGTAATTAATTTAAAGACTCTGATATTATTAAATGAGTTCCATTAAAATAATAAACGACGGGAACGATTAACAGCCCCGTCCGTACATAATGCAGGTTTGCGGGTTGGACCCAAGGGTCAGTAAATTTTCCCTCCCTGGAGACGCCCGCAACCCACGTAAGCAGATTTTTTTTGTTTATCGACACTTCCAATTTATAAAAGGATAATATTTTTTTGTATATATCTTCCTCGAGATAAAGAAATCTTAAGTAGAGACGAGATTTTAATTTGAATTTGTAAATAAATCAATCTTGAGAGTAGATATTTTCTAAGCCACCGTTCACTGTTTTTATTTCAATTTATACAGAACACACGGTGGCCAGTTGGTCAGCTTAGGTGGAGCTATCTTTTTACCAAAGTTCTGTGAGAATCTTAACCATTGTCTCAATTGTTACGAATTTTATATTTAATTTTTAGCTTTTCAAAACCGAAGTATGCTACTAAAATCCCTAGAACTAAAAGTCTAGTGTAGCTAGCCGGGGCAGCCCTGGAGCTCCACATATAGGCCGCGTGTACAGGGCGGGATCAAATAAAATATCCGTCGGCGCGAGCCTTCCTCGGCCACTCAGCCGCTCGGCTCCGACTAGCGAGCCACTCTATTTGCGCAATTAATATGGCTTTCCTTGATCGCCTTGGAATGAACAGATAGCTAGAATATTAAAGCTGATTTTAAACTTTTTTGCATAAAGTAACGTATTAGTCAAGAAACAATCTATGAGGTGCTCCCACACCGGCTTTTAAAAATGTTTACAAACGTTTTCTATCACTTACTAACAAATGTTAAGGAAATGTTTGTCATTTTGACAGCGGTGTGAAAGCACCATTAAAGGTGCAGTATTACACAATGTTTAAGGCGTTTTTTCTGTTTTCTATTGTACCTAACATGAAAACATTTTGCAGCAGTGTGGGAGCACCTTAACATTGTGATCAAATGTTTACTAATGTTTGTAAACATAATTAACAGCGGTATGGGCAAAACACACACACACACACGGCTGAAAAATGTTTTCATGTTAGGTTACTTATGTTTTGAGTGCTCCTGACATTGATGCTTACTATCATTACTCAATTATGTTATTACATTACATTATGTTTACTAACATTACCTAACATAAAAACATTTTTAACAGCAGTGCGGGAGTACCATTAATGGTAAAAATTTTTACAAACATTAGTAAACATTTTCTAAACAAACATTTGATCACAATGTTAAGGAGCTGAAACATGTTTTCATGTTAGGTAATTTTAGTAAACATTGTGTAATCTATATATATAAAAATCAATGCCACTTTTCGTTGTTATTTTATAACTCAAGAACGGGCTCACCTATCCAAACCAAATGTTTAAGCTTTGTTCGGACTATTTAGTAGATGGTTAAAATGAAGAAAAAAAAAATTAAACTTAGGGTAGGGTAGGTAGGGTAGGGTGGGTAGGGTAGGTAGTGTAGTGTAGGGTAGGGTAGGTAGGGTAGGGTAGGTAGTGTAGGGTAGGGTAGGGTAGTGTAGTGTAGGGTAGGGTAGGTAGGTAGATAGGTAGGGTAGGGTAGGTAGTGTAAGGTAGGGTAGGGTAGGGTAGATAAATGTTTGGTGTTTTTATGGCAAAACAAAGTTTGCCGGGTCAGCTAGTGTAATAATATAATGTAGTGATGTTAGTAAGCATCAGAGCACTCAAAACCATTTAACAACTCCTAACATTTGTTAGTAAATGTATTGGTGTTAGAAAATGTTTGTAAACATTTTTAACAGCGGTGTGGGAGCACCATTACACACTTTCTTCTGTTTCATGTTTCCAGTATACGTTAAATCACTGTATTTGCACAGAAAATGTTATGTTAAAGTAAGAATTTCACTTAGGCCATTCCCCCCATTTTAAAGCTCAAGTAGGCTATCGAGTAAATGGGATCCCCGGGTGTCGTTGAAGACAATGTAATATGAAGGGGGGTATCGTCGTGGCCAGCCGACGCCGACGGACGTCTCTATGGGCGCCGGCGTTCCCTTAAAACGAAGTTTATTGACTGAGGAGCAGCTGGTTTCCCGTAAAATGAATTACCGCCTATCTATAAGCTGTATTCCTTTTTATTTCCTCGCTCGTCCTTAATCTAAGAGATGTTCGGAGTTAACTCTGTTATTGCAGGCTCACGTTTCCGCAACAGATAAGCGGCGGTTTTGTCAAAGCGGTCGGTGGAAACTCTAATAAAAAAATATTATAAGCACAGTGACGCATCTCGTTAGATTTGATAGTACAACAAAGGCGACATCGGGTACATCCAAAATTCAATAACAAGGCAGCACGGAGCGGGCGCCTCTGCCGAATAACAATAATTTGGCAGCCAGCATCCGCCAAATTCCGGATGTGTTCGTTCCATTTTTAAATTTGACAGGTCTCGGCCGCCTCCCGGCGCGCGCTTCGCCGCCGCGTCGCCATGTTGGGAACCAATAACTCAACGCGTAATGTAGCGCGAATGCGACACGATTGTTGTCATTTTCACAAATTATGCGAACGCTATATGCCTGCCAATGTTTATCTGTGCTCGTGAAAGCATTAAATTACGCGTGCTCTACGCAGATATTACTTGCACTATAGTCTATTTGGTGTGAACTATTGTTGTGTTTTATATGTATTTGCTGATGAGAGATAATTCGGTTGCAGTTCATGATATCTCTACTGTGTTGGTTAAAATACAGTCTGTATAAACTCTGAAACTTTGTGTTCTGATTTCCCACTAACGGCATTTATGGAATGTTGCCATAATGACCATCGTGGTAGACAAATCTGCATTCTATATGAATAAAACAATGTTCTCTTGCAGGCCTGCTTTCATTTTTAAATTGTTAACAACAAATTTTAATAAAACTTATTTAAACTAGCAACCAAAAGCACTGACTTACACCTATCAAGGTGTATTTGCCGCACGACTTAAACTAATATCCGCAATATTGTTTGTACAGAAATACCACGAATACAACGTAGACGTGGTGCGCAAGGATGGGCTGCTGCTGGTTAGGGAGCTGGCTGCAGAGGTCAAGAACCACATGGATTTCAAGATTAACGCCGTCATGGTAAGCCAACAATTGTTAAATCTTAGGTACCGAGTTACAGTCAAAAACCCGCCAAATTCAGAGGTGATTGAGCAGTAATTTTTGGCTTAAGAATAGTGTAAATATAATAAAAATAAAATATTTTGTTGAATACTTCATTTCCCTCCTACCAATTGTTAACGCTAACTACGTACTCTTGCTACGCTACGCGCTACGATTGCTACGCACTTGCTACGCGGCGAGCTACGGCGTAGCATACACTAGGCTACTCTATAGCTTTTTTTGTGTCACAAATTCAAGTCTAATAATAATTTGTTACCGGCGAATTTACTGAAGAATCGTTAACCTGAATCTGTTTTATCCAAAACTACTCGAGGTACGTCAGTCGATAATTTTATACTCAACTCTTGTACGCCTTAAAATTTAGTTTTAAAAGACTATTTCGGGTTTTTGCGCAATTAATTAAATACATATTTAATAAACGCTTGAAAGTAACGTTAAACAATTTCCGCTGCAAATATTTTAACATCATAATTCAAGGATTCCACAGTATTCAAATATGTTGTGAGTTTGACTGCGATAAGCTGCTGAACATGTAGGAAAATTCATATTATTTATGCTACGAGTAACATAAAAGCCGCAAATTATTACTGTAGACGGGCAGTCTTTAGTTTGTCATGACTTTAATTACCGTTTTAATATGTTTTACATTGTTTTTTTTTTTGTTTTTTTAGCTTAAAGAGCTAATACTGCATCATACCTAAAGGTTAGGATATAGGTACTCGTTAATACTTCATCAGACGAATGTCACTGATCCTTAGAATATTGACGGACGGACTAAAGAATTTGTTCGAACTCCCAGAGCTATTAGATTAGTTATGGACTTAATTACGTATTACGAATCTTTGTACAATTGTTCATAGCTCATCAATCGAGGACGACTTGGTTCTATTAAAAGCATCATAAAATATATAGTACGCCTACAAATGACGGGCCTTAGATAAGCTTCTCATTTGTATTTTGTCATGTCCCTTTGTTTACACTCCCCAAAAGCACTTTTTTATTTGTCAGAAAAAGCGAAAATAATTTCTCATTGTGACATTTTGGCTCAACAGATCTTAGATTATGTTCAATTAATTTGAACATTCAAAGTTTTGCGTGAGTGAAGCACAGACGCCATTTTATGGCACTTTAAAGAATAAAAACTTTTGAAATATAATGCAGATTCAGTTAGTTTCATAAGTATTTGCCCTGCACTGAACTGCTGGATCCTGATAAGTTCAATACAAAAAGTTACGGCTTCTAGGATGCCCATTCCTCTTGTATAAAGTTTTAGACATCTTCTGCTGGCTCAATACAAACTCGACCTACTCTACTTGCTGATGTCTGCAGACATTCCAAGAAAAGGTACGAGTACGTAGGTACAAAAAAAGCGTTATATTAGATATAAAAGTTATAAGGTTTAGTCACAAAACATAAAATATCTCGCGCTGCCTCCCACGATATCCTCCACAACATGTTCTTATAGCTGGAAATCCTTTATTAGTTTCGGTAGGTAGGGCGCACTGGAGCTTCTCATGCGACGATTTACCAAGTAATCCCTACTAGGAACTGGAAGCCTACCTACGTAAATAAAATGTAATTCAATTTAATTAGTAGCGAGTTAAATTTGCTTAAGCCTCAGTATTGCATAGTGAGGGGATGAATGGATGCTGCGAGCGACTTGTGTAGGCACAGCGCACTGAGCACGCCGCACGCCGGGTACTGCGCCCGGGCTTGTGAATCTATTGCACAATACAGAAAACATTTCAAAGTGAATTGTCATGCGAGTCGAGATCGAGCGACGTTTAGGCCCTTTCCTGATGGCGCGATGCAATTTGATTTATATCACACCTAAAAAACTTTTTACAAAAAAATACTACCGACTTCCAAACTACAAATTGAAAAATAACTTGCGTTTTGGATGTCGGTGTCTTTCATAGGTAAATTTTTTTTGCGTTATGGACACCGACTTCCAAAAAGAAAGTTATTTTTCACTTTGTAGTTTGGAAGTCAGACAAGAGAGAGAAGAACTCATCAATAAATAACGGCAAATGTCTCGGGGTTGCTGTAATAGCTTGTCTGTTAATTGTTTATACCATTTCATAACATAACATAACGCCAGTACGCTCTAAAGGGACAATTTTTAACCGACAACCCAAAAAGGAGGAGGTCCTTTTTGGGTCGTCGGTTAAAAATTGCAAGTATGCTCACATGGATGCATTGGGATGATGCAATTCGACCGATACGCGAAAATACGTGCGCGATATCGCAAATCGAAGAAATTTAAAATGCGTCGCGCCATCAGGCTAGTGCCTTATATTCCCTGTTCTGTGTAGATTCTAAACGGATTGCTCCCGTAACTGTATTGGCTTATAACATCAGCACAATACATACAGAGAGAGTACTTACTTAAATAGAAGTTGAATGAATAACAGACGATGAATAAAGTAATCTCAATAAAGGGAATTAACAACATGACTTAATTACAATAAAGTTAAATCTTTCGTTCAAAATATAACCGTGCCATTGTCGCGTACTTTAATTATACATATCTAAGCACAACTAGGCACTTTTCAATTTGCGTAACAAAAGCAATAAAACCGCTGAGCTCCATTTCGGTATAAAACTCAATAGGAATGTGTTAACGATGAGGCGGGCGAGTTGCGAATTGAAAGTAACGATATTGCGGCGACAGAGCGTGGCGTCTTGACATTAACATATTCAGCAGAGTGGTCGATGCCGCGCTGTGCCGCGCCGCGCCGCGACGCGCCCGCGGACAAGAGCGTCTTCGCGACTTGCCGCTCCCACTGATATTGGAATTCTTTTGAATCTCAACTACTCCTCTGTCTGCTGTTGCCTGGGCAACTTTCAGTCGAATGCTAAGTTGACAATTTCGAGGGAATAAATCTCTCAGCGAGCTCTTTCTATTCACTATAGACAGCATTACATATTATAAGTATGAAAGGCTTCTTCGCGGAAAGTTTAGCATATAACCACGTCACCTCTTTGGTTTTTGATTGCGTACACAGAATGACACGCGACAAGTTTTTAGGTACCCATGTCATCTTTTCACTTAGGCAAAGTTTGTTAAGCACTTACGTTTTGGTAAAACATGTAATAATTCAGGCCGTGAGAAGTTGTGCGCAAAGTTTTATGAAGGAGCGACGATGTTTGAGTGTGAAAGCCAAGTTGAGCATGAGCCGCGGCGACGTAATTATTCGATCCGTGCCACCTCCCGAACTGAATGTCATTTGTGGTTTTTGTCGGTACCCCGACGTTCTCCTTTCCGTAAAAGTTCGTTTTTGTCGAATCGTCCCCCGCCATCTCTAATGAAGGCCTACAGGATTCAATTAACCGGAGGGATTGGAATGTTTTGTGATTTGTACCCGGTACGGAATTCTATCAACGCGCTTCAATTCAATACCTAGCAGCCTTCGTGCAAATTAAATCGATCAAAAACTGAAAGAAATTGCTACGTCGACTACAGTTCACCTTTACTGCGATGGGAAACTACAAGTCGACGGCAAACCATAGATATGCAAAGTCTCGTCTCTTTCTTGTGATTTTTAAAGTCGTAGGTAGTTAGCAACTTGGCTAGTATTAACACAGGTATAGATAGTTCATAAAGAGCCGGTGGTGCTTGAGCGCGATATTCAAAGAGCAGTGCTATGTGGGGCCGGGCGCGGTGCGGCTCGGCGCCGGCAGATCTCGCTGAATGCACTCGTTCCTCTGTCGCTGTGTTTGCGTTCTGACTATGCACTTCCAATTTGTCGCATTGTTGAATGAACTCGACCCTTGTGTTAACATTGGGCTTCTGAACTGCAATCACTTCTTTTCATTCGAGTTTTGAGTATGGTTCCTGCCAAATCGCCATTTCATCTCTTCACATTTATTCAAAGCGCAACGTCATATTTTACAACCTATTCAAAAACACTAAATCAACACTCGACTGAAAGACGTAGGCGGTGCGTTCACAAGAGACAAAGCATATTATTTTAGGATCTCACCCTCACATAAATTCCGCTTTATTTTTACATAAACTATTTACCAGTAGCTAGCTACCTTTGCCGTATCAAAGCATCTGATTCCTTTAAAGTTGAAGCATAGTTGAAATTCCTCCATGTACATGAAGTTTAGCAACATTTCGGTGAAATTACCCGAGTGTCTGGGGCGGGGGGGGGGGGGGGAGGAGCATCGATTGAGCAATAAATCATAATAACATAATAGGTGTAATGTAAACAGTGGCCGCGGGTGATGCCCACCCTCTAACCTCTGCCGCGCGGCCCCGCCTGCCACCATGCTTTATTTAAACACACAAAAATTTACAATGGAACAGGTTAGATTGAAAATTCGGGAGCTATATCAAATATTAGCACAATATATTCATACACTCTACCTATATAGGTACATTGACAAACAAAAATTTACTCTTTGTTGACGCGTGTACCTACTTAATCTTTGAGTTTTAACATTAAAAATATTATGTTTATTTTCAAATACATTAAATAAGAATTATTTTGGAGACCACGGCATCGGGTGAATATTGAGTAACCATCCTTGCGTTTTATTAAACACTAAAGCATGTAAAAACTAAGCAAAATAAGTAAAGATTTATAAAAAAACATGTTTAAATAACTGTACAGATCTTTATCTTAGTACCTATAGTGACTAGGTATTTTATATAGCAAGACAATTATTAAACCATTTTAGTCCATCGATCGTAGCATGCGGTCAAGGTTTCGTAGAGGTTCTACGAAATAGCGTAGCAAACTGCCTACGAAGCAGTAGCACAGTCTATACTTATGAAATAAAGTCGCTATTCGTGGGGCCGCGAGGTTCTTCTAAGCTACGCAATGAAACTTGATGCAGTTTTCACCATATTTAGATACATTTATTCCGCAAGGTTTATGTGTTTAGTATGAGTACCGGTACCGCGCACGCACGACTTCAGGACGAGTATGTGTGTGCATAAATTATAAGAAAAAAATCAACTGATCGTGCACAGTCAACAACCGACACGAAATGTCTAAATTGAAAGAACCCTAATATTAAACTTGCATAAAATAAAAACACTTTCGTGTTTTATCAAGTCATAAAAACTGAAAAATAGAGGCGGGTCGCTAGTAAAATAATACACATTTGAAATGCTTCATGCTCAGCAACGTAAATGAACTGAAAACATATATATATTAACTAAAAGGTTTAGATGTACATTTGTACGCATGCAAGTCATAATTTAGGCGGTGCAATGAACCGGTGGTCGCGGAACAACTAACGGCCTAGTTTAAAATGCGCTAATTACCTCTGTTCTGCACGAGTATTTAATTACTGTACGTACTTGTAACGTCTACAAAACGTAGTTAGTTTATGTGCTTCAGCAATTAATTAAGGGAATAAAAAATATTATTTACAAAAAAATACAACCGACTTCCAAATAAAAACGCAACAAAGTGAAAATAACTTCTTTTTCTGAAGTCGGTGTTCCTGTTTTCTTTTCTTCGTTTGTTGACACCGACTTCGTGTTTTTATTTGCAATATATTTCGGAAAAAAGGATTTTGATTTTTCAATTTTTAGTTTTGGTACCTAATAGGCAAGTTCTATAGTACCAGAATAGATTAGCCGAATATCATGAAACTTGAATATAACCGGTGAAATGAGAGTGTACCAAGGTGAACTATACACATCTGCGTACCCCTTTAGAGCGTACTGGCGTGATGTTATGTAATGCAATGATATGAACAGACATGTGATTACGGCAATCCCGATATATTTTTCGTCATATATTGAAGAGCTCTGTTGTATACCTAAATTTAAATAAATATAAATTTAAATGTGACTAATTTGGGAACATACTCATACAAACAATAAATAAAATAAAAAATAATAAAAATAAAATGGGAATTATAAAGAGTTTTTATGAAATCTTGCATTGCAGGGGGGTAACCACAAGCTCTTAGAGTAAGGTTATTTTGAGATCGAGTAAGGGACAGATGTATCTGACTTGTATACATCTGTCACTTACTCGATCTCAAAATAACCTTACTCTAAGAGCTTGTGGTTACCCCCCAGTTCTTCAAAACCTTTTTTTACAACCATTAAATATCCAGCCAATGGAACATTCAGAAAGAAGATTAAAAGAGAGTTGATTATTTACTCGTGCCAAACCCACTTCATAATTAAAACAGAAAATAAAATAATAATAAGAAAACTGCTTATATTATCAAAAATAAATATTCTGAGTTTGTTTCGGTATTTCTTCTTAGAGTAGTCAACTACGAAACACCGACCTCATCTTGTTTAAATTAAGAAATAGATAAGACAGATAACGTACCTGCGTAGAAAAATATTTTTTTTAACGAATTAATTTTATTAATTTTTCATTTCTCAAAACTTGTTGCTATAAAAACATTTGCTCTCCAATAATATTAAGAAGCAAAACAAACACACCATCACTCACCAATATTAATGGCAAACAAAATTCAATCAAAGTTCAAAGGAAATCGGCATTTTATTTATACAAGTGCAAAGCTACAGTAATTGCATTGATTATTACCATATCACAAAAACGCAGAGTAATTTGCTGTTTACCAGAATTAATGATATTGCCTGCGGTAGGTAAGCACCGCTAGTATAAATACGTTCGACAGAACCACGGCTGAATTAACACGAGTTCGTTGCCGGCCGGTATGTGAAATAGAATTATATCGTTTTACTCACATTGGGCTAATACTTCTCTCTATCATATTTATTTAGAAAAAAGCACTTTAGTTTAAAGAATTCTAGATGTTATAAATTGATTGCAACAGTTTCAAAAAGAAAATTCTTCGGCGAGATTGAGAGAGATGACCGAAATTCGTTTGAAGGATTATTATATAGTTAGTTATATTAGGAATTCATATAAGCCTGAACAATCATTTCCGTTAACTAACGCAATGTAGACTAGATTTTCGACTAAATAATGTTTGAAAATTCGATGCATGCGAAAGGATCGCGATGTGATACCTAACAACATGGTTCAACACAGATCAAATTCCGCTACAATAGATTTCAGAAACAATTTCTTGATCATGTAACGCGATGCAGCTTCATAGATGCATGCCTTCGCGAACTATGATAAAGTCAATAATTCGTATAATGTAACGCCAACAATTCGTCAAGTGAGGACACACTCCCGCGGCTTGTCGCGTGGTTTGATGCAAAATGGCGACGTCGCGCGACAAAACTATGCGAGCACAGGTGCTGCCTTCAAACACTTGAAATACCTGCTTCGACTTCGACGCTTACTCAATCATTTGAGAACTAGTGAATAGTTCCACTACGTCACTCTGTCTCATTTTCCACCATCTACGAGCATTCGTAGCAAGAGATTTATTCGTAGCGGTAAACGTAGTAGGTCGTAGCGGTAAGCGGTAAGCGTAGCAGTTCGTAGCAACTTGCTGGCCACTCATAAATCTATTCGGCAATGTTTCGCATTAAAAGGAAATGCCTCGACTTAAAACTTAACACTAAAAGCTTAGTACAGTAGTTAAAAAACAATATTTTTGAACTAATATCTACTTATTATATCACATTTTTGTTGTGACACACGCATGTTCTAATATGGTAATGGTAAAAAATACAGTTTAAATAAGTACATATAAAGAAAAAATCTTTTTTGAAAACAAGCTTTTTGAACTAAATGTAATATCTTTTATTATCAATACAATAAACCTAAACACGGTGGTGGTACTTGTATTGTTGATTGAGGAGTTGCTATGATCACCATCCGGCTCCATAATACCATTTTTTTTTAATGATCTATTGGCTCGCGTTTGACCACTATCTCTTGTTTGATTATTTAAATGATTCCAAAGCTATATAAGTACGCCTACTTTCAGCTTAATCGGATGCCAGGAAGTGCTTGAAAATCGATTCCTAGTTGCCGGACACATACGTTAGCAAGTTAATATAATATAAAGCTTGTAAAAATATTATCCATATAATTTGAACTAGGAGACGTGAACCCACACACGTCTAGAACAACCAACGGGTTTCGAACTCAAGACCCCGATGCTAAATGCCCTTTTAACTAGTACTTACTAACCACTATCTGATAACGACTAAATATGGGTTTTTCTTATTAACTTATATTAGGTGTTACAGTGAATAAGCAGCGGCTTTCACATGCCGAATGATGGTATGATATTTTGCTATCTCCATTTATCTGTTCGCCTTAAGTCTTCAGGCATTTCTTCGCTTATGTATCGTATACTAAAAGTAATACGTAAGTATTAGTTTACAGTATGTGCTCCGTTCATGAATCTGTTCAACGTATTTTATTAAATCGTTTGAGAGCTAAAGGGTTGGAAGCCACACCAGCGAGCACAATATCCGCTCGGCTTGTAAGGTAATACGTTACGCTTCCCACGCTATACGATACAACATGTGTATGTTTAAATTCCGGAGCAAGCCTAAGTGCAAGGCGCACCGCCAAATTCCAGCGGCGTGCCGCAGGGCTGCGGGGGTGCTCACACCGTGCGGGTGGGCGAGGGGGGACACCAAGTAGACCGCTGCACTTGCCCGACCTTAATGCCGCCATCAGCAAATTGCGAACCACCAGCTGTTTGTGACAAGAAATCTCTGACATAATTCACGCCATTGGACCGCAATCGGTGCCGGAAATTGCTATGACAATCATCTCCGATGCGACATTTATGACGACGTCGCTCACGATTCACGAACCTCCTCCTTGCAGCCCATTCAAACTTAAAAATGCGAACGATAAAAACGCGATCTCAGTATTTATTATGTCATAACGATTTGAAAACGCATTTAAAAATCTTTCCGGGCGCTCCATCGCTTACATTTAAACACGTCGCGGGCGGAAGGAGGATCGAGTAATATCTGTCAGAGCGTGTGGAGGGTTATTAAATACCATCTCGGGGGCTGAGTGCACCGTGACCCATATCCAGTCGCTGCACCGCCCGACTTATACGAGTGGACTTTATTGATTCGCAGTCTTGAGACGGTGCCCCGTCCCGCTCCCACGCGCCACAGCCGCGTCGCGCCAGGATAGAGGGCGGTGATTCCTGTAGGCTACTTACTCAATATTGTAAAGCGCGCCCCGACGCCGACGCCTGCACTACTACCACCCTACCCGATACTCCGATACCACGTTTTATACATATCAAATGACAACACAATTTATAGCGCGCTGCTCCTTTTCTTGCTAATGTTTGGAACAGCGTCTCCCGCTAACGCAATAATAATATCAGCGAATAGCAGAAAATGCTTTTAGATATTACGCCTTAAGAAAATAAAAAATATCCTTCCAAAGATTCCATTTTTGTTCCTTTTTAATATGGTTTTATTAGCTTGGTATATAACTGAATCTTTTAACGTGATTTTCACTCCCTTCAAAATGTCGGATTAATTTGAAACTTTGCACAATTATCAAGGACCGATGACTTCAAATTCAAATTCAAATAATTTATTGTGGATCATATATACATAAAATGTTGTGTTGGTTACAGGTAGATCTGCTATGTCCGGCCGATAGGCATACAAAATTCATAATATCAGTATAATTAAAATACAAAACATCAAATTGTCATGCAATACAAATAAAAATTAAATAAGTGTAATATGCAATGTCAAAATATTAAGTAATGCTACAAAATAGTAAAAACGATTAAATAGTGTCACTTCATAGTTTGTGAGTAATAGTTTACAAATTCATGCTTATGTACCCATTGGTTTGTTGTAATGAACCGGCTATTTCAGTGTCTTGTCATTTAAATATTCTATAATCTATACTAATATTATAAAACTGAAGAGTTTGTTTGTTTGTTTGAACGCGCTAATATCAGGTACTACTGGAATTGAAAAAATATTTTTGTGTTGGATAGTCCATTTATCGAGGAAGGTTATAGGCTATATAACATCACGCTACGACCAATAGGAGCGGAGAATAAATGAAAAACGTTGCAAAAATGGGACAAATTATACTTTTTGACAGCTTCCGTTGCGTGCGCTGCATCAGCGGTTAAAGTTACGCAAAATTCATGTATGTAGGGGGTAGGGTAGGTAGGTAGGTAGCCAGATGACGAGAGCGAAGCCGCGTAGGACAGCTAGTAGACTTATAACATTTGCTTATCAATAATTCGTGGTGTTTTTTTAAAGGCATTAATATTGCTCATAGTTTTGTTTTACTGGCAACTGTGCTCGTGCGCAGCATGTCTTTATGTCTGGACCTAGTACAAAACTCAAATAAGTTTGGGTTTGATTTAATGAACATAAGTTACATATATGTATACACTAGGGAGAGTTAATATTTTTAAAGTAATTAAGTGTGGTCTGCATGAATCCGTTTTACGGCTTTTATAAATTGTCGTTAAAAAACACGCTTTGATGGTAATTGAACTAAAAAGTAAAAAACAAATAATCGTTTTAAAAAACTAACAAACACGCTTTAATAGAAAACCAAACTAAATAGTAGAAAATAATTTTCAATAAATTTAAATTAAGAATAGCGTGATTGACAAAAAAAAATGCAAGAAAGCGTGAAGTGCTTGATGTTCATTGTTATAATATTAGAGATGGGTTTGTTCTTGTCAGAGGTGACAGAGACAGAGTCGACGATGAAGCGAGCTTACCCAGAAGAAGCCTGTTCACTCTAACTTTGAAGAGATTCGGGTCGAATGCGTTTGGAAACACAAACGCAGGTAGTGAGTGCCACTCATTTGCTGTGCGCATTATGAAGGATGTTTGAAAGTGCTTAGTGCGAATTGGTGGAATTTGCAACCAGGTAAGGATGGTAACTTGCAGTGCGTCTAGATGTCCGATGGTAGAAGGGGGCCGGTGGAATGAGGTCGTGGAGTTCTTGAACACACTCACCGAAGTACAATCTGCAGAAGACCGACAAGCAGGCAACCTTGCGGCGATGAGCCAAGCTGTGAAGCTTGGCATTCACCAATTCAACGTCGCCAATGAGCCTCTAGCTCTGCGTGCCACCGAGTCAAGCGCGGCAAGCTGATACTTAGCTGAGCCATCCCAAAGGCGGCTGCAATACCGTGACCTTATGGCTATTGATGCCGGAGTTCCTCAGGAACTCCTCTCTACAACTCTTTTCCTGCTGCACATCAATGACCTACTTCAGCCTGGTATTGTTGGGTACGCAGATGACAGTACTGTTTCAGAGAGATACTTTTCCAGCCCAAAAACCAGCGTGGACGAAGTTCGTTCCTTGAGAGAGGCTATGATGGAGCGGACAGATTTGACCTTAAGCCTTGTCTCCAAGTGGGGTGATGACAATCTGGTCTCCTTTAACGCCACCAAAACACAGGCGTGTCTTTTCACCGCTAAAGGAGTCGTTTCGATCTAACTCTTACTTTTCGGGGTGCGTCTGTTCCTGTGACTGATCGGCCTGAGCTCCTAGGCCGAAGTTGAGTACAAATCCCAAATGCAGCCAAAAAACTGGGCATCCTAAATAGAGTGAAGCGATACTTCAAGCCAGGACAGCTTTTAACTATATACAAAGCGCAAGTCCGAACCTGCATGGAGTACTATATTATGTATTTTGTTGTGAATGTAAAGTGATGATGGAGGTATAGTTGAGCGTGGGCGCAGGGCCAGCCGGCGCCATAGGGCGGGGGTCATCGACCTGCACTCTACCTTCAATATAAAACTCAATTTAGCGACCACTGCCTTCTAATAAACGTTACAAAGTAATCATGTTATTGTCGGACGTGCCTCCCAGACTTTTTCTTTAGAACAAAACCCGACTAGTTCATTGAGATCCGACATGCGATCTTTTACTTGAATAAATTGCAAAGAAGATTGACATTGTGAAAGGCCATTACAGTAGAAAGTATTGTTCAGTGGCTTTATTAAACGTGGCCTTTAGTTCCGTAGTTATTCTCGCACGAATTGGGCAATTAGTAATTACTTTGAGAATATAACATAAATGTTCTGTGACAAATACGTCGACGCCTGTACGATTACATCTGAATGTACAAAAAAAGGGTGACTTGACTATAACAATGAATTTTTATAGCTCACTTTACGAATAAATTAGTGGGTACATTTGTATTATGTGAGGCTAATAAATTGGTACATTACATGAAAAGGTTTATTTAATTAAGATTTCACCGTACATAGGCACAATGATTTATTAGTTTCATAAATTGACTTGCCATTCAATATTAAATAAGACCTATCCCAAGCAGCAAAAATGCTATATAAGGAATGACTTATAAGGGCTAAACTCTAGTACATGTTTTGTAACAGCATTAGTTTAGCAACTCTCTTTATAAAAGCACGATAAAGTGTTTTTTGCTAATATGGTAAATCAGTCTTATAATTTTATCTTATGAACGTTTATATAACTAATTTATATGGCCCTTTTAAAGCAATGGACATATAGAAGAATATTATATGTCTATTCAGACATATAATATTTTAGCCATGTAGTCGCTTTGGCGTTATACTATTTGTAAATTTAATATGGCTATTATAAAGCTATACCCATATAAAGGCTATCAGAATGCACTTTTAACGCTAATGCAATATAGTAAGTTACATGGCTTCTATAACTTTTAAAGTCTCGACTAAACATTTATGTAACTGCTACAAGAATTCTTATATGTTTACTAGACTTTGCAGCTACGATGGAAGAAAATGCTATGGGTTCTGTAGAATTAATTTCACAAAACATTGACCACGACACTTTCTAGGATTTTTCTTAAATGATTGCCTTATTCAAGGTGATAATGAACCATCTGATAAGCGTGACAGCAACATAAAGACGGGTTGAGAGAATATATTTAGCCAATATCTTGTACAATGAAATGGCTTAAAAATAAACAGACATGCGATTGCAGCATTCCCGATAGATTTGCCGTTGTTTATTGAAGAGTTCCGTTGTATAATATCTCCGAAGTCCTTCATCAGATTTTTACCAAACTTAAACGGGACCACATGAGAAGCACCAGCTTTCAAATAAAAAAGAATCAAGATCTGTTCACCAATTAAAAAGTTTTGACGTGACACATAAAAAAATACAGTTGAATTGAAAACCTCCTCCTTTTTGAAGTCGGTTAAAAATAATGGCGATTGAACCCTAAAATCTTTCAATATGGTTGAGCATATTAGTACTACCCTGCTTCAATAAGAGTAAATGACTTATAAATGATTTCTAAAAGCATTTGGTATGCTAATTATTCTTATAATAGTAATTCACAAGGTCTCTCAAAAATAAAATCATTTTTTAAATAATAAAAACATAAATTTTAAGAGGCGCATTTAGAATATGTTATAAAACATATCCACAATTCTCGCAAAACTGCTTTCCCACATAACCTTGCAGTATAATAAAAGACAAAAGAGCGATTTGGTAAATATCTAATAAGGCAGCCATTTAGTGTCTTTTATTTATAAATAATGGAGGTGTTTGATATAATCATAAAGTAATAACTCATATTCGTATTGCGTTTTGCTACTACACGAGAAATTGGCCTTAAAGCCGAATTTTTTTAGCAGTTATAAGGGTGATTTGTTACATAAAAGCAAATTTTCTGTCTATTTCTAGCTAATCAGCCATATAGTATGCGTTTATAAAGCGTGTTGAAGGGTGATTAGCTTATTTTATGGTAACTATATAACCTCTAAAAGGTTTCAGCCCTTATAATTTGCGCCCAAACCCAATCTTATAAGTACTAATATGGCCTTTATAAAACATTATTTTTTGGCTTTAATGACGTTTATAAAGCAATATTTTGCTAGTTGGGATGTGGCTGACACCTACATGCTACATACTTTTCGCTAGTACTGCCTTACCATAAGCTCTTAGAGCAAGATGATTTCCACTATACTTCCTACTATCCTACTAATCAAACTATCACACTAATATAATATTATAAAGGTTCATGAGTGTGTGTGTGTGTGTGTTTGTATACTTGCTTCTTCTTCACGCTCAAACGGCTGGACGGATCTGGATGAAATTTGGCACAGAGATAGATTATGGTCAGGAATAGTACATATATAGAATACTATTTATCCCGGGAACATGTTTCTACAACCTACGATTTTACATTATGTGTCACTGATTTACTTTTCCACATAAACTTTATCAACCCATTCACAGTCGGACGCACGTTTTCAAATTACATGTTGTAGCAAAAGTTCCACATGTGAAACATAAATAGATTTAGTTTGCTGGAGCGACTTTCTCGAGTTGAGCTCTGCCGACACGTCGGATTAGGTACGTTTGTTCATATTCCTAAGCTAGGACTTCAGCGGTACCTAAACCCGGAGAACTAGGATGAACTGTCCACAATTGATACTCACATCACACATCACATCATCAGCCTGTTAATTTTCCCACTGCTGGGACACAGGCCTCGTCTCTGTGAGAGGGAATGGTCCGTAATCCACCACGCAGGCCCAGTGCGGGTTGGTGACTGTCACATGTCTTCGAATATTTGGTTCTAGGACATGCCGGTTTCCTCACGATGTTTTCCTTCACCGTTTTAAGAGTAGTGGTGAAGAAATAATTTACACAAATTAAAGCGCCTGCCTGGGCTCGAACCCACGACCTACAACTTGTAAGTCGCGGCCGATACCTCTGGGCCACCACTGCTCAAATTAATACTCAAATGCCTTTATTGAGCTCGTGGTGGAGGTTTAGAAGCTATCATACCTGGGAAATATCAATATGACCTTAATGTCCGGTTTCTGGAAAATTATATCGACACGTCACAAATTAAACGCATGTCTGACTGTTTCGCTCAACCAATCACACCAGCTTAACGGGCGTTTAACAATCTGTCACATTAATGTACATAACACACAATTTCACAAGTATGTACTTCCTTCTTGAACAACACTGATAACCGCGTGATTATCGATGCTAGTTCCTTCTCTGTGTAAAAACCTACCAGACAATTATTCTTCACCTGCAAAAGGACAGTCCAATGCAAAAAAAACCGGCTAAGTGCGAGTCGGACTCGCGCATGAAGGATTCCGTAGTTGGTAAATTGCGGTTTACGATTTATGACGTATTAAAAAAAAACTACTTACTAGATCTTGTTCAAACCAATTTTCGGTGGTAGTTTACATGGTAATGTACATCATATATTTTTTTTAGTTTTATCATTCTCTTATTTTAGAAGTTACAGGGGGGGGGGACACACTTTACCACTTTGGAAGTGTCTCTCGCGCAAACTATTCAGTTTAGAAAAAAAATATATTAGAAACCTCTATATTATTTTTGAAGAGCTATCCATAGATACCCCACACGTATGGGTCTGAAGAAAAAAAAAATTGTTTCAGTTTCAAGTATGGGAACCCCCAAAATTTATATTGTATTTTTTCTATTTTTGTGAGAAAATCTTAATGCGGTTCACAGAATACATCTACTTACCAAGTTTCAACAGCATAGTTCTTATAGTTTCGGAAAAAAGTGGCTGTGACATACGGACGGACAGACAGACAGACAGACAAACAGACAGACAGACATGACGAATCTTTAAGGCTTCCGTTTTTTGCCATTTGGCTACGGAACCCTAAAAAACATGCATTTCTTATGTGCTATTCCTGACTATAATCTATCTCTGTGCCAAATTTCATCCAGATCCGTCCAGCCGTTTGAGCGTGAAGAAGTAACAAACATGCAAACAAACGCACACACACACTCACAAACTTTCGCCTATATAATATTACTGTGATTTTTTTGAAACAAATTAAACACCTTGAATCAATACGTGAAAATTAAATCAGTGTGTCTATTATATATAAGAGTCTGTTTTACCAAACGAGATTGGTTTTGCATTCATTAGCAAATCAAACAGTTTCTCCACGTGAGATGCCGGTTGGCCTCCTAATATTGTCGCAGCGCAGTGTAGGAGATACCTAGTGTAAAACATCTTGCTACTAAGTCTCCGTACAATTTCAAGTTTGTAACTTTGGTACCTATATGTTGTGCGCAAGTGGGAAGTGTTTGTACTCGTAATAACTATTAGGTATTACTTATTGCGCCACCGCGCACCGCTGAGAACTTGATGTACGGGTAGTACGCCGGTAGACTTGTCACTGAGATCAGACTTATTAGATACTGTGTTATCTGGTGCGTTTTATGTGACAAGTCATATTAGTGGCATTCGTAATTTTTGGAGTCCCGTCAACATGCCAAAGCCACACACTGCTGGATACAAGGTTTTTTAGCAAAACAAAACAAAACATTTTTTTTTTTTTTTTTTTTTACTTTTTTAATTGAGCATTCATTAGCTATTTGATATGAAATAAATTGTTAATGTTTCTTATGTCTGACTATCTATTGTTTTTTCTCATCATTAATTCTATTTGTTTTGTTTATTTTTTATTTTTTGTTTGTTTGTATTTTTGACATATTTTTTGTATTTTGTTTGTATGTTTGACATTTTTTGTATTTTATTAATGTAATGATTTGCACGCCGTAAGGTAAAATGTAGCTGATCTCATTTTTTATGTTATTTATCTGTACCTACATTTTTAGCAAACTTAATTCTGATTCTGAACTGAACCTTATATAGGTACCTACTTTTGAATTATCAAACCAAATATAGTAGAAGTAGTAGTAGTCTAGTTGCACATTTGCAAGCGTCAGTAGGTCTCTATGGAGAAGACCGTGCATAAAACTCCACTGACACTCTCTTCCATCAGTTTGATTACAATTATTTGGTTACATTAATCTTGTTGGCAAAATACATATTTGAGAACGATGTAAAAAGACGTGCACGGAAAAGCGTCTAGAGTAAAACAATCAATTTAAAAATAAAACAAGTACGTAATTAAAAGCAGGCTGAGTGTTTTAAGAACTTTGCCCCACAATACTACTACTAGTACTAGGAACTTCTACTGTACCGTATCGTGGGTGCGTTAACAAACATATAAACTCAAACACACAAACACCCAGATCCGGAAAAACTATCTGTAAGCCATACAAATATTTTTTCCGTGTGGGCGTCGAACTCGCGACACGCAGCGCAGCAGTCAATCGCTCGACCACTGCACCAACCGTTTCCTCGATATAAATTCAAATGATATTTAATTTGTAAATTGGTTAAAAAAAATTACACAACACGCCAAAAAAATTAGTCTTGTCGTATGCCATTTTACTTTATCCTTGTTTTCGTTTCTCGTCAAGCTCCAGCTTCACAACACATCATCAGCCTATTAATAATGTTCCCACTGCTGGGACACAGGCCTCCTCTCTGTGAGAGGTAATGGGCCGTAATCCACCACGCGGGCCCAGTGCGGGTTGGTGGATATCACATGTCTTCGAATTTTTGGTTCTAGGACATGCCGGTTTCCTCACGATGTTTTCCTTCACCGTTTTGAGAGCAGTGGTGATGAAATAATGTACACAAAGTAAAGCGCGTGCCTGGGCTCGAACCCACGACCTACAACTTGTAAGTCGCGGCCGATACCACTAAGCCACCGCTGCTCAAGCTCCAGCTTACAGCACATAAACTCATTCTAATATAAGTCAGAGTCATTGCTTTTTTATTAGAAGGCATAGTAAAAAACTAAAGAGTTAAAGTGCCACTTAACCCCACGTGTGAAAGCAGTAAAACTTGAGTTAAGATTACAGTAATACATTAATATCAATGAGGTTAACTCGCCCATAGCTTACAGTCACTATAACTCATTTTGCTCGACTAACCATTTCAGCGCGGTGAATCAATGTGAAATTCATGGAAATTGAAAATTGCATTTGTAACCGCTTTACACTTTGTAAAGTTGTAATAGTTTTATTGTTTGTTAAGGCGGTACCCTGACCAAAAAATCGGCTTGAGATATGAGCATTCCTATTGGCTTAGCGGCACTGGTGGCGCATGAATTGCAGTAGTGAATACGCCCAGATTTTAGAATAAAATCTTTATAAAATCGAATTTTAGTCTTTTGAAAAAAAAAACGACAAAAATGTACGTTATTAAATTGTCTATCCTATACCCTAAATAGTGTTAGTACAAAAAATAATTAATGAACACTTTACGAGGAGATGCATGCTATCAATAATTATTTCTCATTTTTATGGTTTTGTTGGAAGGAGATTAGTGAAACATATACCTCTTTAAAAAAAAAAGTAAACGACCATTTTAGAATCAGTAATATGTAGAAATTTTATGTAATTTTATTAGTTGATATTTCTTTTTAAATAACGAGTAGATAGCTCCTAAAAACAGCACGAAAAACGGCTAGCTCGGGGCACCGCCTTAATAGGATTATGTATTTACAAAAGGATGACTGTTTCACGTATAAAAATACGAATGTAGCTACAGAATTTTATTTTTAAGTATCTATATATTTATTGCTAAAGCAGGTAAAGGGATATCCAAATAAATGTAGGGAACATAGTAGGTGACGTTTCTGTATTATCTGCCATGAGAAAAAAAAATTAAGAGACACGCTATAATAGAAAATCCGAACTAAAAAGTAGGAAATAATTTTCAATAAATTTAAATTAATATTTTTTTTATCAACCTACACTGTCCCACTGCTGGGCAAAGGTCTCCCCCATAGCTTTCCACTCTCTTTCTCTCTTTACGGGAGATTGGCAGGAGATTGCAAATAATAGGGAAGAGTGGAAATTAAGAATTAACAAAAAATCTTTTTTTTTTAAAGCTTGGGGTGCTTGATGTCAATTGTTATAATATTTTATTGACAGATATTGGTAAACGTAGAGTCATTTTGAAAATATCTTCAAAAGCACCCTATGCTTTTTTGTAATAAAATATTTTTTTAAATTATTTATTGAAAATTATTTCCAACTTTTTAGTTTGAATTTCTACTAAAGCGTGTTTTTTAGTTTATTTAAACTATTATTAATGTTTAACAATCGTTAATCCTAAAGATGGGTAAGGATAATGGGACAAACTATTTAAATTATTGCATTGTCATCGGTCCTTCATAAGTGTGCAATGTTTCAAATTAATCCGACGTTTTGAAGGACGTAAAATCACGTTCAAAGATTCCGTTACATAGATACATACATACCAAACTAATAAAAGCGTGTTAATAATAAAGGCGTGAGCTTATGAATGTATGACGTATGTATGAATTAAATTACACTAATCTATAACACCTTTGTTTTCTTTCTCTCCTATACTCAAGTAACTAAGCAGAATACACCATAGACCATCCAAGCCCAAAATTGCACACATACAGTATCCCTGTATGCAGTGTTACCAGATTATTCATGTTTGCACGGGCGACGACCGCACTAGACTCATCCCAGCAGACTTATTGCATTATGTCACACAGCTTCGCACCGCCTGGAGCCACGGCCTCCGTAAACACGCCGACAGCACTCCGCAAGCGCCCAAATTAGATGCTACGCTCGCTCGTGACGTGGAACTATTCAATTATGAATTAAGTAACGTCATTAGCAGAGGTGACGAATGTCTCGCTGGTGTCGTGATTGTGAATTAGCTGGCATATACACTCTACTAAACTTGATGTTTTGGTATCACGTGGTTTTATATCGTACCTCTATACCTAGTTAATATTCGTACTGTCCGTATTAACTCAACTGCATGAACAACATATACCTAGGTATAAAGTTACACGAGCAAAGTTCACTAACCCCGACTGAAAACATGTCGCTCTTGACAAAGAATGGCAACTCTTCAGCGTTTGAACTTGTTTCAAAATTATTTTGAAAGTTATTATTGGACATCTTGTAGTGACTTTGAGATCACAATGTTCTTTACGTTTCCATTCAAGTTGGCAAAGAATTTGCTCAGCCAGACTAAGCTAATATCTAGAATCGAGCTGACAAAAAATGTTTCATATATTTGTCATGAGGTTTATTTAAAGGCGTCGTGTATAGCGACACATTGAGCACCAACGAGACGGAATCATAGTGAATACGCTGAGTTTATCTGAGGCGTTTATCTTCGCTTTATTCGTCTCAACCCCTCATCTTTACCGGTTGATACAAATGAGAGTGGCGTATCGACGCTCTCTCTGTATATTTCTTTTTACATACTTTTGTGAAACGGTTTTTGCTTGAATATTCTTTTGCAAATAACGTCTTTAATGACACATACATGTTGTAGACATAACTATGATGAAATTATTCAAATTCAAGCTATTATACAGCACACGCGTTGCATTTCTTGCGGTTAATTAATTCTGTCTCAAGTAAAACAACAAACTTGAGCCAACAATTGTAAGTAACGTTGCAATTATTAAAATATAACAGCACAACATTTGCAAAGACTCCATTTGTCTGCACAAGAAGCGCGCAAACAGAATAGTTCGCATAATAAGTTGGGAACAGGACTCAGCAATAGTGGGCCGAAAGCGGCGGAACTTAGCTCAACAATAAAGTTGAAAAATCGAGGGGATTGTGCGCTGCGGGCGTCGCACGGAGAAAAAACGACGCCAACATTTCGCACTTAATGAAACTGTAGCTGAAACAAAATAAAGGAATGTATTTACGACCGGCACTAAGCATTGTTCCAAGAAAACTCCGCTTTCGGGGCTGCTCCTAATGGCCGAGATAAAATATTTTAGGTGTCTTGTAATTATTTAATTGCTGCTTTTCTCTATTAGCCATACCATATTCTCTATTAGCGTTTATTTCCAATATGATAAACGTTTTTTAGTGAAGTTGAGTATATTACAAGTATAAGCTTCGTCATAATATAGACACGGATTTAAATTTGAAAAAATGTATCACGTCGCAGCCAGATTAAAAGATTTTCTCCTTATTATCAAAGGATTAATTTTAATAAAAAATCCTTTAGCGTAGAGCGAGGAGTGTCGGACGCTGCAAGTGCGGTGTAGTGGTGTAGGAGGCGGGCTCAGCTCAGTGCAAGTTTTAATTACTTCGCCCCCACTTCGCGAGCTTGTACCCACGATGGGGCTATTTCGTCTCACAACTAAAAACTCTCATTTATAAACTGTGTTTTCTGTAGACCTTTTTTAAAGCTTCTGAATACGTAATTAGAGCTAGTTAGAATAATGTTCAGGACTGATCGAGAACCGACGCTTGTCGAATTGAAAATAATAAAGTTTCCATCGTATAAACATTAACGAAGTTATTTGTTTGAAACTATAAACTGCGGTTTGTTTCGAAAACATTTGAGCTACCTAATTGTGTGCATAGGTGTGCCCTAATGGCCTAGATGTTACAATAACGAAGTTTATACAATCGACGTGGAGCCACATAGAGCTATGGAGGCTATCGGTTCTGGATCGTTAAGATCACGCAACCCCTATCATTATTATCAACTCGCAGGTCAAAGGCTTGCCAAATGCTTGCAGGCAAGGTGAACTGAAGACTACCTTACTTATCTATGATATCTTTCTTTAAGATGTTGTCTGAGTATTCTATTTTACTTGTAAAGCGGCTTAAATATATATTTTGGCCTAAATCTGAACACAAGCTTATACCGTTTGTGTTCAGATTAAGACCTAAAGTCCTATTGAGCTTAAATTGTTAATCCTATTTTCTAATATTAAGAAACAAAAGTTTGAAAAATCAAATTAGGATAAAATAGACGTAGTAGCGGCGGTTATTTTAGCTATTATATTTTTCTTATTAAATTCGCTACGCTAGAATGAAATAAATTTTGCGGAAACTTCTGAATCTGTTGTAAAAAGCCTGCGGTGTAGAAAACACGTCCTGTCTTCAATAAAGCAAGAGAAAGGTGTGGCGGGGGAGTGGAGCTGATTATTTTTGATCGTTCGCTAATGCCTGGCGGTGGGACAAAGGCTGCTATCGATCAGCCCAATTCCACGCTGGCTAATTGCCGACAATTGTCTACCGCTTTTATCCGGCCACTCTTTGTGCTCGCGGCCGCGGTCGCTCCATGACTTGACTGTTTCAACCCTTGTAAATCATACCAAAGGGGAAATATTGACACAAATACAAACTTTTATTTTAAACCGGCGTGCTTTTGATACTTTTACTTGTCGCAATACAGCCGGTAGTTTTTACAAACGCGTGGCTTTACAATTGTCATCGTTAGGGACTGATGTCGGCTTACGTTAGACATGTTGTGTTATTTGTTGTTTTGTTTTCTATTGTTTTAATAAGGTCAGTCCAGCTATGTTTGTTTATAATCCACCATGGTGTAATCAAGTTACTACAGCGCTTTTTAACCCCCGCTGGAAAAAGAGGGGTGTTATAAGTTTCACGTGTGTATCTGTGTGTCTGTCTGTGGCATCATAGCGCCTAAACGAATGAACCGATTCTGATTTAGTTTTTTTTGTTTGAAAGGTAATTTTGTCGAAAGTGCTTTTAGCTATGTTTGAATAAAATCGGTTCAGCCGTTCAAAACTTATGGGTGTTTTACTGTTTGAATCGGGGTGTTTTCGCAAGATAAATGTGTCAGGGGTTTTTCAAATTTTGAAATTTTACTTGTTATTCCATAAGCCTTAAGAATATTTACTGTAGTAAAAAACGGTGAAAATCTCCACTTCGTCACAAAAGCATCCAAAAAGGCTAACTATCACCAGAGCTAATAACCCCAGCTTAGTAACCCCAGACTATAACAATACTCCTAAACAAGTATATCTAACAGCTTATTTCTTTCACAGCGCATAATGGACAGTGCAGAGGCCGCAGCTTTATCAGCCGGCAATGGAGGCAGCGATGGTGCTCCAGGCTCCTACTACGATGCTCGCTGGCTGAATGTGCATGCTGATGACGGGACCCTGGCTGCTCGAGCACGACGCCTGGCGCTCACGCCCAGCAGGCATTTTGATCACATCGCCGTCAACACCAGCTATAGTGCTGTGCTTATGCCGCCTTATATCAATACTGACGGTTTGTAAACTTTTGTATTCAGTTGTTTATGTGTGATTTTGTGGATAGTGGTGGCATTCATAGTGTGAGGTGAACATTTATGTTTGTTCATCCAATAGATCACTTAAAACAAAAACCGGCCAAGTGCGAGTCGGACTCGCGCATGAAGGGTTCCGTACTTGGTAAATTGCGGTTTACGATTTATGACGTATTAAAAAAAAACTACTTACTAGATCTCGTTCAAACCAATTTTCGTTGGAAGTTTACATGGTAATGTATATAATATATTTTTTTTAGTTTTATCATTCTCTTATTTTAGAACTTACAGGGAGGGGGGACACACTTTTTACCACTTTGGAAGTGTCTCTAGCACAAAGTATTCAGTTTAGAAAAAAATGATATTAGAAACCTCATTTTTGAAGACCTATTTATAGATACCCCACACGTATGGGTTAGATGAAAAAATTTTTTTTTAGTTTCAGTTTCAAGTATGGGAACCCCCAAAATTTATTGTTTTTTTTCTATTTTTGTGTGAAAATCTTATTGCGGTCCACAGAATACATCTACTTACCAAGTTTCAACAGCATAGTTCTTATAGATTCGGAAAAAAGTGGCTGTGACATACGGACGGACAGACAGACAGACAGACAGACATGACGAATCTATAAGGGTTCCGTATTTTGCCATTTGTCTACGGAACCCTAAAAAGTGCTTTAAATGTAATCGTCAAAGTAAATCTTTTTTGTAATTTCTATTAAAATGTAGCAAGATAAGAATCAAATTATCTAAATATAAGACTAGATTTTTCGGCATAATAATTATAATCTTCTCTAAATACATAATAATTATCTACTTCAAAGTAAATTCGTATCTACGTCTCTAGGCAAGACCTTTATATCTAGATATCTTTTGAACCAATGAATTTTCAAATAAACTGTATTATTTCTTAAGCTAGAGAAGAGAGGGACTGTTTTTTTAGGGTGCCGTACCCAAAGGGTAAAAACGGGACCCAATTACTAAGACTCCGCGGTCCGTCTGTCTGTCTGTCTGTCTGTCTGTCACCAGGCTGTATCTCATGAACCGTGATAGCTAGACAGTTCTTGAAATTTTCACAGATGATGTATTTCTGTTGCCGCTATAACAACAAATACTAAAAACAGAATAAATTTAATATTTAAGGGGGGCTCCCATACAACAAACGTGATTTTTCTGCCGTTTTTTGCGTTAATGGTACGGAACCCTTCGTGTGCGAGTCCGACTCGCACTTGGCCGGTTTTTTAATCTCAGTCTGTTAAAAACCACTCTTATTTCCCCGCATTTTGGTAAGTTTTTGAGATTGTTTGTCGCCGAAATGAGATTGTTCTTCGCTAAATGGAACGTTTTAAGCACGAGAATTGACCATCAGATAAAGTCCCAAATCAACTGTTATCAAACATCATCACCGATTACTAGACGTACAGACACCAGTGTATGTTTGACCTCACATTTTACGCAAAATAAAACGCAAGCGAAAAATACAACTCCTCTCCATCCCTAAATAATGGCAGCTAATATATTGTTGACACACGGGAGGGTAGCGGTAGAGAGAGTGAAGGGGGACACGGTCTCAGGGTGGCCACAGATAATTAATGGACAAATTGACGTATTCCTCACTATTTAGTAGCGCTCACTCGAACAAACGTTATTTCAAATCTATGATATTGTTGATGAAATTACGAGTTGCTCATACTTTTAAATATTTTTCTGGAAGGTTCAATACTTTGAAGGTTGTTTGATTATAGGTACACATGGCTAACAAAGTCTTTATCATCATCTTCCTGCCCTTATCCCATGTTACTTGGGGTCGGCGCAACACGTTTTCCTCTTCCATACCGTTTTGTCCCCTGTTAGGCTATTACTGACTCCCTTTTCCTTCATATCACTCCTCACACAGTCCATCCATCTTTTCTTTGGCCTTCCTCTTCCTCTCCATCCATCCACATTTATATTCATAACTCTTTTAGTAACATACGTTTCATCCCTCCTCATCACATGACCATGCAGGACAAACGGTTTCCATTCAACTTTTCTGCCACTGGCGCCACTTTCAAACTGCCTCTGATATACTCATTTCTCACTTTATCCAATCTTGTCACGCCGCACATCCATCTCAACATTCTCATCTCTGCTACATGCAATCTCCTTTCATCCATCTTTTTCACAGCCCAACATTCTGGGCATTCTGGCATTTTTTTTTTTTTTGGCAATGTCTTTATACAACGAACTAAGTTGAATTGGGATGGGTTGTCAGGTAATCTGTAAATATCTATATGTAAATATTCAAAAGATACGCTACACACGACAAAACTCAAATGTAGAAAAACCAACAAAAAATACACACACAGGAAACTGCCCACAAAATCCTTCACGGTTCCGAAAGCCCCGAAAATATCGTTTGGCAGCCCGTATTTAATTTAAAGGGCGTAATTACATAGGGCCTGGTGCGTTTATTTAACAAACCCATAGTACACAGGCGAACCATTAATTTTTCCGGCCGCCGGTCCAGGAGAAAGCAATCACGGCTGCCCAATGAACCAAGTTTGCCAATTACACTTCTTTTAATGGGTAGTTAAAGAAAATCTCCCTAATTGGTGGACAGAGTGCCAACAGTGTCGCGATTATCCGCTATTGTGTAACGAGAAGTTACTGCATTCATACATAATTCATAAGTTTAACAGTACGTGAAATAATTTACATAATATAATAAGCTGAATTTAAACTCGTTCGTGCTTGTGGCTGCTTCATAAACAGTTTTATTGTTGTCTATAAAAATTGCCGGCAACTACAATTCAAATTAAATTATATTTTTAAAACGGATGGATTAGACTGTTTCCGACAGTCGTAATTTCAGCAAGTTGTATGTTATTTTTATTTTATGCTTTTGTTAAATAAAAAACCTGTTTGTTTTAGTTTCATAAATTGTTTTTTACCGTCTGACACTTTTAGTAAAAGTAGCATTATCTACATGTTAATATGTATTCTCATCTAATACCTTTAAACAAGCAATTCTTGTATATATGTAGATATCTTATATATAAAACTCTCGTGTCACAATGTTTGTTACCGTATTCCTCCGAAACGGCTTGACTGATTTTTATAAAATTTTAAATGCATATTCAGTAGGTCTAAGAATCGGCTACTATCTATTTTTTAATAGGTAGGGTAGGGTAGGTAGGTAGGGTAGATGGGGTAGGGTAGGGTAGGTAGGGTAGGGTAGGTAGGGTAGGGTAGGTAAGGTAGGGTAGGTAAGGTAGGTAAGGTAGCTAAGGTAGGTAAGGTAGGTAAGGTAGGTAAGGTAGGTAAGGTAGGTAAGGTAGGTAAGGTAGGTAAGGTAGGTAAGGTAGGTAAGGTAGGTAAGGTAGGTAAGGTAGGTAAGGTAGGTAAGGTAGGTAAGGTAGGTAAGGTAGGTAAGGTAGGTAAGGTAGGTAAGGTAGGTAAGGTAGGTAAGGTAGGTAAGGTAGGTAAGGTAGGTAAGGTAGGTAAGGTAGGTAAGGTAGGTAAGGTAGGTAAGGTAGGTAAGGTAGGTAAGGTAGGTAAGGTAGGTAAGGTAGGTAAGGTAGGTAAGGTAGGTAAAGTAGGTAAGGTAGGTAAGGTAGGTAAGGTAGGTAAGGTAGGTAAGGTAGGTAAGGTAGGTAAGGTAGGTAAGGTAGGTAAGGTAGGTAAGGTAGGTAAGGTAGGTAAGGTAGGTAAGGTAGGTAAGGTAGGTAAGGTAGGTAAGGTAGGTAAGGTAGGTAAGGTAGGTAAGGTAGGTAAGGTAGGTAAGGTAGGTAAGGTAGGGTAGGGACGGTAGGGAGGGTAGGGTAGGCAGTGTAGGGTAGGATAGGTAGTGAATCTCGGAAACGGCTCCAACGATTTTCATGAAATTTACTATGCGGGGGATTTCGGGGCGATAAATCGATCTAACTAGGTTCCATTTTTAGAAAACGTCGTTTTCTCTATTTTTACCCGAGCAGAACTCGGTCGCCTAGGTACTTTTCATAAAAGCTCATGGTGTCTACGTAATCACCCAGTTGAACATTTCCGTAAGAATGGCTCGCAATAAACGTATCTGTAAAATATCGTCCAAGTTGGGGAAAAGACAAGTTAAAGTTGGCTGTTGTCGCAGATGGCGAGGTACAGAACCAGATCGCGTGGTCGGAGCACTTGGACCCGCTGTTCGTGAACAACTACGAGATCGACCCCACGCTGTCGTGGCAGTACTACGCTTCCTCTTCGGGCTTCATGAGGCGATACCCAGGTGAGAAAAATATTTGAGAAACATATAGTGCACATTTTACACTAAGTATTTGAACACCTTGGCGCACGGTTGGCGCAGTGGTTGAGTGATTGACTGCAGCGCTGCGTGTCGCGGGTTCGATTCCCGCACGGAACAAATATTTGTATGACCTACAGATAGTTGTTCCGGCTCTGGGTGTTTGTGTATGTGAGTTTATATGTTTGTAAACGCACCCACGATACAGGAAGAAATTCCTAGTGTGGGGCAACGTTTTTAAAAAAAAAAAAAAAAACCTTGCTCCATGAAAAGACATTTTATCAGCTGTATCTATTTTAGAAAGGTCCAAAATCTATAGAAATTACTCGCGGTACGAATATGTTTGAGTTTTGGCAATTGCTATCGCTGTTATCAGATATGTAGCTCCTAGACATTTGTAAGGAATGCACACATTATTCATTACATCAAACTAGCTCCAAATTAAGTTTATGAACTGAAAAATAGTTAAAATTTAAATACCAGCATTATTTAACTTGCAATGTATGTATGTTCGTATGGAAGTGTGTTCGGGTCCCAATCTTGCAACTCTACACTCCACCGATTAAGATGCAATTTTGCATACAAGTTTAGTTTGGATGACAATGCATGGTTAGCTAAGTGACGTCATTCTAAATCCAAAATGGCGGATGGCCCAAGATGGCGGACTAGTTATTTTTTGTGCCTTGCCATAATATGGGTATCAAATGAAAAGGTTTGCTGAGAAGAATACTAAAAAAAGCTTGTTTTAAAAAAACATTATTTTATGAATAATTTATTTATCATTATGACAAGTAAAAAATACACTTAGTAAAGCCACCTCTAGGTACCTACTTCTACCTCTTTATTGCAATCAGTAATGTTTGCTACGAATGGTACGAGCGCTACGAATGCTACGAACGCTATGAGTGCTACGAACGCTACGCGCTACATAAAATAAGGGTTTTCAAAGTCCTTTTTGTGTCTCACAGCCATGTCCTGGCCACCAGAAGACGGATACTCCCACCACGCGAGAGACTTCTACGACTTCAGGTCTTCAAACTGGTTCGTGGAGGCCGCGACCTCTCCCAAGGACTTGGTGATTCTTCTCGATGATTCTGATGACCTGAGCTCGTCCTACTGGCGGCTGGCGAAGTCCACCGTGTCTGCTTTACTGGACACTCTTGGACCAAATGACTTCGTCAACATCTACCGATACAGCGACACGATATCCGAGCTACATACCTGCTACACCAAAGTTTTAGCTCAGGTAAGAAATTCACGTAATATTACTCAGAAAGTCTCTCTTTGCCCTCTAGATTGGAAGACATTTAAAAGATCTCGCTCTTTACGCTCAGATTGAAAACACATTTATCACTGGATATTCCACGAAAATAAAATCTTATTTTAATATTAAAAGCATCCTAGTTTTTGATCTGAGCTGCGATTCATCTTCAAGTTGGCAAGCTTCACTGAAATCGGTTTAAAAGTTCCAACGATTTGAGTTATTAAGAAACGTGAGCAAAATAGTAATAAATGATCGCGTTTACTTGAAAACTTCAAAGCAAATGATGTTATTTGAAACACAAATAATAGGTGAAACATGTTACCGTA
Source organism: Orthosia gothica (assembly GCA_949775005.1). NCBI lineage: Eukaryota > Metazoa > Arthropoda > Insecta > Lepidoptera > Noctuidae > Orthosia > Orthosia gothica. The sequence goes on along the minus strand of OX459063.1, from coordinate 17,352,383 downwards.
CTACGATGATACTTATTATATTAATAACGCTCGCGTTATAAGCTAAACAAAAGTTCAACACGGTCGGGATCGAAGCCACGACCTTTGGATCCAAAGTTCGCGCCCTGGACGATGGACTATTGGCTTTTTATTAACGTTAGTTTTGATGTTATCGAATCTTAGGGGCTTATAACTTTGTGAAAATTTGTTTCTTACGTAGGTATTATGTGTCCATTGGGACGTTGAGAAACTAAGTGGGCACACCCGCCCCGTGATAGAGATGAGTTCAGAAATACTAGTATCTGTAAACAATAATAACTTAATGATGTGTCCAACCGCAGTTAGTAGGAGTCAGATTTAGCAAAACAAGAAGGCAGGATGTCCGTAGGTGTTCCAATAATCCATCTGTATTTATTTGTTTCCGCTCTATTAGGATATTCGATAACCCGTGCGCTAATGTTCTGTGGGTGTAAAACCCACGCTGCCGGCGTATAAAACGCTAATACTACGTAAATATTAGCGTAGCGTAGCGATACGAACGTATACAGGAACCAGTACAATAAACTGTTATTTTTTTATGGATTGTTGGACCTACACGAGACATTGCGTATGATTATTGTTGTTTAATTAAGGCAGTTGATTGACAGGAGCTCGTGGCTAAATAATAACAGCCGCACGGGACGATCTTCAAGGTTAAGCAACGCTTGACGAGGTCGGTCCGTGGATGGGTGACCATTTCAACTTTGCGTGCTTTCCGAGGCACGGAGGAAACTCGGTATGAGTTTCCTCCGTGCCTCGGAAAGCACGTTAAGCCGTTGGTCCCGGCTGTCATTTGAACCTTGAGATCTGACACCAGTCTAGCCAAGGGGTATCGTGTTACCCAGTTACTGGGTTGTGGAGGTCAGATAGGCAGTCGCTCCGTGTAAAACACTGGTACTCAGCTGAATCCGGCTAGACTGGAAGCCGACCCCAACATACTCGTAGTTGGGAAAAAGCCTAGGCAGATTGATTGAATTAAGGCAGTTGATTATCGTGCAATTTATTTTATGTAATAATCACATCCAACCATATCCATTACTTTTACTCACATGGGCGTGAGTGTAACGACTAACACGGTAATTAACAAGTATCGCTCAGGGAACGCTTAATAAAATATGAAAATGAAGCTAATAGTTTCCAACACATTATTATCAAAGCGCGAACAACAATCAACAGTAATTAGACGACATAAGTTTAATTAAAACAAGGGTTGCACAGGTACAGGTGGGCGAAACAAATTGTTTCATGTCACTACTGATTTAACATGACGTAAATTCCTTTCTGAATCGCCTACCTACAGTACCTACCCACGTAGAAAACTTTTAATATCGGTTTATGCGTGTCAATTACTGGCGGGGCACATTGTCCACGATTTTGTATTAACAATGCTGGATTTGGGTCACGCCAAGATAACGCATGTTAAGGATTATACACCAAAAATTGTGAAAAATTTATGACGAGCATGGAAATGTTCGTGGAAATCGACATGAAATTAAAAGCTCGCGGTCGCGCGCCGTGACGGAATGGAGGCTGAGTGCTCGCGTGTTATTAATTATTATTGCGAATTTCCTACAATAAAACTGATTTTTTTTTTTACAGTTAAGGGTCAAAAGTGCAGTCACACTCTACCAAAACAGCAGCGGCAATATTTTTTTAGGCAGAATTATTTCAACTTTTCGCGGTCAGTAGGTATAATCTATACTTTCATGTATATAAAACTAGCTGACCCGGCAAACTTTGTTTTGCCATAAAAACACCAAACATTTATCTACCCTACCTACCCTACCTTACACTACCTACCCTACCCTACCCTACCCTACACTACCCTACCCGACCCTACACTACCCTACCCTACCCGACCCTACACTACCCTACACTACCCTACCCTACACTACCCTACACTACACTACCCTACCCTACACTACCTTCCCTGCCCTACGCTACACTACCCTACCCTACCCTACACTACCCTACCCTACACTACCCTACCCTACCCTACACTACCCTACCCTATCCTACACTACCCTACCCTATCCTACACTACCCTACCCTACCCTACAGTACACTACCCTACCCTACACAAAGCAAAAATAGCTTATACAATAGCAATAAAGCTCAAATTGACTCTACGTTTTAGTTAGAAAACTTTTGTATGGGAAAAAGAAAAGGGCTGTTTTTATTTTTTTTCCCGCAATTATTAGAATTTTTCTCCCCGTAAAAACCATCTTTGAACTTCAACGAACATTAAAAAAAAAGAATTGGCCAAATTGGTCCAGGCGTTGTTGCGCTTACCAACACATTTTGCGATTCATTTTTATATTATAGAAGATATATTAAATCAGTTGTGGATAATTTAACTTCGTCTACAAAAGCTATCCCTTTAAATTTTGGGAGAGTAAGACTGCACTTTTGTCCCTTGAATGTACACGATTGGATAATCATACAGAATAAACTACACTAGCAAAATAAACCACCACACCAATTTCACAACGTTTACTATCAAAGCTCGTCTGGGACCTCATTATTATGAAGATCATTTTTAACTCCACAGTGGTATTTTAAAGCTGAAAAAGCGATTCAGCTTAATCTTCTAAACAATGAAGACGTTAGGTTAGACGGTAAGGAATCCTAGATTCAGTAAGGCCTAGTTAATTAAAGGCTAACTCAGGACTAGTCCTGTAGAATTCTAAGCCCCGTATTTCCTATAATTAAATACCAAGCCCTATTTGGAATAGGTTTTAATTAAGATACGTGACCACGCAATATCTGAGGTGGTCAAGAATGGTTTCTGGGATTCCATGAATCTTTGTTAAACATTTGACGACATTTGTGCAAGATCCTTTTATATGTATTATACATATAAACCTTCCTTTTGAATCATTCTATCTATTAAAAGAAAACGCATCAAAATCTGTTGCGTAGTTTTAAAGATCTAAGCATACATAGGGACAGACAGACAGCGGGAAGCGACTTTGTTTTAAACTATATACTTTGAATCAAACATTGAAAATCCAGTAGTTACGTATATTATTGACACCTTTTTATCATACTCTGACAAAAATCTCACAGCTAAGCTAAAAGGAAATTATAAACGTGAGAAGCTCACGCGGACCTCATGCTCTTATTAAGAAATTCTATAATTTTGACCAGAGGGAATTTTGCTGGCGTAGATGCCTGCAGGATGGTAGGTCTGTATCTCTGACCAGCGGCCACTCGTGGTTGCAGTAATTACATTCAAAGGTATTTCATATCATAGAAAGAGAAATAGAAATGACCGCTGCAGCTGCAGTGGACAACGTTGTGACCGCAGCAATATACCCACTGTATGTGTATGAACAATTGAACATAATATGTAGATATAGTGCTTGCCAAACTTCTTCTTGCGCATCGGAAAGCCCTGAAGTTGACTTTTCAATGCACAAGGCACGAAACCGTGCTGTTTTTGTATGAGATTTACTAATGCGCAGACATTGTAGCCAACTTCAGGGCGGCCAAGAAGTTTGGCGAGAACTATAGGTAGTAATATACCTACTGAAAAATATTATTGAATTTGATCACCAACAATCATTATCACCATCATACTTTATCATCCTGGAATCATCCACTGCTCGTAGCCTTTTTTTCTATTCTACCATACTTCCCGGTTCTGTGCGTTCCTCATCAACCATCAGCAATACATGCACGCATTCATGTTACTTAATTACTTTCAAAGGAAATGATGAATTTTGTAATTACTATCGTGGTAATTGCCGCGAATGTACATACAAACACAGCACATAGCCGAGTAGGAAGCAATTTACGTAAAACTTCATAAAAGCAGATCAGAATTTCGGGCCAATGAAAAACTTAATAATATTTTTATTACAAAGGAATGTGGCAATATCGAAAAAGATTTTCATTAATATCGTCGAATCAAAATACCATTATCTGATGTACTGCAAAGACGAATAAAAATATTGTTATTTATCTACTATATAAACAGGGTGTTGGTTGACGTATCCTACATAGTGTTACAAATATGAAAGTTTATATGTTTGTGTTTCTATCACGCAAAAATGTCTGAACGGATTTGAAAATTTTGCACATAGATAGTTTATAACCTGGAACATAAGATACTTTATCCCGATTAACTCAGTATAGTGATGTTCTGGAATAATAAAAAGACTTTTCAGAGAATCCGTAGAAGCTAGTATCATCTATTTCACTGTCGAAAACATCGGCAAGACGTCACCAAATTTATATTTAACCTGAGTGCCAAGAAGAGCTCAAGATTGCCACGTTTGACTGTTTTTTTGTAGTACATCAGAAGTACCCAATAACATTACCTCAATAAAATCCGGCTGTACACAAGGATGTAAATGATGGCGACAAATGCAAGTATCGCGTGTCGGCGCGGCGCGGCTCGGCTCCGATACTCATCTGTCATCGTGTGTACGCACCTTAATGGATTCTATGGAGCCGACTTTAATGCGCCGCCATTAATATTGGGTATCAGATAATTTTACTTTCACTGCACACAAACGACACAGAGCCACAATTAACTAAATCATTGAAGCAACGTTAATTGTTTTGATCGTGATCTTTTAATTTTCTGTCCCCATTTAATCCATCCATACTAATGTTATAAATGCGGAAGTAACTCTGTTTGACTGTCTGTTCGTCGTATTTCCATGCCTAGGATAGGATTGGATAGATGGACCGGACCCCCTTTGCCGTCCTTTGACTCCCTTTTGGTCCGTTGTGTGTGCAGGCCTCCTCTCTGTGAGATGGAATGGGCCGTAATCCACCACGCGGGCCCAGTAAGATGAGTCAGTGGTGGATGTCATATGTCTTCGAATGTTTGGTTTTAAGACATGTCTGTTTCCTCACGATGTTTTCCTTCACCATTTTAAGAGCAGTGGTGATGAAATAATTTACACAAAGCAAAGCGCCTGCTTAGGTTCGAACCTACAACCTACAACTTTTAAGTCGCGGCCGTTACCGTTGTGGGGCACCACTGCTCCTACTTTTTTTCATGCCTAAACCGTTAATCAAATTTAGATGAATTTTGGTACTTTTACGAGTACATTCCTTTGTTTTGGGATAATTTCCGACTTTCATAATAAATTTAGGCCTGTGATCGAACGTCGAACTTGTTGTTGTAAACAAACAACGTCACAAAACAATACCAGGCCCCTCAGAAAGTATTGCGAAAAAAAGTTTTTATATATGGGAGACTGGCCAGTTATAATGTTTTTCGAAAATATGATTATTTATAAGTAAAAATAAGTAAGTTCCAATTTCAAAATTTCCCTCCACATTTTTTGCGAGTTAATTCAAAGTATTGTGTCTCACTGAAATATGGATCTGCGCCGGGAACATTTTAGAGCTATGATTTTATACGATTTCAAGTGTCGCCTGAAACCGGATGAATCGTACGATAGACTTCAAATGGCATTCATGGATGAAGGCCCTTCCAAGGCAACCGTGTATCGTTGGTATAACGAATTCAAGCGCGGTCGACCAACTTTGGGGGATGACGAAAGAAGCGGTCGCCCTTTGACGGCTGTTACCGAAGAAAACGTGCTAGCAGTGAAAAATTTAATCCAAGACAATAGGCGAATTACATATCAGGAGATTCAACACATATTGAAGATTGGATCGGGAAGCGTTCACGAGATTCTACACAGCCATCTTCGCGTGAGGAGGATAGTATCACGCTGGGTGCCGCACAACCTCACCGATGCTCAGAAGCAGGCCCGGGTGGAATGGTGCCGTGATATGCTTAACAAATTTGAAGCAGGCTCGTCTCGGCGTGTTTACGACATCGTTACAGGTGATGAGTCCTGGATTTATCAATACGACCCAGAAACCAAGCGCCAGTCGACTGTTTGGGTGTTTCAAAATGAGCCAACGCCTACCAAAGTGAAGCGATCTAGAAGCGGGGGTAAGATTTTGATCGCTAGCTTTTTTAATTTGACTGGCCACTTGGTATCAATTCCCTTACGGGATCAAAGAAGCATTAATGCCGAATGGTATACTACCAAATGTTTGCCAGAAGTTTTCTCTGTTATAAGCAACAAGCGACCAAACACAGGGCTCCGCGGGCTACTGCTCCACCACGACAATGCACCTGCGCACACCGCACTCAAAACGAGGGACTTCCTGGACAGCACGCCAGTCAAACTCCTGGGTCACCCTCCTTACAGCCCTGATCTAGCACCGTGTGACTTCTTTTTATTCCCAAAAATAAAAAATCAGCTCAAAGGGATACAATTTTCGTCGCCGGAAGATGCGCTGGCTGCGTTCGAGCAGGCTGTAAACGAGGTGTCTGCGGCGGACTGGAAAAAGTGTTTTGAAAACTGGTTTAGGCGCATGAATCTTTGTATAGAGGCTGGTGGAAAGTACTTTGAAAAGATTTAATAAAAATATATGTACGTATAGAACAATTTTTTTTAGTTTCGCAAAACTTTCTGAGTGTCCCACGTACGTAATCGTTACTCACAGAAATAAAAATAGATTTGTGTTTAACGACCGGCACCGCAGAAAAAGTTGATATTTAAAGATTTTATTTACACCTGGAACTAACGACCACCGAAGTTATTCACAAAAACTAACATATTAATGTGACAAGAAATTATACACGTGACCGTTGCGGTGTTAAACAAATAAAGCTTTCCAAACCACCTCGGGGGAAAACATTCATTATCACGGCGGCGGCGGTGACACGCGAGGCAGCAGGATGGCAGGAGGGCACATTCATCAATCGCTGGCTCGACTCACGCACTACCTCTGTCCATGTTAACACGAACATTCGTTAAGTGACAGACAACATTTAAATATTTACCCCGAGCTTTCAAAACCCATTTCCGATTGTACGATCAACTGGTTCGATTTTAACGTTAATTCTTGGGTGTTTTAACTTTTTTCCTCTTTTATGCTACCTATGTTACACGTGGTGACGATAGATATTCAAAGGTCATGGAGTAGTGTTTTCAATTTACAAATCCATTGACTGCGTAGGAATACAAATAGCGACAAAAATGTATGGTTGTACAGTACAACTATTTTCTTAATGTTTCTCGGCAAACTTCGTGTTTCGTCAGTCGTAGTATTTCTATCAGTTTGCCCTATCCACTTGGTGCAGACGTTCACCTGATCAACACATTTGAAGCCGGCAGTTGTCTTGTCGCCTGCTTCATCTTTCGCTGTAAACTCTTTGTTGAAAAGACATAGTCGCATTTCCCGAGGTGTCTGCAAATAACTATATTTTAACGAGAATATCATCTTGGCGTGTTCACTTTATTCAGTTCGTTCAGTTAAGTCTTTGCAAAGTTTTTGAGATAAAATCAACGATACAAAGAAGACAGCGGCGCGTAGCTCGTGACAGGTGGGAGGAGCGGCCGCGCCCTTATCGCGCGAGCTTGCAACTTTGCTGCGATACTTGCACACTTTCTCCAAGCGGGTCGAGCCAAGTCACAACTCCGATCGATGACTAGATAATACTCCAGCTCCATTTCAGATATGACTAGGTTTTCTTACGAACAATAGGGACAACAGCAATAAGGAAGAAATGAACAAAGCCTTTTCTTAAATTAAACCAGCGTGTGCGGATTACATCACATCAAAAATAGATACGAGTTGATACATCAAGCCGGTACCTACTCGAAGTCTTCCAAAAGGCTGGTTCGCTCTTGAGCCGGCAACTTCGCTAATATACGATCCAACAATTACCTTCATGGCAAACATTCCCTTTCGGCTTTATGTCGTCCCGGCCCAAATGAAACTTTGTATATTTAAGAGTAACACGCACCATGTTTCATTAGTATATTCGTGTGTTTGTTCATATTAACGACTCGGCACATGCTGTATTTGTTATCTTATGACTTATTTACTGTTTGTAAGCAATATCGGTTTAATTATTTGACACGCTAAACACAGATTCGAGATCTGTTTTCACGTCGGATTACATGGCTTTCAGACACACCAAAGGTAATCCGTTATGATTTCATAAAAGTAAAGTGGCAATGCGTGCGTGTTGTATAATTGTTCACACTCGCTACATTTCCTTAACAATGGGTAATTAAGTTACAACTTTCATGAGTAATTACATAAACAAGTCAACGTCAGCAGTTGGGCGTACCTACTTCCTTGTTTTGCATGAAAGTTGAAGATAGCTATGCAATAAACGCTAAACATGCTAGTGGTAGTTGGAACTCATAACAATGGGCCTTCGCAGCAACTTTCAAGGTTGTTCGCTTGCACCCAGCTGCAGCCTTCGTCCGTGGTTAGACACAACTTTAACTCATCGCTGTTGAACACATAACTTGGCTAGTTTTATTGAACATTACGAGCCAAGGTGAGACCTTGTTGATTCTTTAGAAGATAACGCCGCTGTTATAAAATTTACCTACTAGCACAATTTCTATCGCAATGATTACATTTTGCATTATTTTACATTGAAACTCTACTTTCCGTCGTTCTAATAATTACGGCAAACGCAGAGGCGAGACGAAAAGCAATTAATAAATTAGTCACATTCCTAATCTCAATGCCGCCCCCTAATGAAGAGAATTTAATGAATATTCATATTTTCAAACGTCTTTACGTTTTACTACGTTTTGATGTCAACTCATAAAATTGCAGGATATCTCTACAGCACTCGGAGCCACTTTGTGCGAATTATGGACAAAGGGATGTAGTAAAGTGAACTTATTGAGTTACTTCGGAATAAGTGGGTCTATCTCGGTAATGTTGCCTTCCATAAGTATATCGAATACATAGAAAACTTGTGTTGGATAAAACACTTTTAATAATATAAAATAATAAGAATAATTATTAGGAATATATATATGCTCTATAGGAATATAATATAGCTATGAGGAGCTCGTGGCTAAATAATAACAGCCGCACTGGTCGATCATCAAGGTTAATAACGCTTGACGAGGTCGCTCCGTGGATGGGTTACCAAATTCAACATAACTAGTTTCCTCCGTGCCTCGGAAAGCACGTTAAGCCGTTGCTCCCGGCTGTCATTTGAAGATCTGTGACAGTCGTTACGGGTGGTCAGAAGCTTTAGATCTGACACCAGTCTAGCCAAGAGGTATCGTGTTACCCAGTTACTGGGTTTGGAGGTCAGATAGGCAGTCGCTCCATGTAAAACACTGGTACTTAGCTGAATCCGTTAGACTGGAAGCCGACCCCAATGAAGTTGGGAAAAGGCCAGGCAGACTGATTGAGTAGGAATATAATTATGATACTTATAGCATAGGTTAGTTAAATAGTACTGACGTATTTTAAAAACAGGGAGTCTGTTATTTCGTGATAGATGACGTAATGAACGAATAAAACGTGTTTCGCCAACCCCAAGTAACAATGGGACATGGAACAAAGGCAGGCAGATGATTATGATGACTAACGACTTATATAAATTTAAGTAATTTTGCACGAGTGTCTGACCATAGACATTTTGTTACAGGCTTTACCAGAAACGTTAAGAGAACTGAAGACGGCATTATGGAACGCTGAACTTACTGGAGGAGTGGCTAACTTGACTGGCGCTCTTACTACTGGCTTCGAAATCTTACATCGGGTAAGAAACATCCTTACTTATAACCTTATTTCTATTCAAGACTTTTTGTATAAATTGAAGGAGGGCCCGAGGGATTTGAAAAAAAAATATTCTAATAAAATGTTACTTATCGGATTGAGTCATATTCATTACACTACAGTATTTAGGATCCCATTTATGACAGAAAGAAATCAAGCTTTTCTTTTATAATAACTACACTCCCAGCACCGGTAGATAGGTACCTCCTGAAGTTAAAACATTAGTATTTTTTATTCTTATATACCATTTACCCAACACGGCTGCAGTTTCATGAATTTAATTTTAACCTGAGGAAAGATTTCAAAGTAAATGAATGTCACTCACCACCACAATGAATAAGTATCTTAATCTTATATCTCCTTGCAGTACAACCGCACAGGTCTAGGTTGTCAGTGCAACCAGGCCATCGCCGTGATAGGCGCGGGCGGGGGTGCGGGCGGGGTGAAGGGGGTGTTCCGCACGTGGAACTGGCCACACATGCCCGTGCGCATCTTCACCTACCGCGTGGGGGGAGACGCCACCTCTGGGCACAACATGAAGGATATGGCGTGCACTAATAAAGGTATAGTGGAATTCATAGTTTACCATACTTGTACTTAAATTGTACACAATAGTAACTATCACAAAGATATAGAAAATAATTGAAGACATGAACTTCTTCATAAGAATATATAATTAAAATAAGCTAAGACTATGTTTTAAGATTATGTGTTATGAAATGTGATACGTATGAAAAAACAGCTGACAAGAATAAAAAAAAAAAAAAATGGTACAGAAAGAAGAAAGAAGCTACGGGAAGTGAATTCAAGATTACATAATATATTCTGTAATCCTTCATGTTTCATAAAAACATGTCAGTAATGATCTTGAAGTATAAATGAAGTGTAATGAAGTATTAATTGCATGATGATTCCAGTTGGCAAAAGAAAGGATTGGTGATATCGTTCATGCACAGCTTTGTATCTCTCTCGCACTGGAGTCATAAAAACATCATATTATAGGTACCGACAATTACTGTTTCTACATATTTTTACCAACAAAATGTTCCTCGTCAGGTTTCTACGTGACGATAAACGAGCACTCAGAGATCAAGTCAAAAGTGCTGCACTTTGTGGAGGTGCTGGCGAGGCCGCTGGTCATGTACCAGACTGTGCACCCGGTGCATTGGAGCCCTGCGTACGTTGGTGGGAGGGTACGTACATTGTATATCATACTTTATGATACACACCGCATGCGATGGTGCCTTCAAAGAAGTTGAAAGCCAAGTAAAATAGTGTTGCAAATTTTTTGATCCAAGATAACGTAACCAAGCTGATGATACGGTCAATGTGCTTTAACAGCCACTTTGCATAATAAGATTGTGACTTAAATGCGATCACCACATCCACCATATTCATATCCAAAGACATATCATACTTTATGATACACACCGCATGCGATGGTGCCTTCAAAGAAGTTGACAGCCAAGTAAAATAGTGTTGCAAATTTTTTGATCCAAGATAACGTAACCAAGCTGATGATACGGTCAGTGTGCTTTAACAGCCACTTTGCATAATAAGATTGTGACTTAAATGCGATCACCACATCCACCATATTCATATCCAAAGACAAGACAAGACGCAAGAGTCAAGTCGGATATAATGGTTTTTCAGTAACCCAAAATTAAACTTTGGAATATTTCTTTTTACAGAGCAGTAGCCTCTCTGACGATGGCATGGGCCAACTGATGTCCTCCGTCACCGTACCAATCTTCGATAGGAGAAACCACACGGTATGTATAATTATTCTAATCTACTCCTCTTGTAATAACATCTTGCCTACCTTAACATATTTTAAAACATTGTGTTGTCTTGTTTGCAGCAAAGAGAAGCTAATTTACTCGGTGTGGTGGGAACTGATGTGCCTATCGATCAATTGAAGAAGCTCGTGCCACCGTATAAGGTAGACTACCCTCAAATATTCTTTACACAATTAAAACAGTGTTGCTTTGAGATCTACATCATTTTAAAACGTGTCAATGATTACAGTTGGGTGTAAACGGTTACTCATTCATGGTGGATAACAACGGGCATGTTTTATATCATCCAGATTTGAGACCATTGGTAAGTTTACTTTTACTATTCAAACTGAGACTTAATTAATTACAAGATTAGAAAAACCAATAGCTTATTGTTTATATCTGAAAACTTATAAATCCTAATTCTCTTGTTACAGCATACGAACGAGGAAGTAAGTACAGAAAAAAGTTATCATAAAGAATTATTTTACAGTTTTGATTACCAAGAAGGATTATATGAGAATATGAATAGTGTTAGTTGAGTTTAGTCGGATAATCTAAATATGACTACTATACTCCACAGTACACTGAGACGCTGCGTCCTCTGTACTCGAGTGTGGACCTGACCGACGTGGAACTGCTCGTGGATTCTGATGAGAACTCAAGGGTCAACCTCACTTCGCTACTGCTCGATGTAAGTCTTCACTTAGTTTTAATACTGTACTGTGTAACTTAGGAGTACCTCAAGTATCGATTTTTGGCCTTTGTTTACCTCCCATTATACATTATGAGCCAAGCCAAAATGGGTATACCTCAAGGATCTATATTTGGTACTCGGATGTTTCAGGGACAGAATAATATACAAAAATAAGCGAACCATCAACACATTCGGACCCTCGATTATTTCAGACTCGTTTACTAAAATGGGAATACCCCAAGATTCTATATTTGGTCCTCAGATATTTCAGGCTTGTTTACTAATGGAGAGTCCCGTATTAGTATCCCGAAGGATCGTTGCTTAATTTCGACCACACTTTGACACTGTCAAATCTTAAATATTATATTACCAGTTTTAACCTAAAATAAATCTATACCAAAACAACATTACATGAAAGTCTACCATCCGTTTCTAGCTTCGTCACGACATGATAGAACAACGAGAAGGGGAAACAGAAATCGCGGTGAAGGTTCAATATGACAACATGAGACGAGTCGCGACCAGACGTCAGCGGTACTTCTACAGTCCTGTGGACGGCACGCCCTTCTCGTTGGCGGCAGTTCTCCCTGACGGGTACGGCATGTACGAGCTGCAGGCCGAGCAGGAGGTCAAGCATAGTCCTATAAATGGTGAGTAAGACGTATTATACGGACCAATGCTTCATATCATGTTTGTGGGAATGTTGAACTACCGTTTGAACAATTAACTAATTATATTGTGTCTGTAAATATATTTTGTCATTTTTGCAGTCACGGAATACTTCAAAGGCGAAAACTGGAAAGTTCACCCTGACTGGTAAGGACTGCATTTCTAATTCATTTTTCCTTTTTTATAAATGTGTATCGTATGAAAAATAAAGATTCCGACACAAACATTAAGAGCGTGGGTCGTATTGAAAAATTTACAATCTATAATAATTTTTCTATCTAAATCTGCCCCAGCCCAACGATGGAAGTTAAACGACTAGATAATAAGTAGACCTCTACCTTTTTGCGACAAGTAACAAGAAAGCTTCCAGCATTTAACCAAGCTCAACTTCTAGGGTATACTGCGAATATGCGTCCACGTCAGAGCAGACGTTCAACTCGGCTGAGGAGCAGCTGGTCCACTTCCTGTCGCGCACGGGGCGGCCCGGCTGGAAGTGGATGTCACTGCGGCCGCGCGCGCTCACGCTGCACAACGCGCACAAGAAGCAGGAGCGTGACTCTTATTACTGTGCGTATTCACATTGAAACTTCACAGCGATATCTAACACGCGACGACTTCAACGACCTGCATATAAATTAAATCCATACAAATAAAAAAAGAACGGTGACCATCAGGGGTGCCGACTCAGTGGCTGCTCGGGGGCTCTAGCACCCACGGGGTGTGGAGCACACATGATCATAGGCAATAAACTAAGATTTCACATAATATATGAATAGTAAAAAGTAAATATAATCTATCCAAGACGGGATGCTAAAAGTTTCGTTAAAACTTCTGTATCTGTGCGCATAGTCTGCTTATGCGGGGTGAGTCTGATTGCCAGGAGCTCGTGGCGCAGTTGTTGAGGCTGTTTGTTCCTGTGGTGCCCAGGCAACAGCTTAGACCACGAAGTCACCGGCTTTTGGCCGTACCTTTGGCACTTACGGTGTCTCGAGCTAACTCGCCTCTAGTTCGGGCGCTCACGATGCTAAATGCCCTTCTGACATCAGCACCGGAGAGTGACATGTTTAAGTTTTTGTGAGAAAATGGATGAGAAATAGATTAGTAAATGATTGTATATGTCAATCAATCAATCAATCAATCAATATCTTTATTGTGGATCATAGGTAGGTACATAATACAGGTCTTAAATAATTAAATTGTGATCAGCTATGTCCCGCCCTTCGGGCATACAATAGTTACATAGCAATTAAATTTACATTATTATTATAGAAGATTAAAATTAAACATAAAATTTAAAAGAGGTGAATCAAAAGCCACCGAACGCATCATGACTGAGGGGGACTGTATTGGAGCAGTGATTTGTCTGATAAGAAATCTTTTATAGAGTAGTAGCACTTGTTTACTAACAGATCATGGAGATTCTTTTTAAATTTTTTCATTTCCGTAATTATTCTAATTGGCCCCGGAATATTATTATAGATATTTGTATTATGTATCCTTTGTATATTTTTACTTCATTAAAGGTTTCTTATTTTCTGGTTTTTTTTTGGTATATCGTGTGTTTTATTTTTAGTTTTTATTTGTGTTTATTGAATTTTGCCTAATTCTTGTATTTTTCGTTTAAGTGTTCTTTTTTTGTTTTTTTCTTGTTTTATTTAGATAGTATATCGCCTTAGGTGTGACCTGTAAAGTTATACATGTATACTTAAATAAATAAATAGTAACAAGAAAATTTAACCTGTATACAGCGTGCAAAATATTCGAGCTCGCTTCGCTCGCTCTTGCAATCCGGTATCTATTAGTTTTGCGTTTTTACATACGCCGACCACTAAGACAACCTAAGCTACTCGAGTTGCTAAAAAAACAATTTAATTGCTAAAACTATCTTTTGTTTCCAGGTGACAAAACTTTAGTGCAATCACTCATTAGGGATGCGATGGTAATCAAAGAATTGGACGCTCACACTGGACACGCTAGTCACCACTCACAGTAAGTACACTAAATATCTGAGCATGATTTAAAGCACATCACGAAACAAACAAACATGCAATCTTGGCAAACACCTTTTGTTTTTGCCACGGAGGGAAATCTATCCTAAGTTCTGAGTGGTGATGCGAGACCCACTGAAAAGATAGTGACAGATTTTAGCTAATTTGTCTCAAATGTGAGCTGATTTAACTAGTAATGGTATTGTGCTGGTTCATAACTTGAATTATGTTTTGCTCTGACGTCTGGGAAGTTGGGAACCCGCGCCAAGTGAATAGCAATTTGATAATATACTGGCTTCCGCGAAAGTTATCTTTCGACCACTTGTCACGGCACTCTTCATTATCTTCCTGCCCCATGTTGCTTGGAGATTCAGTGTTCTCTTTTCTTTCACATAATCCATCCTTATTTTCTTTTTCCTTTCCCTCTCCATCCATCCACATTCATATTCATAACTCTATTAGTAACATGCGTTTCACCCCTCCTCATCACTTGATGACATGACCATACCAGGACTAAAGATTCCTTTACCAATAAGGTTGTAAAGTGGTCGACCAGAAACTTTAGCAGGTATTCTATTTACACCCAGTCTCGTATCGCCACTGTTAACAGAACAATAATAAAACCTAGTTCACGAAATAAAATCAAAGGTCCTTTCTGCATGAAAATACAGCACCACCACCAGCAATAAAATTACAGCTTTTTTATATTATTTTATTTTATGTCGATGACTAATTTGTTTGTGTTTGTGTTGTCACACAAATAGCCCGATAGCGACTTTAATGGCACTACTTACAAGGTAACGTAACTCTTCAGATTGGTTCAACTACAAGTACTTTTAGTAATATTTTACTGCTTAGGTCTAACGTATCTACTATTCGATTGAAAACACTGGGTGACAAGTTTAGCACCAAAATTATATGTTCTGTAAATGCACTGGCACGTTCTTTAAAATGGTGAATAACGCTACGGGTATGCTATTTTTAACCCCCGCCGGAAAAAGAAGGGGTGTTATAAGTTTCACGTGTGTTGCTGTGTATCTGTGTGTCTGTCTGTGGCATCATAGCGCCTAAACGGATGAACCGATTTCAATTTAGTTTTTTTTGTTTGAAAGGTAATTTTGTCGAGAGTGTTCTTAGCTATGTTTGAATAAAATCGGTTCAGCCGTTCAAAAGTTATGGGCATTTTACTGTTTGAATCGGGGTGTTTTCGCAAGATAAATGCGTCGGGGGTTTTTTAAATTGTGAAATTTTACTTGTGTAAAGATGAAGAGAATAAGAATTCTACAAAGATTGTCTTCTAGTAGTAGTACATACCACAAGTAGATATTATACATATAGGTAGTACATATATTTTTTTCTTAAAACTATGATGTAACGAATTACACGTGTCGGAAGTTCCTTTCCGAGAAAATGGACTCCATAATAGGGAAATATATAGGCCTTTGTTTAGGTATCCGACGATATGGACACTTGTTACCTGAACAAAGTTTACTTCGAAGCAAACATTGTGTAAATAACAAGAAGAACAGTACAGTTAGTCCGAGATTATTTGGGGAAGCGCCAGTGGCCAGATAAATTAGATTTAGTTAATATGAAATAATATCTTACTTTGCGACCAATTCCATAGTGTCTAGCTACCGAGGATCAGGTAAAGTGTTTTCATTCAAATGTTTTGTGTGTTTTTTAGCCAGCACGGATGTTTCTCGAACATTTATCTTTCTTAGTTTTCGGTATTGTATTGATATTACGTGGAGTTTGCATTTAAATCTCGAGATGATACTGTATGGAATGTTTCTATTTGTAATGAATGCCACTTATTTAAAACTCCACGCATATCATTATTATGAGTACTGACTACGGATAACATGAAATACATACATGAAGAAACAGCCAACATGATTTAAAAAATAAAATTCCAACATTGGAAAAATAGAAAATGGAAATTATTCGCCCCCTAATCTTCTGCTACTGGAACAAAAATACCACCTGTACAAAATGCAATCAAAATGAAATGCTTACCCCATCAAATCTTTACAGACAAGGCCGGTTCCACAAGTTCGTGGTTACGCTGTCGTTCATCGCCACGCGCTCGGGCCTGCTGCGCTGGACTGAGAACGTCAACACCTCCAGGAATACCGACTCTGCTGAACCGTAAGTACAGCCGAACTTACCATTCATATTGAATGTTCTTAAAACCGAGAAGAATGGTATACGTTAAACATTTTTTGTTGATCCCAACCCGAAGTAGAAGGTATTGGACTTCGGACAAGGGCAAGCAAATAGTGGTGGTTGATGGGATGGAAATGAAACTAAACAGTACCTCAAAAGCTAATAAACTAACAATAAGATCTACCGGCACACAGGAATAATAGGTTTTTTTTTCTTTTTGTTTAATTCTCAATTATTGTATAAATAACTTTCAATAATCTTACCTTACAGCCACTTCAGTGAACGTTACGCCCGAGCTTACGACTCGGAGTGGTACCGACGAGCGGTGGAACACCACGCCATCGAGCCCGAGAGCTTTGTGTTCTCCGTGCCGTTCCGCGACGGGTCCGAGGCGGAGGACCTGGGCGGACGTCCTCCGCTAGTGCTGGCCACCCACGCGGTCTTCGTGGAGTCGCGCGGACACAGAGCCCCCGCCGCCGTCGTCGGCATACACTTCCAGCTAGACTCACTAGCAAAACACTTCCTCAACGTTACTTCTGCAGTAAGTCATACTCAAATCGACGAACCTCCGTGTGACCCAATCTCATCTGTCATTTCTTCTACAGTGCACCGCCGGCACATCTTGTAAGAAGACCTGCGCAGGCGACGAGCTGGACTGCTACATTTTAGACGACAACGGATTCATCATTCTGTCAGAGGATGTCTCGCAGACAGGACGGTTCTTCGGTCAGGTCGATGGCACTATTATGGATTCACTGGTACAAGACAGAATATACAAGAAGGTTGTCGTTCATGATCATCAAGGCCGTTGCCCAGATTCCAGGAACTCGTTTAGCGGAGATGGACATAAAATATCGGTATGTTATCGTTGTTCTTAGAAATTTTATATGAAGGATTCCTGAGCCATTTTGTAAATAATTTTATTTTTTCGTAGCCTCTAAAACCGTTATCTTGGCTCGGCGGATACCTCACCAGTTTGATTGCAATGTGGTTCCCGCTTTGGACCGAGCCAGTGCGCGCACACGCCAGACCTTATGCCGAGGAGGAAGCCGGTAAGTGCACACAAACAAGGCATAAAGCTTTAGCAGTTGCAGCAAACAATAACTAAAGAGGTTAACCGACCGTTTTTTGGAAACAGATTACGAGGACTACGAAACCGAAGACATGGAGAACGATGACGACTTGGACAGAGATCGCGGTACCTACGAGATCATCATCGACGGGTTGGGGGAGAGCTCGCGTGACAGCGGCCGCGCGCCGCCCCCTCCCGCCCCCTCCGGAGGGGGACTACCGCCCCCCCCGCCCCGCGAGGCGGCGCGCTCGGCGGCAGTGAGGCCGTGCGACACGAGCGCCGAGCTGTTCACGCTGCAGTCCTCCCGCCTCAACACCGCGCAACCGCTCAAGGGCAAGCTCACCAACTGCCATAACTCTGGCTGCGAGAGGTAACGTATATCTAAAGTAGATACCTATCATTCACCCCGGACCTAGCACTAACTTTCCCATTGCTTTTGTGATAAATTTTGCACGATACAGGTTTTGGAGCAGTTATTTTTAAATGTTTATTTGCAAAAACTTTCGAAGGTTGCTCCCCCGAAACCAAAAAATATCTAGCTTTATGATCAGAATGTATAAAGGTATTGGGAATACACCAATCTAAATCAGGTCTTTAATTTAAATTTTATCCTGTATAAATAAGATAGATACTTAAATGTATTTTATTTTGTGTCAGTTGTTGTTTAATTACAATAGTGAACGGACGTACGATCGCGCGCGCATGCTCTAGTTAAGAGTATTTTGCAGACGCAGCACAACACCGTCGCGTCGCCGCGGTGTACCTACGTCGATCTATCGGTGTCAGTGCCATGACCTGGTTACAAGTGCGGAAGTCATGAAGTGTTTACAATAATTTATTGTTTAGGTGGTTAACTCGTCCTAACAACTAAATAATGGCTGCACAGTCATTTAAGATAAAAACTTACCTGGAAAAACGCTTGTATGACTGTTACATCCAGGAGAAAACGGATAGAGAAAACCTGCAACTTATGGTACGTAAACTTAATGATCATATTAATAGCTTGCAGGACCAAGTACAAGTCCTTCAAGGAGAATTAAATTGCTTGAAGGAAAAAAAGAAACTAAAGAACCCTTAGAAAAACAGGAAAGCGAGAGAGCAATATTTGGCCAGCGTACTAAAAGTGACGTTGAATATTGCACAGACGAGGATGAGCTCGCTAAAGAGACTGAGTGGATTAGGGCCAAGAGCAGGAAGAAGAGGAAGCTTAACACCTCCCTTTCTCCAAAACAACAACCCGGAATAAGTGCCCAACAAGAACACCAAAAAAATGCGAAAGAGACTTCTGTCAAAAAGGTGCCCCCACCGCCGCCAATTATAATAGACCGGGTTAAGAACTACCAAACGTTCTACGACTCGCTAACGGAAACAATACCAGCTGAATCATTTACCGCTAAAATGATAAATGTGAAGGTGAACACCAAAACAGAAGACTCTTATAGAATAATTGCCAGGCTTTTGACGGCAAAAGACCACCATTGGCAAAGCAGGTTAGACCAATTAGAGTTGTTGTGAAGAAATTACATTCCTCTTGCCAACCTGATCGTATCAAAGACGATCTAACATCACAAGGACTGAAAATAGAAAAAGTAGACAACAAATTGAGCTGGAAGAGTAAAGAACCACTCAATATGTATGTTTTATCATTTAATAATGATGAAGATGTCAACAAAATCTATGGCATAAAGTACATTTTAGGGTGTAAAATTGAAATACACCCACTCAAAAATCCTAAACTCATTCCCCAATGCAAGAGATGCCAGGCGTATGGGCATACTCATAAATACTGCAGAAAAGAGCCAAGGTGTGTAAAATGCACTGGCAAGCATCTTACAGCCAACTGTACCAAATCTCCGCAAGAGAAGCCAAAATGTGTTCACTGTGGTCTTCCTCACCCTGCCCAACTATAGAGGGTGTGAAGTAGCTAAACAGATACAAATGATGAAAAATAAAAATATTAAAAAGAAACTTGTGGTACCAACTACCCAGCAATCTCTTCCCATACAAAATCTTGATAAACAGGCACAGAAAGCAAGTGTCCAGTCAACTGCAAAACCCATACAAGTTACCAACATTGGATCCTATGCGGAAGCTGCAAAACAAAGATCACAGCCCTTGAATCTAGAGGATAAGATTAATCAGATCTTAAAATGTATTACTTCATTTGACAAGAGATTAGAGAAACTAGAATCCAGCACTAAAACAGCTGTTTTAAATAATCCAAAATGATTAATACTCTCAAAATAATGGCATGGAACTCTAATGGGCTCCTCAAACATCAAAATGAGTTGCAGGCGGTCCTAGACACAGAAAATATAGACGTGTGTTTGGTCTCCGAAACGCACTTCACTAAGCAATCTTTTGTCAAATTTAGAGGATACATGGTATATAATTCGCTCCACCCTGACAACTCTGCCAGAGGAGGTAGTGCGGTTATAATCAAAGACAACATTAGTCACTACGTGCAGTGTAAATATGAAGAACAAGACATTCAAGCTATGGCAATATCTGTTAAAACCAAATATTGTCACGTGTCTGTTGCAGCCATATACTGCCCTCCTCGGCATATGATAAGAAAAGAGCGATATTTACATCTTTTTGAACTATTAGGCCAGAGATTTATCCTAGGCGGCGATTTTAATGCTAAGCACACGCATTGGGGATCAAGACTTACTACAAGTAAGGGTAGGCAGCTCTTAAGTGCAGTTAAAGAAATACATTCAGTAGTTATGAGCACGGGTAAACCAACGTACTGGCCCACTGACCAACAGAAAATTCCGGATCTTATAGATTTTTTCATATGCAAAAATATATCCGCCAACTACCTCAGTTTGGAGGAAGGTTTTCATATGAACTCGGACCACTCTTCAATTATACTAATGATGAGTCAAAAAATCCTACTCAAAGAAAGCCACTTAACCCTGGTTAATAAGTTCACAGATTGGAAAGGTTTTGCCCTTGATCTAGATAATATTATCGACCTTAAAACTCCGATAAAAAAGCAAGATCAGCTTGACTCAGAGGTAAACAAATATATTGTTAATATCCAACAATGTGCGTGGAACAACACACCGCAATTAAAACGTAAATATAAAGGATGTATCTATCCTAAGGCAATTGTAGATTTACTATTTGAGAAAAGGAAACAAAGGAAGCTTTGGCAACAAACAAGGTGCCCGAGGGATAAAACATTACTAAATAATCTAACTAAACGGTTAAAGAGGAATATTCTAAAGTTTGAGGCTGAATTTTTTGAATACCAACCTTCTTCAGCTAACCAATGACATATCAACTGATTACTCCCTTTGGAAAGCTACAAGAAATCTAAAAAGGCCAATAAAACAAATACCACCCATCAGAGATAGCGACGGAAAATGGGCCATAAGCAATGACCAAAAAGCGATCAGGTTTGCTCAACACTTAGAAGAAACTTTTCAACCCAACGAAAGCTCGATAGAAATACTTGAGCGTGAAAGATTGTCACAAAACCAAAGAATTAAGCTTGTGACTCCTAAAGAAGTAATGAGAGAAATCTAAAATAACATTAGCTTGAAAAAGTCTCCAGGTTACGACCTCATTACAGGGGAAATTCTAAAACATCTCCCACGCAAAGCCATAGTAAAGCTGACCAAGCTTATCAATGCTGCATTTAGTTATCTTAAAATATGTACCTGAGCCATGGAAGGTCGCTGAAGTCATTATGATTGCGAAGCCTGGAAAACCACCCCATGAAGCATCATCATATAGACCTATTTCTCTGTTGCCCGTGTTATCAAAGCTATTCGAAAAACTGTTATTGAAACGGTTAAAACCAGTAATAGAAGATAAAGACCTTATTCCAAATCATCAATTTGGCTTTAGGGAAAAACATTCAACAATAGACCAGGTACATAGAATAACCCATATCATTGAAAAAACACTTGAAAATAAGGAAGTCTGCGCCACCGTATTTTTAGATGTCGCGCAAGCTTTTGACAAAGTTTGGCATAAGGGTCTAATATTCAAGCTCAGACGCATGCTACCAGAATTCGCAGATATTCTAGAGTCGTATATAACTAATAGAATGTTTAGAATACGGCAAGAAGACGCATATTCCGAGCTAAAAGGTATAAAAGCTGGGTTACCTCAAGGAAGTGTGCTAGGCCCAATTTTGTACTTGTTATACACATGTGACATCCCAGAACTGGAAAACAACACCATTGCGACCTTTGCAGATGATACTGCAATTATGGCTACCGGATCAAGCCACAGAGAAGCAGTAGAAAGAGTTCAACTAGCTGTGAACAAAGTTTATGACTGGACACAAAAATGGAAGATTAAACTGAATGAGTCAAAATCAATTCACATTGACTTCACAAATAAACACTTGGACTATCACCCAATCTACATAAATGGCATGCAAGTGCCTTATGCTAATACAGCCAAATACCTTGGCATAACTCTCGACGCCAAGTTGCGATGGAAAGCTCATGTCAAAAAGAAAAGACAGGAACTCGACATACGTTATAAAAGTATGTATTGGTTACTCGGAAGGAAATCCTGTCTATCAATACATAATAAAATAACCATATATAAGCATATACTAATGCCAATTTGGACGTATGGTATCCAACTTTGGGGCTGTACTAAACAAAGCAACGTAAAATTAATCCAACAATTCCAAAATAAAGTGCTCAGGGATGCTGTAAATGCACCCTAGTACATAAGAAATGACGATCTTCACCGTGATCTTAAAACGGAATTCGTCACCACCATCATCCAAAAATTTGCTGAAGCCCACGAACACAGACTTCATCGACACGTTAATGTTGAGGCTATCCAGCTGCTAGACAATACAGACTTAGTGCGTAGGCTAAAAAGAACTAAACCTTATGAATTGGTGTAGTGTACAAAGTGAATGCATAATAGTGACAACGCTGTGCTATACATATAACACATGAACATAGTGTTTTTATAAATTATATCAGACTCTAAGAAAGTGCTACGGACTTGTGTAAAAGTGCAAATGGACACTATTCTTAGTTTTAACATAATCTATAACGTAACATATTAAGTTAGAGTTAAATTGCTTACTAGCCTTTTAGGCTAGATCGTAATTAATTATTAAGAATTCTGTTCTTAATAACAAAGTAAAAAAATAAAAATAAAAAAATAAAAAAAATTGTACCAGGCCGTTCAGCGTGCAGAAGATCCCGCACAGCAACCTGATCCTGCTGGTGGTGGACACGCTGTGCCCGTGCGGCGCCAAGCGGCTGGACGTGCGGCCGCGCGAGGCGGGCGCGCGCGCCGCCTGCCGCCGCGCTGCCGGCCACCACCGGCGCCGCCCCGCGCACTGCGGCTCCTACCACCCCGAGGTAACGTGGCCCAGCACATGACAGAAGCTTATCTTGAACCGTGACATAAGAGTTCTTATGCCCTAGCTAGGGAGCTGGAGCAGCGTAGTCCCTTTCTTTAAGGAATCGAAACCTTATCTTGGGATACTTGAAATTACCAATTACCAAGCAAAATACAAACAGAAGTAAACTTGCCAGAAAAAATCTGTAAATTGAATAAAATTCGTCCCGTCCGAAGCCGGAAGTCCCTGGTATAATATAAAGAGCTCATGAAGAGGCTGCTCCACGATGCAGACGAGAAACATTAAGCTATAAGATTTGAGTCGATCATCACAACAAAGGTTTGAATTGGCACAGAGAAAATATACAAACAGTATGGTAAAAATATACACCTACAAACGCTTGAACCGACACACTCACACAAATCACATCGATGAGGCCCCCAAGCGGCTCGCACTACTGACAGCACTGCAGAAGTGCGTTAATGGTCTCGTCGATGCGTATGTTTGTGTGAGTGTGCCGTTTCGAGCGTTTGTAGGTAGTTTCCATGCTGTTTATATATTTTACTGTGCTTTAGATAACTAAGTTTAAGTTAGATTTTGCCTGAAATGAGACATCAACCTCATAATCAACATGCAGATCAAGCGAGATGGTGATGGCAAAAATTTCACAGTGGTGTCCTGCTACTACCAGCAACCAGTCCGCAGGGTAACTTTTATTTCGGTGTTCCACAGGAAATTGAGATCCAGTCGTGCGGGCGCGGCGGGCGCACGTCGCCGGCGCTGTGGGCTGCGCTGGCGCCGCTGCTGCTGCGGCTGGTGCTGTGCACGTGACTGCGCGGCGCGTGAACAGTCACCACCAGCCGTCACGCGCCGTCGTGAAGCTTTCCGTACCCACTCAGTTTCACCAACCGTTCGATTTTTTAACTGTTATCTCGTAGTTTCACGACATCCCCAGGGAAAGCTTCTAAATAAGGCGTTCAAGTGTTCTTGCGAGTGATGTGAGTGCAGCGGAGTGCGGTCTGTATGTGTGCGGGTGGCGTGCTGCGGTCTGCGGTCTGTGGTCTGCGGTCTCGCGGCGCGCCACAGTTTTGATCAATTTTACCGACTGAAGTTTTGGTCCGACCAAGTGAACTTTTGATCTTGTTTTGAGACAGGATTATAGTCGAGTTAGGGTACGATGATTATTGAAATATTTTCTCCTCTCTGTTAAGTTGTCACTTTCATATTGTAACTGATGCAGACGCATACGGTAAATAGGTAGGTAACGAATATCTTGTTAAATTTAAATCGAGGATTATCACAAACTTGGAGATCTTATAAATTATAGCTAATGTTAATAGGTATTGAAAGATAATTAATGTAAAATATTGATATCGTTTAACTGTTTTAGAAAAATTTACCTATGTTGAGACCTAATTCGATTTATTTCTTTATAACTGTCATTCAAATTTATCGCAAATTTATTGAATAGTTGCATAGGGGTTGATGTAAATAAGAAGAATATTTGTTTGTAGGGAGGTTTCTTTGCTGAATTTATGTGTGCCTGTGTAATGTAAAAAGTCGTTGTGTCGTCGAGGAGGCGTCGCAGCGCTAACACGCACTGCCATACAGGGGAACAATCTTATACATAGCTCGTTGTTGCTGAGGGCGAGGCGTGCGGGCCGGCCGGTCACAGTCTGCTGCTAGGCCACAGTCTGCTGCTAGGTCACAATGTGCTGCTAGGTCACAGTGTGCTGCTAGGTCACAGTGTGCCACTAGGTCACAATGTGCTGCTAGGTCACAGTGTGCTGCTAGGTCACCGTGTGCCACTAGGTCACAGTGTGCTGCTAGGTCACCGTGTGCCACTAGGTCACAGTGTGCTGCTAGGTCACCGTGTGCCACTAGGTCACAGTGTGCTGCTAGGTCACCGTGTGCCACTAGGTCACAGTGTGCTGCTAGGTTACCGTGTGCCACTAGGTCACAGTGTGCTGCTAGGGCACCGTGTGCCACTAGGTCACAGTGTGCTGCTAAGTCACAGTGTGCTGCTAGGTCACCGTGTGCCACTAGGTCACAGTGTGCTGCTAGGCCACCGTGTGCCACTAGGTCACCGTGTGCCACTAGGTCACAGTGTGCTGCTAGGTCACCGTGTGCCACTAGGTCACAGTGTGCTGCTAGGTCACCGTGTGCCACTAGGTCACAGTGTGCTGCTAGGTCACCGTGTGCCACTAGGTCAGTGTGCTGCTAGGTTAGCGTGTGCCATTAGGTCACAGTGTGCTGCTAGGTCACCGTGTGCCACTAGGTCACAGTGTGCTGCTAGGTCACCGTGTGCCACTAGGTCACAGTGTGCTGCTAGGTCACCGTGTGCCACTAGGTCACAGTGCGCTGCTAGGTCACCGTGTGCCACTAGGTCATAATGTGCCGCTAGGTCCACGCGCCGCACTAGGCGTGTCCCCGAGCGCGGCGACGCCTGCGTCTCTGACGACTTTCCATTCTAGTCGTTAGTGATTTTCTCGCCTAATCTTCGAGTAATGTCGTAAAGAAACTGTAAACAGTTTCGTATTTTTATTGTAAATATTTTACTAACTTAAATGGCCTACTACAATTTTAAGAAAGTGTGTTGCTAATATATAGGTCGTTCAAATTCGACTTCTGCTGTCGTAAAGAATTACTTCGTCATATCGATCTGTAACAATAATTGTTTGCATATCAAAATGTTCTCTTTCGATTGTTTCAAGTTGAGAAGTCCCTCGGAACATTGGATAAGTACTGACATACTTTCATACGTAAATTTCAAATTTCGGAGTATAAGAGAATAAGCGTATTTACCTATTAACTTGTTTGTACCTAACCTAAATGTGAATGTTACATAGGAGTAATGATCAAATCCACATACTAACATTAAATAGAGTTTTATATATCATATATTGAATAGTCATTAACGTACATGAGTATACGGCTTGCTATTGTCCATTTTATTGCAAACTTTTGAAATAGTACAAAAAGCATATATGCCTATATTAGCTGACAGAGATTAAGTGCCAAACCACTGTATTACAATATGTGTCACAGTTCACACAGATTTTATTGTATGAAGCGATAGTGAGTTTATGTGTCTGCCGCGCTTATAGTTCTCGCCAAACTTCTTGGCCGATGGCTGCGCAATAGTAAATCTCATTCAAAAACAGCACCGATCCGTGCCTTGCGCATCGGAAAGCCATCTTCAGGTCGGCCAAGAAGTTTGGCGACAACTATACCACAGAATAAATACACAAACAGTATGGAAACTACCTACAAACGCTCGAAACGGCACACTCACTAAAACATACAGTTTATTCCCATCGGCCACCCCCCAGTTGCCACCCCGGTGGCCGATGGGAATGATTTAGTGAAATTTCCTACCTTCCCTTATTCCCATCTGCCACCGGGGTGGCGGATGGCACTAACTAGTGGCGTTTGCCACCCCGGTGGTCGATGGGACTTATTTAGTGAAATCTGCCACTTTCCTTTAATCCTATCTGCCACCGGGGTGGTGGGCGATTCTCATGACATTTGTCACATAAAAGTGAATGTTGATGCTGTGACCGGTTTACTTGGTTACTTGGATCCAACTGATGCTGGCCCTGATAACTTAATAATATCATCTAAATGTCTAACTAAATGCGCGCCTTGCATTGCCCTACCTATTTCAATTTTGGTTTTTGGAAGTCTGACTCAAGGTGTTGTCCCCATATTATAGAATTCTGTTTTTATTTCACCCGCACATAAAACATAAAAAAAAGGTTGAAGACATAAAAAAAAAAAAAAAAAAATTATTGCAGACTCAAAGCTCCATAGTTTTGTTAGTATTACAAATTACTTAAAAATTATGTTAGTAGTACACTTAGACACGTCATTTTATTTATATTGTTAGTACACAATACTTACAAACTATGTTAGTAACAAAACAAAACAATCAATTCATGTATCTGTTGCGCTCACCGGACGCACCGGGCACATGCACGTGTACATGTACCCTGGCGCAACACAGATTATCACGGAAAAATAGTCAAATATGAACCTTGAAAACTTGATATTTTTTCTATTCACCCGGTTTTACGGTCATGAGAATCAACCACCCGACTAAACTTATGAAGGTGGCAGATGGGAATAAATCGGCAAACGCCACTAGTTAGTGCCATCCACCACCCTGGTGGCAGATGGGAATAAAGGAAGGTAGGGAATTTCACTAAATCATTCCCATCGGCCACCGGGGTGGCAACTTGGGGTGGCCGATGGGAATAAACCAAACATACGCACCGACGAGACCACTCGGGCACTTCTGCAGTGCTGTCAGTAGTGCGAGCCGCTTAGGGTTCTCGTCGATGCGCATGTTTGTGTGAGCGTTTCGAGCGTTTGTAGGTAGTTTCCATACTGTTTGTATATTTTTACTGTGACTATACCTACCTACCCAGTGGGAGGACAATAGCAAGCTAGACATTCTATATAACGTAGATTGATTACAGTAATCTCTTGATGTGTACTTCGCGTATTATAATATTAAGAGGAAAGAGAACTGAGCGGGCTTAGAGTTTTTAGAGTCGCCTGGTATCGGGCATTGTATATGCAGTTCAATTTATATGGTACACTAGTTAGAATACATTACCCAAGAAAGTTTTAGATATCACAATTCTCTTGCATACAATAGAGAAATAATAGCAATTTAAAGCAATAATAAAGTTAACTCGGTATATTCCCCAATTGAGTAACAGCGAGATTACTGTGGTCAGTGTGCTCATATCACAAGCTAACATTATCATATCGTACACGGCATACTCACAATATACAACCGATATCGTTGATTGAAGGCGCTTTTGAGAAATTGTACATTTTGTATAAATAATACAGTAAGGAGTCGATTTAATGGCGTAGGATTGTTTAAACTGGTGAGTGGCGAACGACTGGAAATGTATTGAAAGTGCTTCTAGTAAGCGTCGAGTCTTCCATAGCAGTCGAACGCGGGGCGAGTGTTTACTGTTACGTCTAAGTATTAAACGATAATAATAGCGTATACTTATCTTAGCATAGGCGGAGCTCGCGTCAACTACCATGTGCAGATATTTTTACTTGCACTTCGCGGGATTTAGTTCTATGTAACCATAGACACAAAACAAATACCTCGTTTAGTTACTCAAAATGTAATAGTTAGACAGAGTTAGCGTTTATTTCGCGTTTAGTTCTTGGACATATCAATTCAGGCACCAAATGAGACTATAGCGTAGCGTAAGCAATTTTTTAATTTTTCTTGTATAACATTATTGATATAGATTATTTTAATAAGGTCTTTATCAATGTTTTGTAGAGTCGCGGGACTGGCGCGCAAGTTAATGATCCCACATTGACAGGGTCCTCGTTAAAATAGTTGCGCGTGCGCCGAGTGCGCACGGGTGTCGTCACTATATCCCTGTATCGTACATTTTTTATATAAATCCAAAATTCTTGATTTTATGTAATATATCTGTCAATTTAGTTCTAATGCTTTTTAGAACTATAATCAAAATTCGTGTGAGTAAATTTTAAAATTATTCGGATTCAAAAATAAATTTTGACGTCACTGTTTGTAATAATTTTGTTTGTCTTAGTTAATGTTGTATCATTCGGCACGGCATTCTGTGTGAACATGATTCTCTAGCGTAATTCTAGTAAAATATACTGTTCTTTTTGTTACTTGCCAGTTCATGCTATAGATATACAGTAATTACAACAATAAAGTTCTCTTATAACATTGTGACTATGTGCTTTATTGCCTTTGCTAACCTCATCCCGCATCAATATCCTTTCATCATCATATCAGCCGAAAGACGTCCACTGCTGGACATAGGCCTCCCCCAAGCGTCGCCACACTGACCGGTCCCGTGCATCTCATAACCAGCGGATCCCCGCAACATTCACCAGGTCATCGGTCCACCTGGTGGGAGGCCTTCCAACGCAACGTCTTCCGGTTCGCGGTCGCCATTCCAGAACCTTTCTGCCCCATCGGCCATCCGTTCTGCAATATCCTTTATGGGTAGTGTTTTGTCCTTATGCATCCGTGTATCTACGCACTACACGTCCGTGTCCATGATTTGAGTTCCAAGTTCAAAATAAGAGATTATGACGGATTCAGTTCGGATGTAGTTCATAAGCTTCCCTACAAAAAGTACTACGGCTAGGAACCAAAATTTCACGGACACGGATCTGTTGTGGATGTTACAATAAAAAAACAAAAGTTAACATTATACGATTTATTGCGTCAATTTGTCCATAACAATAGTACTATAATGAAAAATAGTTTGTTGTACTTTGAACAAGCTAAAAGGGGCTGACTACTATACAGTAAATCAACTTATAATGTCTATACTGTCCCACAGCTGAGGCAAAGGCCGTCCCGAAATCCTTACAAGTATTATTTTTCTTTTCCACCTTGGACCAGCCCCTACAGTGTAAATCATTTATCTTATCTTATTCAACGGAATACTCTTAATTATCAATAATGGAGTAAATGAAACGTATCAGTTACATGTAGAGACTGGCCGCAAAAACGATGTCTCGTTTGAGCAGTTTGATGGCTTCGCTGAACTTGTTCTCCAGGTCTGTGTTGCCGATGTTCTTGGCTGCCTGGCACAGCTGACGAAGCACCTCTTCCAGACGACGCATACATCTGATTATGGAACCTGGAAATTTATATAATGACGATAAAAAAATAAAGAAACTACATTTGTTTGAAGTGCACACTACCAACCAAAATAGTTTATTTCAAATAAACCTTAAAGGTACTTTTGAATTATCAAACAAAAAAAATGATAAATCTAGTTGCACATTCCCAAGCGTCAGTAGGTCTCTATGGAGAAGATTAATGTGCAAGAAACTCCACGGACACTTTTTTATCAGTTTTAATTACAAGAATTTGGTTACACCATTCTTGTTGGAAAAATACATAATTATATGTGAAAACTATGTAAAAAGACGTGCATGTAAAAGCGGGTAGAATAAAAAATACAAAATGTACCAAATTAAAAACAGGCCGAGCCAGCCAAGTTATGACCAATCCCAACTGATGGCGCTACTTTAGCCACCCTGAAACCTGGTTGGATTAGTTGGTCCTTATTTGTAGTAACATAATTATATCTGTCGCCGTTCTTACTAAAAAGACGTAAATTCTTTCTAACTTTCATGATGTTTTCGTTAAATATATTGACAAATGTCTTGTCGTCATGGTGTAAATGTCCTTAAACAGTTCCGAGAGAATTACGCCCGCGAAGATTGTATATCGCTGAAGGCTCGTTTTCGCAAAATAAGAATTGACTCAATGTCTGCAGCCCTTTCCCATAGTAATATACCGTAAGACATTATACTATGAAAGTAACTAAAACAGACCAGCCTCACGGTAGCTACATCAGTAAATAGACGAATTTTCTGACAGCATAAGCTGCCGAACTGAGCTGCCCTGCAAGTGATATTAAATGAGGACCCCATTGTAACCTTGAGTCTAGCGTAATCCCCAGGCAACCCGTTTAACGACGAATTCTAGCTTCTTCTTGTTTAATATAATGTCACAATCAGTATTTTTGACAGTCGGCAAGGCAAATTTTACGCATTTAAAACTAAATTATTAAGACAGAACCAATTTTGAACCTGTCGTAAAGTATTAACGTCGTCAACGTTACTCGTACGTCTATTTATCTGTATCATCAGCAAATAACACAATTTTTTGTTTGTTTTTGAATAGATGGGGCAAATCGTTAATGTAGACTAAATATAAGAAAGGACCTAAAATTTCGCCCTGGGGTACCCCATTTTTACGTTTAACCCAGACGAATTAACACCGTTTATTTGAACTAATTGCTGTCCGACATTCAAATAAGATTTTACTAAAGTTAATGCTGATTGGCCAAGCTTGTAATGCTCAAGTTTCAAAAGTAATATTTCATGATTAACGCAATCAAACGCCTTCGACAGGTCGCAGAAGATATCTATGGCATCTTGTACCTCTTCCCACGCATCAAAGATGTGTTTTAATAAGGTGACACCAGCGTCGGTTGTACTTACAACGTCCTTTGGTGAAACCATAATGTTTATTATGTAGGATGTTATTCATTTTAAAATGAATAACATCCTACATAATAATGAGCATTTGATTTAGCATTATCTTCTCAAATATCTTGATGAAAAGCAGCAACGCGGATACTGATCAAAGATTATTGGTGTCTTTACTGTCCCCGGGTTTAAAAAGTAGTATAACCTTACTATGTTTCATTAGGTCCGGAAAGACTCCTTGAACTACACGCAAATTAAAATTAAAGCTGATTACGGCGCTGTAGTCGAATAATGGAGATACAAACTTGAATGAACATTCCCCATAGATTTCCGGTCAGTTTGATGTTGATTTGCAACCCTGTACCAATAAAATCTACAGTTTTGCGATGTTGCCATTGATGATAAGTCGATACAAATATGGTTACACGAAGAATGTCAATGTATGTCGGTTTAAAAACGCGATACCAGCGGCGTAAGATAGATAAATAATGAACTCTCCTCACGGCGAGTAAACGCTTACCGAATGGTTGACTGTCATAGTAAGAAACACACACTCGCTTTTTTACGATCATCGATGCGTTTGACGTTCAAACGATTTCGCGATGGTGAAGTTATTTTAGTATCAAACTCACACTAAGCATACTGCTCGGAAGTGAAGTACAGACAACCTTTGGGCGGACTGAACGAAAGAAGATACAATCTGCTGCTGTTTTTCTAGGATACTTGTACGTTATCTGCTTACCTTCGAACACGTCGGTCATCTTGCAGATTTGCAGGAAGGAGGCTCCCTTGGCCCAGGCGTGCACCACGTCCATGAGCGTGCACTTGAACTTGCCCACGTAGTCGTCTTCGTCCACGTCTAGCTTAGCGTCTATTGACACCTTCGCTATCCTGCGCGCGTATTCCTGGGGAAAAATGTTTGCATGAGTTTTAAGATGATTTTATTACAGAACAGTCTATTGAGTAGTGATGAATCTTTATAAAATGTTTGATTTTTACGAGTGGACTTTTTTTTTTTCAATAAAATATCTTATTAGCCTTTTCCTAACTATATTGGGGTCAGCATCTAGTCTTACCGGATGCAGCTGACTAACATTATTTTACATGAAGCGACCTGCCTATCTGACATCCACAACCTAGTAAGTTGTTATATCTCGCGACGGCGGGTTGGTCTTCGTGTGTGAAGATGCACATGCTCCAATGTGCATCTTCTTCTGTGTGCGCAGGCGATACTGAGCGCTTTCAGTTTACGCACACAGAAACAATGTGCAAGTGCATCTACACACACGACTTAGACCAACCCACGGTCATGAGTTAGAACTACTGTATCTAGCTAAGACGATACTCCTTCGCAAGACTGGTGTCCGTAACGACTATCAAAGATCTTCAAATGACAGCTGGGAGCTTAAAGTGCTTGCCGAGGCATAGGGAAATCTCGGCATGATAAAAAATGGAATCATATATCCGACAAATAAGTTGGAACCGGAACTTATCCGGAGATGATGACAAGATTACAGGGTAATCGAGATTGTGACATAACATTACTAAAACCTCCTACGTACGATAGTAAAATATCGATCGAATCGTACATTCTATGCGCGCATGCAGTATTTGCCATGACACTTCGCCCGCGGAGTGATCGCTCTGTCCGCATAGTACCGTGCTTGTCTCGCTCCGTGATCATCACGAACGTTTGTCAACAGTGTCACGGCGAATACTGCTATTCCATTGAAGCCTTGCGATGTTTGGAGTTACACCTTCCTTCTTGGGTTCTGAGGCGGTGCGGGGACTACAGACGTTAAAGGCTCTACAACCGACCTGTAACTGCCGCAGCACTCCGCGCAGCTCCTCCCCGGTGGCGGAGCTCTGCGAGGAGTTCTCGTCGCACACGAAGCAGCTGATGAGCGCCGCGCTCTGCTCCGAGCTGAGGCCGTTGAACACGCCGTTGAATATAAGCTCCGTCAGCAACAGTTCGTCAGCACTGTAATAACATAAAATAAATATTACATTACACAGTTGCGAGTGGGCGCTAGTCGTTGTTGGACGCTTATACCTGTGTGATATCAAAAACTGGTTTTACTCGCTCCATGCGTTCGTGCGTATGAATCTTCGCAAAAAAATGCAAATCACTAATGGCTAGTAGCGATGTCGAGTACGATCAATCTGTTGAGGGAGGCAATGTGCGTAGTGACATAGAAGAATATAGAGTTGGCGGAAGAATTTAAAAAAATATAGGACGCAGTGAGACCGAATAAAAGAAATAGACAGACCAAGATGAGATGTAGACAAATATTACGAGACGGGGTAAACGTTTTGCCCGAACTAGTCAAGTTCATGATGAGATTAGAGTACCTGTGGATAACGTTGCAATTAGCATAACGTCGAAAGATAAGTTAACAAAACAGTTTGGATGAACAAAATTATTAAAAACAGAAAATATTTCAAGAGACATTACAAGTATAAAATTTATCAATGCATTTAAGATTCTAATTCAGTTAAGTAACGAAGAGAGTGCGAATAAATTAATTGATTCAAAATGTTTGAAATAAATGGAACTTACATGTCAGAAAACAATAGAGATTAAAAAAACGTACGTACGGCTGAGGAAGAAATACTGGAGGTTTTGAGAAGTGAAACAGAGATCGTAGGTATTAAAAGACCAAAACGTCGCAACACAAATAGTGGTCAAGGAGAACCTGGAGAATCAGTCAGAGTATAACACTCACAACGGATCTTTGTGGCTCTGAATTGGCTGCAAGAGGCTGCGCACTAGCTATTTTTGTGTCAATATTGAAAGTGCAAATAGCATTGTATAACTGTCTTTTTCACTCGCATACGTTTATCGCATCATCCTATCTCGTTTACTCTATGCAGTTAATCTGTTTCGTGCGCAATAGTTGACAGATCCAACTTCAGAGCCACAAAGATTCGTTGTGAGTATTATAACCTTTAAAGAATCTTCCTTGCCTAGTTACGTATACATCTTTGATAGCAGGGGGAAGGTGAACCCCTACGCAATGTTCACGATGTTGAAGATATGGGAATAATGTTAGAGTATGTTCATCAATCGGTAGAATCAATTAGTATTAGTTTATTTTTTATTTTTTTGACGTTCGAAAGTACCGCTTAATGGCCTAATTGAATAAATACATTTTGATTTTGAATCAAAATGATATGCCCAAAATACAGTGAACCTCGTCGTAATTGTGGCTTATAAATGTAATAACTGCGCCGGAAAACATATGGCGTTATCTACTACATGCCCAATGTATGTAAAAGAAAGAAAGTTAAGGGCAAATGGCAGATTTTAACTGTACATATAAAACAGCTTAAACACTATACGTTCCACCTAAACCAAACCATGAGGTCTCTAAAGAAAAAGAACAGGAAATGAAGAAAGAGTATTACCAAGTTTTAAGTCAAGAAACAACTATAGAAATGGGTCATTTAACGCAAACTCAAGATACATTTGCTGACACATTAATGAAGACGGTAAGTTCTAATTCCAAAGCAAAGAAGAAGACTGCAAAAATATATAAATATATGGAATATAATAAAAAGAATTGGGTTAACCCGAAGAATGAACATAAAACTGATACCGAGATACTGTTTATACTACACATATAAACAGAAAAAGATAATAATTCAAACAAAAAGGAAAAGGAGTCTTGGCAATTTTTATGCGATAAATTAAAAAAAAAAAAACGAGTCCAGTCTTTTCGTGGATAAGTAAAATTAAACAAAAATTATTGGCGCGTATGCGTTCATTGACTTAATGTAGAAAAATAGTGTCATTTTCTATGGATGCGCGCGCTGTGCAGTCATGCGATGAGATAGAATCTAAATTGCCCGCTATACCACATATTTTTCCATTTCCACTCTTGTTTTTTTTTTTCTGTATGAGTAAAAATAAAATAGTGTAGGCAACGGCATATAATTAGGTATTACATGACCGTTGCTTAGAAGATTATTATCGCCGTGCAGTGACCAGAGAGTAATCAGTTTATAGTTCAGTTTCACATACCTGCTCAACTCGCAAGCGATGCGTCCCTTCAGCTCAATAACATCAGAGGCGGTACAGTAGCCCATTCTCCGCAGCACTCGTTTCCTCTTCTTGAGTTCGTCCATCTGCAGTATACTCTTAGCTGTCCTCAGCTCGGCCTTGGCTAGGTTCAGTACTTGGTGCAGTTCCTGTTTCCTGTCGTATGCTGCGGTGAGGGCGCCGCGGCTCTTGTCGTTGTGTAAGGGGTGGGCGTATAATCTGCAAGAAATTGAGAGCAAGTAAAATATTAGAATGAAGATGATTAGAGAAGGAATTATATTGAAGAAAAGACAGTAAATGATAGCGACACGGTGGACAGTGAAGAATGAAAACAGAAAATATGTCAGATCGAAGACGAACTATAGTGTGACCGTAACCGCTGTACCGCGCCTTAGGAAGGTGCGGCGAGGCGGGGGACGGGCAGGAAAGAGTATGAGTTTACAGAAATCAGTTTACGATATTATAAAGCTATAGAGATATAGCTTCGTATAAGACATCTTCCTCATGATTTCAGCCGAAAGACGTCCACGGGAAGATAAGGCTGCGGGTGACCGGTGGATGCGAAACGCACAGGACCGATAAGTGTGGCAACGCTTGGAGTAGGCCTATGTCTAGCAGTATAAATACATATTTGGAAATATTATTCTACTATAATGGTATGTGAAACAAGTAACTA
The DNA here is from genome assembly GCA_949775005.1 of Orthosia gothica. Classification (NCBI taxonomy): domain Eukaryota; kingdom Metazoa; phylum Arthropoda; class Insecta; order Lepidoptera; family Noctuidae; genus Orthosia; species Orthosia gothica. The sequence continues at coordinate 17,316,320 of OX459063.1, read as the reverse complement.
GCTTGTGTCATATTATTATCTAATAATATGACATAATACTATCAGAACTAAAATTAAACAATCACTTTTCTATTCATAGTTTTCTTAAATGACGGTTTTGACATCACGAGATAACGCACGACCCATCTCGGGATATTTATCACATGTGCGTCTGACCTCTGTGCTATGTAGAACAGCTTTCACACAACAACCATACAACGCATTATTCCAGGCTTTACAATGAAATCAACAAAAGGATCTCACTGTACAAACTAAATAAGCACAATTTTCAAGACAAATTAACTAAAGTTGTTAAGCTATGATGAATCTGAGAAGCTTATTGAAATATTAAAATAAAACTTAGTCTTTGATTTTTTTTATAATTATAATTTAGCACGAAACATACACATTTAATAATGTGTGTAAAGTTGCTAATTGTGTAAAATTGTTGTGTAATATTTTATCACAAAATAAAACGGCGATATGTATACGATATCTAAAACGGCCGTCCGCAGACTACACAAGATACGAGCATGTCTCAGTTTGGGAGTCTTCTCAAATTAAAATGACTCTGTACATTCACCTCACTATAAGAAATGAAAATATTTTTGAACTTTATGAAGAATAAAAAAATATTATTATTATTACATAGACAGTCAGGTACAAAGGACACAAGCAATCGCCGTGAGCGGTGACGGCGGACTGACAGAGTGGAGCGGCCTGCGTTACCCCCCCGTCTCACCGCGCACATACTTAAGGCGCAGTACAGCGGTTTCGGTCAATCTATAGATTAATATGTAAATAGCAACAAGGAGCCTTAGCCCACCAGTAGTGTTCTAGGAGTAGAGTACAGTATAGTGAAGATCGGACCATAGAATCACATATTGGTTGTATTTAGGGCAGCTTTTTAGCAAGTTTAACAGTTCAAAAATATCTCACGGAAAAAATGGAAATGCCGGGAGGGGACGCCCTAGAAAGACATACATAGACCTTATAGGTGATATTCTTCAGAAAGACCAAGTGCGCAGTACCCATAACCGGCGTGTGTGTATGACTAGATGTATGAATGTGTGTGAAGCAAAAGAAGTATGTAAGGATCGTAGCAGGTGGCGTTCTGTAGTTTCTGCCTACCCCCATGGGAAAAAGGCGTGAGTTTATGTATGTATGTAAAAATAACTCACCTTTCTTCTAACACTTTGATCCTATCACAACATTCTTTGAACACAGATTCATTGATTTTCATATCTTTTATAGGGTTCAATATGGGTGGTCCTTCGGGGAAGCGTTTCTTAACTTCGTTGATAGTTTTCAGCACAGATTTCCGGTTGTCTGACGGCCTCAGATCCTTGGGGTGGTATACTCGTAGAGAGCTGATTGAGTAGATTAGTGTGTGGATTACTGGGACCACTTCCACATCGCCTGCCTGAAAAGAACTTTAATTTAAGAAAAACAATGCAAAAATCTCAACTGATTTTATAACTCATCAATATAAATAAATAATCGCAGCCGATGTTGTTTATATTGATGGGTACAGAACATTTGCACGACTTAGTAGTGTGTTGGTGGGGTGTCTTTTATAACTAAGCTAAGACACGACTTTGAAGAATCCCTTTTTGGCCCTAAATCTTCAGCTGCAATCAATCATGCTATACAGAGTGAGTTTTTCAAGTGGGCGTGAATGGCCAAAGCCTACACTATAAGGAAAAGTGAACACAAAGGAGTCACGAGGCCGAATTTGATGAAAACTAAAACCGCATCATTGGATTTTTGAAAAGTCAATATTCGTAGCTAGGAATCGACGCCGTAGATTTTGAAAAATAAAAACACATGCTGTATTATTAAACCATTAGATAGTGTCGCTAATAAGGATCAAATTCTGTGAAGTAATGACTTACGGCAAAAATAAGGAAAGTAAAAAAAGAAAGAATTAAATACGAGCCGTATTTAATTCTTTCTTTTTTTACTTTTTTTATTGAGAATCTTGCGTTTGACCACTATCTCACCTGATGGTAAGCGATGATGTGGTCGACGGTGAAGCACTCTTAAGAAGGGACTCTAGTGAAACTTTCTCCATACAAAAACATTCTGCTGTTTTCTTCGTGGATAATGCCTCTGGAGCAATGATTTTTCCCCATAAAATCTGGGTCTAATTAATACGTGCCCCTATCATTTCCTTTTTTCCAAAACATAATCACAAAAAGAAATATGACAATCCAAAAATCCGAAAAAAATGCCCGTTTTTACCGCCATGTTCAGAAGACTTTCAGACAAAATTTATAGGTTTTTAACAAAAAAGGAAATGATAGGAGCATAGATATACTTTTCCTCTAAATTTTGATATAAGAATTTTTTAGATCAGACCAGTTTTCATGAAGAAAACAGCAGAATACGAAACGTCTTTTAGTCAAAGTTTTTGTAGGTAAAATCAGCCTGAGCTGCAGTTGTCCCTTTCGCACTTTACGGGGTGAGGTTGGAGGTGACGGGACGGCAATAGACTATATTACTATACTATATTACCGACTAGAGTCCGCTCTTAATTTAAAGACCCCCAGGTGATAGCTACTCTAACATTAAAAAGTAGATAATTCATTAGGGTATATTGGGAAGTTATATGAGGAAGATGACGGAATTCGGGATACAGGTAAATCCTATAATTAATGCCAAAGCATTACTTTGACACCTTAAGTGCACATTAACTTATGAACTAACATGTACAAAGATTTTTTGTAATTTTTTTTTTCAACCAACTATGTTGTGCTACCAGTCTAACCAGATTCAGCAGCAGTATTCTACATGAAGCGACTGCCTACTACATTTTTATTGTAATAAACATTTTATATTATTACTAGCTGACACCCGCGTGGTTTTAGTACTTCTCCCAATATCTTTATAAATTATAGCCTATGTGTTATTCTGGTGTATATTAATAATATTATAAATGCAAAAGTGTAGATGGATGGATGTTTGTTTGTTACTCAATGACGCCAGAACAGCTAAACAGATCTGGATGAAATTTAACACAAAGTTAGATTATAGTCTGGAATAAATAGCACATATACTACTTTTTATCCCGGTAATACGTCCATAAGAAAACACTTTTCACGCTGGCGAAGCTGCTGGCAGAAGCTATATTTTAAGTTTCATCAAAATCCGTTCAGCAGTTTTTGCGTGGAAGAGTAACAAACATCCATCCATCCATCCATTCATTCTCACAAACTTGCACGTTTATAATGGTAGTAAGATTATGTTCTCATGTTACCTCTCCGGGCGGGCACGGCACCTTCTCCGCGTCCTCTTCGGCGTTCTTCTTCACGTGCAGCAGTATGTCCACTAAGATGACAGTCTCGGCTGTGAGGGGGTTCTCGTCTTTCTTCCCTTTAGTCTTATGCCTGAAGTTCACTATGATACCCCAGTCGAACTCGTGTTTTTCGGTTTTAACCTATAAAAGAAAAGAAAAATACTGATTTGCCATGATTTGTATGTGCTTCAACAATCGCTGTATGGTTTATTGGAACTTAAAAATTAAAAAAGAAGGCGCTAATCAATACCAAGGTCTACTTGACTTTATAAATAACCTCCAGTAATACAAATCTCTATTCAAATATTTGTAAAGCATCATCTTTAATCAAATTGAAAATTTTGAGATTGTCCTCTGATAAGGTACTAATCACTCTGCAAACACTTTTTTGGGAGACAATAGTAAAAATGTCTTAATATTGTAGGAAGGAATAGCATTGCTTAAGGTTGCACCAGTCGATCATTCTTCTATAGAAACGTAGTCTGGCGATTGCTCTACTGTTTGACGATGTACGTCCAAAATTTAAATTGATATCAATTTGTCTCATCATTATCTAGCCCTGTATGGAAACAAAAAGTAAAAATATTTTAAAGTTATGAGCGCCGAAAGTACCATATTTAAACACTAATTTTAACGAATATTTGAGCGGAAATAAATACCATAAAAAGGAAAATTGCAAAAAAAACCACCATACAGGGATATATTAGTAGTTCAACAAGGCAAATAATTTTATTTTAAAAATATACATTTAGTAGTTTTTTCACGATATCCATACTCCTAAAGGTCTGTTTATAAAATTCGTACGTGAACTAGCTGCTTACTGCTCATCACAGCATCTATCTCTTTCGCACGTGTTGTCGGATGAGATAGCATGCATTTTAACCACGCGCACAAAATAGTTCGTGCCGCCGACTCGGGCAACCTTAAGAAAACAATACAGAAATAGACATTCAGAGCTCCGGGCACATATTTTCATGCAGTAAAGCAAAGAGATCTACTTCAAAAAAAAAACTGTATGACGGGCTGGTGTCTGTTCCACGTTCAAAAGCGCGTATTTTGCGGACAGGCAGGATAAATGGATCATTCGATCCACCGCAGCTCCTCAAGGAATGCCAGGAGCAGTCTGGTGTTACAGGCTATCTTACCGAAGGTAAGGAACAAAGAATACTTACTTTAACAAGTCGACCAGGCTGTAGGAAAGGCTTCAAGTACTCAGGCTTAGTGATGAAGCCTCGGAACTGGTCGCCCAAGAGGTCCAGCTGTGATCTGATGGCGGAATAGGACGCTATCGAGTGCTCCTCCGCAATGCTCAACGCATCATACTGTTTCTGCGTTGATTTCACTTCTGTTGTTGCACAAAAAAAAAAAAAATATATAAAGATTTGTTGATACTTTGTTACAACTTGACCAAGAATGGTGAAGAAGTATTAACTTTTACTATTATTTTTATTATTTTCCTTTCTCTCTTATATATTTGATATGTATTAGTATATTATGTAAAATTGTATGTATGTATTGTAACCACAAATTCCGACAGACCCAGATTCTTCTCCTACCATTCAATCCATCCAAAGGTTGTCTGTAAGAGATTGCCTAGTGTGATAAGACCGCCCATTGTATACTTGTGTTTGTAAATGTTTGTCCTGTATGTTTTTTTGTGGTGTACAATAAGCTATATAATTCATAATAAATAAGAAAGTATAATCGCAATATTCTTTGGATAGACGAAGGATACTTAACAAGCAAGGTTGTTTTAATCAGCCCGCATCGCAAGTCAGAAACAACATGGTATTGGATAACATCTAACAGAATAAACTTACTGTCTATGAGGTCTGGTATAGCTGCTTGGTTTTGGAACTGGAAGAAACTCCTCTCTAACATATACTCCGGATTTATTTCTTCCACACGCAACAAATTGAGGACCTGCAAAAATATAAGATAATAAATAAAAAATAAAAAAAAAAATTATAAAATAATATAACTGTGGGGAACACTTATTTAAGGTATCTTTATTTTATTTTTGCCAAAAATAACAAAGTACAATGGCGAAATCTTAACTGACTTAAATTTGAGCGTCTGAAAGTGAGTTATTTACGAAAGAACGTCAAATTGAATACGTTTTATCAAAGTATAATATTAACTGGTTTACCACGGATAAAAAAAAAAACACTTTTAATTAATGTTGATTTTTCGTTAACTCGCATTAGCTTAGTGTTGCCATTTTATACTTATTCTGCCAAATGACAAGGAGTAAATGAATTAACAATACAGTTTATGTCTAAGTGTAGGTGTCCTTGCAGGTAGGTAAGAATACTGTAGCGTAGTACAAATAAATGAATAACTTACTTTTAATTAATGATAGGCAGAAAGACTAGTATGCAAGTCTAAAAAAAATATAGCTTGATTGTTGATGAAGACCTTTTGATACACGTCAAAGAATACAATTTTTTAAGAGTATGTTGTACAATTCATGCTGAAATAACTAGGAAAGGAAAATACTAATGCGATATTGCCCTTTTACTTCCACGAAATTGAATATTTATTATTTTATTTACCTATTAAACACATTATTAAAACTTACCCAGACCAAACCTACAAAAGTTCATGACTGAATATCTCTTATTTTCGACGTGTTGGAACAAAAATTAACTTACAACTATTAACTAATTCAGAACATGACCCTGAACTTAACCAGATATTTTTCATTTAGAATCGTAGGCATTTAATCTCAGCTAAAAACAATGTAGGATGGGCTTCTGCCATTGTCCTTTGCAGGTAAATCGAAACCCTAGACCCCCACATCCAGTATCCATGTGTCGAGGGGTCTAGTCTCTTTCTCTTTATATATGTGATAAAGTAACTTACCATATTATAAGTGAGATGGAAGGCAGAGTTAATTGGGTCTGCCTTACCCTGGACCATGCCCTTAACGACTGCAGGAGTAACCTTCTCATCAATCATGAGGATCACAATACCCTTGTCATCGAGACCACGTCGACCGGCACGACCAGACATCTGGATGTACTCGCCTGAAGTTATCTACAAAATATGAGGGTAGTACTGTAGTTCCTGCGAGTCATTTTGATTTTGAACCTTATGGCAGTGGAATAAAAGTCACAAGTTATGATTGTTCTTTGTATTAGTCTTAGCTGAATTACAGCATAGTGTCCAATACAACGACTTCAAGCCACTGCCAATATATTTGGGAAAAAGTTTAGGATGATGATGAATATAAATGCTAAGAAGAGGATACTTACAAATCTAAAATCTTTTCCATCGAATTTCTGGCAGTTGGTAAAGACGACGGTTCTGGCGGGCATGTTGAGACCCATAGCGAACGTCTCGGTCGCGAACAGTGCCTGATAATAACAATATAATGAAACAAACACACGATTTACTGCAAAAGATATACTAGCCAGAATAACTGCAATTAAAGTTTTAGGAGATAAAGCGATACTAAAGTTTGACCTGTTTACGTAGTCTACTATTCCGTACCTTAATAAGTCCCAAGCCAAACAAAATCTCAATGGTTTCCTTGAGTATAGGCAGCAGACCTCCGTGATGTATGCCGATGCCGCGCCGCAGTAGAGGGATGACGTTCTCGACTTGAGGTAGCTTGCGATCCTCTTCTGATAACACGTCCATTGCGTTGTTGAACACTTCATCTACGAGTTTCTTTTCTTCATCTGCAAGTGATTTGTCGTGTGAATTTGATATACCATTGTGCTACTATATCCAAAAAGGTAAGTCACGGTGAGATAAAAGCAGTATTATTCATTTAGGGGAAGAGTTGATATCTCTCCACTCGCACGGTAGAATCATTTTTTTTTTAAAAGAGTATGTATGGAGTTTCTTGTGCATTCTTCTCCATAACAAGCTAGTAGTATATTATTGGGCATTCTACCCCACCTACCGTTCCTTCGGCTCACAGCTCCGTTCGCCTCAGTCACTCTCGGTGGGGTAGAATGCCCAATAACATTTTTTTGATATCGTTGGGTGGCTTATCTCAAATTCAATTCTAGTAAATACTAGTTCAGCGCCTAATTCTACTCGGTCTTTCTGTGAACGGTCGATGTCCAATCGTGAACGGTCGACTCGGTTTAGTAGTTAGTAATGCAAAGTGGTAGTACTTAGTATGGTTTGTAAAGATGTCACGTGTTTAGTGTTATTCTATTGATATGTGTTTAGTGCTTTAAACAGTGGTATGAAATACGACTGTGTATACACACACGTATACACACGTATGTATTTAATTGTGTTTGTATTAGATGTGTGTGAAATGAAGTGTGGGCATACATAGTAGAAAAATAAAAAAAAAAACATTCATTGAAATTAAACCATATTTATTACCTATTTATTTATCGTAAAAAACTGGTTTGTCGGGGAACAAAACATCTGCAGAACGTACAAAGTCCTGCAGTTTTCTCCACTGAGGACAGTCAATGTCGGCCTGGAGCTTGATTCGTACAAGTGCCTTCTTCCATAGCTCCATCGAGTCGGTGTTGCGCGCGTCGTCAGCTCGGTACACCTTGCAATCTATGTAATATTCGCCCTCGGTGTGAGCTGTGCGTCGCTCGCACCCGTTAGCCACTCGGTACACGAACAGCGACGACAGGCTTGCTTGACCAGATGATCCCTCTCCGACTTCCGCGCCTGTCTCGCGAGCCTGGCTGATACCGAATATATCACTCGTAGCTTTTTTACTGTAAAAACAAAATAACTTTTGTTTAATTTATTTATTTAAATAGTACGACCGAAGCCAATTACACTATTTAATTTTTAAACAACATACCTACTTATATGTTACCTTGTTAATTTACTAATTACAAACCCAATTATGTTGGATACTGAACTGTGTGGTCAAGAAATGATATTTAATAAGGCTTTTCAATAATCTCGATGAGTATAACACTTAAAGAAGTACTAACAGTAACGACAACAATCTAGAGATGGGTCTTACTTGCAAAATCGAGTACCAGGGCTTCCAAGTACGTTCAAGTATTTTCTATCTGGATAGGAAATTGACCCGTAATATAGTATGAATAAGGAGCATAATCGCGTTCTCAAATAAATACCTACTTAGAGACGATTGAACTTCCTACATCCATGCCAAGTCCTGTTGGAATAAAAAATACTTGCATAGGAAATTGAAACGTGACTGCCTTTAAATAAAGAGCACAATCGCGTTTACAAAGAAATACTTGCAAAGACAAACCATTAAAGTAAAAATACTTGCATACGAAATTGTGCCGTAGACTCTTACAAATAAGAAGCATGATCGCGCGACTGCCGAAGCCACGTCACGAATCAGCGAGACTCGGGCGAGCGTCGAACCCCGATGGAGCGAGTCCGAGTAGCCGTATAAAATACTTTGAAGTCTTGCAAGTATTTCGGGCGGTACCTGGTGTACGTACTTGGAAGCAAATACCTGGTGTAAAAACCTGGTCGCGTAAATACGTACCTTCCCTAACAATCGCTACACTCATGAAACTTGATGAGACAAACATAATGAAACATGTAAAAACCTATGTAATTTACTTGATGAGACAAACATAATGTGACCGACTTTTCACTATGAAATATATAGTACATCCCGAGGTGTAAAATATTATCACTTACTGTGCTATAATATACATATATTTACATCCCAAGCGTCAAATGAATGGCGAGATGTTAATATTACGTCACGAGATGTAATATATCCCATAGTCAAAAGCAGGCCTGAAACATGTAAAATAATATGTAATTTACCTGGGACGGTCCGATTTTGATTTGCGTTTTCCATTTTTTTCTGTAGGTTTACGACCAGTTTTCGTTTTTAGTTCAATGGTTGATGGAGTTTGATAGCATGAACCCTCAGAATCGGACCTGAAACAAAAAAGTGATACATACGTTAAAATAAAATAAATTGAAAAGTAGGCGGTGGTTCTGAAGTTTAGAGTCAGAAGAGTTTCGAATATTTTATACTTACATTTTTCCTTGACTTGTAATGGACTTACTCTACTTCAAGAAGAGAGCAGCGCCAGCAGGCACGATGAACTTCAACTGGTGTTGGTGATGGCGGTTGCCGACACTGACTTTACTGACTGAGTACAACAATTTACCGATCGCGGATCACGAGTGCACGACTGAAGTCCGGAGTCGCAAGTTACTTAGTTCACTTGGAATAATTGTAATGATCATAATGAAAAACGTAGTGACTTATAAGGCTGGAAATGACTAACATGAAAAGAAACTTAAAATCCTTGGGTTTTAGTGTGTGCTGGAACTTTTTTATTTGGTCGTATTTTAAACCTTCAAAAAGTGAATACTAAGCCAAATTAAAGTAGAATCAATTGCTGATACAACGAAAACACTTAGGGTTCACACACCATTTCCTTACAATTTTCATACAACGGTAGTTATATAAGCAGCGTAATGACAGCCCTGTGTAAAATAGCTGACTACCAAACATTAATTACGTTGCATCATTTCACAAATTTTATATTATATCGGAAACGCTGAAAGTTGATATGTAGCAATGGTCTTATTACAAACGCCTGATGTTGTGGAATTTTCCTGAAATTTAAAAGACGTTTTAGGTATTTCGGTAAATAAATGTTACTAATAAATATGTAATATTACAAGTTTAAATTGAAATTGTGAAACATTAAACAGGTAATTATTATTTTAATAATTAATTTATAATAATCTATTTTGATACTTAATGGTTATTTTATTTATAATTTAAATAGCAATAATTTTATTATTTTTCAGCTACACATACATTACAATTTACAATTGTACAAAGACGATGAGATTGAAGATTTATTCTTAAGGAAAATATTTAGAAGTACATAATTTTTTATCTGATAATTTCTACAAGTGCGTAAGATCAAATAATTCTCAGGTAAATATATTAAGTATGTACCTATTAAACTTTTAAGTTTTTGTTGAATTATTAACCTAAGTACATATCTAATAAATCTTTGCATCTTATTTTCAGAATAAGGCTGTATACAATATGATCAAAACAGACAAAACAACAAATGAGGAACGGGAGCTACAACTGATCAAGATTTTTATGTATAATGGTTCTAACGCATTTTCGAAGCTGTAAATCTGTATGAAAGGTAAATATAGGTATATATATTATTTTATATTGATGCTTGTAAGTAAATCGTATAATTATGTTTGTTATTTTCAGAAAAAGTTTTCTAAAAACCTTTGAAATCTTGCGAAGCGGTTTTCCCAACAAAATCAGGATAATACACAGCATTACGTTGTAGTAGTTAACTTGGAAATCAAAGTAAATAATTCAAGAAAAATAAAAGGTAAACATAACACTTAGAACTTTTCTCATCAGGGATAAGCAGAGGCATAGTATAATGTCGGACAGACTATTAAATAATGTTAACGTTATTTTCAGGAAGCATCTGTTTGACTTTTGGTTACGATTTACCACTGAGATCACACATGAATATTTGCATTTGCAATGCTAACAGGATAACAGGTCAAGGAGCTATGCTGGAAAATTGAACACAATTATATTAGACCTGTTTAGTAAATTAATAAGGTATTTATTTGTTCTCTTCAATCCATTTTTTGTATCCTGTGTTGTAATTTATTTTGTTATTGTTAGTGATATGGTATTTTCGTAAAATAACATTTAAAATTTTGGTAAATTTTAGCTTTTCCACTTTTCAGTTTCTTCATACCAAATTCAGTTAGCTGTATAACAATTTTATAATTTCATCAAAATGCCTTATTGCTCGGTTTGCGATATTTACGTAGAAAATCGTTGCTGGACCAGTCATTTACGAACTAATAAACACAAAAATAATAGTACATTGCCCATGATTGAAAATGTTGAAATCTTACGTTCATCGTTTAAAGGACGTATTATTAGCTATAGAGTTTTTGCATCCAAAGATGAAGCAAATAATTTTCCAGAAACATTTTTTTGTAATATTCGCGAACAGGTTAAATGTTTAATAGATGAATCACTTAAAAAACATAACGCAGTAAAAATTAATTTTGAACTTTTTTCTTTATTTCTATTGTATAAAAATGATTTACAAGAAATCAAATCGTTTGCCACAAAAAATTTTGCTATCCATTTTAATTATGATTTTAATACTATTTACGAAACGGTTGTGACGTCATTGATGAAAAAAATTGAAGAATTTGAGGAGAGAGACAGTGGATGGGCATTCTTGTGTACTTTACATTTAGAAGTCAATGTTAATAAGTATCAACCACTTAGTGGATCTCATTTTATAGATTTACCTAAGTTTATAAAAAACAAAAAAGCGTGCTTGAATATTCGCAATAATGATAATTATTGTTTTTTGTGGTGCATTGTGGCTGCTTTGTATCCAACCAATCAACATGCAGAGCGAGTAACATCTTATCCAAACTTTCGCGATGTTTTAAATGTTAAGAACATTTCTTTTCCCATTACTTTTTCAGATATAGTTATTTTCGAAAGAAATAATCCCTTTTTAAATATTTACGTATACGGTTTAAAAAACAATAAGCTAATAACAGGTCCTCTGTACAGATCTGAATCGCGTAAGGGTAAATCTAAGAGTATTCATCTACTAATCTTAGAAAATGATCGTTCATCCCATTATTGCCTTATCAAAGACTTGCCTCGTCTTGTTAAAACCCAAATCACAAAACACCATAGCAAATTATATTTTTGCGAAAGTTGTTTATTGTTTTTTCCTACACCTAAACAAATTGATGAACATCTGTGTGGGGGAATCGTAACTATTTTACCCGAAAAAGGCTCTGTATTACAATTTAAAAATTATGATAGAAAACAAAACATTCCATTTGTCATATACGCCGATTTCGAAACATTGCTTGAACCAACATCCGTTAGTGAACCCGATACTGCAAACACAATATTTTTACAAAAACACGTGCCTGTAGCATTCGCCTATAACATTGTTTCTTCGTTAGATAATACTTTTAATGATGATGGATTTAAAAGTTATCGCGGATTTGACTGTGTTTCAAAATTTTTAGACTTTCTTTCTGCTGATGTTAAAAAGATTTACAAAATACTAACCGAAAACCAGATCATGACATTTTCAGAAGACGATGCGCGAGATTTTCAACAAGCTTATAAATGTTACATATGTGAAAACCTACTTTGGACTAATAAAGTTAGAGATCATTGTCATATAACAGGGCGATACCGTGGTGCTGCTCATAGGCATTGTAATCTACAGTATAAAATACCTAAATTCATACCGATATTTTTCCACAACTTATCAGGTTACGATTGCCATTTATTCATAAGAAACTTAGGTGAATTGCCAGGAAAGTTGAGAATTATTCCAAAGACTAAAGAACAATATATTTCATTTTCCAAATTCATACAGATTGCTGATAATGAATACGTTCAAGTGCGATTTTTAGACTCATTTAATTTTTTAGGAACTAGCTTAGACAAACTTGCGAAAACTATGCATAATGATGATTTCATCACACTACGCTCTCATTTTCCTAACAATGATCAATTCAATTTGCTTGCAAGGAAGGGAGTATATCCTTATGATTACATGACTCACTGGAAATGTTACGAAGAAACAAAATTACCTTCGAGGCATCACTTTTTCAGCGTTCTAACTAACCAAGCTATTTCAGATGAAGATTATAAACATGCTTGTTTGGTTTGGAATGAATTCAATATAAAAGATTTAGGTGAATATACTGATTTATATTTGAAAACAGATGTTCTTTTACTAACAGATATATTCCAGAAATTTCGAAAAACATGTAAACAGCATTATAAACTAGACCCTGCATTTTATATAACCGCACCTAGTTTATCATTTGACGCAATGCTATTGAAAACTGGTATTCAACTTGAACTAGTTTCTGACTTAGCCATCATACGAATGATTCAAAACGGTATTAGAGGTGGTTTGTGTATGTGCTCTCATCGCTATGCAAAAGCTAATAATAAGTACTTATCAAAATGCGATGCATCAAAACCACAATGTTTTATAGTTTATTTGGATTGCAATAACCTTTATGGTTACAGCATGTGTCAATATTTACCATATTCAGATTTTAGATTTTTAAATCAAAATGAAATAAGTAAATTACATGTTGAATGTATTGATGATAATGCGCAATGGGGTTTCATACTAGAAGTCGATCTGTTTTATCCTGAATCCTTACACAGCGATCATAATGACTTACCTTTTTGTCCTGAAAAATGCATACCACCTGGAGGTAAAACTAAAAAACTGGTTTCAAATTTATATAATAAGTATAACTATGTGATTCATTATGTGCATTTAAAAAAATGTTTGGAACACGGTTTGTTACTACGTAAAATTCATAGAGTTATCACATTTAGACAAAGTCCTTATTTAAAGCAATATATCGAATTAAATACACGACTACGTCAAAAGGCAAACAGCACATTTGAACAAGATTTCTTCAAGTTGTTAAATAATAGTGTTTTTGGAAAAACCTTGGAAAACACTGAAAAGAGAGTGTCTGTTCATTTGGTTAATCAGTGGAATGATATGAATAATAAAACCAAAAAGTCCTCCTACGCTGAGAGACTCGTAAGCAACCCATATTTTCATAGCGCCTCAGTTCTAACCGAGAACTTAGTAGCGATACAAATGAAACCAGATCAGATAATTTTAGATAAACCTATATATATTGGCTTTACCGTTTTAGAACTGTCTAAATCACATATGTACCACTTTCACTATAATTTAATCAAACCTTTTTATAAGAAAAGAGTGAAGTTATGTTATACGGACACGGATTCTTTTGTTTACGAAATATATACTAATGATTTTTATCGCGATATTAAACATCGGTTCTTGCAATACTTCGACACCAGTAATTATAGTAAAGAAAATGAATATTTGTTACCTCAAATAAATAAAAAAATTCCAGGTCTTTTCAAAGATGAAATGGGAGGAAAAGTAATTACAGATTTCGTTGGTTTAAGATCTAAACTTTACTCATTAAAAACAGAGGATAAAATAATAAAAAAAGCAAAAGGAGTGAAATCTTCTGTAGTTCGTGATCTTAGTATAACTGATTACGAAAACGTTTTATTTAATAGTAATGTAATTCGTAGACAAAATATCGTGTTTAAATCCATTAAACATGAAATATTTACGCAAAGTGTTAATAAAATTGTATTATGTAGCAACGATGATAAACGTGCGATATCTACTTGTAAGATCGCAACCAAAGCATGGGGTCATTGCTCATTTTTGAAATAAATAAATAATTAAATTTCATAATGTTTTTATAACTTTAGCTATCACTCTTCTATGTGCTACTAGAATTTAACTGCTTGAATAATAACTAGAATATGTTATATTAAATTAGTCGTAAGAAATGATCATTGGCACTTAACAAATGTACATATGTCTTAAAATGTTCTAGTGAAGTATATACTATTCTGTATCTATAGATTATAAGTATAATAAATGTTTATTAAATGAATTAAAATAGTAATTAATATTGTTTTATTTCAAACACACTATTGTATATTATTTGCATTAAAATTATGAGCGCACAGGTAACATCGCAGGGCTACGCTAGTTTACGATAACAACATACATAGATTGCATGTTAATGACCTTTAAATGCAAGCTTGCAAGTTTGCATGTTGACGTTCAAGTTCAACGCTTCAACACAATATTCGAACGACTTTTATTTAATGATTAGTCAAGGCTATTCCATCTTTATTGTTATGTAGATAAGATTTACATTCCATGTTGTGTTACGATCATAATAACGCTCGCACAAATGCTAAGTTAACAATTTTAGAGTCAACGTGACTTATAAACTTAGGGCTCGTACACACAGTCCTGTTAGTGAATAATATCTTTCAATGATTACATAAAAATCTAATACACTGATCAGATTCGTTTAGCAAATGATTGTTTATTTTATTTGATCTTAATATATTTAATTCGTACTCAATAATCTTAATAAATGTATGAAAACTATATAACCCAATACATTTATGTAGTGTATAAATTCGCTAAACGATTTAGTTCCTTGATCGTACTAAAACTTCGTTTTAAATACAAACAATATTGCTTAGTCAAACAGGTCTATGTGAACGAACCCTAACTTATAATGTTGCAATGCTTGTTTCCTGCCACGGATAATTAACTATATAAAAAGATATCTAAATTTAGGTTATTTATGAAATATTACTCGCTTTGAGTACTTGTACAGTATTATAGATATTTGATATATCAGTGAGCGTCATAATCATGTCTTCGGTGAGTAAAATACGTATTATTTTAAATCTTATTTAGAATATTATAATCTAGGTCATGATTGTTTCCCAAGAATAAGGTGCTAATCATTTGTTATCATTTTGTTTCAGATTTGTGATTCAGAAATTCTATTCAGCCAGTACGCTCAGAACCCTTACGAAGGACTTTCTGAGACGATTTGCAACGAACCCCCGCACTGCAGTCAAGTTACGAAAGAAAAGAAATCCAAACGACAGCGTCGAGAAAAGCCTTCTCATAAGAAACATCCATCAAAATCTTTCGTGATGAGTAAACTGCATCGACGCGGGATAAAACTGATCAAAATTTCAGTCATTGATTTGTGCAACAACAATACAAGTGATACTGATAGTGACAGTGAGAACGTTGTAATAAATGCACAATATATTGTCAAAGATGCTATCGATAGTGTTATGGACGAAACTGAGTCTTTAGTTAAGAAAATATCAAAATCTTTAATAGATAATGACTTTTAATAACTTTTTGTGTAAACTCGTTGATAAGAGAAATGTTACATTGTTTTTATGTAATTTAGTATAAGGTTAAATATAGTTTTGAATATTATAAACAAATAAAAGCATATTTATCATATTATAGCTTTTTATTTAAAACACCTAACCACATAAGTAGCTAAATACTTCATTTCCACGCTAAATACTTTCTTATACATAGTACATTTTTGAGCGCACATTGCTTTGAATGAGAATTACAATTTAAATTTGAATCTACATTACAGTATTTTTTATGCAAAATAGATAAATTAGGACACTGGTTTTCATCAAGTTCTGATACCTTACAATTTACACATAGATCTTTTATCCACTGCGCCTTCTCCAAGCCTTTGACAATAATATCTTTATTTTGTAAGTATGGAACGATTAAACGATGAAATTCCTTGTAGTCAATATATCCTTCATTCCAATAAATGCCTCTGTTTCTTTCTAACCATTTTACTTGTTTTTTTTCATGACTTGTTAAGTATCTGAACAAGTATGGAGGTTTAACTAAGAAGGTTTGAGTGTAATCACGGGTGGCCAGAGCTAATTCTTTTACTATAAAATTGTTGTTGAAGTCCTTAAATCCTTGAACGTCTATTAATATAGTTTCAGGATTCATGATATTTTCCTCACGGTATTGCTCAATGGCTTATACTCAACGATACAGTCGTTTAATATGAGGCAGTATGCTGAAGTTTGATCGGGTATAACCGAATCAGTTTCAATTTCCACTCTTACATCCACAACCGGACCTACTTTCAAGTTATCTGCTTGCCTGGAGCAGTCAATAACAAAAAGCGGCGCCAAGTCTTTAAATTGTTTTTCGCTTAATAAAGGTTCCGCACGGCGTCCGTAATATGACTGTTGAAATCTAGTGTATTGCTCGTATAATAAGGCAATTCTGTTATCAGCAAAATTCACATTTAGATTTTCATATGGGAAGTAGTTTGAATTGAGGTATACTCTAACATCACGAATGTGACAGTGATCGAACAGAGACATATCAGAGCTTGCATTGTTTTTCCTATTTGTCTGTAAACCGATAATAACATATCTCGGTTTCTCTATTTGCGACGAAGTTTTAATAGACCAAGTATGTTTCGTTGTTTTAGGTAAAGTCGGATATTCGTACAGGTCCCAATTTCTAAAAATCATCTGGAGTGGTCGATCTTTTTCTAACAGCTTTAGCAAACTTATTTTCTCTTTGTCTGACACTTTAACATGTGGTACACGCCAAACAATTTTATTTATCTGAACATCATCTACAACTTCACCGGTATTCAGTTTTACAGCGTTCAGGTTAGTATTGCTTCGTAACAATATCAATTCGTGTCTACTATTTATTACTACTTTCTTAAAATCTTCTGCAAATCCAAGAATGTTACAAAGTGGTATGGAAGCAGAAAAATTACCTCCATTAATATTTTTTATGCCATCAATTTTCCAACCCCATGCATAAGATATCTTTGACTCACTCTCATTCATTGACACTAATGATTTCATCGTAGTAGTCACACCAGCGTTTTTTATTTTATCTATTTCCACTCCATTTAATTCGTATCTTATATCTTGAAACAGGTAGAGAAGAAAATTATTTGTTAAAGAAATACTACTCGCTTTATCTTTTGAATCTTTTTTGGTGACGATTATAGTTCCTTCCAAATACAAAGTGCTAGCTGATGGTAGTATATACAGATCCTGTTGATTAATAGGTATGCGGATTTCATCGTTTCTGTTGAAGCTTGTTACGTAGGGTTTGTAAGAATGAAATTCAATTCCTTCAACAGTGTTGTCGTAAGTTGGAGCAGATAAAACATCTAAGATATTCATTTTAGCAAACCGATGGCTTTAAGAAATTCCTTATTATCTCTTGTTAATTTTATTTTTTTCTTAGACCGAGGTCTTATTTGCTTGATCACTTTAGTAGAACTGACATTTCCCATTGGTTGATGCACATATTTATTGTAGTCAATCATTTTTTCTTCTGAGATGTAAATATAGCTGTACTTCTTCACCGCGTAAGTTTATTAAGCGATTGTTTATATCTAATAGCCTGATATGTATACAGCTTATGATGTTTTGGTTGATTGGAAAGTATATAACGTTTTTAGGAATTTCTATAATTCTATATCCAGGTGGTACGTTGAGTGCGAATTCGTGTACAATGTGACTGGGTTTTCCGTTTATGTACGAACCACTTACAATATCACATTCTATCCTGATCACGGTCGTAGGCAAAATGTTGACTGGTAAGTCAGACACATGCCATTTATTTGCTTTTAAAATCTGTTTATTGAATCCCAATAATTTCCCAAAAGTCCCTTCTTTAGTAAAATTTATATCTTTAGTACAGTATATCAAAGTTTTTAAAGTGTTGTTATTACACTGAACTTTTATTAAACAATCTTTTATTTCCGATTTTAAATAATCGTTTATATCTTGTAATTCATAAGTACCTTCAGGTATTTCAAGGACTTCGGTAGAGCCATAATATAACTTATTGTTCGATTTGTCAATGTTGGGAATTGAATTAAACGTTGAGAAATGCAATAATGCACACTCATAATGTCCATCGAGTTGTAATGTATTAGGATAATATGGACATAAATCGGACGAGTTTCCAGTTATCGACAAGGTGAATGACATGGTGAAACTGATTGAAATAAAAGAAATACATAATATTTATAAGTATTTATTCCAAAATTCACCTAGATATTCTAAACATAAGTGTCCACAGTTTACTGTATCAAATTGTTGAAATCTAGTGTAGTTATAAAAAACATTACAATTTTTAAAGTACTGAATTAATTCCATTGGAGGTTTCAAATCCCCAAAGCTATCAAAGTATTCACAATAATTGTTTATTTTAGCATAAGCTACCCAATGCGTTCCTTCATTTCGTGAATCGTCTAAGTTGACGATAGCACATTCAAGGCGTTTTGGTGTTCTTGGTAACTGATCCTTCATATAGACTCCTCGAAAGTATGGGATGTCACGTGCATGCTCACTAATATCGATATTAGTTAAAGGACGATTAGGTAGCCTTTTATTCAGTTTTTTGATTTTATAAACAAACCTTTACCATTTTTATGCGGTTTAATGTATAAACCTTTGCCTAACTTTAATGACTCCATTGTTTTATTATGACGTTCTGTTTCCCGTAAATTTTGCTGGCTTGCTTTGTAATCATTAATAGTTTTTGCAATGCCAGCCGCACCACCAGCTAAAGTTCCTAAAGCTGATAGCCCTGCGAAAATTGGGATTAAAGGCAGAATTCCTCCGGTCTTAGGTAAAGGTATCACTCGCGGTACTCGAATTTTCGAAATGTTTGGAAATATTTTTTTTGCTGCTGAGTAAGCAACATTGATTAAAGTTTTGTTATCCCTTGGTTTCAGTTTCTTGATTTTTGATCTTATTTTCGACACGAAACTTTTAAATGTTTTAATTCCGGAACCAGATTTCAATTTGGCTTTCATAATTTTGCTTACTAACCATGAACTAACTTTTTCGCCTTTGCCAGCATCTTTCGATTTCAGTCTTTGTTTAGCCATATTTAGAAGTTGTAAATCCGCTTTGTGACGATTATGTAAGTCTGTGTGATTTGCGTATGCAATATCGTGATGCATACAAGCTTCGTCTAGTTTATTCACACCTCGATCGCCTCGCAGCAATCGCTTCTCAAGTTTTGTTCCTGGTCCACAATAGTTATATCCAGGCAAATGAAGTTCAAATGGCAAATTATTAATCACAGTATTGACTAGTCCACTGCCTTGCATATTCCAAAGAGTAATGAATGAAAAAAATCTTACAAACATGGTTATATATTATTATCTTACCCCACAATTGCATCTTTATCAATCCAACTATTTTCTTCGTTGCTTAAGCCCAGCCATTTCACATAAAGTTTCTTTCCCTTCCTTTTAAGTATCTTTTCTATCAAATAAATACCTGGATGACTAGTTTTTTGAAGTTCTTGTTCATAGAAAGATCCTCTAATAAGTTGCTTTCGATGATCTTCTATACGATATGTTACTGGTATGGTGTTATTTATCCTTTTTACAGTAAATATTTCAGTTGACCAATTTGGAGTGTAACCTTTAGCAAAAATATGTTTGTATTTGCTGATCCGAACGTTTTCACCCACTTTGAATTTAGGTTGACATCGACGTGATATAAGTTTATGGGTTTTTTGAATATTTTCTCTTATCTTTGACTTGTTCGAATGGTTTACCTCGCTTGGTTTATATTTGGTGGTATGATGTTTTGTATTATTGTAGGTCTGTAGAATAACTTTTAAGGGTAAACCTATCCATTTATAGTTTCCAATTAGACTAAAGTATTTATACATTTTATTTTTAATTGTTTTAATTACCCGTTCTACGATCGAAGCTTTCTTGGTTGAAAACGAAGAGTAGTGGTTAATATTGTAGGTCTTCATAAGCTTTTGGAATGTTTTATTATAGAATTCTGTTCCAGAATCAGTTTGTAAATTATCAGGTTTTCGATTGCTGGTAGTTAGTATTCGTTCAAATGCACGAGTAACATAAAGTTTACTTTTGAATTTTAATGGTTCTGTCCAGGCATACTTTGAGAAACAATCAATCACCACTAAAATGTAGTTATAACCCTGATTAAACCTTTGTAGATTCTGCATATCTATTAGATCAGCTTGCCATAAGTCATCTATGTCTTTTATAATAACTGAACGTCTACCAAAGTTTCTTCGTGCCGCTTTGTGTAGTTCATTAACAATTTGTTGTTTTGCCATCACGGAGCTTTTTCAAGTATTTTATTTACTTCTGCTTTGTTAGAAAAGTTATCTTCCAAATGAACTAAAACTTCAGGTGTCTTCGCTTTTAAAGTGGCTTGGACTGTTGCTTGTGCATCTTTTATGATTTGAGCACGCAACAATCCAATCATTATTTTCAGTTCCTTTATTGTGTGATCGCATTTTTGATCGACGTAATCCTTGTTCACAGCATCGTCTTTGTCTACAGGAGATCTTACTCCTCTCAATCTAGATTTTTTAAAATCATAATCACTACTTTCGGATTTTAGCAATGCATTTTCTTTGGATTCTAATAATTCAGAAAAACGCATTCGCTTATGTATATGATGTCCGAATTTATCTACATTCATCTTTAAGGTGTATTATATTTAAAGGTTTATAATAAAATGAACGGTGAAAATTGTGTATCATTTATTTATTACTTAATAATTTTACTTTCACGCAGTTCCTCAATAATAGATATAATTTCATTATCTAAGCCAGTGTTACCAGCGTCTCGAGATGCAATTAATAATTTTAACCTATCCACAAGTTCATTAGGATCGTCCCAATATACAAAATCGGTATTTTTTTTCCACATTTTTGTCAAGGGTAGCCCTTTCCCTTTTGTTTGGTTATTTTGATTAGTACTTGACAGTTTGAAAAGAGGTTTTATAACTTGCAAATATTTTTGTCCCTTATTACTTTTTATTGGTTTGCTTGGATCAAAGTCTCGACGATGTGCGTTTGTGGCAACCAACATCATTTTATAATTCTGCAAATCAGACTCTGTAACCGTGCTTAAATCTACATCCTTTTTCATTAACAATTGTTTTAGTCCAGGAGTACTTCGATATCTCTGACCAGTAACGGTGATGTAATTGTCGCTGATCGTTATGAAAGCAGAACCTAACATCAATTGTCCTCGCTCCGCTCGAACACCAAATGGAATATCTGTCAATGCTTCTGAAGATATTGACCAGGATGATGTATTACGCACTTGATTGTTCTCTTCTAATGATTGGTACGAGTCGTCAGTGTCGGTATCACATTCATTTTCTTCTGCGTCGTTGTCCCCTTCATCACTTGAAAGTCTTTTTTGCAAAGTATCGTTTTCAGCCGGAACTTTTGTTTCTTCAACTTCTTTTGTTCGTAAGAGGTCAGTTTGCTTATTGCTGTTAGCTATACAATTGAGAGACTCTGTTACAGGTCTAAAAACTGATTCCAATGCCTGCTTATTTTCAGTCTCAAAATCACGCATCTTTCGTACCTTCTTCTTGACAGCTTCTGCAGCATCGACGATTTGTTTTTTCAGTGATTTTTCCATTACGGTAGACTTTGATAGTTATCGATTAAGAGTTGGTTCAGTAATAATGATATCATGTAAGCATCATAGTCTTAAATATTTGTATTACTAATCAAAGACTACAAAAGTGTCAAATTTATTTCTATAGCATCCGTTATTTTTGTTGCAATCTTTATTAATTACAACATAATTAAAGGGTTCACTCCAAATTTTAGAACACATTTCACGAAATTCAAGCCATGTCATATCAGTGTTAACATGTTCTTCATAAACATGCCTCAAGTTAATATCATCTTGTTTGAATAATATAATTAAGTTTGCATTATCTCTTACTAACTGTTTAGGGATTTTGCTATATGTTTGATTTAGATAAAAACAGTCGATATGTTTGTGCCTTCCCATCGCGAAATAATCACGCATGTTATTTTGATTTTCGCAAGCAACGTCATCAAATATAATCACGGAATTTGGTTTTGCGTCTTGAACACTTATAACTTCCTCATTCCCTTGATATTTCTGAAGTGAGGTAGATGGTACCCGTTGTAAAACTTTTTCTAAAAAAATGTACTTAGGCTGGTGTAAGGTTTTTGAATAGACATAAACATTTTGAAACCGAAAACCATTTTCATGTATAAGAAGTCCAATAAGTAAATTTGTTTTTCCACAATTTGATGGTCCACAAATGATACATCGTACAGAATTAGGTAACAATTCTCCATGACGCAAACTAGTTTTACAATAATCATCGCAGATTGTGTTTACATGCAATGATTGTGGTTGTTTAACAAATTTCATGGCGACTGCTTGAAACGGTTACCTATATTAATAATGAGTCAATTAATGTGTTACATTAACATTTATAACATGAAAATCATTGTGGCTAGGTAACTCGAATAAATGTACGAACAACCTCACCATGGCTGTCCTTCAATATAAGATAATGTGTGTTTTCCAAATCAGATTTCACCAAATTTGCATCTGTTGGTGGAACAAATCTTCTGGTTGCTCTTTATAGCTATCTTGGTGCTTCAATGAAACGTCATACGTACATATTTTGCTGATCAGTTTGCAAATCTCGAATAGGTAAATATAATCTCGCCGCTAGAATTCTTGAACTTAACACGTTTTTGAAAGCAGATTTTATTGAATCAAGCATTGTAGTTATTTATTAGTTGTGGTGATACAAAATTGAACCTTCTCACGACTAAAGTAAGAATCTAATGCAGCGGTAAATTACGGTGAGAAAGACCGAGTAGAATTAGGCGCTGAACTAGTATATACTAGAATTGAATTTGAGATAAGCCACCCAACGATATCAAAAAATGTTATTGGGCATTCTACCCCACCGAGAGTGACTGAGGCGAACGGAGCTGTGAGCCGAAGGAACGGTAGGTGGGGTAGAATGCCCAATAATATACTACTCAAGCTACTTTCCGAATGCACGGTAGAATCAACTTTTATTCCATGTAAATTTAAAAAGTATTGAGTTTCTTGTGCATTCTTCTCCATAACTAGCTACTTTCCGAATGCACGGTAGAATCAACTTGTATTCCATTTAAATTTAAATTGTGACATTCAAAAGTGCCGCTTGGTGGCCCAGTTGAAATAAATATCTTTTGTCTTTGTCTCCATTAAAATAGACGCGATCAGCACATCTAATCAAAGCCTGTCCAGTGCCGAGGCTTTCAGCCAGGAGGCCGTTATGACAATCGGCACAATGAAAGCCAACTTCACACTCCACATGTCGACAACCTCGTGTGCTAACTCAAGTTATTTGATGTTTCTCTTTCTCAGCTTTCACTAGGTTTCCGTAATGCGTAATAGTAACATTATAAATAAATTATGAATACATTACATTACATTTGAGAGAATGTTCCCCTAAACATACAGAAGAAATCTTTACTCACTTGTATTAAAGTCCAATTTCGCCATCTGCATAGCGTATGCCTCGCAGTCCTTTTTACTAAAACTGAATATGATGACAGGGGCGAAATTCCTTTCCATGATCATTTTGACAATGTTGAATATGTTGGTCTGGTTGGCACCCCGTGGGCCTCCGCGCCGGCCACGCTGGTCGCCTTTGGCTGCGTCACCCGCGTTACTAAGGACTGCCATAGCAGTGTTGAAGTTATCTTCTTTGAACATACCCTAATTGCAGAAGAAATGCGAAATGTATATTTTTTACTATAAACAGTTCAAAGTTTTTGCTGAGACAAATTATTGAAGCAATCATTTAATTTCCAGGGCTCAAAATTATGAGTAATTTTCAACCGATTCACAAAATAAATAGCATTTATGCTACATCTACTGTACAGGTAAGGGACCGTTCAAGTACATAGGGGGGCGGCGGGTCTATGTTTTGCTTATTTTTGATGACATGGGGCTGGGGTTTTTTTTTTTTTTTTGGTTGGTAATTCATCCAATGACTTCTCCCGCTCTGGGTGAAGTGGGAGGGCGTGTCAGACTTTTACTGACTAAAACCCACCCGTGTTCCTTCAGTTGCTTGCGCCAGGGCCGCGGTAACTCTCTTTCAAATATATCCGCGACCCAGACAGGCATCGGTCCTATCAGGCCCCGTCACTTTTGCTGACATCTCTTTGAGGCGCGCGTGGAACACTACGCGGGGTTGGGGGGTCTAGATGGTGATTACGTCAGCAGTAATTATTAACTTTTTACACATATGGCAACCCACACATTGTCTATGCTTGAAAACGAAACGCATATTCGGGGCTTCTCACAAATAATGAATACATTTAGGTACTCGCTTAGAACCGAGTAGGGGTATTACCGCGTGTTATTCACTTGTCTAAAACTTCCATCACTACATTGTTTTGTTTTGGTAAGATTGACGTGTTGTAAGCAAAGCAAGTTAATATTTGTGTCAATAAAGTTTGTTTAAATGAATACTATGTGCGTTGACGTCTGCTATTCTAAGCTTATTTTCTTATTTCTAGAATTATAACTGCTGCTCATGAATCAATAAAAAGAACAAAATACTTACATTAAAAGAAAAATGCATATAACAAGATTTACGTAAGCATGGGAGGGAGGTGTAAGAGCTTTACTTACTTTTGCTGATAAGGGGGAGGGTAATACACCTGGTTATTTATATAAACATACCTTTTCATCCACCACAAGATGTATCCCATCTCCACCAGCCGGGAATATGTAATGCTGCAGTGGAGTGGGTCTGAACTCAGTGTACACCACGTGGCAAGGCTGAGAGTGCAGGCGGCACACCCACTCAGCAAACTGGCGGGCGTTGGGAATGGTGGCCGAAAGGAACACGTAGTGAACATTGTCAGGCAGCAGGATGAGAGTTTCTGTGCACCAGATATTTTATTATGTTAGTGAATAAGGAACAAATGTTTTAATGACATTGGAATAACTTTTATACTAACAACAGAAATTGCTTTCTGGGAGACTTGACACATGGTCTTTTTATTTAAGACGGTACCCTGACCAAAAAATCGGCATGAGATTTGAGCGTTCCTATTGGTCTAGCGGCACTGGTGGCGCATGAATTACAGTAGTGAATACGCCCTGATTTTAGAATAAAATCGTTATAAAATCGAATTTTGGTCTTTTGAAAAAAATTATTCTACAAAAATGTTCGTTATTAAATTGTCTATCCATTAGTGTTAGTACAAAAAATAATCAATGAACACTTTACGAGGAGATGCATAATATCAATAATTATTTCTCATTTTTATGTTTTTTTGGAAGTAGGTTAGTGAAATATATACAACATTAAAAAAAAACTAAATCTACCATTTTAGAATCAATATTATGTAGAAATTTAATGTATTTTTATTAATTGATATTTCTTTTTAAATAACGAGTAGATAGCTCCTAAAAACAGCACAAAAAACGGCTTGCGCGGCGTTTTGCTCGGGGTACCGCCTTAAATGTATCATTTTCCAATTTCGTGGATGGATACCAAATGTAACATTCATTTATAATTTTTACCTGGACATGTGCCCCTAATTACCAAAACAATAGAAAAGCCATTGTGTCTCGTGTGAATCTACGTCTTAAACACTACACAAAGGTTAACTTACCTTCCCAGACAACACCTCGCTCTTTATCTCTCATGTAATGTATTTCGTCAAATACAACCCAACCCACTTCTCGCATGACTTCTGATCCTCTATATAACATATTTCTTAAAATCTGTAAATTAAATGATGAATCGTGAAACAATTAAAAATTAAAACACCAAAAAAACGAAAATAAATTTACAAAAAAAATGCAACAGGATTGTTTTAGTATTCATACCTCTGTGGTCATAATAAGACAGGAAGCCGAAGGATTTATGGTCACATCACCAGTTATGAGACCAACATCATGGAACTCCTCTGAGAACTCTCTGTACTTCTGGTTCGACAGTGCCTTTATAGGAGTAGTGTAAATGACCCTCTGTTTGTTCTTTAGAGACAAAGCTATAGCATACCTAGGAAAAACAAGCAGTTTGGTCAGCTTATATTATTTATGAGTGCAATTTAGGAAAGGAGCCTAAATTATTGCCAATTTTTGACAGTTTTTAAGGCAAAAGCTGAATTTGACAGATATTCAAATTCTTAATTTAGCAATAGGGGGTTAGTTTATGCTAAGTGTGTTAATTATGGGTCAGCTTACATTGATAATAAACACAGGGTGATACTGTATGTAAATTTTAAGTTTTATGTTGTATTGCTATTACAAAAAGTAAGAGTAGCATTGTATCTCAGTGTCAGCAGACCCAAAGGTAAAAGGTTTTAAAAGGAAGAGTAGCATTGTATCTCAGTGTCAGCAGACCCAAAGGTAAAAGGTTTTAAGAGTAGCATTGTATCTCAGTGTCAGCAGCCCCAAAGGTTTTAAAAGCTGAGGTTGTGTCTATGTAACAGCACTAACCCAAGCTGGTAAGTATTTTCATTAAGACATTTCATTGGATTGTTTTGACAATGTTAAGACCAAAAGGTAACTCACTCAGCCACAACAGTTTTACCAGCAGATGTGTGGGCAGAGACCAACACAGACTGCAGGTTGTCTATGCACGTTATAGCCTCCTTCTGAAACGGGTCGAGTATGAAAGTGTACTGCTTAGCTGGCTCTCCTGTGATCGGCATTAGGGGTGCATACTCATGGTTGGGTGGTATTGCCACTTCGTGAGTACATCCTTCATGAGTCTCTAGCGTGTGTATAACTATTCTGGCGTTCAGGAGCTCTAAACTGAAACAGAAATCATGGATTTTAAATTCTGAATGGGAAAAAGGATCAAGCTAGAAAATATATATAGCTACATGAGGTCTGTTAGTCAGAACCTCGTCTACAATACGTGCTAGGCAGCAGACTATCAATAGAAACTTACTTAATGTCACTAGTAAGGTCCGATTCATCCTCTTCCTGTTTTGGCTTCTTGTAAGCTTGTTCAATATTATCTACTTCATCGTGTAACCGCTTGAGACTGGTTACTTCTGATTCATCGGCTATTTTCCTGTAAAAGAAACATACAATACAACCGTCACATCAAAACAAGCACAAGTAAATAACATAATAAAACAGAAAAATTAGAGGTTAACTTACCTTTCATCTTCATCTTTTTCTATGTTTGGGAACTGAACAGAAGCTTCATTTGGCGCCGTCTCATCAAAACAGTCGAATAAACTATTTACGTCTGCCATTTCTTAAAGAAACTATTTTCTTAATAACATTTACCAAATAATCAATTTATTTAACACAATATCACCACACCACAACACAAACGTCCACATTGAGATTATGTATTTTTTTTTTTTTTTTTTGGTAGATTTAAGATTATATACCTGGCTACTAAGGCCTTCAACCTCAGATGAAGAAGGTACTTTCTTCATCTGAGCCTTCAACCTTCAAGTAAAGTCTTTTGATACAATTTTTACTTATAAACTCAGTTCGGGATCGGGATCAAAATTAGTGTTTAGATCTTTATCTATACCTTCATGGGTTGTAGAATACACATCACATACTAAACTTATACTCATTAGAGTTCAGTTCAATAGATTACATTTTTTTTTGAAGATATTAGGTCCCTAAGACCAAGGAATATAGTACTCTCTACCGAGAGCCTAAGACCCTGGCAGAGTTTGGTCCCGGTCCCTGGGCACTAAAATCTCAAAAAAAAAAATGATATTGAATATCAAATTCTAGTGATGTTATTTGATTAATTTGATTATTCGACTAATAATAAACGTCATCATCGACGACGGCGGCATCGGCAAGGCTTAATATAAAACCTGGCAACATTTGTTATGAGTCAACGGTCACGTGACCACACAAGCTTGGGTTTATTACGCTTTGATTGGTGCGCTAGGCGTTGGGTTGATTTTTGTGAGCTCGACGCTTGGCTGAAGAAGTGTACCTACGCTACGCGCGTGTGGATTTTAATATTTTGTGTTATCTATTTATTGTGACAGAAAAAGAACATTACAATGTCGTCAAAAACGAAAAAAACTGTATCATCGTCTTCTTCTAATATAAGTGTGGTGTCATCAGTGCAAGGCCCGCAGCAGTCGAGCACTCCTGTGGGAAGCCGTCCTTCAAGTTCAGCCGGCCGGCCGAACAGCCCGCTGAGCCCTACAAGACACACCCGTCTTCAAGAGAAAGATGCCTTACAGAATCTCAATGACCGTTTGGCGGCTTACATCGATAAAGTCAGACAGTTGGAAAGCGAGAACTCTGGTTTGCGCCGTGAGATTCAAACTACACAGGAGGTGGTCACACGCGAGGTTTCCAATATCAAGGGAATGTATGAGCATGAATTGCAAGATGCCCGAAAGCTCTTAGACGATACATCGCGTGAGAAAGCTAAATTAGAAATTGACCTGAAGAGGTTATATGAGGAAAATGATGATTTGAAAAAGCGGTAAGTAGTAGAGCCTTTAGAATACTTAATTATTGATCAAGTTGTTATAGATAAATGTAGTGCATGTGGAAGCAAGTTCTTCCGGCTAACCTTAGCATAGCAAGTTTACGTCATCGGCGGAGTTTCTCAGCGGGTGCGGTGTGACGAGCGCGGCCGACCTCGCTTTTACGACACAGTGACATCATAGCCCGATTTAACCAAACTAATCACATTCCTAAGTATAACAATAAAAGTACGTCGTCTAACTCACGGTGATGTCGCAAATCGTACTAATTTGTTTATAAACAATATATTTTGTTACTACTTTTCTAAAGATAACTATCACTAATTACCTTTAACAGCATTTGTAATTTATTTTGTAGCTAGTATCATGTTAGATTTCCCAGGTGCACTGAAATGGTATTGGCTTATCAAATATTACACAACAAGTGATAGATGGTAATAATATAGATAACAAATTAGCAGTTGTGCGAGCCAAATACTATTCTTAAGAGAATCACTTGTTTATAAACAATCATAACAACAACATATTGTATCTGAATACTCCAACGCTAGTATAGTAATGCTAAAAATATCTCTAGTACATTGAAGCTTATTAGTTGAGTACTACAACTTTATCATGTGGTAGTAGCAGATTGGCTAAATTATAGGCTAAGAATAAGCCAGCCATCTGTCTGTTCCTTTTGTAAGAACTCTTTAATCCTCTAGAACATATACTTGAATGCTAAACACTTCACCTTGCAAAATGTTGAACTAGGTACAAATACAGATTTTATTATACAAATAACTTAAAATAATAAATGTTTCCTACATTACATCCAATCTTAGGAAATGGCCTAGATAGCAATCAATTTGTGTCAAGGTGAAATTGTCTCGTCTTTAAATTTAATTTTATTATATACTTTAATGATTTAGTATATGCCAGTGTTTGCTGTAATCATTTAATTATATAATTCCAACTAAACAAACAAGGTTCCAAGTCCACTTTTTCAGATTGAGTTGGCCACAGTTTTATTATAGGAAATACCTAAATGAAATTACACAACATGGTTTACTATCATAAATATCATTCATAATAATGTTAATGATAATTCCGCATACCTTGTCGAATGTTGATATAAAGATTATCATGGATTACTGTTCAGTTAGAAACTGTATGTCTGCTACATGATTACCTCAACAATACCACAAATTCTTTTATCACAAAGTTGATTGATAATCCTTCACGAAACTGCAGCACTAATTTGCATTGCATTGTGCATGGCTACATCCATATGGTGATAATGAATGTCTTTTAAGTTCACCTTGACTCTGTTTACCAGTTTTGGTAGTAGACGTTCAATGTTAGTATCAAGTGTGGAGGTTACTCATACATTATAGCTTGGTAGAAACATGCAGCAAAAAGGTGTAAGAATTATTTTTTTGTAGACCTTGAGCAATGTTAGAGGTTATTCATTGAAATAGCCAGTCTAGACATAGGTATTTATAAAAAAAAATTAACACTTCAACACAAATTGGATCAGAATTTTTGTGGGTTTAGCTGCTGTAATGGACTTACAAGTTGTAGGTCGCGGGTTCGAGCCCAGGCAGGCGCTTTACTTTGTGTAAATTATTTCTTCACCACTGCTCTCAAAACGGTGAAGGAAAACATCGTGAGGAAACCCGCATGTCCTAGAACCAAAAATTCGAAGACATGTGACATCCACCAACCCGCACTGGGCCCGCGTGGTGGATTACGGCCCATTCCCTCTCACAGAGAGGAGGCCTGTTTCCCAGCAGTGGGAACATTAATAGGCTGATGATGTGATGTGATGGCACCTACTGTGGTAAATGCTTACTTGTCCATGGAGTTTGCATAACTAGCTTTTTCCCATGGGCCATAGTCCTATGGGCACCAAAAAAACTTGAATGTACAAGTGTACTTGGAGACAAATGAATAATGTCTACTTTCAGATGGTAACACTTGGTTACTAATAATTATGATCCACTAAAGAACCCATATACTACAACAAATGTAAATGGAATAGGGTGGCTATGTTTATTATCAAAATACCAGCACTAATGACGATAAACATAAATAAGACTACATGTAACATAGTTCATCGTATTTTATAGACCTAATATCATTATAAGATCGTCGAGGGTACGATTCAGCGACCTTGGCGCACGCAAATTTTGTAACTAGGTCAGGGAGCTCTCCTCAATGTGAACACAAACATTTCACTTGCTTTCATTTCGTCGTTTTTTAACGGAATTTAATCTTATCATCCAGTTAATATAAAATCGTTTAATTCTGCGTTATAAAGATAGTGGCGCCAAATGAAAATTATCTAGCCACAAGCACGTAAAAACATATAAAAAGTTTTAAGCTATTTTAGGCGTAACCAACGTCTAAACATTCTACGAAATATATAACAGCAACACATGGATACATAGGCACCTGTGTGCCATATGTCGCTGTAATATTTTTCAAATGCTATTTAGAGTTCGATCAAGTTTCCGCCTAGGCATACAGATTAACTTTAAAGGCTACGGGCTGTTGACCCTGGCTAGTTTACGTCATCTACACGCATACGACGCGCGTCGCCCACGCAGCGCGAGCTTAGCGCGCTTTTACGACAGCTAATCAAGTAAAATACGCCGAAACATACACCTAACTTTTGAACAAACAATATTAAACGAAGATAGTCGAACGATAAACGAAACGAACGAATAACATTCTAAATATTGCCTAGGTACTTCATATTTTAAGCTCACAAGCTAGCATTTCCTGCCTTATAGCTTGCTCAAAGCTTTGCGAATGACGTAACCGTCATCATACATATTTACGTAACTATGACATCAATACAGCCTTCTTCGAATCGAACCTGGGATTAATATTATCGCTGACGAATTCTTGAAAATATGTCCACCATCGGTATTACTGTTAGTCACAGTAACTTGTTTACCAATTCAAGCATTTCTTGAATAAAAATTGCTCTAATTTTAAAGACAATTCGCGATGCGGGAGGCACTGCGAATTGTACGTTAGACACGTGTGTAATTAGCATTATAATAGATTCTTCATTATAATAGCTTCTGGAGATGATATTTTTTTCAGAATGTCTCCTAATGCTTTCAGAAACTAGGTCGCTTAAATTTATTTGGGTGTATACCAAAATAGATTCCAATGTTTAGGCGTCGACGACATAGTACGCCTCACGTAGACACCCGACTAGTTCGATTTTTATAATTGGCTAGCTGTACCACGCGGCTTTGCTTCCGTCAACTAGCTACCTACCTACCCTACATAAATGAATTTTGCGTAACTTTAACCGCTTACGCAGCGCACGCAACGGAGGCTCTCAAAAAGGTTTTTTTTCCGTTTTTGCAACATTTTTCATTTATGCTCCGCTCCTTTTAGTCGTAGCGTGATTTTATATAGCCTATAACCTTCCTCGATAAATGGACTATCCAACACAAAAATAATTTCTCAATTCCAACCAGTAGTTCCTGAGATTAGCGCGTTTAAACAAACAAACTCTTCAGCTTTATAATATTATAGTATATTATAGTATATAGTATAGATATGACGCAACAGAATTATAGTACTATGCAATTAATTGAATGATAAGACAGGATACAAATAACTACAAAAATATAAAGCAACGAGAAACCAAAAGTTGCCATGGCATAATTTATTCGTTTGATCAATAAAACTTCGGCAGGGCGCAGGCGGGGGAATAATCGCGTAATCTTTATTTTAGTTATTGTGACCTCGGTCTTCTGTAAATATCAGTGGTAACTGGTACGTGTTATGTACCCTGAAAGACGACAGTGACGTCATCTCTGTGTGTCATAGTTTGGTCATCTTTAAATAAAAAATCTGGCGTAAACCTAAAAGAATTCAATTTGAAGTTGTATCAATAATACACAAAAAATGTGATCGGCGTGTTTTGTTAAACTTATCTGTCGTGCTCGTGCATTTCCGTTCCAGTTTAACAATTGGTTTGAGACAGTAATTTATCAATAATATATATTCCTTATCGCAGTTGAGTCATCATTTGGATAACTTTTAAATTGGCCAAGGTTTATCATGGCCCTGCGACGTCAAACGACGTTTTGACGACACGAGAGTCAAATAACCGACGTATACATACAAAATGGTTATTCGGGGCGACGTCAAGAACACGCGGGAACCGGATAGTGGCATGTTTACAAAAACATTCCGTGGGTGGTTGCGCAACAACGCGAATGGAAACGCAGCTTTATTTTTGAGGATTACCTCGTTTGGATGTCACGGTTTCGTGTTTTCAATAACTTGTCCCTCTAATTATGTGAATGGAATGTTTGCTTATTTACATACTGAGGCATTGACAAAATACACACACGTTTTTATTGTGATAGTATATTATAAAAACCTTCATCTTCATGTACTTAATAGTAAATGATATCATCATACCTAACGAATAAATTAACGATGTATAATTTCTTTCAGACTGGACAAAAAGACTAAAGATTGTCAGCAAGCCGAGAGCGCGGCGCGTCACTACGAAACTCGCTACGCTGAGGAAAGCAGCAAATACAACACTGCTCTTGCTGATAAGAAGAAGGCTCAAGATGAAGCCAGGGTATGTAAACTTTTGGCACATAATAAGACATATGTATGGAATTTCAAACCAATATCACACTACATTTCATATCATTCAAGTATCATAAATGAAAAAAAGAGTAATTCAAATCCTCGGACACACAAACCCGCGTGATAAATATGCATGACTGCAAAAAATCATGAAAATTAAAAACATTGACAGACACTAGGTTAAACATTACAATTTTCCTTGTGCTTTAAATGACCCCTGGACTGTTGCTATTTCCTTATACAGCTACAACTGTAATTTACCTTACAGAAGGTTATTTTATATCCTCTGTTTCCTAGAAGCAATGCCATATCATCACCATTTATTTGCAGGAACTGGGCAAAGAACTGGAGAAGTTGCGCAAGGTTTACGCCGATACGCGCAAGACCCTGGAGGAGGAGATGCTGTGCCGCATCGACATGGAGAACACGGTGCAGAGCCTGCGCGAGGAGCTGTCCTTCAAGGACCAGGTGTTCCAGCAGGAGCTGCAGGAAACGCGCACCAGGCGCCAGGTCGAGATCTCCGAGATTGGTGAGTCTATGTCTTCAATCAAGCCTTGATTGTAAATCAATGAATTATAAGTGCATTGTTGCATTTGCCGCCAGTGCCTCGGGGTTAAACACTAATTATATCTTGAAATTAAACTCCTACCAATCTTGCTTACAACTATGGTAGACTTTTACAGAAGGCCTTAGGTGCTAAATTCGTCTGAACACTTTTATATGTAACATAATTATAATCATGAGAAATCTGATCTGATAACCCAAGGCAATCATCCGCCTACCTAAATGAAAAAAATTACAACACTATCTGACATTGATTTCAAGGTCATGATTAGAACTTTATATTTTTTATTTTTACTTCTTAAACCCAAAGGGAAATTATTTATAAAAACTTTTTAACCATAGATTAGTTTATGTTTTAAATTAATCATAATAATTATGGTAAGATGTTTTTATAAATAAGGATTTATAAGTTTTAACGTATCATGTCATTACAGATGGCCGTCTGGCACAGCAGTACGAAGCTAAGTTGCAGCAGAGTCTGCAAGAGCTTCGCGAACAACAGGAGGCCAACATCAAGGCCAACCGCGACGAAATTGAAGCTCTCTATGAAAACAAGGTAAGATACCATAGACTAGCAGACGTAGTACAATGAAGGCAGGCTATTTTTATTTGATGATTATTTTTCCTCCATGGAGTTCCTAACAAATGTTTGGCGTTTATTTTAAGTATAGTAAAAAAAATAGTATGTCAGTAATTCCACCAATTTACAACAGCCGACTTAAATACTTAAGCATTCCTTTATTAAACCATATAAATAATTTGTCTAGATGAAGAACCTGCACAACGCGGCTAACCGCAACAGCACGGCCGCCACCGTGGCCGTGGAGGAGCTGCGCACCATGCGCACGCGCATCGACAGCCTCAACGCCACGCTCAACGATCTGGAGAACAAGAACGCGGCGCTCAGCGTAAGTGATCATGTTTATTTTAATGTCTTCTTATTAAAACAGCCTTTTTGAGGTACCAATAAAATGTAAGTATTTGTTTTACATTTTTAGGATGCCCGTATTTTTGGTTCAATCAAAACTTCTGTATTTGATTTTCATTTTTAACAAGTTTTGACATTGATAGTGACTGACATTTGATTGTTATTCGAACGTTTTTTAAGGTTCCGTACCCAAAGGGTAAAAACGGGACCCTATTACTAAGACGCCGCGGTTCGATTGTCAGTTGTCACCAGGCTGTATCTCATGAACAGTGATAGCTAGACAGTTGAATCTGTTGCCGCTATAACAACAAATACTGAAAACAGAATAAAATAAGTGTGATTTTTTTGCCGTTTTTTCTATAATGGTACGGAACCCTTCGTGCGTGAATCCGACTCGCACTTGCCTAGTTTTTACCGTCCGAGAATTTTGGCCTTGAATAGTTGAGTTTATGCAGTTAGTTCCCTTAGATTAAACACAATAATTGCTCTTGAAGGTTTACAACACAGTATTTTTTGTTTGTTTTTAGCTTGTAAAGAATATTAAAAAGATTAATCATCATTAATTAACAGATACAATGTTTGATTTTCATGCAATCCATCAATTTTGTGAGTCACCATTACAACTGAAAACTTCGGTAGCGACACTCGTGATTAACTGTTAATTTAGCATTATGTAGTCAACTGTTAGTACAAGGATCTTTTTATGCTGGAATAACATAATTGTCTGTGGGGTGATGTTTGTAAACATTTAGTGGATGGTGACATTAGTTCTTATATGGACTACGCGGCAAAAGATGCATTTATAGTTTCATATTTGTTTATTTTTGAGTTCGTAAAAATGTCTTATAGATATTTTTGGTTCGAAAACAGATTCTATATTGAAAATGTTGTTTAGAACCGCTGCCGCGAGCTGGAGCGCCAGCTGGAGACGGAGCGCGCGCGCCACGCCGAGGACCTGGCGTCGCTGGAGCAGGAGCTGGCGCGTCTGCGCGACGAGATGGCGCAGCAGCTGCGCGAGTACGCCACGCTCATGGACATCAAGATCTCGCTGGACTACGAGATAGCCACCTACCGCGCGCTGCTGGAGGGCGAGGAGGACAGGTCAGTGGCCAATTTTGAACGTATATATGTCTATCCCGTGAACGATCATAACAATCTGACAAACGGAAGAAAATGACACATTTTCTTATGTTGTATTGTTAGATTACGACTTCGAAATTTAATTAAAAAAAAAACGAGCATATGATAATTTGGTAAGAACAATATTATCAAAATAGTTATTTATGCTACAAGTGCGGAAGGTAGGTGATTTCCGATGAGTGGCATTTTTATTCACGAGCGAGCGAAGAGAGTGAGTGGATAAATCGACACGAGTCGGAAATCATCTTACGTACGTGTATCATACAATATTTTACTATGCATTGTGCGAGGAAATAATAAAATGAAATTACCAAAATGGCGGGCTTATTCAAGCGCGATCAGCATATCCACAGATTAACTAATAGTTCCTCGGGCATATCTACTGCGCATGGGCGAATAGCTGTCACATCGTAACGCAATAAGGCACGAGCAAAATATACATTCTGCCAAACATATTTAATTAATATTTAAAATGAATCATTGATCAAAATCTAAATCTAGAATAATTAAAAACGCCTAAAATAAAGTATTAGTTTTATTTTACCTTATGAATGATAATCTGTACATAACTAATTTATAAAACTTTTCTGAAATAATAAAAACTCTATGCGTCGGGCTGACGTTGGAGTTAAAAATTAAAAAAGTACAGGAAAGTAAAAAGCACTAGTGAAAAAAAGTGACACTTTCCGCACAGTTTGGCTGCTTGGAAAACCGCTCTTTTCGAG
The DNA here is from genome assembly GCA_949775005.1 of Orthosia gothica. NCBI lineage: Eukaryota > Metazoa > Arthropoda > Insecta > Lepidoptera > Noctuidae > Orthosia > Orthosia gothica. The sequence goes on along the minus strand of OX459063.1, from coordinate 17,279,330 downwards.
GACATGCATTGTAAAATTTTGTATGATACACGTACGTAAGATGATTTCCGACTTGTGTCGATTTATCCACTCACTCGCTATGCTACAAGTGCGGAAGGTAGTAAATCACCTACTTCCGCACTTGTAGCATAAATAACTATTACAATGCATGTCTTCGAAAAGAGCGGTTTTCAGAGCAGCCAAACTGTGCGGAAAGTGTCACTTTTTTTCACTAGTGCTTTTTAATTTCCTGTATTTTTTTAATTTTTGACTTCAACGTCAGCCCGACGCATAGAGTTTTTATAATTTGAGAAAAGTTTTACAAATTAGTTATTTACAGATTATCATTCATATAAAAGGTAAAATAAAACTAATACTTCATTTTAGGCGTTTTTAATTACTCTAGATTTAGATTTTGGTCAATAAATTAATTTTAAATATTCATTAAATATGTTTGGCAGAACGTATATTTTGCTCGTGCCTTATTGCGTTACGATGTGACAGCTATTCGCACATGCGCAGTAGATATGCCCGAGGAACTATTAGTTAATCTGTGGATATGCTGAAAGTGCTTGAATACGCCCGCCATTTTATTAATTTCATTTTATTAACCCCCGCCGGAGAAAAAAGGGGTGTTATAAGTTTCACGTGTGTTGCTGTGTATCTGTGTGTCTGTCTGTGGCATCATAGCGCCTAAACGGATGAACCGATTTCAATTTAATTTTTTTTTTTTGTTTGAAAGGTAATTTTGTCGAGAGTGTTCTTAGCTATGTTTGAATAAAATCGGTTCAGCCGTTCAAAAGTTATGGGCATTTTACTGTTTTAATCGGGGTGTTTTCGCAAGATAAATGCGTCGGGGGTTTTTAAATTGTGAAATTTTACTTGTTAATATATTTATTTCCTCGCACAATGCATAGTAAAATGCTGTATGATACACGTACGTAAGATGATTTCCGACTTGTGTCGATTTATCCACTCACTGGCTTCGCTCGCTCGTGAATAAAAATGTCACTCATCGCAAATCACCTACCTTCCGCACTTGTAGCATAAATAACTATTTTATTATTTCGTATTGTGTAATACAGTAGCACCAAACATAAGGTAAAACCCCTATAGAACTTAAATAGACTAAAAAAATAATAATACGGTTAATAAATCGTCTAAAATCATACGTTTTTTTAACTCATTGTTTAATTTATCACTCTTATGGGTCACGTTGAAATCCAATACATTTAGAAATTACATAAATTACGCAAGATATTAAAAACAACATGCACCATACAGGTTGAACCTGACCACCCAGTCCCCTGGACGCGAATCCCGCACCTCAGCCAGTGGCGTGTCAATGAGCGCCAGTGCCAGCGCCAGCGGCGGGCGCGGCACCCCCTCGCGCCGCGCTACGCCCCTGCGCGCCGCCCGCAAGCGCACGCTACTGGACGAGACCGAGGAGCGCAGCCTCAACGACTTCAGCGTCACCTCCAGCGCTAAGGGAGACCTCGAGGTCGCCGAAGCCTGCCCCGATGGCAGCTTCGTCAAAATCAGGAATAAGGGCAAGAAGGTAAGATCTTTTTATCAACATTTTCTAAGGTGTTGCGGTTAAGTGATCTTATTTCTGTTCTTATGTTATTATAAGATTTTCTGAACAGTATGTTAGTGACTTTTGGTGTAGTCTATTTTTGCTTATGGAGGATATTTATAATCAAACGTCAATAAAACAATATGACTGTACTTGTAACTGTTCATGTTTCTGCTACAATCATGGTTTTCACAAGCTTTAATATAAATATTGAATTACGTAGGAGCTGAGCCTCGGTGGCTACCAGATCCTCCGCAAGGCAGGCGAGCAGGAGACGGTGTTCAAGTTCCACCGCACCGTGAAGCTGGAGCCGGGCGCGGTGGCCACTGTGTGGTCGGCGGACGCCGGCGTGGACCACGACCCTCCCCGCGACATCGTCATGAAGGGACAGAAGTGGTTCGTCGCGGACTCCTTCACCACCGCATTGCTCAACAACGACCAGGAGGTAATTATATTCCACCGCTAACTTATCCAGTGGTTTCGGTCGCGTACAAGTCGATTTTCCCACAGGTTCGTACTACCGGGATGAAAAGTATCCTATGATCAATACAAGCCATAGTCTTCTCGTGTAATAATATTAGTAGGTTTCTACTTTTAATTTAAAGTATCTAATATCTTCAATTGTATGACGCAGGAGGTAGCGATATCAGAGAGACAACGGCGACAGATCAGCACCAGCGCCCAGAGACACCGCGAGCTCGCACACAAGTATCCTCGTCGTGAACAGGTACGTTTCACACATAGCTGGCAATATATATATGTCGGAAACACGAGGGCTTCCTTCCATATATACCCTCGGTCCTGTGGGCTTATCGTGGGTAATGCGCGCACAAAGCGGGTAACTTATGCCGTTTCAGAGATAGTCCTTGATCCAACAACGAAGCAGTGGATTCGGCCACCAATCGTTTCGCTTTCTTTCAACAAAACCACACTTTATCAAGTACGCCACTTTAGAATACCTCCTAACTCTTTTTCAACCACCAAACGCTTGTCCGCGCGTTTTCCTTTTTAACTCCAGCACAACCATGGCGGGAGAACACCACACAGAGCCCCAGTCTAGACGCTCGCCGCTTTATTATTGGCTCAAGCACTCATCCGGCAAAACCACCGCTTTGAACATCCAATCGAATTCAAGTATTTTGACATAAGGAAAATGAAGTGTTTTCAATCGAATAAAATCTAATTGAAATTTTAATCAGAAGCTAAATGTTGCCAATTAAATAAAACTGAAATAATAAGTTTACAAGCGATATTTCTTCGTTCCCAACTATTAATCATTTACCTTCCTCCGATATATATATATAATTTAAAAGATCATACATTATTTTTTATCACACACTATTCAAAAAGGGCTAAAATAGCTCATTAATCCCTAGGGACTAAAAGTGATTTGAAATGTGTATATTGTTAGTAAATGTTTCAATCAGCAAAGAGATGAACCATGCGGTCCAAAATAGGATTACATCGCTAAAATCGGTTACGACGAATGTATGAGGTGAATGGCTAATCAGCCATGTAATTCTATTTCGGACCGCACGGGAACATTGTATTGAACAAATGACTGGCTGGAAAACCGCGCGCAAGCTAAATTAAAAAATTAATCTACAACTGTAACGGATGGTACTCATAAAATTGTTACGATGCACTTCTATAATTGTTCAAATATAAACATTAGCCTCTTATTATTTCTATGTTGTATTTTATGGTTTCTAATTGTATGTAAATAAATAAACGTAACGTTCTTGTTCATAGCACTTATTTTCTCATACAGGGTGATAAAAATTAGAGTGTCCACCTCAGGAGCAACACTATTTTAAGCTCGAAGAGACGTACTTTGAATCCCTCGCTGCGCTCAGAATACTAGTTTAGAATCGTTCGCTTCGCTCTGGTTTAAAAAAAACACTCTCCCTAGATAAACAATCTACTAATAATGCACTGATATTCCAGCTCGGTGAACTTCGCGAGGGAGAAGAGAACTGTCGCATAATGTAAGAGCCGGCGCCCCCCGCGCCCCCCTCGCCACTCGGTGCCTCCCGCTTCACCCGGAGCTCTGGACTCTGCCCTATGGGCATCCGCAGCACTACGTACACACTCCATTCAGGACTGTCTTCTTTCCCACGCCGGAACAAACACATTGAAGCTAAGTTTAGACAACAATTAAGTTACGTAAATAAATTAAATTTTGTATTAGTAAAACTGATGTAAACGAAATTTATGTTGAAGAAATATAAGCCTAAATTCGGTGAAGTTGTGAAGTGACACTAAGTACTGTCTAACAGGCATATAGCATTAAGGAAATAAATTATGACGAAAATAAGGCAACTAATTTAAGACTGGATATTCAAAGGGATTGGATTGTGCTGCCCAACACATGAGATGTTTTCTGTATTTTAGATTCTATCATGCTATATGCCTTTTAGATATTACTTCAAACTTTCAGCCTTTTGTCGTATTCGTCTTTTCTGCGACATTTTGTCTTATTTTGTTTTTGTCTCTGGTCAAATGATATAAGTTTATAGCACTGCCTCATATGGCTTTTAAAATATAATATATAGACAGTGAACAAAGTACAAAAAATATTCGTTCACTTATTGGTGAGTCGATTGCAATCCTTCAAAGATAAACATGCAATGCGCAACAATTTTCCCTTTTACTTTATTATTCAAACCTCGAGGAGCTTGTGGCTAAATATTAACAGCCGCACTGGACGATCATCGAGGTTAAGCAACGCTTGACGAGGTCAGTCCGTCGATGGGTGACCATTTCAACATACCGAGTTTCCTCCGTGCCTCGGAAAGCACGTTAAGCCGTTGGTCCCGGCTGTCATTTGAAAATCTTTGACAGTCGTTACGAGTAGTCAGAAGCTTAAGATCTGACACCAGTTTTGCCAAGGGGTTCCGTTTTACCCAGTTACTGGGTTGTGGAGGTTAGATAGGCAATTGTTACATGAAAAATACTGGTACTTAGCTGAATCCGGTAAGACTGGAAGCCAACCCCAATATAGTTGGGAAAAGGCTAGGCAGATTTGACTTTATTATTAAAACCAATCTGCAAAGTAATGTTGATAATGCTAACACTGCCTAATGTGTTACTTGACGTATATGCACAAATATTCGCGATACGATCTTTATCTAGCCTATTTTGTCCAACTGCTGGGCAAAGAGAAAAGGGCGGTCCTCCTCCTTTCGCACAATTCAACACGACATTCTTTTGCAAGTGCGAGCTAGTCGAGCTCGTCCTACACCCTTGACTGAAAATTATTTAAATAATACCTCAAGTAACGCGAATGTTTAGACAAATACGCCAAGGGAAGGGCAGCATAAAATAACTGCATACAAAATTCCTTGGGGGATTGCAATCTATAGTGGGTAAGTATAGAAATACGGTTTTGTCACCCCACCCTTTCCTGAGTTATTATAAGAAATGTTATGTCCATTAACTAATTTAAAATATCCATCTGATAACCGAGTTAATTCGATTCGTAGATTAAATCTACTAATAATATCATTATTCTTAGTGACCTTGGACTAGATAAATCACTGTATTAGGTTAAGTTTGTGTTGAATATCACAAACGATGGCGATTTAGAATAAGCGTTAGTACGCACCTATAGTATTTTAGGAGTTCAACAAATTATGGGCGCTTTATAAATTAATATGTTTATGTATTGTGTCATCCAAATTTATATATTTAAAAGTTAGTGTGACAAGAGAATAAAGTAAAATTTCTATTAACATTTTCAAATTATGTTATCGGAAGATTTGACATCAGAAATACATAAAATCGCCATTTTAGGCCTGACTGCTAATTTCAATTTTAAAAAGATTGGTGCAAGTCTCAAATAAAAGGCTCTCATGCATAAAGGATGAAAAAAATAATAGCATTTAAAATATTGTCTGTTAATGAAGTAAACCTAATTATAAAAATATAAGTTGCTATTTTTAAGTACCTAATAATTCACTTGGTGTTAATTTTTGTTTTTAATCATTGAGGATAGAATCTGATTCATTGTCATTCTTCTTTGTTTTATGAGTAATCGTGAGACCTTTTTAGTTTGGACCCAGTTTATATCTTCCATGTAATAAACCATATAATATTAAATAAAGTTATATTTAAGTTTAAAATTATGTTTTTTTTATCTAATCCTCCATTCCACCAAGACTGGCCAAGTGCATGTCGGACTACACAAAGTGAAGAGTTCAGTTCTTGAGATTAATTAATTATATAAATATGCACAAATCACAATTATAATTTATATCGAATGCAATAATAAGGTTGTATTTCACAAGAAACTGAAAATAAGGCTCAACCAGCAGCCTAATTGCGTAAGTGAATTCGACAAGGCAAAGAGTTTGACCGCCATCAATCGGCCAATAACAAGCGAGATGAAAGACGCGATGTACCACGAAATTTACCTGTAAGGGAAATGATTGAAATTACGACAGAATAAATGCACATTTTTGCACGAATTGCCAAAAAGTATACAGTACCCTAACAGGAAAGTGGCTCCTGGAGTGATATGAGTGGAACGTATAATTAGTGCGTAATCTTCTGTGAATGTGCGCCACATAAAAAAATTGTGCGTATCGTCGTTTTTGTAAAAAACTGAAATAAATTATTCCTGCTGGAGTAACGTTGTTCCAGCAGGAAAATTCTAAACGAATGAACGGTGAAATATTGTGCATGGGTTGGGGGGACTCCAAGAGCCACTTTCCTGCTGGGATAACGTACACGCTCAAAAAGAAAGTTATGTTTTGATTGAGATAGTGGATTGATGTATGATTGCGACTTTCTTTATTCCACCATAACTTCTAAAGGGCTTAACCGTTGTGGTATCGTTAGAAGCGTAGTGTTATCCCAAAATACGGTGAAAATTAAAAAAAAATAACGGTCGGCGTTCATGAAAAAAACGGTTGTACCTATTTTTTTATAACAAAAATCTTCCTATACTATCATCGTCTAGCTAGTCTAGAGTTTGATTAGTATTCACTATGCATTCGTTCACTAATAATTATCGTATCAAAAGAAATAAAATAAATATATCAGTGCAAGAAAGGAGCCTCCCTGAGTGACGTACTTTCCGACCTTCTGGTACGTCCGGCGCACCCTGGGCAGTCGACTTCTGTCGATTGGCTAATCCTTTCACCACAATGGCAAATATAAGCCCTGATCGGCCTTTCTCGGGTCCAAACAGTTCACTCACTAAACCGGCCTTGTGTGTAGTCTCGATTAACATCGAAGGGTTCTGTCGGGACAAAGCAGAAATCCTTTATGAGTTGTCTCGCAAGACGCACTGTGACATTCTATGTGTTCAAGAGACCCATCGAGATTCCACCCAGGGCAGGCCTCACGTTCCTGGACTGTCACTTGTCGCCGAGATTTGTCACCCGAAGCACGGTACCGCAGTGTTTGTTGCTTCCGGCGTTAGTGTTATTGCCACAAAATGGTCTAGTGTAAACAACATAGAAATTATCTCTCTAGACCTTGGTAACTGCACAGTAACATCGGTGTATAAACCGCCCGGCATTCCGTTTCAATGGGAATTACCTGATATTGACATTCAGCGCACAAAAATAGTAGTTGGTGACTTCAACAGCCATAGTTCCAGCTGGGGCTATAGCTCTACAAATTCAGATGGCCAAGCTGTTGAGGATTGGGCAGAAGCTCACGATTTGACCTTAGTCCATGACCCTAAACAACTAGCTTCATTCAATAGCGGAAGATGGAAGCGCGGGTACAATCCGGACCTAATATTTGTTAGCTCAAGTATCAGCACCCAGACCAAAAAGACTGTGTCGCCCAATCCCCCGAACGCAACATAGGCCGATCGTCTGCACTGTCCAGTCCGTCGTTCGCTCTGTGTCCATGCCATTCAAACGCCGATTCAACTACCTTAAAGCTGACTGGGAACAATTCTCGAAGTCTGTGGACGAAGAGCTACATAACATCCCGCCTTCCCCACAAAATTACGACAAATTTGTGGGTGCAGTTTCGGCTATATCCCGAAAATGTATCCCCCGAGGATGTCGTACTTCGTACATTCCAGGCATATCCCAAGAATCCGGTAAACTCCTACAAGCTTACGAACGTCTCTACGACAACGAACCTTTATCGGAAGAGACAGTTGAAGCTGGAGAAAAATTGCTGGCACATATAAGTGAGCGACGCCAGAAAAAATGGATGGACACCGTCACCAGCATCGACATGACCCACCATAGTAAAAAAACTTGGAACACTATTCGCAAGCTTACTAGTGAAGCACCACCAGCTCATTCACCTAGCTCAGTTACGGCTAACCAAATGGCTCATCAACTCCTTCTTAACGGAAAACCAGCAAAATGTCTTGGCAGAACTCCCAAAATTAGAATCCCCTGTACACCCTCGAAGTCTGTATGTGACCCATTCAAACTGACGGACATCACTGAGCTGGGGTAAGGCCTCTGGGGTGATGATATGTCGGTGGAACAAATTAAGCATTTGGGCCCGATATCCGTCTCGTGGTTACTGCAACTTTTTAACCACTGTTTGCTGTACCTGCTAGCTGTATCCAAACCAGGCAAACCGCTTGATGACCCAAAAACTTCCGCCCTATATCCCTCTTCTGCCACACTTACAAACGTTTTGATAGGCTACTGTTATCCCGTCTCAGACCTCGTCGACCCAAACCTTATTTCAGAGCAAGCTGGATTTAGACCTGGAAAATCTTGTTGTGGCCATGTCATCAACCTCACACAACATATCGAGGATGGGTTCGAAACGAGGAAAGTGACGGGTGCAGTTTTTGTAGACCTGTCAGCTGCCTATGACACCGTTAATATTCGGCGCTTGTTATGGAAGGTTACCAACTTAACAGAGGACCCAAAGTTCATTAAAATTCTCAGAGAACTCCTCAGTAACCGACGATATCAAGTGAATCTTCTGGATGATAGGGAGTAGATGGCGTGTCCAAAAGAATGGTCTGCCTCAAGGTAGCGTTTTGGCTCCCCTGCTGTTTAACAACTACACCAACGACCAACCGGTGAGTTGCGGGTTCCTGTACCCTGACGACCTAGAATTAACTTGCCAAGCTACTGATTTTGAGGATATTGAGGCTAATCTTTCCACCGCCCTTTCGGATCTCAGCCAATATTATGCTGACAACGCGCTGAAGCCAAGTCCATCAAAAACACAGTCGTGCGCTTTTCACAAACGTAATAGACAAGCGGGCCGAACGCTTAACATTTCATGGCAGGGGATGCCAATCCTCCATTGTTCCCACCCAAAATACCTCGGCATTACTCTGGCCAGGTCCCTCAACTACAGATAGAATTGCGAGAGTGTTAGGCGGCGAAGCAAGTTATTCCTTGAATGCAAGGTGCATTCAAGGAATAACTTGCTTCGCCGCCTAACGTCCACCAGATGGGGGGCGTCTCCTCAAGTTCTGCAAACGACTGGCATGGAACTCTGTTTCTCCGCTGGTAAATATGCAAGTCCAGTATCTGCGCAATTTCAAGGACTGTAAAGTTATACCAGGGGAACCACTAACTACCCAACACAGACTTCTTGTGGCCTGACTGACAATGCCAAACTGGAACCAAAAACAGAAGTATCAAAAATATGAGACCCGTATAAAATGGTATAACATACACAAGTCAGTAGGCACTTCATTCATCACCAAGGCCGATGCATACTTGAAAGACACGCTACAAGACCCAAAAGATAGCAACATTCTCTGGAACGATTTCCACAAGTTTTGCCTGAAAACCACCAAAACAACCTTGGGTGTCACGAAAGGAGAACTAAGAATTAATAAGGATCCTACTTGGTGGAACGAGTATGTTAAATCTCTGATAAGGAAAAAGAAAGCGTATTTCAAGAAATGGCAGGAAACAAAAATGGATACCGATCGCCTGGAATACAACGTAATGAAGAAGAGAGCTAAGAAATGTGTTGCAGGAACAAGAGCATTGTCCAATGATAATTTTTACAAACAATTAGAGAACGCAAAAACGGACTCAGAAATTTTTAATTAAGCTAAATTTCGGCATAACCAAACAAGGATATCAAACGTAACAAATACATTCAGGATTCATTCGGCAAATTGTTAACCACAAGCAGAGCAATCAATAAGAGGTGGCAGGAATACTACCAAACACTTCTAAACGAGGAGTTTCCACAGGAACCGCTAATGGCACTGCCATGCATCGAAGGGCCGGTTAACTTAATTTCACCTGAGAGCACAACTAGTGCCTGAGCATTATATAGAGCTTCTAAAGGATCTGTACTACAATGTATCCACCAGAGTTGTCAGCACAGCAGGAACAAGTGAAGCATTTGAGGTCAGTGGGTGTTCATCAGGGCTCGACTCTGAGCCCTCTTCTATTCAATCTGGTAATGGACTATATTACTTCAACCATTCAAAAATCAGCAACGTGGTCATTACTATATGCCGATGATGTCGTTCTTATAGCCGAATCTATGGCAGAAGTGCAATCAGATCTGACGGCATGACAGAAGTCCTTGGAAAGAAGAGGGTTGAGAATAAGTAGGCAGAAGACCGAATACATGTATTGCGACTTTTCTGGAGCTAATTTGGGTGTCATACCATGTCCAATCATCGATAACAGACCCCTCAACAGAGTTGAAGAATTCAAGTAGGTATCTCGGATCCATAGTAGCACCACAAGCCTGCGTTGAAAGAGACATACACAATAGAATCCAAGCAGCCTGGCTGAAATGGAGATCGCTGTCTGGCATACTATGTGACTCCCGTATGCCGATTAAAGTCAAAGGCAATGTTTATAAAAGGGCATGAATTCGGCAAAGGAAACAATCTGTTTCTTTCCCCAAAACGGCTTTTCGTATAGCGCAAAGGCGTTTTTGGGAAAGAAACAGATTGTTTCCTTTGCTGAATTTACTTACACAATTAGGCTGCAGAGCTTTGCTGTATGGTTCTGAGTGCTGGCCGATGAGGAGGATGGATGAACAGAGAATTCGCACCACTGAGATGAAGATGCTACGCTGGTCTGGTGGAGTTTCAAAAATTGTCAAAATAAAAGAAACGAGTATGTTCGTGGTACTTTTAAAGTCACTAAATTACACGATAAACTTAGCGAAAACCGCTTGCGCTGGAACGGACATGTGATGAGACGACAGGATGACCATATGACCAAAAGAGTCATGAACATTAATGACGGAAAAAGAAGCCGTGGACGACCACCAATGACCTGGCTACGAACAATTAAGAATGACTTGATCGCAAGCAACACAACAGAAGAGACAACCTGCAACCGTATGGTATGGCGCAGAAGTACTAGGAGAGCTGACCCCAAATAAACTGGGACAACAGTCAGGAGAAAGAAAGAGTATGGAACCGCTTTGCCCACTCCAAATTAGTGGATACAGCTCTAAATGAGACGTGCCCGATTGCCACAGGCTGCCTAAAACCGACTCCTGTACGAATGCTGTATCCACTTGGCATCGCGTCCCCGGAAATTCGCAGGACTATAGCAAGTCGCATAGATAGGGCGAAACTAGAAAACGACCCACGCCACCCAATGCACAATTACAGCTCAGTGCCCCAGCGCCTAAAAAGTTTTCTAGGATGAGTGGGTCTATGTGATGGCAACTCCTCTTCAGCGAGATGCGACCTTTGGCGAGAGAAACACAAGCCTCCTGAAAATTTCATCGGACCGTCGGAGAGCCTTCCGCCTGGGCACACTCTGCCGTGGTTGACCTAGAAAACTATAAATAGACTCCGCACACAGGTTGGCCGCAGCAAAGTCAACCTACACAGGTGGGGGTTATCTGATGGTACTAGTCTTCAGTGCTTGTGCAGCATCTCTCCGCAGACCATGGCCCATCTCAAGCAATCTATTATGCCTTGTCACCTGTACTTTTTTTTTTTTTTGTTCCCCCTTTTCGGGCAGGCTAAGATCTTGGACCATACCGCCTCGTCTTTAGTGCAATTTTAACATTCTTGAGTATGCATTAGAATACGGGTGTAACAGATTCTAATGTTTTTTGGAGTATTTGGCAGCAAATTGTAACGAGTCAGCCTACAATAAAATTCTCCGCTCTATCCTGAGATCGCTTCTGTCAATGATTTCACATATTGTCCAGTTGCGTAGACAGTTGAGACACAAAACTACGCCAATTTTATATCACAATATCCACTAGGAATCAATTTGCAAATAATATTAACAGCCGCTGAACTTCACTCGAAAAAATCCCGCCAAAAACTCCCCCTGTACTTGCGACGACCTTATGACCATTAAGATAGGAAATATATGGAGGCGCCGCGATGTTCTATACATACATTAGCTTATAAAAATATGAGTGAAATACGATACAGAATGTGAAACATCGTTTTGTTTCATTCTTTCTAATGTAGTAAACGTATTTGATGAAAGAGACAACAATATTTCAGTTGTTGCTCATTATGGCAACATTTTGTTACGACTTAGTGACGACGGTTGTAGGTACGTGCCATATTCGCCATTTTATGAGACGAATTTTGTGGTTGTGTTCGTGGTAGTCCTCATAGACATACTAAATAATATGGACTGGAAATACCTACGAAAAAAACGTGCCTACCTAAACCTCAAAATGTCTCATAAAATGGCCGCCGATTCTAAGGTTGTGTCAAACAAGCAACACACACACACTCAATAATACATTATGTAAACAACCATTTGACAGCAGGACTACCACGAACACAACCACAAAATTCGTCACATAAAATGGCGAATATGGCACGTACCTACAACCGTCACTACATCATAACTAAATTTTGCCATAATGAGCAACAACTGAAATATTGTTGTCTCTTTCATCAAATACGATTACAACATTAGAAAGAATGAAACAAAACGATGTTTCACATTTTGTATCGTATTTCACTCATATTTGTATAAGCTAATGTATTTATAGAACATCGCGGCGCCTCCATATATTTCCTATCTCAATGGGTAGTCCTGCTGTCAAATGGTTGTTTACATATTGTATTATTGAGAGTTGTGATTGTGTGTGTGTTGCTTGATTGACACAACCTTAGAATCGGCGGCCATTTTATGAGACATTTTGAGGTTTAGGTAGGCACGTTTTTTTAGGGTTCCGTACCCAAAGGGTAAAAACGGGACCCTATTACTAAGACTCCGCGGTCCGTCTGCCTGTCTGTCTGTCTGTCTGACTGTCACCAGGCTGTATCTAATGAACCGTGATAGCTAGACAGTTGAATTTTTTACAGATGATGTATTTCTGATTCCACTATGACAACAAATACTAAAAACAGAATAAAATTAATAATTAAGGGGGGCTCCCATACAACAAACGTGATTTTTGTGCTGTTTTTTACCCGACTGCCGAAGGAGGGTAATGTGTTTATCAGTCTATGTATGTATGTATGTATGTATGTTTGTTCCTATGTGGCGTTCCAGAGACCAAACGCGTTGGCCGATTTTGATGATTCATACGTCAATCGATTCGTCTTAATCCTGCGAGTGTCATAGGCTACATTCAAATTGGTTAATAGAAAAATGGCGGCTTTTGGGCGCCATATTGTAGGGGCCCAAATTTTTTTTTTCTTCCAAACCCATCGTGTGGGGTATCAAAATAAAGAGTTTTAAGAGGTGATTTCAAAAATATATAACACTTATAATATAAGTGTTATATATTTTTTCGAATTAGATACATTTAAACATATTATGTTTAAATGTATCTAATTCGAAAAAAACTCAACTAAAAAGTTAAATCAAAAAATCAAAAAACCCGACTGCTTCAAAAGCGAACTAAAAAGTCGTAAACAAGGAAAAAATCATGGCTGTGCAGGAGGAGGATACATCTGGTTTTTGTCAGCCAGCTCGCGCGTATGTATCCTCCGACTGCACAGCATGATTTTTTCCTTGTTTACGACTTTTTAGTTCGCTTTTGAAGCAGTCGGGTTTTTTGATTTTTTGATTTAACTTTTTTATTGCGATAATGGTACGGAACCCTTCGTGCGCGAGTCCGACTCGCATTTGGCCGGTTTTTTGTAGGTATTTCCAGTCCATATTATTTAGTATGTCTATGCTTATAACTGCGTCACCGAATGGTGTTGCCGTGGCTAAATTCTGGGCCAAACACAATATTTAACTTTTTTTTTTTTCCATCGACACGCTAAGAAGAAGAAGAATATAACAGTAGGTACTATTATATCCCATAGAAAAACTTTAAAAAAATGTGTACGTTTGCAAAAATATCGTTTTATCACTAAAAGGTATGAAATAAAAATCATTGAAAATAATTAAAAACACGCCTGACTTGTCAAAAAGTGAATTAATAAATTGAACAAAAAAATAAAAACAAGCAAAATTATTTTTATTAACAACTGAAAACCAATCTTTTCATTGCAGCGACGGTTCCTTGGAACAGTTATTTACAGGTCCCCCTACTTCGCTGAAAATATTGGTTTTCAGTTCTGCTCACTGCCCATGCCCATTCAACACTAAAATCATTTGGCTTGTTTTTAATTATAGCTATTAAAGAAATTGGTTCGATTTAACTGTTCCACTGAAGGCAGGCCGGCCAGACTCGTGCTTTTAAACAAAAATTACCAGAATAAATTAAAATTACTAGACCAAATGAGAGTCTAAGTGCGGAAAAGGGAGTCCCTCTTCTATTCTATTGGTACAGCTGGTAACACTTTTTAGTCTGTGACTGTCTGCATGGAGTTTTTGGCGGGCTTTTTTCAAGTGTATTTCAGTGGCTGTTTATTAAACGTAGTGTTATATACTCTTTGGCTGTTATTATTATTTGCAAATGGATATTGTGATATAAAATTGATGTAGTTTTGTGTCTCACCCGTCTACGCAACTGAGCTGTGCAAATGGGTGAAATCATTGATAGAAGCGATCTCGGGATAGTGGAGCGGAGAATTTTATTATAGTATTTACTACCTCCGCAAAGCTTACTGGGAAGGCTGACTCGATACAATTTGCTGCCAAATACTCCAAAAAACACTAAAAACATTAGAATCTGTTACATCCGCATTCTAAAGCATACTAAAGAATGTTAAAACCATTGAGATAGGAAATATATTTAATTCCCATCTATTTATTCGACTGAAAGACTTGTATCTATGGTCTTTAATAAAAATAACAAAAAAATAAAATGTGTCTCTGTGTCAAACTGTCAAGTCAAGTAAAATGTCATAACAAACATCCTAACCTCAACTCAATGTTATTCTTCTTCAATGTTAGTGAATAACTAAAAACTATTTTGTGAAATTATTAAGTAAGTTCAACATTTAAAGAAGATATAATGTAAGAAATCTGAGATTTATATAATTCATAATACTGTGTAATTTACGTGTAATGCTCGTATCATTTATGTAAACTATACCAAAAATATAGTCTGATCCAATTTTACAGTCACACTCGTATATTCTACTAGATAACTGGCCTTAATGTCAATGCGTCGAGGCATGGTCATCCATTTTAGTGTTTGCAAATGATATCAAGAGACAGTAATGTTTTGGTGTTACCTTTGACCTAATCTAGTTCGTATTGCACACCCGCCTATGTACCACTATTGTGCATGAAGTTTAAATAAATAAATAAAATAATCAATCACTAGTATTATATCTATATAGGTTTTCACTTATTCTATGAAATAGAAAACCTGTGGTAACAGTAATTAATAAGTAATTTTTCATATGTTTTTTACACAAAACATAAAACAGATACAAATCAATAGAACAAAATTATGTACAATGGAGAGATTTTTTGGAGTTTGATTCCCGCACAGAACAAATTTTTGTATGACCTACAAATAGTTGTTCCGGCTCTGGATGTGTGTGTATGGGAGTTTATATGTTTGCAAACACACCCACGAAACAGGAAAAAATCCTTGTGTGGGGCAAAGTTTAAAAAAAAAACAGAAAAGAGAATGTTAGAATTGTCCATGAGCTTAGTTTTTAAGAAAATCTCAACATACTTAATGCCTTTCACAAAACACTTAGATTTCTCTCATAAGATGATGGAATCCACATCAAAATCTGTTGCATAGTTTAGTTAGAAGAATAATACTGTCCCATAGACAGACTGGAAAAGTCTACTACTATACTCTACTACTATATTTTTATAAAACAAACAAACAAATATTTATAAAACAAGTATAAAATGGATGGTCTTATCACAGTGGGCAAACTGTTCTTCATCCAAAGCTTATAGGAGCTTTATTATTTTATAGGTCTCATCTATACTGTTGATAGGATTCCGCAAGACACATGTAAAATGAGAAGTCTCTCAATTGTATAATGGCAGTGGGGTAGGAGCTATTCTTATTAGACTTAGTTCCTATTTCTGATTGTGAAATCTCTTCTTCTTCAGTCAGTCCCTCATTACTGAGGACCGTGGTCACTGGACCCGTTTAAGCGGACAATCTGCCTCCATCGACTTCAGTCCGAAGATGCCTTCACCACCTGCTGGAGTTTGCTTGAGGACGTAGCTTCCTTAACTTGGTCAGACCATCGAGTTGGCGTCCGGCCTTGTGCTTTCTTTCCTTCGGTATTGCCAACAATGACTAGCTTTTCAAGGCTGCTATCTCCTCTTCGCATTATGTGGCCAAAGTAAGTCAAAAAACGCTGTAAGCAAACCGTAGACAATCGGGTCTTGATATTGAGTTGTGAAAGGACAGACACATTTGTGCATTTGGCTGTCCATGGGATTCGGAGAATCCGCCTCCAGCACCATATTTCGAATGCGTCTATCCTCTGTCTTTCTCTTGCTCAGTCTATCCATGTCTCAACTCCTTAGAGGGAAATCGGGAAAACCAGTGCTCTGACCAAACGGGCTTTGATTTTGAAACTTACACCGCGATTTTTCCAGATATTCTGGAGACGCGTCATAGCATCTTTAGCCATGGCTATCCGTCGCTTTATTGCCGGGACCCAGCTGCCTTCATTATTAATACTAGAGTCAACATAAATAAAACTGTCCACGGTATCAATACTCTGGATGCTATTTGCGCCTGCTAGCTTTCCCGCACTATCTATCACCATAAGCGTGGTTTTCTGCCTATTTATCGCAAGTCCTAAGTTGCCGCTCTCCACCTCCAGCCTGTGCTGTATCTCCTTCGTGTCGTCAAAAGTTGTAGCAAGGAGAACGGTGTCGTTTGCATATCGCAGATTGGAGATGCGCTTTCCACCAACAGCAAACCCCTTTTCTTAGCCCTCAAGAGATTGCCGGATTAAATACACTCCATATACGTTGAAGAGCAGAGGTGAGAGGATACATCCCTGTCTAACGCCTTTCTTGATGGAGAACACATTTGAACAGTCGGTGTCTATTTTGACGAAAGAGCGGTTGTTGATGTAGAGGCATCGAACTAGGTCAATAAGGTATTAGGCGTACCCATGTCGCCCAGAACCTTCCACAGCCTATCCCACTGCACACAATCAAAGGCCTTGCTGTAGTCGATAAAACACAACAAAACAGGGCTGTTAAATGCCCGGCTTTTTTCAATAATTTGGCGAACGTTCAGGATTTGTTCCCGCGTACCTTTGCCTTTAACAAACCCGGCCTGTTCTTCAGGAATTTGTGGGCCAAAAAAGTGTTTTAGCATGTTGTTAATGACGTACAGAAGTATCTTGCTGACATGTGGGATAAGTGCCAGTGTCCTATAGTTACTAGTCTTTGGTAGAGCCTTTTTTATAAAGCGGAACGAACACGGACTCTGTCCACTCTTGAGGCCATCTCCTAGTCTTCCAGATGGAGTTGCAGACGCTTAGAATCTGCTTCACTCCTTTGGAATCTAGGTTTGTGTGTGTAACTCGGCTGGAATTCCATCTTTACATGGAAATTTTCTAACCTTGAGACATTCAATGGCATATTTTACCTCTGACTGCAGAATTTCGGGTTCTTGTGGTGATGTCTGTCCGCACGCCGTTTGTGACAGGTTGACCGGTGTCATAAAGTGTTGTGCAATACTGTTGCCAGCGTTCCAGAACCTGATCTTTTTCAGTGAGTACGTTACCTGCTTCATCTGCGATCGTGCAGGTTCTCGTACTACGAGATTTAGACAGCTTCTTAACCCTGCGGAAAAGATCTTCAGTCTCGTGTTTTGCAGAATTCTGTTCGAGATCAGCACAGATGTTATTGATGTACTGGTCATAATCTTTGCGGCAACTTCTCTGGACCTCTGTGCTGAGTTGGTTATATAACCTTCTGTTTGCCTGTATGGTCAGACCCTTTCCCTTTAATTCACGTCTACGAATAGTTAGGTCAGCTGTTCCCGAAGATATAAAAGGCTTCATCAATCAAGTAGGTTTAGGTAGCATATTTTCTTTGGCAGTTTGCACAATAATTTTTTGCAAAGCCGTCCAGGTAACGTTTGGGTCATTAGAGTCACTTAAAGAACATTCAGGCACTTAATGTTCAATCGCTTTTCTGAAGGCTTGTAGGTCAACATGGCGCATATTCAGTGTGCGTTCTTGCTTGAGGAGTTTTCTCAGCCGAAGTCGGATTGTGGTGACTAAAAGGTGGTGATCAGAGCCACAGTCCGCCCCCAGGTATGTTGTAGTATTCATAACAGACGATTTCCGGATGTTGATGTAGTCTATCTGGTTTCTAAAACAGTCGCTACGAGAAATCCAGGTATACAATCGTCGGATATGTTGTTTAAAACAGGTGTTCGTCACAGTAAAAAATTTCTCACTACAAAACTGAAGCATACGTTCGCCTCTCTTGTTTCTGTTACCGATTCCATACTTCCCGACTACCCGCCGAAGATGTTCATCGCTATCTGTTTTACCGATTTTGGCATTATAATCACCCAAAACTACCATTATCTCCCTTTTAGATATTTCTTGGAGAGATTTTGCCAAAGCACTATAAAAGTTCTCAATTTCGTCCTCGCTAGATTGGGCGGTAGGCGCATATACCTATATAATGTTCAGCTTACAGGGTGGAGGGGAGTAAGGGGGAGAGCGGACATAACACCATTCCGGCCCCAAATGTCATCCTGCGGCTGTCATCTGACAGCTGTGGTGGTCCCTGCTAGATAACAAACGAGGCTAATGGCGATCGAGCAATAGCGGTATAACTATACACCCGTTCGAGCAACTGGGTTGGAAGAGGCTGCAGCGGCCTTAGGGTCTAAATAACCATTAAAATGTCTGGTGAGAAGACAACGGGAAACCACTGCACTATTTCCCACGAGAGTCACAATGGATTTAAGGAATAGAGATGTAGATCTGTTGAGCGATCCGGCTGACGCCCGGCGCCACCAAACCGAGTATGGTGGAGTGAAATGTGCTACCGGCCATGTGATTGTGTCAGATCAGGCAACACATGGAAACTATGTTACTGATAAACCGAAATCTCTCTCTCAATCTGGAATGTACGCGGCCTAAACCAACCGGGCAAACTCCAGTTAATAGAGAGTGAAATGCAAACCACTTAGCATAGCACTTAGTATGTCAGCGGTTACAAGCCGATTAACGACCGAATAATTGCCATCATACTTAATACGTCTCCCTGTAAGCTGAACATCATACAGGATTGTAAAATACAATAGGAAAAATATGATATATCATAATTATTATTTTTATTTGTCATGTAAGAGAAGAGGTTTTTGCCCTGCAGTGGAACAGTTAAAGGTTGATTTTTTTATTATTTTTGGCAAGTCTTTTTTCTTCTCAGGTCTTTCGCTGGTTTTTTCTAAATGTATTATTTCCTTTATTCAACATATTCTAATCAAATACATTTATAAATATTTCTTAAAAATATATATATATAAAACAGAGGCCCACTGGTATCGGGAACAGGATCCAAGCTACCGGCGGTCAGGGCTCCAGAGAGGGAAGCTCCTATCAATACGAGCCGCATCCAGAAGTACTGCTTTCTGAATCAATCCCTTGACCCAGCCGACTAACGAGAGCCTCCTAAGGTGTTGGTCGAGGCTCGTGGCTATTAAGTCATTGGCTGACTCGACTATCGGTACAATGATTACTGAGTCCATTATTATTATTATTGCTATATTTATTTTGTTTATTTTTCTACACACTTTCTATTTACATTTTTTAATATTTCTTTATAAAAACAAATCATACAAAAAACAAACAAAAACATGTCATAGCAAAGTCCAAACAAGTTATTTAATTTTTGTGTTACTTATCATCAGGTATTTTTTCTTTTACATTAGTTTTCAAACAAAAAAGTTTTCGAATTAATTAATAATTAAAATATTGTCACTCTAGTAGATTGGAAGTGGACAAAGAGTCCAGAATGGACTGTGGCACTCCAAGGATTTAGGTTTTTCAAGGACATTCATGACATCCAGCTAGCCATTGATGGGATTTGGCATAGGGAATTGTTATGCAAGCTTATATTCTTTTTTCAATTTCATTCTTCAACATCATAGAATCTTATCCAACATATTTCAGAATGTTTAAAATAACAAAAGATTGTGTGCACATCAACAGTTTATGCTATCTAAGCTGGAGTGCCACAGGGTTCCATTCTGAGCCCTGTACTAATAGTATGCATGTGGTGGATTCGGTCTATGTATACTGTATATATATCACACACTGTACGCTGTGTGTCCAATCTACCACAAAAATAAAACAAAGCATGCTTCTTGCTGCCTTTTTAACCTTATTTGTTGTTTGAGATCTCTGAACTTCACAAAAATCTCTCAAAAGGGGATAACAAAAAACAAATATGAACGGAGCTTAACTACAATAGAATGGTTTCGATCATACACATAAGCAAAACCTACTTATCGGCCAGCCGTAGGCTTATACGTATCATGCAAGAGCAAAACGATATCGATTTTTGTGCAATAATTGCTCTTCAATACAGAAGTTTTTTTTTAAATAGGTGCATTTTTAGATAAGCAAACGGTTGTGTAGGACCTACCGTACCTACATACCGTACATACCTACACTGTTATGACAAAGCGTTCGATCGCGCGATGATTGCTGTTTCTTACATAATAATCCGGCGGTCTCAGCACTGCTGGCCGCTTCAGTATCAGTATTGATGCGCTTTCCCGATTCTCGCCACACTGCGGCATGGCACGGATCCAGTCGAACCCACGCGTTTATATCCGTTCCGTTCAGATGTCTAAGAATAGGAAGTATGTTAGGTCAGTTGCTACCTCTAAAGACTTTATTCACTAGGTATGTCCAGTTTTCTTAATCCTTTAACATCCCACCCAAGTCTTCTTCAACCGACTTCAAAAAGGAGGAGATTATGATGATTATTTTTTTATTGGTCATCATGTGGTCCCATTTAAATTAGATCAAGAACTGACGATTAGATTTTAAGTTATCCTTTATAATACGTATTTTTTTACTATAGGGAATGTGTTGTCAAGTAATCTTGCTAGCTATAAAGATTGGGATTGGATGTTGCAGGCTCGATTTTCGAAAAGATTCCATCGATGTGTATCGTCAACTTAATTTCATGATCAGAACTTTGTTTTTATTCCTCCATTAATTCAGTGACATCAAACCACACAACACATGAAACTCGTGTACACGAGTTTCATGTGCGTACTCTGCGTACTCAAATACACAAGTATTTGAGTACATCGCAGTTAAGCAATTAGCTTTTATAGCGTGAGCTATATTAAGGGCCACGTTACGTACCTACGCGTCATTAATGAATGCGTTCAGGCAGTATCAATGAATGTTTATATCCTTTCAAACGTGGCCGTCTGTTTGTGTAGCTAAATAGAAAAAAACTATTGTTCACTTATATTTAACTACGTAGCACAGTGTGACAATGTCCGCTGAAGGTATTTTAACATCCGGGCGGGTCCAGCAGGCTTCCACACCTTGACCCAGGTGGGCGTAACGGCGCAATAGGTCAGAAGGGAGAGGCGCGCGCGGGGGTATGTTTGGGCGGGCGTAGTAGCGTAGTGACGTCAGGGACGCGCGCTATCGACCCCAGCGAGTGCCGTCACAACACCCCTCCTCCGCGGCACCCTCACCCCCCACCCGCGCCACCGCGCCCCTCACCCCCGCCCGGCCCCACAGGCCTCCGCCGGAGCTACCGCGCAACTACGCAGCGCGCCAGCCGGAAGTTTGCCGACGCTAATGGAAAACACTCATGGCCCGCTTTGATGAGATTCGCGCGCCGCAACCCATACCCCGATGAATTCAAATAATATGACGCCCCACAAAAGAGATGGCTACTTGATATTGTGCTGCTATCTGCAGGATATTATCGTTGAGCTTTTGTTGGTTTTTTTTAGAAACAATATCAATGAATTACTAATAGTAGGTACATCATTTCATAGGTAATGTTTTTCTGATATTTGCTCGAGTCGGTGGCAATACACGCTTGTCGCCTATTGGTACTGCAGCAGTTACAAAGCTACGCGTCATTAGGCATTTTAATTATTTCGGCAAACTTATATCTACTTACTTAAGAAAATTACGTAACCATTTGTGCTGTGAAAGCTTTGAACCGACATCCACCAAAAGCAGCATGATGTGTTGCGTTCAGAACTCGAGCTAAGTTTTGTTTCCTTGTATGCCATGCAAAATTCGTCGTAACAACTGCGCAGTAGCTATGATCGGCAGGGTGGACCTTCCCTCCAATTTTTCCGTCGTTTAACCTTGACCCAAATTGGAAAACCCTCGAATAGGCTAAATAAGTTCGAGAGCGAAAGTCTGTTGTCTTGGTGAGGGTGGGCTGGCTTGTTTACATAAGAAATAATGTGTAGTTAACATTACGGACCCTATTTATATTGTTTGGGTAATAGGTAACGAGGTGGAATCTGTAAACGTATGAAATTTTCGCAGTGTAAACTTTGAGCTCCTGATAATCTTAATTTCACTCGTACTTTCGTACATTGTACCTCTGTACACTGGTAACAGTAGGACAGAAATGGTAAAAAGTTGAACAGATATTATATACCGATACCGCCGACAAAAATCATTTATTGTATTCTAATTTAGATACTTTCTTTTCAGTTCTAAACACGCATGTTGGGACAACACACATTTTAAGGCTACTTTAAATTAATAAAATCGATGGCTGAAATCTGTGATGACATTACGCCTGAGAAGAGATTCAAAAAGATTCCTATTTATGTAGTCGAAGAACATAATGATGCTTTACAATTTATATATTCAGCTATTGGGGGCAAGAAATTACCGATAGAAGGAACGACTCTACTACACTTGGATGCGCATCCTGATATGCTCATTGATCGTAAATTGAAGGGAGAGGAAGCACGTTCTGGGAGACATGTTTTGCCATTATTACAAATAGAAAATTGGATTGTACCGGCAGCGGCAGCTGGACACATCAGCCGAGTAGTGTGGCTGCGTCCGCCGTGGGCGAGCCAATTCCGAGACGACACGCGGCCCATACATGTCGGCGATCACCCGACGTCCGGGGAGCTGCGTGTCGACTGCAAAGAGCCCTACTACCTCTCTGATGCGCTGTACTCATCAGAACTAGTCAATGAAAGAAAGTTTATATTTACGTCAGCCGAGCTCTCTGACACCTTACTTGTTGAAGACGAAAACAACATCCAGAAACTTGTAGCGAATCTTAATATTTCACAACCCTATGTACTCGACATTGATTTAGATTTCTTCAGTACTGGAAATCCTTTTCTCGGTTTATACGAAAATATCAATGTCTACGATAGATTGCAACCTATATTTGAATTCAAACTTCCTGACGACAACGAAACGGAAACAATCGATAAAGTTGTCGCATCACGAGAACGGCAACTTGAAGAACTTGAACACTTGTTCCAACATCTGGAGCAGTACGACAACTTGGATGAATATGAAGGAGAAAAGTCACAGTTGTATCACATGGTTAGTAGAATCACGAACTTTCTTTCAATTACGGAGAAGAAACAATCACAAATTTTTACCCGACTACAAGGAAAGGGATTTTCGCGCATGTCTTTTACTATGTAATATTATTATTACATGCTGTGTATATATATATACACACTATATAACATAAATCATGCTGTGCTGTCGGAGGATACATATTCGCAATCTGACTGACCAAAACCATATGTGTCCTCCGACTGCACAGCATGATTATCTTCTTGTTTACGTCTTTTTAGTTCGCTCGGGTTTCTTGTTCTTTTAACTTGTCTTTTATATTATTCTTACCACTGTATATGTTAACCAGGTTGCCGATTTAGCAGCAGCCGTATTAGCAGAGGCTAAACGGTTAAACGAAAAGCCTGACTGGTGGGCAGTGTTCGCTGGAGGTTGCACGCGAGACCAAGGAGGACTTCCTTACCACATCAGCTCTGAGCAAGAGATACAAAACTTGGTGATGAAGGCTATGGTGCCCGTATTAAAGAATATACCCCCGCCTGTGTTGATCACGGTTGCTAGATCTACAGACGATGGCTACTGTCCTCCTCATCAGGTATCTAAATAAATAATATGCTCTGAAACTATTTTTACAAGCAAGATGACTTATGTTTCTTTTTGTATTTCAGGTTGAATACATACAGTCCCTAGTGTTAGAAACATTGAAAGAGATTTATGATACAGATGAACCAGCCTTATATTACCTCAATGTGAATACCTTAGAATAATTTAAGAAATAATATTTTCGTAACCGAATGTTATGAGTAAATGATAAATAAATAAGTAGTACAATAACGAAAAGCTTTTTTTTAACCTTGTTCATTGCCATATTGGTGTCGCTTCAGGGGAGAGCTGCAAACGGTAGAATGATAGCAACATCTTCAATATTGGTTCCCAAAACCCTTGATACCTAAAGAAAACATCCAGTAAATAAAATTCTAGTTGGTGTCTGTAATCTGGAACAATAATTACAAGAATTTAAACAACAATTAAAAGAATATTTGGCATTTGTGTGGGCTATATCTTCTAGGCTTCATTATAAATGGTTAGTTGGTAGATACCTACTTCGTGATAATTGTAACTGGCATACAGTAAATAAACTATTGGTCAGCGCTAGATAACAAAAAAAATAAAAGTCATTAACACCTGTCTACTAATGTATTCTAATATTTCAAAACGATACGACAAAAAAGTATAGGCGTGTCGCTAACACCATCAAAACAAACGTATCGCGGTAAGGGGCCTTCACTTGGCATTCAGTAATGGGTTATCTCATAAACGCGTGGACCGATTTACATGATATAAACGGATAAAATGGTTTTACGCCTATATCTTTCACGTAAGACAAAAATTATCAAAATATATCAATAAACAAAAAACATGTTTTCAAGTTACGTAAGGTACGAGTCGGATCAATTGCTTTTATTTTTATCTATACTAATATTATAAAGCTGAAGAGTTTGTTTGTTTGTTTGTTTGAACGCGCTAATCTCAGGAACTTCTGGTTGGAATTGAATTTTTTTTTCTGTGTTGGGTACATTGATATGTTGGGTAGAACATTTATCGAGGCAGGGTATAGCCTATATAACATCACGCTACGACCAATAGGAGCGGAGCATAAATGCAAAATGTTGCAAAAACGGTCAAAAAGTAATCCTTTTTGAGAGCTTCCGTTGCGTGCGCTGCGTAAACGGTTTAAGTTACGCAAGAATCATGTGGGTAGGGTAGGGTAGATGGGTCGGTATGTAGCAAGTTGACGGGAGCGAAGCTGCGTGGGACAGCTAGTGTTACTATAATTGTTATCCGGCGGAGACCATAATGCAGTGCATCGCCTTAAGGCGCCGATTCCCTTGAGTAGCTGATTTTAAAATGGGAATCACGTCTAAACGGCTCGTTGTAATTTTTTGGAAAAAAAAAATGTTATAATAGACCATTTTCTTAATAATTTGATCTGAGCAAAATTTGAGTTTTTTTCGTATAACACAGTGTAATTAATTTGTAAAGTTATGTCTAAAACGGACAAAAACACGACAATCACACCAAAACCGCTAAGCGTATTTTAATGAAATCGACACCATCTCAAAGACAATTTTATTACCTACATTTTGATCTGAAGCTTTTTTTTTAATGTCATAGAATAATAAGGAAAGTACAAAAAACTACTAAATTTTGGGTCGCGCGGGTGTGAAACGAGTGCGCGTTTTGTTCCCTCAAGGTCGTTGGCGTTAGTCGTCGTCTTAAGTTACACATTTGTGTCAACGTTACGCGTCAAATCGTTTCAAAATAATACTGAAGTAGTAGGTACTCATTAATC
The DNA here is from genome assembly GCA_949775005.1 of Orthosia gothica. Lineage (NCBI taxonomy): Eukaryota > Metazoa > Arthropoda > Insecta > Lepidoptera > Noctuidae > Orthosia > Orthosia gothica. Next base: position 17,253,638 of record OX459063.1, on the reverse strand, counting down.
CTATGTCTGTGTCGCAAGACACAGTCTCATTCAGCTCGGGTGCCAAATGCATCGCACTAACTCACTTGTAATGTGTTTTAACAAACAGAGTTCACAACAATCACCGGAGCGAAATATTGCCTTTGAACAATATTATAACAGCGACCTGAACAAGTTTATTGTAGTGCCGCAGTTTCTGAACATGCACACTAAACTAAATAGAGAATAATAAAAACGTAACAGCGTTATTATGAAGTATTATATCGCTGTTTTAGTGCGATGCAGGCTTGGCTGAGGTTATAAAACTTACTTTATTTTTCCGTGAATGTTTTAGCTGAATCTCGGCTCATAACTACAGATCTTAGACATATATTATGTAGCAGGGATGCTGCACCAGATTGGCAAGTGGCAAGCTAGTTACTGATACAGGAGGCAACTCAACGAAGAATTAAAGATATACCGAGTGAGTAGGTAGGATATAGGTAACGTAACCAATGCTCGACACTTTTAGGAGATAGTGGTCTTCTTTATAAAATTAAAAGTCATTGATTCATCTTTAAACCAAAAGTAACAATTGAGTATTGTAAAGTATATTCTTGAGATAAGAATAGGTTGTATTATTTTTATTAACTATACATAGACTAGAAAAAAATCCAATAAAATAAAAAAGTGTTTATCAAAATAACCTTAAACTTCAGTTATAACAAAAATCGATCCTATAGTTCTTAAATAACCCGTGAAAAACATCAAATACGAGGAAGTCACATAACATTAGGATAATTAACAAAAAAAATGTACGCTCTTCTCTATGGAATTCTGCTATTTTCACCAGATTTCTAGCCGCACTCACTTCTCGCGCTCTCAATTTTGTTTGAAAATGGCGGATTACGCTCAATTTTCAATGGGAGCTAGTCAAAAGTATGCTGTATAAGGAACAATGTTTGCTTAGTAAGAAATCGGTTGCCTACTCTTATTTTATAGGATCAAAAAAAAAAGTGTCGGTTATTGGTTCTTGTCGATCATTGGTGGCACTACGTTACCTATTTTTTTTTTTGTTAGTAACAGATTGTGCATTTAAGCACAATCTGTTACTAACCTCTTACAAGTTATGGACTGCTGTAGGTCTGAAATAAAGATATTTTTTTTTTTTTTTTTAATATTGACAATCTCGGGACCCTGGGATAGATACCGATCCTTTGAAAGGCTTGCGAGGCCGAACCAACCAGAGGCCTTGCTAAGCCTCAGGAAAAGTGACACCAAACGGCGATTATCCCTGTGTGCACTACGGAAGTACACCCAAGGGCAATCCCCGGTTGGTGCAGGACTACTGCAAAATATGGAGAAAAATTTATTGGGCTATGAGTTTGGTAGGTTTAGTGGAACGATTTCCTAAAACTATAGAAGGAATACTGGCCCCTGCCTGACTGGTAGTAGTGAAGCTAATATTACGAAACCAAGATCTATCAAGTCTGGGATATATTAAGATCCTGAGTGTCATGTGTCACGATAGATCTATGAAAATATAATATGCTCTTACTTGAATTCATATTACGCAATGAGCGGCGGTGGCCAAGTGGTATCGGCAGCGACTTACAAGTTGTAGGTCGTGGGTTCGAGCCCAGGTAGGCGCTTTACTTTGTGTAAATTATTTCATCACCACTGCTCTCAAAACGGTGAAGGAAAACATCCTGAGGAAACCGGCATGTCCTAGAACCAAACAAAATCGAAGACATGTGATATCCACCAACCCGTACTGGGCCCGCGTTGTGGATTGCGGCCCATTCCCTCTCACAGAGAGGAGGCCCGTGTCTCAGCAGTGGCAACATTAATAGGCTGATGATGTGATGTGAATGAGCGGCGGTTGGTAAATTAGATAGGTATCTAACTGCCTCTATCCCACAGATCTATCTAACGTATCTCAATGTTTACCATTCACTCTAAATCCTTCGATATTATAATAAATATAAGATAATATTTCCTTATTATTTGCTGTGTGCTGTAAATTGGCTCAATAATTTTTGCATTGGCATCAATAAGCGGACTTGCTAAAAGTCGAGACGGTGTCACCTCAAGCGGGTCAATTAGCAATAACAGGGGATCGACGCCCTACTGATGTGTGACAGAATCATCCTTGGAAATACTTCGCAGCATCTCACACGCATAGATACGATAACGAAAACATGTTTTGTATTCTCATAGGTAGGTGAGTCAAATCATCGCTTACACCGAATCTGTTTACATTATTAGTTGAGAAATCTTATCGAGTTTCTTTCCCTGTATTTTTAGAGATTCTAAGACCTTTTGGATCCTTAAATATTAGCAAGATACTTAATTCCGAAAACGGGGAACCGCCTTTCAGTAGGACCTGTATCGGAGGACTTTCTACACACAGTTGCACATTGACAGCAGTACCTAGCCAAACGAGCAAACATATGTTTCGGATCTGCTAGACTGGCTTTGTGCCTATATGAGTAGGTAGATATATGGTGAAGATATTGCATGGATTACTGATGAGCTATACGTACATGTCTGCACGAGAATATCTTGTGGAATTGGGCTCTTCTATTTGAAGCGAAAGTCAATCAAGGAACCATCGGAAGCGTTTGAGCTTCCTAACATATTACATACATATTAACAAGTCTATGCATATAAAGAGCCAAGCAGCCATGTCAACGCTAGGTAACTGGCATTGAAGTATTTTGTTTTTCCAGATAACTACGTTAAGGCTCTTTTCTGGTTTGAGGTTTCCAAAAAGTTTGATAGGTAGCAATAGCGATATTAATTTCTGTGGCAAAAGGTTTTTCGGGGTCAACATATTGCCTCCTTAAACTGTCTGCAATTTCCAGCTCAATGCTGTTGGAGTTTAACATAAACAAATTTATACTACATAAACTAACACTATAGTATTTCTCTGTCTTACCATACATATAATAATTTTCATCACATCTATTAAAAAAGAGCTAGCTTATTCTTCGTAAACAGGGACTAATATAGATCATGAATCCCTAGGGACTAAAGTAACTACTAAGTAATCTGTGCTAAAAGTGATTTGAATTTCGAATGTGGATATATATTGTTAGTAAATGTTCAAATCAGCAAAGAGATGAATCAGAAACCATGCGATCCAAAATAGGATTACATCGCTAAAATACGACGAATGTATGAGATGAATGGCTAATGACTAATTCCATTGCGTACCGCACGGGAACATTGTATTAAACAAGTGACTGGCTGGAAAACCGCCACCAAATTAAAAATAAATCTACAACTGTAACGGATGGTACTAATAGAATTGTTACGATACACTTCCATAATTATTTAAATATAACCATTAGCCTCTAATTATTTCTATGTTATGTCTTAAGGTTCCTAATTGTACGTAAATAAATAAACGTAACATTCCTGTTCATAAGTTAAACTTTCTTATATTCTTTTATAGGGTGATGAAAAGTAGTGTCCACCTCAGGAGTAAAACTTTTTAAGATACTCTAATACTACTACTCTACTCTAGAATCCTTTGCTCCGCTCTGGATTAAAAAAAAAACAGTCTAGCCTTGTAAAATAGTTGTTTGCTCCCTAGATAAACAATCTACTATTTCACACCACCTGCTCGACAATTTCCAATTACACATCATGCAATCTCAACGTAAAGTAAAGCAATACCTTCCAATGGAGATAAATTTGTATGAAACTCCCAAGGGAGTAAAGTCATTTGAATTTAGAACGTCAAATTCAAGTGAAAACTGGTAGAAAACTCTTAAGTAACGAAATACCTTTAAGGCATTGTGTGGTTGTGGCAGGTTTGTTCGAAAATTGAACTGGCCACCATAAGCAGAACTCAAAAAAATAAGAAGGACAGGCGCGATTTCAAAGAATGTGAAACAAAAGTCGGTGTTTGGTGGTGTGCTATTTTCAGTGAATTTTATTGCAATATTCTTGTTGACAAAAAATGACGAGCGATAGTGGTTCTTCTCCAGATTTTCTACATCTTTTGTGTCAGGAAACTTGTCACCAACGTTCACGATCCAAATGACACCCAAACACGAGTTCCTACACTTTTGAGTACTGAAATAAACTCCACCACAAGTTCCAAAAAGGTACCGAACGAAAATGTAACCGTATCCTTCCATAACTGGACTAATGTGTCCAACATCAATATTAACTTCTGATTTATATTAAATAACAATTTAGGGCGCCCTGGCTTTTTACTAGCTCGCAGAAGGTGTGAAAAGTAGAGTATGCTCCTCTGGGATAAAGCCTGTCTTCGTCTTGGGCAGCTTGAACCCCTCGCTTCACTGAGGACTCTAGTTAACTCCCTCGCTTCGCTCAGGAATTAACTCTCGTTACGCTCAGGGTCCAATATACCGCCCGTGACGTAGACACTGCTTTATTCCTTTGAAAAAATTTATTTCCTTGTGTCAAACAATTGAACGAAATTCCTAGTTGGTCTAAGTACTATAAACCGTGAGGACCACCCGACCACATGTCTCATAGGACTTTAGTGAAATGCACCTTCCGTTATACAAAGTTTACGATAGTAAACTGTTATTAATTGAATCCTTGAAACGACCTTTCTTTGGTGTCTATCCCTTAACTCTAACAATGGCTACTACAGTTGCCGGACTGCAGCAAGCTTCATAGAAAGAACAATGGCAAGTGCCCATACATTGTTTTAGCTGAGATTAAATTCCTATGTCATTAAATGAAAAATATCTGGTTTAATTTAGGGTGATGTTCTGAATTAGTTTGTGCAAGAATTTTTGTTCGAGAATGTCGAGAAGAATAGATATTCAGTCATAAACATTTGTAGGTTATGCCTGGGTAACTTTTAAAATGTGTTTAATAGGGAGTATTATTCAATTTCGTGGCAGTAAAAGGGCAATATCGCATTAGTATTTCCCATAACTAGTTATTTTAGCATGGAATGTATATTTAACTCTTAGGAAAGAGTATAATTAAACTAAGCGACTTTGACGGGTATCAAAAGGTCGTCGTCAACAATCAAGCTATATTTTTTTTTAGACTTGGGTACTAGTCTTTTTGCCAATCATTAATTGAAAGTAATTCATTTGTTTCTACTACACTACAATATTCTTACCTACCTGCAAGGAACATCTACACTTAGACATATACTGTATTGTTAACTCATTTACTGCAATAAATAAGAACAATATTGATATTATTACTCACTACTTGCCACTTAGCAGATAAATATATAATGGCAACACTAAGCTAAAGAAATTAACTAAAAAATCAAATAACTTTTTATTTATAATGATTTTTTTATCCGTTTTGAACCAGCCCAATTATTATAACTCACTTTCAGACGCTCAAAAAGTCAGCTAAAATTTCACCATTGTTCTTTCAGCTTAGCACTAGAAATATTGTGATCTCGTTGCGGATCTAATCCATCATGAACCTAGGCGTCTTTTAGTGCTTATTTCAATAAAGTATCCAATTGTTTTCCCGAATACCTACAGCCTTAGTACCTATAATAACGCCCTACAGCAAAACTATTGAATTTCTGCCAGGAACTTTCAAATGTCTACAATAATATCGCACATTTTTTTTAAAAGATAATATCTCTTGATTGGACAAACAATTTAGTCCTTCGATTGGGGGCGATTGGGGTCAACTGCGCATCGAACACTCGAGTCACATTACTAACAACGCATTACATCATGCGCCGGCCATGCCAGGAAAACTTATGTGCCAATTATGTCCAATAAAAACGCACTACTCGGAAATTATTGTATACGCCCCACGTGTGATAATTTTTTTCGTAGGCACATTGTTTGCTTGTACGGAATAAACTAATTCAACTGCAATATTTCTCTCTACTCAGTCAATATTATTATGTAAAATTTAAATTACAAGATTTCTTAGATGTCTTGGAACCTTGGAAATGATTATCTGCAGCCTGATTGTGTAAGTAAATTCGGCAAAGGGAACAATCTGTTTCTTTCCCAAAACCACACACATACACAAAAAAGTTGAATCTTTATTCAACTTTTTTGTGTATGTGTGTGTTTTTATGTGTGTGTCCGTTGCCGAATTTACTTATACAATTAGGCTGGGATTCTCAGTAGTAGGTTACAGGAACTCCATTAACATTTAGGCCTTGTTAAAACAAACGTAGGAATATTGATATTTTATATCGAATAGACCAGAGAGCTGTTTTTAGGGTTCCGTACCTGTAGGCTCCAAACGGAGCCCTATTGCTGTCACTCACGTGTCCGTCTGAGTGTCTGTCTGTCCGTCGTAGGTTAGGTTTAGGTTAAGACGGGCTGGTGTCCGCAACTCCACGTCTAAGCGCGTATTTTGCGTACGGTCTGTCCGTCGTATATCACACAGCTTTTACAGCCAAATAGTTGGAACTTACAGTCTTTAAATTTTCACATAAGGTACCTATAAGCATTTTGTTCACCCAAAGCCATACAAATTGTAAAAGATATTTTTAAATATTTTAAAGGGAACTCCCATAAAGAAAATGGGTGAGCGAAAAATTATTTTGAACTATTCCATCGATTAGGGTATGGGGCTCGTTGAATAGATAAATACTGTATTTTTAGGGTTCCGTACCCAAAGGGTAAAAACGGGACCCTATTACTGAGACTCCGCGGTCCGTCTGTCTGTCTGTCTGTCTGTCTGTCTGTCTGTCTGTCACCAGGCTGTATCTCATGAACCGTGATAGCTAGACAGTTGAAATTTTCACAGGTGATGTATATCTGTTGCCGCTACAACAACAAATACTAAAAACAAAATAAAATAAATATTTAAGGGGGCTTCCATACAAAAACGTATTTTTTGCCGTTTTTTACGAAAATGGTACGGAACCCTTCGTGCGCGAGTCCGACTCGCACTTGGCCGGTTTTTTTGTTTTAAAAACATTGGGCAACAAACGAATGAGAAGCCACCAAAATTTTGTCCCGAATAATATTTTAACTTCCCATTGACTAGTGTACGGGACGGACGTGATCGTCCAAGACCGACAGGCAATCAGGAGGTTGTAAGGCTCCTGCTTGAACGCGTTGACGCCCCTTGCACCTATTGTTCAGTTGTCATCTGGTAACTATGGACCTTGGAGACACTTGAAGGCTGCCAAGTAGGTTGAGGTGAAAAACGTGATGTCCAGGTTAAATAAAACTATTTGTTCATGGCCAGAAGCGATGTTCCTTCATGGTCCTCGAAGCGCAATGATGCGTGGAAATACTTTAAGTGAAATAATGGCTACGAAATGTTCACGCGCCTGCGCACTATTAAAGAGGCGAACTCGACTGCGACGAGGACCACAACATTCCGACCGCAAAAACTTTTATTTTTCAAAAAATATACGCTAAGACTCGTAGCTTGAAACTGACAGGAACTACCCTTCCACTGGACCGATTCTGGTGAAACTTGTACTTTTGGATAGGTCTCGAGGAGACCTTCCCTCCGGTCTTTGATCCAGGTCCCTAGCCCCTACCATCAGGGAGTTCTCGTAAGGAGAATGTCGAAGAAAGGGAATTCCCGCCAGTTTGAAGCTTTACAATCGAGTTTCTCCTAAAACTAGACATGTTAGCTCTAGGGTACCAGCGAGGGACTTGGAGCCCTCCTACTGGGCCGTTGACACACATAAGTGTTACAGTTATATTCAAAACATTCAGGCGTACAGCCGCGAAATGGTGCGAGAAGTTAGCTTATGCCCCTGATCTTGGCACATAAACTCAATTCCTACTCAGACTGCTGGGTGGATTTTCAAGTTACATTCACACCCGGGTAGCCCTCGTGATGGGCTATCCCAAGGTAGAAGTCCGGTAGCTACATGTCCAACCCCCGATGAGTTATCGTTTGTTACAAGTTTGTTTACATAGCAAATCCATGTAACCTCGCACCATATCAGGTCGCTTAACTCCTCAACCACCAGAGCTAAGCTCCTTCCGGAAGTGTGGTTGGGTAGCTGGAAAACTAGGCTGTCTGACGGCGGTACCCTGATGGGTGTACCACCAGCCTTTCCGCAGCTTAAGGTGCCGGGAAGCGGCCGAATACTAAATTTTACGTCGTCTCACAGCTTTAATGTGTCTGTGTGCGTTATATACACCTATATACTAGTTTTGTGTCATGACTGAGTCTAGACGCCCGCCTGTGGGTCCACGAAGGTAATGCTTCAGACAGCATATCTATAACTGACCAGGCACCAAGTGTCCCTGGACGTAGTGACCCGTCGGCAGACGCATAGAAACGTCCATGCCGGCATACACAGACACATCACTTCAAGCAAGTGATGTCTATGTACTAGAATTACACAGGTGCTATCTATTTATAGGGCCTAGACAAAATTCTAGGTCACCTAGAAGCGCTAAATGGCTTGTATCGAATTTTCCAAACACTTACTTGAGTAAAATGTATGTATATTTCCCTTTTTAGAGTGAAAATGCACTATGACTGGCCATGTACTGCTATTATGTATAATTTCTCAGTCATGGTATCCAGCCATCCTATCTAGAACACCTAGGTGGTGTTTCCTAACAAAACAATTATGTGTAAGGAAGCAATCTGATTGGTTGGTGAATAGAATACCTATAGCACCACCTGATACCCTGCTCAAAACGGGGGGTCTAAAATAAGTAAACAAAATATTTTTATTTCCTTAAACCTATACATTTATCATATAACTAAGGTACCTTATGTATAATTCTAACACATAAGCGCTATATTCACACTATAAACTATGTAAAAGCCCCCAAAACATGAGTTTAAAGTTATCAAAATTCTACAAAAACTGGTTTTAGTATAAATATAAGGTGCCGCCCTCTTACAGGTCATTGTGAACTAAACGCTCGTTGAGGACGGTTGTTTTTTACGGAGTTAAATACTTGTTTCTTTCCGTAATAACACAATCAGTATGCATATTAAAGCTTCTAATTTATTGTTATTAGACTATATAATTCTATTACCTACTGATAGACACATAAAATATAATTTTAGTGTCTCAAAAACATGAGCAAAAATTAGTTACGAGCTTTACTATAAAAGGTTTTTTCACCTACCGACATCGCTTAGTATGCGATGGCGCTCTGGGGTGAGCAGACGTGTGTCTGTCAATACTATTTATATTTTACATTATGACAACCTATCTAAAGGTGACGTATCGTCGCGAACATCTCTCCCGCCGTGCAGTGTCGCGTCGACTCGATGCTACGTTGGCGCGGCGCTGCATCAGCATTGTGAGCGGCGCACGTCGGCAGCGCTCGTGACCTCGACGCTCTGCGACACGTCGCTCAGCTCTCGCCGCTGGAACTCTGCTGCACTCATTTTGGCAAAGGAATGAGCTTCTTCACCGGACGCTTTAGAGTGCCGCCAGTGGTGCGCACCTCAGCGGTCCGGACTTCTCCATCAGGGCCAGGGTATATGGCCTCGATGCGGCCTCGCGGCCACGTGTTGCGAGGCAGCTGCCCGTCCGCGATAAGGACGGGGTCGCCCACCAGCAGGCCAGGCCCGCGGCTGTGGGGCTCCCGCCGGTTTTGGAGCTCCGGCAGGTATTCTCGCACCCACCGGCGCCAGAACATGTCGGCCAGGATTTGTGACCGACGCCACATCTTTTTGTGGTCGATGTCTTGCTCGGTGAACACGCCGGGGTTTGGGAGTCTAGCCGACCCACCAAGTAGGAAGTGGTTCGGCGTGATAGACTCGTCGTCATCGCCGTCGACTGATACATGTGTCAGCGGGCGGCTATTTACCGTGTACTCTGCCTCACAAATCAGTGTGGACAACACCTCTTCGTGTGGGTGTTTCTCTGTGAGTACGGTATACAATGCGTTTTTTACGCAGCGAACTAGACGCTCCCATGCACCTCCCATAAAGGGCGCTGATGGGGTGATGAAGCGCCAAGTGATGCCTCGGCGACTGGCCTCCTCTCGGAAGGCCTCTCGTAGCTCTCGATCGGCACCGTGCATGTTGGTGCCGTTGTCTGAGTGGATCTCAGTTGGACATCCTCTGCGGGCGGCGAAACGGCGCAGCGCTAATATTGCGCTGTCTGCGCTGAGGCTGGCGGCGATCTCGAGGTGGACAGCTCTTGTGGTGAGGCATGTAAACAGTGCTACATATCTCTTGTGATGCTGGCGACCCACGGTGACAGATAGCGGGCCGAAGTAGTCTAGCCCGGTGTACGTGAACGGCCTTTGGTGATGAGCCAGGCGCGTTCGTGGGTGGTCGCCGGTCGCTGGCACAGGTGCTTGTGCCTTACGAATACGGCACTGAAGACATTGTGCCAGTACTTTCTTGGTGGTGGGACGCATCCTTACGACCCAATAATGCTGCCGTACCTCATTTATTGTGAGTTCAGTCCCACTATGTAGTAAGCTGCGGTGTGTCCAGTCTATATAGAGCTGGGTTATATGATGGTCGCCATGTAATATTGGCGGTCGCCTTACATCTTCTGTGACCTCGTCAGTGGCGGCTATACGGCTTCTAATACGTAGTAGGCCATCTACTACTTCTATTTGCAGCGCGTGTAGCGGACTATTTTTGTCCACTATTTCATGTGCATGCAATCTAGCTATTTCTTGAGCGAACGATTGCTGCTGTGCAACTTGTACGAGTATTTTCTCGGCTTTTTGAAGAAAGCTCGCATCTATGTACTGCTTTCGGACTTCTGGCGCTATGTATGACGGCTTGGTTGCTGCAGTCGCTGTCTTCTTTTTCTTTCGCCAGTCCGTGTCCTCCTCAGCGTTTTTCCGGGTTCTTTTGTAGAACGTTTTCTCTGTCCTTTGTTTACAGAGATGTATAAAACGTAGGACGGTAGCAGTCGCACGTAATAGCCGCTCCCATCTTGAAAAGTTGACGGGATTAGGTATAGCTTCTATGAGCTTCGAAGTGTATGTATGTCTGTCTGTTATTTTCTCCAAAACAGATTTTTCTTTTTCTGTGACAGTGAGCGTTCTTTCCTCTCCTGTCTCTTCTGTGATTGGAGGTTTTTCTGATGGCCATGAAGAAGGGTCTTCATACAAAAAACTTGGGCCACAGAACCACTCGTGTTGTGAGTCAAACCTCGGCGGCACGTCACGAGTCGCTATATCGGCGATGTTCAACTTCGTGGATATCCATCGCCAATCCTCCACTTTGCTACCTTCTTCTATGGCAGCTATGCGATGAGCTACGAAGGCTTTATAGGTTCGTGCTCCTTTTCTTATCCACGACAAGACTGTTTTGCTGTCTGTCCAATACGTGACCGACGATGGATTGTTGTCGTGTTCACGTTTCACAGCTGCAGCCAGACGGGTTCCCATCACCGCTGCCTGCAGCTCGAGGCGCGGTATCGATTGTAGCTTTAATGGAGCTACTCTCGCCTTGGCCATGACTAGGCTCACCTTCTGTGTGCCTACTGCTGTGGTGGCTCGCCAATACACAGCTGCTGCATATGCCAACTCGCTTGCGTCGGTAAATACATGTATTTGTATTTCTGTGGCATCACTATAACCAGGATAACATCTTGGTATGCTGATGCCCTTGAGCTGCCGCAGGTTTTCGATCCAACTTCTCCACTGAGATGCCAGGTCAGCGTCTAATAGCTGGTCCCAATCGACGCCTCGCCTCCAAGCTTCTTGCAATATTTGTTTAGCTCGAATCGTAACAGGCGAGGCTAGTCCTAGGGGGTCGTATAACGACATAACAATTTTGAGAGCCTCTCTTTTTGTAGGGGCCTCCTTTTCTAAAATTCCTGGCGGCAGTCTCGCAAGCGTTAGGTTGAAACCTAGCGTATCTTCACTAGGTCTCCAAATCAGGCCGAGTATTTTCTCTGCGCCTACTGTATCTCCGATGTTCACAACCTCAGTGCAGGTTTGTGACGGATCGATATTTTCTATCAGGCGCTTACTGTTTGATACCCATTTTGTTAGGTCAAACTTCGCCTGTTGGTGTATTTTCTTCACCATTGTCGCGACTTCTGTCGCTTCTTCGACTGTTTTATAGCTGTCCAGATAATCGTCCATATAATGGCTCTCTACTATAGCTTTCACTGCTACTGGATGCTGTTCGATGTGCTTTCTTGCGTTCCAATTTTTCGCAAAGATAGCGGTGCACGGCGAGCTTGCCGCGCCGAAAATGATGGACGTCATACGATATTCTTCTGGGGCTCCATCTCTTCTGTTGCCTCTCCATAGGTAGCGAAGTGAGTCTCGGTCTTCACTTCGCACTTTTACTTGCATGAACATCTCGGCTATGTCTCCGGAGATGGCCACGCAGTGTCTACGAAATCTCATCATGACGCCGGGCAGCGACTGCAGCAAGTCTGGTCCAGTTAGCAGGAAGTCGTTGAGTGACTTTCCTCTCGATTTTGCGGCGGCATCATGTACTATTCGAATTTTCTCTGGCTTCATGGGGTTGAAGACATCGAAATGAGGCAGGTACCAGGTTTTTCCTGGCGTGCTTGACTTGGGAGCCTTCTCAGCATATCCCTTTTCCATCAGGGAGTCCATCTGTTGTGTGTATTTCACACGAAGAGCGGGGTTTTTATCCAGCTTCTTCTCTATGGAGACTAGCCTTTTGAGTGCTGTCTCGTAACTATCGGGCATCTCTATTTTCTCGTCCCGCCATAACATAGCGGTTTCTATGTGCCCATTTCCTAACTGTCTTGTGTGACGGTTCAGTATATCTTCTGCCCTCTTCTGGGGGTCAGAAGCTGGTTGTCGTGGATTGATAGCCAACGACTCGATAGCGAAGAATTCACGGAGCTGCTCGTTCAGTTCCGCATCTTGCCTTGCGTCAACGGACTGACACCCGTTGACATAGTGCACCTGCTGGCCCAGTGTTCTGGTGTGCGCGCCGTGCAATGTCCAGCCCATCATGGTTTTCGACGCGATGGGTTGGCTTCTAGGTCCTCTGCGGACTTCAGTGGCCAACAACAAATGCCAGTTGTCTTGGCCGACGAGTATCTTTGGCACTCCAGCAGGATACGTAAGCTGCGACGTCAAGTCTCGAAGGTGCCTACAGCGGGCTACGTCTTCTTGACTGACTGCCTGTGGTGACAGGTTGAGCTTCGAAATGGTGCGCGCCTTGAAGGGCACCCTATCTCTCATACGACTTGTGAGAGTGACGGTTATACGTCTCGATAAGGGAGTGTCGATCATGGTGTTTCCAATAGCACCGATCTTCAGAGGGTCGATTGGGCCCACTGCTCCCACTCGCTGAGCGATTGCTTCGTCGATCAGCGAAACGGTGGATCCGTCGTCAAGGAGTGCGTATGTGTCTGCCTCTCCCACCGGTCCTATTACCCGGACCGGTATTATCTTCAGGAAAGCGTGACTCGAATCAGTTCGCGAACTGGCCACTATCTCCAGCGACTTCCTCTTCTCTGGAACAGCAGGCTTCCTTGTCCTGTCTGTATGAAGAAGTCGATGGTGCGTGGCTGTACACCCCTTATGATCACACTGCTTCTTGTTGCAAGTGTGTCCAGCACGACGTTGTCTTAGGCAGCGATAGCACAAGTTGTAATTCTTGGCTAGCTCCCATCTTTTGTCACTTGCTGCGTCTCTGAACCTTTGGCAGTCAGACGCGTAGTGACCACTTTTGTCGCAAATTTGACATTTGTTTACCGGCTTGTCGGTAGCTGTATGCGTCCGTTGTATGACGCGTTTTCCCGCTAGAGAATCCGTTTCCTTGATGTTCTCAGGCGGGGCGAATGCACTGCAGAAGTGAGCTTGCTCGGTTATGAAGTCGCTGAAGAGTGACAGATCCGGCAGCGACTGGTACTTTTCCGTGTACGTTCTGTACCATTGTACACGCAGAGAATTGGGTAGCTTCTCAGTTAGCTGGCGCACCAGCTCGGCATTGAGCAGATAGTGCCCCTTCTTGAGAGCTCGCAGAGTGACAACTCCGCTTCTGACTCGACTTGCAAAGGTGCAGATGTCCTTGGGCGACTCGCTGCATTTTGGTAGCCCTCTAAGTCGGTCTGTTTCGGCCTGAGCTATTGAGTCAGGACGTCCAAACTGTAGTTCCAATTCTCTCATGATCTCATCCGGCTTTGCGTTCCCGATGAGCTCTGAGCTCACTGTCTCCAGTGCGCGACCACGCAAGCTCCTTCTGAGTCTTGCCGTGTTTTCTATGTCGCTGAAGTAGGCATGAGTTGCCTCGTAAATGGCTCGAAAAGATAGCCATTCTGTATGAGCTCCACCGAAATTCGGCAGAGTCATGATAACCTGCGACGCCGATCGGTTAGGCGTCCATGGTTCGATTTTTCTGTCGGCTAGCGACGCTATAGCGGATGTCAGCTCCGTTAGAAAAGGACGGAGTGACTCTTTCGCTTCTATTTGCCTTGGCGGCTCCACGTTGGACGGCTCTGTCCTAGGTGGTTCGATGTTAGACTTCACTTGTGGATGTTCTATATGGTCGATATGTTTCCGGGAGTCCGCTATAGCGTCGACGGCCGCAGCCGGGGTCCAATCGTCATTGTCCCCTTTGGCGACGTCATTCTCCCTCAACGGTGTGGGCTCTGGCGCCTCTTCGAGCCACGAACGGACATACTCTTCATTAGAATTTCTGTCATCCATATATTCATCCTCAGAAGCTTCTTCTTCTGCTTTTTGAAGTGCTAACTTAGCGAGTTCCAACTTTATTTTCAATAAGTCTTCACGAGCTCTTGAAATTTTCTTACGTGACCGGGTCGACTTGCTAGTTGACGGCGGTCCAGTATGTTCGATACGGGCGTCACCCCGGGTAGCCATTACTTCTCCTTGAACAAAGGTCTTATCCCGGATCCTTTGTTTTCTACCAGAAGGCTTCAGTGTTTTTTCTGAAGAATCTTCTGATTTCGATGCCTTCCTGCGTGTGCTTGGTTCCTGTGGTTCCTCCTCCTCATGTGTGGGCGTGTTGTCACCTATCTGTGACGTTGGTGGGCTTCTGACTGGTATGGACTTTTCTGTCCCTTCAGTAGTGGACGGTGAGCGTGGGGGCAGCTGATGTTGTACGCCCGCACCTGGACGCTCAATGGGGACTGTCCATGATTCAGGCCTCTTGTCCTGGGATCTGGTAGTCGGCATCCTGATTGGTTCAAAATTTCAGTTTGAATACGCCAAGTACAAGTCCAATCTTCAACTTGTCTTCAAAAACGTTGGCTCGAAACGGCTGAGTCCAATTCTAGACTTCTTCAAAATGTCAGTTTGACTCGGCTGAGTCCAACTCTAGACTTCAACACGAACTGGTTGACATCTATTTTCGAGCTTCAAAACGGCTATGTCCAAACTTAATTTTTTCTTAAAAACTGCTAAGTGGTAACTCTGGGTTAAGTCCGATTTCAGTCGTCGGCTTGAAGAGGGTTCGCTTCCTTTTTCAAACTTCGAAAAGTATCTCCAAACTCCGGGTTAGTTTAAACTCCGGGTTATATCCGACCCTCTTAACTCCAGGTTATTCTTCAAACTATAAGTCGCTAGTCAGTCTTCAAAACTATAAGTTCCAAATCAGCTTCAAACTTCAATGTTGATACGTAAACAAGTTCACTATAAGACTTTCAACACAAAATGGGTAAGCACATGAGCATATGTTTTCACTGTACTTACTGTTGTCTAAGTGTCAACTTGTCCAGCAGCCTCCAAGGTTGAGCAGCCGGTCTGGTACCAATCACTGAACTGTTGGTCCAACTCTTGACCTTAGTAGTCACTTCAGACTCCAGATATCCAGGTTTGAAACTCCAGACTTCGATCGAGAGCTTCTATCTCGATAACGACTATTTGTCTTTAAACAAATTCTAAGTCGAAAATAAGCCTTCAGCTATAACGCTTCAGGAAATTTCAGCAACTATTTTTTCGTTCTATTTTATAGAACAAGTCGCCCACACGACTATTCAATATGCTTCTGTGTGTAAGCCTCTTCTTGGATAACGCTTCAGCGATAATCCTTCAGCCGTAACCCTTCAGGAATTCTATGAACGTCGTATGTTCGTTCTATCTCCTAAACGAGCTCCCAACACGCTGTTTGAAAACTCCGATTATGAGTTTCCTAGCGATAACTCTTCAGGCTATGCTATATTCCTTCAGGATACAGTTTCTGTGTAATCTTCGATTACTGTGAATTCTCAGTAAGCAGGTTACACAACAGAAACAGCTCAAAAAACCGTCTTTTCGCGACGGTAATCACACGGGAACGGTTAGCTTCTCAGGAAGCCGGTAGAACCACAGGAATAGCTCAGGAATGGCTGCTGTGTCCCAGCAAAATGGTTGTCTTCCAGGTAGTCCACGCGTGGGCCTAATCCACTCGTGCACTCTTCACGACTGTAGTCGCTCTGGAAGTTTCTACTATGAGACGATAGTACGTTGCGCCTTTTGACGACGCTAATCACCCAGTAATACGGTTGCTGACCAGTAACTGGGTTATCTCACCCAGGAAACGGGTTTCTATCGTCCCAGAGTGTACGCTATGTTTTTGACTGTTAAAGAAACATGATCTTAACCCTGGCACTTGTAAGGTTTACGAGATGGAACGTCAGTATTCTTATTTCCCTGGAACTTTTCTCACGAACGCAACGCTTAGTACCCCAGTTGGCACATTTGTGTGGTGTGTAATCTTACCAGATTTATATTGAGGGTACCTTGAGATATTTGAGCATCAGTTTTCTTTGTTCTCACGAATGTTCACAGGCGTGAGCGTCAGTTTTCTTTGTTCTCAGGTACTAGTTTTCACAGGAACGATACGTTTTGACATTACCCAAGAAACAGGAATGTAACCTCAATATATAAGGTCACCTTACATCAGGCTTGTTTGTTCTCAAGGCAGCGTTCGTGTCCCCAGGGCATCAGGTTTCTTTTTTCACAGGAATGGGACATCAGTTTTCTTTGTTCTCGGGAACAAGGCTCTTCCTTGGCCTATATTTTCACAGCGTCCGGGACATCAGTTTTCTTTGTTCTCGGGAACAAGGCTCTTCGTTGGCCTATATCTTCACAGCGTCCGCAGGTCTGGTATGTTTCCCAGAAAATTCGGCTCGACAGGACCAGCAAATGGTCCGTAGGTTACCAATATACGGCTCGACAGGACCAGCAAATGGTCCGTAGGTTACCAATATACGGCTCGACAGGACCAGCAAATGTACGGGACGGACGTGATCGTCCAAGACCGACAGGCAATCAGGAGGTTGTAAGGCTCCTGCTTGAACGCGTTGACGCCCCTTGCACCTATTGTTCAGTTGTCATCTGGTAACTATGGACCTTGGAGACACTTGAAGGCTGCCAAGTAGGTTGAGGTGAAAAACGTGATGTCCAGGTTAAATAAAACTATTTGTTCATGGCCAGAAGCGATGTTCCTTCATGGTCCTCGAAGCGCAATGATGCGTGGAAATACTTTAAGTGAAATAATGGCTACGAAATGTTCACGCGCCTGCGCACTATTAAAGAGGCGAACTCGACTGCGACGAGGACCACAACATTCCGACCGCAAAAACTTTTATTTTTCAAAAAATATACGCTAAGACTCGTAGCTTGAAACTGACAGGAACTACCCTTCCACTGGACCGATTCTGGTGAAACTTGTACTTTTGGATAGGTCTCGAGGAGACCTTCCCTCCGGTCTTTGATCCAGGTCCCTAGCCCCTACCATCAGGGAGTTCTCGTAAGGAGAATGTCGAAGAAAGGGAATTCCCGCCAGTTTGAAGCTTTACAATCGAGTTTCTCCTAAAACTAGACATGTTAGCTCTAGGGTACCAGCGAGGGACTTGGAGCCCTCCTACTGGGCCGTTGACACACATAAGTGTTACAGTTATATTCAAAACATTCAGGCGTACAGCCGCGAAATGGTGCGAGAAGTTAGCTTATGCCCCTGATCTTGGCACATAAACTCAATTCCTACTCAGACTGCTGGGTGGATTTTCAAGTTACATTCACACCCGGGTAGCCCTCGTGATGGGCTATCCCAAGGTAGAAGTCCGGTAGCTACATGTCCAACCCCCGATGAGTTATCGTTTGTTACAAGTTTGTTTACATAGCAAATCCATGTAACCTCGCACCATATCAGGTCGCTTAACTCCTCAACCACCAGAGCTAAGCTCCTTCCGGAAGTGTGGTTGGGTAGCTGGAAAACTAGGCTGTCTGACGGCGGTACCCTGATGGGTGTACCACCAGCCTTTCCGCAGCTTAAGGTGCCGGGAAGCGGCCGAATACTAAATTTTACGTCGTCTCACAGCTTTAATGTGTCTGTGTGCGTTATATACACCTATATACTAGTTTTGTGTCATGACTGAGTCTAGACGCCCGCCTGTGGGTCCACGAAGGTAATGCTTCAGACAGCATATCTATAACTGACCAGGCACCAAGTGTCCCTGGACGTAGTGACCCGTCGGCAGACGCATAGAAACGTCCATGCCGGCATACACAGACACATCACTTCAAGCAAGTGATGTCTATGTACTAGAATTACACAGGTGCTATCTATTTATAGGGCCTAGACAAAATTCTAGGTCACCTAGAAGCGCTAAATGGCTTGTATCGAATTTTCCAAACACTTACTTGAGTAAAATGTATGTATATTTCCCTTTTTAGAGTGAAAATGCACTATGACTGGCCATGTACTGCTATTATGTATAATTTCTCAGTCATGGTATCCAGCCATCCTATCTAGAACACCTAGGTGGTGTTTCCTAACAAAACAATTATGTGTAAGGAAGCAATCTGATTGGTTGGTGAATAGAATACCTATAGCACCACCTGATACCCTGCTCAAAACGGGGGGTCTAAAATAAGTAAACAAAATATTTTTATTTCCTTAAACCTATACATTTATCATATAACTAAGGTACCTTATGTATAATTCTAACACATAAGCGCTATATTCACACTATAAACTATGTAAAAGCCCCCAAAACATGAGTTTAAAGTTATCAAAATTCTACAAAAACTGGTTTTAGTATAAATATAAGGTGCCGCCCTCTTACAGGTCATTGTGAACTAAACGCTCGTTGAGGACGGTTGTTTTTTACGGAGTTAAATACTTGTTTCTTTCCGTAATAACACAATCAGTATGCATATTAAAGCTTCTAATTTATTGTTATTAGACTATATAATTCTATTACCTACTGATAGACACATAAAATATAATTTTAGTGTCTCAAAAACATGAGCAAAAATTAGTTACGAGCTTTACTATAAAAGGTTTTTTCACCTACCGACATCGCTTAGTATGCGATGGCGCTCTGGGGTGAGCAGACGTGTGTCTGTCAATACTATTTATATTTTACATTATGACAACCTATCTAAAGGTGACGTATCGTCGCGAACAACTAGGAACTTGAAGTTTGATGATATTGTTTATTATTACGTGTATTTTACTAAGAAATACCATTAAATTGATAAATCAGATTTTCTATGAAATGCCCAAATTTTTCCTATTACAACCAACTTGATTTAGCGGTTTAGTACGGAACCCTAAAGTGCAAAATCCGACATGCACTTGACCGGTTTTTTGCACATGTAGGGAGTATAATCGTGTGACACGCTACCTGAATCAACAAACTCGGAATATCTACCGTCCGTATTTTTATATGGGGAATTTTTAACTGCACCTCTATTTAGAAATTTAAGCAAACAAAATATCTCCACTAATAACCTACTGCAAAACAATATTACTCACCGTAAAACAAAAATACTGATTTGCACACAAATTATTCAATTAAATATAAAATAAATGTGAATTAGTCCAAGAGCGAGCGAAGCGAGCTCGGGAGCTTAGGGCACCCCGACACGGATAGGTTAGGTTCGAAGGAGATGACGGGAGCTGAAGTGAGCGAGCAAAGCGAGCGAACTCAGCTCAGCTCCCGTCATCTCCTTCATGTTAGGTTACTTTAGACCCTGCAGACAGAAATAGGAGCCCTGCGCAGCGGGGCTCCGTCGACTTTGTTTCGTTTCCCCCCCTCCCTTAAAACTTAAATATTTTGTTGCACTCGAAGAATTATTAGATTTACTTTTAGTTAACAGATAGTTATTCAGTAAAACAGTTAAGCTTTAAAGATCTAGCAGTATAGTATAATTCATTTATTTGATGAGCAAATTTAGTGTGCAATTCAGTATTTTTGGTAGTAATTTCGAATATTTTGATTGAAAAAAGGGGAATTACAGTTAAAGTATTAAATACCACCCTTTTTTATATCTGTCTGTGTTCTCCGCTTTGCGAGTTTACGGCGCTTTTTGATTTATGTACCCACCTAGGTACAGTACTACTCTGATTAAGTATAGTACTTGAAAACTTCAAACACGAAGAGTATAAAAGCGGTTTACGATGCCTCCTAAATGTCGTTGTATCTGAAACGTGTCAGTCAGTCTAGTGCTAAATTATGAAGAGCGCGATTATTGCTGTCTGATCTAAACAAGTCATATTATGTACATCTGTCCCTCACACATTCAAAATAACCTTACTCTATTAACTTATGGTTACCCCCCTGTTTTTTGATAAAACCTTAAAACTAGTTGACCTAGTTTTCCACTTTTAATTTTATGACCTAGATCGTACTTTATTAATACCTACTCTAGTTTCCAAAATTTATTATCCTCGGTATGATCATCTTCGATAAGGTATCTAGGTAGGTGTGAAACATGACATAACTGGGTAAAGCCCTACCTCTAGGCCTATGAAATTACCGTTCTGTAGTAGGTACTGGCCATTTCAAAGCAAAATATGTTTTGTTTAGCCAAGAATTCTAATTTCAAACAATTTTTTTTTTTTCTTTTTTAATAGTCATTTGTTTATTTGATAAGCGTTATGTTTTCATCGCATTTGAATCTTTTTCGTCATCATGGATTCGTTAAAAATTCGAGCAATTATGGAATATGAGTCGTGGCAGCAACGCGTCTAAGGCGGAAACGCAGTTACGTGTCGTGGCGTGGCGTGGCGCGGTATTCACCAATCAAACGACTCTGTTCCAGCCTACGTCATAACGCAACGAGTTTTGTAGCCAATCAACTGGGTCAGAAGGCGCCACGACACTCCACGCCACCTAAACAATGCCCTAACTGAAAATTTACCCCTAGAAAAGTGATTCTTACCAAACGGGACGAGCATTATTGCAGTTGTTTACTGTGAAGAACTGCACAGAATGCCATCATTGTGTTCGAAGCTCGCACGTCTGCAACCAGCTTTAGTCAATCGCTCGTTTCCGCTGCTCCTGCACGACAACGCGCAACCTCATACTGCATATGTCTCCAAGTTACAAGAGCTGGGGTTGGAAGCTCTCTGCAATCCGCCACACTCATCAGACCTTGTGCCTACAGACTTCTACTTTTTCCAGAATTTGTATAACACCTTGGCGGCAAAAAAATCAATAGCCGTCCAGCTGATTTCTTCAATAAGAAGGGCATCAATAAACTACCACTGCGTTGGCAAAGATGCATCGATTACAATGGTGATTACTTTGATTAAGGCGCAGATATCCCTGAGTTGAGACATTTTAAAAAGAGAATCACGTCTAAACGGCTAGTCGTAATTATTTGGAAATTTAAATGTTATATTAGACCATTTTCTTAAAAAAAATACTAAGGAAATTTTGAGTATTATTCGTATAAAGTTATGTCTAATAACACGGACAAAAAACGACAATCGCACCAAAACCGCCGACCATATTTTAATGAAATTGACAACGTCTCAACGACAACTTAAATCTACACTTTGATCTAAACCTTTTTTTTTCAGTCATAGAATAAAAAGGAAAGTACAAAAAAAATTTGGGCCGCACGGGTTTGAAATGAGTGCGCGACAGTCGTTGGCGACTGTCGTCATCTTAATAGAAAAAAAAAAAAAAAAAAAAAAATTACCTTAGGTAACCTATTTCATAAAAACGTCAATTTCATAGGTAAAGACCTAATATAATGTAAGAATTACCTCCTCAGACGAGAATACCTATTACAGAAAGCGTTTGCGTTTTTAGTTACAGAAAATTTATTTCGTTCTGTTTCAAAAGCTCACTGCAGTTGCTTCTTGCAACTTTCATTATTCTGTTTAATTATTTCTGATAGCGCATGGTTGTTAAAACAATGTAAGAAAGGCAAATACGATAGTAGAGAGAGAACCTAACATATTATGCGAGGCGAAGCGCCAAAACTTTCAAGCTAGCTTCGCCTGCTAAGATCATTCTTATTATTTTGTTCTTATGCTAAGTCGAAAGATAATTTCTGTATGACTGAAATAACGAAAACCCGGACATGTATAATCCAAAGCAGAGACCAAAGACATGAAGCTTGCTTCGTGGAACTAAAGTTGCACCCCCCGGAAAATATCTAATACTGACGGTGCCGTGTGTGTGTAGGTTAGAAGTACCTACTTATAGTCATGTACTTAACTAACCTAATTATTTATGTGATATTTTTTTTATTTATCGATAGGCTCGCGTTTGACCACTATCTCGCCTTATGGTAAGTGATGATGTGGTCGACGGTGAAGCACGCTTGCCTAGAAGTAACCTATTCACTCTTGACTTAAAGACCCCAAGGTTGTAGCTATCAGGAAACAAAGACTCCGGCAGGGAATTCCACTCCTTAGCTGTGCGTACAATGAAAGTATTCGCAAAACGCTTTGTACGTATGGGTGGGATGTCCACCATGTACCGGTGGCGCATTGCCGTACGTCTTGTTGTCTGGTAATGGAAAGGGCTAGGCGGAATCAAATTGTGCAGTTCCATCGCACACTCCCCGAAATGTAACAGATAAAAAACCGACAGACTGGCCACTTAGCGTCGATGTTCAAGGCTCTGGAGCTTTGATGCGACCAGTGCATCGTTGCTGATAAGGCTCTTGGCCCGTTTGTCAATCGACTCAAGTGCATCAAGTTGATATTTGGCAGATCCGTACCAGAGGTGAGAGCAAGTACTCCATGCATGACCGAACGTGCGCTTTATACAATTTCAGCAGCTGTTCAGGCGTGAAGTGACCGTCTCACCTTTGCAAGGATCCCCAATTTTTTTGCAGCCAACTGAGCCTTTGACTCAATGAATGGTCCAAAATTGAGGGTCGATGTTAATTTAACATCAAGAAGGTCGAGAAGGTCCGTTATTGGCACGATTACACCACGGAAAGATGGGTCATTTATGTGCAGCAAAAACAGTGTAGCCGAGAGCACCGACCCCTGAGGGACGCCAGCGTTAATACCTAACTGACCGGAGGAGCAGCCATCGATAAGCACTCGGATGGACCGATCCCTCAGGAAGTCAGCAATCCAGTCACACAGACCACTAGGCAGACCGAAGGAAGGAAGCTTACCAATAAGGCTCTCATGCCAGACCCTGTCGAAAGCCTTCGAGATGTCAAGGGAGACAGCAAGTGCTTCCCCGTGCCTCTCGATGGCCTCACTCCAGATGTGAATGGCATACGCTAAAAGATCCCCAGTTGACCGATTTCAGCGGAAGCCGTATTGGCGGTCACTGCGGATATCGTTGTCTTCTAGCTATGCTTATTGTTCAGCTCACGTTCCATACTCTTACAGAGGATGGACGTTAGGGCGAAGCCCCATTAGAGCCGGTCCACACGGCGCATTGCGTCAGCGTTGCGTCGACGCAGCGCTGCCGTTGCGATGTTTTACATACAAATAACCAAGGTGTTCACACGGCGCGCTGTGTCGTCGCAACGCACAAATGAGGGACAGCAGCCCCCGAGACGAAGCGGGAGGGGGTGAACACATTGCGACGTCGGAGTGGCTGCGCTCAGTTGCTTGTGCGTTCATAGGGAGGATACACGCAAGCTCATTTAATTTTTTACGTACTTTTGTATTCAGTTTTAATTGCAGGGTAAAATAACAACTTTCACTATTTGACCAACTCTGAAATCGCGAAAAAAATAACCTCCGTTCCATACATTTTGGTTCAGTAGGTATTGCATCACCGCTGCGACGGTCGCAGTAACGCTGCGATGGCGCAGCGCCTGTGTGGCCGGCTATGCGTCAAAATATTTGCGTTGCGACAACGCAACGCAACGCAACACAACGCACCGTGTGGCCTGGCCCTACGGGCCAGGCCACAACAGTGCGTTGCGGCGTCGCATCGCAAAAATCAACGACGCCGCACAACGCATCGTGGAAATTTATGCATACATATTTAACTAACGCATCGCATAGCTGTGCAATGTTGTTTTTGCGATGCGACGCCGCAACGCACTGTTGTGGCCTGGCCCGTAGTGCGTGGCGCTGCGTTGCGTCGCAACGTCGCCACGGAACAACGCATTGTATGCCACCTGCGTTGCGTTGACGCCGCAACAACGCAACGCAAGAGGGTATGCACGCCGTCGCAGCTGTGTCTCAGTTCAGCCTTCGCAATGGATAGATATTAGATACACACGTATTTTTTTGTTGCTTTTATTACGCCATCCGCCGAAATAAACGTAGAAACCATAGAAGATTCTTGATATCCCCTTTGAAGGCATTAAGAAATAGTGATGGGCAGTTTTTTTATGCAGGAATATAGGGAGTTGTTGTTAGATGAAAAAAACGACGCAGCGACGACGCTGCGATGACGCAACGCAGCAAAACGCAACTGAGTATCGGTCTGGATCTGTTGTCAAAAGAAGGTCCAAGCAATTGGCCGTATGCAAATCAACATCCGGCACCCTCGTAGCCCCCTGCACCAGCTGGGTGAGATTAAGCGCAATTGAAAGATTTCGTATCTCTCGTCCAGCATGGTCAATGCACTGGTATGGGAAGAGCCACTCTTGGTGGTGGGCATTTAAATCCCCCAGTAACACTAGTTGGGCGGAGGGGTACCGTAGCATAGCCACATCTGCCGCCTCACTCAGGTACTGTGTCCACCAGGGCCCATAGCTCTGAGTAGTTAGAGACTTCAAGGTCACGGAGGCGCCGATACCAGATGTCGTCACGGGCGTACACGCATACACCCGCACGTGGCTTGAATTTGTGCTCCAGGGTAAATCCTGGGTAAGAAAGGTACGCCACGTCTGACGGACATCCGATCTGCGTCTCCGTAAGGAACAAAAGTGCTGGTTTCTCAGTCTCAAGGTGGTGATGGACTGCGACAAGGTTCGAGTGCAGACCTCGGATGTTGCTGAGGTGCACCTTATGTGAGAGTGAGTGCTGCCGCTGTACAGCTTTTCTCTTTTTGTTCCTTGGCATTATTGCTGTGAGTGAAGGAAGGTGAGGAGAAGGAAGTGAGATGAGGTTCCACGCTGGCAAACTTCAGACACGCGCAGACAGGACGCCATCATTGATCCCGGTACCCTCCGCGACTAGACTCCCGATAGGCCCATACCAAACGCGAGTCAGGCTTGTCTGCTTGCAGCGGAACAACTATCTCGACCCAACTCCTCTTGTGGCTACACCGAGCATTGTACCGGAAGGCGGAACATGGCTAGGCCGCTTGGCGGTACGTCTTTGCTCGGTGGGTGGTCGCAAGCCTTCGGCCGAAACCTACCACCAGTAAGTGTCACCTGATTAGCACCACCCGGGGACCACGTGTAGGGTAACAAAAGGGGTACTCACCTACGGACGCGTGTGACTCAGCCACAGATTACTTAATAGTTACTACGACTCAGCCCCCAAAAGTTACTTAATATACGATTAAATAAATTATATTTTGGTCAAAGGTAGGTCCTTTATTTAGGTACTTGTTTACTGAAAGTCGAAAATTATCCCGAGAGAACATATTCCCGTACTAAAAAGTATCTTACGTGCTAGTCTTGACTATAATCAATCTCTGTGCCAAATTGCATCCAGATCCGTCCAGCCGTTTGAGCGTGAAGAAGTAACAAACACACACAAACTTTCGCCACACTTTCGCTTTTATAAGTGTAATAATAGCTGGTAGTGTAATTTGGTTTCAAGAGGGTAATTCTCCCATCGTAGAAACCACTTGATAAGTTGTTTATAACACGTAAATCGAATCGTTGAGTCCTCAAGTCCTCACCTCGCACAAGTACAGCCGTGGACGATAAGAAAAACTTGCTTTCATTGATAAAATACTGCTTGCGTAAACGATGTTTTTCAATGGCTGACTTGATAAGCAGCCGTCACCACCGTGGCGCCACTCGCAGATAATAATGTACAGCCCTACAGTACCTATTTACATGTTTACAGGACGAATGAAATACTGTCAGTCGCCTCTAGAGAATAAAACACACATTTTTGTGAATGACTCAATGTTACGTTATTTAGTTTATTACTTATGAGTATGACCCAAAATAACAGTAGATAGTGACGTAGGTAGATAAAGCTATGTACATATAATTTACCTTTTAAAAATACGATGGCATCCGAAGTAAACAAGTGTTTCACAGAGTTGAGCAATACCAATAATCAAAGTACATTGCGTTGATGATGATTATAGACTTATTTTTTTTTTGCCTTTTGTATTATTATTTTTTTTTTCATCAATTATGACATTGCATCATCATCTGTCTAGCCTTTTTCCCAATTATTGTTGGGGTAGGTTTCCGGTCTTACCGGATTCAGCTGAGTACTACCTATCTGACCTCCACAACCCAGTAACTAGGTAACACAATACCCCTTGGCAAGACTGGTGTCAGATCTCAAGCTTCTGACTACCCGTAACGACAGTCAAAGATCTTCAAATGACAGCCGGGACCAACGGCTTATCGTGCTTTCCGAGGCACGGAGGAAACTCGGTATGTTGAAATGGTCACCCATCCACGGACCGACCTCGTCTAGCGTTGCTTAACCTCGAGGATCGACCAGTGCGGCTGTTATTATTTAGCCACGAGCTCCAATCAATTTTGAGATCTATTTATATTATATTGTAATATTGCCTATTATTCACTTATCCTCCGTTACGAGTAGTCAGAAGCTTGAGATCTGACACCAGTCATGCCAAGGGGTATTCTGTTACCCACTTACTGGGTTGTGGAGGTCAGATAGGCAGTACTCAGCTGAATCCGGTAAGACTGGAAGCCGACCCCAACATCATCACCATCAAACGCGAGCCTATAATGAATAAAAAAAAGAAAAACAATTATTAGGAAAAAGGCTAGGCAGATGATGATGAAATGTCATAATTGATAAAAACTAAATAATACAAAAAGCAAAAAAAATAATGCTAAACTTAATCATCATCAACGCAATGTACTTTGATTTGGGCGCACGGTTGGCGCAGTGGTTGAGCGATTGACTGCTGCGCTGCGTGTCGCGGGTTCGATTCCCGCACGGAACAAATATTTGTATGACCTACAGATAGTTGTTCCGGCTCTGGGTGTTGTGTATGTGAGTTTATATGTTTGTAAACGCACCCACGATACAGGAAGAAGTTCCTAGTGTGGGGCAACGTTTTTAAAAATAAAAAAAAAGAATAGATTCGGAAGTCGCGTTTGATTTTTTTGTTAGAATGTTTTTATTTAAGTACCTATCTCTTTTTAATTTTAGTAGATACCTCAAATTACCATGAAAATCATTCATAACCATTTCATCCAATGAAGATTGCAATGTATCCCAAACACGATTGGGATACATTGTTTTATTTCGGAGTTCCAGTGCCTACCTTCCGGGTTCATCATCAGATCAGTTCGACGTGTCGGGGTCACCAATTTGGGAAACTGACGCGTGGGGGTAAAGTCACACAAACGCGGTTCACTCCAGTTTATGCTTTTATATTTATTTGAACATGAAACATACTAGGTATGAAATATAACACATTTAACGGAATACACTAGCAACTTATCGTTAGGGTCTAGCATGGAGTAGCGAGCTGCGATCTCGAATCTTTTTGACTCTTGGAACCAGAAAATTATCTTCTGGTTCTTCTAGCAAAGTTTATTTCTCCTAAGTGAAAAATCTCTCTGTCCAAAATATTTGTAGCGGTTCTTTTCTCGAACCATTTTTTTTTTTGTTTTTTTGTTTTGTCTTCGCACGTTTTGTGCATTTAGCCAGTGTCAAGTATAGAAGTTCTAGTTTCTTTAGTTTTTAGTCCAATGTCCTAGTCATAGACTAATATATAATAGTTAGGCCCCAGTAAAATGGCGGTAACTTTACTGGAAGCCTCCACGGAGTTATGTCGACAACATGAACAAACTCATGTTCTACCGCTGTGTTTCACTTTCCCACACTCGTGCACGTTCACTAATATTATTAGAACAAAACACCACCATTTTTACACTATTAATATTCAGTTAAACACAATTTTAGGAAAATAAAACAGAGAAGCAACATAGACGCCATCACGTTCCCGCCAAAACTCCTTCTCGAACCTTATTGGTCCGTCCTATTGACAGTGCCCGGCTCTATTCGGAAACGCCACAATACCATTTCCACCAGTACTTACTATTTATTTATATACAAGTATTTGCTTCGTCATAGTTGGTTAACTATTCGAGATAATTATTACATAACCGTGACATAGGTACTTCATCAGTTCCATTTCATCAAATGATACTTTCTGAGTGCAAATGATTGCATTGTTGATGAAAATACCAAAATCGCTATAAGTGTGTGTGCCTATAATATTTGAGGAGCTGCCTCGATTTCTTCAGGATCCCATCATCTGATCCTGACCTGATGACCATGGGACCACCTGAGAAGTATATCCTTTCAAACAAAACAAGAATTTTCCAAATCGGTCTTTGCATAATCGAGGAACATTACACTAGCTGACCTCCGCATCGACCGATGCGGGCGCCACCGCACCGGTCAATTAATACACATAATAAATCTGTAGAAAAGTCGGTTTTGTACATCAAAAATATTGCCCAAAAAGATAGCCAGGGTTTTGTAACCAACAGAACTCATTTTCAGCGTTTTTGGCATTTTTGTGTGTTTAGTATTATATTATCTGTGGTTTAGTTGTGCAAGCATTACGTAAAATGTACGAAACCAAGTTAGATAACTTTTAAACATAAAAATTGTGCGAACTTGAAATATTACTAAGTTTTTGATTCATCGCAATCGGTTTATCACTCTATCAAAATTTAAATGAATTTAAAGTGTTTATGAAGTAAAATATCACAACACACGCAATTCAGATACTCGGACAGTTGAACTCCATATTCGAAAGATGGCGTTGTGCATTTGACGTAATTTTCTGAATGGCGATGCTAAGATTTTCCGCGAAAGAAAGAACCTAGAAAAAATATTGGTAGGTGTGAAGGTTGAACAGCGGGGCGAGCACGGCCTACTGAGACAAGCTTGAGTCACACAGTTTGGGAGCTAATTCCGTAAAATGCATGACTCAAGCCTATCACAGAGGCCGTGCTCGCCCGGCATAGATTACTATTATATTATTATATAGGTAGGGTAGACCCTAGGCAGTTGACGGAAGCGAAGCGAAGCCACGGGCACATCTAGTATAATTTTATTATAGCTTACTGTGTGTACCGACCGGTACACAATCGCGATAAAAACTGACTCCTCTGACCTAGACGAGAGTCAAGAGCAAACCGATCACAAAAAAAAAAGATTAATTGAAAATATTCAATATAAATTTAAAATAAAAATATGATATGACTGTTATTCTATTATTAATATAAGGTCTTTACCTATGAAACTGCCGTTTTTAGGGTTCCGTAGCCAAATGGCAAAAAACGGAACCCTTATAGATTCGTCATGTGTGTCTGTCTGTCTGTCCGTCCGTATGTCACAGCTACTTTTTTCCGATACTATAAGAACTATGCTGTTGAAACTTGGTATGTAGATGTATTCTGTGAACCGCATTAAGATTTTCACTCAAAAATAGAAAAAAAACAATAAATTTTGGGGGTCCGCATACTTGAAACTGAAACTAATTTTTTTTTTCCGTCAAACCCATACGCGTGTGGGTATCTATGGATAGGTCTTCAAAAATGATATTGAGGTTTCTAATATCATTTTTTTCTAAACTGAATAGTTTGCGCGAGAGACACTTCCAAAGTGGTAAAATGTGTCCCCCCCCCCCCTGTAACTTCTAAAATAAGAGAATGATAAAACTAAAAAAAAAATATGATGTACATTACCATGTAAACTACCACCGAAAATTGGTTTGAACAAGATCTAGTAAGTAGCTTTTTTTAATACGTCATAAATCGTAAACCACAATTTACCAAGTACGGAACCCTTGGCCGGTTTTTATTTATAAAATAAGTAAAGTTATTTTTTTATATATATTTTATTTCTATTAAACAAAGTAATAATCACCCATGCAATCGATGCATCCGTGCCAACGCAGTGGCAGTTTATTATCTCTTCTTGGAGAAATCAGCTAGACCGACAGAAGGAAACAAATTCTTCAAAGGCATTTTGCTGCCTCTCGGGGATTTCATCTTTCCCGCCAAGCAGTTATCCAAATTCTGAAAAAAGTAGAAGTCTGTAGGCGCAAGGTCTAGTGACTAAGGCGGATGACGGAGAACTTCCAACCCCAGCTCTTGTAACTTCGAGGCCATCTGTTGTGCAGTATGCGGCCGCGCGTAGTCGTGCAGGAGCAGCGGAGACGAGCGATTGATCAAAACTGGTTGGAGACGTGCGAGCTTCTCCATCATTGAGTTCTTCACAGTACACATCTGCAGTAATGCTCATCCCGTTTGACCAGAAGCTGTGATGAATCACACCGGGCCTAGACCACCAAACAGTGATCAACACTTTTCTAGAGGTAAGTTTTCGTTTAAGGCTTTGTTTGGGTGCTGAACCAGGATCCAACCAACTTGCTGAGCGCTTGCAATTGTCAAACATAATCCATTTCTGGTCGCAGGTAGGTTTGTGTGCCTGTAGAGCAGTGCAAGGCACGTCTCGACGCGTACTTCGCGCTGGCGATCATTGTGTTCGTGGCGCACCCATTTGTCAAGTTTTTTTTTACCTTGCCAATTTAGTTTTGCCAATATAGTTTTGATGATAAGGTTGAAAGCTGCTGCTAATTCAGTCGTAGATTGAGTATCATCAGCTTCCAGAATCGCCTTTAATTCGTCTTTGACCAAAGTTACCTTATAAAATTAATTTGAAATTAGATTTTTTTGCCAAATAAAAAATATTTTGTGTTAAAATGGCCAGTACTGCAGAACGGCAATTTCATAGGTATCAAACATAGCCTTTCTTTTCAATTTTTTTTTTTGTTATAGGCTCGCGTTTGACCACTATCTCGCCTGATGTTAAGTGATGATGTGGTCGAAGGTGAAGCACGCTTGCCTAGAAGTAACCTATTCACTCTTGACTTGAAGACCCCTAGGTTGTAGCTATCAGGAAACAAAGACGCCGGCAGGGAATTCCACTCCTTAGCTGTACGCACAATGGAAGTATTTTCAAAACGCTTTGTGCGTATGGGTGGAATATCCACCATGTACCGATGGCGCATTGCCGTACGTCTTGTAGTCCGATGATGGAAAGAGCTAGCCGGAATCAAATTGTGCAGTTTCATCGCACACTCCCCGAAATGTAACCGATAGAAAACCGACAGGCTGGCAACTCGTTGTGGTGTTCAAGGCTCTGGAGCTTTGAGTCAACCAGCGCATCGTTTAAATTACAATGGAATGCGGCCGAAAGTGTTTGGAAACCCCGCTTTACCTTCCTATAGGGGGTCTTTTTAATTCAATACAGATGTACGATGTTGTTGGAAGTTTATTTTAATAGTATTAATACGCTATTAATAGTATCATCAGCCTCGGACACAGCACGGTGATGACAATGTTTTCAATACTTACCAAGATATAAGCTATGAGCTTCAGGTTACATCTGGATATAAGTCCTCGCCAAACTTCTTGGCCGCCCTGAAGTTGGTTTACCGGATGCGCGAGGCACGAAATGGTGCTGTTATTACCCGACTGCCGAAGGAGGGCAATGTGTTTATCAGTCTATGTATGTATGTATGTATGTTTGTTCCTATATAGCGTTCCAGAGACCAAACGCGTTGGCCGATTTTGATGATTCATACGTCAATCGATGCGTCTTAACCCTGCGAGTGTCATGGGCCACATTCAAATTGGACAATAGAAAAATGGCGGATTTTTGGCTGCCATATTGTGGAGGCCCAAATTTTTTTTTTCTTCCTAACGCATCGTGTGGGGTATCGAAATAAAGGGTTTCAAGAGGTTATTTCAAAAATATATAACACTTATATGTTTAAATGTATCAAATTAAAAAAAAAACCGGCCAAGTGCGAGTCGGACTCGCGCACGAAGGGTTCCGTACTTGGAAATTGCGGTTTACGATTTATGACGTATTAAAAAAAAAACTACTGACTAGATCTCGTTCAAACCAATTTTCGCTGGAAGTTTACATAGTAATGTACATCATATATTTTTTTCAGTTTTATCATTCTCTTATTTTAGAAGTTATAGGGGGGGACACATTTTACCACTATGGAAGAGTCTCTCGCGCAAACTATTCAGTTTAGAAAAAATATATATTAGAAACCTCTATATCATTTTTGAAGACCTATCCATAGATACCCACACACATTTTACCACTTTGGAAGAGTCTCTCGCGCAAACTATTCAGTTTAGAATTTTTTTTATTAGAAACCTCTATATCATTTTTGAAGACCTATCCATAGATACCCCACATGTATGGGTTTGATGAAAAAAAATATTTTTAGTTTTAGTTTCAAGTATGGGAACCCCCAAAATTTATTGTTTTATTTTTATTTTTGTGTGAAAATCTTAATGCGGTTCACAGAATACATCTACTTACCAAGTTTCAACAGCATAGTTCTTATAGTTTCGGGAAAAAGTGTCTGTGACATACGGACGGACAGACAGACAGACATGACGAATCTATAAGGGTTCCGTTTTTTGCCATTTTGCTACGGAACCCTAAAAAACTAGGTAACTAAAAAGTTATAAATAAAAAAACTTAATTCAAAAATCAAAAAAAGCGAACTAAAAAGTCGTAAACAAGGAAAATACATGCTGTGCAGGCGTAAATTTTTTTTGTATGAGATTTACTACTGCGCAGCCATTGTAGCCAACTTCAGGGCGGCCAAGAAGTTTGGCGAGAACTTATACAT
The DNA here is from genome assembly GCA_949775005.1 of Orthosia gothica. Taxonomy (NCBI): domain Eukaryota; kingdom Metazoa; phylum Arthropoda; class Insecta; order Lepidoptera; family Noctuidae; genus Orthosia; species Orthosia gothica. Next base: position 17,220,808 of record OX459063.1, on the reverse strand, counting down.
AGATAACATTAATCAATCGTGGGCTGTTTCCCTTTTCCTTAGCCCTATTCATAAAGGTTTTGCTTTTAGGAGATGTTCCTTAAATAAAAAATTCACTACGAACATTTTTATTCAAATTCGTAAAACTTCTCAATAAACAGTGTCAACGAGACGGTCGACGGCTGACCGTCATGGTCGGCTCAAGTGTTAAAAGATAATAAGCCAAACAGATTTCTACTGAACTTTGACCGTTCAGCAATTTGTTGATAATATTTTTAGTCAACAGAAATCTTGATATATTTGTACCTATTACACTTAGTGGAATACATTGACATTCTTTTGTTAAGAGGCATTAAACGGTACTGGTTGAATGGTTGGTACATTATTTTCAGTGCATATGTTTAGGTATGTTAAAGTTAAGCCGCAAGCCACATTAAGTTTTACAAATACTTCTTGTATTGTAATTTTATCCTTAGTTTCCACTTTGATTGTCGTGAAAGCTGTCAATTTTCCAAACGGCGGGAGTGGCCCTTCTGTATACTTACTATTTTGTGGTAAGAGTTAACGAATGTTAGCTAGCGTTACGATCGTTAGCTATGTCGAGACTGCAGGCCCTGGGCTAGGTGGAAACGAGTTGAAAAAGTAGAGATTTTCCAATTCATTTTATTATACTTTCGCTTTGAAAATTATGTATAGGATTATTTTAATAGCATAAATTGATTAATGTTATTAAAGATTGAGTTTGAGTTTTTACTGCTGAGAGCTGTAGGCAGACTGGTAAGTCATGTGCAAGCAAAAAACTTCTGCGACTTATTCATCATCCCTATAACATGGGTGTGTTTCGACTGGTGTCGCCACATCGCCCGGTCCAGTGCGTCTTGCAATCAGCGAATTCCTGCAACCCTAACCTCGGTCCACCTAGTGGAAGGCCCTCCAGTGCAGTGTCTTCCGGTGCGCGGTCGCTACTCTAGAACTTTTCGGCCCCAACGACAATACGTTCTGCGAGCAATGTTACCTACCAACTGCCATCTAAGTTTGGTGTTTCTTCGGACTATGTCGGTATATTTTGCCGGAAGATATCTTCATTTCTCATGCATGAAAACTCTGACCCTAGTCCTCTCTCTATTACCCTTTGTGTGACTTTAAACCTTTTGACGAGACCCATTGTGGGCGATCACGTCATATTTCCGTACCTATGACGTCACTTGCAATACACATTTTTTCTGATACTTCATCTAGGGGGCAACTTAAGTCTTCAAGTCCATAACATTATTCTGACACTTCTGTCCAGTGCGCTAGTTAACATTTAGTTTACATGATATTGAATTGTTTATAATGACATATTTTTGGTATGTGGAGTCCGTAGGTACGTGCCAGATTGATAAGGATGGTTATTTTCGCCAATTACGACAACAATCGATAAAGTTCATGCTGTATAGTACACTACACATGAATCTACATAATTCAGTCTGTACATATATTTTGTTTATACAATTAATAGTAACATTCCACTTGCAAGTGTAAAGATTGTGTTGAGATACAGCAGCTACAGGTCCTGTGTACCTAGAGTGTCTCTATAGAGTTCAGAATCGCATTTGCCTACTTTCCTACTTATTATTTCATTCGATATACTTCATCTTGTTTGTGGGTGGCCTAGGTGGGTCGTCAGGACTTACCTTCGCGACCGGCACACGATTATGGGTCGGGATGGTAGCGTACATCGGAGGGAGATTACGTGTGAGGATCCGCAGGGGTTGGTTTTAGGTCCTCTCTTGTGGGATCTCGCATATGATGCGGACATGCGGTCCTGCGTGTTGATCGGTTTGTTACGCAGATGTGTTGGCCGGCGGGGCTGCCGAACTCGGAGTGGCAAGAGTTGAATATTGATCCGCGAGCTAGGTTTGGAATTGCCAAGGAGCAGAGAGCGGGTGGCTCTCTGCTCCTCGTCAGCTCGTCAGTGACAGTTGGAGATGCGCAAGTACAGGTGGGTCGATACATTAAGTATCTTGGCCTAACCCTGGACGGTCGGTGGGGCTTCGGTGGGGCTTTGAAGAGCATTTCGAGAGCGGTCCCCCGCGTTGAAAAGATCAAAAAATCAAAATCAAAATATTTTATTTCAACTAAACCATTTAAAGGTACTTTTGAATTGTCAACAAAGAAAGACTAAAAGTAAGCTATATTTTTTATATTTTTGGTACCTATTGTTTCCGGGTTTTCGACACCGACTTCGGAAAATATAAGTTATTTTTCGCTTTGTAAGTCGGCTTGATTTATTTTTAAGTCTTTTATTTATATATTTTTTTTGTTTTGGTAGGTACGTCCAATTAACATGAAAATCGTTTATAGCCAAAGTACTTGTCATGACGATTCCAGTAAGCCCAAACACGACTAGGATACATTGTTTAAATTCGGAGTTCCAGTGCCTACCTGGCTTCATCATCAGATCAGTTAGATGGTACCATTTTTATCAGTACCATTTATTTATAAATATTTGCTTCATCATATTCGGTTAGCTATTCGAGATATCGTATACCCGTGACATCTTTAGAGTGGTCGTCTGTGGTCTTCTTCATCAGTTCCACACCATCAAATGATACTTTCTGAGTGCAAATGATTGCATTGTTGATTAAAATACAAAAATCGCTATATGTTTGCCTATAATATTTGAAGAGATCCCTCGATTTCTCCAGGATCAAATCACCAGATCATGACCTGATGACCATGGGAACACTTGGAAAGTATACCCTTTCAAAGAAATAAATAATTTTCCAGATCGGTCTAGGCGTCTTTGAGTAATCGGGGAACATAAACAAAAAAAAAGATTTCGACGAATTGAGAACCTCCTCCTTTTTTTGAAGTCAGTTAAAAATATATTCATACAGAAAAACAATAATGTTTTGTTCATTACTTGTTTTTGCACCCTAGTTGTTGTAGAGCAGGACAAGCATTTAGCCAAGCATTTTTATCAGTGATGTAATGCCCCCTACTTATAATATGCCTGGCCAAAAGTTTTAAATTTCGTCTCATTCAGTTCTAGAATGTGGAGCGGTATTTTATTCTAACATTTTATACAGTACCCCGTAAAAGATGACGCTACTATAGCCAGCCTGAAACCTAGTTGAACTAATTGGTCACTATTTCTAGTAACGTAATTATGTCTGTCGCCATTTTTAATAAAAAAGATGTAAATTCTTTCTCACTTACATGATTATTTCATAAATATATTGACAAGGTGATGATTATCATGATGTTAATGCCCTTATAAAATCGCGCCGGTGGTGATTGTATGTCGCTCTGATGGCTCGCTTTTGCAGAATAAAAATTGACTCGAAGTCTGCATCCCTTCCCCATAGTAATATACCGTAAGAAATTATACTATGAAAGTAACGAAAATAGACCAGCCTCGCGGTATCCAGCCGTCCTGCAAGAGATATTAAATGAGGAGTACATTTACATTGCAACCTTGCATCTAGCGTGATCCCCAAGAAATTAAAAAACCGCCTATTTATCTTAAAAATTAAGGAAGTGTCATCAGCAAATAACACAATGTTTAGTTTGTTTTTCAACAAATGGGGTAAATCGTTAATATAGACTAAAAATAAGAAAGGACCTAAAATTGAGCCCTGAGGACACACCCATTTTCACGTTTGTCCCCGACGAATTGACACCGTTTATTTGAATTAATTGCAGTCCATTATTAAAATAAAATTTTACTAAACTTAACGGTGATTGTTCTAGCCCGTAATGCTCAAGTTCCAGAAGAAATGTTTCATGATTAACGGCATCAAACGCCTTCGGCAAGTTGCAGGATATACCTATGGCATATTGTTTCCACGCATCAAAGATGTTTTTTAATAAGGTGACACCAGCGTCTGTTGTAAAACGTCCTTTGGTAAACCATACTGTTTATCGTGCAAGATGTTATACGTATTAAAATGAATGAGCATTTGATTTAGCATTAACTTTTCAAATACCTTGCTGAATACCGGCGATACGGCTATCCGTGTCGCCGGTTTACAGCAAGGTATAATTATTACCGACTATATGTACCGGAATATGTACCGGACTATAATTATTTGTCTTTACTCTCCCCGGATTTAAAAAGTGTTATAACCTTACTATATTTCATTAGATCCGGGAAATCACCTTGATTCTCACACAAATTAAATATTAAAACTAAGTACGGCGCTATAGTCTGAATAATGGAGGTGCAAACTTTGTAGGATATTCCCATAGATCTTTGGCCAGTTTGATCTTGATTTGCTTAAAAGCTTTTATTACTGTTATAGGGTTAAGTGAAAAGTCAAATTCAGTCGGGCAGGCTGAAACGTACGCATAAATCAGAAGCAAGCTAGAAATGATGATGATGATATGTATGAAAAATCTAGTTGGAGTTCACATGAAGGCATCAAGGTGTAACATATAATTATATGAAAGAAATGGTCACCCATCCACAGACAGACCTCGGCAATCGACCCGCGCGTCAGTGTCTTGGGTACATCTTGTTATTTTGTTTTGCGGCACCAATTTCCGAAACGAAAGTTATTTTGCATTTTGTAGTGTTTTGCATTGGATGTCGTTTTTTTTTTTAATAAGTATAATGTTTTTACCTCACAGGACTGCACTGCTGTAGTCGCATGTCTGTTTATTGTATACAAAATTTCATAAAATGATACCTATCAAGCTGGTACGCTCTGAAGAGGTATACAGATGTGAATACTCTTAGTTCACCCTCATTTCACCTGCCATGCTAGTAGGATAATCTATTCGAGCATAACTTTTCTGTTTATAAACCATAAACCGATATGATGCTTATTTTTGTTTTAGGTTTAGTTATACTTATAACTCGTTGGTGGACCCTATTTCGTTTGCATTGGACCATGAATATCCGAAATACGCCAATGAGTAGAACAAAGTGTGACACCTTTATTAAAAGTAAAAACATAATATTAAATAATTATGCTTCAACTTGATAAATATTGTGTTTAATCCGAAAGTAGTAATGTCCAGGCTCTTCAGCTCTTAAAAGATCAGAACATCCAACGATCAATAATAAAAAAGGAACATGCATGCATGGTTCAGGTTGGTCCATGACTGACTTGGTCCGGTCGTCCGTGCCTCGGAAAATCGAAAATCTCGGATGACATTTTTTTTTTTGTTATTTCTGTTTTGGGTATCGCTGCACATGCTAAGATAGTAGTAACCTTTTTGGTCTCGCACGGGATTGTATTTTAAAATTTTTTGCTTATTTCTCGTGTCTCCTGTGCGGGTCACAAATAAATATTTTTCTTTTTATTTTGTTCTTTTGACAGTCTACGCTTAGAGAATTTAACCTAAGGGGTACCTAAGTAGTCACAAAATCTGACATTAATCTTGCCAAGAGGTATAGTTCTGGCCAAACTTCTTGGCCGCCCTGAAGTTGGCTGCAATGGCTGCGCAGTAGTAATCTCATACAAAAACAACACCGATACGTGCCTTGCGCATCGGAAAGCCAACTTCAGGGCGGCCAAGAAGTTGGCGGGAACTATATCGTGGTACCCAGTTACGAGTACTGCATTGTGGAGGTCAGATAGGCAGTCGCTCCATGTATAATACTCGTACTCAGCTGCATCCGGTTAGAGGAATTCCGTTTTCGTCAAAAAAACAGCCTTTAATTTATTCTGACGAAAAAGGAATCTGACGAATGTGTCCGAGATCGACTGGAAGCCAACCTGGGAAAAAGGCTAGCGGCAGTCGAGACTGAAAAGTGTTTGGTTTTTCAATTCATAATTATAAAAAAATTAACTATGTATTTTTCATTGAGGTGTAAATAACCTAATTTAAATAATGAATTCCACAATTAGTCAGTGGTATTTCGATTATACTATTGCTCCATTTCTGTGCTATGTTCAAATAAAGCCTAGCTAAAGGAAGAGCAAGCTTGAGAGCGCCCCCTGAGCGTCCCATCGGACTGAGCAAAAAAATAAGCACGCGAGAACGGGCGAGCCGAGCCGCATTCCTCGACTGGGTCGACGGCACGGCAGGCCCCGCGCTCTCCGCTTCCCTCCCTCAGTCGTTCGCGCGCGTCGTTTGTGATATCTCGTCTGCACGTTATCCGCTGTTTGCCGCGTATTATGTTTACAATAGTGATGTTATTGTTGTGATTATTATAAAAATACACAATTAAAGTGTTTTGTGCTGTGTGACAAAGTGAAATATTGTACTGAAGGATCGGTTGAGTAATAATTAACTGTGGATCGCGAGGAGCAAACAAGCACGGCAGGCACCGAGCTCAGGTAGCGTTTCGTATTTGTTTTCGATCTGATTACGGCTAGAACTAGATTTAGTTAATATAATTTGGCAATTCAGCGGTTGTTTAGCTTCGAATTTCAGGTTAATTGTAAAATAACAGAACCACGTGACCATGATGAATACTCAGTGCACACCACGTGGTGTGAGCGGTGGTGTAAACAACTCTGTGCCCTTCTCCGCATCGAAGCGCGGCGGGGCGGCGCGGCGCAGGCGAGGCAGCGAGCGCCGAAATGTGCGCCGCGGCCGCGATGGATGGCGGGGACCTCGGTGACGGTCTGACGGTTGCGTCGGCTGCTTCCACTATCGTGCTCGTAGGCGATATAAAGCTGGTTTTTAGTAGGAATTCATTAACAATTAATCGGGGAGGGCTATAAATTCTCGCTCATTAAAAAATACTTAGTTACTGTCTGACTTGTCTACTTAATTAAAAAAGAAAATAAGAGAGAACTATTTATTTGTAGACCCAGCTTTCCAATTAAAAATAAATAATTTTGCAGCTTTCTGCTTAGGGTTTTTAGGACTCTCAACTCGACGTTTACTAGCATCGTTTAAAAACTTTTCTTATTAGAAACAATCTGCAGCGTGAATCAATCATCTTACGATGTGCGCACGCAAAAAAAAAAAGCCAATATTATGAATGGCGTTCTTTATGAATGCTGGATTAGAAGTATTCTATAGTATAGTATAGTATATATCTATACTATAGTACAGGTTTTTATTCGGAGAATACTACCGTAAGGAAAAGTAAGAAATACCGCATAGGTACAATTTATATCCGCGGCACTGGGTACAGGCGCGGATCCAGACTTTCGCTAAGGGGGTGCAAATATTTCTCTCATTGGTAGCGAGTGAAGCAAGTTAGACAATTTTAGGACCTTATAGACATATAGGTTAGGCTTTGACCACTCTACGTAAACAGGATTTGGTAATTAAGATTAATGATTCAGAATAAAGAGAGTTCGTGTTTCAAGAGCGAGCTCGAGAATTATCGCACCTTGTTTCGGAACTAAATTAGATTTTCTGTAGACCATTCATTCATACTAGGTACTATAGAAGTATCTTAGTCAAAATACGCCTAAAAGCGTGAGAAGTAATGTCATGGGTTAATTATATATTTAAAGTTGTTGGTGACTGGCTAGAAGACTGGCTGCTTGTAGCAAACCATGGCCTCAGAATATGTATATCTGACAGTGCTCCGACTGGAAAAAAATAAACTAACAATTGCCCGACCTATGCCGCCTGTTTTGCATAAACTTAAGAATTTGCCCCCCCTTCCAAAAATGGCGATAGTTAAGTTCACAGACATCTAAGTTATATTCGGAAATGAAAACTTGGGTTAAAGCTATCTTTGTGTCTAATTTGGAGTTTAAACTCAGTTTGGTCGAAGCCCAGGTGGAGGACAAAAAGAAATGCTGGGGATGAATTGGCCCGGGGGGGGCTGTATCCGCGCCTGACTGGGTACGTCTACGTCCCTGGCTAACGAACCGGCTAAAAACCTATTCTTGGACGGCATCACTGATCTGAACGCAATCTTGTGTTCGTGGGTGGTCACACAAAACTGAATTTAAACTTATCTGTACAGAGCGTAGACATAGAAAACTAGTACAGAGTTACAGACAGTACCGATACTCACAGATTACGCAACTATATACTTGTTAAATAAGTTGTTACGTTGTACACTACCTATACAGTATTATCTCATGTCATAGAACCATTATGACAAGTGCGTACTCCAACCATATTTCTTTATTACACAATGATAATAAAATAATATTATCAGTTCAACTATGAACTCATAATCATAGAACACAAAATAACCCATACTTACCTATTTGTAATGACTAGGGAGATAGATTCCCATTATTTAAAAATCAAACTACGTACTACGCAACCATTTATGGATGTTGTCAAAGTTACTGGTGGCAGTGGTATTTATTTACTCAGTGGCGTATTTAAAGATTTGGCACCCCAAAATAGTAAATAACAACTTATATCTACGAGGCGGGCGATTACAAAAAATATGCGACAGTGAGCGAAACGAGAAAAATCTTCAGAAATAAGAGAATTTATAGGTAATTCAAGAACGAGCGAAGCAAACTCGATCATCTTTACACTCACCTCAGATATAATATAATATAGAACCTTTTTCCAACTTTATGTCACCTCCTTGCTATCCAATAATATCTTACTTTTCACATAATTCATCCATCGTTTCTTTGGTAAACATTCACATTTTATTTTCAACCGATTTTATACAACTTTTCAGTCACTGGTGCCACTTTCAGAGTTCTTACATATTTATTTTTTATTCTATTAATTCAGGTAACACTAACCCATTCTTCTTGGCATTTTCATATTAGCTGCGTGCAATTGCCTTTATTAGTTATTTTTGAGACCCAACATTCTGATCCTGATAAGACAGCTAATGTTATTATGTATCTTTATCTATAAATAAAAGTTACTATCAATAAGTAAACATAACAGCTGGGTAATCAAGGATGCAAGAGCGAGCAAAGCGAGCTCGGCAAAAAATTACCTTTGCCTCGGACAAATAAGATGGCCATGGCCCGCTTGGCCTATGGCTAAATACGCTACTGCCTACACAATACCTACCACCACCGCACCAACATTAAGTAGGCGCAGCATTTAGTTACGTATGAATGTATGACTATCCGTCTGTCTCTGCTGGTCTCTGGCGCAGAATAAATAATTGTCACTGGCCAATAGTTTTGCCTACCTATTCATCATGTGAATTTAACTGTGATTTAACCAAGTAGATTGACTCGTGCCCTAATTCCTGTGCTAGTGTTGTGCAATTAAGAGAAATGTGTAGAAAATTAGAGGTACGTAAATAATCTCGTTTTCCAGCTACATGATACGGCTATACCAATAACGGGTATTAAAAAAAACCGGCCAAGTGCGAGTCGGACTCGCACACGAAGGGTTAATACTTGGTAAATTGCGGTTTACGATTTATGACGTATTAAAAAAAAAATACTTACTATATCTTGTTCAAACCAATTTTCGGTGGTAGTTTACATAGTAATGTACATCATATATTTTTTTTAGTTTTATCATTTTCTTATTTTAGAAGTTACAGGGACGGACGGACACACATTTTACCACTTTGGAAGTGTCTCTCGCGCAAACTATTCAGTTTAGAAAAAAAATATATTAGAAACCTCAATATCATTTTTGAAGACCTATCCATAGATACCCCACACGTATGGGTTTGATGGAAAAAATAAATTTTAGTTTCAGTTTCAAGTATGGGGACCCCCAAAATTTATTGTTTTTTGTTCTATTTTTGTGTGAAAATCTTAATGCGGTTCACAGAACTACTTACCAAGTTTCAACAGCATAGTTCTTATAGTTTCGGAAAAAAATGGCTGTGACATACGGACGGACAGACAGACAGACATGACGAATCTATAAGGGTTCCGTTTTTTGCCATTTGGCTACGGAACCCTTAAAAGTGCTGTATTTGGACTACCTATTTAGATAGCCTAGCTAGAGCAACATTGGCGAGTCAAGTCCTTTCTCAAGATTTATCAAATAAATATTTTTACATGGGTTTCAAGATTTCAGAATTTGCCAAATCATCGTTATTCTTTGTCATACTTACCACAATTAACTACCTATTGTATTATGTTTATACAGTAGACATTGAAATGTGAAGAATTTGTTATCGATAAGCGAGTGCGCAAGAAACATACACCTTGAAGTCTTATCAAAACAATAATCCGAAAACAACGTTTTTTATACAGTTCGCTTGGCCTTGAATTAACTTGTTGATGCGATCTGTTGCATTGCGATCTGTTGTTCTACGCTGACGCTGGCTCAATGTCCTAGTGTTTTAAAACTAGTGGCATTTCTGGACCGAAAATAATTAACAACATGTCGAGCAACATTTTCCGGGTCCGTGCCCACTCGACCCGAAGAATAATATCAGATGTTTTAATACCAATTCAGTACCATTTGTACAGTCAGGCAAAGTGATATTTAGGAGATAAGAGCAAGATACTTCTGGTTTTGGTCGACCAGCTCGCGAACATGTATCCTCCGACTGCACAGCATGATTTTCTTCTTGTTTACGTCTTCTTAGTTCGCTTTTTAAGCAGTCGGGTTTTTTGTTTTTTTTTAGCAGATTCGTCAGCGTGCGGGTCGGAAATTACGCCAAGGGAACTTACGCCTTTGAACCTTGTACAACCCTTTCGAAGGGAAGGGGTAACCCGTTCATGGGCTAAGGTTTACGATTTAACGCCATTAAATATAAATAACTAATTATTACAAAAATAAAAATTTAATATTATTAGACACTAGCTGACCCGGCAAACTTTGTTTTGCCATAAAAAACACCAAACATTTATCTACCCTACCTTACACTACCTACCCTACCCTACACTACCCTACCCTACACTACCTTCCCTACCCTACGCTACACTACACTACCCTACCCTATCCTACACTACCATACACTACACTACCCTACACTAACCTACCCTACATTACCCTACCCTACCCTACGCTACACTACCCTACACTACCCTACCCTACACTAACCAATCCAACAAAAAAAAAAAAAAAAAAAAAAAAAAAAAACGTAGAAACCATCTTTGAACATTTAAAAAAAGAATTGGCCAAATTGGTCCAGGCTTTGTTGAGTTATGCGCTTACCAACACATTTTGCGATTCATTTTTATATTATAGATTAAATATTTTGGGGTGCTGCCAGCGGTGATAAACGAAGTTTTGGTAGGATTTTCTATAATTTTTGTTTTGTTTTTATAATGTTTGTTTAAGGGGGTTGCATCATAATAATATTGAATACCTATTTTAATACATTTCATTATTTTCTCGAATAAATATGTATAATATAATTATTGTGGTGCATTCTAGATTAGGTACATTATTTTTTTTCATGCACTATAGGCTCGCGCTTGACCACTAAAACCACTGCTTCACAGAATTTAATAAATTATATACCTAGTTCTTGTTTTTACCCGACTGCGGGAGGGTAATGTTTTTTTTCTCTTTTCTGATAATTTGTTTTATTAATGAACGAGTTCTCCAAATAAGTTATGTGGTAAAAGATTATGAATATTTAATAAATTATTAATATGGTTTCGGTGAATAAAAAATGTATTTGTCTGTTTCACTTATTTATTATTTTGCTATCAAAATTACGCTTATCTTGAATTTGTGTCAAAATAGTAACATAACATAACAGTGTTACGATATACATATATATATTTGGAATGGTCTATTTAGTAGCTTTAATTTGATACCCATATTTTATAACAAAGAAAAAAAAAATGTATGACCCTCTTTTTGGGGGGATACACATCCCAATATACAATTTCGAATGAGCCAGGAAGCAACATAGATTCTGCTAAACAAGAAAGACACATTTTATAGATCAGAGTGAGAAGGAAAATTTACTTAATAGGTAACTAATCTTAATCTAAAATACCTCGGTATTTTTTTAATATTATCTATTCATAGAAATGTAATGAGTAAATGACAGATAAGTAAAATTATCTTGTTATGGTGTCCGTATCAGTATCAAAAAATGTAAAAAAAATCGACAAAACATGTTTGCGTCAATCCAAATCATTACAATTTAAAATCATGTACGGCTGGGTGACGTTTTACCTACTTGTGCATTTTGCTAAATTGACGACAACAACCTTTTACAAACCTACTGCGTTCAATAAAAAATGGTAACAAAACAGCATCTTACTCCGCAAGTCCGCATAGACAAGATTCTACGTAGTGTGCCTCCTAAGTGCGTTCACGTTCTTCGGGGGGTGGGGGTGGGGGTGCAATGTTTTGAGTACAGAGGCAAGCACGCGCCGCCGCACTGGTCGCGGTCTGATCGATCGTGCTGCGCTGCGCTGTTCTATCTATTATTTATTACCAAAAATATGGCGGCGTGGTGCGGCACGAGGTCGGCGACCCCACTGTCACACTGGCCAGCACGAGTCCGCGACACGCCGCGTAAACAACAAATGCAGCGCGGGAAACTCGTCCCCTCCCTATCTACCAAGGTTTACCGCGTGCCGTGTGTCTGTGTTGGACCTTGGCGCGATCATAATTGTTGTCTGTCTCTACAATCACGCTGACGCGTTTACATTCGCGGTTTGGAGCTTTTTAACTACCGGAAGTCTCAATGCCAACCAACCGCCAATAAAATTACTTGATGAACGTTTTCATGAAAAACATAAACACGTTGTATTCAGTTTTTTATAACCAGAGCTGCTCGCGCCAAGAGCGGCTTTAAAAAGTAGTAATTTACTCAATGTAGAGGTTGAAAAGTCACCAAGGTAGCATTTTTACCCGACGGTTTTACTTCTCAGAACGTAAAACACCGCCAGTTATTACGGAACTTCACAGAAACTTGTCTTAACTCATGGGTAGCATAGGTAGTTGTTTGTTATATCCTGTAAATCCTGTAATATCAGGCTTCTACGGCCGAAAATATTTTATAGAAGGAACCCGACCGCGCGGTACCGTCAGTAGGGCGCCATCGCGCCAGCCGCCAGCCGGAATTACGATGACATATCCTTATAGTTGTAGCGTATAAAACTGGGCTAGGCATTGTGCTCGTTCTATGCGAACTATAGAATCCATCCTAGATTACCTGTGATATAAAATATGAATAGTTATTTAGGTATGCAAAACATGTCACAAGTGCGTGTCTCGTGTAGTCTCGAGACTCTCGTCGTAGCGTAAAGCCACGGTAAAGATATCTACAGTATTCTATCTTCATACAAACGGTCGGAACGCGAGTTATGCCTACGTGACTCGAGCTCAGCCCACATTCGATATACTCCCAGTCGCGGACGCGCCGCTGTGACGAACGAACGGTGTGCTGGTTTTGTAAGCAGTAAGCGTGCAATTTGTGAATATAGGGTAGATAGGGTGATAAAGTGACAAACGAGTGACCTACCTACGCTCGCGTTAAAAAGAACTATTATGTAGTTTCCTAGGGTAGGCTATATACTTACTTCTGTACCGTACTTAACTACTTACATATATTATTGAATTAGACGAATTAATATCATTATGAAATGATTACCAATGAGTGTAATAAATGGTAGGTACCTACCTAGTAAGATGTAAAACAACCATAATAAAAAATATAATATTAACCTCTGATCAGAGAAGAGAAATACATTATTGTTATTTACAATCACAAAACTAGAAAGAAACTCAAGCAGGTAGAGGCGGGTGGCAGCCCTAACGCGTGTTTATGTGACGTGCGCTTGTAGACACTTATTTCAAGGACAGGGCCGAGTCACAATACTGTTAGATATATTTACCGTGGTAAAGCTAGCTATTCGTTATCTTGCAATATAGATTTGCATAGGCTCGTGAACGACTCCCCGTATGCCATAATACCGCCACTGATTGTCAGTGAGTATAATTAAAATGGCCCTTCAAGTACTCATGTTGTCGTGCGTGAATAATAACGAGTAATCCTCCACACTTGAAGGTCCTTGCATGTCCCGCAGTTTGTTTACCCCTTAGAAAATCTTGTCAAGGTTACATACTGTAATAATACGTCTTTAGCCTCAACTTTCAAATTCTTTCGTTCACTGTCAGAAAACGCACTATCTGCTGCTGGGTCTAGCTTGAAAGTTTTATACAAAATAAGGTCTTTTACATGTTATTTATACGAACTGAGGAGCTCGTGAGTCGTGGCTAAATAATAACAGCCGCACTGGTCGATCCTCGAGTTAAGCATCGCTTGACGAGGTCGGTCCGTGGATGGGTGACCATTTCAACATACCGAGTTTCCTCCGTGCCTCGGAAAGCACGTTGAGCCGTTGGTCTCGGCTGTCATTTGAAGTTACGAGTAGTCAGAAGCTTGAGATCTGACACCAGTCTTGCCAAGGGGTACCGTGTTACCTAGTTACTGGGTTGTGGAGGTCAGATAGGCAGTTTCTCCATGTAAAACACTGGTATTACTCAGCTGAATCCGGTTAGACTGGAAGCCGACCCCATATAGTTGGGAAAAGGCTAGACTGATTGATTTTTATACAAACGTGAGCAAGGAGATATTTTTAAACTTTTCTTCTTTAATGGAGGTCTTTTTATGCAATTTTAGTCATTTTGGTCAGTGTCAAATCCCAGTTTGATGAAGCTGTTGGCGATTAAAATTTTAAGACGTATACTTAAATTAACTGAGGCGGATTTATTGGCATAGGCAATTAGGTTTTTTCGTACAGAGCTCTTTTCTTTTCAGTATCCGATCACTGAAAAAAAAACTAACTATCAAATAGACTTCTTTATGAATGACTGTACTACCTAACTTTAACTAGGTATAATATGAATAACCAAACAAAACCGTCAAAACCAAAAGGGACGTCCTTCCTTATTCCATTCAGTGTTATCAATATTCAGAGCGGAGCGTAGTGGCGTGGGCGCTTTGTATTGTAGGTATATAATGTTGTACAAATGCCGCTTCATAAATATACGATACCTATTCCTGCTAATCTATCTATAATATAACAAGTAAAATTTCACAATTTAAAAAACCCCCGACACATTTATCTTGCGAAAACACCCCGATTCAAACAGTAAAATCCCCATAACTTTTGATCGTCTGAACCGATTTTATTCAAACATAGCTAAGAACACTTTCGACAAAATTACCTTTCAAACAAAAAATAAATAAATCGAAATCGGTTCATCCGTTTAGGCGTTATGATGCCACAGACAGACACACAGATACACAGCAACACAGAAACACACGTGAAACTTATAACACCCCTCTTTTTCCGGCGGGGGTTAAAAATTAATCGCAAAATGTGTTGGTAAGCGCATAACTCAACAACGCCTGGACCAATTCGGACAATTCTTTTTTTTAAATGTTCGTTGAAGTTCAAAGATGGTTTTTACGTATTATTATATATTTTTTTGTAGGGTAGGGTCGGGTAGTGTAGTGTAGGGTAGGGTAGTGTAAGGTAGGGTAGATAAATGTTTGGTGTTTTTATGGCAAAACAAAGTTTTCCGGGTCAGCAAGTAATTGATACATTATTCTATGGTATACTACAGGAAAAACAATGTTCAGTTAAATGTAATTGCAAATATAATTTTTCACATGATCGCGGTTATTTTGTTCAATACCTAACGTGTTTCTTAATTAATATTTTCCTGTTACGGGCGTGTCGTGGGAACTCCGATGGCTCCCACGCTAATTACCGCGGTCTTTGTACACTTATTGGCCTCAGCGAGCCGACACTTTGATCAATGAAATTTATATTCATCAATGAAACCACTATTGTTGTACGTACAATAAGGTTGGCGAATTGCAGAGACGCCATTGTATGCTAGTGTGAGATAATGATTTATTATCGTGTTTGACGTTTAATGCGCGGCACTTGATTATTTATCCAACGAGGCTCGCATATACATAACTGAATAAATCCTCACAACAACAAATATTCGCTCATGTTCAAATAATTATATTAATCAACTAGCTGACCCGACAAACTTTGTTTTGCCATGAAAACACCAAAATTAATCTACCCTACCTATCTTACCCTACCTAACTTACCTACCCTACCCTACCCTACTTACCCTACCGTACCTACCTTACCCTACCTATCCTACCTACCCTACCCTACCTACCCTGCCCTACCCTACCCTATTGTGAATCTAAACCATCCGGGGCGCCACCCAAACCCATACAAAAAATTTCACCCAAATCGGTCCAGCCGCTTAGGAGTTCAGTGACATAACACGTACAGTAGAATCTATACCAATTTTATAAAGAGGAAAGATTTTTTTGTTTGTTTGTACCGAATAGGCTCCGAAACTACTGGACCGATTTAATTTTGACCGGTTATAATTTTGACGGGAGCGAAGCCGCGGGGTTCAGCTAGTTTAATAGGTATATAAAGATCAGCTGCCTTCGTACCTAATACTGAATCAACTTTTGTTTGTACTGATCAAATGTATAACAAGTTACCTAACGCATTTAAGGAACTTTCCATCCCCATGTTCAAGAAAAAGCTGACAAGTTGGCTATTAGATAATTGCTTTTATGCCATTGGCGAATTTAAGGAATTTTGTAAAAATCCAAGATGACATGAACTTAATTTTGACATTTTAAAGTAACAATTATCTAATTTTAATTATACTAATTCATATTGGACCTACTGTAAATCGCAAATCTTAAAATTAATTATGTACAAAGTTAATGACAATTAAATATTTGTACACCATATATTTCGTGGTAGAATGTATAGAACTAACAAAAATATTAACACCATACTATGTAAAACTACATTCTTACAAATTAATAAAATTCTAATTCTAATGAAAAACAAGGGTCGTTTCAGTTAGCTGTCTCTTAAAAAGGGTCTTTGATAGAGGTACTACTACTTCCTTCAACTCAATCATACATTCTGAATGATTTATTTTGCAAATCGGTTACCCTAATAACCCTTCTTCCTTGACCGGCTTAGTTAGTGGAGTAACACGTAGTTGCCGCTTTAGGGGTTGGAAGGGGTTATCCTTAAAAGAGATTACTTGCTTCATAATAAGGGAAACCGAATGTACGGCTAACTTATCTAGCAAGCGAGGTGGTACCAAGTGTACTTGATCAAAACACTTGTTAGTCCTTTATTTTTTATTTCTTTTTTTTAAACGTTGCCCCACACTAGGAATTTCTTCCTGTGTCGTGGGTGCGTTTACAATAGTTATTTATGCTACAAGTGCGGAAGGTAGGTGATTTCCGATGAGTGGCATTTATTCACGAGCGAGCGAAGCGAGTGAGTGGATAAATCGACACGAGTCGGAAATCATCTTACGTACGTGTATCATACAACATTTTACTATGCATTGTGCGAGGAAATAAATAAAATAATAAAGTGAAATTAATAAAATGGCGGGCTTATTCAAGCGCGTTCAGCATATCCACAGATTAACTAATAGTTCCTCGGGCATATCTACTGCGCATGTGCGAATAGCTGTCACATCGTAACGCAATAAGGCACGAGCAAAATATACGTTCTGCCAAACATATAAAATGAATATTTAAAATTAATTTATTGATCAAAATCTAAATCTAGAATAATTAAAAACGCCTAAAATAAAGTATTAGTTTTATTTTACCTTTTATATGAATGATAATCTGTACATAACGATTTTTTAAAACTTTTCTTTTATTATTTGTAATAAAAACTCTATGCGTCGAGATGACGTTGGAGTTAAAAATTAAAAAAGTACAGGAAAGTAAAAAGCACTAGTGAAAAAAGTGACACTTTCCGCACAGTTTGGCTGCTTGGAAAACCGCTCTTTTCGAGGACATGCATTGTAAACATATAAACTCACATACACAACACCCAGAGCCGACACAACTATTTGTAGGTCATACAAATATTTGTTCCGTGCGGGAATCGAACCCGCGACACGCAGCACAGCAGTCAATCGCTCAACCACTGCGCCAACCGTGCGCCAAGTTAGGCGTGTTTGTTTCATTATTAAGTTTAGGCAGGATGTTATTTTACGAGTGAAACAATTAGTTTGGTTGCGTAACGAAGAGGAAGTTGTTATAAATATTGATATTGATTGTTCCAGCTCGGGTCATGTGGTCAGCGGGCCAGGGGCGCGGCACGGCGTGATGCGGCGCGCGCGCAACTGCCTCGCCTGGCCGGTGCTGGCGTGCGCGCTGCTTATGGCATGCGCGTGCGCCGATGCCGTCGGCGAAAATGGAAGTAAGTCCTGAATTTGGTAGAATTTGTACCAAATCCATTATCTAAATGTTCAATTTGTGATTTAGGCCCACTTGGGTGAATACTTAACTCCTGCTAACACGAGGTTAAATTAATATGCAGCATACATAACTTAGAGTTAATAAGATAAACCGGGATGGCGCTAGCGGGCCTAAGGCTCAGCGCAGACAGAACGGAGTGCAGCGGAGAGGATTTTATTAACGCACTTGAAAATAAACTTTAAAATTATTACAATAAAGTGCATAAATGCTTGAACCTGACAAAAAATGCTCGCGCGTCCTCGAAGATACGCGGGAACAAGCTCGATCATACAAGATCCGTATAGAAAATGCCCGAGACCGCGCGGGGATTATTCCTCTCTGTCTGCGCTGACCCTTAGGGCCGATTACACCAAAGAAACTAATCGCGAATAGTTAAACTAAACTCAGTTTATGCAAATACAGCGTTCTGATTGATAGTTTCTCAGCGGTCTCAACCAATCAGAACGCTGTATTTGCATAAACTGAGTTTAGTTGAACTAATCGGGATTAGTTTCATTGGTGAAATCGGCCCTTAGTGTTGTAGGCGCGATATAAGAACAAGTTATGGAACAAACAAGTTTCATACTACACTAAATTTAAAATTATGTTGTAAGGGAATCTACGCGCCAGTAATAATTCTCACGGCACGACTGAAAGCTAGAAATGCGACCGTAATTTGAATAGTTTTGTTGCAAGTACATTGTTGTTACTCGGACATGATTGGCACGCGCACGCGGTCAAGCGTAATAAATACCCTCTATGAAAAACGTAACATTTGGAACGTACCGAGTACGTTACATAAAAAATATGTTATTGCCAGCGGAGTACTTGCGTATGTATAGTGATAAAATCATTCTGTGCCGTCGGAGGATACATATTCGCGGGCTGGCAGACCTAAATCTGGTGTATCCTCCGCCTGCACAGCATGACTTTCTCCTTGTTTACGTCTTTTTAGTTCGCTTTTTAAGAGGGGACTCTAGTGAGACTTTCTCCATACAAACACATTCTGCTGTTTTCTTCGTGGATAATGCCTCTAGAGCAATGATTTTTCCATAAAATCTAGGTCTAATTAATACGTGCCTGTATCATTTCCTTTTTTCCAAAACATAATCACAAAAAGAAATATGACAATACAAAAATCCGAAAAAAATGCCCGTTTTTACCGCCATGTTCAGAAGACTTTCAGACAAAATTTATAAGTTTTTAATAAAAAAGGAAATGATAGGAGCATAGATATACTTTTCCTCTAAATTTTGATATAAGAATTTCTTAGATCAGACCAGTTTTCATGAAGAAAACAGCAGAATACGAAACGTATTTTAGTCAAAGTTTTTGTAGGTAAAATCAGCCTGAGCTGCAGTTGTCCCTTTTGCACTTTACGGGGTGAGGTTGGAGGTTACGCGACGGCAATAGTTTCTTCAAATACCTATTTTTCAAATTCCTGTTGACTAGAGTCCGCTCTTAAGCAGCCGGGCTTTTTTTTTCGGATTAGGTACCTTCATTTAAACATACAAGTGTTATATATTTTTGAAATCATCTCTTAAAACCCTTTATTTTGATGTCCCACACGACGGGATTGAAAAAAAAAATTGGGCCATCACAATATGGCGCCCAAAATCCGCCATTTTGTTATTTTCCAATTTTAATGTAGCCAGTGACACTCGCAGGGTTAAGACGAATGGATTGACGTAAGAACCATCAAAACCGGCCAACGCGTTTGGTCACATAGGAACAAACATACATACATACATAGACTTATAAACACATTACCCTCCTACGGCAGTCGGGTAATAAGATAAGGCAGCACACTTCATCATTAGTTCTCCGAATACCGTGTGCCGTGTCTGTTGACACCTCATCATGTCTGTCACCTACCATCTACTCTGGCTGATTATTTTTTTAATTCATCTGTATTCCTAACACATGGACACAGACAGCTAACATTATGTCATGGCTGCTCAAGAAGAATATATCATGGACGATTAATCAGGGTACTATGTATAATGGCCGGGCATTATGAAACTAGTCAAATCAAATCGGGCAATGTAATGAATACTGTCAAAGTCAAATGTGTTTATTTCAAGTAGACCATTATGCGGCACTTTTGATCGTTAAAATTTACAAGTAATAAAAATTGATTCTACCGTGCATTCGGAAAAGTAGCCTGTTATGGAGAAGAACGCACAAGAAACTCCATTATTACTCTTTAAAAAAATTGTTTTTACAATATTTACATAAGTACATATACATTAATAAATTCATGTAAATGTATCCAGCATTACTATACTACATATAGGTATAAAGAATTACAAGCACTAACAGGTAAATTCCTTTACTTGATAAATAGGAACATGGTTCTCACGTAGTTACAAATATTGCAAACATAGGTAAATTACCTAATTCAACAACAACGGAACGGTGTACGAGTCAATTTTTTTAAATAAAAAGGGAAGAAAAAATAAACAAAAATAAAGCGTTACTATAATTATGAATATAATACAAATTAACCAGTTTGATTATGTCTACACCAAAGATAGGCTTACGGAGCAGGACCAGCATGTTTCCAAGCATTCTTATCTTGAACTAGCTGTCCCACGCGGCTTCGCTCCCGTCAACTGGCTACCTACCTACCCTACATATGCTTACGCAACGGAAGCTCTCAAAAAATAATATTTTTTCCCGTTTTTGTAACATTTTTCATTTATGCTCCGCTCCTATTGGTCGTAGCGTGATGTTTTATAGCTTATAACCTTCCTCGATAAATGGACTATCTAACACAAAAAGAATTTTTCAATTCCAACCAGTAGTTCCTGAGATTAGCGCGTTCAAACAAACAAACAAACAAACAAACAAACAAACTCTTCAGCTTTATAATATTAGTATAGAAGTATAGATATAATCTACTGATTTAAACTACTACATTTATCACATTGTCTGGTCATTATGAATATTGCTACGTAACGGTTGAGCAATTCGATAATTATGGTCAATGAATTAGTCCAAGAGCGAGCGAAGCGAGCTCGGGAACTAAGTAACCCCGAAAGCCCGGTCAATTTAATTATCTAAATAGCTTTTATCATATTGCCTACTCATTAGTACTCATATTTTAAATTGCCAGGGCATTATGAATATGCACTTGGATCATAACATATATAGGTACCTACTCCTTGAGCAGCCATGATGTATATTCCTGAAGCTGTTTTACCGCACGTTATTGGAAACGTAAGAAATCAATATATTGTCTTCGGCACGATCGAACCAGTAAATATGCAAATTAGAATACCGTTAATGACTTCAATTGGGCCCCTATGTTTTTGCGTAGTAGTGGCCGTGTGATTGTACTCGGCGGTGTAGGAGTACCCGCGTAGCTCGATCCGCGTCAGTGCTGCCAACTCGTCTTAGCAGAAACGCGCTGTTAGCTCATTAAAAAAGCGCTAAATGGTCGCTGACAAAAAATGCTGTATTCGGCGCCAAATTCAAACAAAACGCCCAATAATTTGAGACTAGCGATGTATAAACGTATTTTTATTTTTTTATCGAATCAAAATAAGTCATATAAAAGAGTTACATACATTATAGTACTTGTTTAGTAAACATTAAATAAAATAATAGTGTGTTAATGTAATTATTTTATAAAATAAATAAATTAAATTAATTCATTATCGTCTTGATTCTACCAAAATTTCCACACATCGTTTGGAAGTGTTGATAGTTTGCGCAGTTACATTTTTTTTAAAGAAACTCCAAAGTTTCAAAAGGCGCTAGAACGCGCTATTGAACAAATAAAGCGCTAGATCTAGCGCTGAAAGCGCTAAGTTGGCAGCACGGCCGCGTCGTTCGGCGCGAGCAGCGAGTACGAGTATCGACAATCGTGCCTGCAGCCGTTTAATCCGCGAGATAACGACTCGCCTCGATGTTGTTTGTTTGTAATTCTCTGTTCGACGAGCGACGAGCTAGTGAGGCCTCGTTTAGGAGGCGCCCCCCGTTATCTTGTGAACCGGCCCGAAATTCACTCGCCCGTGTAATATGCGCTGCGATATCGGATCATTTCTAAACTTGCCAATTTTAAACCGCCCATTAACATTTATTGTTTCATTGTAATTGTAAATGAGACTGTTCGCAGTCCATGTGGGCCAGGTAGTGCATTTAATTGTTATCGGTTCGACAATCTGAACATAGTCACAGTAAAAATATACAAACAGTATGTACACTACCTACAAACGCTCGAAACGGCACACTCACACAAACGTACCGACGAGACCGCTCGTGCACTGTCGAGCTAATGTCAGTACCAGTACCTTTAAAAAATCTGTAAAACCGACTGCTTAAGGCGGTACCCCGAGCAAAACGCCGCGCATGCCGTTTTTTGTGCTGTTTTTAGGAGCTATCTACTTGTTATTTAAAAAGAAATATCAATTAATAAAAATACATTAAATTTCTACATAATATTGATTCTAAAATGGTAGATTTAGTTTTTTTTTAAATGTTGTATATATTTCACTAATCTCCTTCCAAAAAAACATAAAAATGAGAAATAATTATTGATATTATGCATCTCCTCGTAAAGTGTTCATTAATTATTTTTTGTTCTAACACTAATGGATAGACAATTTACTAACAAACATTTTATAAGAGAAGACCAATATTCGATTTTATAAAGATTTTATTCTGAAATCTGGGCGTATTCACTACTGTAATTCATGCGCCACCAGTGTCGCTAGACCAATAGGAATGCTCATATCTCATGCCGATTTTTTGGTCAGGGTACCGTCTTAAAAAGCGAACTAAAAAGACGTAATCAAGAAGAAAATGATGTTGTGCAGTCGGAGGACCCATATTCGCGAGTTGGCTGACCAAAACCAGATGTTGATGGTTAGTTCGCTTTTTTAGATTTTTAAATTAACTTTTTTATTTACAACTTTTTAGTTAATTCGAATTTGGTACATTTAAAAATATAAGTGTTCTATATTTTTGAAATCACCTCTTAAAACCCTTTATTTTGATACCCACACGATGGGTTTAGAAGAAAAAAAAACCCCCACAAAATGGCGCCCAAAATCCGCCTTTTTTTCATTTCCAAGTAAATAGTAGTCTATGGTCAGTACTAAGTGTCGCGGCGAGTGGTCACGTATGTTTGTGTTAGTGTGCCGTTTCGAGCGTTTGTAGGTAGTTTCAATACTGTTTGTATATTTTACTGTGATATAGTCATCCCATGTGCTGCGCTCTGCAAAGGGGTGGCAGAAATTAATTTTCTACATTGACCGAGAACAAGTTAACCTGGAGTTTAAAGTAATTCTGCCTTCTTACCAATAAAAATCCTAGCTTTATTCTGGCCTTATAGGGCTAATCAATATTATGAAAAAATCAAATAAGTATCTACTTTTGATACTTTTCAAATTCAAGTTCTTCTTTTTTTTATTTTATTCTTTGTTTTACTAATGGCAACACACCAATTTCTAACCAAATATTTTTATTTTTTACTCTGTAGGTAAACTGGTTTTCCCAGGGTCTGCTCTGCTTACCCTGGAAGTTGTCCTTCAAACACTAATCTTTTGATTGTATGCCAGATGTTTTGTATCCCTATCCTATCTTTGCTTGCCAGCTGTCGGGTTCATTGACCTCGAAGGGGGATCGCATTCTGACCCTCTATTTAGGAATTTCATAACATTTCTACAGTTTATGCTCTTTATTAGATTTTTGATGAACTCGTGGCTAAATAATAACCACCGCACGGGTCGATCTTCAATGTTAAGCAACACTTGCCGAGGTCGGTCCGTGGATGGGTGATTGATTATTATTTTTACGTAGTGAGATTCCTCTGTGGATGTCATCATTAGGTATTTATTCCCTTAATAAGACATCGTGTGTCAGGTACTGGGTATAATCGTGAAAATGAAATCACACAAATTATTCGATACACTGGGTTTATTCAAATAGACACAGTTATAATGTTTGTTCACAATTATTACGGATCGACAGTGAATCTACGATGTCTTTGCTCTAAGGCGGTCAGTCAACCACGCAAGTGGTTAGAAAAAGCGCGCCAAGGCGGAGTTGTTCTTGATTTGCCGCCAGGGGCGTGCTTGTGCATTTGTTTTGACGTCCGTACTATTGACTAAACTTGACATGTAGATCTTTGACAGTCGTTAAGACGGAACCACACTTACGTCGTAGTAACTAATAAGTAATCTGTGCTTACGTGGCGTGGCGTGTCGTGGCGCCTTCCGAAGCAGATGATTGGCTACAAAACTCGTTGCGTTATCACGTAGGCTGGAACAGAGTTTGATTGGTGGATGCCGCGCCACGCCACGCCACGACACGTAAGTGTGGTTCCGACTTACGGATAGCCAGAAGCCTGGCAATCTGATAGGTACGGTACAGCCCTGTAAATTATTAGTGGCACTGTACGTCACCATTTCACCAAAAAAAACGTCCTTTTCACAGATAAGTTGGTCAGGCTGTACAGTTGTTCTATCTCACGACGACGGGTTGGTCTTAGTCGTGTTTGTGATGCACATGCACAATGTTCCTGTGTGCGTAAGCTCGGGAGCGCTCAGTATCGCCTGACCACACAGGTACAATGTGTATGTGAGATAGAACAACTATACCCGTCTTGTCAAGGGCACCCAAGGCAAGGGCTATCATGTTACCCAGTTACTGTGTTTTGGGCGGAGGTCAGATCAGTCTCTCCATGTAAAACACTGGTACTCACTGGTTAAAGTGGAAGCCGACCCAAATATAGTAGAGGAAAAAGCTGGTCAGGGGGCCTTAGTTTTTAAAGTATCGTGTTTTCTATGAAGCTTAACTTAGTATACCTACTTTTCATTAATTATTCAAAGGACATAAATAATTCACGCATTTTTCCACTGACAAACATAATTACTCGTATAGTCGTATGTTGATTAATTCATTAATTATGTGACAAACTACATAGTAAGTTGTGTTACTAATAATCAGGGATGTTACATGTTATGTTATTGTTCGGATACTTATACACATATGGGAATAATATTATACGGTTACGGATATGATTTTTATTCGGATTTTCCGTTAGTTTCGAAATCGGATAGATTAGACTCGGTAATGATATCTAACAGTATTGTGACACGGTAAAGATATCTAAATTGTGACTCAGCCCTGTCCTTAAAATAAGTGCCTACAAGCGCGCGTCACCTAAACACACGTTAGGGCTGCCCGCCTCTACCTACTTGAGTTTCTTTCTAGTTTTGTGATTGTAAATAACTCAGATTATTTTCTCTAATCTGAGGTAAATATTATATTTCTTATTAAACCTATCATTTATTACTCTCATAGGTAATAATTTCATAATGTGATTTCATCTAATTCAATAATATATGTAAGTAGCTAAATATATAAGTAAGTAGCCTAGCCTAGGAAACTACCTAGTAGTTATTTTTAACGCGAGCGTAGGTACCTACGTCACTCGTGTTTCACTTTATCACCCTATCCATTTATTAATCCAAGTATTTTACTCGGTGGAAAAAGCGAAATATCTACCTATTAAAAAAGAAACAAATTACGTACTAGTAGGTTATGTATAGCTATAATTATTTTACAGTCTTGCGTTTCGGAGGTGCCAGGTAATTTAAAAGATGTTATCTCTGGGTGCGTTATAGAAGAATTCAAGCAACCAAAAACAGCATGATATAGTCGATAATTGCTCTCTGCCATATAGATTTATCAATATATTTGTTAGTAAAATATACGTACCTAATAATAAACATTATCACCAAATTTCAAGTGTGTGGGATGTTAAAAAAAAATGAAAAAGAAGCTGACTTGGGCGGCTTCTCATTTCTTTGTTTTTACCCGACTGCCGAAGGAGGGTAATGTGTTTATCAGTCTATGTATGTATGTATGTATGTATGTATGTATGTTTGTTCCTATGTGGCGTTCCAGAGACCAAACGCGTTGGCCGATTTTGATGATTCATACGTCAATCGATGCGTCTTAACCCTGCGAGTGTCATAGGCTACATTCAAATTGGATAATAGAAAAATGGCGGATTTTGGGTGCCATATTGTGGGGGCCTAAATTTTTTTTTTCTTCCAAATCCATCGTGTGAGGTATCCTAATAAAGGGCTTTAAGAGGTGATTTCAAAAATATATAACACTTATATGTTTAAATTATCTAATTCGAAAAAAAACGAACTAAAAAGTTATAAATAAAAAAACTTAATTCAAAAAATCAAAAAACCCGACTGCTTCAAAAGCGAACTAAAAAGTCGTAAACAAGGAAAAAATCATGCTGTGCAGGAGGAGGATACATCTGGTTTTGGTCAGCCAGCTCGCGCGTATGTATCCTCCGACTGCACAGCATGATTTTTTCCTTGTTTACGACTTTTTAGTTCGCTTTTGAAGCAGTCGGGTTTTTTGATTTTTTGAATTAAGTTTTTTTTCTAACAGTATTTTTATCTACTCAACGAGCTCTAATCAAAGATACCCCACTTGATGGGGTAGGCAAAACCTTTTTTCGCGCTCCCTTTTAGCTGTATGGGAGCCCCGTTAAAACATATTTAAAAATATTATTTGTCAATTTTTATGACTTTGCGTCAACAAGATGCTTAAGCTGGGAACTAATTATCGGACGCGGCTGCCAGATCTCTATCAGACGTCCGAACGCCCAAGGTCACGTCCGCGACTTACGTCCGATAGTTTGCACAATGTAATTAATGTACATTCATTACCTAGATACTCTATAAGTCGCGGCTGTCAGTCGCGTCCGTAAGCCGCGTCCGATAATTTGTTTCCAGCTTTATACTGTGAAAATTTGAAGACTGTAGCTCCAACCGTTTGGCTGTAATACCTGTGTGACAGACAGACATACACGTGAGTGACAGCAATAGAGCTCCGTTTGGACCCTTCTAGTACGAAACCCTAAAAAAGAGGTAAATTTAGTCTCACAATAACACGTCCAGAATCAATGAACAAATCGGTCAGTAAAAAGAGAAAAAAACACTGATTATTATGATAATATTATTTTTGTTTAGTGGTTCCCCTAGTCGACGACGGCACGAACTATTTTGTGCGCGAGGTTAAAATGCATGCTATCTCATCCGACAACACGTGCGAAAGAGATAGATGCTGTGATGAGCAGTGAGAAGCTAGTTCACGTACGTATTAGCACTTTTGCAAATTTGTATCGAAATGGATGATGATTTAGGACGAAAACGAGCGCGCGAAATTTTATACACAGACCTTTCGGAGTCTGTACAAAATGTATATTTTCAAAATAAAATTATTTGTATTTTTAATTTCTAATCTATCCCTGTATGGACGCCGTTTTGCAATTTTCCTTTTTTTTATGGTATTTATTTCCGCCCAAAGATGCGTTAAAATTAGTCTTGAAATATTGAACTTTCAACGCTCATAACTTTCAAATATATATTTTTTTACATTTTTGTTTCCGTACAGGGCTAGATAATGATGCGACAAATTGATCTATTTTTGTATTTTGAACGTACATCGTCAAACAGTGGAGTAATCGTTAGACTACGTTTGTATGGAAGAATTTTCGACTAGTGTAACCTTAATATCATAACATGACAGTTTAATAAACTCAATTACGCCTACAACTATCGGCAATATTAGAATAGAATTATATCTTCATTATGAAATATTCATAATTGTGTAAACGTGCAGATTACTCTGGTTTAAATAATTAGCGTGAGGCGTACGCACCTACTTAAGGGCCTACATACCCTTTAGTGCCGTAAAACGGTAACTTTCTAAAGCATACTTCTTAGTAACGGCTAGGTTAAAAGGTTTGAAAAAAATATATATTTATTATTGATTCATGCACATAATTTTGAACACAATGTTTTTTCATGTAAGTAATATTTTTGCTTTTAAAAAAAAGTTAACAACACAATATTTTTTCGCAACTTTTGGAAACTCCTCCAAAACGACTTGGATGTTTAAAAATATATTTACACAGAAAAATTGATGGCTGGAATTTCTTCATAAATAACATAGCATATGTAAATCATACGACTACCATTTTAGAATCAATAATATATAGAAATTGAATGTATTTTTATTAGTTGATATTTCTTTTTAAATAACGAGTAGATAGCTCCTAAAAACAGCACGAAAACCGGCTAGCGCGGCGTTTTGCTCTGGGTACCGCCTTAAATCTCATTTGCGTGAGATAGGTTCGTTATCAGTCGGTAGGAATAGCTGGTCTGCTCCAAAATGCTTTTGTTTTATCTCGAAACAAAGTATGTAATTAAATTATTCGCTTATCTTTTCTTAGTATCATGTTTTGGTGACATTGAACGTAAGTCTCATAACAGTTGTTCTGTTCATTTCATTGTTGCGTGACTTCTTTATTAATTATTATTGATCGTTCATGGCATAAATTATGTACGAGCTTGAAATTGAAGGCAAATAAGAGAAGGTAAATAAAACGTTCTCAAGGCTACAATTTCTTTCGAATTTCAATGAAACTCTTCTAAACTCCTGCATAATATTTATGGCGAGTACCATCCTTTTTAGGGTTCCGTACCCAAAGGATAAAAACGTGACCCTCTTATAAAGACTTCACGATCCGTCTGTCATCAGGCTGTATCTCATGAACCGTGATAGCTAGACAGTTGAAATTTGCACAGATGTTGCATTTCTGTTAAAATGATGTTGTTTTTGTTGCAATACTAAAAACAGAATAAAATAAGTATTTAATTGGGGCTCCCATACAACAAACGTGTTTTTTTTTGCCGTTTTTTTGCAATAATGGTAGGGAACCCTTCGTGCGCGAGTCCGACTCGCACTTGTCTCGATCGTAATATGGCTGAATTTCCAGAATTTTTGCCCATTAAGACGGTACCCTGACCAAAAAATCGGCATGAGATTTGAGCGTTCCTATTGGTCTAGCGGCACTGGTGGCGCATGAATTACAGTAGTGAATACGCCCAGATTTTAGAATAAAATCTTTATAAAATCGAATTTTGGTCTTTTGAAAAAAATAATTCTACAAAAATGTTTGTTATTAAATTGTCTATCCATTAGTGTTAGTACAAAAAATAATCAATGAACACTTTACGAGGAGATGCATAATATCAATAATTATTTCTCATTTTTATGTTTTTTTGGAAGTAGATTAGTGAAATATATACAACATTATAAAAAAAACTAAATCTACCATTTTAGTATCAATATTATGTAGAAATTTAATGTATTTTTATTAATTGATATTTCTTTTTAAATAACGAGTAGATAGCTCCTAAAAACAGCACAAAAAACGGCTTGCGCGGCGTTTTGCTCGGGGTACCGCCTTAAGTAGTTGTAGACTATCATATCTACCTGGGACAAACGGTCTAGTTGTATAGGTCTAACTTCGAGAAAGAGGTCAACCGCCGAATCCGACTCGGCTGGGCGGCGTTCGTGTCGTGAAGTTTCGGGGTATCTTCTCGTCCAACTTAGCACGACGAAATTCTATAACCAGTGTGTGTTGCCAGTGATCACCTATGGGCCTTATCAGAAAGCTTAGTCACCCAAAGGAAAATGGAGAAGGCCATGTTCGAAGTTTCCTTGCGTGATCACATCAGAAATGAGGATAATCGCAGGAGAACCAAAGTAACCGCCATAGCCCGATTTGTGAAACTTAAATGGCAGTGGGCAGGGCACATTGCTCGCAGAACGGATGGCTGATGGGGCCGAAAAGTTTTGGAAGACGATGCGTTGGAAGGTCTCCCACTAGGTGGACCGATGACCTGGTTAAAGTTGCGAGTTGTAATGCGAGACGCACGAGACCGGTCAATGTGGCGACGGGGGAGGCCTATGTCCAGCAGTGGACGTCTTTAGAATAATGGAATATAGGCAGTGATGATGACTCAATTGCAAAACATTTCTTAGAAATATGATTACATGTTTATTTATCAACATGCTTGTCTATGTGTGAACTGTGTTGCATGGATTCGGATTCCTGAAAATTGATAAGAAAGGTTCTCACATACACACTTGTGTGATAAGTGAAATCTTTGGCGCCTTGATAAGATTTATCAGTGTTTGTTTGTTTATGTAATTTAGTTTGTTATTTTATTTTTACCTGAGAATGGTACAAAACTGTGTAGCTCTAAAAAGAGGCTCAATAGAAAATTATCATAAATAACATTATTATTTAATTATCTATTTATAATAGTTTAAAAAACTAAAAAATACGCTTTAATAGAAAACCAAACTAAAAAGTAGAAAATATTTTTTTATAAATTTAATTTAAGACTAGTGTGATTAACAAAAAAAACAATATTGCAAAAAGTTTTGTGTTAATTGTTACAATATTTTATTGACAGATATTGCTATAAGTAGAGTTATATTGAAAATATTAAAAAGCATCCCAAGTTTTTATATAATTTTTTTTTTCTTATTCACCCTATTCTTAATTTAAATTTATTGAAAATTATTTTCTACTTTTTAGTTAGGTATTCTATTAAAGCGTTTTTTTTAATACAATTATTTATTTTTTACTATTTGTAATAAAAAAATTAAGAAAAACTTCATTTTGTTTTTTTTTTGTATATACAACGTTACAACGTTAATAAAAGCGTGTTAAAATCACGTAATAATCATATGAGAGCGTATGCACAGTATAAATATGAACCAACAGTACGGAAACTACCTACAAATGCTCGAAACGGCACACTCACACAAACATGCGCATCGACGAGACCCCTAAGCGGCCCGCACTACTGACAGCATCGCGAAAACTGTTTAGGGCCGATTTCACCAAAGAAACTAATCGCGATTAGTTCAACTAAACTTGATTGGTTGAGACTGCTGAGAACTAGCAATCAGAAATTCAGAACGCTGTTTTTGCATAAACTGAGTTTAGTTGAACTAATCGCGATTAGTTTCTTTGGTGAAATCAGCCCTTAGAGGTCTCGTTGATGACATGCGCATGTTCGGTTTGTAGGTACTTTCCGTACTGTTTGTCCATATTTACACTGTGACGTAGGCCAGCTATTTGTAACGATAAGAGAGCGTGTGTCATGCTTTCACAAGACGTTAGTAAATCGCATTGAAGTAGAGATAATTACTAACCTGCCGCTAGAATGCTCTTTATGATAACAGAGTCAATGACTTTTCATTGATGTTTATACTCGTTACAGGGATATTATCAATCCGCTGTATCTGTATTTATGTGCGTGAATGTACATTAAAAATGAAGGCAACTAGTAAATATAATAATATAAAGATAAAGCCGGTTTAGGTACTACCAACCGGATGTTATGAATATTTGTGATAATGTACAAATATTTGTTAATAGGCAGCACCATTAACATATTTCTAGAGTGTTGTGTTTCTACGGTGTTATCGGGTTTATAGGAAAATAAAACCTTTAAGGAACATAAATGCGAAGTTTCCATTCGTACTTCCTTGTTTAGGAATATAAAAAACAAACAAAAATACTAATTGTCTTTGATGTATCTAAAATTTTGTTAAAAATTGTCATGCCAACTAAGATAACATATATATATTATATAAAATTAGTAGAGGACAATTGGACTCCCCTTATCTTCTCAGCAAAATAAGTTTTGGATGTCCACGATTTTATGCACGAAGGAGAACTCTCTTCCAAATTGGTTTCTCCCGAACCAATTACGGCAAGAATACTTTTATAAAAAGAGCATGTCGTCTGTACAACGACATAATCTCATTAAAAGAAAATCAAGATTTATATATTTTTTACCTTTCTCTACCCAAATTTAAGTTTTGCATAACAAATATTTTGGCATATAAATTTAAATAATATAATGTTATACAATAATATAATATTAAATTGTGAATTCTTTATACTATGTGAACTTGTGGTTGTTGTTATACTTAGGTTAATTTACTTGTATATTAATTAATCTGTGGCAACTGTTTCTGGATTTTGTTGAAATAATTGTATGCTTATGTTTGTTATTGCATCTGTTTCCCAAAAAAATAAATAAAAAAATATATATATCTCGTATCTCCTTGGTCACCAGTCACCACAGATATAAATCTAACTAGATGACGCGATTGTATGTACTTCGCGTGTCATAAAACGGAGTTTTGCATTTAGCATTATCGGCACCGGAAATCTGTAAAGAGCAGTGGTGGCCCAGTGGTATCGGCCGCGATTTAAAAGTTGTAGGTCGTGGGTTCGAGCCCAGGCAGGCGCTTTACTTTGTGTAAATTATTTCATCACCACTGCTCTCAAAACGGTGAAGGAAAACATCGTGAGGAAACCGGCATATCCTAGAACCAAAAATTCGAAAACACGTGACATGCACCAACCCGCCAGTGCGGGCCCAGTGGCCCGCGTGGTGGATTACGGCCCATTCCCTCTCACAGAGAGGAGGCCTGTGTCCCAGCAGTGGCAACATTAATAGGCTGATGATGTGATGTGAGCTGTAAAGAATGTATAGAAATAGTTGGCCGAGGCATTGGAAATTTGTTTTTTGAATTGTTTGTGAAAAAGTGGCACGCTTGGTTTTCATACGGATAGAAGGACTTGCGTTATCTAGTTAGATTTATGTCTGTGTTGGTCACCTACTCAAGTATCTACTACGTCGTCGGGTACAATGTGATGGCGTAATTACCGGAATACTACGCCCTATTTCATCAGAGCAGCCGGAATACGAGTCCCTGGTCTGGTTGAATCGATACTTTGTGGCAAAGACAAAGTTTATTATTGCGCGGTATAGTGTTACCATAGTGCGGCCGTTCTGAACTGAGTCGTCCGCTCATAAACATTGAGTCGTCACTCAGTAGACTACAATAGGAATGTTTTAGGTACGACTTGACAAATATCGATAGTTTGCTACTTGCTTCCTGGTCACTACACTTACAGTGATTAGTGTTTTTAGGGTTCCGTACCCAAAGGGTAAAACGGGACCCTATTTGACTCTATTGCCCGTAAATATCGATCGATCTGTGTATCGCATACACCGATTGATAGATATGTTTTTCTCATTAATATAGCCTCAAAAGTTAAAAATCGACGATGTTCGATAACGGCATTTTAGCAGAAATTACGATCATCATATACGTTCATTTTTCTGCATTAGTTTCATTGGTGAAATCGACCCTTACCGCCAGTTTCCCAGCTCAAAATTATCGGAGAATTAATGTGACAAATTGTCAAGCACGCGTTATCTACTGTGATTGGCTGTTGAAAATTCATTCAACCAATCACAGCAGATAACGCGTGCATGACAATTTGTCACATTAATTCTCCGATAATTTTAAGCTGGGAAACTGGCGGTTAGTCTGTTTGTTTGTGTGCCAAAAGTTTATACCTATATATACGAGTATATTGAGATAGAACCTGCAGTCCTGCACATACTATGGATTCGACAGTTGCTTAAAAAAAAAAACAAAAATCTGTATCAATTAAGTTTACTTCTAGCTCAACTGTCACGACCTCTTTAAAAGTCGTCAGTCTATTGTTTTTCTATTGTTTCGCTAATTATGACAGATGAGTGCACTGTAAAAATAAAAATCCGTTGCAGTAACTGACCGATAATCCTTGGTTCGGGCAACCGAAATGGTTCCTGGGAGTGTCTTGTAAAAAATGGATACAGGAAAATCATTAACATCAAACAGCGCCTTTCAATGCTTCTGAGAACTCGTTAATGAAATTACACATTTATGTTATTAAGTCTACACCTAAGATATTTTTATGAGAGGAATGCAAATCGGTTTTGATTTTGAAGAAAACCTTCAGAACCACACAATTGTAAATATGTAGTACCTGCATTTTACAACTCAAATCCGCTTTCATCAAAGTCGCAACTTCCAAAACCAGAACAAACTAATTTATAGGTAAACTTTCCCCGCGGCTTCGGTCCCGTGCCCCCACAGGAACCATTTTCGCTATATTAAACCGGCCAAGTGCGAGTCGGACTCGCGCACGAAGGGTTCCGTACCATTTTAGAAAAAAAACGGCAAAAAAAATCACGTTTGTTGTATGGGAGCCCACTGATATATTTATTTTATTCTGTTTTTAGCATTTGTTGTTATAGCGGCAAGAGAAATACATCATCTGTGAAAATTTCGACTGTCTAGCTATCACGGTTCAAGAGATACAGCCTGGTGACAGACAGACGGACCGCGGAGTTTTAGTAATAGGGTCCCGTTTTTACCCTTTGGGTACGGAACCCTAAAATACTTAAAATAGTCTACGAGTACGTCACTCAAGAATAATGTAGCTTTCTACTGGTGAAAGAATTATCAAAATCGGTTCAGTAGTTTTGAGTTTATCCATTGCAAACAAACTTACAAACAATCAAATCTTTCCTCTTCATATTATTAGTGTAGATAGATTAATTTGACTTAAGCTTAAAAAACTTATTAAGTTGGTTGCAGGAAAAATCCCGACTGTTCTATAAAAATGCATTGTCTTGTTTATTTTACGAAAAAAAAATGGGTGCTCTTATTAACCCCCGCCGGAAAAAGAGGGGTGTTATAAGTTTCACGTGTGTTGCTGTGTATCTGGGTGTCTGTCTGTGGCATCATAGCGCCTAAACGGATGAACTGATTTTGATTTAGTTTATTTTGTTTGAAAGGTGATTTAGTCGAGAGTGTTCTTAGCTATGTTTAAGTAAAATCGGTTCAGCCGTTCAAAAGTTATGGACATTTTACTGTTTGAATCGGAGTGTTTTCGCAAGATAAATGTGTCGGGGGTTTTAAAATTTTGAAATTTTACTTGTTTTACGGGCAAAATGGGTGCTCTGATACACGCTACCTACATTTTACCTACGCATGAATGTTATCTTGATATTACAGTAAGCCTTTAGTTCTCTGCAGTGTATCTATACATGACCTACCGCACACAGTAGGATATCGTGTGACGCTCTCCGGTACTCGTCTGCGACTCGGCGGCGGCGCTGACCTCGGCTGCCGAGGCGGAGGTGAGCGTGAGCCTTGAGCTCGAGCACTGTGTACTGCGCAAATTTCACTGTTTACATCCAGATATCTTCAGAACTACCTGTAAATTGACTCCTGCATGTAGCTACATACATACTATAGCGTATACGCTACAAGACGTTTTGCAATGAAGCCTTATCTGACTGCCGAAGGAGGGTAATGTTTTTATCAGTCTATGTATGTACGTTTGTTCCTATGTGACGTTCTAGAGACCAAACAAGTGTGCCAATTTTGATGATTTTTACGTCAATGCCGTACCCTGACCAAAACACCGCCATGAGCATTCCTAGTGCCCTAGCGGTATGAGTTTCGCCCAGATTTTAAAATAAAATCTTTATATAATCGAAACTTGGTATATTGAAAAAAAAACCTTACAAAATGTTCGTTATTTAATTGTCTATCCATTAGTGTTAGTACAAACATTAATTAATGAACACTTTACGAGGAGATGCATGCTATAATATATAAATCATTATTTCTCATTTTTATG
Source organism: Orthosia gothica (assembly GCA_949775005.1). Classification (NCBI taxonomy): domain Eukaryota; kingdom Metazoa; phylum Arthropoda; class Insecta; order Lepidoptera; family Noctuidae; genus Orthosia; species Orthosia gothica. The sequence goes on along the minus strand of OX459063.1, from coordinate 17,185,364 downwards.
GTTTTGTTGGAAGGAGATTAGTGAAACATAATTATACTTCATAAAAAAAATCAAATCTGCCATTTTGGAATCAATAATAATTATGTAGAAATTTAATGTATTTTTAATAGTTGATATTTATTTTTAAATAACGAGTATAGCTCCTAAAAACTGCACAAAAACGGCTAGCTCGGCGTTTTGCTCGCGAGCAACCTAACCTTGCGAGTGTTACACTAAAATAGGAAAATAGAAAAATATCTAGCTACTTTTGGGCGACATATTGTGGGAGCCCAATTTTTTTTTCGTAACTCATCATGTGGGGTATCAAAATAAAAGATTTTAAGAGGTAATTCGAAAAAAAAAAATGTTAACTATTGATAATTGACTATTTTATTTATAATTTTTCAAATTATAAATAAAATAGTCAATTTAAAAATCAAAAAAGAACTAAAAAGACGTAAACAAGAAGATAATCACGCTTTGCAGTAGAAGGATACATCTAGTTTTGGTCAGCCAACTCGCGAATATGTATCCTCCGACTGCAAAGCATGATTTTCTTCTTGTTTACGTCTTTTTAGTTCACTTCTTAAGGCGGTACCCCGAGCAAAACGCCGCGCAAGCCGTTTTTTGTGCTGTTTTCAGGAGCTATCTACTCGTTATTTAAAAAGAAATATCAATTAAACAAATACATTAAATTTCTACATAATATTGATTCTAAAATGGTAGATTTAGTTTTTTTTTAAATTTTGTATATATTTCACTAATCTACTTCCAAAAAAACATGAAAATGAGAAATAATTATTAATATTATGCATCTCCTCGTAAAGTGTTCATTGATCATTTTTTGTACTAACACTAATGGATAGACAATTTAATAACGAACATTTTTGTAGAATTATTTTTTTCAAAAGACCAAAATTCTATTTTATAAAGATTTTATTCTAAAATCTGGGCGTATTCACTACTGTAATTCATGCGCCACCAGTGCCGCTAGACCAATAGGAACGCTCATATCTCATGCCGATTTTTTGGTCAGGGTACCGTCTTAATTTCAAAATTGTACGTATTAACGTGGCGTTAAGTTTTTCCTTTTTTTAACGCCACAATACCCATTAAAGCTATCAGATTGCCTGCCAACGAGATTACTGTTATCGTCCATTTCAATCGTGGTCTTCCTCTCTTTGTATACAAGAATTTCCTCACAAATAAACTTTGAAAATCATTATCACGGTACTGTAATTGCCGAAAATGCAAATAAAATACGAGATCAATATTAACTTTATTCAGAAACCTAGGTAAACAATGTAAATTATCTAACAATATTGTTATCGTAGTGCGTGTCGGGTTTACTACGTTGTATAATATTTATTAATAGCAACATTACGTGAAGCTACTCGTACAGTCGTACATTAGTTGCATTTTATCTGTTGGACACGGCATGCGGTGATGATAAGCCAGTGCTGCCAACTCGTCAAAGCAAAAACGCGCTGCTAGCTCTTTAAAAAAGCGCTAGAAAGCGCTAAATGGTCGCTGTCAAAAAATCGTTGTACTCAGAGCCAAATTCAAACAAAACACCCATTAAGGCGGTACCCTGAGCAAAACGCCGCGCAAGCCGTTTTCCGTGCTGTTTTTAGGAGCTATCTACTCGTTATTTAAAAATAAATATTAATGAATAAAAATACATTAAGTTTCTACATATTATTGATTCTTAAATGGTAGATTTAGTTTTTTTTTAAATGTTGTATATATTTCACTAATCTCCTTCAAAAAAAAACATGAACATGAAGAATAATTATTGATAGCATGCATCTCCTCGTAAAGTGTTCATTAATTATTTTTTGTACTAACACTAATGGATAGACAATTTGATAGGGAACATTTTTGTAGTAAAATATTTTTCAAAAGACCAAAATTCGATTTTTTAAAGATTTTATTCTAAAATCTGGGCGTATTCACTACTGTTATTCATGCGCCACCAGTGCCGCTAGACCAATAGGAATGCTCATATCTCATGCCGATTTTTTGGTCAGGGTACCGTCTTTGAGACTTTTGGGATGTGTTTTTTTTTATTGAATCAAAATATGTCATATAAGAGTTACTTAAATTATAGTACCTACTTGTTTCGTAAAAATAAAATAAAGTAATAACGTGGTAATGTAGGTAATTATTTTATAAAATAACAGAATTAAATTAATTCATCATCGTCTGATTCTACCAAAATTGCTTCTGGCACCGAACTTCTTGGAACCTTAACCCTGGTTGGTCTTGAGCAGTTTTGGACTTCAATTTATATTTATCTGTGGATGAAATTTTCCTCAACACGTTTGGAAGTTGTTAGTTTATGCATTCACTTTTTTTTAAAGAAATTACAAAGTTTAAAAAAAAAAGTTGAATCAAAAAATCAAAAAACCCGACTGCTTCAAAAGCGAACTAAAAAGTCGTAAACAAGGACCAAATCATGCTGTGCAGTCGGAGGATACATATCATATTCGCGGGCTGGCTGACCAAAATCTGGTGTATCCTCCGACTGCACAGCATGATTTTTTCCTTGTTTACGACTTTTATGAATCATCAAAATCGCCCAACGCGTTTGGTCTCTGGAACGCCATATAGGAACATACATTCATAGATAAACACATTACCCTCCTTCGGCAGTCGGGTAAAAAGCGCTAGCTTTAGCGCGAGGCGCTAGAACGCGCCGTTGACACAGATTACTAAATAGTTACTTCGTAACTGTTGATCAAAAAAACGCTAGATCTGGCGCTGAAAGCGCTAAGTTGGCAGCACTGTGATAAGCTCGCTGCTAGTGCGCAGATTGTTGAACGCAATCGACCACCGTCTGATAGAGCGTGACCTACCGCATTCAGTCTCCGAGTACGTCGATACCTATCACGCGCGTCGGAGAGAGCGCACATGTGGACCCCACTTGTACAAAGAGCGAACATTCCAAATTCAAACATTGCCATGACAGTTGAAGGCCGTTGCGTGACAGCTATGATCTATGCCCTTATTTTTACGCAGTTCAGTGAATATAATACATTAATTTATTCCTGAAAAAAGTTTTATTGTAATTGCATGCCTTTTAGTGTCCATTTCGTCGAAGAGCTGTCAACTTTTAATGTAATTTATTATGCGTGACAGGTAGGTATTTCTGTATGCGGAAAATATGTTCCAAAAACACCTGTTGACTTATTTTTTTGTACGTTTATTTAATTTGTCAATGTGATAAATTAGTTAATTTTTGTTACCCTACTGCGCAACGCAAAGGAGGGTAATGTGTTTATCAGTATATGTATGTATGTGTGTCTATGTGGCGTTGGCAGATTTTGATGATTCTTACGTCAATCGATTCGTCGTGGCACTGGCTACATTAAAATTGAAAAAAAGGTTCGAAAATAAAACCCGACTACGGAAAAATCACGCTCTAAAAAGTATGAAACAAGAAAATATTCTCATCAGAAATTATTATTATCGATATGTATCGGATATTTAATAAACAACTTACATGTAACTACTGTCTTACGATTTTTACATTTACATGGAGCAAATGACAAGGAGCTCGTGGCTAAATAATAACAGCCGCACGGGTCGAACGGGTCGATCTTCAAGGTTAAGCAACGCTTGCCGAGGTCGGTCCGTGGATGGGTGACCATTTCAACATACCGAGTTTCCTCCGTGCCTCGGAAAGCACGTTAAGCCGTTGGTCCCGGCTGTCATTTAAAGATCTTTGACAGTCGTTACGAGTAGTCAGAAGCTTGAGATCTGAGACCAGTCCTGCCAAGGGGTATCGTGTTACCCAGTTACTGGGTTGTGGAGGTCAGATAGGCAGTCGATCCATGTAAAGCACAGGTACTCAGCTGAATCCGGTAAGACAGGAAGCCGACCCCAACAACAATTGGGAAAAGGCTAAGCAGATGATGTAGCAAATGACAAGGATAAGTTTGGTTAACCGATGAAGTGATTTCGAAAGGGTTTTTAAAAAACCCTTACAATATAAGGTAAATACCCTTTCAACCAATCAATCATACATTGTGAACGCCTTAGTAAATACAACCAAAACCCCTATGGAAAGTGCCCCAAATGCAGGTTTCAATAGATCAGCCATCTATAGTGCTGTCGTTATAAATACCTAATTGGGGTTCCGTTTCATCCAAGATGTTACATGATCCATAAGGGTCACCAAATGCACGGCTTATTGTTTGAACGACATAACTCGAACACAGTATAAATATGGACGAACAGTATGGAAACTACCTACAAACGCTCGAAACGGCACACTCACACAAACATGCGCATGACCAGACCCCTAAGCGGCCCGCACTACTGACAGCATCGCCGACGCTGCTTAGGGGCACAGATTACTAAATAGTTACTTCGTAATTAGGGGTCTCGTCGCTCGGTGCGCATGCTTGTGTGAGTGTGCCGTTTCGAGCGTTTGTAGGTAGTTTCCATACTGTTTGTATATTTATACTGTGACTCGAAGTTGTAATATCAATATAATAATAATGACATTATAATTATTATAAAGCAATATTTCAAGCCGAAAAGTTCTCGGAAGGCGACTGTGAAACGGAAGACGATGCGTTGGATTGGAAGGCCTCCCACTAGGTGGACAGATGACCTGGTTAAGGTTGCGGGAATGCACTGGATGCGAGACGCACGGGATCGGTCAATGTGGCGAGGCTTGGAGGAGGCCTATGTCCAGCACTGGACATCTTTCGGCTGAAATGATGATAATGATTAAAATTTCAAACACATTAATCGATTTATAAATAACTAGCTGACCCGGCAAACTTTGTTTTGCCATAAAAACACCAAACATTCATCTACCCTACCTACTTTACCTACCCGAACCTACCTATATGGGTAAGGTAACATTTTTTTTCTTTTTGTTTTCCTAACAATAACAAACAACAAAAAAGAATAAGCGAAATCGGTCCAGCCGTTCACGCGTGATGCCCTGACCAAGGGAAATAGGGATTCATTTTTATATACATAGATAGATTTAGATCCCGTCTCGTTATGTCAGAAATATCAACCATAGCGCGTACCGACGATGTCTTGACGAAGAAGTAAGATTGAAGATGTTTACACAACTACCTTTAAAAAAAAGCGACCAATCAAATACTTTGTAATGTTGTTTAGTTGAATACAATCAGAAAACCGAGACAAGTTAATAGACTTGTCAGACGAATTCTGGTGTGAACACGTGACTTGACTGGTCACTTATTTTTAACGATGTTACATCATATAACATAAAGCCCCAGATACAATAAGAGGTGAGAAATGCAGACAGTCGACTGGTTCATACTAAATCTTCTATACTAGTATTTCAAAGAGGTAAAGTTTGTGACGTTGTAGGGGGTAATCTCTGGATCTACTGAACCGATTTTGAAAATTCGTTCACCTGTAGAAAGCTACGTTATTCCTGTGTGTCATAGGCTATAAAATATTTTCAAAAAAAATAGAGATTCGTATGAAAATTGCAAAAATGTAACACAAAGTAGCAAAATGTTACCTGTAAAATTCATTCTTTGGCGTGCGCTGAGAAAACTACATGGAGCGACTGCCTATCTGACCTCCACAACCCAGTAACTGGGTAACACTGGCTAGACTGGTGTCAGATCTCAAGCTTCTGACTACCAAATCTGACTGACAAAGATCTTCAAATGACAGCCGGGACCAACGGCTTAACGTGCTTTCCGAGGCACGGCGGAAACTCGGTATGTTGAAATGGTCACCTATCCACGGACCGACCTCGGCAAGCGTTGCTTAACCTTGAAGATCGACCCGTGCGGCTGTTATTATTTAGCCACGAGCTCCGCTGAGAAAACTATTGATGATACATAATAATTATTATGTAGGTAGGATAGGTAGGGCAGGCAGGGTTGGCAGGGTAGGCATGGTCCAAATAAATCGGTAGAAATCTTGTTTAGTGAACACGTATCGGTGTGGAGTTGCGGACAGTGGCGTTGACGCTCTACAAAATGTATGTAAACTCATTATTTATGATACGTTGTTATTCCAATGTCGCCTTAAATGCAGTTTCAAGGTTTCCCCTGTCTGCCCGACTGTATCATGCGTACAGAATATTATTTTTATAAATAACATGGTGTTCTGATAACTCAGTCATACAGAAAACTACCCCTACTGATTGGTGGGTAGCAATAAATAATATGACAACATGTATAACCGAAGAAGAGTTGGATATAATCAAGCATCTGCTTTGGTGCAGAGCAAAATAAGAAATAGATTAGAATAAAAAAAAACAAAATCAATTATTTTTATTTCACTTAGGCCTACATGGGCACTTAATAAACATCGACAAAATGAGCACGGTTCGGGTTGGTCGATTCCTATGGAGAAGAACCGGCAAGAAACTACATGGTTACTCTTTTAAAACAAAGAATTGGTTTTACAATATTTCCATGTTACAGCAGTACTTAGATGGGGGGACAACGCAGGCCCGATAATAAGTCAAGAAACTAAAACAAGAAATGATTATATAACAAATAAACAAAAGATTAAAAAAAGTAAAACGAGATAAAATGTTAACAAATGTTAACAATCTAGAAATCTAGAAGGCCTACAATGTTCACACATTTACAAAACAATCGGTAAAATAATCTATACAAAGTACAAGACACCGAGAAGGCAGATAAATTAATCTACCTTTTGAAAAAAACTATTTTTATTTTTTGTTAATATTATTTGCCTTGTTCATTAAAATGACAGTGTGTTTTTTGAAAAAAAATGTTTTTTGATAGGTATTTTTAATATTTTTTGTAACTTATGCCAAATACATGTGGAACTATACTGTTTAAAAAAAAATACAATTTATTTAAATAAAATGTTTTTTGTTAATTTTATTAATAATTGTTATAAAAAAAAACATGTTGTTTTTTTTAAATTAATAACTCACTTCAAAATTAAAAAAGATAGTAGTTAAAATAAAAAAATACGATTTAAATCAAATAAATCTGATTAATATCAAATAAAGCCGATTTTTTTTGTATTTTTTAATAAAACATGATTTTTATCGACCCCGGCCGCGCGCGTGCGCACTACATGCGATGCCCACGGCTGCCTACAGTATCTTCGTGCTGATGCTTGATATTATCACTGGTACAGCATTATAGAAAGCGTTACATTTATCAACATACGCGAACACGCTAGCCATAACTCTACATCACTCTAATAATATTATAAAGGCGAAATTTTTGTGAGTGTGCGTGTGTGTTTGTATGTTCGTTACTTCTTCACGCTCAAACGGCTGGACGGATTTGAATGAAATTTGGCACAGAGATATATTGTAGCCTGGAATAGCACATATGATACTTTTTATCCCGAGAATATGTTCCCTTGAGATAAATTTCGACATTCACGCGGGCGAAACCGCTGGCAGAAGCTAGTCAAGAAATAATAACACCAACCCTATTTCAAATGGTGAAAGGAAAATGATACATACTCTAGGCTATTTGTCTCCTATAGTAAATTGTAGTTCTAAACACTAAAAGACACGCTATAATGGTTAATTAAACTAAAAATTCGCTAAAAGTCGATCGTGGTAAGGATAATGGGACAAACTATTTAAATTATTGCATTGTCATCGGTCCTTGATAAGTGTGCAAAGAATTATGGGAAAATCTATTTAAATTATTGCGTTGTCATCGGTCCTTGATAAGTGTGCAAAGAATTATGGGAAAATCTATTTAAATTATTGCGTTGTCATCGTTCCTTGATAGGTGTGCAAAGAATTATGGGATAATATATTTAAATTATTGCGTTGTCATCGGTCCTTGATAAGTGTGCAAAGAATTATGGGAAAATCTATTTAAATTATTGCGTTGTCATCGGTCCTTGATAAGTGTGCAAAGAATTATGGGAAAATCTATTTAAATTATTGCGTTGTCATCGGTCCTTGATAAGTGTGCAAAGAATTATGGGAAAATATATTTAAATTATTGCGTTGTCATCGGTCCTTGATAAGTGTGCAAATAATTATGGGAAAATCTATGTAAATTATTGCGTTGTCATCGGTCCTTGATAAGTGTGCAAAGAATTATGGGAAAATCTATTTAAATTATTGCGTTGTCATCGGTCCTTGATAAGTGTGCAAAGAATTATGGGAAAATATATTTAAATTATTGCGTTGTCATCGGTCCTTGATAAGTGTGCAAATAATTATGGGAAAATCTATGTAAATTATTGCGTTGTCATCGGTCCTTGATAAGTGTGCAAAGAATAATGGGAAAAACTATTTAAATTATTGCGTTGTCATCGGTCCTTGATAAGTGTGCAAATAATTATGGGAAAATCTATTTAAATTATTGCGTTTTCATCGGTCCTTGATAAGTGTGCAAATAATAATGGGAAAATCTATTTAAATTATTGCGTTGTCATCGGTCCTTGATAAGTGTGCAAAGAATAATGGGAAAATCTATTTAAATTATTGCGTTGTCATCGGTCCTTGATAAGTGTGCAAATAATAATGGGAAAATCTATTTAAATTATTGCGTTGTCATCGGTGCTTGATAAGTGTGCAAATAATAATGGGAAAATCTATTTAAATTTATTGCGTTGTCATCGGTCCTTGATAAGTGTGCAATTAATAATGGAAAAATCTATTTAAATTATTGCGTTGTCATCGGTGCTTGATAAGTGTGCAAATAATAATGGGAAAATCTATTTAAATTATTGCGTTGTCATCGGTCCTTGATAAGTGTGCAATTAATAATGGGAAAATCTATTTAAATTATTGCGTTGTCATCGGTGCTTGATAAGTGTGCAAATAATAATGGGAAAATCTATTTAAATTATTGCATTGTCATCGGTCCTTGATAAGTGTGCAAAGAATAATGGGAAAATCTATTAAAATTATTGCATTGTCATCGGTCCTTGATAAGTGTGCAAAGAATAATGGGAAAATCTATTAAAATTATTGCATTGTCATCGGTCCTTGATAAGTGTGCAAAGAATAATGGGAAAATCTATTTAAATTATTGCATTGTCATCGGTCCTTGATAAGCGTGCAAAGTTTCAAATCAATCCGACGTTTTGAAGAGGGTGCAAATCACGTTCAAAGATTCCGTTACATAGATACATACATACCAAGCTAATAAGTGTGTTAAAAACCGTAAGATTGATCTACAAATAAGCGTTTTCTTCGTGTCCACACGACACCACGCCGACGTCATCGATGACGTCCGCCTTCGTGCAATGAACCTACTTAACAACTCGGTAAACATCGTTACCCACGTAGATAGATATGTTTGCGCCGAAATTTTTTGTCTAAAGATTCCTGACGACAATGTCCTTTGCTACCATTTCTGTATGACCTTAGGAAGCTGGCATTAGATTTCATCAGTTCCTTTCTTATATATCCTGTTTAAATTAATACTAAAGAGTTTTTTAAAGTAAACAAAAATCAAACCGACTTCCAGAACAAAAAACTACAAAGCAAAAAATAATAGTCTTTTGTACCCACTATTTTCAGTTTTTCGTCACCGACTTCGGAAAAGAAATTTATTTTTTGCTTTGTAGTTTTTTGTTCTGGAAGTCGGTTTGGTTTTTTGTTAAAAAGTTGTTTATTTTTCTCTTTTTAGTTTTGGTAGGTACCTCCAACTAACATGATTATGGTTTATAGCCAAAGTGCATCTCATGGCGATTCCAATAAGCCCAAACACGACTAGGATACATTGTTTTATTTTAGAGTTCCAGAGCCTACCTTCCGGCTTCATCATCAAATCAGTTCGATGGTGCCATTTTCATCAGGACCATTTATTTATAAGTATTTGCTTCATTATAGTCGGTTAATTATTCGAGATATCTTATGACCGTGACATACCTACTTAGCATTTAGGAGTTCCAGTAGCCATCTGTGGTCTTCTTCATCAGTTCCACTTCACCAAATGATACTTTCTGAGTGCAAATGATTGCATTGTTGACGAAAATACCAAAATCGCTAAATGTTTGCCCATAATATTTGAGGATTCCCCTCGATTTCTCTAGATATATATATATAATAGGATTCTATTATCAGATCCTGACCTGATGACTATGGGACCAACTAGGAAGTACATATACCCTTTCAAACAAAATAAGAATTTTTGAAATCGGTCCAGTCGTCTTTGAGTAATCGGGGAATATACATAAAAACAAAAAAACATTCCGACGAATTGAGAACCTCCTCCTTTTTTTGAAGTCGGTTAAAAAATAACAAAAAAGTTGTAAATAAAAAATAATAATAAGAAAAACAAAATACCCGACTGCTTAAAAAGCGAACTAACAAGAGGTAAACAAGAAGAAAATCATGCTGTGCACAGTGTGCAGTCGGAGGATACATCTAGTTTTGGTCAGCCAGCTCGCGAACATGTATACTCCGACTGCACAGCATGATTTTCTTCTTGTTTACCTCTTCATAGTTCGCTTTTTAAGAAGTCGGGTATTTTTTACGGCACTAAAGCGGAGTTAAGGGCCTTAATAGACATGCCTAGATAGTCTTCTGCACTATTTATAAGGCTATTTGTACACAAAACGCACACGTATAAATAAATGTCTGATATGCGTTCTATTTCTGTACGGAGTACTATTTACTTTTCTAATTACAACCCGTGAAATAGACGCCCGTGCCGCTCGCAGTTAAATATATCCTGCCCTATTTTCTACAACAATAAATAATGGAAATAGTTCACGGGGTTGCTCATCGCTAGACGGCAGTAGGCAACCATGTCCGTCATAAGGACGAAGGGTTATATTATGAACAATTTGATACATGATAAAATATCATGTAATTGATAGAATAATGTTCATGATTAATTTAATAATCATCAGCACATAACAATCATTTAGAATACTTTTGTTGAGAATGCTATAATAGGCTACTGTTTGTTGTTAGAAGATCATTTGAAAACGCAAGCATTCGACGTTATCAAGTCATTGCTGTCTAGTTTCCTGCCTAAGCTCACCACTCACTGGCGCAAATAAATACGATTTGCGGTTGCGTATGTGTTAAGCTGGGAACAAATTATCGGATGCGGCGACTGACAGCCGCGATTTAAAGAGTATCTGGTAATGAATTTACAATACATTGTGCAAACTATCGGACGTAAGTCGTGGACGTGACCTTGGGCATTCGGACGTCCGATAGAGATGTGTGTCAGCTGTAAACGTCCACGGACGGTTTTCACGGGGTGCGGGACCGGTCGCGGTGTCAGAACAACTACGACTACGCGATATCTCGCACGTGTGTGCGAGGTTATAATAAAAATAAAAATTGGAGAAAACTTATCGAGTGTGTTTACTCCACATGTTTCTACGTAAACATAATCTTCGTTGAATAAGCTATATTGTCTATGGAATAAACGCTCAGAAGCGTCCGCAAGCCGCGTCCCAATCCCAAACGACTGTGCACACATATCAGTCGCGGCTGTAAGTCGCGTCTGATAATTTTTTCCCAGCTTTACACATACGCAACCGCAAGTCGTATTTATTTGCGTCGGAACGTGTACGTGTGTGTCTGTGTAATTTGTTATGTTTTGTTTACCACGCAGCGGACTACGTGTGCCAAAAAAGTCACGCATTTTGTTCTGTCGTAGGTGTAGCTAGTAATTCTGTTCGGTCAGTTCAAACAAGGTATCCAATATCGGATTTCCAATGCCGGAACTGGCTTCTGTTGGCGCCAGAATTACTTCCATAATTGGAAACTGAGCAGGACTAAGTCCTATGATATAACTGTTAACTATACGTATGTACCTAGTAGGTAGTTAGTTCGCATTGAGTATGTTATTTTCTTTTTATTAATGGAAGACGCTGTATGAGTTGTGACAAATTAGCCCTAGCACGTTCCATCATCGGACTACAAGACGTATGGGCGATGCGCAGTAACGCACACGGACTTTTTACGCGTCGTGTGCGTCACGGATAGTCTGTCGTCTGCGCAGGGCCTAAGTGCGGTAAATGTTAGTAGCGGGCCCCCGATAAGGGCCTCTCTTTTCCCTATACACGCGCGCAGTTATTAGAAATGCGATTGCTAAAAGTGCCCCACATCTGATTACCTGAGCGCATGCGCCAAGTTCGCTCCACTTTGTTTTTGCGTTCAATGTCAGTGTATCGGCTAATTTTATCGCGCTTCGCACACGCTACGTAACTATCTTGTTTGACGAGGCCAAATGACGATTTGTTTTGATTCCTCTGCCCAAAACATGTGGACATTGAACAAGGCGATAAAAGAATCTAAAATCTCGCTAAACATATTTAGCAAACGACTTAAAAACATATTTGTATAGTACTATTTTTATGTGATGCCTATCTACTGCCAGTTTTATGGAAACAACGGTCAATCATCAATCAAAACATATAATAAAAAAAGTTAAATCAAAAAATCGATTTGATTTTTTTAGTTACCATACTCATCCAAAACGGCTTGACCGATTTTTATGAAATTTTATATGCGTATTCAGTAGGTCTGAGAATCGGTTACTATCTATTTTTTAATAGGTAGGGTAGGTAGGTATGGTAGGGTAGGGTAGGTAGGGTAAGGTAGGTAGGGTAGATGAATGTTATGGTGTTTTCATGGCAAAACAAAGTTTGCCGGGTCAGCTAGGTAAATATGAAATCGCAAATACTTTGTTGTTTGTTGTTAGTTTAACCTTTACAAGCCATAATGTTAAATCAAATGAACTACCTAGTTAATATACAATTTATTTTTAATGAACCGGCCCTTTTAACGAGCTTACGTTTTATGTTTTTCTATTACAAAGTATGAATGGAAAATCCCGAACGAAACATGAAGGAACACACATTGGCCCGACATTTTTAGGGTTCCGTAGCCAAATGGCAAAAAACGGAACCCTTATAGACTCTTCATGTCTGTCTGTCCGTCCGTATGTCACAGCCACTTTTTTCCGAAACTATAAGAACTATGCTGTTGAAACTTGGTAAGTAGATGTATTCTGTGAACCGCATTAAGATTTTTACACAAAAATAGAAAAAAAACAATAAATTTTGGGGGTTCTCATACTTGAAATTGTTTTTTTTTTTTCATAGAACCCATTCGTGTGGGGATGATATAGATGATATTGAGGTTTCTTATATCATTTTTTTCTAAACTGAATAGTTTGCGCGAGAGACATTTCCAAAGTTGTAAAATGTGCCCCCCCCCCTGTAACTTCTAAAATAAGAAAATGATAAAACTAAAAATAATATATGATGTACATTACCATGTAAACTACCACCGAAAATTGGTTTGAACAAGATCTAGTAAGTAGTTTTTTTTAACACGTCATAAATCGTAAACCGCAATTTACCAAGTACGGAACCCTTCGTGCGCGAGTCCGACTTGCACTTGGCCGGTTTTTTAAGTAAGGGCAAGTCAAGATGCTGAGCGTAGGAACTGTAGGAGTGGTGAGGGTGGCATGCGGCTGCGCGAGGTGAACGTGCCGGTATCCGCCACTGCGCGTCTCCGCGTCACGACACGACGAGCAAACGCTTTTCGTCGCTATTTCCGCAACAAGTGTTGTTTTGAAGATAGAGGCCCCAAGCGGGCGAGCCGAGCGTCATGCCCGCGCCGCGCGCCGCTGCCCGTGATTACATTTCCATATAATTTATCAGCTAAATAATCATCACATCACTTGGTGAATTTAGATCGGAAACAATTCAAATAATCAATCTTCTTCAGTTTTATTACTATAACATCTGCCTAGCCTTTTTCCAATTGTGGTTGGGGTCGGCTTCCAGTCTACCGGATTCAGCTGAGTACCAGTGTTTTACATGGAGCGACTGCCTATCTGACCTCCACAACGCAGTAACTGGGTAACACGGTACCCCTTGGCAAGACTGGTGTCAGATCTCAAGCTTCTGACTACCCGTAACGACTGTCAAAGATCTTCAAATGACAGCCGGGACCAACGGCTTAACGTGCTTTTCAAGGCACGGAGGAAACTCGGTATGTTGAAATGGTCATCCATCCACGGACCGGCCTCGTCAAGCGTTGCATCGACCAGTGCAGCTGTTATTATTTAGCCACGAGCTCGTCACACTGTCTGGTGTGAAAATTCATGTTTGTTTTTCAAGTTTTATTACGATATCGCCAAACAAAAAAAAAATAAAAAAAAAAATAAGTTGTTTCCGGCAAGTGCCTGTAATTCTCTAAAAATAGCACAAATTAATACGAGATTTTCGTGGTTGACATCAATTATTTTGTAGTACCTAGCTTAAGAATATTGCTGCCTTCAGGATATCGCTGGCAATTCCATCATTTTCCATCTTAAGGCGCAGATACCCCTCAGTAACTGATTTTAAAATGAGAATCGCGTCTAAACGGCCAGTTGTAATTTTTTGAAAAAAACTTATGTTACATTAGACCATTTTCTTAATAATTTGATGTAAGAAAATTTTGAATTTTATTAGTATAACATAGTGTAAATAATTTGTAAAGTTATGCCTAACACGGACAATAAAATGACAATCGCACCAAAACCGCTAGGAGTATTTTAATGAAATCACAATTTAATTATCTACATTTTGATCCGAGGGTTTTTTTTTTTAAAGTCATAGAATAATAAGAAAAGTACAAAAACCGGCCAAGTGCGAGTCGGACTCGCGCACGAAGGGTTCCGTACCATTATCGCAAAAATACAGCAAAGAAATTACGTTTGTTGTATGGGAGCCCCACTTAAATATTTTTTTATTCTATTTTTAGTATTTGTTGTTATAGCGGCAACAGAAATACATTACCTCTGAAATTTTCAACTGTCTAGCTATCACGGTTCATGAGATACAGCCTGGTGACAGACAGACAGACGGACCGCGGAGTCTTAGTAATAGGGTCCCGTTTTTACCCTTTGGGTACGGAACCCTAAAAACTACTAAATTTTGGGTCGCGCGGGTGTGAAACGAGTGCGCGTTTTGTTCCCTCAAGGTCGTTGGCGTTAGTCGTCGTCTTCTGTACGCCTCCATTAATTATTATAGTCCCTTCCTTCTCTACTTTTACATCATCATCAGCCTATTAATGTTCCCACTGCTGGGACACAGGCCTCCGCTCTGTGAGAGGGAATGGGCCGTAAATCCACCACGCGGGCCCAGTACGGGTTGGTGGATGTCACATGCCTTCGAATTTTGGTTCTAAGACATGCCGGTTTCCTCACGATGTTTTCCTTCACCGTCTACTTTTTTTTACATATTATTTAAATTAAAGAGTTTATCATTAGATTTTCTTTCGTTGGCGACACAACTGATTTCATCGATAATATTAGGTATATCATGCGAAACGTGTCGCATATCTTATCAGTAGCGGTATGAGACAAATAAGATCAACGTTTCCCAAATCCTAACAACACCCGTAACACCTACGCTACGCGCAGTCATTATGACCACATAATGACTGCGCGTAGCGTAGGTGTTTACAAAAACATTTCATCACGCCTGTCCTCGAAGGGTTGGGCAGAGGCACCAACATTTTAAGTCCTATTTTTAAGCAGGCAAGCCTTTTGCCAACCAGACAGAAATCCAGACTCCGGGCTGCTACTGAGAAATTCCAGATGAATAAAAAAGTTAATTAAAAAAAACAAAAACCGACTGCTTTAGAAGCGATCTAAAAATACTTAAACAAGAATATCATGATGTGAATTAAGTAGTCGTATTTTTTTTTATTTTTTACTAGCTGACCCGGCAAACTTTGTTTTGCCATGAAAACACCAAAAATTCATTTACTCCACCTAGCCTACCTACCCTACACTACCTACCCTAAATACCCTACCCTACCTATCCTATGTCCGTCTCCTGGTTATAAGCTACCTCCCACCAATTTTCAGCCAAATCGATTCAGCCGTTCTTGAGTTATAAATAGTGTAACTAACACGACTTTCTTTTATATATATAGATTTATAACTTTTTAGTTAACATTTTGTTTTAGAAGTAGGTAGGTACAATTAAACATATAAGTGTTATATATTTTTGAATCACCTCTTAAAACTCTGTATTTTGGTACCCCACACGATGAGTATGGATGAAAGATGAGTATTTGTTCAAGTCGCACAATCTATGGACAGTTCCATGCATTTATATTTACGAAGTTGCCAGGTTTGTGAGGTCCAATCTTGAACTATTTGAACGGAAAAATAACACAAATAAAAGGAAACCTACACATTTAGATTTTGAAATGCCCGTTCCAAAGCTAGAACTTTTTCGGCGGAGCTGCGTTTACATGATTCCCCTAATTTACAATGCTTTGCTTAGGTGAATTACTCAACTACCCTTCAATAAGTTTTGTGTTGCGTTGCGGAAGTGGTTGTTCTAAAAGTGTTTTTATTCGATGGATGAGTTCTTTGAAAAGTGTCCCTGTAAATATACACTAAAGCACAGATACATTTTAACTTTTAAGTAGACACATAAATGGACATAATATAGTTATCTAATTAATATTTTAAGTGTATAAACTTGTAATATTGCATGCTATATTTTGGCCAAATGTGTGTTACCGAATAAAGTCAAAAGTCAAATATATTTATTCAATTAGGCCAATAAACGGCACTTTTGAACGTCACATAAATTAAAATTAAAAATTAAAAGTAATAAAAAATAAATTTAAAAGTAATAAAAAAAAAAAAAAAACAGATAAAAAAAAAAAAAAAAAATGATTCTACCGTGCATTCGGAAAGTAGATTGATATGGAGAAGAACGCACAAGAAACTCCATACTTACTCTTTTAAAAAAAAAAAATTGGTGTTTTACAATATTAACATACGTACATACATTAATATATGTGAGGACGATGCACCCAGAATAGCTCTACACGCAGGTATAAAGTATTAAAAAGCATTAACAGGAAAATTAATTAATTTGATAAGTAGGAACATGGTTCTCACATACTTACAAATATTACAAACATAGGTAAAATACCTAATTCAACAACAACGGAACAGTGTGTGAGTCAATTTCCTAAAAAAAAAAAAAAAATACAATGAATACAATAACTATGAATGGGAATATAAATTAACAAATTTGATTTTGTCTACACCAAAGATTGCCCTATGGAGCAGGACCAGCATGTTTCCAAGCATTCTTATCTTGAATATAATCATCTAATTTGTAATATGCTTGTTTACAAAGGGTGCTTTTAACTAAAGTTTTAAATTTACTTTCATTTAGTTTTAATATATCACAAGGTATTTTGTTATAGAATTTAACACAGTACCCCATGAAAGATGATTGTACTTTAGCTAGTCTGTAAGAAGGCTGATCTAACTTATCTTTATTTCTGGTATTACAATTGTGTCTATCACTGACTTTACTAAAGAGATGTATATTTTTCCTTACATACATAATATTTTCATAAATAAATTGGCAAGAAACTGTCATAATATTAATATTTTTAAACAGTTCCCTAAGAGATTCACGGTGACTTAACTTATATATGGCTCTGACAGCTCTCTTTTGCAATATAAATATGGATTCAATGTCAGCCGCTCGACCCCACAGTAAAATACCGTATGACATTATGCTGTGAAAGTAACTAAAATAGACCAAACGCGCGGTTTCTACATCCGTTAACTGTCTTATCTTTCTAACAGCATAAGCGGCTGAGCTTAGCCGACCCGCAAGAGATGTTATATGAGGACCCCATTGCAATTTGTCGTCTAGAGTGATTCCCAGGAAAACTGTTTGATTTACAAAGTCCAGCTTTTCGCCATTCAATATGATATCGCATTCGGTACTTCTAACATTCGGCAATGTGAATCTAATACATTTGGTTTTTTTTTCATTTAGTACTAAATTGTTTGCCGTGAACCAATTTTGGACCTGATAAATGGAGTTATTCACGTCATCAAGATTTCGTGACCGCCGATCTATTTTAAATATCAAAGATGTGTCATCAGCAAACAACACCATCTTCGGTTGATTTTGTAGTAATTGGGGTAAATCGTTAATATAAACTAAAAAGAGGAAAGGACCCAATATCGAGCCTTGAGGCACACCCATTGTCATTTCAGACCCTAGTGAGTTTACGCCGTTTACCTGAACTTTAACTATAATATAAGACATAATTATATAATATTTTATATAAGAACTATAATATAATATTTTATATAAGAACTTAATGTACCTACCATATTTGATGCAATAAATGAATTGAATTGAATTGAAAAAACAAATTAGGCCCCCACAATATGGCGTCCAAAATCCGCCACTTTTCTATTTCCCAATTTTAATTTAGCCAGTGACACTCGATTGACGTAAGAATCATCAAAATCGGCCAACGCGTTTGGTCTCTAGACCGCCACATAGGAATAAACATGCATAAATACATAATTTTCCCCTGATAAATACATTACCCTCCTTCGGCAGTCGGGTAAAAACGCAAAATAAATTTGACCCCCCACACCTTATGCGCGAACAGGAACAACTTCGGAACACTTCTAGAACACCGAGGCAGTTCACAAAAATACGTGTATTACGTGCAATTATTTATTGGGAACATTGCGTAGGCCCGACGTCATTTTGTGCAAATAGCCGGCGTCATGGTGGCGTTGCCGTCATTGTTGTCTCTCGGTGATTGTACCCAATGTTTAGCGTAATTTATATAACCATGACGCGGTACTGAACCCTTTCCGTGTCACTATGATGGAAAATATTCACCACTTTTATGTGTATTGAGTTTCACTGCAAAATGAACGAGCTCGCTACTAAGTACTTAAAAAACTTTGGTTTCCTGCCGCCGAGTTTTTTATTGTTCTCGCAGTACCTACACTACGTATTAATTTTGTAGTATCATTTGCTCCGTTTATTAAAATGCGTTTTTCTGTTCACAGACATTTTCCACCTGCCTCAATTGTTATTTTTACCCGACTGCCGAAGGAGGGTAATGTGTTTATCAGTCTATGTATATGTATGTATTTATGTATGTATGTTTGTTCCTATATGGCGTTCTAGAGACCAAACACTTTGGCCGATTTTGATGATTCATTCGTCAATCGATTCGTCTTAACCCTGCGAGTGTCACTGGCTACTGGCTACATTAAAATTGCAAAATAGTAAAATGGCGGCTTTTAGGCGCCATATCGTGGAAGCCCAATTTTTTTTTCTTCCATACCCATCGTGTATCAAAATGAAGGGTGATTACAAAAATATAATATATTTATATGTATAAATGCACCTAGTTCTAAAAAAATTGCTAAAATTTTGTAAATAAAATATATTTTTTTTTTTTTTAAATAACAGAAAAACCCGACTGCTTAAAAAGCGAACTAAAAAGACGTAAACAAGAAGAAAATCATGCTGTGCAGGCGGAGGATACAACAGATTTTGATCAGCCAGACCGCGAATATGTATCCTCCGACTGCACAGCATGATTTTCTTCTTGTTTACTTCTTTTTAGTTCGCTTTTTAAGCAGTCGGGTTTTTTGATTTAACTTTTTTATTATTAAAGCACGCTACTAAGTACTTAAAAAACTTTGGTTTCCTGCCGTCGAGTTTTTTTTTTATTATTCTCGCAGTACCTACACTACGTATTGAGTTTTTAACTTTTTAGTACCATTTGCTCCGTTTATTAAAATGCGTTTTCCTGTTGACAGACATTTTCCACATGCCTCAATTGTAATTTTTTATTCTTCAATAGTTGCAGGCGTTAATTAGCTCATCGCTAAGTAATAACAGTCCCATGGATCTATTTTCAAGGATAAGCTAGGCTTGCTGAGGTTGTTCTATGGATGGGTGACCATCCAATACATGCCGACATTCCAGCTGTCTGCTCTTCATGTCCCAAGCAATCCACGCCTGTGGCCCCCCCTATCCGTATGTCAACTAGAATCGGTCTTTAAATCTTTACCGCCTAAAAATATTAGTTTTTTGTAAAATAAGATGATGAGATGAAACGTAGGTTCCTTAGAAGTGGAGTAGGTGCGACAACAATAAAAACCAAAGCATAATTGATTTATTTAATGAAATGCGCCTTGCGGCTTTGCCGGGCATTGAATTCACGCAAGATAGTATTAACGTCTGACGTTTTTAACACATCGGACTCTATGTATAATATCGATAAATTGTCGAGCCTTTATTGTATCATCTTTGTCTTTATAACCCCCGCCGGAAAAAGAGGGGTGTTATAAGTTTCACGTGTGTTGCTGTGTATCTGTGTGTCTGTCTGTGGCATCATAGCGCCTAAACGGATGAACCGATTTCGATTTAGTTTTTTTTGTTTGAAAGGTAATTTTGTCGAGAGTGTTCTTAGCTATGTTTGAATAAAATCGGTTTAGCCGTTCAAAAGTTATGGGGATTTTACTGTTTGAATCGGGGTGTTTTCGCAAGATAAATGTGTCGGGGGTTTTTTTAAATTGTGAAATTTTACTTGTTTTCATTTTTAAATATTTTTAATTTTGAAAAAGAACGTTCCGCTGAGCAAATTGTAATCATAAGTGATAAAAATATACGCAGGGCTGTTTCCAATTTAGGTAAAACTGATTCAATTTTATCATCATGTATTATTTTATACAATTGTGCGCGAGTTTGATGTAAACTTGTGCGAGCACTGGGTCTGGAACTTATTTTACTTATGACATATGAATGAAACTGTTGAATTTCTGTTATGAATTTGGTGTTAAGGTCTTCTGGATATGTGTTCACTAGATTTGTACTGTGCTGACTGTATTCTGCAGTTTGATCGGGACACATAATTTTATCGGCATCGGGTATTTTATTCAAGAATGAGAATTTGTCTGCTGTTTCTTTGTATATCTCTCCTCGAATAGTAAGAAGGGAAGGGTAGGGTAGGGTAGGTAGGGTAGATGAATGTTTGTTGTTTTTATGGCAAAACAAAGTTTGCCGGGTCAGCTAGTTTATTAAGTCCCCCGCCGTGTATGTTCGCGATAAACTCAAAAACTACTGAACGGATTTTCATGCGGTTTTCACCAATAGAAAGAGTCAGGTTCTTGTAAATAATTTGTCACGGGTGAAACCGGGCCGGGTCGCTAGTATTCTATAAACCAATTGATTAATGAGAACAACGGCTATATCATTGGCAATCAGATAGGGAACAACATACACGCTTGAATAAAAAGAAGGTGTTACCGTCTGTCTGTTTTATGAAAATCCATTATTTATTACCCACGAATAAGTTTCAGAAGTCTATTTTTATGCCGCTATTATAAATTTATAATTCCTTTAAGGTTACACTGGACGAAAATTCTTCCATACAGTCTAGAGATTACCCCCACTGTTTGACGATGTACGTTCAAAATAAAAAATGATATCCATTTGTCTCATCATTGTCAAGCCCTTTAAGGAAACAAAAATGTAAAAAAATAACATATTTGAAAGTTATGAGCGTCCAAAGTTCCATATTTCAACACTAATTTTAACGCATCTTTGGGCGGAAATAAATACCATAAGAAGAAGGAAAATTGCAAAACGGCCTCCCTACAGGGATAGATTAGTAATTCAAAAATGCAAATTTTATTTTGAAAATATACATTTATTAGTTTTTTCATGATATTTAGACTCATAAAAGACTATTTATAAAAAATCGCGCGCTCGTTTTCGTCCTAAATCATCATCCATTTCGCTACAAACTTGCAAAAGCGCTAATTCGTACGCGAACTAGCTTCTTACTGCTTATAACAGCATCTATTTCTTTCGCACGTGTTGTCGGATAAGATAGCATGCATTTTAACCCCGCGCACAAAATAGTTCGTGTCGTCGACTAGTTCAACCTTAAGACTTGGTTTTCCAAGTACGCAAACGCGACTCATTCATTATTTATAGTCCCACTGGCGTCTAGGTTTAAAGGTTTAGTACCACAAAATCTTAGTATGTTGTCATTCAAATAGTACTAAATATGGTGAAGCCGTAATACTTGTTCAAGAACCGGTTGACGGTTCGCAAGTGGCGAGGACAGTGTGCGGGGTAAGAGGTGGCCCGGCTCGCAATCTGCACCGGCGCGGCGGGCGGGCATTCCGAACGAATTCCACGATCCGAACCGACGGTATCACCACGGGGTCCAGTGCTAACAAATAAAATTTGGTTCAAATAAATATCACTAGATGGCGTGACATGCGTCGATATGTTTTTGAATTGTGTGTAAAATTAACTTTTTCGAGAATTGAGCATAAAAATTATATGTTCTTGTTTAATCAACTCTTCCTGAGCACAAAATTATGGAATAATGGGCTCTTAAAATAATTCACTTTTTTTTTTCACTCACGATACAGGAAGAAATTCCTAGTGTGGACTGTGTGGAGCAACGTTTTTTTTTAAGAAAAAAGAAGAAAGAAATAATATTTTAACGGATTATTTAAAATTAATTCCAATAGATGGCGCGTTTTTAAATTTGTGAGGCATGCCACTCGATTGATTAAAGTATTGTTACAATGCAACTGTAAAAACGTGCAAAACAAATACTATAAACCAAATTGTCACTGTATTTAAAGAAAATAAAAATTGTCACAAACCGAGAAAACCCTTTTACTTGCAAGCCGCTGCAAACACCATCTATAGCCGTGGAACGGAACCGAACGAGCGATGTAGTACTTAAAAAATTGTCGATATAATCAGACGAAAAACGCTCGTTACGTCAGCACAGTTTCTTCGTATGGGTTATGGCATCTGTGTGCTAGTATTATAATAATATACATATCTGTGAATTGTACTCTCGTGTTGTTGAGCAGTGGTGGCCCAGTGGTATCGGCCGAGACTTACAAGTTGTCGGTCGTGGGTTCGAGCCCAGACAGGCGCTTTGCTTTGTGTAAATTATTTCATCACCACTGCTCTCAAAACGGTGAAAGAAAACATCGTTGGGAACCCGGCATGTCCTAGAACCAAAAGTTCGAAGACATGTGACATCCACCAAGCCGTACTGGGCTCGCGTGCTGTATTACGGCCCATTCCCTCTCACAGAGAGGAGGCCTGTGTCCCAGCAGTGGGAACATTAATAGGATGATGTATAGCTGATTTGTATGCCATAAACTTGATGGATAAACAACACCATATATATTATTGCTATGGTATGTCGGTACACTCATCATTACTGAATAAGTAAGTGTTGGCCATAATGATTTTATAGTCTTATTTACCAACCTATGATTTAATTGCATTTCCTGGCCTAACTATGTTGTCGATAAACAATAATATTCAAAAGGCACAGTTTTAAAATCCATAATTCCATGCAAACGTGTGCTTTATGTGAAGAAAAAACGGCCAAGTGCGATTCGGACTCGCACACGAAGGGTTCCGTATCATTATCGCAAAAAACGACAAAAAAAAAACACGTTTGTTGTATGGCAGCCCCACTTATATTTATTTTATTATGTTTTTAGTATTTTTTGTTATAGTGGCAACAGAAATACATCATCTGTGAAAATTTCAACTGTCTAGCTATCACAGTTCATGAGATACAGCAAAGACAGACAGACTGATCGCGGAGTCTTAGTAATAGGGCCCCGTTTTTACCCTTTGGGTACGGAACCCAAAAAATAGTATTTCCTTGCAAATTAGTTTGGCTCCATTGAAAACTGGTGTCATAACTGTACTTATAAGTTACCTATATTTTTTTGCGAGTGTGGAATCTGGTGAGCGTAGAAATTCTTACGAAGAAGTGGTCAATAAAACCGAAAGTTTCAAATGTCGGGCGTTGCAACACCACTTTCTTTATTCTACCTCAATGGGATTTTATAAAATTCTACGGAACAAAATATGTAAAATACGTCGGTGCTCCGTAGACCAATTCAAATTTGACCAAAAATAAAGCTGACTTTGGTGGCTTCTCATTCCTTTGTTTTTCAATATTTTTTTTAAACAAATAATACAGTGTTTGTCTACTCATCAAGCTCTAAACAACGATACCGCACTCGATGGGGTAGGATATTTTATTTCACTCCCCTTTTTATCTGTATGGGAGTTACCCTAAAAAAAATTTTAATAATTTATTTAGCTGTGAAAATTTTAAGACTGTAGCTCCAACCGTTTGGCAGATACCTGAATGACAGACGACGGACAGAAGACACGTTAGTGACAGCAATAGGGCTCCGTTTGGACCCCTCAGGTACGGAATCCTAAAAACATGTACCTACAGACAATTGGTTAAAAAAATGGACCGAATGTCCAAAACTCGTTGGTAGTGAAGAAAATCTTAGAATAAAATGTGAAGAAAATCTTAGAATAAGTTGACCAAAACAAGTACGTGTCCGAACGAAAGTTCAGTTTTGGATTCGGTCGAGTTTCGGCAAAAAATCGAGTTTCGGTTTCAGTTTCGGCGGCAAACCTTCCGAAACCACGAACGAAACCGAAACTACATTCGGGACTTCCCGCGCTGTGATCGGTCATGTTCGGCGCGTTAAATTCCATCCAAGCGAGTATTTTTTTCTTAAATGAGAGGTTGTTATGTTGATTATCAGACCAATAACACCAATAAGTGATAATGTCGAAGACTGCATAGCTATGTAATTCAAAGATAAAAAAAATTAACTGACTAGTAACGTTTTCTTTACTTTTCCCTCAAAACATGATCATTGTAAGCAAGTTTCGGTTTCGGCCGAAACTGAGCCTGTTGCCGAAATTTTTCGACCGAAAGTTTCGGTAGGACACTAAAAACAAGCGTTGTAGAAGAATTAATCCAATTATATATTTTTGTAAACCTTTTATAGCCTGTCATCAATATAATTATGATAATGTAAACATGTTTACTAACTTTTGTGTGATTGGGCATAATTTTATCATAAGTCGGTCGAAAAACAAAAATACCTACATGAAGTAGTTTTTCATTAGTATTTCAAATTCCAATTCTTAAGAATTGTCAGCACGTGCAACCTCAATTACTTACTTCAGCATTCAATTACTTGCTGTTCATTAACACCCTACCCGTGCACTTGTGCAATATCGTATACTTTCAATTGTAATCTCTTATAGAACTTTTATTTTAATACTTGGTCTCTTTTAATTAACTTTTAATTGCTAAAAAGTTTAGACAACACATTTTATTTTAATAAAATTCATTCATAATTCCTTATGAAATAAATTAATTCGGTACAGTTAGAGAATACAACCCCGAGCATGTTATTCAATCCCGGGAATGCGGGATTTTCGAATTGTAATCCCGGGATTAGACTATGTGGTTTCTAATTGGGCTCAAATAAAAAAAATTGGAATGATTTAAAAAACAATGTTTTTAATGACTTTCGACAACACAAATCACAATATAATAAGAAAGGAAAAAAGACAAAACAAAAAACTGTACTACTGCAAGAAATCAAAAAGACAACACAAAAAATCTATTTCGAATTTCGAAAATGTAATCGCAGAAATATCAAAGCATCCAATGTTTGACTTCCAAGCCTGCTTCGTAGTTTATTGCCAACATATGCAGCAGCTGAAAACGCTCGCTCCGGTTCTACGCTAGTTGGAGTACGGCATATCCAAGGGTTGTTTTTTGACGTTATGTAATAAATGTTATTAATATAGGCAAGGTTATTGTCAAGGCCCAACGGATGGAATACAAATTAAACTTGTTTTTGACAATCCCGAGGATAGCCAAGTACAGTCCCGGGATTTTCCGGGCCAGAAAACGGTCGGGATCCCGGGATCCCGAGCCTCGGGTATTCTCTAGGTACAGTACTACATTTTAAAATCAAGTTTAAATTATGCAGAAGTGATAAATAAACTCATAACCAAAAAAATACCCGTACCTAAGTCTACCATGCAAAACACACTTAAAGAAAAACATCGTAAATCATCATCAGTCTTGCGTCATTTCCAGGTCGATGACCGCAGCCTTGGCGGGCCGGCCCTTTCCACGTTCAAATCTTATAATAACCGTACGATAACAAGCCGTGTTGTACTTATCACCGCGGTGAACACTGGCTAGAATGTGATTGGGACGCACCAGAGCGCTAGTGTTCGATGATGCCACCGTTACTGAGTCATCACCAACCGACGCCGACGGCGACTGCGACGTAAACAACCGGAGCTGCTCCCCGCGAGGCCACCGAGCGCAAATAAACGTGCCTCACATGGGTGTACCGCTGTTTTGTTTGACGCACCCGAAACTACCTTTTTAGGGTACCGTAGCCAAATGTTAAAAAACGGAACCCTTATGGATTCGTCATGTCTGTCTGTCCGTCCGTATGTCAAAGCCACTTTTTGCTGAAACTATAAGAACTATCCTGTTGAAACTTGGTAAGTAGATGTATTCTGTGAACCGCATTAAGATTTTCACACAAAAATAGAAAAAAAAACAATAAATTTTGGGGGTTCCCCATACTTAGAACTGAAACTAAAAAAAAAACATCAAACCCATACGTGTGGGGTATCTATGGATATGGATAGGTCTTTAAAAATGATATTGAGGTTTCTAATATTATTTTTTTCTATTAACTGAATAGTTTGCGCGAGAGAAACTTCCAAAGTGGTAAAATGTGTCCCCCCCTGTAACTTCTAAAATAAGAGAATAATAAAAACAAAAAAAATATATGATGTACATTACCATGTTAACTTTCACCGAAAATTGGTTTGAACGAGATCTAGTAAGTAGTTTTTTTAATACGTCATAAACCGTGAACCGCAATTTACCAAGTACGGAACCCTTCGTGCGGGAGTCTGACTCGCACTTGGCCGGTTTATTTTGTGTTTTCGCGAGCACAACAAGGATGTGACTCCATAGACCCCACAATCCTGTACCTGGGTCAATCTTTGACCTTGCAACCACTAAGGTGGTTACTACAACAGACTGATGCTGACTCGTGAAGAGATACAACAACACGGAAATACGCTGTGACTTAGAATAAAAACAGAATATTTTGTAAATTATTTATTTTAATTTTATTCGGTACGGTAATAATTTATCATTATTAGTCTCTTGAGAAAGAAACATTAGGGACACGCGTTTTCTATTTTCGCATTCCAAAGTCTTGATCTAGATTAGATTCCAAGCGATGTCTAAACACCAGATTTAATTTTTAAATAGAAAATGACTCGTACAATTTTATTACTTCCGCAATTCCAAACTTAAAATAGTCAGGCAAACATTTTATTTTGCAATTCTGCCGTTCGAGTTCAAGGATTATGTGCGAATTGATGCGAACATTACTATTGTAGTGTACCGGTAGACCCGCTGCCCTCTTGACTTGTCACTGGCAGCTAGCTCAGTTTGAGGGTACCTTACCGGACCACATTAACAATTGGTTGAGAAAACAGACACAGCGAAAACACTGGGGAATATTTATTTATCGCCGGGATTATTAAATACACAAGTATAGTATTGTCACACAGCTTTTTAGAAGATTATAACAAGATTAGACGATGGTTAAAGTCATAGACAGTAACAAGCCTGAGCGGGCTCTAAAAATGAAGTGGCGACTGGGCGGAATGAGAGTGCATGGGGGAAAGAAAGTGGCGTTCTAAAGGACATGGACAGATTTTGTATGGGCGTCGGAATAGTTATCGAATTCAATTTACAACACTGGTTCTTGCTGTTTAATATTCGTGAATATGAGAACATTCAATTGCTATAAATAAAAAACTTCAAGAACTCGTCACAACAACAGACTAGACGAAAACAGTTTTATTAAACCTATTATTCAGATCGTTGCAATAAGTGTACAGATAATGATCTCGCTATTAAAAAAACGCCAGGCGCTTTAAATTAGCAAATAGTTATGAGAATACAGTTATCTGATATGGTTTTAGTATTCTAAATTTATTATATTCTTTATTGTACACCACAAAAATATATATACAGGACAAACAATCATAAAAGCAAGTGTACAATGGGCGGTCTTATCGCACAGGGCAATCTCATTACTAGTCATTTAAACAAACTAATGGTCTCCTAAGCTGTTTATTGATTAGCATGTTATAAACTGAGTCTATTTTATTTCTTTTTTGTTAAAGGTGCCTTAAATATATTTTTTTAAATCACAAAAACAAAGTTTTACTGTAAGAAGTGAACGTTGCTTTTGAAGTTTTTGAAGACATAGACAAAAACATCAAGTCTGACATATCGGCTGTCAAACACGTCGCATTCCGTTTTAAGTATTTTATTTTGTGTGAAATAAAAAATAATTAAATAATTAACGCATCAAAATAAGAAAAAAACATTTTATTAAATGCAAACAATACCAATAGAGGCAGTTTCATGTGAATAAAATGTTCTTAATAAGAGAACTAGTCGTACAATTCACGTCAAATAATTTACGTGCGTGGTGAGGAACGTCCAATAATATATTGTTTATCTTTCTCTATGGTCTATTATGGCGGTAAGTGGCACACGGTACTTTGATTCGTCTTGCACTACTTTTTATTTTGAAATAAAAACTTCAAGTTCAGAGAGGTAAAAAACTGTGTAATAATTCATTTTTCATTTTTTTTTATTCTATACTATTTGTTATGTATTTGTAAATAGAATGTACTTTCTGTCCATGTCCTTTGAATTGAAAATCGAATGATAATGTGAAAAGTAAATGATGATGTGGCCTGTTATAAAAAGGTTGCCAGTAATAAGTGATCGAAAGAGTATGGCAGGAAGGACCTCGTCACAGTAGGAGTTACATGGTATGCGGAAAGACACCTCACAAGCACCTGTGGAGGTTGTCATTCCAAATGATGTATTGTGTAATTTTGTGGTGAGAAATAACCATATCTTTATTTTTTTTACTTTACTTTATCTGCGGCCGATCTGAGAGCGAAGTCTAATTTTTAAGAAAACGTCATGCTGTGCAGTCGGAGGATACATATTCGCGAACTGCCTGATCCTCCGACTGCACAGCATGATTTTTCTTGTTTACAGCTTTTTAGTTCGCTTCAAAGCAGTCGGGTTTTTTATTTTTAAATTAGCTTGTTTTTTAAAAGCTGTATTTGCCATAGACACGCTAAGAAGAAGAAGGAGTCACATTATGTAATGCCAATTTATGTAGCCAGTTTAATCATCAATTATTAGAGTGGATAGCGCAGTATTGTCACGCGGGGCTGTAACATTGGATTAGGCTGCTATTACCGCAGCGCGCGGTATGCGTAAATAAATAGTGCCTATGTGCAAAACGTTGTCGAGTTCAAAGGCAGGTCACGTGTGGGGTCGGGGCTTGCCACGCACCGCGGTGCCAGCGCACCACTTTTATTACATTCCCCGAATAAATGCTTGCGACCTACGACAGCCTTGTATAGATCATGGGCCTACAATTATTTACGGAAATATTTGCGCTGAATGTACTGAGTTGAGGTTATTTCCTAACGTTTTCTTATTGATTTTCTAACCGACTACAGAAAAAAACCGGCCAAGTGCGAGTCAGACTCGCGCACGAAGGGTTCCGTACCACTATCGCAAAAAACGGCAAAAAATCACGTTTGTTGTATGGGAGCCCCACTTAAATATTTATTTTATTCTGTTTTTAGTATTTGTTTTTATAGCAGCAACAGAAATACATCATCTGTGAACATTTCAACTGTCTAGCTATCACGGTTCATGAGATACAGCCTGGTGACAGACAGACGGACTAACATACAGACAGACAGACGGATCGCGGAGTCTTAGTAATAGGGTCCCGTTTTTTCCCTTTGGGTACGGAACCCTAAAAACGAGGCAATCCATTCGACACGTATATAAGTAATATTGTTGGAATTGCTCAATATTCACATATGTATGGCTTTCTAAACACGTGTGCCAAATTTCATAAGTGTATGTATGTATGTTTGTCCACTCAATTCCCCGAAACCACTTATCGGATCGTGATATTTTTTTTTTTATTGGTTTAAGTATCTCTCAACTTAGGGAACAGTGCAAGTTTCATCAAAATCGATTCAGCAGTTTTCTAGATATGGAACATACAACCGATTTCTAGCGACAAACAGCACGAATGTGTAAATTAAGTTATTACATATGGGTATTTTGTCAATCCTTTAGGTACCTTACTATATAACTTGCTTAAAAGAGCTCCAAAACGAAAGTTACCTACTTTTGCACTTTTTAGTGTTTTGTTTAGAAGTCGGTGTATTTTTTGTGAAAAAGTTTTTTTGCGACAGGCATAAACGTAATCCAATCGCGCGACGAACAATATAATATTATAATATGAAGTAGCAAATAATGTACTGAAAAGTTATATTTTATACGACTCGCTGACTTCGAATAACTTTAATCACAATTTTAGATGTAAATCGAACACAGTTTAGGTCTAAGTTATTTGATCTAATAATAAACTTCTTGTTATTGAACTTGTTCAAGTGTTACCCTTCGAAGAAACCCTGTGTTCTTTACTTATACCGTACCAGGCAAGCTTTACGATCGTGACCCGAATCTTGCGAGGTATTTGTCCTTTCTTTATTATCAAATTACCATTGCCTACATATTGTTGCTACCTTGTCTAGATAATATAAATACCAGACTGTTACTTTCCCACTGCAGGGTAAAGGGCTTTTCTTAAGACGATGACAGTCGCCAAAGACCTTGAGGGAACAAAACGCTCAGTCGTTTCACACCCGCGCGACCTAAAATTCTGTAGTTTTTTGTACTTTCCTTATTATTCTATGACAAAAAAAAAGTCTTAGATCAAAATGTAGATAATTAAGTAGTCTTCGAGATGATGTCAATTTCATTAAAATCCTTTTTCCGTGTTAGGTGTGACTTTACAAAATTAATTACACTATGTTGAATAAAACTCAAAATTTTCTTAGATCAAATTATTAAAAAAAAAAAACTAATGTAACATCTATTTTTTCAAACAAAAAATACGTTTACGACATTCAATTTTAATATCAGCTACGCAGGGGTATCTGCGCCTTAACAGAGAAGGCTCTTCATCTTCTTATACAGAGAAGGCACCACTTCTCACACGATTAAACAAAAACTAAGTAATACTTCAAGTTACGCACTATTTTCACCCTATTGCCGAAGAAGTGTGAATGTGTTTATTATGTATAAAAGTTATCTACATTGGTTTCGTATATTTTACGTGATGCTTGCACAATTAAACAGACAGACAAAAAAAATCTAAACGTGCTGAAAATGGGTTCTGTTGGCTATCCTTTTTTAACCCTGGCTATTTTTCAACATATTTATTATATGTATTGATTACAACGTCTACGCTACGACTGCGTAATGATATTGATATTGACTGTGCTATATACTACTATATACTTCAGCATCGGAATATTCCACATGGGACTGTTACTGAAGACATTCCCTAGCGTTTGTTAACTTATCGTTAGCCATGGCCCTTATCCGAGGCCCGCTTTCTGCACTACTCGTTGAAAGAGTTCTTGACGGGCAAAATAAACTATCTACTTATAACTATGTAAAAAATGTAGTTCGCGCTATAAAAACCTTTTACAAAAAATACAACCGACTTCCAAATAAAAACACTACAAAGTGAAAAATTACTTCAATTTCGGAAGTCGGTATTCGTGTTTTCGTTTCTTCGTTTTTTGATATCGACTTCCAAAATTGAAGTATTTTTTCACTTTGTAGTGTTTTTATTTGGAAGTCGGTTGTATTTTTTTGTAAAAAGTTTTTACAAAAAAAAAAAGGCGGTTTTGGCGATTGTCGTGTTTTTGTCTGTTTTAAACATAACTTTACAAATTAATTACACCATGTTAAACGAATAAAACTCAAAATTTTGTCAGATCAATTTATTAAGAAACTGGTCTAATGTAACTTTATTTTTCCCAAAAAATTACGACTGGCTGTTTAGACGTGATTCTCATTTTAAAATCAGCTACTCAGGGGTATCTGCGCCTTAAAGGAGGCTATACCAAGTGGCACTGTCTTTTATAATGTTTAGGTAGATTTAAGATTGATTTTTATTTATGTTTATAATTTTTATTAACATATATACAATTGAAAATTCTAAAAACAAAAACAAACCTATATACAAATACAAAAGGGAGACGGAAAAGACCTCATTGTGCATAAAAAAATTCGTCCACATCGATGTCAATGGGCAACGTGCCCAGAACGCTGGCAGCATTGCCACGTTGGATGGCAATGCTGATTCTCTGGCCGAAGAAAAGGCCAGCCCTCTGGTCACGTGAAGAGTCGACGAGCTTTGTACTAATTTCTCGAAAAACTCGATGCGCACTCGGACCCCATGGACCTAATGTTTCAACCCCAAACGGCTCAAACATATAACTCCCAATAAGGTTGTTATATTTGCGCCGTTGTTTATAATTGAACTCTGAAAGGGATTGTCATTATACAGGTCTGAATGAACGTCTACCGTTTACTACAGATATAATAAGGTTGATGAAGCGGCCACGCGCTCGCTACACGGATCGAACGTTGATATCTTCATTCATTCATTCAGAGAACGGAAACATAAATCAACGTAGAGCGACGCGTCGCCGCGGCTCACGACTCGGACGTCCATGTTTTCTTTTTGCAATTACCTTACACGTGCAATATTTTTATTGCGTATTTTTCACAAGTGCGACTGTGCTGTTTCGTTTGCAAACAAAACAATTGCTGCTGAATCAGAAACTTACACTAATTCAGATGTCGAAGAGGAAAGTTATTCACATTCACATGCCTTAATTGCTTGCTTCTTGTTCACCAAAGCGCGAAATAATCCGGCCAGACATTCGATGCGAATGTAGGTCAAATTCCATAAGCATAATTCGTTGATACTTTCGGTAAGGCACTTGTAAAAAAAGCAAACTAAAAAGACGTAAACAAGAAGAAAATCATGCTGTGCAGTTGGAGGATACATATGTTCGCGAGCTGGCTGACCAAAACCAGATGTATCCTCCGACTCCACAGCATGATTTTCTTCTTGTTTACGTATTTTAATTCGCTTTTTAAGCAGTTGGGTTTGGGTATTTTTTTATTTATAACTTTCTAGTAATTTTTTTAGAATTAGGTACATTTAAACATATAAGTGTTGTATATTTTTGAAATGACCTCTTATAACCCTTTATTTTGATACCACACACGATAGGTATGGAAATAAAAAAATTGGTGCCCCACAATATGGCGCCCAAAATCTGCAATTTTTTTATTGCCAATTTTAATGTAGCCAGTGACACTCGCACGGTTAAGACGAATCGATTGACGTAATAATCATCAAAATCGGCCAACGCGTTTATTTACATAGGCACATAAGAACATACATACATGCATATATAGACTGATATAAACATTACCCTTCTTCGGCAGTCGGGTATAAAGGGGTGTTTTGATAATTTGACATTATAGTCAGTCAGTCTATTCTATACGTTTAACACTTGCAAGTTATTTAAGTCTATAATCATAGTTGTGTTACTATTTGCAATGAAAATGCAGTGAGTCATGCGCGTTGTGCGACGTCGGAAATAGAGACGGAGCTGCGCTCGCGCCGGTCGCGATGCTGTGGCTGCAAAGGCGCGCGCGCGGCCGCCGGTCGTCCTCGGCGAGGGTCACCTAAAGTCACATTAGTGCATGCGATACAAACTACAGATCTATATATAAAACTCAAATAATTTATTTCTATTAGAACAACAACAGGTATTTTTGCATTGTCAAACAGTCGTAGTCGGTCAGTCCAAAACAATAAGCTAGTTGATCATTCGCAAGCGTAGGTAGATCTCTATGGAGAAGACCGTGCAAGAAACTCCACGGGCATTCTTTTCAATCATCATCATCATTATATCAGTCTAAAGACGTCCACTGCTGGACATAGGCCTACCCCAAGCGTTGCAAACTTTCAACACTTGGTCCTGTGCATCTCACCTCCTTCGGATTCCTGCAGTCTTAACCCTCTTTTCAATCAGTTAAAATAATAATTATTATTACAAAGTATTGGTTATATCTTTCTTGAGTTGTCTCCAATCACCAGTGAATCCGTCCACACAAAATTATTTATTTTACTATTTCAGATTACTTTATTAATCTTTCATGAAGAGCGAAACGATAGTATTTTTATCATTTGTGGATAAGATAACGTTTAATCGCTAACGATATTATTTCAAAGGTGATAAATTGTTTGTTTGTTTTCGTTTGTTAAAATAAGTAATTCTACACACATACATACATGAACTCACGCCTTTATCCCATGGGGGTAGGCAGAAACTACAGAACGCCATCGGCTACGATCCTTACATACTTCTTTTGTTTCACACACATTCATACATCTAGTCATACACACACGCCGGTTATGGGTACTGCGCACTAGGCCTTTCTGAAGAACATCACCTATAAGGTCTATATATGTCTTTCTAGGGCGTCCCCTCCCGGCGTTTCCATTCACGTCTGCCTTGTAAATACCTTTCGTTAGTCGCCTTTCATTCATCCTCTCAACATGGCCAAACCATCTTAACATACTCTTTTAAATTTTAGTCACTACATCTTCTTTTAAACCACAACGTTGTCTTATTACCTCATTCCTCAATCTATCAGTTAAAGTTACACCACACATACTCCGCAAGGAGCGCATTTCTACTGCTTTAATCCTACTTTCATGTCTTTTTAGCCATACCCAACCTTAACTTCCATACATAAGTAATTCTATTTTCATATTTTCTTTGTATTTATCAATCCACGGTGTCATGTTTAAACCCCATAAACCTCATTGTAGACCCAAAAGAGCCGTATAAAATCTAACATCAGATATGATAACTTGCATCTATTGGGCAGAGGTATCGGCCGCGACTTACAAGTTGTAGGTCGTGTGTTCGAGCCCAGGCAGGCGCTTTACTTTGTGTAAATTATTTCATCACCACTGCTCTCTCAAAACATCGTGAGGAAACCGGCATGTCCTAGAACCATAAATTCGAAGACATGTGACATCCACCAACCCGTACTGGGCCCGCGTGGTGGATTTACGGGCCATTCCATCTCATAGAGAGGAGGCCTGCGTCCCAGCAGTGGGAACATTAATAGGCTAGGGA
Source organism: Orthosia gothica (assembly GCA_949775005.1). Taxonomy (NCBI): domain Eukaryota; kingdom Metazoa; phylum Arthropoda; class Insecta; order Lepidoptera; family Noctuidae; genus Orthosia; species Orthosia gothica. Next base: position 17,150,555 of record OX459063.1, on the reverse strand, counting down.
GTGTGCGATGGAATTGCATGATCTAATTCCACCCAGCCCGTTTCATCATCGGACTACCAGACGTACGGTGAAGCGCCATCGGTACATGGTAGACATTCCACCCATACGCACTAAACGTTTTGAGAATACTTTTATTATGCGTACAGCTAAGGAGTGGAATTCCCTGCCGGAGTCTGTGTTTCCCGATAGCTACAATCTAGAGGTCTTTAAGTCAAGAGTGAATAGGTTACTTCTAGGCAAGCGTGCTCCACCGTCGACCACATCATCGCTTACCATCAGGTGAGATAGTGGTCAAGCGCGAGCTTATATTGAATAAAAAAAAAAGGCTGATGATATGTGATGACTTAAACCCAGTTGGACGCTTATCGAGTCAGAGGAAGGAAAATACAGAACTGTGCCACTTTGACAAAAATGCACACTCCCGTGGTGAAAATGAAAAAAAAACTGGCAAAAAAAACACAATTGTTGTATGGGAGGGGTTCCCATAAAAAGATATGTTATTCTGTTTTTAGTAGGGATTTGTTGTTAAAGCGGCAACAGCAACACATCATCAGTGAAAATTTCAACTGTCTAGCTATCACGGTTCATGAGATACAGCCTGGTGACAGACAGACTGACAGTGGAGTCTTAGTAATAGAGTCCCGTTTTCAACAATCTGGCTAGCATTAACTTAACTATTTTGGTCTAGTCCAGCCTTTCCCAAAGTGGGCGACAACGCCCCCTTGTGGGCGCTGCAGGCCTAAAGGGGAGCGGTAAGGGACCCAGAAAAAAAATGGGGGCGTTGTGTAGAGGCTTTGGGGGGTTTTTTGTAAATTCATTTAGCTAGGAGGCCTCTTAGACACCGACTGCATGAGCTCTCGACTCTCAACTACAAGTAACTCGGTTCGATATTTCTATTTTTTTAATTTTAACTCTTGCGAGTTAAAGTCAAAGTCTCGTTTAGAATTAATGTTTAATCTCCTCTAATATAACTCACAATAATTGATTAGTTTAATTTGAAGTAATAGTGGTTTTTCAGTAGGTGAAAAAATGGGGGCGCTAAAAAATAATTTATTCTCAAAGTGGCCAGTAGACAAAATCAGTTATATTACAAAAAGCGGTTTAACTAAAAACCCAGGTTTAAATGTCTATAAACCACGGTTTAAATAAAAATGATATTACAAACAATGGTTTAGCGATAAACTATGGACCATAACATGGTCTAACGCTAAACCTCGGCTGCCCCTAGTTTAACGATGGTCTAAGTCGTATCTGTCAAAGTTTTTCTTTTAGGTTATAGAATCTTTTTCATTGTGTTGTGTTGTTTTTACCGGAAAATGGATATTAACATGGTGGATTGAATTGATATTGAGGATATTACTTTTTCCTCGGTACTCCAATTCTCAGATGTCTTTTTTTGTTGATCCATCACAACGCTTAATATACTAACACATTATTAACAAAGAGGCAATTGTTATAATAGAGACTTGGAGAACTTAAAAATCCAAAGCCTAATGATTAGTAATGATAATGAACTTTTTTTAACGAGCGATGGTTTTGTTTATTGTTATGGTTTCATGTAACGCGCAAGAATGTTACGTTTCGTTATACGTACGTAGTATGTATTATTAGTAATTAATACGAATTTAAGTAATGTGCTTAAACCTAAACAAAACTGCAATCGATAAAATAACTAATGTTTATATACATGCAGAATAACAAAGTGTTAATATTTTAACACTCCTAAACATCATTTAAGCCTTATCGTATTATCAAAAAGTTTTCTTTTGTGGGCATACGGAACGTTGCGATTGAATGATATTATGGTGAACGAATGATATTTGTTTTAATCTGTGGCTGATATATTGACAATGGTGACGACAACAAATGACGGTACTAAGAAGACCAGGGTTTTTTTAAGTTTTGTAATACGGACAAATTTAGACCATGGTTTAATAATAATGGTATCAAGTCCAGGCTTATCTGCAATAAGCCTGGACTTGATAGGCCAGGTTTAAACCAAGGTTTATTGAGTTTTTTGTAATAAGACTGAATAAGTTTGGGAAACCCTGGTCTAGTCTAACCGGATGCTAAGTACCAGTTCTCAAAATAATTTAAAATACGTCCATTTGCTAGAAACTGTGCCATGCTGGAACGCCTTCATCCTAATTATCCGACAAAACATACCTTATAATTAACCAACACAATAAGTCACACTTATTATTATTGGCAAATAAGAAATCAACTCCATATCCGCTTTCACAGATGGGGAAAGACACTGACCTTCTGCGGAATAACCGTACAAGGTCATAAACAGGAAAATGGCTGTTAAATATAGCGTCACGAGACCACAATAATACGCTATCCGCAATCTGACAAAAAAACTCGCTTCCTATTTGCTATTTGGTAACGGTAAATAAAGAGTGCGTCGTAGTAAATAGGTATGTAGTCGTATCAGCGCGTTTTCAATGAGACGGGGACGCAAACTGCCCATTGTGAAATTATTTACGCGTGTGTAAACTGCAGGGTTTTGACCTGTTATTTACGTAATTATCATCTATATCAATACAATCTATTCTATACATACAAATAAAATTAAAGTATCTGTTTGTTATTTCAAAATAACAGTGTAATAATATATTATAATGCAACAATTACAAAATGCATATGAATATTACAAGGTACTAAACAAGAAACCTTGTTTTTAACCGACTTACCAAAAAGGAGGATGTTCTATGTTGGACTTAACGTATGTTTTTTATTGTGCATGTTCACCGATATCTCCGTCAATTGTGGACCGATATTGAAAAATCGTTTTTTGTTTCGAAATTGATCCCATTTTAATTTGGTGAAGATTTGATGAAGAACTACGGAGATATACAACAGAACTCTTCAATAAATAACGGCAAATCATTCGGAATTGCTGCAATCGCATGTCTGTTTATACCATTTCATAACATAACATCACGCCAGTACGCTCTAAAAGGGGTACGCAGACCTCTCATTCACCGGTTATGTTCAAGTTTCATGTTATTCGGGTAACCTATTCTGACGTTATAGGTACCTTACTAAATAACTTGCCTATTTTTAGGTAGGTACAACTAAAAAGTGAAAAATAAAAATAAACTTATTTACAAAAAAATACTGCCGACTTCCAAATAAAAAACTCATCATCTGCCTAGCCTTTTCCCAACTATGTTGGGGTCGGCTTCCAGTCTTAACCGGATTTAGCTGAGTACCAGTGTTTTACATGGAGCGACTGCCTATCTGACCTCCAAAACCCTGTAACTTGCTAACAGCGGTACCCCTTGGCTAGACTGGTGTCAGATCTCAAGCGTCTGACTATTCGTAACGACTGTCAAAGATCTTCAAATGACAGCCGGGACCAACGGCTTAACGTGCTTTCCGAGGCACGGAGGAAACTCGGTATGTTGAAATGGTCACCCATCCACGGACCGACATCGTCAAGCGTTGCTTAACCTTAAAGATCGACCCGTGCGGCTGTTATTATTTAGCCACGAGCTCCTCAAAAAACTACAAAGTGAAATTTAACTTTAATTTTGGAAGTCGGTGTCCATATCGCAAAAAAATAGGCAAATAGAAAGACACCGATTTCCAAAATTAAAGTTATTTTTCACTTTGTAGATTGTTATTTGGAAGTCGGTAGTATTTTTTGAAAAAAAGTTTTATTGTCTTTCTTTCTGTTTATACCAGCTCATCTCAGTGGAGTACGACTTACGAGTACTGCGTACCGCGAAGGTACGCAGTACTCGTAAATCGTACTCCACTCACATGTACTATTGCAAAGAATGCATTGACGTGATATGCATCGTTGAATTACATTACGCCTCTTACTTCCCAGGCCTTGACAATGTGCATAGGTATTCAACACATGAGTCAACTTGTTTATCCGTAAATCGTAGCTGAGCTTGTTAGAATTATGAATGGAACTACATATATAAAAGTTTCGATGTCTACCAAGATAGGAAGCTTTTGAAAGTCAAGATGGTTCTTGGTTATTAACAGTGTTTGGAAGTTCTTGTTTCGAAGAGCACTGGTAACGGCCCTGACTTACGTGTCTTAGGCGTATTTCATCATCCCTGCTCTTAAAACGGTCAAGGAAAACATCGTAAGGAAACCGGCATGTCCTGGAACCAAAAATTTCGAAGACATGTGACATCCACCAAACCGCACTGGCGCCGTGGATTTTGGCCCATTCACTCCTCATTAAAAGGCTATGATGAAATTTTATAGGGAAGGGTTTTATAAAAAAAAGTACAGATTAAAAAAAGAACTTGTCAATTAATTCATATTGAGAAGGCTCCGAGAGCTTACCGACTGGCCGGTAAACTAATTCTCGCTGAGAAGAAACGCAAGAAACTCCACGGAAGCTCTTTTATAGTATTTAAATGTACATCCATACATTTTATAATCTCATAAAGTATCGTTTATCACTATAAAGATCTAATCCGAGTATCACCATTATAACGAATCTTGTGATTTTATAATGTTATAGAATAACAATCAAAATAACAAGGGTAAGGCAAAAGACATGACTAGCCCTTAAATCAATATTACATAATATAAATAAAAGCCATAATTGACAGAGCGACTGCGAAACTGATTTGAAGAAAAATCAAAAAACTTAATTCAAAAATCAAAAAACCCGACTGCTTCAAAAGCGAACTAAAAAGTCGTAAACAAGGAAAAAATTATGCTGTGAAGTTGGAGGATACATATTTGCGGGCTGGCTGACCAAAATCTGGTGTATCCTCCGCCTGCACAGCATGATTTTTTCCTTGTTTACGACTTTTAAGTTCGCTTTTGAAGCAGTCGGGTTTTTTGATTTTTTGAATTAAGTTTTTTTATTTATAACTATTTAGTTAGTTTTTTTCGAATAAGATACATTTAAACATATAAGTGTTATATATTTTTGAAATCACCTCTTAAAACCCTTTATTTTGATACCCCACACGATGGGATTGGAAGAAAAAAAAAAATTGGGCCCCCACAATATGGCACCCAAAATCCGCCATTTTTCTATTATCCAATTTTAATGTAGCCTATGACACTCGCAGGGTTAAGACGCATCGATTGACGTATGAATCATCAAAATCGGCCAACGCGTTTGGTCTCTGGAACGCCACATAGGAACAAACATACATACATACATACATACATACATACATACATACTTACATACATACATACATACATACATACATAGACTGATAAACACATTACCCTCCTTCGGCAGTCGGGTAAAAAGACAGACTTGCGAGGTCTACAACGTCTACAACTCATAGAGCTAGCTAGAGATGAAGCGGATAGCTGTTTGGCCGGATACCGGATATTCGGCCGTCATATATCCGGCGGCACATTGCCGTTTTAGTGCATCGTAAGAAGCGAGTTTGTGTAGGCGGCGCAAGAACGATCGGGCGGACTCGGTCGGATTCGGGTATTTTCGTTCATGAGCAAAGTTACCAATTGTTTCATTGACTTGTTGAATTGTAAACACGATCGGTTGATGTTATTAAAATACGTGTACGTGCTATTGTTATTTGAAGTATTTTTATTATACTGAAAAGATTTCACGTTTGTAACGATTTCTGAAGCTGGCTTTATTTATGAAGACAAGCAAAACCGCTTGTTAACTCATAATGCAGAGAAATTAGTATTCATTCTTAGTGCAGTATGAGTACAAATTATTTTTCTAAGTTGTTTAATGAAAATTTAGTGATCATTGATTGTATTTGCTGAGTGATATAAATAAAGTAATTACCTAAATTTTATGTTTTTATATCCGGCATCCGGCCGGATAGTCATTCGGCGCCGGATAGTTATCGGATATCCGTTTCATCTCTAGTCTCAAACTCAATACATATTTCATAATTACTAAATTATAAAATAGTAATATACTTGAAAACTCAAACTTCATGATTTAATGAGGCCACACTTAGGTTATATCCATTTCCATCAAGCTCAATGACAGTAATATTATCGTAAAACGTAAAAGTTAACGTACTCGAAATACGTTGTAAAAGTAACGTCACTTTTCGAACTCAACGCAATGAGTAACAGACTTTATTGCCTTGTTTTTATGGTTGAATGTTCCGGATTGTATATGACGTTGTGTTAATCTGTTCCCGCGGCGCCATGTTCCGAGGGTACGAGCGGGAGGAGTGGAGGATGTATAGTAGCGCGCGTCGTAGTAAGCGCTGACAGTTAGGGGGGGGGGAGGAGGGAGGAGGTCGCGTTCATTTAGCTCGTCAGTACACGCAGTGCAACTATTGTGATAGTGATTCAGTTGTTATCGATGAATAATTTTATTTAAATTATATGTAAACATTAACTATTTCGGATAGCCGCATAGTTATAAAGGGTGTTAGTACAAGTTTTTGAAAACGTTACCCTCCCGCAGTCGGGTACGTTGTAACTACTTACTGTGAACCGGGTAACCCTTCAAACCCATCATTTACTATTGGATAAGGTACCTCTTCTTCAAGTTTAGGGCTTGGGAAACCCTCCGAGAAACATTTTCCCTCGAAAGAGTTTTAAAGGGCTTCAATGGGTTAGCCAAGTTTCGGGCTAACTTGTACTACAATAAGGTAAAGCTATACAATTTGAGACATGAACTTATGCTTATGAACTGCTAACTCTTTGAATGACTTAACTAACACTTAAGGCGCCGTATCCCTTGCGTAGCTGATTTTAAAATGAGAATCACGTCTAAATGGCTAGTAGTATTTTTTTGGAAATACTATATGTTACATTAGACCATTTTGTTAATCTAAGAAAATTTTCAGTTTTTATCGTATAACATAGTGTAATTAATTTGTAAAGTTATGTCTAAAACGGACAAAAACACGTCAATCGCACCAAAACCGCTGGGCGTATTTTAATGAAATCGACACCATTTCAAAGACAATTTAATTTAATTTTAAGTCATAGAATAATAAGGAAAGTACAAAACACTACTAAATTTTGAGTCGCGCTTGTGTGAAACGAGTGCGCGTTTTGTTCCCTCAAGGTCGTTGGCGTTAGTCGTCGTCTTAAGCAGGATTTCTGGTCACATAAGCATGTTTTCCTTAAACATATTATCTAACCAATCGTTTGCTCTTGATCAGTCAAGGAAAAGCCAACCTTTTTGGTTAAACCTTATAGGTAATTGTAGAGAATGTCTATAGCTTTTTATGGCTATCGACATTATTATTGTTAAGGTACACCACTAATAACATTCCTGGCTCTATAAATACTCAGTGAGCTGAGTGACCGAGGTTTGCGGTACGTGAGACGGCAATATGCGACGAGTTACTTGTGTTGTGCCGATTGTCGTGTTTTCAGGTTAGCTTGGTGTTGTACCTCACTCCCTAACCCCCTGCATAGCACATACTATATCTACCGTGGTCCGTGATGCCCCCCACCCCAGCTGCCCCCATTGCGCCATTTCAGCTTATGCTTATTCCAGCAGCAAACAAGTTTTTGATTCGTGCAGTAGAAGCACGACTTGCGAGTTTTTGTTGATGTTTATTGATTTCGTTTAGACGTTTTTTTAGGGTTCCGTACCTGAAGGGTCAAAAAGGTCTAAAGGCCCTATTGCTGTCACTCACACAGGTTTTACAGCCAAACGGTTAGAGCTACAGGCTGCAGTCTTCAAATTTTCACAGCTTACTACTTGGCTGGCCATATCTCGCTGCGACATGATGACCCCGCTCAGGTGGAGCGGCCGTGAGCACCATTTTGACTCAAAGCCATACAAAATGTCAAAAATATTTTGATGGGTTTTAAAGGGGGCTCCCTGAAGATAAAGGGGTGCGAAGACATGTCCAGTACATCATGTTTTAAATTTAACTTCTTTTGAGATACTTAATCCTGTTTATGCAGTTAAAGTCATTAAGGTTATAATGTACATATTATCTCAATGGTTAAAGTCTAGCCGTCTAACAAATAAACGCGGAATAAAGTTATACCAGGTATAACTAAGGTATACCCATACATTTTCATAGGTTTATACCTGGTATAACTTTATTCTGCGTTTATTTGTAAGAGGGAAAGAATTCCTGGATTCGAAATTTAAAGATTTATATAATCACTGCAAAATAACAAACAAATCACTGTCTCACCGGTGTTGAGGAAGGGAAGGCTCATACCACAGATAATGTAATACTAGCGTACTCATACTATAAGCATCATGCCGCGTATTGTTTACGCTGCCATCTTGGTTTTCCTCCCGCGCTTTTTTTGCACATGCGCTCTCAGCCTTTGACCTTAACTTCTGCGCCCTGGGAAGAGTTGCTTGCAGGTACTGCGTAGAAAGATCCGGCTTAAGAAAACTGCGCAATAGTTTGACCTTTCACAACGTACATTACAATTTTTTATTCCTCTACTGGTATCGTATCATATATACAAATAATCTTATATAAACAAATTGAAGTCAAAGATGGCGATAGTTGAACAAAATAGTAATATTAGATATGCGTGCCTTTTAAAATAAGTTTATCTATCTACCATTAAGGTGTGCAAACCTGGGGGGTAACCACAAGCTTTTAGAGTAAGGTTATTTTGAGATCGAGTAAGTGACAGATGTATACAAGTCAGATACATCTTTCCCTTACTCGATCTCAAAATAACCTTACTCTAAGAGCTTGTGGTCACCCCCCTGTGCAATTATGTCAGAATCTTCCACAATTTATTATAACCTATAATGCCCCTTACCTATATACACCGTAAAATTTTGGTCGTTTAATTCCCATGACGGGTCGATCCAACACACAACAAAAAACCGGCCAAGTGCGAGTTTGACTCGCGCACAGAGGGTTCCGTATAAATAGCTACATTACCAATATAAATAGGTAACATTCTCAGATTAGAGAACATCTGAGGTAACATTTTACTAACGTTCATATACAATGAAAGCACCGAACATTGCTCTAACGAAGGGACAAAATTAACTTTGTTGTTAGAAAACTGTTGTTAAAATATTATTATCACATACATAGACTGATAAACACATTACCCTCCTTCGGCAGTCGGGTAAAAAACATTTGCAGTGCTCTCTCGACGGGACTGGAAAACGTCCGGGAACCCGCAATTTGGTTCCTCTACTTGTACCGCTAAAACCTTACAGAACGAACCCACGTAATGACATGTATTAGATACATGTGCTTATGCCTCACTATAGTCTGCAATTGTTCCGAATATTTTGCCCGATATCAAATCAATCATAAGAATTTTATGTAAGAACTAGCTGACCCCCGGGGCTTCGCTCCCTTTAACTGGCTACCCTGCTTACCCTGCCTAGTCTGCCTATCCTGCTTGCCCTGCCTACCCTGCCTACCCTACCTGTATCATCTGTCTCATCATCATTACAATGCACTGGAAAAATAACTATAGTTTCCTATTGTATTGTTAAATATTATAAGCCGACATCGTCACGGGTGCGCCAATAGTCTACTTGATAAATAAAGGTAGGTCTAATAAAATTCCTCCCTAGCGTTCGTTAATATGATATTAGCTAGCTCGTGGGGGGTAATTTGTGCCAATAATTGAGTTGTTTACGGAAATAGCAATACAACGTATTGTTTAATTTAACTGAGGTCGATGAAGCGTGCCAAATAATAAATTTCATTTCATACGAATTAGTATGTCACCATGTGTGATACCATGTTGTGGACTTTAGTATACTTTTCACACACAGCCAATAGTTTAGGCATGGCCGTTACGGCATATCGACGGTGCTAACAGACATACTATCATCTGCATAAGCCATGTAGTTTATTATTGTCCCGTTAATCGAATAGCCTACACCAGTTGAGTCTTACCGATCCGATCCTAGACATGTAGACCTTAGTGTAGTATTAGTCCGTATTAGGGGCCATCCATTAATCACGTGATGAGTTTTTAACCCCCTCTCCCCTTTGCTGATACGTGGTGAGGTTTAAGACTAACCCCCTCGCCTCACCCTAAATCACGTGTATTTTTAGTACCTACAAAGAATCTTTTTTTTTTAGAATATCATCTTTAAATATAGGCATGACAAAAATGTCTAGACAGAAAGATTGCAAGTTGCAAATTGTTGACTGTCATAATAATAATATTACTCGCGCAATAACACTACACGCCGCTTTTCGGTTTAGAAATCGCGCGTTTGACGAAAAATATACACGTGATATCTTACTACACCCCCCTCCCCCCTTGTGATATTTCGTGATTTTTGCTAAACCCTCTCCCCTCTTTCAAGCCTCACGTGATTAATGGTCGGTCCCTTAGGCCTTACTGTGTCCGCTTGCCACCCTGGGTTACCTTACTAACTCCGAGTTAGTAGCTAACCCGGCTAATTGTATTTGTTATTTAACCTCGTTTCGGCAACTAACTCTGAGTTAAGTTCTTCCCAAAAGTGTGCCTAAGATATTTTATCGTTTCAATGAATTACTGTATAGTTATTATTGATTTAACGGATACGAAATAGCAGAAACCTGTTACTAAAAAAAAACTTTTGTTTGTTCTAGTCTGCCCTTCAATGGACATAAGGAACAATGTCACCCAACTCAGGCAGCTGAGGAACTGTCGAGTCATCGAAGGTTCGCTCAGTATTGTGCTGATCGAGAAAACCACGCCCAAGGACTTCGAGAACGTCACCTTCCCGCTTCTAAGAGAGGTCACCGATTATGTTCTGATTTACAGGTGAAACCGATTAACTTTTTATTTATAGTGGTCTATGTTTGCTCGCATGAACCAAAACAACACCGAAAATTATACAAAAAAATAAAGTTTAATATATGTAAATTACACGCAATTATCTTTAAAGCTACTCACAAACTGAAATAACCAACTAAAAGGACTATCCACACATATCAGGGCGGTCCCCGGACGTGGACGCCGTAGGCGGACCGTGCCCCGTCAGGGGCTCAAAAAAAATATCGCCGTGTACATTTTATATGAACTCGTTCACACACGTCCGTGCACGGACCAGTGACGAATCTTTAATGCCTGGGCCCGGCCCTGTTACGTCCCGGGCACGGCACTGATATGTGTGGATTGACCTTTAGGCGTCTTCCTCGCCGCGTCTTGGTGCGTTTTCGTTTCTGTATCGAAACGACTTGATCAAGGAGGCACCTGTAACTTTTCTGTACAGAGGCCTTAGTGCGAGTTTTTACTCACGCTCAATCGCGTTAACGTAAATGTCAATTTGTATTTAAATGGATAAACGACGTCTGGCTGGGAACGGTAAGGAGAAACCTCTATTTTTGTTTACATTTTGACATAAGAGATCGTTTACGTTACCACGAGTGAGTACGTTAAAAAACTCGCACTAAGGCCTCAGTTTCTTTACCGAGCGCGTAGAGCTTATCAGCTCACAGCTGTACAGATTAATCAGAGGTTAGGAAGGCGCCTGAACTATGTAGTTCATAAATCAAATGCCGTAGTTTAGTCACTCTAAATTGAGAGCAGTGGTGGCCCAGTGCTAACGGCCGCGACTTAAGTGTCGTAGGTCATGGGTTCGAACCCAGGCAGGCGCTTTATTTTGTGTAAATTATTTCATCACCACTGCTCTAAAAACGGTGAAGGAAAACATCGTGAGGAACCGCCATGTTCTAGAACCAAATATTTGAAGACATGTCACAGTCACCAACCCGCATTGGGACTGCGTGGTGGATAACGGCCCCATTCCCTCCCACAGAGAGGAGGTTTGTGTCCCAGCAGTGGGAACATTAAAAGTCTGATGATAATGATGAATTTTAGTGATGTCAGTTCTTTGAAGTGAAGAGAATATTAATAAATTATAATTATTTCCTTAAACAAAACTCTGCTTGATTTGAAACTTTGCATGTGCATTGTTTTCCAGTTAGTAAGCGGTTATAGCACAGATAATATAATACAACGTTATAGTAACTACAGTAGTCACAGCGGATCTTTGTGTCTCTGAAGTTAGCTCTGCGATCCATTGCACAAGATACAGTTTGTCATCGCGTATACAGATTGCAAAGAGTAAGCGAGATAGGACGATGCGACAAACGTAAGCGAGTGAAAGAGGCACTTATACAAAGCTCTCGTCACCTTTTCAACAACACCTTTTTAACACAATAAAAAAAAAATTGTCAGTAAAATACTACCGACTTCCAACTAAAAACACTACAAAGTTAAAATTAACTTTCTTTTTCGAAGTTGGTGTCCATAATGAAAAAAATGGTTCTACCGAAGACACCGATTTTGTAGTGTTTTTAGTTGGAAGTCGATAGTATATTTTTGTATTTTTTTCACTTTTTAGTTGTACCTAATAGGCAAGTCTTAAGTAGGGTACTTATAATGCCAGAATAGATTACCCGAATACCATGAAACTTGAACATAATAAAAAATATACAATATTTATTGAAGAGTTCTGTTGTATATCTCCGAAGATCTTCATCGGATCCTCACCAAATGGGACTTATTTCGGAACATACTCTATAAAACCAAAAATAATTTTCAAAATCGGTCAACAATTGACGGAGATATCGGTGAATAAACACGAAAAAAAACCTCCATACACATAGAACATAAAACCTCCTCCTTTTTGGACAGTCGGTTAAAAATAGCAACTGCACAGGGTCTTGCAGCCAACTTCAGATACACAAAGATACGCTGTGACTACTATACAAGGGAGAAGGGCCTGAATCACACAATTTTGTTAATTGTATTGTATTTTCATGTATTGTAGGGTGAAAGGGGTGCAGAATCTCGGCACTCTCTTTCCGAACCTCTCGGTGATACGCGGGATGCAGCTCTACAAGGATTTCGCTCTCGTTATATTCGATAATGAGTATTTGGAAGTAAGTTGATTTTACATTTTATTTGCTACGGATTAGCGTTTTTTTGTGCGATAAGTGAAATCGGCTTACAAAGATTAAAATCTTTTTATCATTAATTGAAATGAAAGAAGAATGGTGCTTACAAAATTTACCTTATCCGGACAAAAATCAGACAAATTTCTTTATCGTCTGAAGTGTAAGAAAAGTATGTATTTTTTTTCGATTTCAGTGGCTAAAACATCAGGGTTTAACGTAAAGGTGTGGTCTTATTCTTTTTTTTAGGGTTCCGTACCCATAGGGTAAAAACGGGACCCTATTACTAAGAGTCCGCGGTCCGTCTGTCTGTCTGTCTGTCTGTCACCAGGCTGTATCTCATTAACCGTGATAGCTAGACAGCTGAAATTTTTACAGATGATGTATTTCTGTTGCCGCTATGACAGCAAATACTAAAAACATAATAAAATAAGTATTTAAGTGGGGCTCCCATACAACAAACGTGATTTTGTTGCCGTTTTTTTGCGATTATGGTACGGAACCCTTCGTGCGCGAGTCCGACTCGCACTTGGCCGGTTTTTCAAATCTCCAGGGTAGGCGTAGACAATTCTCTATATAAAAATAAAATTATCTCCAATACAAATTTTGGTCAGCTGATGACAGTTTTATATGAAAAATACAGATTATTTTTAGAGGATTGATTATGACTTACCTTGAGAAATTTGTATATTTACGTAGTATTTAGAATATTAATACACCTTTCCGTAACTATTACACCCTGTATATGACTTTGAGTACATACTCCTTCAAGCGAATTATAAAAAAAATATTTTACATACACTTACACTTATTGTCCTCGCCAAACTTCTGGCACAGTAAAAATATATATACGTATGTTTGTGTTAATGTGCCGTTTCGAGCGTTAGTAGGTAGTTTCCATACTGTTTGTATATTTTTACTGTGCTTCTTGGCTGCCCTGAAGTTGGCTTTCCGATGCGCAAGGCACGAAACGGTGCAGTTTTTATTTGAGATTTACTACTGCGCAGCCATTGTAGCCAACTTCAGGGCGGTCAAGAAGTTTGGCGAGAGCTATACGTATACCCTGCGTGTTTGGGCCGTTTGAATCGCCCTGATGCTAATAGAGTTCGAAGAAGTAAGTAACATAGAGTTGATAATACCTCCTCTAAAATCCCGTGCTCATAAACATGACGATAGAATCTTGGGCTTTAAGATATTTCAAATTACTTCTCGCGCTTTGAATACATACATACATACATAAACTCACGCCTTTTTTCCATAGGGGTAGGCAGAAACTACAGAACGCCACCTGCTACGATACTTACATACTTCTTTTGCTTCACACACATTCATACATCTAGTCATACATACACGCCGGTTATGGGTACTGCGCACTTGGCCTTTCTGAAGAACATCACCTATAAGGTCTATGTATGTCTTTCTAGGGCGTCCCCTCCCGGCGTTTCCATTCACGTCTGCCTTGTAAATACCTTTCGTTAGTCGAATTTGTACTTAATTATTATATTGAAGAATCTTATTATGATTTCAAAGTGGCGTACTAAAACTGTTAAATTTAAGAGCTTTGTTTTTCATACAAAATTAATTCTCTTAAACTCTAAAAACATAATAAGATACTTCATTAGAATAGTTTAGTACTCTACCTATTCCGATCTCTGTAATAACCCTTGATGCTGATGAAGAGCAGAAAGGTCGATTGGAAAGGGGATTGGAACTCTTGATCCCTAGTTAACTCAACAATTGGTTAAGTATGCCAACCAATGGTTTAAAATTTTGGTAATTCACAATTTTTATTTGCCTCACAAACGGTCAAATAAGTTGGAGATCTATTTGTTACACTAACAATTGACGAATAAACGCGATTTACCGAAATTTTAAACTATTGGTTAGCATATTTACCCATTGGTTGAGTTAACTGCGGATCAAAAAACTGGGCCCTAAACTCCATTTGCGATAACATTAGACATTTAAATAATCCCATTTTACAGCCCGTTCAACCGATTTTGACTTCTATTGCGTTGGTGATACGACACATTGTAGCTGTAGTAAACGGTTGGTTTTGGTAACAGGTTTAAGCTTTTTATGTCGTCCTTATGTTTACGGAATAGAACTCAAAATCGGTAGAACGAACTGTAAAAAGAGTTGTAAACATGTCTAATGTTATTTCAAATGGAGTTTAGTTAGGTACAGTAAACGCTTCGTGGACATCAGTTAAAGTTCTCGCCAAAATTCGTGGCCGCCCTGAAGTTGGCTTCATACAAAAACTGCATCACGACGCGCCTTGCGCATAGGAAATCCACTTCAGACCGGCCAAGAAGTTTGGCCAGAACTTTACCACGACCCGACAGGAATGAGACCTAACGGAGTTTCTTTGGCATACCAAATTTATCAAGAATATTTATGTATCTTTTTTAATATAAATGGCTACCGCATGAATATATTATGGCTTTGAGTTATCCTTTATACTACGGAAGCCAATGATATTCTAATAAACAGATACGTTATACACTCGCAAAACAATCGAAACAAGTATTCCGCGCATCAGCGGCAGCACACATACACACTTTTCATTCATCTGACATTAAAATAGTTATTTATGCTACAAGTGCGGAAGGTAGGTGATTTCCGATGAGTGGCATTTTTATTCACGAGCGAGCGAAGCGAGTGCGTGGATAAATCGACACAAGTCGGAAATCATCTTACGTACGTGTATCATACAATATTTTACTATGCATTGTGCGAGGAAATAAACAAAATTAATACAATGAAATTAATAAAATGGCGGGCTTATTCAAGCGCGTTCAATATATCCACAGATTAACTAATAGTTCCTCGGGCATATCTACTGCGCATGTGCGAATAGCTGTCACATCGTAACGCAATAAGGCACGAGCAAAATATACGTTCTGCCAAACATATTTAATGAATATTTAAAATTAATTTATTGATCAAAATCTAAATCTAGAGTAATTAAAAACGCCTAAAATAAAGTATTAGTTTTATTTTACCTTTTATATGAATGATAATCTGTAAATAACTAATTTTTTAAACTTTTCTCAAATAATAAAAACTCTATGCGTCGGGCTGACGTTGGAGTTAAAAATTAAAAAAGTACAGGAAAGTAAAAAGCACTAGTGAAAAAAAGTGACACTTTCCGCACAGTTTGGCTGCTTGGAAAACCGCTCTTTTCGAGGACATGCATTGTAAAATATTTATTTTAATAATTAAATAAATACATTACAAATGCACACGATGGCATTTTTTTTTTGTTTTTGTTTCAACAAAGCCTATCGCTCTTCGCCATGCGTGACATAAACTAAAGACTAAAGGTCACAATTGTGACATATTCGAATCTTCACAATGCGAGCGCCCCTATCATATCTGTTTACTAGAACATCATTGACGTTAGCTATAGCTCTCAATTCTGTCGGTTTCTGGGTCAGAAACCTTCCTTATTTCTCGTAACCGATTTCAGATTTTAGAATAAAATATCGTATTTCTGTCCGCAGTCCTTGGGTCTTCGTTCGTTAATGAAGATTGAAAGGGGCGGAGTGCGAATACAACAGAACGACAGACTTTGCTACGTCAATACTATTGACTGGTCTCGGATTACCTCGGACCATGCTGACAATATTATTCGGGTAAGTAAGCTCATACTTATTAATACGATAATTTAATAAAAATAAGTTTAAACACTAAAACCCGAGTACGGAAAAACCCGCTCTGAAGGACGCTACATTCAATTTAGTGTGACGACACAAAGCCTATAACCAGCGACCAATTAATACATCATTTATTAAATTATGATAAGTAGGTCAGAAGTTATGAGGGAACGGATGAACATTCCTACATACTCGTATACAGGGGCGACAAAAAGTCGTGGATCAAACGCAACTAGGGATTAGATGGGGCCATCGGATGCAAAAAAATGTTCTACGGGAGGTCCTTAAGGTCAGCCCCTGCAGAGTTGTAATTTATTTTGTGTTTTTATGAGAAAATTTTATTTTTGTTCGTAATTCTTATTAAAATTCGAAAAAATCTACATCCTGTATCTTGTTTATAATTTTCACTAGATTGGTACTGATGAGTCCTTGCGTTAGATATGCTATTTATGGTTTTTTATTGGGTGTGCTGAACATAATATTGAGTTTTACGATTTTTTTATTCTCAAATCATAACTTTTCATTTACTTCGGACCCCACTGTTAAAAAAAAATAATCTACCGAAAAGTGACCCTGTATTACAAGTTTTGGCGCATTTATTAGGGGTTCTAAAAATATATTACACGTGGCTATGCGTGGCTTTGATATCTTTCGAGGACGATCATTTGTAGCAAGGCCAAAGTTAACCCAACCATAAAACTCGGTTAGACCTATTTAAAAATAAACTCTGCAGGTAAATTATAACTCTACAGGTGTCTTAAGGACCTCCCGTAGAACAATTTTTTGCAGCTGATAACCCCATCTAACTCCTAGTTGCGTTTGATCCACGACTTTTTGACCACCCTGTATATGTCATGGACTAAGTGATTAATCAGGGCACTATCTATAATGTCAAAAAAAAAAGTCAAACCCTTAAATTCCTTAGGCAGTGCAAATGAGCTGTATGGGAAAGTATTTTCACTTTGTTTGCACCAAGTGCAATTCATCTAATTAGAAGTACTTACTTCACACTGTGTGAAGAACCTAAAAGTTTTTGTTGTAGTTCTTGTTTAGATCGTGTTGGAAGTGAAGTAGTGTTTTTAATGTTCATAATTATTAGAATTAATATTTGTTTCGGGATACATTATACATTATTTTGATTTTGGTTGAGAGCTCGATATTTCGGCACCGTTACAAGCGCCATGATCACGAGAACTAAAGTCTTTGCGGGAAATATCGAGCTCCTAACCAAAATCAAAATATACTTGGTACTCGTAAATATCCCGAAACAAATATTAATTCTAATGATTGTGTCCATGTCAGCTTAAAAACTTATAATGTTCATATTTATGTAAACGATATGCATCTTTATAAACGCCATAATATTTAAACTTCCACACCACGTCGTATGGGGTAACCCTATTTGTCGATATCGTCTCCGCCTGGGCCTGCAGTCTCGACATAGCTAACGATCGTTACGTTAAGTAACATTCGTTAACTCTTACCACAAAATAGTAAGTATACAGAAGGGCCACTCCCGCCGTTTTGAAAATTGACAGCTAAACTTGACAGATTCACTAGGGTTGCTACTATATTGATTCCGAATTAGAAAAAAAGGGTAGGTTGCCCAAGTTACAAACATAAATACATAGATTCGTCTAAACATACATCATATCATGCTTACATGCCTTAGAGGGTAGACAGAGCATCAAATATCCATTTAATATCACGAACACTACAACCCTAGTGAATCTGTCAAGTTTAGCTGTCAATTTTCCAAACGGCGGGAGTGGCTCTTCTGTATACTTACTATTTTGTGGTAAGAGTTAACGAATGTTACTTAACGTAACGATCGTTAGCTATGTCGAGACTGCAGGCCCTGGACTCCGGACATGTGTCCAATAACAGTGGCGTAGCGCCCTCACATTATTATTATTCTTCAACAAACTTGTTCTGGTCATGGACCGTGGGACCTTGTTATTAGTTCCGCCACGACTCATGTTTACCTACAACAGGGATGGCGAACCTATGGCACGCGTGCCTGTGGTGGCACACGAAAAAATATTTTGGGCACGCTGAAATGAGGTTATTTAGAATCTAGGTAATTTGCAACAGCAGAAATGACCCAAACTCCTACATTTATTTAAATATATACCAATATTATAAAGAGGAAAGATTTTTTTGTTTGTTTGTACCGAATAGGCTCCGAAACTACTGGACCGATTTAAAAAATTCTTTCACCTATGGAAAGCTACATTATTCCCGAGTGACATAGGCTATAGTTTTGACGGGAGCGAAACCGCGGGGGTCAGCTAGTACAACATAAAACTGTTAATAAATATTAGGATTACTGTAAGAATTTCTGGGTGCAAATAAAGAATTGATTAATTCATAGCAATTAGAGTTTTATTTTTTGTCCACTTCATTGTCACATAAAAAATATATATAATTTAAATGGCACGTTTTCTTATAAAGGTTCGCCATCCCTGACCTACGATATATGTACATCATCATCATTCATCATTTCAGCCGAAAGACGTCCACTGCTGGACATAGGCCTCCCCCAGGCGTCGCCACATTGACCGATCCCGTGCGTCTCGCATCCAGCGCCTTCCCGCAACCTTAACCAGGTCATCGGTCCACCTAGTGGGAGGCCTTCCAACGTATCGTCTTCCAGTTCGCGGTCGCCACTCCAGAACTTTTCGGCCCCATCGGCCATCCGTTCTGCGAGCAATGTGCCCTGCCCACTGCCACTTAAGTTTGGCAATTCTTCGGGCTATGTCGGTAACTTTGGTTCTCCTGCGGATATCATCATTTCTGACGTGATCACGCAAGGAAATTCCGAGCATAGCCCTCTCCATTGCCCTTTGGGTGACTTTAAGCTTTCTGATAAGGCCCATTGTGAGCGACCACGTCTCGGTCCCATAGGTGATCACTGGCAACACACACTGGTCATAGACTTTTGTCTTGAGACTCTGCGGTAAATTGGACGAGAAGATACCACGCAACTTCCCGAACGCCGCCCAGCCGAGTCGGATTCGACGGTTGACCTCTTTCTCGAAGTTGGACCTACCCAACTGGACCGTTTGTCCCAGGTAAACATAATCGTCTACAACTTCAAGTGTAGAGTCTCCGATCTTGATAGGAGTGGGTGTTACATGGGCGTTCACCATGACCTTGGTTTTGTCCATGTTCATTTTAAGACCCACTCTTTCGGAAGCTCTACTAAGGTCATCGAGCATTTTACTGAGGCTCTCCATGGTCTCAGCCATGATCACTATGTCGTCGGCAAACCGAAGGTGAGTGATGTACTCGCCATTAACGTTGATGCCAAGCCCCTTCCAGTCCAGAACCTTGAAGACATCCTCCAGCGCAGCAGTGAACAGTTTCGGAGAAATTACGTCTCCCTGTCTTACGCCGCGCTGGAGAAGGATAGGTTTCGAGGTCTGATCCTGAAGACGGACTGACATGGTGGCGTTTTTGTACAGACACTTCAACACCTCAATGTACCGGTAGTCGATCTGGCACCGTTGGAGAGACTGTAGTACAGCCCAAGTCTCGATCGAATCGAAGGCTTTCTCGTAGTCCACAAACGCTAAATAGAGAGGCAAGTTATACTCTTCGGTCTTCTGTATAACCTGCCGCAGCGTATGTATGTGGTCTACGGTGCTAAAGCCTTTTCGGAATCCGGCTTGTTCGGGAGGCTGGAAATCGTCAAACCTGCGCGCGAGACGATTCGTGATGACTCTTGAAAACAACTTGTAAACATGGCTAAGAAGCGAGATGGGCCTATAGTTCTTCAGCCGGGCATTGTCGCCCTTCTTGAAGAAGAGTACCACCACACCCCTGCACCATGCCTGTGGCGTTTTGCCCTCGAATATGACGGAATCAAAAAGCTTCTGAAGGGCCTTGAGGACCGGTTTTCCACCCGCCTTCAGGAGTTCAGCCGTGATTCCGTCATCACCCGGCGCCTTGTTGTTTTTAAGCTGTTTCAGAGCCATCCTAATCTCGTACAGGCTGACGTCCGGGATATCTTCGGTATAGTGTCGGGTCAATCTAGCTCTTGGGTCGTTTGCTAGATTCGCAACGGGTTTACTGGTTGACGTGTACAACTGCCCATAGAAACTCTCGATCTCCCTCAGAAGCTCCGGTTTGGCGGATACAATCCTGCCATCATCGGTCTTCAGTTTCGTGAGCTGGCTCTGCCCAATAGACAGATCCCTTGAAAACACCTTGGAGCCTTTATTTCGCTCAATCGCGTCTTTAATACGCTCGGTATTAAAGCGGCGGAGGTCTCTTTTCAAGGATTTAGAGATCTGTCTATTGATCTGCCGGTATTTGCACGCCTCATCTGAAGACTGCAGGATCATCTCACGCCTCTCCTTCATAAGCTTGAGGGTATGATCAGAGAGCTTTTTGTTTCTATCTGTACGACGGGTCTTGAAAAACTTAGACCCGACCGTATGGACAGCTTCCACGAACCCGTCGCTGTATTCGTCCACGGAGCTCCCCAGGCACTCGAAACGATTCTGGAGTTCGAGCTGAAAGCTCTCGGGGTTTTGGACCTGGACCTGTGCTGGACGGAGCGTGGACTTCATCAGTCGAGACCTTTCAAGCTTAATATTAATGTTCAATGTGCCTCTTACCATGCGGTGATCGCTCCCGGTTTTTACCGAATTGATCACAGAGACATCATTGAACATTTGCTTCTTGGTTGACATGATGAAGTCGATCTCATTTTTTGTTGCACCATCGGGGCTCTGCCAGGTCCACTTCCTGTGTTCACGCTTTTTGAAGAAGGAGTTCATCATATAGAGGCCCTCCTTCTCCATAAAACTGGCCAGTAGGTGACCCCGGTGGTTCCGTCGTCCAACTCCAAATTGCCCCACTTGCAGCTCATCCTCGTCTCGTTTGCCCAGTTTCGCGTTGAAGTCCCCCATGACAACGGTGAAGTGAGTTTTGAAACCATGCATGGCTCTGGAGATATCCTCATACATGGTCTCTACCTCGTCGTCGGGGTGTGCCGAGGTTGGGGCGTAGACCTGTATGACCTTCAGCGAATATCTAGAGGATATTCTGAGTATAAGGTACGCCACCCTGGTCGACACACTCTCGATCTTCACCACGTTGTTCACAAGGGACCTGTGGACGATAAACCCGACACCACCTTGGGACTGCCGGTCACCCTCTCGGAAATAGAGCTTATGTACATATGAATTAATATTTAACTTATTTACAAATAAACTAACATATCCAGATTGTACGTGATTGTCATAATTATTTTGTTTGTACTAATATTGTCACACTGTTGAAGGCTGCACTGTTGCGCAGTGGTGGCCCAGTGGTATCAGCCGCGACTTACAAGTTGTAGGTCGTGGGTTCGAGCCCAGGCAGGCGCACTTTACTTTGTGTAAATTATTTCATCACCACTGCTCTCAAAACGGTGAAGGAAACATCGTGAGGAAACCGGCAAGTCCTAGAACCATAAATTCGAAGACATTATGACATCCACCAAATCACACTAGGCCCGTGTGGTGGATTACGGCCCGTTCCCTCACACAGAGAGGAGGCCTGTGTCCCAGCAGTGGGAACATTAATAGGCTGATGATGTGATGTGTGTTGAAAGCTGTCCGAAGCTCGTTCTACCTATAAAAGCTTCAAACAATATTACATTTTCAATTTTATGTATCATGAATTCTCGTGTTGTAATAATTAATGGATCACGCACATAGTGTTGAAATGAGTAACTCTTAAAACAATGTAGTGTCCTCATGGTCTCCCAATTAACATGAACATTGATGTATATTGTAGATGAACTACGACACGCGACTGTGTGGGCTGTGCCCGAATGCGACAAGTCGTGTGCAGGACCACCGACTGTCGCATCTGCAGTGCCAGACCGATACAAACGACCGCTTGTTGTGCTGGGACGACAAACATTGCCAGAAGCGTAAGTATTACATATTATGATACTTCAATTCATTGATGTATTAAAAAGCGGTAGATACGGGACTGCTCACAGCGCTTGGTCCTACTAATCTAAGTGAATGCCCGCAGCGGGCACTCAGTCGCTCACGGCACATGGTTGATCTCACAGCTCAATAATTTCAGTGTTTTTATATTTTATTGCAATAAATACTTATCAAAATGACTTCTTGTGTAGCTAAACAGTGTTTTAATAATACCAGAAAGAAAAATAAGTCACTCGGGATCACTTACCACTCGTAAGTACAGTCAAAAATGTTAATTTGTTGAAAATTACAATAATATTTAATGTTTGTTTCGCCATATTTGTGAGAGCGAGATAGATATTACAAAAATGCGTGAGAAAAACGATACGCACATATTGCAATGTCATTTCATTCATTTAGCATTCGGACAACATTGGGCGGCTAACGCGATTTCGCTTGCACTACAGCGCCGTATCCTATCTCTGTCCTTGTCTATCGGTAACTGTAGGTTTGGCCCTGGTGCTGACACTAAACACAGATGTGTGAGTTTCGATGCATGTAGTCGTGCGCCGAGCCCAGGTTTTCTGATCGCGATGTTGGCACATAACGTATCTTCCGCTTTTTAATACATCAATGCTTCAATTCATCATCATCTTCTTCTGTTACTTGGGGTCGGCGCAACACGTTTTCTTCTTCCATACCACCCTGTCCCGCGTCACTCCATCACTGACGACCTTTTCTTTCATATCACTCCTCACACAGTCCATCCATCTTTTCTTTGGCCGTCCCCTCCCTCTCCATTCATCCACATCTATATTCATAACTCTTTTAGTAACATGCGTTTCATCCCTCCTCATCACATGACCATACCAGGACAAACGGTTTCCTTTCAACTTTTCTGTTACTGGCGCCACTTTCAAACTGCCTCTAATATACTCATTTCTTATACTTCAATTATAATAGGTTTTTGACTATGATGTGAATGGGCTATTTACGAGATGAGCGCACTTTGAATGTAAACGAATAGATTATTATTAAGTGATTAATGAACGTATTGTAAACAAAGGGAGCAATGGACTTGGAGAGCATGGGTCATTGAGTATAGTTACGTGAATGATGCAATGATATGATATGACACACGCTCCGTTTTAGTGACTCGGCTCTCAGTAGTAAATGTATAATGCAAGTTGATCATCCTTCCAATATGCCTTAGAGCCGATATCACCAATGCAACTAATCGCGATTAGTTCAAATAAACTCAGTTTATGCAAATACTGTTGGAGTTTATCAAAAATAATTCAATACTATTCAACACTATATCCTTCTCTCTCTCTAACCATTAATTATATAGTTTATTATTTGAGCCCTTGTCAACACTTGAAACTGAAATGCTAGCTGGTCACAGTACAGTATTCCGTTAACTATAGTAAGGACCACACGTGCTACACACACCTTTCCGATATATAAAACAAAGAGTAATTAAACTGTTATTATTCAAACCCTAAAACAATTCTTTTCGTTGGTGTCCACCTTATTAACCCCAACAGATACAACGTTCTGATTGGTAGTTTCTTAGCGGTTTCAAACAATCAGGACGCTGCCATGTGTTTGGATAAACTGAGTTTAGTTGAACTAATCGCGATTAGTGAACATTGGTGAGATCGGCCCTTAGTCGAAGAGGGATGACGATTACAATGTTCCGATCTTACAGAAGAATAACACCAAACCATCTAGTGATATCGACAGCGTTTTTGCAAAGACGATATATTACGTGTTGCAAATTTCAAGCCAAACAATTATTGTATAAAGGTAATCTTTACCCTATGGCCGTTTTACATACATACATAAATAAACTCACGCCTTTTTCCCATGGGGGTAGGCAGAAACTACAGAACGCCACCTGCTACGATCCTTACATACTTCTTTTGCTTCACACACATTCATACATCTAGTCATACACACACGCCGGTTATGAGTACTGCGCTCTTGGCCTTTCTGAAGAACATCACCTATAAGGTCTATGTATGTCTTTCCAGGGCGTCCCCTCCCGGCGTTTCCATTTACGTCTGCCTTGTAAATACCTGGCTAGTGGCCGTTTTAATTAATTTGAAACCCTGAATCAGGTGGTTTAGCAAACCCATTAAAAACGATAGGTAAGGGCTAGTAAGGCTTTTTAATGAGCTTTGGGGTTAGCCGTTCATTCGGTTAGTTGTTCAATTCAATTAAATTTTCAATTCATTTTTTATTCAAGCGCAATTCACATTGTGTTTGAACTCATAATCTAAATGAATAAAACAAATATAAATTAATTAATTAATCTAAATAAATGTTAGCAGATTAGTAAGGGAACCCATTCAAGGTTTATTTTTAGTTATTGGGTTTCCAATTCATGGGGTCGGTTAGGGTTCCCTTTAAAGAAATAAGCAAATATTTTCTAGACAAAGTCAAGAGAGAAAAAAGGAATATTTTTTTCCCGTTTTTGCAACATTTTGCCCGTTTTTGAAACATTTTTCATTTATGCTCCGCACCTATTGGTCGTAGTGTGATCTTATATAGCCTATAACATTCCTCGATAAATGGACTATCCAACACAAAATAATTTTTCAATTCCAACCAGTACTTCCTGAGATTAGCGCGTTCAAACAAACTCTTCACAATATTAGTATAGATTAAAATAATTGTTTGTTAGTCTTGTAGTTTAGATTGTAATTATTTAAAACTAGTGGTCCGCTCCGGCTTTGCCTGGGTCAGATGGCCTATTAATTATGGCCATCTGCAACTGCAATTTTGCACACTTCAAATGGTGAAAGATTTTTTTTAAATAGGTAGGTATAGTGGTTCCAGAAATATATAACCCTTCACGTCAAACGAACAAATTTTATAAAATTCGTTCTATCTCTTTATAATATTGGTTAAAACTTATTTCTTCAAACAATGTGTAGTGTGTTCGACGCTGTGCGGCGACCGCGGCTGCCTGGACTCGCCCACCGCGTGCTGCCACCCGAGCTGCCTGGGCGGCTGCTCCGGGCCCACTGCGCAGGACTGCCACGCGTGCCGCAACTTCTCCTTCGGCTACGGCGGCGAGCGCAAGTGCGTGGACGCCTGTCCAGCTAATGGCACTTTTCAGGTGATTTAAAACTCATGAAACTACAGTAGTCACAACCAGGGTTGGCACGGTTAATTCATTTTGATTTAAATCACGATTTAACATTTGTATATAGTATTTTTTTTTATCTTATGTAACTAAAAATTTACGGTTTTCGCAATTTTTCCTTTATCTGTGCTATAAGACGTTGATTCGTATCAAATTTCAAGATTCTGAGTTCACTGGAAGTACACTGTAAGTTTTGATTCCCTTGCGAGTGTCGAAAATTTGCGGCAATTTGCGGCATAAACGGCTGTATATTTTGATTGCGTTGGCTTAGAAGTTGATACCTCCACGCGTTCCTGAGAAAAAGGGTCTTGTCAGACAGACGGACGGACAACAAAGTGATCCTATAAGGGTGCCGTTTTTTCCTTTCGAGGTACGGAACCCTAAAAATTAAACCATAATACTATGCGCCGTCGTTATCTCAAGACAATACAAACCACTGTTAGGTTACACAATCGCTAAGTTATAATCTTGTTTATTATATCTATGGTTATAATACAGCTTTTTATCAGTGAAATAAAGAATCTTCAAAATCTGATCAGTACCAGTTCCAAAAATTGCCGCCTACTTAAAACCAAACAATTGGAGGTCTTTAAAATATTAGTTAAGATGTTCTCAATTTACTCAGGTATTATTGTTGTATGTGCAGTTGTTCCGTCGCTGCGTGACAGAGGAGGAGTGTCGCACGGCGTCGCCGCCTGTCACCGCGGACGCGGGCCGCAGGTACAAGATCTCCGGCAACCGCTGCGTTTACGACTGCGACATCGGCTTCATGGAGGTGAGTACTACTAACAAACACATTTACTTAGATTACTATTATTGCCAAGTTTCAAGAATTTTGGAATTAGATTTTTCATCCAATCTTTCAAATCCTGTTTTACCCCCTGAGGGGTAGAATTCCCAAAAATCCTTTCTTAGTGCTCACTTACGTCAAATGAGGAACCTTGTTGCTAAATTTCATGCTTCTAGGCTTAGTGGTTTTGACTGTGCGTTGATCGATCAGTCAGTAAGTCAGCCATTTTCGTCTTTTATAAATTATAGCTGACCCCCGCAGTTTCGCTCCCATCAACTGTCTATCTACCAACCTAGCACCTACCTATCTACCCTACCTACCTTCCCATCCACCTACCTTACCTACCTACCAACCTACTCACCTGCCCTACCGATCAAACTACCTACCCTACCCTATCCTACATACCTACCTTTCCTATCCTACATACACTATTTACCCTACCCTACCTACATACCCCACCTACCTTCCTACCAATTTGTTAAACTATTTATTTGAATAAGAATTAATACTACAATACGAATGTAACCAACTTTTGATTCTACCGGCGCGGCGGCAATCTAATTAAATTTTAGAACACAAAAGCTGCCATTGTGACTTAACTATGATAGTGAGATATATTCTCTCATAATCTTTTTTGTAGTAAATAATGAGTACTTTAATCATATAGTACATCATTTTTATGTATCATCAATAGATTTCTCAGCGCACGCCAAATAATGAATTTTATAGGCAAAATAAAACCTGCTACTACCTGCTTGCTACTTTGGGTTACATTATTGCAATTTTCATAAGGATTTCTATTTTTTTTGGGAATAAATTATAGCCTATGTTACTCGGGAAAAATGTAGCTTGCCATAGGTGAAAGAATTTTTAAAATCGGTATAGTAGTTTCGGAGCCCATTCGGTACAAACAAAAAAATCTTTTCTCTTTATAATATTGGTTAAGATTTAACAATTGCGTACTAAACTTACACAATAACACACCATCACGCCTGTACTCACCGAAGGGCGAGGCTTAGGAATATAGCCCTTATAGAACCCTCCTCCGCCTTGATTACCTTCCTTCTTGGGTCGGGTAACAATAAGTGATTTCTTATTGGCAGAAGGGCGATCCTGAGAACGCAACATGTCAGAGATGCGACCCGTCCGGCTGCAAGAAGGAGTGTGTCGGAGATAAGATCGACTCGGTGGCGGCGGCCGAGAAGTTCCGCGGCTGCACGCACGTCAAGGGCCATCTGGAGATCAGCGTGCGCGCCTCTGGGGGTGAGCTTCATCACATATGGTCGAGTCCCGATACTCTTTCTGTTCTTTATATCTGTCATATATTTTGTATTCATAAATGTATTTGCATTCCACAATATTAATATACTATCTTAAAAAAAGCCTTAAAGCTGAGTACCTTTGTTAATCATGGCCCTACAGCCTGCATAGCATCATAATTATGGCAAAAATATTAAATAAGTTTGGCCCTACTTAGCATCATAATTATGGCAAGAAAATTAAATAAGTTTGGCCCTACATAGCATCATAATTATGGCAAGAAAATTAAATAAGTTTGGCCCAACATAGCATCATAATTATGGCAAGAAAATTAAATAAGTTTGGCCCAACATAGCATCATAATTATGGCAAGAAAATTAAATAAGTTTGGCCATACTTAGCATCATAAGTATGGCAAGAAAATTAAATAAGTTTGGCCCTACATAGCTTCATAATTATGGCAAGAAAATTAAATAAGTTTGGCCATACTTAGCATCATAATTATGGCATGAAAATTAAATAAGTTTGGCCCTACATTGCATCATAATTATGGCAAGAAAATTAAATAAGTTTGGCCCTACTTAGCATCATAATTGTGGCAAGAAAATTAAATAAGTTTAGCCCTACTTAGCATCATAATTATGGCAAGAATATTAAATAAGTTTGGCCCTACTTAGCATCATAATTGTGGCAAGAAAATTTAATAAGTTTGCCCCTACTTAGCATCATAATTATGGCAAGAATATTAAATAAGTTTGGCCCTACTTAGCATTAAAATTATGGCAAAAAAAAATACTCTAATATTTGGCGACCCCTAGATGAACGCCTAAACACGAATTGTTGAATTTTCAACAGTCGGCTCGGAGCGTTTACAATCCAACAGTTAAATAATACTTAGGCATTTATGTTATGTGCCAATTACTTTTAGTGATCGGGCATTATAGCAAGGATAAATGCTTTCAAGGATCGTGAACTGTGATCATTTAATACAAGTATCTGAAACAAAAATACTATTCAGAATGATCGCCACTTTTTCTTTGTTTTTCTTGAAAACATGCTGGAAATCTGTGTGTATTGTAAGAATAGTGTATAATATAAGAAAATACGATATTAACTTAAAACTTTTTGTTTTATATTGTAGGTAACACGTTGGCACAACTAGAAGAATCACTGGGTGAAATACGCGAGATAACTGGCTCGTTGTTCGTCATTCGGGCATATCCATTGGTGTCGTTGATGTTTCTAAGAAGCTTGAAGAAAATCACAGGCGAATGGAGCCCAAATGATAAAAAAATAAAGTGAGTCAAAGCCAAAATATTTTACTTAAATATATGTGGGCGTCCAAGCAAGTTTCGTTATTTTATTATTTCACACATCACATCATCAGCCTATTAATGTTCCCACTGCTGGGACACAGGCCTCCTCTCTGTGAGAGGGAATGGGCCGTAATCCACCACACGGGCACAGTGCGGGTTGGTGGATATCATATGTCTTCGAATTTTTGGTTCTAGGACATGCCGGTTTCCACACGATTTTTCCCTTCACGTTTTTGAGAGCAGTGGTGTTGAAATAATTTACACAAAGTAAAGCGCCTGCCTGGGCTCGAACCCACGACCGACTACTTGTAAGTCGCGGCCGATACCACTGGGCCACCACTGCTCTCAATTTTATTTGATTATTGATTAAGTCTTAATTCTATTATACAGAGTGAGTTTTTCAAGTGGGCTTGGATGACCAAATCCGAAACTATGTGGAATAGCGAAAAACACTCGACTCCTTCGAGTCGCTGTTAGTTATGCCTCATAATTTCCGTTCTGGCCATCCTTGCCCACTTGAAGACCGAATAAATGGCACAGAACGCGTTGTCGCTTCTTTAAAACGCGCGTTGTGACAGTGAGGAAAAGCCTGAACGGTTTCTTAGGCCTCATTGATGCATAACGACGGACGAAAGGACACCGATGGGAATTTGCATATTTTTCGTTATGGGTATCATTTTCGAGTTTTTTTTGGGGTCGCTAATAACGAATATGAGGTCAAAACCAAAATCTAAGATGGCGCCGACGGAAATCGACACAGATGTGAACTATCAATATATTCTGCTATATTTCGTTTGTGTACACCTTGGGTATGGTTTCCATACTAAGATGCCCAGAATGGGCATCGCTTGCGGATCCGCCCTTTTATGATGTGATTTTGATGTTACTTTTTTATTTAGTATATACATCCATTCCAGAGCTCATCAAGTATTACATATATTCAACAACCCGAACCTCGAGTTGTTATGGGACTGGCCAACTCACGGCGACATTGAAATCTCAGGGGGATCCCTGTTCATACATTTAAACCCAAAGCTGTGCTACCTCACCCAGATACTGCCGCTTAAGAACATGACTAGTAATCCGAGGTCCAACTTCACTGAAATTGAAGTGTCTGAAGACAACAACGGAAATCAGGCCTCCTGTGAGTAGTTCACGTTGTTATCTTGCAACATAATAAATTATTCTACCGTCCATTCGAAAATGTAGCTTGTTATGGAGAAGAACGGACAAGAAACTCAATAATTGCTTTTTTTCATCAAGTCGTTTACAATATTTACAAGTACATACATTAATAAATTCATATGTGTGAGGACTATGTATAGGTATAAAGTATTAAAAGCATTAACAGGTAAATTCATTAATTTGATAAATAGGAACATGCTTCTCACATACTTACAAATATTGCAAACATAAGTAAAATACCTAATTCCACAACAACGGAACAGTGTGTGAGTCAATATCTTAAAAAAAAAGTAGATTGTAGGTAGCCAATTCTGAAAGTGTTCTTTTCCAGGTTTACCGGACAAGTTGCACTTACGGGTGACTCAGTATTTCCCCACAACGGTGGTCCTGAGCTGGAACAGGTACTGTCCCAAAGACATGCGCAAGCTGCTCGGCTACTCGTTTTACTACATCGCCACGAAGCCCAACCAGAACGTCACGCTGTACGAGCAGAGGGACGTCTGCTCCGATATGTTAGTATTACGTTAATCATTTCTTTTTACGCTTAGGTGAGTTGCATGAATCGATTATGGCAGTAAGGCCGCTATCCCACTGGCGTTTTACGAGCGTTGGCGCTACTACAACGTCTGCGCAGCAACGACGCTGCGCAGACGCGACGTTGACGTCGCGAGACTAGTGACAAGCGTTAGCGCTGAGACTTCGCAACTTTAACGACGCGTCAACGCGACGGTAACGTTGCGTTTTTTGGCAACAGGTACAATCACGCCGTCCCGCTCTGTCTGTGAATTTGTAAAATGCCCATTCATTATGTTTAATATTATTAGAGTACAGTGCGAAATATTCACTTTCTTGTAATCGATTGGACCATAAAGGACTTTCCCAAAATTGACGATGAGACTTTCTTTTTCTTTTACGTAATTTTCGTCGAAGTAGCAAAGCCAACTACGTGTGTGTGTAGTACTACGTGTGTAGTGTTTTACTCGTCGGAATCCATTTTGTCTCTGATTGTAAGCCTTAAATTGTTGCATGTGCGCGACGTTAACGTTGCATTCAGTGGACGTAACGCTTGCCACTAGAGTGTCGCAACGTCAACGTCGCGTTTGCGCAGCGTCGTCGCTGTGCAGACGTTGAAGGAACGCCAACGCTCGTAAAACGCCAGTGGGATAGCGGCCTTAGCTTAACTTAAATTCTTATTAAAACAAAATAAAGATGAAAACCTAAGTATTGTAATACAATTGAGTTATGTCCTTTTGCTCTTCATTATTGAATTATATAATTCATATTAATATTATAAGAAGATTCAGATGGTACTGTTTTTAATTCTGTTTTCTTACTTTAAATTATGATTTTTATTATACAGAGAGAGAATCGAATAATCGTCAATCTCGTTTTATTTTACAGATGGACTGTTCGGGATATATCAAAGGATGAAGCTCATAAGGATAATAATATTTCAAAGGAACTTATAACTGGCAACCAGAACGATCTTCTAATGAATCCATGTCTGTATATGCAGCCCGGATTCTATCTATTGTCACATTTGACCCCTTACACACGGTATGCAGTATATTTGAAGACGGTTACCACATTGCAAGAGAAGAAGGGTGCTCAAAGCTCCATCATATACTTCACCACCTTACCTGATAGTAAGTACTAAAAGTAACAGTTATCCAAATTCAAAACTTCTGTAATGAAGATCGGCAGGCTTATTACGTAAGAAACAGCAATCAGCAATTATCGCGCGATCAAACACTGTGTCATAAATGTCAAAATTACCTACAGTGTATTTATTTATCTATTATATATGTCGGAAACAAGAGGGTTTCCTTCCGTATACCCTCGTTCTTGTGGGCTTATCGTGGGTAAT
The DNA here is from genome assembly GCA_949775005.1 of Orthosia gothica. NCBI lineage: Eukaryota > Metazoa > Arthropoda > Insecta > Lepidoptera > Noctuidae > Orthosia > Orthosia gothica. Next base: position 17,118,594 of record OX459063.1, on the reverse strand, counting down.
GCGTGCGCAAGGCGGGTAACTTATGCCGTTTTAGAGATAGTCCTCGATCCAACAACGATTGGAGGCCGAATCCACTTCTCTTAACAAAACCACACTTAAACAAGTTTATACACGCCACTTTAGAATACCTCCAAACTCTTTCTCAAAACTCTTTTCCAACACCAAACGCGTGTCCGCGCGTTTTCCTTCTAACTCCAGCACAACAATCGCGGGAGAACCCACACAGAGCGCCGTATAGACGCTCGCCGCTTTATTATTGGCTCAAGCACACATCCGGCAAAACTACCGCTTTGAACATCCAATCGAATTCAAGTATTTTGACATAAGGAAAATGAATTGTTGTCAATCGAATAAAATCTAATTGAAATTTGAATCAGAAGCTAAATGTTGACAATTAAATAAAACTGAATTAATAACTTTACAAGTGATATTTCTTCGTTTCCAACTATTAATCATTTACCTTCCTCCGATATACAAACATTTACAAAACCAAGTGTACGATGGGCGGTCTTATCGCACAGGGCAATCTCTTACAGACAATCTTTGGATGGACTGAACAAGAGGAGATTAATTTAGGGCTGTCAGTGTACCAAATATCATAAAAAATAGTGTATGTATGGTAGGTCCAACACAATCGTTTGCTAATCGCTCGCTGTTTGTCAAATTAAAAAAAAACCGCCAAAATAAAAACTTCTGTATTAAAGAACAATAATTGCGTTAAAATTGCTATCGTTTTGCTCTTGCAAGATACATAATAAGCCTGCGGGTCTGTCTAATGACTTGTCAATGCCTTGCTGATACCATAATTAAAAAAGGATAATGCTATTCATCTTGTACATAGCTCCGTCTCTCTCTAAATCTATATGGGCTATTCCGCATGCGTTAACACCCGCAATGCACCTTTATCTAATTGTTATGAGAGGCAAACCCGTGTGCGTGATTAAATTGGCGTGATAGTAAAATACTCACAGCGGATCTTTGTGTCTCTGAATTTGGCTCTGTCAACTATTGCGCACGAAACAGATTAACTGCATAGAGTAACCCTCAGTTTCCCAGCTCAAAATTATCGGAGAATTAATGTGACAAATTGTCAAGCACGCGTTACCTGCTGTGATTGGCTGTTGAAAAGTCATTCAAGCAATCACAGCAGATAAGATTTACGCGTGTTTGACAATTTGTCACATTCATTCTCCGATAATTTTAAGCTGGGAAACTGAGGGTAAGTGAGATAGGATGATGCGACAAACGTATGCGAGTGAAAGAGACAGTTATACAATGCTATTGTCACTTTCAATATTGACACAAAAATAGCTACTGCGCAGTCTCTTGCAGCCTAGAGACACAAAGATCCGTTGTGAGTATTATAAAAACGATTTATATTTATTTTTGTCACGCCTTCATTAATAAAAATTAAATGAACGTCTTATTGAAATACAAATTAATGTGGCATTATGAAGAATGAACTTAATACGTGGTCGTTGGCAGGGCCGAGTCCCCCCACCGGGCTGTCGGTGGAGTCGCTGTCGCCGCACTCGGTGTACATCCGCTGGGGCGAGCCCGCCATGCCCAACGGCACCATCGTGCTGTACCACGTGGCCGTGCAGGCCAGCAGCTACAACGTGCCGCAGCTGTTGGCGGGCAACACCAACTACTGCGCTAATCGTAAGTTCTATACCTTCGTCAGATTTCAAGTTCTTGCCTTTATCAATTCACTAGCTGTCCCACGCGGCTTAACTCCGGTCAACTGGCTACCTACCCTACCCTACCAATCCTACATACATGATTGTTGCGTAACTTAAACCGTCTACGCAGCGCACGCAACGAAAACTCTCAAAAACCATTTTTTTTCCGTTTTTGCAACATTTTTCATTTATGCTCCGCTCCTAATATCCCAAAACCTATTATAATCTGCCTCGATAAATGGACTATCAAACACAAAAATAATTTTTCAATACCAACCAGTAGTTCCTGAGATTAGCGTGTTTAAACAAACAAACAAACTAACTCTTCAGCTTTATAATATTAGTATAGATAATTTTGAAGCTGGACTGAGCAGATTACTGCATAAAAATGTATCATCTCTTGAATTAAATATATATGTAACTAGCTGACCCGGTCAACTTTATTTTGACATAAAAACACCAAACATTCATCTACCCTACCCTACCCTGCCTACCCTATCTACCCTACATAACCCTACCTACCCTACCTATCCTACATAACCCTACCTACCCTAACTATCCTACCCTACCCTACCTATGTAGGTACGGCACCAATTTTTTTTCTTATTTTTTTTTTAATAACCTTCTCCTAACAATAACAAACACAACAAAAAAAGAATAAGCGAAATCGGTCCAGGAGTTCACGCGTGACGCCTTGACCAAGGGAAATAGGGATTTATTTTTAGGGTTCCGTACCCAAAGGGTAAAAACGAGACCCTATTACTAAGACTCCACGGTCCGTCTGTCTGTCTGTCACCAGGCTGTATCTAATGAACCGTGATAGCTAGATAGTTGAAATGTTTTGGAGGAAAAGTTACTGAGCTGAGACAGTATACAGGTTTTTCAAAATCCACGGGTTCGATTCCTGGCTAGTGATAATGATTTTTCAAATATCCAATGATACAGTTTTAGTTTTCATCAAAATCGGCCTCGTGACTTCTTTGAGTGTTTTTCTCTATTCCTCATAGTTTCGCATTTGGTCATCCACGCCCACTTGTAAACTCAGCCAGTATATAAACATATAGTATTACAGTTTTTAAATTAGGAACTTAGTGGTCGATATCACTCTCTTATATCCACACTTTTACACGGATCTAATAGGCACCATCCTAATACCACGCGATTAAACATGACTATTAAACTATCATATTTTCAAAGGAGAATGCCCATTTTGTAAGGGAACTTGCGCCCCTTTAAAAAAATGGTTGTATCTTGATGAATTTGGTTGTATATTGTAGAAAAAACACGTTATATTCATAATTAGAAAATATTTTTAATTTATTTTGTGGGGATCACGAGATATAACGATGTTCGATGTTCTTGAAATGAACCCTTATTACAATGCAATAAGGTGCATACAAATGTCCAAGTGAAGGAACCTGATCTGTTGTTGTCTGTACATATAAAGTAAAGGACACGGATGGAAAAAAACACAAAATATAAATCCTATTTTCGAATAATACTGAAATCGCAGACACGATACCTCATAGGGGGCCTGTGTATGGGCAATCTCCTTTCTGTGTGTGATCATATTTAAAAAAAAAAACTTTTGCCCATTTAGATGAACAACTTTCTCCAAGGAAGTCATAGGTGATTACCATGCTTTACAAAGAAATAGTAGGAAAATGGCATTACATCTATCTTTTATATTTTTAAAAATCAATGCCAGTTTTCGTTGTTATTTTATAACTCAAGAACGGGCTCACCTATCCAAACCAAATTTTTAGGGTTTATTCGGACTATTTAGCAGATGGTTTATGTGAAGAAAAAAAAAAATTGAAACTTAGGGTAGGGTAGGGTAGTGTAGTAAAAAGTAGTGTAGGGTAGGGTAGCGTAGGGTAGGGTAGGGTAGGGAAGGTAGTGTAGGGTAGGGTAGTGTAGGGTCGGGTAGGGAAGGGTAGTGTAGGGTAGGTAGGGTAGATAAATGTTTGGTGTTTTTATGGCAAAACAAAGTTTGCCGGGTCAGCTAGTACTTCCAATATTTTCTCACACGTATTCTTGTTTCAGCGAGTGCCCTAACGAATGTGATCAATGCTCGAGCAGAAGAGTCCTCGGACAGTCAGGAGAAGGAGGCGACTGGTGAAGTCACCAACGGCTCCTGCTCGTGCAAGGAAGAGGACAAGCCGGACATGAAGTTCAGCTCGCGCGCGGAGTGGGAGCGCGAGGAAACCATCTCCTTCGAGAACGACCTGCAGAATAGGGTACGGGATTTTGTGTTTGTTCTCTGGTCCGCACGTTTCGTTTGAATCCCCATTTCAGCAGTGCTACGTGGTTCTAAAAAATTCTGTATTTATCTACTCAACGAGCTCTGAACAACGATACCCTCTCGATGGGGAAGATGATTTTTTTTTCAAGTCCCCCTTTATCAAATCAAATCAAATCAATTTTTTTTATTGTGGGCATAGGTTATACAGATAGATGTTAGGTAAATTACAGTTCCATTATGTCCTGCCTAGTAGGCATACAATAATTAAGTCAACATGCAAAATATTATATCTTGAATCGGATAAAACAAAAACGATTACAACAATAACATCTTTTTCAATACAGTTGTTAATAAAAATGGCGTACTTTCAGAGGCTATAATTTTATTATGATTCGAAAATCAAATCTTTTGCACAGGCATCTTTCTGTTACGCGGTCGTGACTTTTGTTTACGAGCTCGATCACTACTTTTGCAGTTGAGTTTTAAAATAAGTTTAGGAGTTTTCATACATAGAATAAAATCGGATAGATTTTATACGAAGAAAAATGAATGATTCCGTACGTTTTAGCATTGAATTCTCAAAAGTCTTTTAAGACGGTACCCTGACCAAAAAATCGGCATGAGATATGAGCGTTCCTATTGGTCTAGCGGCACTGGTGGCGCATGAATTACAGTAGTGAATACGCCCAGATTTTAGAATAAAATCTTTATAAAATCGAATTTTGGTCTTTTGAAAAAAATAATTCTACAAAAATGTTCGTTATTAAATCGTCTATCCATTAGTGTTAGTACAAAAAATAATCAATGAACACTTTACGAGGAGATGCATAATATTAATAATTATTTCTCATTTTTATGTTTTTTTGGAAGTAGATTAGTGAAATATATACAACATTTAAAAAAAAACTAAATCTACCATTTTAGAATCAATATTATGTAGAAATTTAATGTATTTTTATTAATTGATATTTCTTTTTAAATAACGAGTAGATAGCTCCTAAAAACAGCACAAAAAACGGCTTGTGCGGCGTTTTGCTCGGGGTACCGCCTTAAATGGATGTTTAGTATATTTAATAACCAGTTTTAATTTAAGTAATTATTTTCACATCAACATTTGTCAAAAATCGAATAGGCTGTATAGGCTGTTTTCGTTGTAAAAAAATATGCCCAGTTGCAAAAACGCGCCATTTTCTGAAAATTTTAATTTTTGTGAATAAACAAATCTAATTCTTTGATTTGTTTTTACTATTTCCCACAACTGTATTGAAAAACGTCGTTTGATACACGGGTGTGTATCACACGACGTTTGTATCACAATGTACTATTTTTCACAAATTCACACACATGTATCACAGTGTACTATTTTTTTCTGCGTATTATCACAAAGTACGTAAGCGACGGCGCGCCGTCTATTTTGTGATATTATGTTCAAACTCTAAATAACTAAGTAAGTAGGAATACGTAGATTCCTTTCAATTGCTGATTCTACATAGTCTGTGGCATCCTATGTAAAATGGCGGCATATCCTCGGCAGATCCATATTTACGATGTTTTTAAATTGTATTTTTGATGAGATTAGATTAGAATATTTTTTTAATACAAATAAACAATAAGTTTATAATTGTATTCTCACAGTAATTGACCTTTGTTATATGACAATATCAAAAACTCCTATTAGTAGTATTGGTGTGTATTAAGATCTAACAGAATCAAAAAAATAATTTAAAATATCGTAAAAACGGCGCCAAAATCCAACATGATAAATGGCAATTTATTACAGGTGTACAGAAAACAGCCTGACCGACAGAAGCATCCAAACACCAGGGTAAAGCGTTCTACGGAACATTACATGAACAGCATGCTTGTGAAAGTGGCCGAGACCGAAGCGCCCACGCTTGGGCAAAACTACACCAACAGTACCGACGACAAAGGTACATCAACAAACTCTCTCATATTAACATCGTATTCATCTACCCACTGTCCTGTTAACATTTTCATGCGCTCTAAGCCTTGCCTTCTCTGTTCGTCCTTCATAGCCTCGCTTGTCACCCTCATCACGACCATCTAACATTCTCATTTCAGCCAAATGCAGTCGCATCGAGCCTAACGCTTGCGTCGTAAAGGATTCCACAGGTTATAAACTAAGCCATTATTTTTTTTTTAATATTACACGGGGATTGGTTGCCGCATGTTGCCATCATTATTCATGTTGATTTATTATAAAGTTGATCGTATAATCGTCGACTGATAGAGAACTTCTGAACTTAATCTTCAATTTGCATGACCTTTCGTAGTTCTTCCAATAAGGATCAGGAATGGCTGAATTATAATTTATGCATTGCATGCAGTAATTTTATAGTTGTAGTTAAACAATTTACAAGTATGCAAATTACACCTGATACGTAAGTACCTACTTCTAAGGAACCGTTTATAAACCTGTGCAGTCATAAAAGAGTTTAATCCGTAAATATTATAAACAAACATACCTTTAAAACCTAAGGCTAAAAAGGTCTTGAACTTGCGTATTTAAAGATTTTCACCCCGGGCCAAATATTTATGCCCCCATAATTAATAACAAAAAATAAAACGTTTTCACCAGATAAAGCTCGAAAAATGTTGATCTTCGGATAGGTTACTTAGTCTACTTACTTATACAGAAAAGCTTCAACAGAATCAAGAGAATTGATAATGCATGAGTAAGTAAAACGAGCTCTGCAATTTTAGCACCCCAAACTGGAATAGGGGCAGCCGGCTAGAAGAGCATAATGGTGCTTATCTGTGGAAAATACCTATTGTAGGTTTGTAAGGGCGGCTTGGGCCACCCCTGTGTGGCATCCAGGCAATGGCCCTCTTGGCCTAAGGGTCAATACGGCACTGCCTTGAAAATATTAGTTAAAGGTAGTCAAAGTATATATACAGAATGTACCACCTTTATAAGAGCCGTACGAAGTTTTAAAATGAGAATAAAGGGGCAAACTAGCAAAGGTAAATCTCAATTTTTACGCCATTGCATTGCATGCAACTATACTACTCGTACCTACTCAACACAATTCTCCAAAATCCTGTTAGAGATAGACTTGTTTTCCAACACCAGTCAATTCCAAAGCTGTAACAACATTTAATATTGGTCGGCAGGTTACGTCGAGTCCCTGTACTTCGAGCTGGACGGCGACACGAAGTCGCTGACGGTGACTAACATGCGCCACTTCACGTGGTACACGGTCAGTGTGTACGCGTGCCGCGCCAAGCACGACTTAGAGAAACTCGAGGAGTACAACAAAACTTGGTGCTCTGAACGCGCCTTTAACACCTTCCGGACTTCAGAATTAGGTAAACTTACTAACTAAACAGCACTCTAAATCTTTGAGATTTTGGAAACTACAATCTTATTTTTAAAACATAACAATTATAAGTTTTATGTATAACTTCCTCAACGATATATCCACTGATGTATATATTTAAAGACATCACTATGTTTTTAATAATTTCGCGCCTATTAAGCTTCAAAACAAAGGAATATTCTTTGTTATGGTGGGGTAGGGGCAAGTTCACGAGTAATTTTGTTCATAGACAATAATAATTTTATTATGGTTGCAGTAAACGCGGATATAGTGCACAACCTGCAAGCAGAAGTGATTGTGTCGAATAAGACGACAGCCGAAGTGAATGTCACGTGGAGACCGCCTAAGAACCCCAACGGGTTCGTTGTAGCGTATACCGTGCACTACTCTCGTGTTGAAGATAACTTGGCGGTACGTAATTTACTTAAATTCCTTATTTTCTTCGACTGAATTTCATCCACTTCAGACCTCAAAGTTTCTCCTTCGATTGGATACAGTCAGCAACCATATCTGCCCTTTATATCTGGGAAGGCTCCCACGAGCTTTGGTGACTGGTCCCCACGAGCAGTGGCGGATGGCTCCCATAAGCTTCGGTGGCTGGCCCCCACGATCAGTGGCGGCTAGCTCCCACGAGCTTTGGTGGCTGGCCCCCACGATCAGTGGCGGCTAGCTCCCACGAGCTTTGGTGGCTGGCCCCCACGATCAGTGGTGGCTGGCTCCCACGAGCTTTGGTGACTGGTCCCCACGAGCAGTGGCAGCTGGCTCCCTCGAGCTTTGGTGGCTGGCCCCCACGAGCAGTGGCGGCTGGCTCCCACGAGCTTTGGTGGCCGGCCCCCACGAGCAGTGGCGGCTGGCTCCCACGAGCTTTGGTGGCCGGCCCCCACGAGCAGTGACGGCTGGCTCCCACGAGCTTTGGTGGCTGGCCCCCACGAGCAGTGGCGGCTGGCCTCAGTTTCTAACCTCACACTCATATGTGAATAGGGCCAGGACGTGGGGCTGCAGAGCTGCCTGACGGCGGACGACTACGTGCTCAACGGCCACAGCTACACGCTGCGCAACCTGGCGCCCGGCAACTACAGCGTCGAGGTGACGCCCGTCACAGCCGCCGGCGCCGGGAACGCGTCCGCCGTCTACCCGCCCATCTTTATACCGGTAACAACCTATATATATTAACACAAGTCATCGTCAACTTTTTCGTCACAGCGCTAATGTTTTTCAATTATTTATCTATTACTGCTTATTGTTTAGGTATATTTATGTATTTAGTTTATTATTTGTGTATAAGTTGTATTTATAGTATATATGTTTTAAATAAACGCGATTTGCTTAACTCAAAATATTGCACCTACCACTATTTTCTCTGCATCGCCCAAAGGTCGACTGGTAGAAAATGCCTACGGCTTTAAGGCCGCCTGTGTACGTTAGTGTGCATGAATCATTAAATAAATAAATCAATATTAACTTTAATTTTCCTCTTCTCACTGATGACTCAGTGACAAGAGGAAAATTAAAGTTTTATGCTTGCATATTTTATCGCACCACTTTTAGGCTCACTTCAGCTCGGGTGTCACCACCTGTAATGACAATTTATTACTCTGTCAAGAAAGTACCGGGAAAAGGTCAATAATACACAAAATGTTAGTATTTTATCACCTTCAAAGTATGCCCCTTCAGAAACGATACACTTACGCCAACGAATAACCCAATCATCAAAACACTTTTTCCGGAATCGAGTTCAGTTTTCGCTACGAATTCTTCTTTATGTATTCTACCGTGTGAAAACGGGTGCCACGAAGTGGTAATTTGAGTTTCGGAAATATAAAGAAGTCGGATGAGGCTATATCTGGTGAATAAGGTGGTTGCTCGATGGCATTTGTTGAATTGTGGTCAAAAATTCGTTCACAATGATGGCCTTGTGCGAAGGCGCATTATCGTGGTGCAAAATCCAAGAATTTTGCTTTTCACAAATGTGGCCTTTTTCTTTTAATTTGCTCTCGGCAGCACTCATTTAATATTCTTTATTTACCGTTTGACCTTCCGGCAAGAATTCCGAGTGTACAACACCGCGATAGTCAAAGACAAGGAAAATTTCAAAATTTAAAACACGACACATTTATCTTGAGTAAACACCCCGATTCAAACAGTTAAACGCCCATAACTTTTGAACGGCTAAACCGATTTTATTCAAACATAACTAAGAACAGTCTCGACAAAATCACCTTTAAAACAAAAAAAAACTAAATCAAAATCGATTAATCCGTTTAGGCGCTATGATGCCACAGACAGACACACAGATACACAGCAACACACGTGAAACTTATAACACCCCTCTTTTTCCGGCGAGGGTTAAAAACAGTCAACATGACTTTGTCTTTTGATCGACTTTCGATTGCAGAAAATACATGAAGTCGAACATAAAACCTCCTCCTTTTTGGTAAGTCAGTTAAAAACTGGTATTGTGACTTGGATTCCGAAATTCCTTGAGTTGTCGCGTTATAAAACCCGAAAGACGCGAGGCTTTCCTAGCTATATTGTCTAAATGGTGTCTAAACTTAAGTTGGCAATCCATAAATACGCCTAAGTCGCCGCGAATCCAAGATACCTCTTCCAGTGGTACACTATTAATTGTGTTAATTGCGATAGTGGATTTTGTTTACCTTGTAAATTTAATATGCTTACATTTATTAACATTTAAAATCATGTGATTTTCGATATTCGATTTTCGGACACTTTATCGCTATCAGCATGCACAAAACAACTTGCAATTTTACTGTGTCTTCAGCACAGTTTACTGTTTGGTACAATTTTAGATCATCTGCATACATATTAAACTTACATTCGATTTTACATGCCAAATCATTTATTACAACTAAGAACAACAAAGGCCCCATGTGCGAGCCTTGTGGCACACCTGATGGTATAACGTTAGTCTGGGATTTAAAACCTTGAACAAGTACCATGTGTGTCCGATTTTTCAAATAGGACTCACACCATTGCTGTAATTACCCGTGAATACCCATATTTGCAATCTTATTTAAGAGAATATTTTGATCAATGAGATCAAACGCTTTACTGAAATCCATGTATACAGCGTGTACCTCCTTCCCCTCGTCGAGTGCAAGTGCGAGACATAGCAGATTTTCACTAGTAAACACAAAAGATTTGATGTAGTGGACCTCTTCGGAAGTCCGTCTTCCATTTGCTTGGAAAAAACCTAGACTCAGGGAACAATTGTAAATATTAGATAACGGGTAAAGCAAAGACACGGCACATTTTTTTAAAAAGATGGGTGGTTTTCCGTACTGTCCAGCGCCCTTATTGACGTCTAAATCAGTGAGTGCTTTGTGAATTGGGAGATTTGGGAGCTGCTCCTAACTTACCATATAGCGAGTTAAAATGTTGTGCGAACAGTTCACATATCTCTTGACCACTATTTGCATGTGTACCAATCTAACAACAACAAAATAAAACAAAACATTGTATTTGGAACCATAAACAAATCATCCATTCCCGAATCTTTTGTACATTGTGTCGAAGTAGCACTGCACACATGGATTTACTACTGCGCAGTATAATCCCCGGCACGTAAGTTAGCAAGAGTCACAGATGCGCAGAAGTCGTTTTTTTGGTCTTTTTGGTAGTGAAGCGTGTCGCGAGGAACATTAAAGACCGTTCCGAGCGCGCGATTGGTTGGTCAGTTGACACAAGGATGGACTGACCAATCATATCGCATCCACGTTCCGGTAGCTCTATATGGTGGTTGGACAGTTCGCAGGATATGCGCCAAAACCATACCAACTAACGTGCCGGGCACTATAACTCGCCTTGTGTTCAGAGGTACCATTATGCTTGCGTCGTAATAAGTCAAAGTAGTGGATTCTAATTTCAAAAATATTTTTAGGAGAGAAAATCTGAAGCGGCACACGATTGGATCTGGGGCGTGGTCGGAGGCTGCGTCATAATGTTTGTGGTCCTGGGCGGTGGCATCTGGTACGCGCGGCGCGGCCTGCTGCCGTCAGCGGAGGCCAACAAGCTGTTCGCCAGCGTCAACCCCGAGTACGTGTCCACCATGTACGTGCCCGACGAGTGGGAGGTGCCGCGGACCTCCGTGGACTTCGTCCGGGAGCTGGGCCAGGGCTCCTTCGGCATGGTACGTGATTGAAACTCTCTAGTACTCAACATAAGGACTTAGTCACATAGCGTACTTTTGTAACTAGCTGACGCCCGCGACTTTGCCAGCGCCTAATAAAAAAAATGATGTATTTTTTACGAGGAATCGTAACTCTTTTCCAATATAAAAGTAGTCTTAAGTTATTCCTTATAACATCAGCGATCTGCCAGTGAAAGTCCCGTCAAAATCGGTCGAGCCGTTTCGGAGATTACCCAGATGTTCTAGTACACAATAATTATTATTGATGATGGCATAATCTATACCAATACGAGTATTATAAAGAGGGAAGGATTTTTTTGTTTGTACCGAATAGGCTCCGAAACTACTGGACCGATTTAAAAAAATCTTTCACCAATAGAAAGCTACATTATTCCTCAATGAAATATGCTATTTTTTTATCCCGAAAACGGGTCCTGTGGGGTTGTCCACAGGAGCGAAGCCGCGGGGAACAGCCAGTATAGTATACTTGACACCCTTGTGAATCAAATCAAAACATTTATTCTTTTGCAATACTACATACTTTACATTGAAAATTCATTTATTTTTAGGTGTATGAAGGTCTTGGGAAAGGTATAGAAAAAGGGAAGCCCGAAACGCGGTGTGCTGTGAAAACTGTCAACGAGCACGCTACTGATCGGTAAGTAGCACAAACACTATTGAAGAACATAAGGCAGATATTTTGTATGTGAGAGTGACCACAGGCCTGCGTAGACGCCTCCTCCACGTGCGAGTGTATCGCGGCGACATTAGTTTGCTGATATACGACCTACTCGCAGTGCGTACGCCGCGACATACGACCTACTCGCAGTGCGTACGCCGCGACATACGACCTACTCGCAGTGCGTACGCCGCGACATACGACCTACTCGCAGTGCGTACGCCGCGACATACGACCTACTCGCAGTGCGCACGCCGCGACATACGACCTACTCGCAGTGCGTACGCCGCGACATACGACCTACTCGCAGTGCGTACGCCGCGACATACGACCTACTCGCAGTGCGCACGCCGCGACATACGACCTACTCGCAGTGCGTACGCCGCGACATACGACCTACTCGCAGTGCGTACGCCGCGACATACGACCTACTTGCAGTGCGCACGCCGCGACATACGACCTACTCGCAGTGCGTACGCCGCGTCATACGACCTACTCGCAGTGCGTACGCCGCGACATACGACCTACTCGCAGTGCGTACGCCGCGACATACGACCTACTCTGTTTGATCAGACCTACTAGTTTGCCCAATTGTATAAAAAACGGCCAAGTGCGTGTCGGACTTCGCACATTTAGAGTTCCGTACCATACCGCAAAATCAAGTTGGAAAAATGTGGGAATGTCAAAGAAAATTCTGATTTATCAATATATTGGTATTTTTGTTAGTAATATATTCATAATAATAAACATTACCACATTTTTTTTTACTAAAAGCTGTCTGTGGTGGCTTCTCATTCCTTTGTGTTGTAGTATTTTTTTAAATAAAAAATACAGTATTTATCTATTCAATGAGCTCTAAACAACGATACCCCACTCGATTGGGGAGGCTACTTCTTTTATTGCCCCCCCCCCCCACTTTACTGTATGTGAGGCACCTTAAAACATTTAAAAAATTTTTTTGACAATTTCTGTGGCTTTGGTTTAAAAATACGCTTCATCATCATCATCAGCCTATTAATGTTCCCACTGCTAGGACACAGGCCTCCTCTCTGTGAGAGGGAATGGGTCTCAATCCACCACGCGGATTGGTGTTTTTTTTTTTTTTTTTTTATGTCTCATATCTTCGACTTTTACACAAAGTAAAGCGCCTGCCTGGGTCACGCCACGACCTACAACTTGTAAGTCACGGCCGTTACCACTAGGTCACCACTGCTCCCAAAATATGCTTTTACTGTGAAAATTTGAAGACTGATGCTCTCTCTCTCTCTCTCTCTCTAAACTCTCTGTACTTGTATGACAGACGACGAACAGACAGGCACGAGAGTGACATTAGGGCTCCGTTTGGACCCTTCGGGTACTACGGCACCCTAAAAACGACGAGATTGGCTTTATGGCTGGCAGTTTTTCTCAAGTCTTCAGCGTGAAAATCGTTATAGAAATTAGTCCACCTGTTTTCAGTTCTAGGCGAATTAAAGCAAACTGAAATGTTTATTTTGACCGGACTAGTTTTTGTTTATGATTTCTAAAACAATAATGAATTCATCTTGTACGAGAAATTTTTAAACCGTTTACAAAGCCGCAATACAATATACGTTAACGTAAGGCAATTCTAATGGTCAAGAGAAATACGAATTGAATAATCTTTAAAGAATACCTACGTCATCAAAACCACTTAATAAAGCAATATTGTAGTGTCCGACCGAAACTGGTTTTACGGCAACAGTCTCAGTTTCGGCCGAAACCGAAACCGAAACTTCCTTACAAGGATCATGTTTTGAGTGAAAAATAAAGAAAACGTTATCATACTTAGTCAGTCTCTATTGTTTCTTCTTTAAATCACATAGCTATGCAATCTTAGACATTTTCACAAGAAAAAAATATTCGCAAAAAAATACTCGCTTAGATGGAATTTAACACGCCGAACATGATCGAGAGCACCATAACTCCCGAATGCAGTTTCGGTTTCGGTCGGTCACTTCAATATTGTAGCAGGCATATAATAAGCTTGTATTAAAGGCGTCACGGTACGAGCACACCAAATAAGGATAAAACTGCTGTTAGCATGCACTTACTGTAAAGGCCTCGCCAAATAGACAGCGAATCAATAGCAAAGCGAAGTGTTTTTTATTTTGTAATGTACTCGTATCTTTTGAATCTAGTCTCATAGAAAAGTGAAAGCGAACCGATTTACAAAATAAAAACGCTTCGCCACGCTATCGGTTCGCTTTCTATTTGACGAGGTCTTTAAGGTGCCCCAGAGTATAAACACGGCTTACCACTAAGTTGCTTAAATTTCTTAGGGAGCGACAAGAGTTTCTCAACGAGGCGTCGGTGATGAAGGCGTTCGACACGTTTCACGTGGTGCGCCTGCTGGGCGTGGTGTCCCGCGGACAGCCCACACTCGTCATCATGGAGCTCATGGAGTACGGGGACCTCAAGACCTACCTGCGCAGCCACCGCCCCGACGCCGAGGCGTCCCTGCCGCGCAAGGGCGGCAACGACCCGCCTACGCTGCAGAACATACTGCAGGTATGTTACACTCACATGTCACCCATAGCTTATACAGCCGATCGTAACAAAATAGCTATACAATTGGTAAATGCGCAAAAAAAATCAGGTCATCTTTTGTATTGTTTCAGATGGCTATTGAAATAGCCGACGGTATGGCTTACCTATCGGCCAAAAAATTCGTGCACCGCGACCTCGCGGCGCGCAACTGTATGGTCGCCGGGGACCTGACCGTGAAGGTCGGAGACTTCGGCATGACCAGAGACATCTACGAGACTGACTACTATAGGAAGGGCACGAAGGGCCTGCTGCCAGTGCGCTGGATGAGCCCTGAGAGCCTTAAAGACGGAGTAAGTTTTCAGACACCCATTATTTCGTATATAAACTAAACAATGTGTGCATAAAATATAACACATAATGTGTGGATAAATCACATGAGTGTTTTAATACCTAATTATAACAGTTGCATACAAGACTTTATCTACTCCCATGATATGAATCCTCTATAAAGGTTCTGAAAACATAGGGTATTAATACTTAGCGTACTTTTCAGCATTGAATAGAAGGTCCATAGGGATGAAGATTTGATTTTTTCTGATAATTCTTGAAAATATAATAATAGCACATATTCAGAAAATGATGTACTACTCTTTGATATTTTCCAATTCATGAAATTTTGGTATGTCTTTTCATAATGTTTTCTCGACTTTTCTGGTAATAGTTGGTTAGAAATGTCCTTTGCTGCATTAGAAATATCTGGTGGTGTGTTATCAAAGCTTGTATCACTCATTTTTGTAAAAATCAATTATTTTTTTCAATACTATTATTGAACAAAAATGGCGGGATACGACGTCAATTCAAAAATTCGAATAAGTTTTTTTTTTATTACGGCTCTGTGGTAGAGAAACGCGCGTGCATGAAAATTTTCTTTTTTTGAAATTCATAAAGATGCCATGAGAATGTGGCTGTTCGATGAGTAAAAAAGGAGTTGCATTATGAAATTTAGTACAACATTATAACACCCGTTTGGATGATATTATGGTTACTATGACACTGGCTATTTAAATGTTGGCAATAAGCTGTTTCAAGACCTTTTATAGAGCATTTATAGCATGGGTGTAGATAAATAATTTTATTCATTCATTCCTAATACACAATGAGAGAATTGACAAGAAGAAATACAATGATTAGGCTATATTAGTACATGCAAAAAGCTAGAAACTTATGACACCCAAACTAGGGAGATAACGGGTAATAAAGAAATAAACTGAGTACGCTAATCTGGCATAAATATCGAAGAGGGCCGAGGCCGAGGGCAATTTGTTAACAATGTTCGTGTGCTTCAGGTGTTCTCGAGCAGCACCGACGTGTGGAGTTACGGCGTCGTGCTGTGGGAGATGGCCACGCTCGCGATGCAGCCTTACCAGGTAAACGCGCAGAGCTACTTACATATAGCTACATTAATTAACAATTTGTTATTCCAAAATTAGTTAAAGCCACAACTTGAATATTTTTCATTTTTAAGTAATAAATCTTTTTGTTGAGTGGATACGATCTCCATGAGGAATCATATAGTAGTATGAGTCGGTCAGTGAAGCTGTGTGTGCCGCAGGGGCTGTCCAACGAGCAGGTGGTGCGCTACGTGGTGGAGGGCGGCGTCATGGAGCGCCCCGAGCACTGCCCCGACCGCCTGTACGAGCTCATGCGCGCCTGCTGGGCGCACCGCGCCGTGCTGCGGCCCAGCTTCCTGCAGCTGGTGGCGGACCTGGCGCCCAACTCGCAGCCGCACTTCCGCCAGCGCAGCTTCTTCCACACGCAGCACGGCCAGGAGCTGTACGCGCTGCAGCGCACTGCCGCCGGTCAGTATCGCACCGTCCCACCGTACTGTGACTCCGTTACACCGAGATAAACGCGCAGATTAATGGTTCCACATTCGAGTGTGCCTAGACCCCTTTTTGGCCAGCTGAGTTAGATACCGCAATTAATATAAATACTATATTTCATTCCTGTTAATCGTCGACCTTGGTGCAAACTTGTCCACACATAAAATAATGTTTCAATGCTGTCCCCCTACATCCTGGTCTTCATCAGCAAATGATAACATTTGTTGTTAGTACAAGACTGTGTTTAATACGAGCTCGCTTTCTGTCCCCACCGTTGCGCCCGTAGAGACGTGTACGTCGGCGGCTCGCTGTTGAAACGTAAGTAGCGGAACTAGTTTGCATGCTTAACGTAACGTGAGATGCGGGCACTTTTGTTATCATTTTCTGAGTGACCATGAACCATTGTAGTGACAGTATGATTCATTTGCGACACTGACTTTTATAAGATAGCCGGAAAAGCTCGGCGGAAACATGCAACGTGCTAAGCCGTGCTTGTTTCAAACGTAATGAAAAAGATGTAAATATTAGTGCCTCATCGCTTCGGTGACCTATGCTTTAGTGTGCGGTCCAGAGTTCTAAACAGATAGTACAGTCAGTAGGGATCAAAAAAGCCCTTTGACCTACAAAAGCTGGTGTAGTAATAATTTAAAAATAATTGTCGCTTAGGTTTATACTCTGATGAAAAATCCAAGTTTGTGACCTCGAGGAGTGGTCGTTCGGGCTGCACATCTTTTCATCTTTACGCTGCTACAACTCAATACACGTAAAACAAAAAAAAAAATATTTTAGTGGCAGGATAACAAAAAACAGCAACTTTCATCCAAGAGTGCGGCCCGGGCGATCATCCCTCGAGCTCACAAACTTGGATTTAACACGGGATTTAAACCTAACGTTCCGTATGGTGTCGGACGTAAAGAATCTCACTATCCCATATCTTCCCGTGAGTGTCGTAAGAGGCGACTAAGGGATACACCAGAGAATGGGCAGCTCTGTGCTCTTCAACAACAAACTGCGATCGCCAACCCGCCTGCCAAGCGTGGCGATTAGGCAAACCCCCCCCCAAACCAAATGAATAGCACAAATGAAAAACGCCCCCAAGTACCCGGCAGCCCGTCTACCCTCGACTACGGTAGCGGTCGAGGCGATGGCGTGGCAAGGGGTGCGAAGAATCCCCGGAGTGAACCCGGCTACCCCAAGAAACACCGACGACTGGCCCTGGCAACATACAACACGCGAACACTCCGGACCGACGAGAAGATAGCCGAACTCGAGGAAGAATTGAGCAGGTTGCGATGGAGTATTATAGGGTTATCTGAAGTCCGAAGAGAGGGGGAGGACTCGATAACCCTCAAATCCGGTAACCTGCTCTATTTCCGAGAGGGTGACCGGCAGTCCCACAACAACGTAGTGAAGATCGAGAGTGTGTCGACCAGGGTGGCGTACCTTATACTCAGAATATCCTCGAGATATTCGCTGAAGGTCATACAGGTCTATGCACTGACCTCGGCACACCCCGACGACGAGGTAGAGACCATGTATGAGGATATCTCTATAGCCATGCATGGTTTCAAAACTCACTTCACCGTTGTCATGGGGGACTTTAACGCGAAACTGGGCAAACGAGACGAGGATGAGCTGCAATTTGGAGTTGGACGTCGGAACCACCGGGGTCGCCTACTGGCCAGTTTTATGGAGAAGGAGGGCCTCTACATGATGAACTCCTTCTTCAGAAAGCGTGAGCATAGGAAGTGGACCTGGCAAAGCCCCGATGGTGCAACTAAAAACGAGATCGACTTCATCATGTCAACCAAGAAGCAAATGTTCAATGATGTCTCTGTGATCAATTCGGTGAAAACCGGGAGCGATCACCGCATGGTAAGAGGCACATTGAACATTAATATCAAGCTTGAAAGGTCTCGACTGATGAAGTCTACGCTCCGTCCAGCACAGATCCAGATCCAAAACCCCGAGAGCTTTCAGCTCGAACTCCAGAATCGTTTCGAGTGCCTAGGGAGCTCCGTGGACGAATACAGCGATGGGTTCGTGGAAGCTGTCCATACGGTCGGGTCTAAGTTTTTCAAGACCCGCCGTACAGATATAAACAAAAAGCTCTCTGATCCTACTCTCAAGCTCATGAAGGAGAGGCGTGAGATGATCCTGCAGTCTTCAGACGATGCGTTGAAATACCGGCAGCTTAATAGACGGATCTCAAAGTCCTTGAAAAGCGACCTCCGCCGCTTTAATACTGAGTGTATTAAAGACGCGATTGAGCGAAATAAGGGCTCCAAGGTCTTTGCAAGATATCGGCGTATTGGGCAGAGCCAGCTCACGAAACTGAAAACCGACGATGGCAGGATCGTATCCGCCAAACCGGAGCTTCTGAGGGAGATCGAGAAATTCTATGGGCAGTTGTACACGTCAACCAGTAAACCCGTCGCGAATCTAGTAAAAGAATCTAGAGCTAGATTGACCCGTCACTATACCGAAGACATTCCGGACGTCAGCCTGTACGAGATTGGGATGGCTCTTAAACAGCTTAAGAACAACAAGGCACCGGGTGATGACGGCATTACGGCCGAACTCCTGAAGGCGGGTGGAAAACCAATACTTAAGGCCCTTCAGAAGCTGTTTGGTTCCGTCATACTTGAGGGGAAAACGCCGCAGGCATGGTGCGGGGTGTGGTGGTACTCTTTTTCAAGAAGGGTGACAATGCCCTATTGAAGAACTATAGGCCCATCTCACTTCTTAGCCATGTCTACAAGCTGTTTTCAAGAGTCATCACGAATCGTCTCGCGCGCAGGTTTGACGATTTCCAGCCTCCCGAACAAGCCGGATTCTGAAAAGGCTTTAGCACCGTTGACCACATTCATACGCTGCGGCAGGTTATACAGAAGACCGAAGAGTATAACCTGCCTCTCTGCTTAGCGTTTGTGGACTACGAGAAAGTCGAGACTTGGGCTGTACTGCAGTCTCTCCAACGGTGCCAAATCGACTACCGGTACATCGAGGTGTTGAAGTGTTTGTACAAAAACGCCACCATGTCAGCCCGACTTTAGGATCAGACCTCGGAACCTATCCTTCTGCAGCGAGGTGTGAGACAGGGAGACATCATATCTCCGAAACTGTTCACCGCTGCACTGGAGGATGTCTTCAAGGTTCTGGACTGGAGAGGGCTAGGCATCAACGTCAATGGCGAATACATCACTCACCTTCGGTTTTCCGACGATATAGTGGTCATGGCTGAGACCATGGAGGACCTCAGTATAATGCTCGATGACCTCAGTAGAGCTTCCGAAAGAGTGGGTCTTAAAATGAACATGGACCAAACCAAGGTAATGTTGAATGCCCATGTAACACCCACTCCTATCAAGGTTGGAGACTCTACACTCGAAGTTGTGGAAGATTATGTCTACCTGGGACTAACGATCCAGTTGGGTAGGCCCAACTTCGAGAAAGAGGTTAACCGTCGAATCCGACTCGGCTGGGCAGCGTTCGGGAAGTTGCGCGGTGTCTTCTCGTCCAACTTACCACAGTGTCTCAAGACGAAGGTCTATGACCAGTGTGTGTTGCCAGTGATGACCTATGGCTCTGAGACGTGGTCGCTCACAATGGGCCTCATAAGAAAGCTTACAGTCACCCAAAGGGCAATGGAGAGGGCTATGCTCGGAGTATCCTTGCGTGATCGAATCAGAAAGAGAACCAGGGTTACCGACATAGCCCGAAGAATTGCCAAACTTAAGTAGCAGTGGGCAGGGCACATTGCTCGCAGAACGGATGGCCGATGGGGCAGAAAAGTTCTGGAGTGGCGACCGCGAACCGGAAGACGATGCGTTGGAAGGCCTCCCACCAGGTGGACCGATGACCTGGTGAAGGTTGCGGGGATTCGCTGGATGCGGGACGCACGGGACCGGTCAATGTGGCGACACTTGGGGGAGGCCTATGTCCAGCAGTGGTCGTCTTTCGGCTGATATGATGAGAAACCTAAACGACATATTTCAAAATTGTTACTACACCACCTTTTTTAGGACAAAAATCTTTACTTACCTGACTTAAAGATGCATGTAGTGATTTTAGTTGGTTTATGTTTAGAATTCGTTTCGTTAGTATTAACCCTGACTGCTGTATCCCCGTGCACAGAGGAGGAGGCGGAGCTGGCGGAGGTGAACGTAGGCGCGGTGGCCACAGGCTCGGGCTCCAACCTGTTCGGCGTGTCGGGCCGCCTGGCCTCCTGGGTGCGCGAGCTGTCTTCGCTTCGCTCGCGCGAGGACGACGCCGCCGCCGAGCCGCTGCAGCCGCTGCAGCCCGAGCTCAAGTCGCCCAACGGCGTGCCGCCCGCCGCCGGCTGCTAGCACCTTGCTGGCCCCCGCCGGCCGCTAGTGCCGTGCTGGCCCCGCCGGCTGCTAGCGCCGTGCTGGCCACCCGGCGCACAGCACACATCTACCTCAGGTCGGCCGCCGAGCCGCCGACTCTTCGAATCGTAGCCTAGCCTAGTGTAAATACCGTAATGATCGTCCTGCGGACATGGTCTCTGACTGCAGTGTATATAATATCGGGGAGCCGGAGCCGCATTTATTACGTTAGCGAGCGTCGGTTGAGTTGTTCAGTGAGAGCTCGTCTTGAGACGGCGATGCGTTTCCTTTCGTCTGACGATTCGTTTTCATATCAGGAAAGTAATATTTTTGCTGAGACGATATTGAGTGAGTCGATTTGTCTCGACGTGAATCCTATATAGTTTACCTCGACGTTATTATATAGTTATAGATCGGTGTCACTTTTGACATAGCCTATTAATGTTAAGTTTACCGTTTAAGATGTAAAGCGTGTATAGTTTTATTTAAGCGAGATCGTGTACAAATTATTTTTATTGATTTCTTAACATATAGTTCGGTACGTTGCTACTGTATGAACGGTAAAAGTAATTTGGTAACGGGTGTCAAATTCGTTGAAGTTATTATGTTGTTGTGCCAAGTACTTTTATTGTAAATGTACTTGCGTTATGAATTTGTCACTTGTCGTAATCGATGCAAAATGCAGACGCTTATAATACTCAACTGTTGGATATGCCGCTTTATATATCAAGTTATTTTTGCTACTTGTATAATAAATAATTTCAAATATAAAATTAAAATTAAATTGACCACCAAAGATTTGGAAAATAAACGTCTAAATTTACAATTCTTTTTATGCTGTTACTTATTGTAGCTTTGTTATTCAATGTTTGCAAGGTTAAAGGTCTCAGCACACATATGGGATCGGAAAGGGATCGTAACCGTAACGCCTTTCGCCTCGCTGTCAACCAGGCGTCAACCTACCGTATGCACGTAACGAAAGCGTATCAGCAGCGCCTGTACGTCAACTCGGCTACGGCTAGGCGACACCGTGCTTACGCCTCGACATATATATACATACATATAACTATACATATAAACATACGCGCAACACGAATGAAATACTCCTTGCGAATGGCGGCGTCTTTAGCAGGCAAGTCGCGGGAGGGGAAAGGGTGGACGAAGAGATGTGAGCTCGGGTACGGAGAAACGTAAGCGCGGGGACGATGAGCCGTAAGCGCGGGAATTCAAGTTCGGAGCCTGTTCCGAGGCGAGGCGATTACGTTATTATTCCGATTAGTGTGCGTTGCAGTAGGGAGTTTAATACAAACCATTCTGAACGGCTCGAGGCGATACGGTGACGATCCCTTTCCGATCCCATATGTGTGCTGAGACCTTAATTATGTAATTGTATTAGATTAATTATACAGGGTCGTTTCAAATTAGTTGTAACTGGTTTTAGTAGGAAAACGTGAAGCAACACCCACAGTTTAGTCATAATGCGTAAATATAACGAGAAAAGACGAAGAACGTGTTACTTAGTGTTGCCGGCCATATCTAGCGATATTTATATTGCACAAACTACAAGCAGAACGTGTATTCTCATGTAGTTTGTACAAACGAGTACTTACTAGTACCAGTTAAGTGACAACATGAATTAAAATGACTTCATATACCGCAACAATTATTATTTAAAACTTAATATTATTGTGTATGGATGATTATAAATGTATGTCATAATCGTGTTGCAGTTATCTTAATAAGAGTTTACGCTGAAAACAATGTGTTCCCCCATCGACTAAATGCAATAGATAATCCCTGCCACTATTTAAAAAAGTAGTACTATTAATTACAATTATTTTAAATAATATCTTCTGTAAAATCGAAGTCTACGTATAGATCAGCGCACGCCGATACAGTTTTTTAAATTGTAACACTGAGCCGGGAACAATCCGAGCATGTGTCCCACCCGTTATGCGCTGACCCTTATTTTAAAAACTAATCAGTGAACTATGTATGTCTATAGCTACAATGTATGGTAATATCTCACTAAGGAAATAACTAAATAAGTTACTGAAATAGTTAATTTATATAATACGAATATATGTATGTATTGTAAGGAACCGAGAAATAAAGTTAAAACAAGAACATAACAGGGCCGTGTTTACCCGGGGTATAAGGTTTGCAAACAAGCCGGGCCTACGGGCGCCGTTCATTTTGCCTGTAGGTACCTACTACCACATCAAATATGATAACCCTGTAGTCAAGGAGAGCGGCGAAAACTGTTTGTGTGAAAATAAATCAAGATGTTTGGGCAAGATATATTCATTGAATTATAATGGCTGCCTATTTTTGTCTAAATAAAAACAAATTTTCTCTTGATGTTTTATGTTCTATGGGCGCCCAAGACTGGTCAAAGGGCGGGCCCTAGCTTATATGGGTATAAAATATACATAAAAATATGTAAAGCCTTATTGTAATATAAAAAAAACCTAACCACTACAAGATGTTCAAAAACTTTCCTTTATTTATGTATTTGATAAATCTTTAGTTTTCTGCACAAGTCGACAAAGACCTTAAGTGAAATCTGCTGGATAACGGAAAACTTCACCCGTTTGAGATAATTTATTCTGAAGCGTGTCCTTCTTTTGCTCCCTGGCGCCGAAATATGCTTAAGACGGCCCTGCAAATACACATTATGTATTCTTAGAGTTCAAAACTTATTGTGTTCATATATTTCCATTGGTTTTTTTTAGTAATTTAGTTCACTGACTTATATCCGTAGTACACAACGTAATAATAAGATATATTATTATAACTTTATAGTTCCTTTTTATTTTTTTCACATTAAATTGTGCAGTGATTTTTGGCAGCAAGTATGTAGATATTATTGACTTTGTTAATTTTATTAATGACGTAACGCGAAATAGCCATGGTCTTGGGGTGATGGTTTCTTTATGAATTCACAATATTGTTGCTATTTGTAACAAAAGCAATTGACATTAAGTTTTTATTTAAATAAAATTTCGACAACAAGCGTGTTAGCTACATCATATTAATTAACTCTAAAAATGTAATTATAATAATCATTCAACCAAAGTTAGACTCCAATATATACATCAGTCGTGGACATTCGCCTCCAGGCGTCAAGCAGCACTCGCGGCTGGGTTCCGCAGTAGTGATAATGACTAACGATTACGTGGTATAAGGGTTTTAACGAGTGCCTTCAGACATCCAGCCTTCATACATGCAGGTTTGTTGATTGTGTGAGGTGAAATGAAACCTACTCTCTATTATGCACAAGTTTTACAAATTCGATAAACAATACTTTCGATGGCATTTAATTCATTGTAACACAATCAAGAACCTCTGGCAAAGGATATCAATTCAGCTCGGTTGTCTTTGGATATGGGCGATGTATTACGGCTTACCGGTATTATTTAAGTCGTTGGCCACCTTTTTATTGTGAATAAGTAAGAAATCAGTAATATAAGTAATAGGTCGGGAGCGCGAAAGGGCGAAGACCTTGCCGACTGGGACTGGTACATGGTCGTACACGTTTGTGTTGTTGTCGGGGGCACAAGGCACGTTGCATTACTGATCCAACCATTTTTTGTAAATTCGAAACGATCTTCGTTAAATACGAAATCTAATAATTGTTTTATATATGTAAAATTTGCATAGTGCCTTTTGCTCAATTATGAGGAATGTCATAGATATGTATCGTTAAGCGTAACCTAAATATATTAGAACTATAATGTAGTTCCATTTAAGTTATTCTCTAATATTCCAGTGAGTGAGACACACAAAGCCCCACCAAACTGAAGCTCGCGCCACTGGAATGTTTCGCGGTGTAATGTATAGTGTGGAGTCTGTGACACGAGCCAGCTGAGACACTCCACGCCAACCACGCACCGATATACTCGCCTCCTACATTATTCTACTTGTTTTATGAATTTATAAAAGAAAAACTGTTTGATGAACTAGTCTTCCGGTTTAGCATTTACTTGATTATGGAGCCTGCAGCGTTAGACATTTGGGGTGTGTGGTGAGTGCGTGGAGTGACTGCGGCGAAGTCTCGCACAACGTTGCCTCACACAGCGTTCCCTGCGGACTGTGCCTACTACCTTTGTTACTTACGCTCTTGTTTTTATCAGTATTTGTTTAATTGTGATTATCACTTTACAAGGCAGTTACATTACCTCATTTTTAGTAATTATATTATGCATAAATTATTGACTGATAAAATAATTTCCAAATGATTTATTTCCTTGTGTGAATTGTGTATGTTTTGTATAAGTGTCGGGGTAGCGTTGTGCTATATGCTCAATTTAGATACAATTTCACCAAACGATTGAGATAGTGTACAATTTTATATAATTAATTTAATAAAAACCGAGTACCTATTAATAATTTTAATATTTATATTAATAAAAAAAGTTATAAAAAATAGTTAAATCGTGTTTCAATACATCCCACTAAAATTGTACTAAGGACGCTCTGGGCAAAGTTGTATGAAATGACTGGACAGTTTCATTTTTCTATCTTTAGGGACCATAAACATAGAACAATAAAATTGTCCAGTCTCCATTCCACAAAAAAATTCGAAAGAACAAAACAACTCAGTGCAATTCAGAATCAGCCTCGCGTACTGATTAGGGGATCGGTAATAGTTATTTATGCTACAAGTGCGGAAGGTAGGTGATTTCCGATGAGTGGCATTTTTATTCACGAGCGAGCGAAGCGAGTGAGTGGATAAATCGACACGAGTCGGAAATCATCTTACGTACGTGTATCATACAACATTTTACTATGCATTGTGCGAGGAAATAAATAAATTAATAAAATGAAATTAATAAAATGGCGGGCTTATTCAAGCGCGTTCAGCATATCCACAGATTAACTAATAGTTCCTCGGGCATATCTACTGCGCATGTGCGAATAGCTGTCACATCGTAACGCAATAAGGCACGAGCAAAATATACGTTCTGCCAATCATATTTAATGAATATTAAAAATTAATTTATTGATCAAAATCTAAATCTAGAGTAATTAAAAACGACTAAAATAAAGTATTAGTTTTATTTTACCTTTTATGTGAATGATAATCTGTCGTTACAAATTTTTTAAACTTTTCTCAAATAATAAAAACTCTAATTTTAATTTTTAACTCCAACGTCATCCCGACGCATAGAGTTTTTATTATTTGAGAAAAGTTTTAAAAATTAGTTTTGTACAGATTATCATTCATATAAAAAGTAAAATAAAACTAATACTTTATTTTAAGCGTTTTTAATTACTCTAGATTTAGATTTTGATCAATAAATTAATTTTAAATATTAATTAAATATGTTTGGCAGAACGTATATTTTGCTCGTGCCTTATTGCGTTACGATGTGACAGCTATTCGCACATGCGCAGTAGATATGCCCGAGGAACTATTAGTTAATCTGTGGATATGCTGAACGCGCTTGAATAAGTCCGCCATTTTATTAATTTATTTATTTCCTCGCACAATGCATAGTAAAATGTTGTATGATACACGTACGTAAGATGATTTCCGACTCGTGTCGATGCCACTCATCGGAAATCACCTACCTTCCGCACTTGTAGCATAAATAACTATTACTTTATTTTGTCAGGATAGAAGACTTGTCACTTATTTTGTAAAGTCTGCTAATAATACATAATCAAAATTTTGAAGGATCAACAGTAGCTTCTAATGTTTGTACGTACCCTGACTACAATAACGTTTGCTAATCAGTTTGTCTAACTGCCACACTCAGAGACGTTATCTATTACTAGAAGCTCTCCTTAGTATAGATATTTAGTACAAAAACTATACTAAGGAGGAGCGCTAGGTTGCCCTAGTCGACGGCACGAACTCTTTTGTGCGTGGGGTCAATGCTATCTCATCCGACAACACGTGCGAAAGAGATAGATGCTGTAATGAGCAGTAAGAAGCTAGTTCGCGTACGAATACATTTTTGATTTCGATTTGACGACACGGTTGGCGTAGTGGTTGAGCGACCGGCTGCTGCGCTGCGTGTCGCGGGTTCGTTCCCCGCACGGAACAAATACTTGTTTCGCCTACAGATAGTTGTTCAGCTTAATTGTGTAATTAAATTCGGCAAAGGAAACAATCTGTTTCATTCCGTTACGAAAAGTCGTTTTTGGGAAAAAGAAACAGATTGTTTCCTTTGCCGAATTCACTTACACAATTAGGCTGGATCTGGGTGTCTTGTGTTTGTGTGTTTAAATGTTTGTAAACGCACCCACAATACAGGATGATATTCCTAGTGTGAGACAAAGTTTAAAATAAAATAAAATATATGTTTAAGACACTTTGTATATTTTTACCCGACTGCCGAAGGAGGGTAATGTGTTTATCAGTCTATGTATGTAAGTATGTATGTATGTTTGTTCCTATGTGGCATTCCAGAGACTAAACGCGTTGGCCGATTTTGATAATTCATACGTCAATCGATGCGTCTTAACCCTGCGAGTGTCATAGGCTATATTCAAATTGGACACTAGAAAAGTGGCGGATTTTGGGTGCCATATTGTGGGGGCCCAAATTTTTTTTTTCTTCCAAACCCATCTTGTGGGGTATCAATAAAGGGTTTTAAGAGCTGATTTTAAAAATATATAACACTTATATGTTTAAATGTATCTAATTCGAAAAAAAACCAACTAAAAAGTTATAAATAAAAAAACTTAATTCAAAAAATCAAAAAACCCGACTGCTTCAAAAGCGAACTAAAAAGTCGTAAACAAGGAAAAATCATGCTGTGCAGGCGGAGGATACACCAGATTTTGGTCAGCCAGCCCGCGAATATGTATCCTCCGCCTGCACAGCATGATTTTTTCCTTGTTTACGACTTTTTAGTTCGCTTTTGAAGCAGTCGGATTTTTTGATTTTTTGAATTAAGTTTTTAGTTTATTACTGTTTGTTTTCCATATAAAAATGAATAAATAAATAGGGTCCTGTTGGTGGTGTCACCATTTTGGTAGGAAAAAAATCAGCTGATTGTCTGACCCCGGGATTTATACCTTGTTTTTCTTCACCATGTCGCTGGCACGACTGTTGTTCTAATTTGTTTGGGCCAAAACTTGTTTCTCTGCTCTAATCTTCTTCAAATTAAGCTTCAGAGGTTCTCGTAGTATTGTTACTGGTAACCTACAATCACATGGTATATCGTTCCCGTAGCGCCTCAACAAACAATCCGCTCTTATATAACCTTCGTTGCCATTATCTTTCATCTTTCTCAAAAAACGTATATAGCACAGTGGAAGTCCGCTTTCTTTAGCCCCAATTATTATAAATTGCTTATATGCCCATGACGGCCACTGTTCGACGGGTATGGGATCTCTGTTACCTCTGGGCAGAGGATACACTTTCTGCATATAAGACCTACACGTGAATGTACCCATATAAGGCGTAAGGACTTGAACATGTTTCACGAAAAACTTTTTAATGTCAATGTCTTTTTGACTGCAAAGGAAAAGAATAATTACTCAAGCAGAAATTACAAATAATTGGGCTTTGGCAAGCAAGTGCTAGAATTGACTTACTTATCGAGGGATTCCATATCGTCTTTATGAACTCTCCATATGACGCCCCATACATGAGCGTTCGCCGTGGGCACAATAGTGGCGACTGGACCTTCCCAAAACATTGATAACTTATTGAAGCCAAGTCTAAAGTTCTACAAAACCATAGCTATGTAAAGCTTTTACCAAATTCATAACGGTCAGTAGGTACTAGGTACCTGTATAATATCAGTAAGTAAATACATACATCAAGTCGTGCTATAGAAACAAATTCTGCAGTTGGACAGAATATTTTCATACGAAATTTGACCATATTGGCAGCATACGTAAAATACAGAAATGTATCAGGTTGGTGTATTTCGGATTGCATCATTCTTATTGGTTCAAACTAGCCCTGCATCGAAACCGATGGAAGTTATGGAGACAGGCGATTGGCCAGCACTGGGATGATACAGATTGATAGTAGCCAGTTATGGAAAATTCAAGTAGATGGAAAATTCAACTGATGTAAACGTTTTGCAAATAAATAAACTAAGCCATTTAATGCACGAAGGAATATCTAATGTGATAAACTACAACACACATGGGTACACATGTATGTCAAGGTTAATAAATGATGACTGTAGATTATAACTGTTAAAACTTCAAGATAATTTTGTAGGTAACTGGAAGATTTTGACAAGATCATATTTATACAATGAAGATACAGATACTCTATGATTATTACATCATTCTGACATTATTATTCGTATTGACCATGGATAAGAAATGGATTCAAGAAGTTAATCATTATAATAGGTACTTCTTAATACCTATTTACGAGGGTAAGTTCGCGGTAAGGAGTTAAGGTTACACTAGTCGATCATTTTTCCATACAAACGTTGTCTGGCGATTACTCCACTGTACGTTCAAAATAAAATAAAAATTGTCTCATCATTATCTGGCTCTGTATGTAAACAAAAAAGTAAAAAAAGCAGTTTTGTGAGAATTGTGGAAATGTTTTATAACATATTTTTAATGCGCCTCTTAAAATGTATGTTTTTTTATATAAAAAATGATTTTAATTTTGAATGACCTTGTGAATTACTACTATAGGAATAATTAGCAAATCAAATGCTTTTTTTTTTTTTTTTTTAATTTATATTCTACCGCAGACATGTGTGGTCCGCGCTCTTTTTTACCTTGTTATATTCTGTTTGTTTTTTTTTTTTTTTCATAAAAAATTGCAATTGTTTGACTCCTACGTCGAACATTATTTTTAGGCTTACTTAACTAACTTAAGACTACGTGAGTTCATCCCTCACTAAATACTATATCTATTACACACTGGCATTACAATTTTATGTTTCTATTTGCTACTTATCTTTATGTTATTAAATATTTTGTTTACTTATTTCTATTGATACACTGCTTATGTTATTTGCTATTTTGTTTACTTATATTTATTGGTACACTTTCGGGGGAAGATGCATGGTAGTGCGAGCAAACCAGTCCCGGCCGACGGTTCCGGTTAAAGAAACCCCGTCGTTAGGACGTTGAGGTGAGTATGATTTACTCGCTCCACCATGCAGCTTTACAATATATAGACAGGGTGATGGTTTAGGTATGTGTTTAGCGTGGAGTTTTTGGATGGGACTTGTTAGGTGGTGTTTTGGTGATGTCTGCTGACCAGGGACTTCGCTAGCGTGAGCAAGGCCTCTATGACGACTACGTCTCGATGCTGCATGGCCGTCTGAAGATTGTAGTTGACGACCGTTTTAGTCGGCGCATCCATCGCCCTCTTAGCAAGGCGGCCTGCGGCGTC
The DNA here is from genome assembly GCA_949775005.1 of Orthosia gothica. Lineage (NCBI taxonomy): Eukaryota > Metazoa > Arthropoda > Insecta > Lepidoptera > Noctuidae > Orthosia > Orthosia gothica. Next base: position 17,088,420 of record OX459063.1, on the reverse strand, counting down.
ATCGGCGTCGTCGGTGTAATAGACGCAACTGACTGTATGTCTGGACAACGCCACTACCGCGTGGGATATGCTGTCGTGGACCTGAAGCCTCCTGGACTTGGTGTTGATGATGATGACGCTGTCGTAGGTCGACCCCTGAGCCTCGTGTATGGTTAGCAGGCGTGACCCTTCGCCGGACCCAAATCCCTGGCTCGCAAGAGAAGCTTTCTCCCCCTGCGTATGAACCAGGAACAGGGTGTTTTGGGCAGTGCTCGGTATTTGCGCCCCTGTGTAACCTTTCACCTTCAGGGAGTGGACCCACGACAGCGACGACTTGGAGGAGTATATACCAGGGTATATCTCACTCAGTGCAAACGCCACGTCCATTGGATTGCGGTGTGTGCAGAGAAACTCCTGGCTGATGCCAGCAACCAGGTCTGGACGGGTATACCTAAGCTCGAAAAGGTTCTCTCTGTCCAAAAATGGAAGCTGGTTAACGTCTCCGACGAGGACAAGCTCGCTTGCTCCAGACAACTTTACTGCCATGACTATGGCACCAAAGTGGTTCATAAGAGCCTCGTCTACCGTAAGACGGTAGCATTTGTCTTGGCTCTTGAAACCGTTTGCTAGGATTGAAGCCATAGTGCGCACCTTGGCCTTTGCTCGGTCTCCTAAGCGGCGCGCAAGCTTTTCCCTAAGATCTTTGGCAGCTTCTGTTGTCGTGGTGGCTATCACGTCCCTGTCCTCGTCGAAGTGCTTTACCAGCCAGGTTGTCTTACCGCAACCCGGAACTCCGTTAATCCACCTGATATTGGGTACCGCCCAACTTGCCTGCGATGCCGGGATATCTGAGGTCTCTGAAATGGACTGTGCCATTTCCAGGATCTTATCATCCGGCATGATTTTGGTACATTTGGCGGTAACCACTATCGGGTAACCCCTTTGATGACTTGGGATGTGACGTTGTCGTACACCGCTGCCCCAGCTTCCTCGAGCAGTACTCTTAACAGACCCTCTGTGTCTCTCTGGAAGGTCTGCAGGATCTTCCTGCATGTCATAAGATTGACCTCTCTGGTCGCTCTTACGATTGCTACGTACTCGAGGAACGCGCTTTTTACGTGGTCCGTGGTACCCGACTTTACTGCGAGGGTCGGCGGGATGACTTGCCCTTTGTCGGCTCGTGTTTGCTCAGGCTTTTGCTGGGTTGGTTCCTTTGGTTTTTTTCTGAAAAACCTCTCTAGTGCTGTCTCCTGCTTATGAGATGGTGATGCGTGGCTGATGCTTGGGAGCAGTGCACTGAGGAAAGTGCCAAACGCTTTCAGGCGACTCCTCGACCGGGCCCGGTCCTCTGGGTTTATGGTGTTGCACTGCTCCTTAGCGGCTTTTTCGGCTGCTGCCTTCTGCTGGGCCCTTTCCGATCCGCTTTGAGTGGTGGGGCTCATCGCGCTGGTTGTTGGTTGTCTGGGGGCTTTGAGGAAACTCAGGGTTTCTCCTCTGTCCTCGTAGACAACGACCTCATGATGTTCTGAGGCTTTTAGACAGCCAAAGCGGTCTGCGACGTCTCCTCTCTCCCCTCCCACCACCATTGCGTCCACACTTATGGTTCGGGCTGCGGCTGACGTGTAGTCTCCTGCCTCCCCGATCCTCTGAAGCAATGAGCTTGCTTGAGCAAATGGAGTAGCCTCTCCCCACTCGATTAATGCGATTGTTTTCCTTTTAAACCGCATTAGACGGCATCGGTGAGTGGCCACTTCCACTTGAGGTAGTGCAGCATACTTGCTGCCTTTTATGCTCGTTTTGGTAGTGCTTCCGTTAATCAGGGCGGCAAGGCCCGGCGAAAGGTGTATTCGGGCCGCAGCTCGACTTGAGCCTATGCAGAAGCCTATGCCTAACTTCTCCTGTTCCCTGTTCATGAACAGAGCGACGCCTCGCAGTCTGATGCCAGGGACTCCGTCCTCTCCGCAAGCCAGAAATTGTGTGGTAGTCATGCTAGGGGCTGGTTGTAGGCTGGCTGTTGCTGCTACCGCTGCTGCTACCGTTGGTAATGGCCGTTGGTTAGAGAGTGTGTGTGTAATTTGTGTATCAGTCAATGGTGTGCTTGTTGTTGTTTGTGTAGTTGTGGTTGTTGTTTGTGTGGTTGTTGTTTGTGTGGTTGTGGTTGTTGTTTGTGTGGTTGTTGTTTGTGTGGTTGTGGTTGTTGTTGTGGTTGTGTGAGTTCGAATGTGTGGTCGACTTCGTAAGGTTACGTCTGTTCTGTTAGCCTTTGCTGCGATTGTGGCAACTTTGCTCGCGAATGCCAAGAATGGAATCCTAGTAGCCGGTCTCCCCATGACGGCGTGGAGTGTGGACTGGCTAAGCTGGGTTTCGAATTTTACTTCGAGCTCCATTCTGTCTTGGCTGAACCTTGGGCATTCGAAGAGCAGGTGTCAGACTGTCTCTTCGCAACTCGGGTCACAGACGCACGAGGGACTATCTTTGAGATGGAAGCGGTGGAGATACGCTGAGAATCCGCCATGTCCTGTAAGGACTTGTACGTGGACCGGTGTGAGCACTGCTTCTCTGAGTGTTCTTTTCGCCGCTAGGACGTCTGGAAAGAACACTTTCGTGACTGATCCTGTACTCGAGGACTCGTACCGCGTTTGCCACTTCCTTATAGTCCCTTCCCGTATCTTCTTTCTCACGAACGAAACGGGGACCTTGCTGTAGTCTGATGTGCATTTTGTTAGAGCTGCCTCCTTGGCCAGCTCATCCGCTCTCTCATTCCCGGCAGTTCCCACAGTTCCCAGGGTTTCAGGAGTCAAATTCTCCAGGCATTCATACTCGGTTGTTGTGAGTTGCGCTGGGTGAGGATTTTTGGAGTGGTGCACGTTGCACTCCAGCACGCGGCCCAGCGGTATGAACTCTTGGGAATGTCCCTTTTTGATCTTGAAAAGGGTTGCCGCCTCGATTACCCGGAGGTCTAGGGGGAGTTGGCCTGACAGGATAAGTGCCGATGTCAGAGACACCGTGCGGTATGCTTTGCAGATCTTCTGCGCGAAGCCTCTCTGCAGTGCAATCAAATGCTTTTAGAAATCATTATAAGTCATCTACTCTTATTGTAGCAGGGTAGTGCAAATATGCTCAACCTTAATGAAAGATTTTAGGGTTCAATCGCCATTATGTTTAACCGACTTCAAAAAGGAGGAGGTTCTCAATTCGACTGTATTTTTCTTTTTTCGAAACCATACGATAGGTGATGTAGATTCCAAAAAATAATATGCACACATTTTTTTTTTTTCAATGAATTTGGTAGGTTTAGGTAGCGTAGTTAGGTAGTATAAATACATATATCGGGCTACTTACACTATTGTTTTTACAATCAATTTGTCCCGTGTTATGTTTGGTCATGGTCACATCATTAGAAAGAGACAAACTACCAACGGGAGCCCTCTCGCTCGGACCGTTTTTTGCGCCATAGTGCACAGTCTAGTAGTAAGAATTAAAAGGTCTTTGGCTAGGAGCGCCACCGTCTTGACATGAAGGCAACTGGATGACGTCAGAAGACAATAGGGATGAGAAACGACGAAAATGGACTTGGAAACTTGCTGGTCCTGCTCCATAAACCTATCTTTGGTATAGACAAAATCAAACTGGTTAATTTGTATTATATTCATTATAGTTACCTACGCTTTATTTTTATTTATTTTCCTTCGCTTTTTGTTTAAAAAAAATGACTCGCACACTGTTCCGTTGTTGTTGAATTAGGTAATTTACACCTATGTTTGCAATATTAGGAATTTACCTGTGAATGCTTGTAATTCTTTATACCTATAAGTAGTATAGTAGTGCTGGGTACATCGTCCTCACCTATATGGATTTATTAATGTATGTATTTACGTAAATATTGTAAAGCACTTATTAAAAAAAAGTAAATATGTAGTTTCTTGTGCGTTCTTCTCCATAACAAGGTACTTTTCCGAATGCACGGTAGAATCAATTTTTATTACTTGTAAATTTCTACAAAACCATAGCTATGTAAAGCTTTTACCAAATTCATAACGGTCAGTAGGTACTAGGTACCTATAAAATATCATTATGTAAATACATACATCAAGTCGTGCTATAGAAACAAATTCTGCAGTTGGACAGAACATTTTCATACGAAATTTGACCATATTGGCAGCATACGTAAAATACAGAAATGTATCAGGTTGGTGTATTTCGGATTGCATCATTCTTATTGGTTCAAACTAGCCCTGCATCGAAACCGATGGAAGTTATGGAGACAGGCGATTGGCCAGCACTGGGATGATACAGATTGATAGTAGCCAGTTATGGAAAATTCAAGTAGATGGAAAATTCAACTGATGTAAACGTTTTGCAAATAAATAAACTAAGCCATTTAATGCACGAAGGAATATCTAATGTGATAAACTACAACACACATGGGTACACATGTATGTCAAGGTTAATAAATGATGACTGTAGATTATAACTGTTAAAACTTCAAGATAATTTTGTAGGTAACTGGAAGATTTTGACAAGATCATATTTATACAATGAAGATACAGATACTCTATGATTATTACATCATTCTGACATTATTATTCGTATTGACCATGGATAAGAAATGGATTCAAGAAGTTTATCATTATACAGGTACTTCTTAATACCTACTTTCGAGGGTAAGTTCGCGGTAAGGAGTTAAGGTCACTAGTCGATAATTTTTCCATACAAACGTAGTCTGGCGATTACTCCACTGTACGTTCAAAATAAAATAAAATTTGTCTCTTCATTATCTGGCTCTATAAGGAAACAAAAAGTAAAAAAAGCAGTTTTGTGAGAATTGTAGACGATGTTTTTTATCATATTTTTAATGCGCCTCCTAAAATTTGTTTTTATTATTTAAAAAATGATTTTAATTTTGAAAGACCTTGTGAATTACTAAGTAATAAGAATAATTAGCAAATCAAATGATTTTAGAAATCATTTATAAGTCATTTACTCTTATTGTAGCAGGGTAGTGCAAATATGCTCAACCATATTGAAAGATTTTAGGGTTCAATCGCCATAATTTTTAACCGACTTCAAAAAGGAGGAGGTTTTCAATTCGACTGTATTTTTTTATGTGCCATCTCAAAACTTTAATTAGTGAACCGATCTTGATTATTTTGTATTTAAAAGCTGGTGCTTCTCATGCGGTCCCGTTTAAGTTTGGCGAAGATCTGATGAAGCACTTCGGAGATATTATACAACAGAACTCTTCAATAAACACCGGCAAATCTCTCGGAGTTGCTACAATCGCATGTTTGTTTATTTTTTAAGCCATTTCATAACATAAAATTACGCCGGTATGCTCTAAAGAGGTACGCAGATGTGTAGTGTTCATTCTGGTACACTCTCATTTCACCGGTTATATTCATCTTTTGTTATGTACCACAACTAAAACGAAAAACATATTTTCTTTTTTTACAAAAAATACAACCGACTCAAAAATTTGCTAAAGAACTAATTAGTTGCTCGAAATGGGCCTCATTTTCTTGGATACACAAACTTATTCCGCCAACTAATTCTAGTCTTATCTTTTTTTATTTTTTTTTATTAATGTTCAAAATATATATCGCAGAGTTTCAATTATATTATAAATTAAGAACCACAGAAGCCGTTTATGGCTTATTTATGGCTAATGAGTTCGGAATAATTAATTATTCGTAATTTTAATGCATAAATGACGTCAATGATAATTATTAATTACTCACTATGGATCTTTGAATAAAAGTGCTTTAACTTGACCCCTCCAGTTAAGTCTTAAGTCCAGATTTCATTTAATTTATCAAGTTTGTTAGAGAGATTTTATCCTTATGACCCTAACGATCGATGCTCTAAAAGTACAATGTCATTTTTAAAGATTTTAGTCGGTTCGATGCCCGGCTGCGGGTGTGGCAAACGAATTTTCGAAAATCTCTGAATGCCGTTTTCTTTCTTTTCAAAAATAAAGGAATGTTTTCTGTGAGTAAAATGTTCTATCTACAGTATTTAGAGTACTTTCCCTTTAGGTGGCAATACAAAATCCCACCCTGTATAGTAAACCGTAGGGATGAGGGTAATTGTATTATCGATAAATGGTATTTACCTACATGTCTTTTTTTTAATATACCACATAAATAAAAATAATGACGTACCCAATGATATTCAAATAAACAGATATGTTACAAGCGCGCGCATTGTGAAGACTCGAATAGTAGACAATTGTATGATTTAGTCTTTAGTTTATGTCACGCATGGCGAAGAGCGATACGCTTTGTTGAAAAAAAAACAAAATTAAAAAAATGCCATCGTGTGTATTTAGAAAGTGTACCAATTATAATACCAAATTACATAAAACAGAAGGGATCTCATACCATATGTAAATACGCAATACACCTCAATTTACTAATTTATTTCAATTTTTTTTCCTAATTTTCTGATATTTGGAGGTTACAAAAAGAAAAAAACATTGGTTGTCAGAATAATGTTTGTTTACATTCACACGCAAGTGACAAACACTAGCTGTCTCTTTTTTTCTTGTTTGTTTTATCAAGCCATCCCTTTCGACATTGTAGTGAAATGTCAGATGAATGAAAAGTGTGTAGGTATGTGTGCTGCCGCTGCTGCGCGGAACACTTTTTTCAATTGTTTTGTGAGTGTATAACGTATCTGTTTATTTGAATATCATTGGACGTACCTATTTCGATATCCATCAGGTGGGATAGAGGTCAAGCGCGAGCAAAAAAAAAACTATATATATAAAAATAATGACATATTTCGATCTTGTTTTATAAAGCAGGAAATGTGTGTGTAAGAAAGTGACTTAGACATCCCTTACAACGTAATTACAATAATTGAACTTTAACGTGCTACGAGCGCCACGGTCTTGATAAGAAGACAACTGGATGACGTCAGAAGACAATAGGGATGAGAAACGACGAAAATGGACTTGGAAACATGCTGGTCCTGCTCCATAAGCCTATCTTTGGTATAGACAAAATCAAACTGGTTAATTTGTATTATATTCATTATAGTTACGCTTAGTTAGTTTTTCCGAATGCACAGTAGAATCAATTTTTATTACCTGTAAATTTTAACGTTCAAAAGTGCCGCATAATGGCCTACTTGAAATAAACACATTTGACTTTTGACTTGACTTTGATGTAGCCAACTTCATATGGCTGAATTGTGTTAAGTATCTGTTTTGTCATTCTATAGTGTATTCTGCTTTTTCTTATCACAACTATTGTTAAAGTTCGTAGGGAATTATAATATTATGAAACATTATTTTCATCAGTTTTTACATTATGATTAATGATTTTAAATTCATAACCTGTAGTTATTAATCATTTTAAATTCATTAACTAATTTAACAATTTTGGGTACCAAAATTTATTTCACTTGAGTCCTTTGGCTTTTGATGAGTAAATAATAAAATTTTGGCACATCTACATTTTTGTGCGAAGATCCACAACAGCGCATCAATAACATCTGTACTTATATTGTACCTACTTTCTGTGCAAATAAATCATTATTCTATTCTAGCGCTGCACTATCTCGCACTTATTATAACGTAGTTTTACTTTCTCTATGCTCGCACTGGTCTTGATGCACTTACGTCTATGACGGCACAGGCAGGTGTCTTCTGTTAATGTCTATGGCACACAAGGCACCGATATATATTAGTTTCGTTTTCTTAGTGGCGGGATATTTATTATCGATATCAGTATTAACCAAAGTACTTTGTGTGTATATATTCGTGTTTTACAGTCCGCCTATGTATCTGTATGTTGCATGAATTTTTAATAAATAGATACTTTTTTTTTCAAAACTCAACTTAACGATTCGAAATGAGTGTTTTTAAAACTTTCGTAAATATCGACACTTTAGAAATTTAATCAAGTAACCACAACATTAGACGGCTTCCTATACAGACCACGGCGCCTGAGACACTTGTAATATGTTTCTGTCTTTAATATACTCGTATTTTTTTCTGTTTTTAATTTAATATAAATAAAAATATAAGTTTAAGGTTTTTTTTAGGCAATAGTAAAAATATGCACAACATATTTGTTCATTTAGTTTAATGTTATTTTACGTTATGATTAGATATTGTCTTATAATAAAGACGTGGCGCTCAGAAGGTTACGAAAACGACTTAAAACGACTTTTCGCATGCAAAAAGTCGTTTTCGAAAAGTCGTTTTTGGGAAAGAAACAGATTGTTTCCTTTGCCGAATTCACTTACACAATTAGGCTGCAGGGCGGGACGGCGGGGGATATTGCCGCCAATCAGCGCACACTAGCCGCTTAGATATCGCAGCTGTGCAGCGCCTTACCACGGCGTGCCGGGGCATGCCTTTGCAGCTCCTGCAGCCTGATACAATTTTAGTGTCGCATCACACCGCGTTATGTCACTCACAACGAACGCCAGCGTCCTCGGGGCATGCCGTTGCAGGGCAGCAATTACTTTTTTTATTTTTATTTATGATGGGTTTGCTCTTGACTCTAGTCTAGGTCAGAGGTGACAGAGACAGAGTCTACGATGGAGTGAGCTTACCCAGAAGAAGCCTGTTCACTCTAACTTTAAAGAGATTCGGGTTGAATGCGTTCGGAAAAAAAAAAACGCAGGTAGTGAGTTCCATTCATTCGCTGTGCGCATTATGAAGGATGTTTGGAAGCGCTTGGTGCGAATTGGTGGAATGGCAACAAGGTAAGGATGGTAACTTGCAGTGCGTCTAGATGTCCGATGGTAGAAGGGGGCTGGTGGGATGAGGTCGTGGAGCTCTTGAGCACACTCACCGAAGTACAGTCTGTAGAAGACCGACAAGCAGGCAACTTTGCGGCGATGAGCCAAGCTATTAAGCTTGGCATCCAGCAGTTCAACGTCGCCGATGAGCCTCTTGGCTCTGCGTTTCACCGAGTCAAGCGCGGCAAGCTGATACTTTGCTGATCCATCCCAAAGGTGGCTGCAATACTCCATGCAGGATCGGACTTGCGCTTTGTATAGGGTTAAAAGCTGTCCAGGCGTGAAGTATCGCTTCACTCTATTTAGGATGCCCAGTTTTTGGCCGCAATTTGGGCTTTGTACTCAATGGATGCGCCGAAGTTGAGACTGGATGTCAACTCCATGCCTAGGAGCTCGAGCCGATCGGTCACAGGAACAGACGCACCTCGAAAAGTAGGAGTAAGATCGAAAAGTCTCCTTTTAGCGGTAAAAAGGCACGCTTGTGTTTCGGTGGCGTTAAAGGAGACCAGATTTTCATCACCCCACTGGGAGACAAGGCTTAAGGTCAAATCTGTCCGCCTCACCATAGCCTTTCTCAAGGAACGAACTTCATCCACGCTGGCTTTTGCGCTGGACAAGTATCTCTCTGAAACAGTACTGTCATCTGCGTACCCAACAATACCAGGCTGAAGTAGGTCATTGATGTGCAGCAGGAAAAGAGTTGCAGAGAGAACAGACCCCTGAGGAACGCCGGCATCGATAGCCATAAGGTCAGAGGAGCAGCCGTCAATGACTACTCGGATCGACCGTTCATTAAGGAAGTCTGATATCCAGCTACAAAAACCAGCGGGGATGCCATAGGCAGGAAGCTTAAAGAGTAGACTTGCGTGCCAGACCCTGTCGAAGGCCTTCGAGAAATCAAGCGATACAGCAAGAGCTTCGCCGTGTCTGTCGATGGCTTCGCCCCAGCAGTGCGTGACATACACGAGAAGATCGCCAGTTGACCGTCCCCGGCGAAAGCCATATTGACGGTCACTGAGGAGATTATTGTCTTCAAGGTAGGTCAGCAACTTACTGTTCAGTACCCTTTCTATAACTTTGCACAGTATGGAGGTAATGGCGATCTGACGGTAATGGGCAGGGTCAGCACGGTTGCCTTTTTTGGGCACTGGTTGCACATTTGCAAGCTTCCAGGATTTCGGCACCGTTCTTTTAAGAAGGGAGCGTGTCAACACAGGAGACAGTTCAGGCGCACACTGCCTCAGCACTCTCGCTGGAATACAGTCAGGCCCGCTGGCCTTATTCACGTCTAGACTGCACAATACTCCCCGGACCTCTTTAATGTGCACAGCGATCTCCGGCATCGAAGAGTCGCAATGAGGTACAGAAGGTGGTTGCTTGGAGCCAGCGTCCAGACGCGAATTGTTAGCGAAGAGAGATGCAACTAAATTTGCTTTCTCACTTGCAGAGTAAGCCAGCGACCCATCAGGTTTCAGCATTGGAGGTAAAGTGGAACGACAGAAATTCGTTTCAACCGCTATAGACAGGGACCAAAACTGTTACTTGCTCTGTAGTAGGTTTAGGTCTTTGGTATTTGAAAATAAAAGACAAGTAAGTTGGACTTATGAACCCAGTCATATTCATCCAAAGGTTACTATCACAGACATAAAATACATAATTACATAATCACAAACTCTTTTGTAACTTCTCAATTAGTTTAGGAGAGGCTTCCTGGCCATTATTTGGTATTTTCTTGAGTTCCTCAATGTAATATTCTGGAATTTCGCATTCAATTGCGCCATTTACAATACAGTTTATGTATGTTATACATAGCATTCTCTCTAGAGGCAGCTCTTCACCCTTTTTCCGTATTGGTGGATTGATAGTTTGTTGGTATGTTCGGCAATCTGTACATGAACCATCTGGTAGTGTAACTTTTACAGTTTTAGCAAAATACCAATTGGTATCAACTCCTTCTTGCCTACAAATAAAAGTTATAGCAGGTTAAATAAGCAATAAATTATAATAAGTTCATAATATAATTAATTCAGTATAAACTCGAGGCATGCTTACCTGTCCAAAGCAGGCATATCATTATTATGTATTCTCCATATTGCTCCCCATACATGAGCACCAGGGGTAGGTACTATTGTAGCTGAAGCACCTCGCCAGTGTTCAGAATATTTAATAAAATCAAGCAGATGGTCCTAAAAGTAATAATATGACAAGGGTTAGCTTTATGTAGATAAGTTGTGCCATGACAATTTGCATAATATTGTGGCAAAATTTGTTCAAAGAGACATCCTCCTATATATCCTGCTGTAGGCTGTATATATTAATGATATGTATAATAATTGATAAGCAAGGTTTATTTTTCTTCAAAAAAGCTGTATGAAGAAGATAATAAATTTGAAAAACTTACGTCCAATCGACCAATTCCTAAAAATTTTGCTGATGGATTGTTTATGTGAATTCTTCTTTTGAGTAAATTACTGCCGTAGGCAAAGTAAAGGAACGTATTTTCGATTATTTCAAACATAATTGCAAAACCCAATAGTACTAAAACGTATTGTAATAACCTGGACGTTATCTTCGAAAACCAAATAATGTAACATACAAATATCGGCTGATAGTGCTGATGAATTGCTGATAAAACCCGCCGCCAGTGCCAGCTGACTAATCTGACGCACTCTGACAGTTGTGACGTGACAGTTGACACTTGTGACTTTGTGACCAATGAGGTAGGAAACTTAAGGAGTGGAGACGGCATATTCTACTATATGAAGAATAGTTATACAAATATCTATCATATCGACAAAAACATGTCAAAAAGCGTTTTGTCTCTTTTTAACTAACCAAGAGCTGCATATGAAAAGAGAGACATCTAAATGTTTGTCAAGGACTAAATTTGGCAACACTTTTGTATGACGTCAACATCATGCCTATGCTATGCGTGACCGGTCGCCATTTTATGTGCCGAAAGTACTCTTTGTTTTTGTTGTAGTTGTGCTGTCAAACAGTTGCTTGTTCAGAATATTTTTGTTGTTTTTTAACCCCCGCCGGAAAAAGAGGGGTGTTATAAGTTTCACGTGTGTTGCTGTGTATCTGTGTGTCTGTCTGTGGCATCATAGCGCCTAAACGGATGAACCGATTTTGATTTAGTTTTTTTTGTTTGAAAGGTGAATTTGGCGAGAGTGTTCTTAGCTATGTTTGAATAAAATCGGTTCAGCAGTTCAAAAGTTATGGGCGTTTTACTGTTTGAATCGGGGTATTTTTAATCCCCGCCGGAAAAAGAGGGGTGTTATAAGTTTCACGTGTGTTGCTGTGTATCTGTGTGTCTGTGTCTTAGAGCATTTAACCTATGGAGATGGCATAGCTGAGCGTACCCCTCTGCCAAAGTCGCTTGGCCATATGACCATACGCGTTATATAAAACTAGTTCATTCGCCGACCGCCGCCATTGTGTATCGTATTGTGTCGCAAGTAAGTTCTCCGAAAAAATGGTTAATTGTGCGGTTTCCTCTTGCAAAAAGCGAGCTGCCACTTTAAATTTGCGAAGCCATGGTGTTTCCTACCACATATAAGTATAAATTATACATCGACATAGTTTTATTTAAGAACAATGTCGAAATAATTGATAATGCCTTTACGATAGAAAAATTCAGTGGTACGTTGGTAGCACAAACGCAGTACAGGGGCTGACAGGGTAGCGATGTGCATAGTGCTGGGACAATGTGAATGAATGATTGATAAATTAAATGATTTTTTTTTGAATCAGTATGTTCAGTATCAAAATAATTTTGTTTGTGTTTATTTCTGGACAAGTCAGGTTGAACTAAAAAAATATATCATTTATAAATGTCTATGAGAATAGATTTAAATTCTTTTCAAGTTTAAGGCTAATAAAAAGTAAGTTTGTTCGTTTCGTTAGTGAGTTTTCAATATTTTTTTAATCCCCGACGGAAAAAGAGGCGTGTTATCAATTTGACGTGAATTGCTGTGTATCTGTGTGTCTGTCTGTGGCATCATAGCTCCTAAACAGATGAAGCGATTTAGATTTTTGTTTGATACCTCTATCGAGAGGAGACTATCGCAGCCATGGTAGTTACAATGACAACCACACTGCACATCAATTCGAAGCCATATACAATTGCGAATGTTAAAAATACTCAAATGTACGTTTATCCTTTTTAACCAAAAAAGTTGATCCACAGAAATGTGTTCGACATGTATATAATAAACTGGTACATTTTAAAAATCAGTGATTGCCTCTAGGCGTGATCATTGAGACATGTATATGAACTAGATTATGGCTATGAAACCATACACGTATGTTTTCCTATCTAAGTTATTAAACTAGCTTAGCTAGGCAACACCGTACTCAAATAGTTCAAAACAAACGAAAAACTGACGTGTTAAAGTGTTATATAAAAAAGTGTCAAATAAAATTCTATCCGGTTGATTGTATTATTTATTATTTATGCTTTCCTACTATTTAACACGTATACATAAGGTCCGTATTAAAGAACGGGGCTCAAGTATGAATCCCGAATGCCCGAACCTAAATAAAACAAAATGTCAGTGACAGTTTCATACTTTTCTAAGCTGAAACCTGTAGGTAATATAGTTTATGATTAACATTGTTCCAAGACGTATGCCACCATTTTATTAGGTACTATACCCAGTTCGTCTACCATGCATGGTGTATTTGGATATTACATTTATTTGTAACGTCATTCTTATAGGAAAGACACGGGTCCAACAATATATATTATTATGTAATTATGAAATATTATTGACTAAAAATAAATTCAATCGTTCTTTTTTTAGTGTATCTTAAATTCTCCTACCTTTCTTACCTACATATGTAGTTAAGCAGACCACAAATCATATTGCTTATTTTTTTTATTTGGGAAATTAATTACTTAATTTTATTATTATTTAGTATAACAAAAATAAAACGAATTAACATTTTGCTCATTCATTCATGCATTAAAATGAATTTCCAGTCATTCTTTGTATCACATCACTAGCACTTTGTATCTGTTGTCATAGGATTATTGCATAAATACACACAAATTTATCAATGTATGTGTGTTTTTTGATTGTGTGATTATTATTTGTTCGTGTGCGTTTGTAGCAATAGGATGCATGTATCTGTGAGTGATTGTCATTTTTTTGTAGTGTGCTGTATGTGTTTTCCTCGCCTCCCGCAGAAAGTGGCAGAAAAATTTGTTCGGTGATTCGCGGCTTGCCGTCTCCATAGGTTAAATGCTCTAAGGTCTGTGTATCTATGTATCTGTGTATCTGTCTGTGACATAATAGCGTCCAAACGGGTGAACCGATTTTGATTTAGTTTCTTTTGTTTAAAAGGTGACTTAATCGAAAGTGTTCTTAGCTATGTTTGAATAAAATCGGTTCAGCCGTTCAAAAGTTATGGGCGTTTTACTGTTTGAATCGGGGTGTTTTTGCAAGATATCGTGTCATAATTACGTGTTCAATAGATTGCCGATCGAAGCGTATCTACTATGTACTAGATAAATTATGTTGCACGAAAAAAAAATGTGTCGGGGGTTTTTTAAATTTTGGAATACTTGTTAAGGAAATACGTCTAGAAACTAGTTATTTTGGTGTTCTGAGTTTGGACATTAATTGGAAAATCATGCCCTCGTATTGTTTAAAACAGTCTGGTACGAGAAAAAACAAAAATCAGCCTAAATTGACTCTGCACAGGTTAGTAATTGGTTTTCACTAATCCGGTCGAATTTTGTGTTAAATATTGTTACAAGATGGTATTTTTGAATATTATTCGAACCTGTGTCATGTTTGTATGGCATAAAACGTTATTATTTTCTTTGCATTGTTTACCTACAATAATTATTGACATGTTAGGTTAGTGATGGTCGATGTTCGCATATGATAAGTATCGATAAAATTTATAGTATGTAAAATACATTGCAATTATATTTTAATCCACAGATTTCCTGGAAACGAAATTTTAAAGAAGAAATGGATAGAAGCTATTGGTTCTGAAAATACAAACCCTAGACATAAAATGTGGCATATCTGCTCCATGCACTTTGAGGAATCTTGTTTTAACAGAACCCTCGATGTGATAAGGTTACCTGAAGGCGTAGTGCCCACATCGACTTTACTGGTATGTTTTTAAACAAAAGTTGCAAAACTCAGTAATTTCAACACATGTTGTTATAATTACATACTTTTTTATTGACAGTATTTCTTTAAATGAATTAAATATGTAAATAAGTAATAGAATTATGCGACTATTTTCTTTTTCGGCCTAGGCAAATATGTTCCTCACAACAACCTACTTATTTAAATATTTGTATCTCACAAATAAATGGGCTTTACTAAAGCACAAAGTGAGAACTTTAAATGAAAAGGTCCGGAGATGTGATGTAAAGATTTCTAATATTATTCAAGACCTTAAGAAAGTTAAATATATCAATAATGAAGGAAGTTTCATTCTGGATGAATATGCAGAAGGATTTCTTAAAAAGCAAATTGCCAAATCTAAAGGCCTACTTTAGAAAAAAAGTATTCTGAAGAATTAAGAAAATTTGCCCTTACGCTTCAATTTGTTTTAGCCGAAAGCGTATGATTTTATAAGTAATACCGACAACACTTGTTTGACACACTCGCACTTTGAGCAAATGGTACCAACATGTTAATGCCGAACCTGGCTTTATAGAAATAAATAAAATAGTGAATTTCAATAAGTTAATTTTGTTCAAAAATGAATAAATGTCTTTTTTACATAAAATATTGTTATTATTTTACATAAATTAAGTTGTTCGAAAAGCAGGAAGATAACAATAGATTATTATTTATTTACTATAAGAAGATGCATTTACCCTGCAGTGGGACAGTTACAGGCTGGTATTATTTATTATTACTACCCCTTTGGCCTATGTCCAGTGGATTGCGATAGGCTGATTTGACTTGATACAAAACAAAATACATTTTAGTTTTTAATGGGTTAGGTATAGGGAAGGCCAAAAATCGTGAATCAAACGAAACAGGGCGATATTTGGGGCTTTTTCTAGCAGGTCAAAAGAAAAACATCTTCCACTATCCCCAACAATCGCTATTTCGTTTTGCCCACCCTGTATATTACCAGTCATACAATACTAGGTTACAGGTTAATACAGGCCCATAGAAACCGAAGTAGCTAAGGGTATAGCCCTTATCTACTTCGGTTTCTATGGGCCTGGTTTGATCATATTATATTGTAGAACAACAACGTAAACAATTTCATGAAGGTCGATATTTACATCGATATCAGCTGCGCATGTTTCTCTCTGTTACAACCCTACAAGGCAGCCATTTTAAGTGCCCGATTTTTGTAGGTATGCACGCTAATTTCGTAGGTATGGCAAGTCCATAGGTTTCTAAGTCAGTGCTTGTGACCTTCTTTGTGTTGACACTGTGTCAGTCAGACGCTTAGATATAGTACGTACAGATGATGGTGTCATGGCGTGGCCGCACATGAAACAATAATAACAATAACACTTTGGCTTTTACAGCCTGGAACACTTCAACCCACCATCGCACTGACACTTATTATCTATAAATAACCCAATTCCTTGTCTCAATAAACACTTAATCCCGCGAAATCACAAAAAAATCAAACACGACCGAGTTAGTTTGTCAAACCTGCCATGATATTAGCGTTTGACAAACAACAAAAGCCAGCCATGGTGACAAAGACAAAAAATAATCTTTTGTCCTTATTTATTTACATGGGGCTGCCAATTAGCGATCTCGCTCTATCAATCAAGCTCATTTTAAGGCTAAATCTATAGGTACTTTATCTAAGGTCAGACATCAGTGAGTAGTGGTGGACGATACAAACCGTATATAGTTACGAAATCTATATATCGGTACGATATCTAAAAACCGCTTACTGGTACGTGCGAAAACTATGTATTAAAAGAATGTTGAGATGGATGTGCGGAGTGACCAGAATGGATAAAGTGAGAAATTAGTTTATTAGAGGAAGTTTGAAAGTGGCGCCAGTGACAGAAAAGTTGAAAGGAAACCGTTTGTCCTGGTATGGTCATGTGATGAGGAGGGCTGAAACGCATGTTACTAAAAGAGTTATGAATATAGATGTGGATGGATGGAGTGGGAGGGGACGGCCAAAGAAAAGATGGATGGACTGTGTGAGGAGTGATATGAAAGAAAAAAGGGCGTCAGTGATGGAGTGACGGGGGACAGGATGGTATGGAAGAAGAAAACGTGTTTCGCCGACCCCAAGTAACATGGGACAAGGGCAGGAAGATGATGAGATGGCGCGTCGTCGCTATGGCTATTGAAAGCTTTCAAATCCATACAGTGTATTGTTTACCTAGCGCTCTTTTTTGGGCGAACATGACCAATTGAGTTTTAGTGGGGTTTACTGATAGTTCATACTCCCTGCACCATCGCACTTTATGTAGCGCTTGCTGAGTAAGGTTGCAAATTGTTCCTGTTACCTTCCAAGGTAAGAAGATTGCGAGGTCATCTGCTTATCCTATTATATATTAACGGTGTTCGTTTAGTCTGGTGATGGGGTCGTTAATTACCAGATTGCATAGAAGGGGGAAAAGCAGGCCTTGATAGCCAGGGGCTGCTCACAAGGAGGGGTCCTTGTGGGCAGCCCCTGGCTATCAAGGCCTGCAGCCTAATTGCGTAAGTAAATTCGGCAACGGAAACAATCTGGTTCTTTCCCAAAAACACACACATACACAAAAAAGTTGAATCTTTATTCAACTTTTTTGTGTATGTTTTTTTTCCTTGCCGAATTCACTTACACAATTAGGCTGCTGCTGTTGCTCTCCTTCTAGACGAACCGCTCGTTTGCTAAGTATATTAGTGATCCAGTCAATCAGCACTTGCTCTACGCCATGTTTGGAAAGGGCAGCAGCGATGCTGAAGAAATTTGTCTTGTCGAAAGCGCCTTCGATGTCTATGAAAGTGCCCAGGCAAGTACCTTTCCGATGAATTGCTTCCTCTATTTGCTTACCACCAAGTGAAGAGCGGATTGAGTAGACTTACCCGAGCTGTACCAAGCATGTTGGTTGCCATGTAGAGGTAATGTTATTAGAGCGCCGCGCCGTCTCGGCGCTCCCTTTCCCAGTCTTTCCAGGATTATAATATTACAAATAGTTAAGGCGGCAACATACTTGTCGCATAGACTATTAAATTATATAGTGAGACATGTCGTGCGTGGCGCTTATTACACTACTACCTAGGTAGGGTAGGGTAGGATACGCAGGGTAGGGTAGGGAAGGCAGGGTAGGGTAGGGAAGGCAGGGTAGGGTAGGCAGGGTAAGGTAGGTTAGGCAGGGTAGGGTAGGGTAAGCAGAGTAGGGTAGGGTAGGCAGGGTAGGGTACTCACGCTAGGGTAGGATACGCAGGGTAGGGTAGGGAAGACAGGGTAAGGTAGGGTAGGGTAGGCAGAGTACGGTAGGGTAGGCTGGGTTGGGTAGGGTAGAGTAGGCAGGGTAGGGTAGGGTAAGCAGAGTAGGGTAGGGTAGGCAGGGTAGGGTACTCACGCTAGGGTAGGATACGCAGGGTAGGGTAGGGAAGACAGGGTAAGGTAGGGTAGGGTAGGCAGAGTACGATAGGGTAGGCTGGGTTGGGTAGGGTAGAGTAGGCAGGGTAGGGTAGGGTAGGCAGGGTAGGGTAGGGTAGGCAGGGTAGGGTAGGGTAGGGTAGGCAGGGTAGGGTAGGGTAGGCAGGGTAGGGTAGGGTAGGCAGGGTAGGGTAGGGTACGCAGGGTAGGGTGGGGTACCACGGTGGTTGCGGGGACGAGATCAAGCGACGCATGGCTATCACCCAGGTCTGCCATGAATAGACTGAGGAAAATATAGAGGAATTGCACTGGTGTTCCCCATTTATTTATATTCGCAGATGAGACCAGACGCTGAGAGAAACCGAAAATAATAAAATAGACGCTTTGGAAATGTGGTGCTGGAGGAACATGCTTGGAGTATACTGGGCTGAATTTCGCATCAACGTACCCATTTTTCAAGAACTCAAGATCAAGCAGCGTCTATCGGTTATAGTCCAGGCTCGACTTCTTCAGTTCTTTGGCCACGTGTCCCCACGAGGCATCGATTTTATTGAGCAGCATGTGATCCAGTGGAGAGTAGAAGGAACGAGGGCGCGCGTTAGGTCACTCATGCGATGGACCGATCCTGCAACCTCAATGCGTATTGAATTCGGCAAGGTAAAGGGCAAAGAGCATGAAAAATGGCAAGTAGCTCCCGATCCGTCTTCGCAGGAACACTCGCATATTATGTCTCCTGTTCAACATTCTTTTGAACCCTGCATAGCTTGGCTACCTGCGTGATCGTTTTTCGTTTACTCGCCCTCCCGACGTCCTGTGTAGATCCCGCCTTAATGCTCTTTATATGTATTTTCTCTTTTAAGTGTTTTGTGTGTACATAAATAAATAAAAATCGACCAATCAAATGCGAGATGATAGAGGCGATGTGAATTGCCGTCTATGTGATTGGTCGATTTTTCGACAGAAGGCACTTTTTATCCCGGGAATATGTTCCCTCGGCATAATTTTCGAATATCGCGTTATCTGCTGTCATTGGCTGTTGAAAATTCATCCAACCAATCACAGCAGATAACGCGTGCTTGACAATTTGTCACATTAATTCGCCGATAATTTTGAGCTGGGAAACTGGCGGTAAGTGGTTCAGTGACAATAAATGATACAAAAAGTACTGCATTCAGTTATGACGAGCAGTCGGTTTTAAACATTAATAAATTAATTGTGACAAAATACACAATACATTATAGTTAATAACTTACTCCTTATGCTTCAGCAAGCGTTTATTGTGTAAGCAAAACATTGCATGGCAACATTAAGGCGGTACCCTGACCAAAAAAACAGCATGAGATATGAGCATTCTTATTGGCCTAGCGGCACTGGTGGCGCATGAATTACAGTAGTGAATACGCCCAGATTTTACAATAAAATCTTTATAAAATCTAATTTTAGTCTTTTGACAAAAAAATACGACAAAAATGTTCGTTATTAAATTGTCTATCCATTAGTGTTAGTACAAAAAATAATTAATGAACACTTTACGAGGAGATGCATGCTATCAATAATTAATTCTCATTTTCATGGTTTTGTTGGAAGGAGATTAGTGAAACATATACCTTTTAAAAAAAAGTATACGACAATTTTAGAATCAATACTATGTAGAAATTTAATGTATTTTTATTAGTTGATATTTCTTTTTAAGTAACGAGTAGATAGCTCCTAAAAACAGCACGAATAACGGCTAGCGCGGCGTTTTGCTCGGGGTACCGCCTTAATCAATAGTGGTGTCTAAAGAAAACACAAAAAATACTCAAACTCCATCTATATTTTTAAAAACTTTGGCACTGCCATGTTTAGCAATGCAATATTTCACAGTAGCATAGACTTTCAATAGTCTTCGTTCTACTGCTCTGTAATGGTCGTCTGTGGTCAGATTTTCTCCTTGGAATGAAGCTAATAATTTGATTGTGTCTGTTAAACTGCCACCAGAGACCAGCTCTAAAGTCTGCCAGGTTTTGGAGGATAATCTGAAATGTCAAAGTCAAATATATTTATTTAATTAAGCCAATAAACGTCGCTTTTGAACGTCAAATTAATTAAAATTAAAATTTACAAGTAATACAAATTATTATATAGTGCATTCGGGAAGTAGCTTGTTATGGAGAATAACGCACAAGAAACTCCATACTTACCCTTTTAAAAAAAAACGGTTAATTTAAAAATCAAAAACCCGACTGATTAAGAAGCAAACTAAAAAGCTAAACAACTTTGTGAACTGGCTGACCACCTGATCCTCCGACTGCACAGCATGATTTTCTTGTTTATAGCTTTTTAGTTCGCTTCTTAATCAGTCGGGTTTTTGATTTTTAAATTAACGTTTTTTTATTTACAACTTTTTAGTTTTTTTTTTCGAATTACTTTAAACATAGTGGTATATATTTTTTTAATACCCTTTTAAAACCCTTCATTTTGATACCCCACTCGATGGGTTTGGAAGAAAAAAAATTGGGACCCTCACAGTATGGCGCCCAAAAACCGCCATGTTTGTATTTTTAGAACTTCACCTATCTAAGAACACTTGGGCGGTCAAGACTTATCTATCGATGTCTTAATTATATACATCGGTCAAGCGGTTTAAAAGATATGAGGTAATAAAGAATATTACATACATACATACATACTAGATACGCGCGAAACACATAACCCAGTCGGGTAAAAATTGGTGTTTTACAATGTTTCATTAAGTGCATACATTAATAAATTCATATATGTGAGGACGATGCACCCAGAAGAGCTCTACACACTATACTACGTATAGGTATAAAGTATTAAAAACATTAACAGATAAATTAATTAATTTGATAAATAGGAACATGGTTCTCACATACCTAAAAATATTGCAAACATAGTGAATGATAAATACCAATAAGTCATGTACAAGAAGGTTAGTTTTCGATTGCTAGAATATCTCTTATTCGCCGCAGAATAAACTATCCTAAGCTATTATCCCGTATATGTTATCATACAGATAATAGGAGTTAGTTATTGCAAGAGCGGCAGCCTAATTGTGTAAGTAAATTCGGCAACGGAAACAATCTGGTTCTTTCCCAAAAACACACACATACACAAAAAAAGTTGAATCTTTATTCAACTTTTTTGTGTATGTGTGACCATCACCACCATGAACCAGATTGTTTCCTTTGCCGAATTCACTTACACAATTAGGCTGCGGGTGAAGCGAACTCACCACAAAAAAGTCCGCGACAGCATATGTCTATCTTTTAAGATTAAATCACTATAACCTTTTTTATGGTTATCAAATTTGTTCATTTGCAAAGGAGTTTTATCAACATCTAATATTATAAAGCTGCAGAGTATGTTTGTTTGTAGGTTAGGTAGGGTTGGTAGGGTAGGTTGGGTAGGTAGGGTAGGTAGTATAAGTAGGGTAGGTAGGTAGGTAGTTGAAGGGAGCGAAGCCGCGGAGGTCAGCTAGTTAATAATATAAGTAGGATACTTACATGCAACACTGATAAAGCGGAGCTAATATGTCTATTTCATCGAGCATAGGGTTGCCCAGTCCTTTTCCATTGTCGAGCAGGATTATCCTATGCTTGTATACTTCGTATCGGTGCCGATCTCCATTTTGTATTAGGAAATCAATAATAGCAATATCAATTAAATTAAGTATTCGCTTTGTACTGAGCAGTGATGTCACTTTTCTGTAAAATAATATTTTATAGTTAAGTTACATTAAATTAGATGTATAAAAAATGAATTAGAAGCTTCGATGAAGAATACACTAGATTCCGGGTCAGCGCTTCAAAAACGGGCCGAGAAATATGGCCACAAATACGGTTGTGGCCCCATTTCAAATTAGTATGGTCCAATCATAGCCAACATTAATACGTTAAAAATGCCGCAATTTGCGTTAAAAAACTGTGCAAATAACCACCGTAACACCTTGATTTTGGAAGGAATATATTTTTACGGTAATTTTATATCATTAAGTGTTTTTCATAAAGTAAAAACCGAATTAAATAGTAAATATGAATCAATTACCAAATATTATGATTGTTTGATCAACGTTTGCGTCGAAAAAGCAAACGCGCCAACTATTGTAACAAACATAAACTGTTCTGAAACAGAGAATCGAACATAAATTTTGAAAAATTGAATTTCGAATTGCCTTTTTTTGGCACATTGTAATTTAGACTTTAAAACTTGCGTGTAAGACTCAATTTGTATTGAGTTCATACATTTTTTATTGCTTTTTGAGAATAGTTTTGCATTAAACATTGCATTTAAGGTTGAATTTGCATTAATGTATATTAATTTCAAGTAGAATTCTTAGAACTACCTAAACACAATTGGCGTCAGTTTTAAAGATAAGTTTTGTATGGGATCCTATATCTAGTGTATTCTTCATCAAAGATTAGAAGCGTAGTTTTTCAATTCAATAAATCAAATAAACGATACTTACTTACAATATTCATTATCATTTTCCCATTCCATTTTCAAACTATTATAAGATCGCCTCCATGGTGATTTGTTAACTTTGAATTGTTTATCTAAGTACAATATTGCCGCTCCTTCAATATCACCGTTATTGTCAGGACATACAGTTTCATTTACTTTGCAGTAATAACACTTCCCATAAACACATACTCCTTTATCTGAAACAGGGGAGAGATGAGGATTTAATAATTTTTCTGGCAGTTATATAAACTAGGGATTGCATTCCGGTATGCTTTTCAATGGACCGGATCCGGAATGGGCGGAATAATACCTATCAGAATTTTTTTCTTATTTAAATTATCATTTTAGTCGATAAAAATCAGCTTAGCTAAATAAAGCAGGTAAAATTAGTATTTTTTTTTATTTAACTCTTTTTAGTTATTTTTTTTTCGAATTAGGTAAATTTAAACATATAAGTGTTATATATTTTTGAATTTGCCTCTCAAAACACTTGATTTTAATACCCCACACGACGGGATTGGAAGAAAAAAAATAATTGGGCTTCCACAATATTGCGCCCCAAAAGCCGTCATTTTTCTATTTTAATGTCGCCAGTGACACTCGCAAGGTTAAGACGAATCGGTTGATGTTCGAATCATCAAAATCGGCCAACGCGTATCATACATTTATTTATTTATCATTACATACATAGACTGATAAACACATTACCCTCCTTCGGCAGTCGGGTAAAAATGGTATTATTTTAGGTCTAGGGCCCTTGCCCCGCTCACCACCTACTTTGCACTAAAGTGGTGCATAATTATTATATATGGAGGCGAATATTTATTACTTACTAAAAATATTGGGTTCCCTACTTGAAATTGAATGAAGTGAGATCGAATAACACTTGCTCGAAAACGTTTACTCGATAGTACTTCAAATCTATAAATTATGAGTGCTACAGTTCACTACCTCGATGCATCAAAATCTCGAATCATCAGCAGCGCGAAGGCCCATTATCTTGAAACATCATTCTCGAACAACCGACTTATCAAAGGTGTTTAAAAAACTGAAGAAAAATGCTTTAAAATATATTACTCACCATTTTTAACCATAGTCCTTTTCAATCCAGCTGTAGCATGAGCTAGGATCTCTTTATTGAAACGAATTCTCCTTATGACAGAAGGGGCCACCCACTTATAGTTCAGTATCATTGCTAGGTAGTATGTGAATACTTCCGAGTTGTAGCGATCGTAGCCCGCGTAAATGTTACCTCTTATCACATCACTTAAATTATACCTCTTTGGTTTGAAGTACACTTTTTGTTTTCCCTAAAAAAAAAATTACAAACACATTTACAAAAAATATATTAAAAATTCTGCAAAGGAACAAAAACACATTTTACAAATATTTATGGTGCAAATAGGCCTTACAGCAGGAAATATTGATTTAAAAAAAAAAAATTAACAAACCTTTAACAGGAATAATAACTTTAGCTGTGTCCCCTTGGGAGCGTTGTCAGCCAGTGCTATCTGTGAGGTTCGCAAAGCTTGCAGTATCTGACCTGCAGCACCATTCTTATATGGGAACAAGGACTCCTCATCAGCCCACTGCAATTTTAAAACAAAAGATTTTAATATTTTATTATTATGCCCAATTATAAGCAAAAGGCACAACTGTGCCTCCCTCAAGCATCTCCACATTGCTTGGTCCTGTGTTTCTCGCATAGAAACAATGCTAAACAAATTGAACTACCAAACTGGCCACAAACAGTATGCCCATACTTACATTTTCAACATTCTGCCAAACACTGTCTAAACTAGCCGTGGAAGAATTAAATGAGCTTATTAAATCTCTTTGAATGGGTAGGAATTTCGAATTTTTGTTGTGGTACTGACCAGGCAAACGGTTGAGATGGTCATTAATTGCCCTGATTACAGGGGGTATTGGGTCAGACTTTACAATAGGCAGCCTAAAGGTAGCAGGTTTGTGCTCAGTGTTAAGTATATAAAAGAAATATATATTCAGAGCTACTAGCAGCAGTAGGAATAGAGAGAACCCGAAGATACAATTCATAGACATACTTCATTTCAATTTAATTCTACATTTATTTTTATAAAAGTCTACACCTGACTGACATGAACACAAGTATCTTAAGGACGCAAGATATAAGTATATACCTGTACGGTTAATTATTTTTGGCTTGCTTTCATTTAACTGAACCTTGTGTTATTAAGTTTTTCTATAGATTTTTGGCACCAAAATTATTTTAATGTGTGACTTAGCAAGTAAACTAACTTGTGAATGACTAGTGGTTGCACTGGGGGAGAAAAGTGGATTTCGTTAAAATGAACTGTTTCTTTTTGTAGAATTTAGAAAAGTAAACAACACAAAAAACGTGATCCCACGTGATCCATCGGAGCAACGGGTGGGGTTCATTGTCTTGTCTTGCCAGTGTGACACTGACAGGAGTCACAGCGTAACTACCTACTGTCATCAACTGTCACCGTGTTACTGTCAATTCTGCAATGGCATGGCAACACTGAGTGTTGAGAAAAGCCACAGAGTAATTTTTGACGTGTACGTTTTCCCAACAGGAAAGTGACTCCTAGAGTGAAATATTATTCGAGCATATTATAGCATGTGTGCTTTTGAAACTTTCTATGGCTATTACAAGCGTCAAGATGGACTGAATACAGTTTTCAGCGAGCTTATACGTTTTCTCGTTTAGGCGCTGCGAATTTTTTTCGGGTTTTCGAAAAACCGCAACTTCTTGAAAATTATAAATATTTTCTTAAATTTAATGCCAGCACAAATACGCACATATCAAGAGCTACTCGTGTGTGTTTATTCTACAGGCGCACGTACAATGGTTTTAGAGATACACGTTTCTGAAAAACGTTACCCCAGCAGGAAATGCAATCTCGAAAACCTGATGACGCACCAATTATATTTTAGGCGCACATTTTTGCACAACTATAAGCTCTCTGTCCATGCACAATATTTCTCTTTCCGATCATTCGTTTACGTTACCCCAGCGGGAATCGATTTTGCCGGCTTTTTTCAAAAACGACGACACGCACTTATTTTTTACGTGGCGCACATTCACAGCTGACTACTCACTAATTATACGTTATGATGACTGTGGCGCGTGCGGCTCCTGCGGCGCGGATAGGTGCGCGTTCACCTTATGGCGCCTATGAGCTTTAAATTGCTCTGGGTGTAAAAACACCAACCCAAACAGTTTCGGCTAGTCCACAGAGTACATTATATTTTAAGGCAGGCGTCATGTGAATACGAGAAACTGGCCAAGAGCAAGTCGGACTCACCTTCCGAGCGCCGCCACCGTACCTTGCCATGCCGTCAGTGGGCACCGGCCCTTACTGGTTAACGATGAACGTTCAGTAAGATAATAGGTTTCCCTTAACGGCGGTAAATAAAAGAAACAATTGTAATTTTAATAGATACCTTCTTATTTATAATTTTATACATATCACAGCATAATTTTAAATATTGTTATCTTTACACCTACTTAGTCTAAAAACTAAAAAGGATAACCAAGCTGATCTCTTTTCGCTTTTAAAGCCATTTTGCCGTTCGTCGGAAAAGAGAAGATGAAACCAATGTATTCAGAAGGAAGGCGTGACTCAATGGCGCCAAGAGCGATAACCTGAAACAAAAAAAATCTTCAATTAAATACCACACAATGCACGTAACGTATACGATGCATATTACATATTTTGCACGAGAATATGTATTTATCGGTATGTGTAAAGCTGGCTTCCCATTGTTATGTTTACTTAATTCGATTCATTTGGGCTTTTTAATTCATCAGAGTATCGGGGCTAAAGAGCACGTTGATTCATTATTGCAAGCGTCCATGAAGTATTGTATTTTTAACCCCCGACTGAAAAAGAGAGGTGTTCCGTGTTACCTATAAGTTCGACGTGTGTACCTATGTGTTTGTGTAGTATCGTAGCTCCTAAACGAATGAATCGATTTTGATTTCGTTTGTTTTTGTTTGTAAGGTGACATTATCGAGAGTGTTCTTACCTATGTTTGAGGATAATTATTGGTTCAGCCGTTCTAAAGCTATATGACGTTTTACTGTTTGAATCGGGGTGTTTTCGCAAGATAACGTGTCATAATTACGTGTTCAACAGATTGTCGATCGTATCGTGACTATTAACCACCCCAGGGACCAAAGCAGCACATGGGCGCCAGATGACCCCGTTTATGGCACCCCTGGTCCTCTTGTGGCCGGTCAAGGTCAATGGCCCCGCCACCTACTATTTTTCGGCTGCGGATGGTAGGGAGAGCGGCGCACCGCAATACCGGCACTCCTCTCCCACCGCGGCCTCCAATCCTCAACCGCGATATCGTATGGGTATGAGAGCCATACAACATCGCAGCCCGCCTCAGTTGCGATGTCGCCCAGGCGGTACCGCACCCTACATGTTGGTCGCTACGTCGTCGGCTTATCGGCATAAGCTCTGACGAGCGGCCCCTCCTCGGGTTCCTCGTCGCTTTACCGTGGGTGGCCAAGTCACAGCTACTGAGCCACTCCGCCTCGACAGTGCGGGAACCCACCGAGAAGGGCGGGGGGAGGGGAGGTTCAAGTGGGCCTTAGATTTATTTCAGGTTCAGACTTACCTCAAGGTATGTATTGGAAGGACGTCTTTCTATAGGAATGTCTGAGCTTGCGGTTTTATTTTTAGGATTAATGACTTCCTCATAGGTTCGGGCTACCAATTGTTGGCCGCTTGGTGTCGTCAAGGTCACATTCTTAGCGAAGTACCAGCCATCCGAAACGTTTTCTTGCCTGAAGAATGAAAACAAGTCGAAATGGTTAGGCAGATATCAACTTAGCTGATAATGATGTGAGAGGCTCGCTCGGTAACAGAGTCAGAAGTGTTTAACAAAGGAACATAACCTCACTTATGATTGACATAAAAGAGACTATGACAAAACAACGTGATGTGGATATAACTACTAGTTTCAAAAAAAATACAACAACAAAAAAAAAATGATTATTCGTTCGTCAGTACAATTAATTTATGTATTAATCAAAATTAAGTAGTAAAACAATAGTTCATTCGACCAATATGTTTTACTAACATAATTATGTGAATCAACCGTAGTTAAATCGAAAATGGTTAGAACAACTTTAGATAATATACGTAGATAACCCCTTGTATACTTCTTACAAGATAGCTTTATCTCTGCGACAGCTAGGCTGTCAGTATCAATACATAAACAATAGCGCTTGACAGGAACATTTCGCTCACATTGAGATACTAGAGAAGCTATCCTTAGCAAAATGCATGCTCCATTTTGTCAATTTTGACAAGAGTTTAAACTAAAAAATTCGCTGCAGCGCTGAAACAATAATTAGTCGTCTAACAAAACAATATAAACATGCAGCGCTAGAGCGCTTCTAAGGTGTAGTTTTCTCGCGACCAAAAAGACGGAAGCGCCGTGATTTTCATGGCGCTTACGCGTTTCGTTCAACCTTGTCATTCGTATAGACTAAATTGCTGACTGACTACAGAAGTGACATAGCATTATACCTAACAAGCTTCATTAGAATTAACACTTTTTCAAAATGTATTATTAGTTGAAATAACCGACTGTTAAAGTATAAGACACTTTTGTATTTCTTTATTTAATAAATAATCAAATGCGCTTACAATAAGTTAAAAACATATCAAATTGGAATAGGGAATTTTACAATTCGCTTGAAACACGAATCTTTTGTATATTTTTAATATTAATTATGTTAATTTAGTTACCCCTAAACAATTATAAGTTTAGTTAACTTTTTAGGCTTCGATAAATAATTATTAGTCTGATTAATTTTAGCTCGTACTTCAAGCGAATTCTTGTGTATTTGTTTATGATGGCCCGTATCAAATGTGTTAGGTGATTTAAAGTGCCTGGATGATCAAAAGAATGTTGAAGAAAATATGTAAATTTTTCCTTGTGAATAAAATATTCCAAAGTATTAACAGTAATATAACTGAAATGATATTAAGTAGAGAGACTGATTCAGAAAACGCCTGCCCGCTTTGTGGTATATTTATCCTCTTCGCGAAAATGCAACGAATATACATAAGTATGATTGGATGGTAACCAGCAGCCTAATTGTGTAAGTAAATTCGGCAAAGGAAACAATCTGTTTCTTTCCCAAAAACTACTTTTTGCAATACGATAAGTCGTTTTTGGGAAAGAAACAGATTACAATTAGGCTGCTGGTATCTTCACTGCGGTTAATTTGGATAAATTTTATAAATTTTTCCCTATCTTTACGGCCCAAACGTGGAAACTTTAAATAAACAAAATGTAACAAATTATGTCTTACATTATGTAATAATTATTTTTCATCTTTTATCTTTTTTCATTGAATAACCACAGTCAGTTCTTTTCTAAATATATGTTATTATTATTTTCCGCTTTATAAAGAAACATCAGCTAATTTTACCTACACTTGTTATACAAATTGTCACATCTGAATTTTTAGTCTATATGAAAATTGACACAACATGGCGACCAGCAAATATTTTGTTAAAATTAAATTTTAAAATTATTATCTAGTTAGCCACCTATGAAAAGTTATTCCTTTGCTCTTCGCCGTATTGGTTGAATTATTAGTGCAAAATCTTAAAACACACGACACACATATTGAATGCGTTTGAACGTTTTTTCGTTTAAAAACATAAAATGACTTAAGAGCGGACTCTAGTCAACAGGAATTTGAAAAATAGGTATTTGAAGAAACTATTGCCGTCGCGTCACCTCCAACCTCACCCCGTAAAGTGCGAAAGGGACAACTGCAGCTCAGGCTGATTTTACCTACAAAAACTTTTACTAAAAGACGTTTCGTATTCTGCTGTTTTCTTCATGAAAACTGGTCTGATCTAAAAAATTCTTATATCAAAATTTAGAGGAAAAGTATATCTATGCTCCTATCATTTCCTTTTTTGTCAAAAACTTATAAATTTTGTCTGAAAGTCTTCTGAACATGGCGGTAAAAACGGGCATTTTTTTCGGATTTTTGTATTGTCATATTTCTTTTTGTGATTATGTTTTGGAAAAAAGGAATGAATACAGGCACGTATTAATTAGACCTAGATTTTATGGAAAAAAATCATTGCTCTAGAGGCATTATCCACGAAGAAAACAGCAGAATGTGTTTGTATGGAGAAAGTCTCACTGAGTCCCCTCTTAAGCGCCCAAGATCTAGCAAGCAAAAAGTGAATTGCGGTTAGAAGACCGCAATTGAACAGAACACAGTAGTGATGGGTGGTGACTTCTCTAGTGCGTAGTACATTATTACCTCAATGTTCACTCATTATGATCTGTTTGTTGTGTATAGAAAGGCCAGGAGCAATAGTATCTAGTTATTAAAAGTCGGCGTGCGTGTATGACCTGAACGTAAACGAAGCAAAACGAGTTGGTGTGAATGTAGAAATAATCTTACTGGTCTAGATGATGCAGCATTTCAGAGCTGATGGTCCACACGGTGCCCCACACTTCTGCCTCGTCGTCTTCTACGATGGTAGCCACGGCGCCTTGCCACGCCTCGTCGAATATGTTGAAGTCTAATCTGTGGTTCTAATAACAATAGGACAGTATTAGAAAGAGAATACTTACTTTATATTTCGTGAGTAGTAGGGCGAAGAGTTCCTTACCACTATCGCAAAAAACGGCAAAAAAAACACGTTTGTTGAATGGGAGCCCCACTTAAATATTTATTTTATTCTGTTTTCAGTATTTTTTGTTATAGCGGCAACAGAAATACATCATCTGTGAAAATTTCAACTGTCTAGCTATCACGGTTCATGAGATACAGCCTAGTCACAGGCAGACAGACAGACGGACTGCGGAGTCTTAGTAATAGGGTCCCGTTTTTACCCTCTGGGTACGGAACCCTAAAAACTGGCCAAGTGCGAGTCGGACTCGCGCACCTAGGGTTCCGTACCATTATCGCAAAAAACGGCAAGAAAATCACGTTTGTTGTATGGGAGCCCCACTTAAATATTTATTTTATTCTGTTTTTAGTATTTGCGGTAACAGAAATACATCATCTGTGAAAATTTCAACTGTCTAGCTATCACAGTTCATGAGATACAGTCTGGTGACAGACGGACAGACAGACGGATCGTGGAGTCTTAGTAATAGGTTCCCGTTTTACCCTTTGGGTACGGAACCCTACAAAGACGTAGCTGTAGTCCTGTAGGTGCACGTCTTCTACCTACACTAATATATGCGCGACGGATGTTGATGCGATTTGAGTCAACGTTACAAATTTAAATTACTGTAGTGGTAGTGGTGAAACGCAAGCCTATTAAAAAAAAAACAATCTAAGTCAATGTTTGAAAAATAAAATGGCGAGGGAGAGTCAATGCCCTGCATAAAGCAAGGTAGTATTTATTACACAACTGCGCGATAGCAAAGACAGAATTATGTTTTTATGCCTCTAAAATTGTATGTCTTTTTTTATTATCTATCTTAAATCTTGCAATCAGCCCTTCTGACTATGAGCAGATGTGTTGAACGGCTATTATTCATGAGGAGATGTACCCCACTGGGCACATCCTCCATATTAGTATATTGGCTTAGTCAATGCCGCCGAGATCCAAGGTTCTGCGCCGTTTCAGGCGATTTGGACAGGTAATGTGAGCTGGCCAGCGAGCTGGTTAGAACGGCAGCCTAATTGTGTAAGTGAATTCGGCAAAGGAAACAATCTGTTTCTTTCCCAAAAACGACTTTTCGTATAGCAAAAAGTCGTTTTTGGGAAAGAAACACATTGTTTCCTTTGCCCAATTTACTTACACAATTAGGCTGCCGTTGTCCAGTCCCGTTTTGTATTTGCCTGCAAATGTCTTTATCTCATCCTTCACTGTTGGCATGCTCAGGTATTTGTGTACTTCACTGTTTCTAATGAACCAGGGTGCATTGCTAATTTGTCTATGGATGTAGTTCTAAAATTTTATCTAAGTTTTGAATCTGCATCCTAGTTTAAATGTATGTCGTATGTTCGGTGATGTTAAACTCATTATTTATTTATTTATTATATACTTTATTGTACACCACAAAACCAACACACAGGACAAACGTTCACATAAACAAGTGTACAATGGGCGGTCTTATCGCACTAGGCAATCTCTTACAGACAACCTTTGGATGGACTGAAAGATAGGAGAAGAATTTAGGGCTGTCAGTGTACAAAATATTAACAATAATATTACTTAGACTTAATAAAAATACAATACATACATACAATATTACATAATATACTATAATACATATCAAATATATAACAGAGAAAGGAGAAGAATAAAAATTATAGTGAAAGGTAATGCTCCTTCACCATTTTCTTGAACGTTGCCAGTGTTTGAGCACTTCTTATTTCAATAGGTAATACATTCCACAACCAAGCTGCTTGAATCGTGAAAGATTTGTCAAATATGGAAGTGGAATGCATACGAATAATTATTTTTAGATTTTCCGATGATCTCAAGGACCTAGAATGGGTGTCACAGAGGATCTGAAAGCGTTCTTTGACATAAAAAGGAGTAAAAGGATTAAATAACACATTATACAACAAAGAAAGTTTAAGGGCCTTCCGGCGAAGGCGAATAGGAAGCCATTTGAGCTTGGTACGAAATTCAGAAACGTGATCATACTTGCGCAAGCCAAATATGAACCTGATACAAAGATTTTGAAGTCGCTCAAGCTTGTCCAATTGGTCTTGGGTGAGATCAAGAATTCAAGATAGCTGGCATCAGCATAGTCTAGAATAGGTAGAAGAAGAGATTGTGCTATCGCAATTTTAGTGTTGATGGGAAGGAAATTACGAAGACGTCTCAGGGAACCCGCAGACGCAAACAGTTTTCGACTGACTTCCTGCAGTTGTTTGGTCCAGGAAAGGGTGCTGTCGATATAAATCCCCAAGTTCTTCACAATATGATTTACAGGGATAATAGTATTATTGAAAGAAACCTGGGGAAGTATCGACCAATCGATCCTAGAGACGGTCCGGGAACTGCCAACAACCGTTACCTGAGTCTTCGTTGGATTGATCTTCAGCCCGAACTCAGTGCTCCAGTCACCTATTCAAGCCAGGTCTGTATTAATGGTCTCAATAGCATTAGATAACTCTCCGAGAGGGGCATGGGTATAAATTTGGAGATCATCAGCATACAGGTGGTAGAAAGAAGAAAGTCGTTGAGTGATAGCATTAATAAAGAGTGCAAAGATAAGAGGAGATAAAACGCCACCCTGCGGCACACCGGCAGAGGTATGACACCAAGAGGAGAAAGATTCATCATTGCAAATACGCTGCCGACGGCCAAACAGGTAACTATAAAACCAGTCAACTACCGGAGGAGATATGTTAAAAGAGCGTAGGACGCCAAGCAAAATGTCGAAGTCAACAGTATTGAAGGCATTGCTAAAGTCGAGCAGAGCAAGTACTGTTAACTTCCCCATATCCATGCCTGACCTGATATCGTCCGTGATGTGCACATGTAGTGCTGTGTCCACGTCAAAAACCAGATTGAGAAGGGTTTAACAGATTTTGTTTGGAAAGGAATGTGTTGAGCTGATTATGAACAAGCTTTTCAAGGACTTTGGATAGGAAACGAAGAATAGAAATGGGACGATAGTCAGAGAATGATGCAGGATGTGATTTTTTGGGTAAAGGGATAATTTGGGCATCTTTCCAGGCTTGGGGGAAGACACCACTGGAAATAGAGAAGTTGAGGATGTAAAGGATGACAGGAAGAATGTTATCAAGGATGGGGATGATCATTTTACGGCTGACACAGTCACTACCAACAGCGTTGGATGTTATCGAAAAAATACTTTTTTCAACATCACAAGCAGTGAACTTAAGGCGGTTAACACACTGCCACGCACCACGCTGCATGTTGCGTGAAAACGCATGAAAACGCACCTAAACGCACCTACGCGCGTACTTGCGTGTCTCCGTTTGTATAGAAAAAACGCACGCAAGTACGCGCGTAGGTGCGTTTTCACGCAACATGCAGCGTGATGCGTGGCAGTGTGATAATCGCCTAAGACAAAAGGGGAATAATCAGGTATCGGAAGATTTGAAAGATAACTAAGCGTTGTAGCTTTGGTGGCCCCATCCAATACGGGCGAAGTAGAAAAATGACTGTTAAGTAAGTTGAAGTCCAAGTCTTTAGGAATCGAGTAATGAGACTTTTTTCCGATACCCAATGATTTAAGAAATTTCCAGACCTTAGCTGGATCACCGTTTTGGACAGAATTATGAATATGTTGGCGTTGTGCGTTCCTACACACCTTGCTGCAATGATTTCTAATTGAAATGTATTTTTCCCTGGCAACGTTGGGCCGAATTTTAAACCTAAACTTCGCAGCTGCTTTCTTGCTTATTAAAACTTTAATTTCGTCAGTCGGCCATGGCGCTGGAAGATGTTTAACTTTCACGGCTCGAACAGGTGCATGTGTGTCGTAAAGCTGAATGAGGGTAGAAGACAAGATTTCAACTTGTTCGTCGACGGACGATGATATACTCAGCGGCGACCAGTCAATATAACTGGCATCCGCCTGGAGACGACCAATGTCCATGCCATCAAAATTGCGAAGCAGAAGAGTTTTAAACTTATGCTTAGGAGGTCGAATTTTATAAGAAGTGTAAATAAGATCATGATAGGAAAAGGCGTCAGCTGAACATTGACCATGTTTAGCGACGTGATCGAAGGATGAGACAACAATAAGATCAAGAAGCGAGGGAACAGAGTTAGGAAAACGGTGAGTGGCACCAAGATCCAGAATTGAAAGATTGGCAGATTCAATAAAATGATGAAGAGAAGAAGAGCGGCAATCTTTTTAGGAGACATGTATTAAAGTCGCCCATTATGATGCTATGACTGTAAGAAGGAATTAAAGCTTCCAAAATACGTTCAAAAGAAGAGAAGAAATTAAATCAAAGAGAAGGGCAGTAATACACCCCAAGGAGAATCTTAGAATGATGCAGTTCAACTTCCAGGAAAAGATGTTCACCGGCGTTCGGCGGGGGCGGCTGTATGGACATGTTAACAATAGAAAAGGGAATGTAATTACGAAGATAAATGGCCACCCCGCCACCACCACTGACCGCGCGATCATTCCTGATAAGCTTAAAACCTGGAAGAGAGTAGGAGGAAGAGGGAAGACAAGGTTTCAACCAAGATTCAGAAACAAGAATCGCATGAATATTCTTACAGTCAAAGCTTGCCACCATATCGGGGAAGTGGGCCGGAATAGGTACTCTGGGCATTTATGTGCACTACATTAAAATTTCTGGAGACATCGGAAAAAAGTGAAACAAGAGTGTCGGCTAGACAAGGAACACTCTCGAAGCTTACGTCATCACTATCCAACGAATAAAACGTATCAGAATCACTGCTATAATCAGGGCTGAGCATAAATATAAAAAGTAATACCTACTTAAACAAAACAATAATAAACTATGCGGTTAACAATTTTCTGTCCACCTGCCAGTTGTGTTTAACATAAGAGTGGAACAAATAATAAAACATTAAAATTATTATGTAGGTACTGATAATGAGTTAAAAACTAAAAATATATTATTAAACCGAGAAAGCCAAGTTTACGTTTATCGTTGTTATTTTTTTTCTAGTTCATCTGGAACTGGGTTAGAGATTTGATCTATAGGTCAGTCAGTGATAAAAATGATTTTGGACGTTAATATCTAAATAACAGTTTGAGCTATATTTATGTTTGCGTTTAAAAAGAAAGAAAGAAAGAAAAATATTTATTTGTGACCCGCACAGGAGACACGAGAAAATAAGCACACACTTAAACAATATTAAAATAAAAAACCCTGTGCGAGACCAAAAAGGCTACATAAACCAAATTTCATGGGTTTATGTTAAATAGATTTTGAGTTATTATGATGAAAAAAATGGCTTCAAATGGTTCGTGTTAACACACAGCTGTTACGTCACTATTTCCTTGTTTTTTGCTTGAACTTGGCTTGACACTGCCGCGTGTCTAGATGTTCTAAAACCTCTAAAGTATTGAATGATGTTAACCGTGATCAGTGGTCACACAGGAGCCATATCCATTGCTTAATAATTGCCACGATAATTAAGGTGAACGGCAGAATTTTGTACCGCATACTTTTTTGTTGTTTAGCTATAGAATTTGTACCACTTATTGGCAACTAAGCCAGTTATTATCATGTAAGTTTACTATTTTTAGAACTTCTGATTAATTAATAATATCAACAAAAAGATGTTTGTAAACGCAGTTATGTTTTTAGATGCCTTATGTAAAATAACACAAATAATGAAATGATAATTAACTATTTAGAAATAGAAATAACATTAATATAACTCATCATTATCAAACTGTTGCAATCCGCTGCTGGACATAGGTATCTCCTAATGACCTGAGTAGGTACGATCCTCATCTCAATCTACCTACTTAATGTTAAGTAAAACACTACAAAGATAGCAACGAACAATTGACTATACACATTATGTAACATTTACCTATATGTAACAATCTACATTGGTACACTAGTAGGCACATAACCTTAAAAAATAAAACTGGTTATTAAATACCTAACTTTTACGTCCCAAGTACTAAAAATCATACAACTACCAATTATAACAAAAAATATCCCAAAACACGAAATTTTTGTAGCGGTACGAAATTCCCAAGCCTGCCGTTCGCATTTACCTACACCTTGTAAGTAGTATTACCTCGTGGTACCACAAAAATCTGTTAATCACATTATTGAAACAATATGCTTACCTTAAGTTTAGCGATGCTGTAGAAAACTGCGGATGGGTTGTTGACATGCAACCTTTTCGTTAACAAATTACTTCCGTACGCATAATAAAATATTGTTCCATTAGGACTTGTTACTATATCTGAATCACTATTATCACAAATACATATTTTGAATAAACTTAAACATATCAACGATAAAACTGTTTGAGACTTCATAGCTGCGCGGGTACGAGAGTAGCGCTCGATGGCAAGAAATGAATTGAGCTGGCTCTAGCTCAAATTAAAACTTTTATCGTCAGTATTTTCATTTAAAGGTCGCGCTGTATATTGCTTGCCTCTGGGTGTGACTGTGCAAATATA
Source organism: Orthosia gothica (assembly GCA_949775005.1). Classification (NCBI taxonomy): domain Eukaryota; kingdom Metazoa; phylum Arthropoda; class Insecta; order Lepidoptera; family Noctuidae; genus Orthosia; species Orthosia gothica. The sequence goes on along the minus strand of OX459063.1, from coordinate 17,051,529 downwards.
TTGAACACGTCATAGAAATGATGAGTTTTTTTAGGGTTCCGTACCAGCGTTGCCAGACGTCCCCATTTTGGCGGGACGTCCCGATTTTTATGTGTCGGGCGGGATGTCCCGCGCGGGACAAGCTCAGTCCTGCTTTTCGGGGATATTTAAACCAGGAAAGCTCCAGGAAACTTTAACATAAGTGAAATCTTTACAGAAATATCATGAATAAGTAATTCTTATAAATAGTTATTCTATTATTGTAACACTCACTCCCTAGACTATTGTTTGAAACACCACATTTTTCTAATGAATAAAACTTTTTTGATGTTATTTTTCTTATGCAGAAGTCAAAGAAGACTCAACTACCTAACTACAGGGAAAATCTGATTTAAAATATTATAAACACTATCATACATTTTCAATGGTTATTTTTGCTATCTATTTTCATGTAAACGTAATTTAAAACTCAAATACAGAATAAATATTTAAAAATTCAGAAAGTTTAACACTGTTTAATCGCAACGTAAATTCAAACTTTTTTTTTTATATATATTTTTTTGTTTTTTTATTCAATTAACTAAATTAAAATTTACATAGTATAAAATACTTAATTAAAAATAACTACCTATATACACTTAAATAATAAAAAAACTTTTTTGCAAAAAAATACTACCGACTTCCAAATGAAAAACTACAAAGTGAAAAATAACTTAACTTTTGGAAGTCGGTGTCTTTTGTAGGTACCATTTTTTTGCGATATGGACACCGACTTCCAAAAGTTAAGTTATTTTCACTTTGTAGTTTTCAAGTCGGTAGTATTTTTTTGCAAAAAAGTTTTTTTATTTTTCCCTTTTTAGTTTTACCTACCTAATAGCAAGTTGTTTATTAAGGTCCCTATAACTCCAGAATAGATTAACCGAATAATATGAAACCTGAACATAACCGGTGCAATGAGAGATCTGTGTACCCCTTTAGAGCGTACTGGCGTGATGTTATGTTATGAAATGGTATAAACAACAAACAAACATGCGATTGCAGCAATCCCGAGAGTTTTGCCGTTATTTATTGAAGAGTTCTGTTGTGCATCTCCGAAGTTCTTCATCAGACCTTCACCAAATTAAAATGGGACCAATTTCGAAACATGCTTTTTCAAACTAAAAAAGAATTTTCAAAATCGGTCCCTAATTGACAGAGATATCGGTGAACATACACAAAAAAAAAAAAAAAAAAAAAACAAACATAAAGTCGAACATAGAACCAGTCGGTTAAAAATAAAATAAATAAAGTTTTACTATGTCCCGCTTTTTCACTCAAAAAGTTTCAATGTCCCGAATTGCCAAAAAAAAAACTGGCAAAGCTGTTCCGCAGCCCGTCTGTGTCTGTCTGTCTGTCTGTCACCAGTCTGTACCTCATGAACCGTGTTAGCTAGACAGTTTAAATTCTCACAGATGATGTATTTATGTTGCCGCTATCACACAAATACTTAAAACCGAATAAAAAGTGGGGCTCCCATACAACAAACGTGATCTTTTTGCCGTTTTTTTGCGATAATGGTACGGAACCTTCTATACGCGAGTCCGACTCGCACTTGGCCGGTTTTTACGTGCTTCTGACGTTATGGTATATCTGTGACGGTATTCATAAGGAAATGTAGGTATTTATTTTGCACACACAACTAAGGAAAATCTAGCATTATGATTTATGAAGGAACTGTAAAAACCTTATAGGTTATGTTCTAAATCATATAGTGCATAGTTAGTGACCGTTGCCAACGTTATCGTGAATCAAAATATCCTAGATTATGGCATAATATTATTGAACTTTATGTAACAGACCAGCTGCTATTGTTTTATAAATGTTTTGCATAACTAGGCATTTTGAAGGATTACAGGTAACACCTCAATATTGCCTGAAGTGAAAGGACTACTTTAGTTTAGACCTTCTATTCATAAATTAAGCCATAAATTAAGCCATGAGCGGGACACACGCAGAATATAAAAAATATTGTTTTGGTATTTTATAGCATTTATAAGATAATTTGGAACACTTAACAGTGTTATAGTCCTCGCCAAATTTCTTGGCCGCTCTGAAGTTGGTTTACCGGATGCGCCAGGCACGAAAATGTGCCGTTTTTGTATGAGATTTTCTACTGCGCAGCCATTGTAGCCAACTTCAGGACGGCATAGAAGTTTGGCGATAACTATACTTGCTTTAATGGTTACAAGGTTTAATGCTGCCAGCATTCTGGGCACTTTGCACGCTGACAGCGATGTGGACGAATTTTATGACGCCCTATGACCCCTGCCCTTTTATTCGCGTTCGTAGTTTTATTTTATTTTTATTTAAGTGTATATATAGGTTTTTAATTAAGTATTTTATAGCTACTATGTAAATTTTAATTAGGATAATTGAATAAAAAATAGTATGTCTTATCAAGGTTTAATTGACAATATTGTATGATAATTGACAACCTGTCAATTTAACCGCGTGTTAGCAACAAACTCCAAGTCAAGTTGTTAATGCAAAGTGGGCCTTAGTACATATTAGTTAGGTTACTAGCCTTAATCACAGGACTTATAAGATCTATGCAATCGTTTTGTTTATGTTTATTCGTAATTATAGACCAAAGTCTGTTCGTGATAGCGAAAAATTTGTTGCCCTCGCTAGTAACTATACGAGTCTCTTCGTAGATAAGACCGGAGATACGCTTCACGCCGCCTCTGCGAGCCAGACGACGGATGGCGGGCTTCGTGATAACCTGGATGTTATCACGAAGTACCTTCCAGTGACGCTTCGCTCCTCTTTTTCTAAGACAATCTGTGCCCTCGCGACTGCGCGACCGACAGCCTGAAAGCGGGACTGTACCGCCCAAAACGGGACGTATGGCCAAGTTAGCCATACAGAAAGTAAAATACAAAAAATATTATTTTAAAATCTTGGACAAAGTTACTTTACTTCAGAGTCCTAGCTTGGTAGGTTAAAACCACTAGATATACCTATCTGCAACTGACTAATAGGGAAATTCATCATGATGACGAATTAATTGCCCTAATGCTAATGACGAAAGTTGGTTAAACCACTGGCCAGAAAGTTTTCGCGACTCATGCTTCATGTATCATTGGAACCAATGAAGCATGAAAAATGAGGAAATTGGAAACCTATCCGAATTCCTATTTGTTTTTAATCTATACTCATATTATAATATTATCTATACCAATATTATCTATGTCATCTATATCATCATCATCATCATCAATATTATAAAGAGGAAAGATTTTTTTGTTTGTTTGTTTGACATTTTGTTTTTTTTTTTGAAATTATGATTAATTTTATTGATATTATGATTTATTTTTGGTTATGCAAATCAAAACTTACATTATAATGTAAGTTTTGATTTGCATGTAGCTAGTTCATCATTTAATATTTCTACACCACGCAATGGTAGTATGTGTGAAACAATTTTAAATGTAAGATCTCAATGTACCATATACTGAGAAATAAATATTTACTTACTTACTTACTTTGTTTGGTTGTAACGAATAGGCTCCGAAACTACTGGACCGATTTAAAAAATTCTTCCACCTATGGAACGCTAGATTATTCCCGAGTAACATGGGCTATAATTTTGACGGAAGCGAAGCCGCGGGGGTCAGCTAGTCTTATATAAAACCAAATAAAATGTCTATTGGAATAGATACACACAGAAGGGAATTTTGTTTTTGTTTCTCCTTCCACTAACGTAGATAATGAATACTGATGTTATGATATCAATCACAGGTTTATACATACCGTGTAAAAATCACTTAAAACATAAACTAACTAGTTTATGATTATTTTATAATAACAGTTCCCGCGGCTAGGATCCTGTGGCCTATCTATCTAGGTCCTATCTATCTTACTGGGACCGCGCATGCATGTTTCCGGAATAATAAGTTTAAATATTAATAAACAGGCTGGAATTTTGTAATGCCACCTGAAGGGAAAGTACTCTTAATACTGTAGATAGAAAATTTTACTCAAAGAAAACATTCCTTTATTTTTGAAAATAAAAAGAAAAATGCATTCAAAGATTTTCGAAAATTCGCTTGCCACACCCGGGAATGGAACCGACTAAAATCTTTAAAAATTACACTCTGTACTTTTATTGCATCGGTCGTTAGGGTCAATTATAAGGATGAAATCTCTCTAAAAAACTTGATAAACTAAATGAAAGGAAAACCATTAAATTATTTTAATTAGGTATTTACAAAAATGGTAAACTAACTAATAAGTTTCTGCAAATGGGCTCCATTTTCTTGGATACATAAATTTATTCACATAAGGATACAGATGGATCTTTGAGTAAAAGTACTTTAACTTGATCCATTGAATTTATAAGTTCAGATTTCATGGTTTTCCTTTCATTTAATTTATCAAGTTTGTTAGAAAGATTTCATCCTTATAATTGACCCTAACGATCGATGCAATAAGAGTACAGGGTGCAATTGTTAAAGATTTTAGTCGATTCGATTCCCGGGTGTGGCAAGCGAATTTTCGATAATCTTTGAATGCCGTATTCTTGGTTTTCAAAAATAAAGGAATGTATTCTTTGAGTAAAATTTTCTATCTACAGTATTAAGAGTACTCTCCCTTCAGGTGGCATTACAAAATTCCACCCTGTATAACACTGATAGGACTATTGTTGCCAAAAAGCCGGATATAATGGTGATAGACCGATTAGCGCGCCGCACAATGATATTCGAGGTCACCATCCTGCATGACGAAAACCTCGTCAAAGCTGAGAAAAAAATCAAGTATCTCGACTTAGCAAACGAGGTTGTCGACATGTGGAATGTGGACTCGGCGATCATTGTGCCGAATGGCGCGACGCAACTGTCGTTCAAAGGCGAGTGGCCAGACGCGGATTAAAAGTCGAGAACGCCCTGAGCAAGCACCTCATCGGCGCCCCTCTATCGGCCGTATACATAATTATAATAAATTATAACTTAAGGTAACACTAGTCGAAAATTCTTTCATACAAACGTAGTCAAGAGATTACACCACTGTTTGACGATGTACGTTCAAAATAAAAAATGATATCAATTTGTCTCATCATTATCTAGTCCTGTATGGAGAGAAAAATGTAAAAAAATATATTTTTGAAAGTTATGAGCGTCGAAAGTTCCATATTTCAACACAAATTTTAAAGCATCTTTGGGCGGAAATAAATACCATAAGAAGAAGGAAAATTGCAAAACGGCCTCCATACGGGATTAGCTTAGTAATTCAACAATGGAAATAATTTTATTTTGAAAATATACATTTGTTAGTTTTTTCATGATATCTAGACTCCCAAAGGTCTGTTTAAAAAAAAACGCGTGCTCGTTTTTGTCCTAAATCATCATCCATTTCGCTACAAACTTAACTATCCTGCATAATCCTAATTCTCCCCAATACCTTCGCGAACGGTTTGAGTACCTCATCCCGAGGGGCAAACCTTATCGCACGGCCACTTCGCTTCTACTTCGTACTCCGCGTCACACTTCTAGCCGTTATGATGGCTCCTTCTCTGTAACTGCAGTGCACCTCTGGAATTCTCTCCCACACTCCCTACGCGATAGACCTTCTCTCGATGTTTTTAAGAGGAAAATTAAAGAGCATTTCCTTTCAACGCAATGTTAGTAGATATATATATATTTATTTATGTTTATTTTTATGATTATAATTATGTTATTTCAAAATTGTACACTGGATCCTACCCTCTTTTGTCATCATTCTCTGTCACTCTCTAGGGTTTGCTGTAAGAGAACTCAACATTGAGTTAAGCTCGCCTTTGTACATGTACTTTATTATCACATTGTATTGAATATTGTTTTTGGCGTACAATAAAGAATTAAGAATTAAAGTGCTAATTCGTACACGAACTAGCTTCTTACTGCTCATCACAGCAACTATTTCTTTCGCACGTGTTGTCGGAAAAGATAGTACCCATTTTAACCACGCGCACAAAATAGTTCGTGTCGTCGACTAGTTCAACCTTAACCAAAATAAAACCGCAAACCCCGATCATGAAAGTTATCTATTATACCTTTTGCCGTACTAATTTCGATCTTATGCTTTTAGCTACACTTACAACATAACGTATTTGCTCAGTATTGCTCTTGATAGCAATCAAAGCATAGTGGATTTCTGGAAATCACTTTTACAAGCATCTGCTTGAGCTGTATCTTACGAGCTTCTATTATGAAATCAGACGATGTAGGAAGTAGGAATAATCAAGAAGGAGCACGCTTCTGAAGCTCTTCATCTCTATAGAATTAAAGAATCTTTTATATTGTACTAGCTGTCCCACACGGCTTCGCTCCCTTCAACCGGCTACCTATGTACCCTACCTACCCTACCCTACCCTACATACATGATTGTTGCGTAACTTAAACCGTTTACGCAGCGGACGCAACGGAAGCTGTAAAAAGTTAAATCAAAAAATCAAAAAAACCCGACTGCTTCAAAAGCGAACTAAAAAGACGTAAACAAGGAAAAAATTATGCTGTGCAGTCGGAGGATACATATTCGCGGGCTGGCTGATCAAAATCTGGTGTATCCTTCGCCTGCACAGCATAATTTTTTCCTTGTTTACGTCTTTTTAGTTCGCTTTTGAAGCAGTCGGGTTTTTTGATTTTTTGATTTAACTTTTTTTATTTATAAGTTTTAGTTAAGTTTTTTTTCGAATTAGATACATTTAAACATATAAGTGTTATATATTTTTAAAATCACCCCTTAAAACCCTTTATTTTGATACCCCACACACTGGGTTTGGAAGAAAAAAAAAATTTGGGACCCCACAATATAGCGCCCAAAATCCGCCATTTTTCTATTGTCCAATTTTAAGGTAGCCTATGACACTCGCAGGGTTAAGACGAATCGATTGACGTATGAATCATCAAAATCGGCCAACGCGTTTGGTCTCTGGAACGCCACATAGGAACAAACATACATACATACATAGACTGATAAACACATTACCCTCCTTCGGCAGTCGGGTAAAAAAGGATTTTTTTTCCGTTTTTGCAACATTTTTCATTTATGCTCTGCTCTTATTGGTCGTAGCGTGATGTTATATAGCCTATAACCTTCCTCGATAAATAGACTATCCAACACAAATATTTTTTCAATTCCAACCAGTAGTTCCTGAGATTAAGGCGTTCAAACAAACTAACAAACTCTTCAGCTTTATAATATTAGTATAGATAAGTATTTACTACTGGAACTTGAACTTACTTAGCAGGTTTTTAGATACTTGTGTTATTTATAGCAATTAATTTCTTGTTATATTTTTTTCTTTGTTTAAAAACAGCAGCGCGTGCACCTCTTGTAACGTCGTGCCTAGTTTGCCTTAGGGATAATCCGCCTCTGCGAGTGGCCTCAGTGTAAAATCTATGGCCGTATGCATCGACCACGTCTTCATGCGAAATGTCAGTGGTGGGGCGAGCGACGTACACACTCACTAGCCGGGTAGCCGACCAATGTTACAGGCATCTCAGCCGCATATTTTTACTATCTTAGCTGTCATTGACAAAGTAATAGAAGTAACCGATAAATGTAAAACAAAATACGATAACAAAGCTGACACAGATAAACTAGCGCAGGCCACACAGATGGCGCGGGTGGCTTCCTATACCATTCTAATTTCAAACAAAATGCATGGAAATAAAGCGCAATTTAGGACACACGATATGTCGTTGCTCGGAAGTGGCTATGACGCGACATTTCGGCGCCCGCGCCTGATCAAATTGCGCTTTATTTCCATGTATTTAGTTTGATATTGTGCGTACGTCGCGCGTCCTGTTCGCACGCACGCATAGTTACGTTAACCCCACCACGTTAGTTGCTCACCATCTCTAGGGATGCCTCGCTACTTATCGATACCTTGTCGATATTTTACCAAAAATGGATAGATTCCTAGTGAGATCGGAATCCACCGGAAATATCAACTCCAAAAGACCTGGTGAAGATATCTCTTACCCATGGCAGTCCGCCAAACGTCCTGCGGTATCGAGAATTACTGGCAAGTTTGATGAAGCGCGCAGATTACCTCTGCACAATCAGTTCAAAGATCTCACTGTGGACGACAAGACTGAATCATCAACAAATAACTACTACAAAGAAGCCTCAACTGGAGTGAAGAAAAAAGGACATATTCCACCCCTAATATTGGAGATACAGAAAGATTGGTCACATGAAACAATTAAAAATCTCATCTCCCGTTACACCAACAAGTTTCACCTTCAGTACAGAACTAACAATAAAGTTGCAGTAAGTTGCCATTCAACAGAAGCTCACCAACTTGTGAAGGAAGGTCTTCGCAAAGAAAATGCTGCTTTCCTAACTTACACCCGTAAAGATGAAAAAGTTCCCAAAATGGTGATAAAGGGCTTACCATCCTACGTTCAAGAAGAATTATCTGCCGAGCTCGATAAACTAGGATTCCCAGGTGCTTCAGTCTCACAAATGAAGACACAAACAGTGAGTACATTGTCTTGCCCACCTTTTTTAGCAGTGCTTCCCGCTGGAACGGACATAGCAAAGTTTCGCAATATTAGATATCTATTTAATTGCGTGGTTACAATCCAAAAATTCATGCCCAAAAAGACTGCTGGGACGCAATGCTACAGATGTCAAAGCTTCGGCCACGCATCGAGGAATTGCAACATGCCCGCTAGGTGTGTTAAATGTACGGAACCTCATGCAACGAGTGAATGTCCTAAAAAAGACCGCATTGAACCTGCACGCTGCTGTAATTGTGACCAAAATCACCCTGCAAATTTTCACGAATGCGAGACCCGTCTTGCCTATCTGAAACGGGCGCAAGCCAGGCGTGAGAACCAGTCTAAGCCTATGAAATCCATGGCGGTCCAACACGCGTCTGCACCTCTTACTAATCTACCACAATCATTCAAGAAACTTTCGTATGCTGCTTCTGTCAAAACCCACACCAATCATGATTATGCTCCTAATGAGTATTTGGACTTACCACCGGACGACCCAGTGACAAAAGAGATGTTAGAAATACTTATCTGTGTTAAAAACCTTAAACCACAATTTTCTGCCTGTGAATCTATGTTAGATAAGGTTATGCTAATTCTGACTCATCTTGGCCACTATGTATGATATTAATGAGTTAAGACTCTTATCTTGGAACTCCGATGGAGTTCGCTCAAAAATGCATGAATTACTTGATTTTGCGGTATGTGCCTTATCCATCGATATAATAGCTGTCTGTGAAACTAAACTTACTTGTGATACTCCCTTAACGACACCAGGATTCAACTGTTATCGACAAGACAAACACCACAGTGGGCGTGGTCAGGGTGTAGCCATTCTGGTCAATGACAGATTTGAGATTGGATCGATCGCTGTTCCCGAAACAAAGCACATTGAAGCGGTTGCTATTAGTTTAAAAATTAGCGGGAAGGACTATGTCTTTGTTTCAGCTTACCAATCCCCAAACTTGCCGCTCGAATGCAGGGACATGGATATTTTATTTTCCCTTGGGCCTCATGTTATAATAATGGGAGACTTTAACGCCAATCACGGGTATTGGAATAGTAGTTATGTCAATGCCCGTGGTAACGTACTGTTTCGTCACATGCTTGACCACGATTATGTGATACATTACCCTGACTCACCTACTCAGGTTAACTATAGACCTGATCTTAACGCTACAAATCCTGATTTGATTCTGGCGCTAAATGTAAATAGTATACATGAGGTTCGTGCAATACCAGCTCTTTCATCAAACCACTTTCCTGTACTGTTTACAGTGAACGGTCAATGCTCTCTTAAACCTAATTTCAAACACTACCTATATTGTGACGCTGACTGGGATAAATACCGGTCCTTTCTTGATCAAAAGATTTCACTAAACTCGAAAGTATTTAAGTCCGAACCTGAAATCGACGACGCCGTAAACTACTTACATCAGTGTCTTGTTGCTGCCAGGGACAAATTTATTCCTAGTAAAGTACACGTAAATACTTGCAAAAAACTACCAAATAACATTGCAAAAATGATCAAGTATAAAAATCAACTTCGTCGAAAGGAACAAAAAGTGTCCCTTGCAGAGAAAATACTGTTACGATCAGCTATCAATAAATTACAACATTCGATTAATTTGGCTATAACGAAACATCAAGATAAAATATGGAACACTAAACTTTCGAAAGTTGATAATCCTAGCAACGATATTTGGCGACTGGCTAAGTCATTAAAACCCAGATCAGACTCAATACCTCCACTTAAAACACCTGAGGGAACTTATACTACCAATGTCCCTGAACAGTGTGATGCTCTGGCAGATGCTTTCGAGACGAACATAAATCTCACTCGTGGCTGGATAAGTGATAGCGTCGATAGGGAAGTTCAGTCAGCCACTGCTCACTTAAATGATCATGTTATAAATGAATTACATCTACCAGTGCGGCCAACTGAAGTCTGGAAAGTTATACGTAAACTCAAGACCAGGAAGGCTCCAGGTGATGATGGTATCAACAACATTATGCTCAAAAATCTTTCGCAAAAATCTGTTGTGTTTATCGCAAAAATTTTCAACGGTTGCTTGAAATTAGGATATTTTCCCAATACTTGGAAAACTGCAAAGGTTATTGCTCTTAAAAAGCCTGGAAAAGATACCTCTTTACCAGTTAGTTACAGGCCTATTAGCCTTCTTCCTGTTCTAGGTAAGCTGTTTGAGGTCATGATTTACAATCGCTTGCTACGTTGCTCTGAGCAGCTCATTATAAACGAGCAATTTGGCTTTCGTTCCTCTCACTCCACGGTACAACAATTGGCTCGAGTCTCTGAACACATTTCCTATCATCTTAACCTTAAGCAGTCTACCGGTATGTTCCTTCTGGACATCGAAAAAGCCTTCGATACCGTCTGGCACGAAGGCTTGTTATACAAGCTCATGTGTTACGGCATTCCAATTGAGCTAGTAAAACTTTTCCAATCTTACCTCAATAACCGCAAGTTTGTTGTCCATATTGGTACTGACAGGTCTTCGCCCCGGACGGTATTGGCAGGAGTTCCTCAAGGTTCGGTGCTCGGTCCCTATCTCTTTATTTTATTCGTGAGTGACGTTCGATACAGCATCGTACACAAGCGATGATGACTTGGACATTATCATAAGTAGACTGCAGTTGTCGCTTGAACTACTTCAATCTTATTTCAACAAGTGGAAGCTGAAGTTGAACGAATCAAAGACTGAGGCGATACTGTTCAAACGCCAACGTACCACCCCAAAAAGAAAATTAAAAATCGCTGGGCAATTGATACCGTGGACCACTGAAGTTTGTTATATTGGCGTTACGTTGGATAAAAAGCTCAACTGGACAAAGCATGTCAATAATTTACGCGTTAAGGGAGCTCAAGCACTCGGTTCTCTCAGTCCTATACTTAACCGCAAAAGTAAGCTCAGCGCTAAAATCAAACTTAGGTTATATACCACTCTAATCAGACCTTGCATCACTTATTCGTGTCCGGTATGGAGTAGCACTTGTCAATCTAATTATAACCTGTTACAAATAATTCAAAATAAAGCAGTTAAAATTGCCTATAATACTCCGTTTAAAACTAACCTTAAAGCGCTACACACAAACATTAAGTTACCTAACATTACAAAATTTATCTTAAAATTAACTCGTAAATTTTACAGTAAAAATAAATGTCATCAAAATACATTAATTGCTAACATAGGTCAAATTAAGTTGAGGGACTTGCGACATATCGATGGATACGGTACATACAAGCTTCCCCATCACTACGTGTTGTTCGCGCACAATACTGATAACGCGTGGTAGCTGGGCCCGTGCGATGCGCCAGCGCTTCCCCGCTCTCACCGTAAACAAGTGAGCACGCGGGGGGCGCGGTAGATCATGCGCCACCGGTGCCACGCGCGATCACCTGAGTTACCGCTTGCACCGGTCTCACCACAGAAATTAAGTATTTTCTGCTACCCCCTTATTATATAAAAATGAAATTATTACAATAATTTTATACATTAATATTAAAGGTTTGATTAATAAATCCCTCATGTTGTAATAAGTTTGTAACTATTATTACTATATACTTATAAAGGTGCTCCTAGCCTGTAAAAGTGTTTTTATTAATATAAGTGTAACTGTTACTTATTTTGTAAGTACTTCAGCTATGTATATTTTTATGTTAATAAAGAATTTTTCTAAACAAACAAACAGTTTGATATTAGAATGGAATAGGAAGCCGCCCGTGCCATGTCCGCGCCCGAAACCATTTCTGTGTGGCCTGCGCTAGTTTATCTGTGTCAGCTTTGTTATCGTATTTTGTTTTACATTTATCGGTTACTTCTATTACTTTGTCAATGACAGCTAAGACAGTAAAAATATGCGACCTATATATATATATATATATATTATTTGTTGTATGGGAGGCCCACCTAAATATTTATTTTATTCTGTTTTTAGTATTTGTTGTTAGAAATAGGTACATCTGTGAAAATTTCAACTGTCTAGCTATCACGGGTCATGAGATACAGCGTGGTGACAGACGGACAGGCAGACAGACAGACAGACGGACCGGGGAGTCTTAGTAATAGGGTCCTGTATTTATCCTTCGGGTACGGAGACCTAAAAAGTGAATCCTTGCAAAATATTTGTAACAATTTTTGTGAAACCTTCACAAAAGAAGTCGATCTAATTAAACATAGGTGAAAACATAATTTTCTGGACAGAAGTAGCTATGTTAGTGGCTGTAATGTAAGCTTTCGGTTATAACAAGTGCTTCCAAAAGATGTAAAAACTGTTATAGAAAAATTACACTGCAACAAGTCGCCGGGGTCAGATGGTAGTAGAATAATAGATCTTAAGGTTCTCCTAGTCGACGGCACGAACTATTTTGTGCGCGGGGTTAAAATGCATGCTATCTCATCCGACAACACGTGTGAAAGAGATAGATGCTGTGATGAGCAGTAAGAAGCTAGTTCGCGTACGAATTAGCACTTTTGCAAATTTGTGTCGAAATGGATGATGATTTAGGACGAAAACGAGCGCGCGAAATTTTATAAACAGATCTTTGGGAGTCTAGTTATCATGAAAAAACTACATAATGTATATTTCCAATATAAAATTAATGTTAAATGTACTAATCTATCCCTGTATGGAGGCCGTTTTGCAATTTTCCTTCTTTTTATGGCATTTGTTTCCGCCCAAAGATGCGTTAAAATTAGTGTTGAAATATGGAACTTTCAACGCTCATAACTTTCAAATATACTTTTTTTTTCCTTTTTTTTTCCATACAGGACTAGATAATGATGAGACAAATTGATATAATTTTTTATTTTGAACTTACATCGTCAAACAGTGGAGTAATCTCTAGACTACGTTTGTATGGAAGAATTTTCGACTAGTGTAACCTTAAGCAAATTAAAGAAAGAGCAAATAAGTCCAGTAATAGCTAATTTTATTCATAACTAGCTGACCCCCGCGGCTTCGCTCCCGTCAAAATTATAGCCTATGTTACTTGGGAACAATATAGCTTTCCATGGGTGAAAGAATTTTTAAAATTGGTCCAGTAGTTTTGGAGCCTATTCGGTACAAACAAACAAACAAACAAAAAAATCTTTCCTCTTTATAATATTGGTATAGATTGGGTGTTGAACGAGTACTTCCAGAGATTACCTTACCTTTAGATCATTATTAGTAGGTATTATGACTAACATGAGGTCGGCGACGTTACAATCATTTGAATGGGCCCTTAAGTTGACGTAAAGGCAGTTTAAAACAATCACCGAGCTGTTGTACGATGGGGTGCAGGGGCTGTTTGTCGCCGATACTAACACGATTACGCCCAATCAGCAGCGTCGCCGCCCTAATTGGGCGCTCCCGATGCGAGGGCGGGCTTTTTTAACAGCTTGCGCAAACACGCTCCCCAGTCTGGGACGCATTCACAGCCCTGCTGTTTGTCTCTCAGTCTCGCATTCACGAAAAACTCCGTGCATGCTATTAGTTTAACGCATTTTGCCTACTAATATTTGCTTTTTACTTGTTTATTTATTTATTTTTAACTGTTTAGGTTAGGTTCTGTGTAAAAGTAGTCAAAATCGTTGTTTTTTATAATTAGGGAAATAACATCAAAATGCAAAGCAAGCACCATGATGACGGATAAACTATAATATAGTTTATCCGTCATCATGGTGCTTGCTTTGACTATGAACACACACACTTATACACAGGTACTTCTGTTTTTCCTAATTTATGTTTTTTAAATATTGTAACCCTAGCTTACTCACCAACCGTTTTCTGATCTCTAATCTTGTCATTGTATACTCGTCTATGCTACTATTATCTGCAATTGTAATTGTTTATAAGAAGCGATGTGAGGTGGAGGCCTGGTGACCTGTAACACAGGTTTTATTTACCTACCACAGGCACCAGCGATCCACAACCAAATTTGTAAATTACAATTTAACATAATATTTTTTTTTGTTTTGTTATTGGTTTGTGGTGAGAAATAAACGATTTTATTATTTATTATATTATTATCCGCAAGCGACTTTCAATTTGAAAAATATCTCGCACTTTAAGAGTTCTGACTTTCATTCCCGCTATCACATTATTTATTTATATTTAACCACGATATTAGCTATGCAGGTTTCAGCTCCACCGTACCCTGTAGCACAGGCACCAGCCATACAGCCAGGGCTGTCATCAATCAGCCGCAAATGCAGAAACAATATCGTCGGCCGATGGGGATACCGCAGCACACCCCTACCTACCCCTGATTTATGAGGGATGTCAAATAACAAACTCATCTGTATCATTGCTCGGTGTTAGTCGCTTAGTGATATTTCGATTCAAAATTTTCATTTGTAACAATGAATAAGTGTTTCTATTGCGCTGGATGACTCTTGGTAAATGTCTAGTTTCATTAAAAGTTTTATCTACACTCACAACGTAATGTTCCAAATATGAATTCAAAAAATATTGTGTAAACACGTACTTTATATTCGTGGATAGATAAAATTTTAAAAGAATAACATTACAGCGCAACATTTTCCTTCGATTTTCAAACAACACTCGCTTGTTAATATTAACACGTGTTTGAATAACCACTATTATATGACCATTGCTTAGACTACTATTATGATTCAGGTGTAGAATAACTAGAATATTTTTATGGGTTTATTGCCTTTAACGTGGAGTTAAAAATGTGTAAAAAGCAACCTCTTAATCATGTGGTGCCTTAGTAATTCTGAGTTTTTCTAATCTGGCTTGGCTGATACATCAGTAACCTACATCCAACTGACTTTCCAGCGAAAACAAACTTGGCGTTGTATTTTTATATCTTCAGACAATACTCCTACGGACATACGAACAAAAGTTTTCCATCCAAATCGTAGTGCCAACAACTAAACAGGAAACAATAAAAAAAGGAAAAGATATAATGTTGGTCATCTAATATTTATTGTAAGTACACAACTATGAACAGAGCGTTGATACAGAACACTTATTTATCATATTTACATTAATCTGTGACCGGAATAATTATTATCTTACAATAATTAACTTACCTACATATCAAGAGTTCATTTATTTTACATACATCTGCGGTCATGATCCAATAAAATGTATGTAGTTATTATTAATACAATAATATAATCAGACTATCGCAAATTATAGCAGTGTAGGTTAAAAGAACAAACATAAGAAAATGTTGAGTTTCATTCTCTTTCATACGTCCGATCTAGAGATGGGCAATCGACCAGATTTAAATCTGCATTCAAATTGCGAGACACAAAATCACAATTTTTCACTACCGAAGAAAATTCCTGATCCAGTGCTACATATGTTAAAAAACTCGTCTGCTCGACAACGTAAAGGACGTAAGGAATTTTGTTGAATTGTCAAAATAAAACTTTTAAACTTCATAGATGGATTTATAACCATTTATGGACTGAGAAATTGCGCGCAATGCCTTTTTAACCCCGACTTCAACATAAGAGGAGGTTCTCAATTTGTCGGACCATGATGAAGCAAATACTTATAAAGAATAGTACTGATGAAAATGGTACAATCGAACTGATCTGATGATGACGCCGAAAAATAGGCTCTGGAACTCCGATATAAAACAATGTTATTGGAATCGTCACGAGATTTACTTTGGCTGTAAATGATTTTCATGGTAATTGAATGTACCTACCAAAAATAAAAAAGATAACTTTTTAACAAAAAAATCAAATCGACTTCCAAAACAAAACACTAGAAAGCGAAAAATAACTTTATTTGCCGAAGTCGGTGTCTTTGGTACATATTGCTATTGTTTTCCCTTTTTCGACACCGACTTCGGAAAAGAAAGTTATTTTTCGCTTTTTAGTGTGTTATTTTGGAAGTCAGTTTGATTTTTTTGTTAAAAAGATTTTTATTTATCTTTTTTTAGTTTTGGTAGGTACATTCAATTACCATGAAAATCATTTACAACCAAAGTAAATCTCATGACGACTACAATAAGCCCAAATACGACTAGGATACATTGTTTTATATCGAGTTCCAGAGCCTACTTTCCGGCATCATCATCAGATCAGTTCGATGGTACCATTTTCATCAGTAGATACTATTTATTTATAAGTATTTGCTTCATCATAGTCGGTTAGCTATTCGATATATCTTATACCTGTGACATTTAGCATTAAGGAGTTCCAGTGGCCATCTGTGGTCTTCTTCATTAGTTTCACTTCAACAAATGATACTATCTGAGTGCAAATGATTGCATTATTGATGAAAATGACAAAATCGCTATATTTATGCCTATAATATTTGAGGAGTGCCCTCGATTTCTCCAGTATCCCATCATCAGATCCTGACCTGATGACCATGGAACCAATCTAGAAAGTATACCCTTTCAAACAAAAGAATAATTTTCCAAATCGTTTCAGACGTCTTTGGGTAATCGGGGAACATACACAAAAAAAAGATACCGACGAATTGAGAATCTCCTCCTTTTTTTGAAGTCGGTTAAAAAGACATTGCGCTTAATTTCGTGAATTTGGTTATTACGCAATTACTCGGCCCATTAATGGTTATAAATCCATCTGTGGTCTATCTGGCATATTAAGTATCATTATAGACTGACTGCAATAAGAGAAACCTGGAGGTTGTTGTTTAGAATGTCGCGCCAGTAGAAAACAATGGTCTGTAGAAAAGTTAACTCATTTTAGGTGAGCATAGGCCGTAGATGTTCCTATATTATCACTTAAACATAAATAAAATTCAAGCTAAAGAGATCATCGCCTCCTCCCACTCGTACACTTATCACAGCTTAGTAATTTACAAATACGTCACAGTCCGATTTACTCGTTTGGTCGTTTATCTCTAACATACGGTTCTGTACATCATGCCTGATACAAGCGGACACTTTATTTTCACAAACACTGTACTTACTCATATTTACTGTTAAGGTTCCCGCACACAATGAACATGATAACAAAATTAAGCTTCTCATTCATTTGGTAAACAATTTTTTTGTAGTATTTCCCCTTCTCAAAAAGAGTATAAAATCAAATTAAACAAGCGGCACTGTATGATGACGCCTGTGTCAGCCTTAATAATTATAAACATCAGCTTACACATTATATAATAATTCCAGTGGTGCATAATGTTAGGCTCAAAGTTCGAAAATGCTCATTGAGCAAACAAATCGTTCAGAACGCGTTATGGCTTCTTTCAAAAGGCTTCAGCGCGAATTTCGGATTGTGGGATTTTTAAAATTTTCTTCGGTGCCATCTGGGATTTTGATTCCGACAGCATATTCGTTATTACCGAAAACGATACAAAAAACGATAAGTTAGCATCGTCGACGCCCATCATCTGTCGCGAATTTGCGTTGTGGTTGCATCAACTAAGAAGCCAAAACGCGTTCTGACCGATTTGTTTGCACTGTGTAACACTGGAATTGTTATAACAGAATCACATTTTTTATTTCATATGGGCCTAAATAGGCACTTATAAAGCGTCGACAAAAGGTGCACGGTTCGGGTTGGTCGTTTCCTATGGAGAAGAACCGGCAAGAAACTCCATGGTTACTCTTTTAAAAAATGATTTGGTTTTACAATATTTCCATGTTACAGCATTAGTACTTAGATATGGGGGGACAACGTAGGCCCGACAATAAGTCGTAAGAAAAACAAAAAAAAAGATTATTATAATCAAAAGAAAATAAAACGAATTAAAAAGTTTGCAAATGTTAACAAGCATCTAGAAGGCCTACAATGTTCACACATTTACAAAAAAAAGTAAAATTAAAATTAAAAAAAATATAGTAAATGGGTAAGCTGAAGTTTATAAGTGTTAAGGCTGACACAGGTGTCATCACATACATCAAACAGTGCCGCATAATAAAGATTTAAATACTGTATCTTAATCACGATGTTAAGACTGAAAATAAACCACATATTTCATGTTTGTGATACATAAGCAACTTTGTGTTACTTTGTTCACTGTGTACTGGAACCAATTATCTTAAATCTATAACTATAGGTAACACCCACATAACGAAGTTCATCTGTTTAGGATTATGTATACAAGTTTAGGAACCAAGACTCCTCAAAGTACCTTCAAGGTGCATTCGCAATGGGCGTTAAAAAGCGGACGAATAGACGCGCTGCATTTTTAAACTGTCATTGTAATGTCAACTTATTTTTGGTTAATATTCTTTGTAAAGGGTTTTTCAATTGGCGTGGGTAGATTTTGTTTTGGTGTCTAAATCTATCAAATCTTTTGTTTATTATTCAGTTACTTTTGCCAAATCATCATTATGGCAAGTTACATGATTGAAGAGCACGTTCAAATGATAAAACTTCGAAGGTTATCTCTCGCAGGTGTGAATTGACCTCCAAGGTCATGCGATTTGACCCCGCTAGACTTTTTATTGTAGGGTTTCTTGAAGTCGCAGATCTATGCAAACGAACAACAATCGACCGATGCCCTAAAGGTGAACACACACACAGGCCATCGCTCAAATTCAGCCGGATCTATGCAGAAGAGTCATTGAAAATTGGACCACTCGGATCCGTGCCACTGTTAATAGCTGTGGCGGGCATTTGAACAATGTTATATAACAAACTAAATGGCACAAGTGGGTCATTCAAATAAAAAAAGAATTTAGGTAATACCTCACACACAGCTTGTTATATTTCATTTCAACATCTACCCGCCCTTATTGAAAAACCTACCAAAGCCTCTTGTCGAAAACCATACTCAGTTGATCAATACTAATGTAACTAGTACCTTCACAGCGTTTCCACGCGCCTACACGGCTGCTACGCGACGGCTATGCACTGCTACGGGTCTGCTACGAACTGCTACGCGTCTGCTACGAGCTGCTACGGGTCTGCTACGCGACTGCTATGCCGCGCCTACGCTGGACAAACGCCCATTGCAAATACACTTTAATAGTTATTTTTAGTAGATAATAATATTTTAGGACATTCTTCTGCATAGTACTTTAGTTCGTTGAAAGGCTATTTTATATACGAAGACTTTCTTTTTATTTTAAACACGAAGATTTTTGTTTTCTAATCCATATGTACAAGTTTTGCAACAACGTATTTTATCAAACAATTATTGAAAACCATACTCCGCTTTATCAAACAGTCTATTTATTTATAATCTAGAACTGTCATAATAAATCTTTTCCGATTTTATAGACGAAATGACTGCACTAAAAAAATTGTTAAATAACTATGTACAGTAAAATTTGCGACTAGATTGAAAAGCTACTTAATATTTTGCTCAACATATTGAGACAAAAAAAAATACAGAATTTGGAAACTCTCTAGAAAAGGGGCATCCTATCAACGACAGCGTCGCGTAAGCGACTGGGAAACTGTAAAAAAAAATGAAGGATATGTTAAGACTCTAGACAAGTGTCATTCGATGTCAGCGATCACGATGGTCGAAATGCCAATAAGGGATTGATCACTTGACCTTTCGATAGCGTTCGAAATGCCCATTCATTTTTGTAATTTTTCCAATCACTTTCGCTTCGCTTTCAATGTTATAGAATGTCACTTGTCTATGGCCTCCTGATCAATCCTCTACATATTCGCATTTCGGCAAATGGCCATCGTTAATAGAATGACACGGTCTAGAGCTTGTGTATCATCAAGATAAATCTTAATAACGCAATACAATCTTGCTTTTAGCCTGAAACTTGCTTATTCAGAATATCGGGTCAATTATATACATATTATACCGATTCATATACACCAGGTAGACAGGAAAACTTCAGCGAGCTAACGAAGTCTTTCATTGCCCCAATGAAAACGCTAAGTCGTTTGACGACTCATTTAGCAGCCGAAGTCGATCAAAATCGGCGACAAAGACGCTTCCAAGGTTCTTCAGGCGACGCAGTGTAAATGAGAGTACGGTATCTCCCCAAGAAGGATCACGGCTATGTGTCTGCGCGTGCGGGGGCGGGAGCGGGCGCGGGCGGCGGGGAGGCGCGCGCGGCTGCCATCGCTGCCGCGTGTCTGCGCGCCTTGAGCCGCAGGTCAGCGATGGACGACGAGCGGCAGCGCGCCGCCAGCGCCGCCAGCCCCGCGTACGGCGGACACAGCGCCGCCGCTGCCGCTGCCGCCGCCGCACTTGCGTACTGCAGAAAACACAAGCCTTGGATAAATGTACCTGCCAAATACTTTGCTCGAAGCCGCGGAGAGTACTGGGCTGCGTAGCAAGAGGAGTCCACTGTCAACTTTTCGTATAAACCAAGCATGTCAGTGTTTGTCACAGAAATTGACGACCCCTGTCGTACCAGGTCAGCAAAGACAATACCAGTAGTTCTTGAGTCTCATCGGGTAAGCCTTACCTGATGAGCCGCAGCAGACAGCAGTGCGGAGTCGAAGGGCGCGAATGCCGTGTTTGGTGGTGGGTGGGGCGCCATCGGGGGCAGTTGAGGCGCGGGTGGGGGGCGAGGAACCACCGACAGGCGCGGCACCGACACGTACGGCGCCACACGGCACGGCTCCAGCGGCGTGCCGCTGCCGCTCACTAAGAGACCTACGACAGAATACATAGTAAATACTTTAAAAATAAAATTGATTTAAAAAGAGGAGAGGAACTCGTGGCTAAATAATAACAGCCGCACTGGTCGTTCATTAAGGTTCAGCAACGCTTGACCAGGTCGGTCCGTGGATGGGTGACTATTTAAATATACCGAGTTTCCTCCGTGCCTCGGCAAGCACGTTAAGCCGTTGGTCCCGGCTGTCTCATGAAGATCTTTGACAGTTGTTACGAGTAGTCAGAAGCCAGAGATCTGACACCAGTCTTGCCAAGGGGTACCATATGTTACTGGGTTGTGGAGGTCAGATAGGCAGTTGCTCCATGTAAAATACTGGTACTCAGCTGCATCTGGTAAGACTGGACCCCAAAATAGTTGGGAAAAGGCCAATTGATTGCTTAAAAAGCGAACTAAAAAAACATTTTTACAACAAAATACAATATAATAAACTAAAATGTATAAAATAATTTTCAATTAATTAAATTTATTATAATTATTTTTTATCTTATAATCAATTTTTTTTATTTAAGTACCTACAACTTTTTAGTTAAGTACCTACTTTTTAACATTAAGTGGTATATATTTTTGTAACACCTCTAATAAACCCTTCCTTTTGATACCCCACTCGATGAATGTGATGTCTAGTGAACAAATCTGACACATTTTTAGTTAAGTTAGAAGAATTATACAATAAGGGAACTATTGTTGACGTTATCTGCATTACAGAACATTTTATGGAATCAGGTAATGAAGATTTAATGCATTTACCCAACTTCTATCTGGCTGCTTATTACTCAAGAAATTCGAAACGGGGAGGTACATGCATCTTTGTCAGAGCAGGACTGCAATATCGAGTACTAATTGACGTAGCTAAACATTCGATTTCAGGACAATTTGAATGTTGCGCTGTCGAACTTACAGCTTCTAACACTATTATTATTTGTATATACAGGGTACCTAAACATAACTACACAGTATTTTATGAAAAATTAGACAACATACTCAAAAAGCTTTGCTCCGGAGCAAAAAACATTATTCTTGCAGGAGATTTTAACATCGATGTTTTAAAGAGAAATAAAATTACAATGGAATTTGAATATTTTCTCTTACAATATAATTTAAAACTAGCGCTGTACAAGCCCACAAGACTCAGTAGTAATACCTGCATCGATAATTTTGCACATAGTTACCAAAGGGGCTGCAAGGCCGAAATCATAGATTTAGCTCTCTCGGATCATACATCTCAAACTTTGAAAGTGCCCATAAAAAAGTCTTGCAAATTACATTTCTGGAAATGCAAAAGAAAAGATTATTCTGCAGAAAATCTTATTAAATTTAAAAATCTCCTAGGTTGTTTATCTTTCGTAGAAGTTTTTACGGCTAAAGACGCAAACATATCTTTTGAAGCCTTCATGGAAGATTTTATATTATTATATAAATTATGTTTTCCAGAAAAGATAATAACTGTTAAATTAAACAGGAAAACCAAGTGGATATCTCGAGGGATAAAGATATGCAGCCAGAAACAAAGGGAGTTACTTTGGAAATATCGATTTGACCCTAGCCTTAAAAATAAAAATAATCTAAGGAAATATTCTAATGTCTATAAAAAAATTATAAAGTTGACTCAGAAAGCCCAAAACAATTATTTTATAAGCTCATCCAAAAATAAATCTAAAGCCGCTTGGCAGGTTATTAATAAATCTAAAATATGCTTACCACAGGAACAAATTATGACTATAAACAGAGACAATTTGACTTTTACACGCCCCATTGACATCGCCAATGAATTTAATAATTACTATATTGACACAATTGAAAATAATATAAATTCTGATAAGACTAGTGGTAATTTTTTTGAAAATCATTCGTCACAATCTTTGTTTATGACACCGGTCTCAGATAATGACATTATAAGAATTATCTCTGATCTTAAAAATACGAATACTGTTGGTTATGATGGCGTTTGTACTAAGGTCCTAAAGTATGTAAAGGAAGATATAGCACAGCCATTAGCTCACATTATTAATCTTTGTATTGTAGATGGCATATTTCCCAACAGATTAAAAAAAGTTATTATCAAACCTTTATTTAAAAAAGGGGACAAAACGGATATGAAAAACTACAGACCTATTGCAAAAATCTCCGTCTTTTCAAAAATTTTTGAGAAAGTTATATACAAATCCATATACACATATTTTGAAAAATATAACCTATTTTGCAATGAACAAAAAGGCTTTCGCAAAAATATAAATATTAACATGGCACTTTTTGATTTAATTAATAACATTATGCCATCAGTTGACAAAAATAATCCAATCTGTACTATATTTACTGATATGACGAAAGCCTTTGACTATGTTGACCATAAGATACTGCTACAAAAGTTACATGGCTACGGTGTAAGGGGAAATATCCTAAAATTGATAAAATCATATTTATCTGATAGAGTTCAATGCACCGAAGTCACTAGATTATGTCCTAAAACCAAATTAGAAACCGTACACCTATCAAAACAAAGATGCATAAAGTATGGCGTGCCCCAGGGCGGTGTGCTGGCATCACCTCTTTTTTTGATTTACATCAATGATCTCCCAAAAACAATCCAGCACAAGATGGTTCTTTTCGCAGACGACAGCACAGCCATAATTGAATGCAATGACATAAATAACTATGAAAATGACATTAATGAATCTCTAACTAAAATAATAAACTGGCTCAATGATAACAATTTGAAAATTAATTTAAGTAAAACCAACATCATGCAATACCATCAACGTCGTGAGAATGCTGACATTAATATAATTTATAAAGACATTAAAATACAGGAAGTTGATAATGCTAAATTTTTGGGAATCACTATTGATAATAAATTGACTTGGAACAATCATACTGACATAATATGTAAACGATTAAGTAAATCTGCCTATGCGCTATTCCAACTCTCAAAAAAGGTTAATATTGAGACATTACTGACAGCATACCATGGACTTGTGGCTTCTGTTTTACGGTACGGTGTTATTTTCTGGGGGCAGTCAGCTAATAGGGAGTCTGTATTTAAGATGCAGAAACGCTGCGTAAGGTCTATGTGTGGTCTAAAAACGACGGATAGCTGTATTCCATACTTCAAAAGACTAAAAATATTGACACTGCCAGCAATGTACATAATGGAAACTGCATTGTTTGTGAAAAAAAACCCACATTTATTTGTAAGCCTATCTGCAGTCAGAAGGAATCCAATGCGTTCTCAATATCGTAACAAACTTTGCAATGTTAAATGTAAAACAGCCTTAATGAGTAAAAGCTTTTTCAACAACGCCCCAAAAATATATAATATAATACCCGATGCCATTAAAAACATGCCATTATTAAAATTCAAAAAAGCACTTAATAGCTTACTTATTGATAAATGTTACTATACAATGGAGGAATTTCTGAATGATGAATCATTGAAAACCATATAAAATGTTTGTTATTGTAATGCGTCAGTATAAATAAATGTTCTTAATAATATTATAACAGAAATAAAATACTGAGTTTTGTTTGGATTAATAATGTTGACATTTAATAATTTTGACATCTCATAATCTTTGACATGGTAATTTTTTGACATTTTAAATTAAGTATATTGATTTACGTACTTACTTGGTTTTGTTTCTTTCTACTCTCTGACTTTTTATTGTTAATTTAATTATTGGTTCTGCTAATTTAATACGCATGATCTTACGACAATGTTTTTTTCTTATTTTTTCTCTAGACATTTGATTTGTTAATCTCCAGGTAGATACCTACACCTAATATTTGTACGCCTCTTGGCATGACATAGCGCTCTATTTTCATTTTAAACGCAACATCTGTATTTTATTACCTATGTGAACAAATAAATATGATTTGATTTGATTTGATTTGATGGGATTGGTAGAAAAAAATATTGGAGCATCCACAATAATATGGCACCCAAATACAGCGATCAGGTGGTCAGCCAGCTCGCGAATATGTATCCTCCGACTGCACAGCATGATTTTCTTATATTCATATTCATTTAATCATTTGTAGACATAGGTAACATTAGGTCTTAAATAACATTTTTGCCGCTATGTTAGCCAAAAATAGCATACAAGTATATCACAATTAGATTAATAAATAAGATTCATTCATTATTATTACAAAATGTCAATACAATTATTAATACATAGTTACAGCACACAAAATTATAAGTTTGAAATGTCACAATATTAAAAAAGTACAATGTCATATAATTCATACACAATGTCAATACAATTATTAAAAATTACAGCACATAAAATTATAAACTTGAAATGTCACAATATTAAATAAGTACAATGTCATATAATCCATTTTTTTGTCATATCTTATCTTCTAAGTATTCAGTGACACTGTAATAGGCCTTAGAAATCAAAAGCTTTTTCAAAGTACTTTTAAAAACATTCAAAGATTGTATCTGTAGCAGTTCTTTTGGCAAATGATTATACAACCTTGGTGCCATGCAGAATATACTACTATTCAAAAAATGCGTTCTATTAAAAGGGAAACATTTGTGATTTTTATAGCGTGTACTTCTCATTTTTTCAAACAGATTGATATTGTTCTTCACAAATATTAACATTTCATATATGTAAATACATGGCACGGTCAAAATATTCAAATCAATGAAGTATGGCTTGCAACTATCAGTCTTTTTTAGTTTACAAATAGCCCTAACACACCTCTTTTGTGATATTAATATCATTTCCCTGGAAGTTGAGTCGCCCCAAAAGATTATCCCGTACCGAAGAAGAGAAACAACATGTCCGTGGTATGCAGTCATAAGTGTTCTGAAATTCGCAACTTTAGAGAGTTTGAACAGCGCATATGAGAATTGGTTAATTTTGGAGCTTATATATTCACTGTGTGTTTGCCACTTTAAATTATTATCTATATGCAGTCCCAGAAATTTTGTGGATTGTACCTCTTGTATTTGCTGTCCTGAATAATTAATTAAAACGTTAGATAATAATTCCTTTCTGTTTTTGAATGTCATTAAATTAAAATTTATCTGTGAGTTATTCATCGTCAACCAGTTAATAATAGTAATTAAGGTATTATTTATATCCTCTTCCAGAAGAGCTTGGTTTTTGCCTTGGAAAAGGACTGTGCTATCATCAGCAAATAATATTGTTGGATGTTGGGTAACGTTTGGAAAATCGTTGATATATATGATGAATAACAACGGCCCCAACACACTTCCCTGAGGCACACCAACGTTTACTTTTCTAAATCTCGACGTGTATTTTATTTCCTTTCTTTGCTTCTTACATATTGCTGTAACTACTGTGGATTGTCTTCGGTTACACAGATATGATTTAATTAAATCTAGAACCGTTCCTCTCACACCATAAGCATTAAGTTTCTCCAAGAGCAGAGTATGATCAACATGATCAAAAGCTTTGCTTAGATCCATGTATAAGGCACACGTTGGAATCTTGTTATCCACATTTGTCATAACTACTTGAAGAAGCTTATAAATCGCCACATTTACACTTTTATTTTTCCTAAAGCCAACTTGTTCATCAGCAAATAAACGGTTGCACTCAAAAAAGGAATATAAACTATTATATATAATCTTCTCAAATATTTTCGACAGAACTGGAACAAGTGCAATAGGTCGGTAACATGACATATCCTTTAAGTTACCTTTTTTAAACAAAGGCTTTATAATTGTATTTTTTAATTTTTCTGGGAAAATTCCATTTGATATACAAAGATTCATTATATGACTTAATACCGGGGATATATCGTTTGCTACGTGTTTTAAAACGCTTGTCGTTATGTCATCGTAACCAGTACTAGAAGTGTTTTTCAAACTAAGTATTATTCTTTTTTACATTTCATCATAATTATATAATATTGTTCAAAAGTGTACATCTTTTTATTTCTATCTTAAGCAGCCGGGTATTTTTTTAAATAACTTTTTTATTTACAAATTGTTAGGCAACATTTTTATTCGAATTACTTTAGTACATATTAGTGATATATATTTAGTCATCTCTAAACCCCTTCATTTTGATACACCACTCGATGGGTTTACAAGAAAAAAATAAATCGAGAAACGGGTTTAAAACCTGTCATGTTTGTTCTTTTTAGTGTCACACTGTCACTTAACTATGAACACTTGAGCGGTCCAGACGTATCGAACGATGTCTTGATTCTATAAATCCATCTAGCAGTTGAAAAGATATGAGGTAATAAAGAAAATTACACAAATACAAGATACACGCGAAAAACATAACCATTTCCTTGCAGTCGGGTAAAAATACACAAACACCCCATGTGTTTGTGTATTTTTACCCGACTGCTGCCGAATGGTAAATTTTGACGTTTGTGGACAAAGTTTGTCATTTCAGCCGAGGCGGAATAGACGCACGAGCCGAAGGCGAGGCCGTTATGAAGCCGAGAGACAGCAACGACAGATAACCACGTGTATCAAACGACGGCAACGTTTTTCAACACACGTGTGTCGCAATGTTATGTTTGTTGCAGTTTAAAACAATCTGAACAATTCTACATAACAGTCGACCACGCATACCAACTCTATAGACATGACAGGTCCTTTTCACTCAGAAGATAATGCTTCGATTAAGTAATTGTTTTTGCAACTTTTTAACGATTCAGAAATGAATCCTTAGTGAATGAAACAAGTCAATCTGTCGGCGAGTGACGGTGACGCGGCACTCGGCGGCGGAGAGCGCATCGATCCTCTCGATTGGCAGAGACAAACGAGGCAGCCGGGCAGCCGCTCACGGCTACACAAATCCACCCAGATCAGTTCCCGAACTCCACTTAATTAAATTGATATTTAAGTAAAGCATAATTTGCTCGTAAATTAAGTGAGATCCGTTGTTTATAGCCCGCCTGTCGGGCGGAGTGGCCAATTAATAAATTAACGCGGATCTTCCCGACTTAAGGTGCTCCGTGGGGTTCGTCTGAAAGATTCATTCATTTAATTACTGCTAATAGAATACCTCGCCATTCGATTATATCAGACGCGATTTTACTTTTAAGAAATTGGGAGTACCCGCAGAAAGGTTTCTTCATTATAACGATGACAAAGGGTTGTTGTGTTTTAATTTAATGTATTTTAATTAATTAATACTTAATATAAAAAATATTAAAGACGTAAACAAGAAGAAAATCATGCTGTGCAGTCGGAGGATACTTATGCGTGAGCTGATTGACCAAAACTAGATGTATCCTCCGACTGCACATCATGATTTTCTTCTTGTTTACTTACGTCTTTTTAAGCAGTCGGTTTTTTTGTTATTTTTAGATATATTTTTTATTTACAACTTTTTAGTTATTTATTTTTTTGAATTAGGTACATTTGAACATATAAGTGTTTTATATTTTTGAAATCACCTCTTAAAATCTTCATTAAAATACCCCACACGATGGATATGGAAGAAAAAAAATTTAGTTCCCCACGATATGGCGCCTAAAATCCAGCATTTTTCTATTTTGCAAATTTTAATGTAGCCAGTGACACTCGCAGGGTTAAGACGAATCGATTGACGTAAGAATCATCAAAATCGGCCAACGCGTTTGGTCTCTAGAACGCCATATAGGAACAAACATACATACATACCTATATACATAGACTGATAAACACATTACCCTCTTTCGGCTGTCGGGTAAAAACTGATTTATTAAATTATGATGGAATAAGTGTTCCCAAGTATATAATAATTTGTTACTAAAAGTCTAAAAGGTACATCTTTATTGACGATACTATCCTAAACTCGTGTGACAATTACTATTAGTGCGGTTGTAAAATGTATACTAAAAGGTTATCGAATTAAGAATATGAAAGACCCATATGAGTCGGGAGTCTGCTAGGGCGGGCGGCGGCGCTGGGGCGGGCGCTCGCTGTAAATCAGAACCTCTCCGGTCGCCGTCGGCATTATCAAAATGGATGTTCCCCGCGCGTATGAGTTATTTCCATATTTGACACCGAATTACTTTCGAGAAGTGCCGACATAAATACCGGCGGCGAGCGTCCGGCGGCGGCGGCACTCCGGCGCAGTACGGGCCCCTCCACCCGGCGACCGCCGTGCATTTATTTGATTAACTCTGAGTTGTTTAATTTAATCGAATTAGAAGGTAAGCCGGGGCGCTGCTCCTCTCTCTCGCTTATTTTAAAACGCTCCGAACATCTTTACAGCGGTTTCTGCGCAATAAAATATCGCCACCCTCGCGACGCGCGAATAACTTTACAATTTTATGAACAGGGGAACAATTAAGCTTCGGTGTATTCTTTTATATTCTTGAGTTTCACGGCTGCTCTGATTGTTTTTATAGCGGGCCTGCGAGCGGCAAAGATTCATGTCTTCGTTAAATATGAATTCTTAATTTTTATGAAGATTCAGCGCCTACTGGTTATGATTTAATGTGTGATGTAGGAAACATTGCTATTTGTGAAAACAACTAAAATAAAAAAAATTGTTATCCATATAAAATAACTAAAACTAACTGATTAACACGCAGAAATGGCTCGATATTTTTACTTAGAATTTTGATATAGAATTTATATAAGATGTCATAAATTAACTAAGATGTGCTTTAGAACGCAAAGTCAAAAAATCTTATTCAATATGGTATTAAATTTATTGTTCTAATTGATATTTAATGTATTACTTATTTGTATCGTTTATCGTTTATAATGTTTTGTGTAGGTACTTGCATGATTGTCTATGTTGTATGATTATATTCTGGAGGAACATTGGCTCCTAAAACACAGACCCCTGGTCTAGTTTAGGAGGCAGCAGTTCGCACTTGTTTTTGTCTCTCTGTACAACATTTATTATTTTAAAATCTGTGTATTGAATTATTTGAATGTAAAATGTACAAATAAACAATTTATTATTATATATTATATAACGCAAAGATAAACACTTGAATTAGAACGATCTACAAATAGGGAGTGTGTTGCCAGTAATGACATATGGCTCTGAGACGTGGTCGCTTACAATGGGCCTCATCAGAAAGCTTACAGTCACTCAAAGGGCAATGGAGAGGACTATCAGAAATGTAGAGATCCGCAAGAGAACCAGGGTTACCGACATAGCCCGAAGAATTGCCAAACTTAAGTGGCAGTGGGCAGGGCACATTGCTCGCAGAACGGATGGCCGATGGGGCAGAAAGGTTCTGGAGTGGCGGAAGACGTTGCGTTGGAAGGCCTCCCACCAGGTGGACCGATGACCTGGTGAAGGTTGCGGGGACAGGTCAATGTGGCGACGCTTGGGGAGGCCTATGTCCAGCAGTGGACATCTTTCCTGATATGATGACAAATAGAGATGTTTCCTGGGTAGAAAAATGATAATTCTATTTAGTCCGTCAGTGAGATTACCAAATAATATTGGACGCGTATTTTTTGCTTTATCATATAAATAAAAGTTTGCATAGATCAAAGTTCAGGAGTGGGGGCTTGTGACGTAACTTTGTCAGTATAAAGTGTAGCACATCGTGACGTCACACGATATTTTAACGCACTGTATCGTCGTCATTTTATGTTTACGTCGCAAAAGAAAAAAAACGTGTCCAAAATTTTTAAGTTATCTTAACTGACGGATTTGGCACCGGATTGAGCATTGTACCTACTCAGGGCATTATATGATACCTATATCCAGTAGCGGATTGCAACGGTTTGATAATGATAAGTTTGATTGTATTTAATGTTATTTCTATTTCTAAATAGTTAATTATCATTTCAATATTTGTGTTATTTTACACAAGGCAACTTCTAAAACATAACGGCGTTTAATGTACGATTTTATTACGTAAATCTTTTTACTGATATTATTAATTAAGCCGAAGTTCTAAAAATAGTTAACTTACATAAAAATAAATGGCTTAGTTGCCTTAATAAGTGGTAAAAATTCTATAACCGAACAACAAAAAAAGTATGCGGTACGAAATCTGCCGTTCACCTTAAAAATCCTAATCCGTCTACGAGTGAACGGGAATGAAAAGACCTTAAATTTTTGCTCAGTGCTACGGCTCGTAGCCGTAGCTACGAACCTGCGTAGCGATTTGCTACGAACAGTCGTCCTATATCAAACAGTTGCTTAGATTCCTTACAAGATCCCTCGGTAGATATACCTTAGATGTAGAGATGCCCAATGCTTTCAAAATAAACATTATACACCAACCAACACTTAACCATAATTGAATTACGTGACAATGCATCTTCAAATCAGCGATATGAGGCCACAAACGATTGCGTAAATCAATAACAACATTGGGCATCTCGTCACTCCGTTAAAGGGGCATAACATAACAAATAACCGTTTCATTTCACTTTACATGATTATTCTCGTGTCGGAGGGGCGGGGGTGCGGCGCGGGGGCGGCACATAAGTTAATAAGACATTTAGCAGGGGACGGCGGGATTGCGTCCGAATGGCTCCCGCGGGGAATCATTTTATTCGATTCCGGCGAGCGGCTTTTTTCCGCTTTACGCTCCGTTTAGCGGTTCCTCAATGCTCTCACAATCACGCGGTAGTGCGATCTCTTGGAGATCTTCACGGTAAGTCACGTGTCATTTGTCTACGTCACGTTATGAGCTGTGACGGCGTTCGCCACACAACACAACTATATGAGACAAAAGTGATATTTTCGTCCGTGGAATGTGTTACTGGGGATGTAGGACAACCACCATGTCAAGATGTGGTAAATTAATTGTTGTATAGACGATACGCTGTTTTGACACATTGTATTACGATTATTACTTTTCTCTTAACCCCAAAATGTTTTATAGAACAGTGACGTTTTAAATTAAGTCGAACTTCAGCTTCAGATAGCTGAAATCTGCAGATGAAGAGTTTTTTAAGATTCAAAATTATCATTTGTAGCAATCAATCAATCTGCCGAGCCTTTTCCCAACTACATTGGGGTCGGCTTCCAGTCTCACCGGATTCAGCTGAGTACCAGTGTTTTACATGGAGCGACTGCCTATCTGACCTCCACAACCCAGTAACTGGGTAACACGATACCCCTTGGCAAGACTGGTGTCAGATCTGAAGCTTCTGACTACTCGTAACGACTGTAAAAGATCTTCAAATGACAGCCGGGACCAACGGCTTAACGTGCTTTCCGAGGCACGGAGGAATCTCGGTATGTTGAAATGGTCACCCATGGTCAGCGTTGCTTAACCTTGAAGATCGACCCGTGCGCGTGCTATTATTTAGCCACGAGCTCATCATGAGTAGCAACTAAATGAAAAATTTTCCACAAGTAGTTTAATTTTTATTTTTATGTTTTCCAATTTTCAAGTATTTCAATTTAATAGAGACAAGTTCCGAGTGTAAGAAATCTCCCGTAACTTATTTATTTCCTCCTTGACCAGTGTGAGGGAGGTCAGTCAGTCGATCGCTAAGTGCGTTGTGCAATTCCCTGAATTTATCGCCTCGCGTGTACCGCTTCCCGGGCTTTTTTTACCGCGTTCGCGCGGATTCCCGCCTCGGCCCGCCATTTTAATTATTCATCCGCGTGAGTTATGGTCGAATTAAAAAACTGTTAGAGTCGGACCGGCGCCGGCGGGAGTTGTAATCAAGTTAGACGGAGTCATGGAGAATACATAATATGCTAGTTCTGTACAGACAGAGAGTCGGCTGTGCTTTCCTGTGCTCCGCTAACTACTGATGTAGTATGTAGTGTGCTCCACGCTCCACGCACGAGTGAATTCATTGCGATTATACAGCGGTGCCAACTCGCCGGCAACTAGTTTGCCAGAATCATTTGCAATTTGTAGTTTTCGACTACATTAAACAGGGAAACTGTTTTGAATATAAATTATGACGTTGATACATGTGGCTGAGTTTTAATCGCCATGAAGAATTAACATTGGATTGTTAGTGGAGAGCTGTTCACTGAATCGTAAGTAAGGTGAAGTATGATTCGATTTTGTTGAATTAAGAACAAAATTGATATCTGAAGCGTGAATTAAGAAATGTTTAGAAATAACTTACCTTTGTGCATCTGGCTCTCATGTTTGCGACACTTTGCTCTTCGGTTTTGAAACCACACCTGTAGAGCAATGAAATACAAGTAAGTATTCATAAAAATTTACATAATAAAGTAAGTATCTTAAGTAAAGTCTACAAGTTTGTCTCACTTAATTATAAGAATCGACCAAATAAGTCCTCTATAATTATAAATAAGTCGACATTATGTAATTAAAGTTTGTAAATAACTATCAGATGAGCAATATATCTTGATTTGCTACTTTAGTAGCGTATTGCGTACATAATTTAGTGTAGCTCTACACTACGCTACCAAAGTAAAGCAAGATATATATGTACGTACGCAACTAATATATAGCAAAAAGTAAAATATTTTATTTTAAGGCATGGCCTAGTGCCCAAGGCGCAGGCATAATACAATGATCAGAACATTTATGTTCGGATAATTCGACAAAATGAAGGGAACCGGAATCCCTGTTTTTTAGGGTTCCGTAGCCAAATGGCAAAAATCGGCACCCTTATAGATTCGTCATGTCTGTCTGTCTGTCTGTCTGTGCGTCCGTATGTCACAGCCACTTTTTTCCGAAACTATAAAAACTATGCTGTTGAAACTTGGTAAGTAGATGTATTCTGTGAACCGCATTAAGATTTTCACACAAAAATAAAAATAAAACAATAAATTTTGGGGGTTCCCATACTTGAAACTAAAATTTAAAATATTTTTTTTTCATCAAACGTGTGGGGTATCTATGGATAGGTCTTCAAAAATGATATAGAGGTTTTTTATATAATTTTTTTCTAAACTGAATAGTTTGCGCGAGAGACTCTTCCAAAGTGGTAAAATGTGTGTCCCCCCCCCTGTAACTTCTAAAATAAGAGAATGATAAAACTGAAAAAAATATATGATGTACATTACTATGTAAACTGCCAGCGAAAATTGGTTTGAACGAGATCTAGTCAGTAGTTTTTTTTTAATACGCCATAAATCGTAAACCGCAATTTACCAAGTACGGAAGCCTTCGTGCGCGAGTCCGACTCGCACTTGGCCGGTTTTTTATATGTTGGTGTGGGTCTTTAACTGAACCGACAATGACCGAAAACCGGATTTGTTAGTATGGACACGTTAAGAGACGTAGTGAAGACCATGTGGTACATATCATCATCAATCTGCACCAGAACAGAAGAGAAGTAGAGGCCGCCTACCATTGATGCCCAGTGCCAGAACAAACAACTAAAGATAGAACAACTTGGCGCAGGAAAGTCACGAGACCCGAACCCAAATAAGGGGACCAGAGAAGGAAGAAGAAGAAGGTCTCGCAGTGAAAGTTATTCATATTCATGATTAAGTAGTACTTTCACCCCCTGAAATTGATTCAAAATTATTGCCAATGATTTAAAAGTCAGCGTGTAGGTATACTATCGAATTTGTATCGCCACGGGTCCCAGCGCTAAGAAAGATAATTTGGTTAACTAGATGGCGCGATGTGCATTGATTTGTTATTGAATTGTGAGTAAAATTAATATATTTTGGAATTAAACATACAAATTATATGTAATTGTTTAATCAACTCTCCTAAGCACAAAATTATAAAATATTTGGCTCTTAATTCACATTTCAAAGATTATTTGAACGGATCATTTAGAATTGATGTCAATAGATGGCGCGATTTTAAACTTCTGAGGCAGTCCACTCGATTGTTTAAATTTGTATTGTAATACATTTTGGTGCAATAAAACTGTAAAAACGTGCAAAAAATACTATAAAACAAATCGCCACTGTATTTAAACAAAAAAATATTCACGAACCGAGTAAACCCCTTTACTTGCAAATCACTGCTAACACCATCTATATATCGCCGTGGAACGGAACCGAACGCGATGGATGTACAAAAAATAAAAAGTTTAATCAGACGAAAAACGCTAGTTACGTCGGCACGGTTTCTTTTTGCATGGGATTAGGCATCTGTATGCTAGTATTATATTATCTGTGGTATCGCATAGAAAAACCAAATCGCTTAACCAAATGAACACTATACAAATGACAAGCAAACACAAAAGATTTACATTTAATCCTGTTTCAATAATTGCCGAAACAAACAGGGGTTGATCTCGTCGCGAGTTCCGAGAAATCGTATTACGACACTGTAGTTGTACTGTGTGTACGTGTGTCTGTACCGTGTTAGTGTAGCTTGCAGTACATGGATGCGAGCAAACAAGGGTAACCGCATTAGTGAGGCCAGCACGAACGCTGCTGATTGCATGTTGCAGACAATCTGTTGGCGTGCAATTGTCATTTACATTAACAAAAGTACCGTAATTGGTTACGTCTAAATTAATTTCGAAGGATTAATCGGTTGAATTTATATTTGTAAATTGTTTACAATGCCGAATCCATGTGGATAGACTGGTACAGACACTATGTTGGACAAACCTTTCGATTTGCGCAAACAATTTTTTTTTATTTTTTATTATCGATAGGCTCATGTTTGACCACTACCTCGCCTGATGGTAAGCGATGATGTGGCCTACGGTGAAGCACGCTTGCCTAGAAGTAACCTATTCACTCTTGACTTAAAGCTAGTTAGCTGTGCGCACAATTAAAGTATTAGCAAAACGCCTTGTGCGTATGGGTGGGATGTCCACCATGTACCGATGGCGCATGGCCGTACGTCTTGTAGTCCAATGATGGAAATGGCTAGGCGGAATCCTATTGCTTACCTACTAAGCTAGTCCTTGCCGCTTGCATATGAAGTAGCATATTTATATATATAGTGCTTAAAAAGCTTGCTTTTGATCATAAACACTAAATCCTACTCTTAAGTAGTGCAAACACCTCGGTTCATCTTGTTGACCCTGTCACAGATAATATAATATTAGCATAACCCTGTAAAGAGTTTTAAGTAATATTATAATTGCAAATGTAAGTTTGTTTATTTGTTTGTTATGCTTTCACTCCTTAATTATTCGACCGATCGTCATGAGACACATACCTACATATTGTCTGGGGTACAGAAAAGGATATAGGGTACATTTCATCTAAAAAAAATAACTGTTCCCGGTGGAAAACATTAACGCGAGCGAAGCTGCGGGCAAAAGCTAGTTAATTAAATAAAGAAAAGAAAGAAAGAAACAAATAATATTTATTTGTGACCCGCACAGCCTAAACAAAAGCCTACAATCATCACTGTTACCTCAGGACCTCAGAACTGCTAGTAAAAGTTTGGCGACATACTTTATGCGTAGTTTGCATTGTTGGTATGTTGTTACCGAGTGGCGACCGATACGCTAACTAGGGGCGAATTCATTAGCTCTGATTACATAAGACAATACGACTATATAACAAGCAAAACACACGAACACCCGTTCTAAGCCAAACAAATGTTTTGCTTACAATCGTTTAGATGCAGTACCTACGTGAAGCTGCAGTCAGGGGATATGACTGAAGATAAACCAGATTATTTAATATTTTTTTTGTAAAATAAAGACGGCACAAGGTATTCTTCTACTTCTTTTGAAATCGAAGGAAAACTCTTTAAATATTTTGGTGCCAGTGGTGGCCTCGCTAATTGGCGCTCATTAGGTCCTCAAAAGCAGCAAGTGTGTACTATTCTGCACAGGGGCACCGCACTCACACTGGGTATCAGACGGTTCTACAAAGCTCCTTTTTTCCATTTTGCCAAATTGTGTTTGCAGTGGTCTAACTGTTTCTATATAAGTGTCTAAGCTAAGTATTTTGTTGTTTTGTTAAGTGTGTGCCTGAGGTTTCAAGAAGTAAGGTGGTAGTAGGTGATATTCTTCCCACAGCGTTCATTATTATCTGCTATATGAAGGAGTTCGCTTCTAGTCTACCCAGGTGGAGCTTATGCCACTAATTTACGTGCAGACTATCTGCCCAGTTATTGGGTAAAACGATATTCCTTAGCAAGACTGGTCGTCAGACTACCAGGCTTCTAAGTGCCCGTAATGATTATTAAAGATTAACGTGCTTTTTGAGGCAGTAAGTGTTATTTGTTTGAATTCAATAGATAAAATCTGTTCAGCTTTGGACATCTTTCGGCTGATATGATGACTGGCCATGGCAAGTAGTCTATTAGGATTTTTTATGAGATTGGTTTGCTCTTGACTCTAGTCTTGGTCAGAGACAGAGTTGACGATGGAGTGAGCTTACCCAGAAGAAGAGATTCGGGTATTTGGGTTAAATGCGTTCGGAAACACAGACGCAGGTAGTGAGTTCCACTCATTGGCTGTGCGCATTATGAAGGATGTTTCGAAGCGCTTGGCGCGAATTGGTGCAATGGCAACCAGGTAAGGATGGTAACTGGTCCTGCTCCATAGGGCAATCTTTAGTGTAGACAAAATCAATTTTGTTAATTTATATTCCTATTCATTATTGTATTCATTTATTGTTATTTTTTTTAGAAATTTTCTCACACACTGTTCCGTTGTTGTTGAATTAGGTATTTTACCTATGTTTGCAATATTTGTAAGTATGTGAGAACCATGTTCCTAATTAATGAATTTACCTGTTAATGCTTTTAATACTTTATACCTGTACGTAGTATAGAGTGTAGTGTTAGTCTTGTGCGTTCTTCTCCATAACAAGCTACTTTCCAAATGCAGGTAGAATTAATTTTATCACTTGTAAATTTTAATTTATTTGACGTTGAAAAGTGCCGTTTATTGATTATCTAGTTGAATAAATATATTTGACTTTGACTTTGAACTCTCAGTCTACAATGAAATAAATCACCTTTATTTTCCCTGTATTATTATGATCCAAATCAAGACTTCTATCTGTATTCTTTTTTTCTCTGTTAAGTTTTTTGTGTGTACATAAATAAATAAATAAATAAATAAAACAAAAGTGCACATTTCATCATAATTCAATTCTGATTCACAACAGTAACTTTCCATAGAACAGAGCCAACGCCAAATAAAAGGAAATCACTGCAAATAAATATCAATAGGGTCAACAAAGAGGCAGGTCGCTTGACACTAGTGAAGACACACAGCGTTGCCCGGGGTCAAGGCTTTTAACTATTTATCGTTACATCCCCTGTGATCGGCTACTCACGGCACTTAGCAGCAATCGGACGCTAATCGCGATATATTGCCGATAAACGTGTCGCTCGTTGCCCGCTCACAGCTAATTACGTGCATTAGTAATGCGCGAGGGTCGCATCACTATTAAGGCAATGTTTATACAGTCATTTAAACGTATCGTACCGGAGAACAGTCCTCAGAGCGGGGTGAATAAGGAAGAATAGCCCCCGGTTTCTGGAAAGCGATTATCGTGTTACAATTTAACATCTGGTCAAGTCTTTGGATTGGCTGTTGATAATTAAATTCGTTTAATCACAGCAACTTTATTTATTTATTTTGATATGAATTGAATTATTTATTAAGAATTTTTTTGAATTATTTATTTAGAATTGAATTGAATTATTTATTTAGAATTGAATTGATTTCTATAGGTACTTAGAATTGATTTTAAATATTTATTTAGAATTCAATTGATTTATATACTTAAAATTGATTCTAATTATTTATTCAGAATTGAATTGAATTATTTATTTAAAAACAATGTATATTTGCATGTTTTTGTATGAAAAATTACTGTAACTCATGGAATAAAAGGCTTTTTTATTTTATTTTATTTATTTAATCCCAGCAACTTATGCGCGTTTGACAACTTATCCCATTAATTTTGGGATAATTTTCGTAACAAAAAGGAGCAATAAAAACATAGAAATATAAAATACAGAATAAAAATAAATAAGGCAAGACCTGGGAGTTATTTAAGATAGAATGAGCCAAACGATTAGCTAATGTCTTAATCGTAATGAAAAGGAACCAGGGCCAGTCTTTAGAGCCTACATTCTAACTGAACACTTAAATTGGCAAAGATTTGTCACTCGATTGCTTTGAAGTGCTGACGTAGGTACCCGTACCGTACGTACTTAGTTCCGTCAATCGTAAAGCTTCCTGATTTTTTTGTAGCATTATTGGGATTAGTTACGAGGTACTTCTTACATGAGATTATCTGGAAAAGAACCGGTGTCACCAACATTGCTTACAAGGTGAGCAAGATGAAATGGCTGTGGGTCGGCCATGTTTGTCAAAGGACGGATACGCATAGGGGCAGAGAAGAGAGTCCTTGAGGAGACTGCTAGCATAACGTGGGACGCTCCCTAGATAGTGGACCAAACATCTTAAAAACACAGATGCCAAAGGTCAAGCAGGATGC
Organism: Orthosia gothica; assembly: GCA_949775005.1. Lineage (NCBI taxonomy): Eukaryota > Metazoa > Arthropoda > Insecta > Lepidoptera > Noctuidae > Orthosia > Orthosia gothica. Next base: position 17,012,218 of record OX459063.1, on the reverse strand, counting down.
GAAAGGTGTTGTGGCGAAACTTGATAGAGACCTATGTACAGCAGTGGACTGCGAAAGGCTAAGTTGGCTAATTGACTTCGAACAAACGCTCACAACGAAAAGCAGTGATGTCCATAAAAAGGTTAGTACCGTGGTCGCTCTTTATAACACAAATCGCCCCGCTAGGAGCTCCGCTCACTCATGCACCATGTACGAAACCCAATCAAGCCGAATTACAGGGGCCCGGGATATTGCCACGCTCTAATTAATATTGCGCGTGATAATTCCGTGAGTATAAGTAGTCTAGTAGGTGTTAATTGATATTTGTGACGACAAGTTGATATACTCGTAATAAAGGCGTCGAATCCTTATGTTGAGCATGTTTCATTTGAGTAAATCACCTAAATAACTACTCAGGTATGCAACTTGAATTTAAGTTTTAAAGGGCTCCAAACTTTGTAACTCTGTTTTGGCAGAAGTGATTTTCCCAGGTAAAGAAAAAGATTCTTCAAAAATTCATAATAATGTCAAAAAATTTCACATATCAGTCTACATGGTCTTCACATGATCGAACCAAGATTTTGTCAGGACTTTAAAAGAGACTGTGACCTCTGAGTTTGTTTCGGCCTTTCTTCTCAGAGTAGTCAAGAGTAGTCAGATAGGAAACGCCGACCTCATCTAGTTTAAAAAAAAATATGTTAGACATGTAAAAGCGTTTATACAAACCAACTTACAGAAATAAAATCATTTATAATTTAAACGGTTCTACACCTTATTGGCATGTGATTGGCAAAATTCTCTATTGGTAGAGAATTCGAATAAAGAATCTCTCCAGAAGTCCAGAGATATTTATGAATATGAATGTTGAGTTGTGATGTGTAAGTATGTTGAGAGCAGTGGTGGCCCAGTGGTATCGGCCGCGAATTACAAATTGTAGGTCGTGGGTTCGAGCCCAAGCAGGCGCTTTACTTTGTGTAAATTATTTCATCACTACTGCTCTGAAAACGGTGAAGGAAAACATCGTGAGGAAACCGGCATGTCCTAGAAACAAAAATTCGAAGACATGTGACATCCACCAACCCGCACTGGGCCTGCGTGGTGGATTACGGCCCATTCCCTCTCGCAGAGAGGAGGCCTGTGTCCCAGCAGTGGGAACATTAATAGGCTGATGATGTGATGTGATGATGTTGTTGATGTTATTTTTTTTTTATATATCCTCTGACGCTCGGCCTCTTTGCATACGCTGTTGCATTGGTAGGATTTATAACACGCAACATTGTAGCCAATAAATAGTAAAAAAAACGAGACCAGACTCATAAATTGGAAGTTGTGTTAAGCGAGGTATTACAATACCTGAATCAGGACTAAATTACTATGCAGTAATTATTCTTTAGTTTGAAGTTTGTTGTAAACCTAGCAATCCTAACTAATCGCTGCATTTGATGGTCAGGGTGGTGACCATAAGCTCTTAAGAGTAAGGTTATTTTGAGTGTGCGTAAGGGACATACAAGTCATACATCTGTCCCTTGAACACACTCAAAGTACCCTTACTCTATGAGCTTTATGGTCAGCCCCCTGCCGGGCGAGCACGCCCTCTGTGGGTGGGTTTATAAAGGTTTGAGTCACGCATTTTATCACGGTTTTTGCTCGCAAACTGTGATAAAAATTTGTGACTCCAGCCTTTCACAGCAGGCCTTGCTCGCCCGCCTTGTCTGTGGTCAGCAAATGCAGAATGTCAAAAAATAACTTGGGCACTACAAAAAGTGTAACAGCGATTTATTATAAAATACACTATATACATTTATAACTTATAAGTACCTAGATGTATACTTATACAAATATCAGGATACATTATAAGAAAGTTAGTGAGTTGCCCACTTATTCGTGGTAGTATACATTTGCAGTACCGACTGTATTGTACAAAAACGGAAAACGGCACTTAACGCCATGTTAATACGTATAATTTTGTTTTTGATTTAAAATACCCCGACTATATATAAACGAATAGATATAAAAAGATAAAACACTTGATTTAAAAACTACAGGAGAACCGCAGTTAACGATAAGATATTAATTCTTTTAAATGTTTAGTAAGAAAAAACCTTAGGAATGAAATTTTAGTTAGGTTTGAAAGTAATACACTAAACACATTTGCCTATCCTCAACGTAGTTGCAAACGGTTAAATTCTGGCTTAAGCATCCAGGTGGTAACGAATCCTTAACGTCGTTAAGCAGTTTTCCTCCGTGGAATTTAGAAAGTGGATACTAACACATTAATACTAGGTTAATTCGAAGACAATAAATAATTTAGATAAAAAATCTGACACTTAAGTGGGAGATACGCGCTGGACGAAAAAAAACACTATCAGTATCAGCGCTCCAAAACTGGATTAGCAGCATTAGCAAAACACAGGCCGTTTGAAAAAAGATACGGAACCTGTTGTATAATGCGCTTTACCCGGGGGTGAAGCCGATATCAGCTTCTATCAACTTATATCTACAGACAAGGAAACGAAAAATCAAAA